>JAUMIR010000002.1:20947500-23367500 GCA_030847615.1 Gambelia wislizenii
ACATGTAACCCAGACACACACACATGTAATCACTTACTGTATGCATTAGAATGATTAACACAGAAAACTTAATAGTTCGCTTAAGAAGTAAACTTTTTCAGCTTCTACATTCTTTGAGTATCCAGAACAACCTCTAGGATGTACTTTTTGTTTGATTTTATATTTGTGTGTGTGTGCATGTGTACAGATAGCTGGACACTCACAGAACAGAAACACTGTGTAAATTGCTCAGTGCTTTACAGCAAGGCAAGCAGACTGTAATGTGTAGATAGACCATATATATAATTCTCTTGGGTATGTTGCCATTCTCAGTGCACTGATTGGCCACTTAGGAAATTTCCCAACCAATCAAAGCTCTCCATTGGCTGGCCAATCAGCACACTGGAAGCAATTGTAGAAAGGAGGGAAAGGGGAAATACTACTAAGGCAGGAGCATTAGGTTGCCTCCTGAGAAGGTTCAAAGAGAGAGGAAGGGGGTCCCCGGAAAAATAAATCCAGACAGCACCTGAGGCCTAACAGACTACCAGGCAGTGGTCTCCAAGTTGGGGGTCTCTCTTCTGCCACCCACCTCACAGCTGCCCACTGCAATAATAATAATAATAATAATAATAATATAACAACATCAAGTTAAAACAATCCTTCCCCATCCTAACCCTCCCACCCCTTAAACCTAAATTAAACTAATGGAGAATTAAAACAAAGATAAAATACAATAAATAAATAATGGCAACGACGGCAAGGGGGTGGTGGGTAAGCAATCAGTTCCACTTGAACCGGGAAGTTATTCCGGGAACGCCTGCCAGAAGAGATCCGTCTTTAGCGCTTTCTTGAAGCTATGAAGAGTAGTGATAAGACGGATCTCATCCGGCAGGCCTTCCCGGAATAACTTCCCGGTTCAAGTGGAGCTGATTGCTTACCCACCCCTTGCCGTCGTTGCCTTTATTTATTTATTTATTGTATTTTATCTTTGTTTTAATTCAAAGCAGCTTGCCTCACTTGTGGCCCAGGGCTGGCACATAGCCCAGTGGGGCGGGCATGCCTAAGAAGGGCTTCTTTCTCCTGTACATGGTGTCCGTCAGCAAGACCGTCAGGCCCAAGGCAGTGGCAGTAGCAGCGGCAGCACCTCCGCCAGCCCCACTGCCCCCAGAACCAGCCACATTCAAGCCAGTTGAAGCAGTACCGGGAGCAGCAGCCCCCTAGGAGGAGAAGGTGGTGAACAAGGCTGACAAAGAAGAGGTCGTGGCGGCCACAATGGTGATGACTGAGGAGAAGATGATGTGGGGAGGCCATGGTAGGCCTCGAGAGAGACAAAGTGGAGGAGGAGGTGAAAGATGCTGAGTTTAGAGGAGTTTTTTAATGGCGTATGGTATGCCGGGTCCAGCTAGTGTTTAGTAATGTACTAAACATTGTCTGTCTACACATTACTGCTTGCCTTGCTATAAAGCACTGAGCAATTTACACAGTGTGTGTTTCTGTTCTGTGAGTGTCCAGATATATATAAGTAGAGCAGATGAATTATACATACCCTGAGGAGCACAAACACATAGTGAGAACCTGTTTGGTGGCTGGTGCAGGGCACTGAATGACTTCCATGGGTGAGCTGGAAGATGAACCTGGTTAAGTCACGCTCAAGCCATCTTTACCTTGCTGCACCAGCTATCTGTTCATGCCTTTCGATTGTTGTTGTTGTGTGCCTTCAAGTCGTTTCTGACTTATAGAGATCCTAAGGCAAACCTTTTATGGAGTTTTCTTGGCAAGATTTGTTCAGAGGGGGTTTACCTTTGCTTTCCACTGAGGCTGTGACTTGCCCAAGGTCACCCAATGGGTCTCCATGGCCAAGCAAGGATTTGACCCCCTGTCTCCTAAAGTCTTAGTCCAACATTCAAACCACTACACCACACTTGCTCCCCACTGACTATCAATGAGGCCTCTTAAATGCATGGTAAGATTGGTCTTTCCTCCTGTTTCATTCTTGTTGAATTGGATCAGCCTCCTTATCTAACTCATGCTCTTCCTAACTTTTTTTATTCATTGCAGCAGCTGATAAATGGGAAACGAAATCTGTGGAAGGGGGAAAATGTAAAAAGTCAGATGAGCAGAGAAGGAAAAGTGAAGCAATTCAGAAGAGGAGGAATAAATCCTCTACTTCTCAGGGTAGCGACCAGCATAAAATTTCAGTCCCAGAAAAAGCGGATAAAAGAGAGGAAATGAGGAAAAATCATGGGTGTAAGAGATATGTCAGTTCTAAATCAAACTTTGAACCTCATTGCAAAATTCTCAAAGAGGACAAACCATATAAACGCTTAGAGTGTGGGAAGCGCTTCAGTCGAAGCAATTCCTTCATTCAGCATCACAGAACTCACGCTGCAGAAAAGCCATATAGATGCTCGGAGTGTGGAAAAAGTTTTTTGGAGAGTTCATACCTGAGGAGACATCAAAGTAGTCACACACAGGAGAAACTATATAAGTGTTTAGAGTGTGGAAAGAGCTTCAGTCGAAACACCATCCTCATTCGCCATCGAGGAATTCACACAACAGAAAAGCCATATAGATGCTTGGAGTGTGGAAAGAGATTCAGTCGAAGCAACACCCTCATTCAACATCAAGGAACTCACATGGCAGAAAAGCCATATAGGTGCTTGGAGTGTGGAAAGAACTTTTCAGAGAGTACATACCTCAGGAGGCATCAAAGCAGTCACACGAAAGAAAAACCATATCAATGTTTGGAGTGTGGAAAGAGCTTCAATCGAGACACCACCCTCATTCGCCATCGAGGAACTCACACAACAGAAAAGCCATATAAATGCTTGGAGTGTGGGAAGAGCTTCAGTCAAAGTACAAACCTCCTTAGACACAGAGAGAGTCACACAGCAGAAAAACCATATAAATGTTTGGATTGTGGAAAGGGCTTCATTGCAAATTCACACCTCAGTAGACATCAAAGAATTCACACACAGGAGAAGCCATACAAATGTTTAGAGTGTGGACAGAGCTTAAGTCGAAAGGCAAACCTCATTGCTCATCAAAGAATTCACACAGGAGAGAAACCATATCAGTGTTTGCAGTGTGGAAAGAGCTTCAGTCTAAAATCCAACCTCAATACCCATCAAAGAACTCACACAAAAGAAAAACCCTACCAGTGCTTGGAGTGCGGAAAGAGCTTCCCCTTCAAGAATGGTCTCAGTAGACATCTAATATCCCACACAGGAGAGAAACCATATCAGTGCTTGCAGTGTGGAAAGCACTTCAGTTCAGGTGAAGTCCTAATTAGTCATCAAAGAACTCACACAGGAGAAAGACCATATAAATGCTTGGTGTGTGGAAAGAGCTTTAATAGAAGTACAAACCACCGAAGACATGTGAGAAGAATTCACTCTGGAGAAAAAAATATATAAACCATTGTGAGAAGAGCCTTCCCATGAACCCCAGTCTCACTTGTCAACAAATTACAGAGAGGAGAAAAAAGTGTAAATGCTTGGAGCATGGAAAGAATTTCAATAGAAACTCAAACCTCAGATGTCTAAGCAGTCACATAGGAGAAAAGTCATGTCATTTTTGGAGTGTGGGAAGAGCTATACTTATAGGTCACACCGTTAAGTCACCAAAGAATGCACATGCTGGAGAAACCCTATAAATGCCTGGAGTGTACAGAGACCTTCAAGACTGATTTTTCATCAAAGAACTCATGCAGCAGAAAAACCATATGAATGCTAGGAGTATGGGAAGAATTTCACCAGAGACACAGACTTCATGAGCCATAAAGGAAGTCCGCATGAGAGAGAAACTATAACTGCTATGAGAGAGCTTGATTTAAAATTTTCTACTTTAGTTGCCATGAAATAATTCAAAGGGGGAGAGAAAGTATATAATTCCTTGGTTCCCAATCTTTGGTCCTCCAGGTGTTTTGGACTTCAGTTTCCAAATGCCCTACCTTGCTTGGACAACAGCTAGAAATTCTAGAAGCCAAAGTCCAAACATCTGGAGAACCAGAGTTTGGGAACCATAAATGATTGGGTTGTGGAGGGAGCTTTGTCATCAACCCATTTCTTAGAGGGGGATTATGGAACTTGTAAAAGAGAGAAACCATAGAAATGTTTGGATTGTGGAAAGACCAGCTGTGTGAGCATATGCCACTTCTCATCAAAGAACTCACATGCAGAGGAAGCATGGCCAGTAGGCAGGAAAATGGGTGCCTAGTGAAACTGGTATGACCTGCCAGGTCAATTAATCTCAGTTATAGAGTTAAGATTAGAATTAAAAACTCCAAAATAGCACAGAGGAGGTTATGAAATGGGCCATGGTGCTGATTCAGGGAAAAAGCCAGTATCTGTATCTCTACCAGTTTTCCTAGTCCAAAATTGACAACCTTTGGATCAATTTGGAATCATTGAGTCAACCCATATTTTAATCCCATTCATTGAGAGGTTTACTTGTTGAGACAATAGGATTTTAGGCTTGGGGTGAGGATTTGTTCTTGGACTGCAACTCCTATCATTCTTCACTATTAGCTATACTGGCTAGGGCTGCTGAGAATTGCAGTCATAGAAACATAGAGTTGGAAGAGGCCACAAGGGCCATCTAGTTCAACCCCCTGCCATGCAGGAATACCCAATCAAAGCACTCCCATTCCTGATTCAGGCCAGTGATTACTCCCAGTGAACATTGCTTTTGGCCTGGAACAGGAACTGTGACCCTCTGGAGGTTGAGACTGCAACTCCCAACATTCCTCACCATTCTCTGCTGGCTAGGTTTGCTGGGACTTGGAGTCCAACAACATCTGAAGGGTCAAACAATTCCCATTCCTGTTTACATTCTATAAATCCTGTTATCATTAATGCATAGGATTAATTTAAAGGGATTTTGCTTTGAATCAGAAGGCGCTAATGGGTCAGATAACTGTTTCTGAGACTGTTTCTGGGAATGACGTCCGGGATCGATGAGGTGAAACACCCCAAATTGTGAGGGTGGTGAGCTGTCCTGCCCTTACTTGAAGAAAGTCTGTGTCCTTGTTATGGTTCTTTGTTAGATAATAAAAGTACTGGTGATATAAACATGTGAAAATATGCTCAATGCAAAAGGGTGATGCTTCAGAACAAAAGAAAATTACATTAATGTTAAAGGTAATACCTCTTAACATGAAAGGGCTGGGTACTGTTGTAAAAATGATTGCAATTGAGAGTCCAAATATTTGCTTTTGCAAGAGACCAAACAGGCGGTTACTTACAGGATCCTCCAAAGCGGAGTTTTGACTTGGCCCTCATCAGGTCAGCAACCTTGAAATAGGTTTGTTGCCTCTGTCATTCAATAAAACAAAAATTATTTTTTTTAATTATGTAATTTCAAACATTTATTAACCACCTCTTCAGTTATACATAAAGCATTTGTGGTTCACAGTACAGGCCAACCGCCGTATCCATGGTTTTACTTATCCACATCCAAAAAAAATGTTTTCTCTAGGCATTTCTAGGTCCTCCAATATTAATCTATGGTCAACTTCTGGTGTTCTTCTCATTGAAAATATTAGGGTTCCCTTTTATCCATGCTTTCAGGTATCCCCAGCGGATACAGGGGTCAACCTATATACCCTTTTCTTTGGATGTATTTTTAGTTAAAACAAAGTACCATTTCTCCACTGCCTGTGAGCTTTGATACACTGGAACTACACATGGAGGTTCTGTTCCTCACACTTGTAAGAACTGCCTTTCAGGAAAACATGGTTGATATGGGGCAGGACCCAGTTTTTGTCTATTTTGTCCCCCACAAACTGGAAACCAGCTGTGCTTGTTAAGAGCTCCCCCCACCCCTGGCTGTTTTTCTCCATCTTCCCTTGTATGTTTTTCCTCTCCCCGCTCCTTTTTTTGGTGTCCTTTATAAATCATCTTGCTTTGGGCCAGCCCCACTGAAAGCCAGAGAAATGATTGCCTCACCCAGCTCATATAGGGCAATGTGAAAGGCAGTCAAGGACTGGTTTAAATATTGCTAGATTTTTTCTTCCTGGAAGGTAGGTTTCTCAAGTGCCGCTTTCATATTTTCTTCTTCAGAGACTAGAGCAATATGGCCAGCATTAGGAAGTATTGCACGTGGCAGCAGAATGAATCGAACCAATCTTACGTACAACCAAGGCATATGCAAAAGCATTATGGAGGTAGCACATTCAGGAGCAGCTGTGTTGGCCATGGCAGCAAAACAAAATCCAAATAAAAATGTGATACCTTTATTAGCCAACCGAATGCAAGCTTTCAAAGCTCTAAAGCTCTACTCTACTGGCTTCTTCATCAGGCAAAACATGTTTAAAAAAAGAGAAAGAAAATGAGACCTACATGCTGTTTCAGATGTTACTTGTGTTCAGATGAGGGGTCTCATGCAGGCAGAGGTAGGTTAGACTGGGAGGTAGTGAATAGGCCTGATGTTTGGCCAAAGTTATTCGGATGTGGGGGTTTGAATCTGAGCTTTCTTCTGGTGTACAGACCCAACTTGCCACATAAATGCTCCATATGGGTGTTCCCGACCAATTTCTGTAGTCCAAATACTGCTGTTAACAGACTTGTTTCATTGATATTCTCACAGTCATGTAATTATTAAAAGGCACGGGGGCTCTTTCTGTTCTTTTGTGGTTCAGTACAGTAAATAGCAAGTCATAGAATTGTAGAGTTGGAAGAGACCACAAGGGCCATCCAGTCCAACCCCCTGCCATGCAGGAAATCACAATCAAAGCATCCCCGACAGATGGCCATCCAGCCTCTGTTTAAAGACCTCCAAGGAAGGAGACCCCACCACGCTCCGAGGGAGTGTGTTCCACTGCCAAATAGCTCTTACTGTCAGAAAGTTCCTCCTAATGTTGAGGTTGAATCTCTGTTCCCATCTCCTCCAAACAAATCTTGCCAAGAAAACCCTGTGATAGGTTTGCCTTAGGGTTGCCATAAGTCGGAAATGACTTGGAAGGCACACAACAACAACGTGAACAAATCTTAGACCTTCCAAAAAAGGAATTTTTAAAACTTCTGCATGAATAATTTTTTAAAAACGGTACCCTGGTTTTAAAATGTCTGCAAGCTGCCTCAGATCCATTATAAGGAGAAAAGTGGGATAGAAATTAAATAAATCACAATGCAACTAGGTTTACAAGCAACACTTGTTGAAATTCCCTCTTCTGCCCACCATTAAAGGTGCAGGAGCCCCTGCCAGCTTTCAGTCTGGCCGGCAGATGAAGAGTTAGAGGGGAGCCACTTTGCATTGGGTTGCATGCTTGCAGACGGGTGACACTTGGCTCAATAGCAGTGCATGTAAAAGGGATCTAGAAGTCTTAGTGGACCACAAACTGAACATGAGTCAGCAGTGTGATGCAGCAGCTAAAAAAGCCAATGCAAGTCTAGGCTGCATTAATAGGACTATAGCGTCTAGTTCGAGGGAAGTAGTAGTGCCACTCTTCTGCTTTAGTCAGACCTCACCTGGTTCTGGGCACCACAATTAAGGAAGGATATTGAGAAGCTGGAACGTGTCCAAAGGAGGGTGACCAAATGGTGGGAGGTCTGGAAGCCATGCCCTATGAGGAGCAGCTTAGGGAGCTAGGCATGTTTAGTCTGGATAAGAGAAGGTTAAGGAGAGATATGATACCTAGGTTTAAATATTTGAAGGGATGTCATACTGAGGATGGCGCAAGCTTGTTTTCGGCTGCCCTAGAGACTAGGACACGGAGCAATGGGTTCAAACTACAGGAAAAGAGACTCCACCTAAATATTAGGAAGAATTTCCTGACAGTAAGTGCTGTTCGGCAGTGGAATGTACTGCCTCATAGTGTGGTGGAGTCTCCTTATTTGGAAGTTTTTAAGCAGAGGCTGGATAGCCATCTGTCGGGCATGCTTTGATTGTTTATTCCTGCCAGGCAGGGGGTTGGACTAGATGGCCCTTGTGGTCTCTTCCAACTCTATGATTCTAAATCGCTGGCAGTTAGAATCCTCAGACAATTTCCAATATCTGGCCAGGGAGGACACAACTTCACAAAAAAGTACAGTAGGACCCCCGTATCTGCTGAGGATTGGTTTGTGGGGGCCCGTGGATACCGAAAACAATGGATAATAGTGAACACCATTGAACAAATGGGACTTCCGGTTTAAGATACCATAGTTACCTTGGAAGACCTAGAAAATGTCTAGAGAGGACACATTTTTTAGGAAGACGCTGTGGTAGGTGTGCTGTTTTGTGTCTGCTGGATAACTGAATCAGTGGATAATGAACCAGTGGATACGGGGATCCTACTGTACCTATGTGTTGTGATCTGTTTTCTGTGCTCTATGTCCATTATTATTCTTTATTAAATTATTATATTAATTAATTATAATTAATATATAAATTATATAATTATAAAATATATTATTTCAATTATTATCTAATTATTAATTATTAAATAAATTATTAATTTATTTCATTTGCATGCCACCTTTCCCCCTAGATGGGACCCAAGGCAGCTTCCATAAAACAGATTAAAAATACAATATGTACAATTAAAATATTATAAAATACAATATCTACAAGTACTGACATCCAAGGGGAGTGATAGATTCCCCTCTCCCCCCCTGCAGCAAAGTAGTTTCTTCCTCCTCAGCACTTCTTTCCTCTCCCCCCCCGTAGCAAAATGGTCTCTCCCTCCTCCTCCTCCTGCTTCTTTCCTCTCCGCCCCCCCCGTAGCAAAGTGGTTTCTCCCTCCTCCTCCCAACGCTTCTTTCCTCTACCCCCCCCGCAACAAGGTGGTCTCTCCCTCCTCCTCCTCCTCCCTTCTTTCCTCTCCCATCTCCCCTCCCTTGGTTCCCTTGGTAACATTAACGAGGGACTGTAGACTTAGCCAATGACAGAGAGGCCGCCACATAGCACATCATCATCATCCGGGTCCCTTTTATTGGAAAGCGTGGTCACGTGCCGGGCGGAGCGTACCAGCGCGTCCCCTGGAGGCGGAAGAGGAAGAGGCGTGGCTTGAGTGTCGCTTCCTTCCGGTCCGCCTCCCACTTCCGTCCTCCTACCCCCACCTCCCGAAGGCCCTCCATTTCTGGCATCCCTTGTTTCTCCTCCCCGGCCCGGGGAGAGGCCTTTCCCCGCCTGCCCTCCTCCCCTCCTTCTGTACTGCCTTGTCCTTGTTCGACGGGGGGGAGAAGGCCGAGCTCCCTTCTCAGTCCTCTCCGGGTCCTTCGGCTCCTCCTCCTCCTCCTGCTGGGAGGGAAGGCAAGGCAAGGCAAGGGACCCTTTCTGGCCTTGCCAGCCTCCCAGGGGCTCCTGTTTGGTCCCCCTCTGGTTGCTTTTTCTGGCTTCCCTCCTCCTCCTCCTCCTTGGGATCTGGTGAGTGGGGTGAACAAAAGGAGGGCTGGGGGTGCCTCCGGAGGAGAAGGCCTTGGTGGCATTATTATCATTATCATCATCATCATTTTCATTAAATTTTAAATTAGTAAATTTAATATTAATATTAAAATTAAATATTAAATTATTTTTAATAATTATTTTTATTTTAATTATATTATTTTAAATAAATTATTTTATTTTAAATTTTTTATTTTACTATTTCAATTTTAAAATTAAAATTTATTTATTTTTAATAATTATTAAATTAAATTTTAAATATTTATTATTATTATTATTATTATTATTAAACATCACAGAGTAATTATTTATTTATTTGTTATTCACAACCTGGAAACATCACCCAAGGAGACCTTCTGCTGTGCTTTCTGCAAGTGGACTTGTTTATCTCGGATTTGCCTTTTTAGTCATCAGCGCGCTTGCAGAAAATGCGGGATGACTCCTACCTGAATCTTCCTTTGCGAAGAAAAGCCAGAGAGAGAGAGGTATTTATACTCCACTCTTCAGCCACAAAGGCTATCAGAGCAGCTTACAAACTGTTTTTAAGCAATAGCAATCTAAACATCTACACTGTAATAATAATAAAATAATAATTATTATAATAATATAATCTCTCTCTGGCTTTTCTTCACAAACGAAGATTCAGGAAAGACTCATCCTGCGCTTTCTGCAAGCATGCTGAATTATTATTATAATAATTATTAAATAATTATTATTATATTATTTAATAATTATATTACATAATAATTATAATTATACAATAATTATTATATTATATAATTATTATTGTAGATCATACAAGATCTACATTGCATTAAGGAGTTTCCAATGTGTGTTAGCTGTCTTTTCATACATTACATTATCATGACAAACATCACAATAAGACAATACAAAAAACAAATCTTAAAACATAAAAGACAAAAAGCATAAAACATTAAAATACCATTATTTACTTTTCCATAAAAAAAACCCAACATACACAAAACACATTTACTTCATTTTCTTTTCTCCTGGAGTTTGTAATATGTCTATAATCCCCCCCAGTTTTCTCAATATTAATACCTCTGTTTATCCTATTTCTCTATTATTTATTGTTTTTTCCCATTTTTGTTTCTAACTTTTCTTTAAATTAATTATATCTTGCTAGCCTTCTCTGGTTTCTCTTCAAATCGTATAAATCTTTCAGCCTTGGTGGTTTTTTTAATCATCATCATTATTATTAAACATCACAGAGTTATTTTTTCGTACATTACATTATCATGACAAACATCACAAGAAGACAAAACAAAATAAAAAACCGAATCTTAAAACATAAAAGACAAAAAAACATAAAATATTAAAATACCATTATTTACTTTTCCGTAAAAACCAACATACACAAAACACATTTACTTCATTTTCTTTTCTCCTGGAGTTTGTAATATGTCTATAATCCCCCCCATTTTCTCAATATTAATAACTCTGTTTATCTTGTTTCTCTATTATTTATTGCTTTTTAGCATTTTTATTATATCTTGCCAGCCTTCTCTGGGTTCTCTTCAGATTGTATAAATCTTTCGGCCTTGGTGGTTTGGATTAAGCCCGCTGGTGCCACTTGGGTTTTAGACGACTCAGGGGTTGCCTCTCCTGGTGAAAGATGAAGGGGATGGGAATGCACAGCCATCCTAGCTAGTAGCCACCAGGGCCCACTTTTTTGTTTATTTATAGCAACCTTGGTCTCCAGGGTCCCTTTTTAAATAAATAAAATTACTTTTTTTGACCCCAGGTGGCCTATGGGTTGGAATTTTTTTAGGGGGGAGAGAGGGGAGTGTTTTGAAATAAAACTATTCTACTGAAAAATACACTTGACTGCAAAAGGCCATAACAATAACGCAAAATCCCCCCCCTTTTTTCTTACTAATACAAAAATAAAACTATCTATCCTAATACGTATACATTTTTCCTCTTAATCTAAACACACTATAATCACTCTCTTTTCTTTTTGCTATGTTTTTGTCCCAAAAACATCACCCAAGGAGACCTTCTGCTGTGCTTTCTGCAACCGGACTTGTTTATCTCGGATTGGCCTTTTTAGTCATCAGCGCGCTTGCAGAAAGCGCGGGATGAGTCCTTCCTGAATCTTCGTTTGCGAAGAAAAGCCAGAGAGAGAGAGTGTCCCCCTGGGCTGTTCCTGCTAAAAGAAATGGTATTCCTGCAGGGCAGAAGGCGGTTGGACTAGATGGCCCTTGTGGTCTATTCCAACTCTTATGATACTATGATTCTCAACCTTTTTTTTAATCCTGGAGGAACCCCTGAAATAATTTTCAAGTCTCAGGGGACTTTTGCATAATCATCATTATTCTATATTTTAATTTATTTAAGTATTTATACCCCGCTCTTCAGCCACAAAGGCTCTCAGCACAGCTTACAAAATGTTGAGCAATAGCCCTTTACACATCTACATTGCATTAAGTGGTTCCCAATGTGTGTTAGCTAATTGTCCCCCACAAGCCGGGTACTGCTTATGGGGGCAATAGTATACACTGTTATTGCTTCCCCCCCCCCAAGTCACAATCTCTTGAGGAACCCCTAGCACCCTCTTGGGGAACCCTAGAGATCCAGGGAACCCTGGTTGAGAAACACTGATTTATAGGAATAGGGACTCTTCCTGCGCTAGATGGGGTTGCCCTCCCCCTGAAATCTCAGACTTGCAGCTTGGCTGTTCTCCTGGACTCAACTCTGAGCCTGGATGCCCAGGTTTCAGCCATTCCCAGGAGTGCATTTGCACAGTTCATAGAATCATAGAATTGTAGCGTTGGAAGAGACCACGAGGGCCATCCAGTCCAACCCCCCTGCCACGCAGGAAATCTTGATCAAAGCATCCCCGACAGATGGCCATCCAGCCTCTGTTTAAAGACCTCCAAGGAAGGAGATCCCACCACACTCTGAGGGAGTGTGTTCCACTGCCGAACAGCTCTTACTGTCAAAAGTTCCTCCTAACGTTGAGGTGGAATCTCTGTTCCTGGAGCTTGCATCCATTGCTCCGTGTTCCAGTCTCTGGAGCAGCAGAAAACAAGCCTGCTCCATCCTCAGTGTGACACCCCTTCAAAAAATAAAACAGGGCTATCATATCACCCCTTAACCGTCTTTTTTCCAGGCTAAACATACCCAGCTCCCTAAGTCTCTCCTCATAAGGCATGGTTTCTAAACCTTTCACCATTTTAATTGCCCTTCTCTGGACATGCTCCAATTTGTCAATATCCTTTTTATAATAATAATAATAATAAAATTTTATTTCTATCCCGCCCCTCTGCAACACAATCGGGGCGGCTTACAATATAAAAACTCCATAGTCCCAGTACCCTAGCCCACCCCCCCTTAAAACAATATTAAACTATAAAAGATTAAAAACATACAGTAAATTAAAAATATATAAATTAGAAAAATATTAAAACATACAATAGTTTGTTTGTTTTTTTAAAAAAATGATTACAGCTCAGGGAGGACAACCGAGTCTTGGGCCGGGATAGTTATTCAGGAAAGGCCTGCCGGAAAAGATCCGTCTTGACAGCTTTTTTAAAGCCGTCTAAGGTGTTAATAAGATGGATCTCGTCCGGCAGGCCATTCCATAATCTGGGAGCAGCAGCGGAGAAGGCCCTCTGGGACGTCACCGACAGCCTTGTTTTCATAGGCTGTAACAGATTCCTCCCAGAGGACCGAAGTGCGCGGGGTGGGTCGTACGGAAGGAGGCGGTCCCGGAGATAAGTTGGACCCAAGCCATGCAGGGCTTTAAAGGTTATAACCAACACCTTGTACTGTGCCCGGAAACGAATAGGCAGCCAGTGGAGAGCTTTTAGCACAGGTGTTATATGCTCTCTTCTGGAAACACCAGAAATCAACCTGGCTGCCATGTTCTGAACTAGTTGAAGTTTCCGAGTTAAGCACAAGGGTAGCCCCATGTAGAGCGCATTACAGAAATCCAGACGGGAGGTTGCCAGTGCATGTACCACAGTTTCGAGGTCCCTAGTTTCCAGGCAAGGGCGCAGCTGGCGTATCAGCCGAAGTTGATAACAGGCACTCCTGACCGTCGCATTTACCTGATTAGACATCTGGAGCGTCGGGTCCAGGAGCACCCCCAGACTGCGAACACCAGTGCATGTACTGGTTGCCCAGAACTGGACACAGTATTCTAGGTGAGGCATGACCAAGGCAGAATAGAGTGGCACTATTACTTCCCTTGATCTAGACACTATACTTCTATTGATACAGCCCAAAATCGCATTGGCCTTTTTAGCTGCCGCATCACACTGTTGGCTCATGTTCAACTTGTGGTCTACTAGGACTCCTAGATCCCTTTCGCACGTAGTCTCATTCAGCCAGGTTTCTCCCATCCTATATTTATGCATTTCATTTTTCTGCCCTAAATGCAGTACTTTACAGTTCTCCGTATTGAATTTCATTTTGTTAGCTTTGGCCCAGCTCTCCAGTCTATCCAGGTCATTCTGAATTTTGATCCTGTCCTCTAGGGTATTAGCTACTCCTCCTGATTTGGTGTCATCTGCAAATTTGATAAGTATGGTCCTAATTCCCTCATCCAAGTCATTGATAAAGATGTTGAATAGCACTGGGCCCAGGACAGAACCCTGTGGCACTCCACTGGTCACATCTTTCCAAGACAAAGAGGAGCCACTGCTGAGCACCCTTTGGGTTCGGCCGGTCAACCAATTACAAATCCATTGAACAGTTAACTTGTCTAGCCCACATTTTACAAGCTTGTTTGCAAGAATGTCATGGGGAACCTTGTCAAAGGCCTTACTGAAATCAAGGTATGCGATGTCCACAGCGTTCCCTTCATCTACCAAGCTGGTAACTTTATCAAAAAAAGAGATCAGATTAGTCTGGCATGACTTGTTTCTCTGAAACCCATGTTGACTTTTTGTGATTATGGCATTGCCTTCTAAATGTTCACAGACTCTCTGTTTAATGATCTGCTCTAGTATCTTTCCTGGTATTGATGTCAGACTTACTGGACGATAATTGTTGGGATCCTCTTTTCCCCCCTTTTTGAAGATGGGGACAACGTTTGCCTTCCTCCAGTCTGCTGGGACTTCTCCTGTTCTCCAGGAATTCTCAAAAATTATTGCCAATGGCTCTGAGATCACATTTGCCAGCTCTTTTAATACTCTTGGATGTAGTTCATCTGGTCTTGGAGATTTAAATTCATTTAGATTAAGAAGGTATTCCTGTACTACCTCTTTGCTTATTTTGAGCTGGATTTCCCCTATTGTGTCCTCTGTTCCATTATCCTCAGGTTGGCCCCCCTTTTCCTTTTCTGAAAACACTGAGGCAAAGAAGGTGTTGAGTAATTCTGCCTTCTCTCTGTCCCCTGTTAGCATTTTGCCATCTTCTCCACGTAGTGGCCCTATCATTTCTTTCTTCCTCCTTTTGCTGCGGACATACCCAAAGAAACCCTTTTTATTGTTCTTAACCTCCCTAGCAAGCCTGAGCTCATTCTGCGCTTTAGCTTTTCTGACTTTACTCCTACACGTGTTCGCTATCTGTTTGAATTCTTCTTTGGTGATTTCCCCCTTTTTCCATTTCCTATACATGTTCCGTTTAAAACTTAGCTCCATTGAAAGTTCTTTAGTCATCCATCCTGGTTTCTTGAGACACCTCCCATTTTTCTTCCTCAATGGTACTGTTTGAAATTGTGCCTTCAGTATCTCCCTTTTGAGAAAGTCCCATCCGTCTTGAGGTCTCTTCTCTTTTAGTATTCCTGACCATGGGATCACCCCCAGTATTTCTCTGAGTTTATTGAAATCAGCTCTCCTAAAGTCAAGAATGCGTGTCTGACTGTGCCTGGCTTCTCCTTTCCATTGTATAACAAACTCCAGGAGAACATGATTACTCTCCCCTAAGGATCCCACCACTTGCACCCCATTAACCAGGTCATCTAGTTAAAACTAGTGCCCCAGCCTTGAGACGTCAGATCCGACTATAGCGACAGCATGCCTTGTTTACATTCCATTTGGTCTACTGTAACACACTCTACATGGGGCTGCCTTTGGAAACTGTTGGGAAACTTCAGTGGGGCCAGAATGCTGACTGGGGCCATTTATAAGGAACATATAACTCCCTTGTTAAAACAGCTCCACTGGCTACCTCTTCATTTCTGGGTGTGATACAAAGTGCTGGTTATGACGTATAAAGCCCTAAATAGCTTAGGTCCAGACTATTTGAAAGACCGTATTTCCTGATACAAACCTGCCAGAATTTTAAGGTCAGTGGAAGGCTTTCTCTCAGTTGACCCAATTACAGACTTGGTTGGTAGGATACGAAAGAGAGCCTTCTCTGCGGCTGCTCCCACCCTTTGGAACTCCCTCCCACAAGAGGATAGGCTAGCCCCTACCCTATTGTCATTTTTATTTAAGCAGGCCTTTGGTATATAATTGTGGCTTTTATCTAGGTATGTTCTTCTGCTGTTTTTATTTCTTTTTTATTGTGTATGTTTTAATTGCTTTTAATTGTGATTTTAACTTTTGTGAGCTGCCTTGGGTCCCCCTTTTGGAGAAAGGCAGCATAGAAGTTGCATAAATAAATAATAAACTAATTTATATAATTTACTTTTAAAGCCACCCACCTTGGCTGCTATCACTGCATCTTGTGACAGTGAGTGCCATGGTTTAATGAAATATGGTGGGAAAGTATGTCCTATTTACCTGCCTGAATTTCTGTAGATGGCCCCACCTCTGCTGTATTATAGTGTTTATGAAAGAGATAGATACTAAAATATATTGGAGGCGGGCTCATCCACAGAAATTCAGGCAGGTAAATAGGATATACTTCTTCATGGTGCTCTACATCAGTGGTTCTTAACTGTGGTCCATAGATCCCCAGGGGGCTGCTGTGTCCTCACAGGGAGTTCGTGAAAGCTTGAATGCTGCTCAGCCCATGTGACAGGAGCCAAGGCAAAGGCTGGCTGGCTGGCTTGGCCTGCACGTTGCCATTCAATCTGCTCCAGCCACAAATTTGCAGCAAGAAGCAGGGGAAAAGTCTTCCCCTCCAGTGCATCTGAGGCAAGGGTTAATGGGTGGTGTAATTTTATTGTTGTTGTTGTTATTTTAAATCTTGAATTAAGCTTTGGGGGTTCATGGCAACAAAAGATATTTAAAGGGGGTCCCTGGTAAAGAAAAGTTTAAGAGCCCCTGCTCTACATCATTAAGTTATGGAGCTCACTCCCACAGAACTCTTTTCTCTCTCTATTCCGTCCACACACTATATATATAGTGTATCACATTTACTTTTGCTCCCTTTTCTGGATTGAATAGCTTCAAAAATTGTGTTTCCTCATGGGGGAGCTGACCATTTGGCTTGCCCTTTCCCCTGCTTTTTCTAGCTCATTTTCAGGAGCCGTGGCCACAAATGAGCATAGCTTTCCAGATGTGGTTGCACCATGGATTTGTTTACAGGGAGATTGAGACTTAAACATTTATTATTAGCTCCCTTTCTAATGATGGCCAACTGTGGAGTTTGTTTGTTTGTTTGTTTGTTGCCGTAGCTTTATTCTGGGTTGACATTTCCATGACTCTATACACCACAACCCCCCAAATCGCTTTCCTAATTAGTCACTGCCAGTTCATATCCCAACATTGTATTTTGGAAATTTTGGAAGCACCATTTTACACCTCCTTCCATTGAATCACATTTCCCCCTTTCATGCCCATTCTCTCGGTTTGGAAAGAACCCTCTAGAGCTATCTATGATCCCTCCCCGCTTCCTACCTTAAATAACAGGTTTCATCAGCAAGCAAAATTCCCTCACTATTTGCCCCAATTCCAAAACAAACCCCAGAAGCCCAGTTTGCTCATTATTTTTGTGTTCTGTCAGCAAGAAAAGAGTGAAGATCCCTAGCCCCAGCCTGTTTTGTCTCTGGTTACTCCTACAAATGGAGAGCAAGAAGCCTGAAATAAAGATCTTCCACTATACAGATATACCTCAGTTAACAAAGTAGATGTGTTCCTGGGCATGAGATCTTTAATAGAAAATTTGGTATCAGAAAGAACCTGGAAAGAATGGGGATAGGTTCCTACACCACAAAAAAGCAGAGCGGTTCAACATGTTTGAGCAAACGCTTTATTCAAAACAAACAATATGCTTGTGTGACATGAAACAACTCAGATATGTCTTGCAGAAGTAAGAAACATTTTAAACCTAGAAATTACTTGAAAGCTTCTTCCAAAATATCTAGGGATGACTACTACTTTCATTTGCCTTCATTTTTTTTATGATTTCCACTTTTGTGACCAAACTTATAGATTATGCTTTTTTTTTTTTAACATACTGGGAGTAGCTGGTGAAGAAAATTTATTTGCTCCCCTCTTTTCTCTATGTTTTGCTGGTCAAATATCTTCAGTCAGGGATTCTGGAGCTACCTGCTGTTTAACTTGCCTGTTTTAGGCAGACACACAGAGCTATAGCTAGTGTAGAATCCCATTCTTTCCCAGTTCAAGCTGGATTGCATTGTTTGCTGAAGACACATTGCTGCAACCCAAAATGAAAAGCTTAAGTTTCTCCACCATCCTTCAGCATATTCCCAATTTCAGTGCTGCTAATAAACTTGCAACTAGACTGAGGAAGAAAGGGGGTGCTAGGCAACATAAAATAATTGTAAAAAGGAGCTGCCTTGTCAGAGGTGTTGCTAACTGAGGTATGCCTATATGTGGATGTTCTCCATGTGTGTCAGAACCCTAATTTTTCAAATTAGACAATGATTGCCAATCTAGTGGTGTCTTATGCAAATGTAAGAGAGTGTTTGGACCTTTTTGTTAGTGGTGGAATGGTTACATTCAATTCAAGGTTGCATAGAGGCCCAAGTGGTGCATTCTATACAGATGCGCACTGTTGAGCATTATGAATTCAGATGTGCAAGCACATTAGTTGTGCGATTTAGCAATTCCTTAAGGAGGCCGTGTTGCCCAACTGCACTTAATTCTGTGAGAGTAAAATTACACTCCATATCTTGATGTAGGATCTTTAGGCAGTAGCTAATATTTTGCCCCAACCTTTATCATTGGCTAACACAAGGCCAGTCAGTAACCTGATAGCAGAGCCTAGTGAAGGGGATTAAAAAAAAATCCTTCAAAATTCATGAATGGAATCTGATAGTAGATTGAATTCAGTACAGGTTGGTCCCTGTATCCACAGGGGATGCATTCCAAGACACACACCCCTGTGGATAATTGGAACTGTGGATAATGGGGAACTCTGTTATTTTCAGTGAGACAAACAACAGAAGTTGACCATAGAATTGCAATGGAGGACCAAGAAATTCCTAAAGAGAAGATATTTTTTTCAGATGTGGCTAAGTGAAACCGTGGATACCAAATCCATGGATACGGGGGTCAACCTATAATTTGTTTAATGACACAGTGCTGGGTGCACTCTGGCTTGGTAGCTTAGGTTTGTACACCAAGCAAGCAATTAAATCAACTTCATATAGATTTTTAAAAAATAAATATGCAGCAGCTGAGCAACAAAAGGTCCAAATCGAACACTCCATGCATTTTCAGCTCTCAGTTAATGCCAGTCAGTGGGATTCTTAAATTCCTTGTACAATCTACTTCCCTTCTTTTCAGTTCTGCCATGTATCACTAAACTAATATTTTTTAACATTTATTTGAGACTCCGTTTCTAATTCACACTCTTACCAATTGTTTTGTTTTTTGTTCCAGCAGTGGATGAACATGGAAAGGTGTCTGCTATTTCTGACAGATGTAAAAAGCCAGAAGAGCCGAGAAGGAAAAGTGCAGTAAATCGAAAGAGGAAGGATAATCATTCTGCTTCTGACTGCAGCAGCTACCATACAAATACGCTATTTGGAAAAAAAAGAAAATAAAAGTGGGGAAAATGAGTAACAGTCTTCCATGTAAGAGACATGTAAATTCTAAAAAAAGTGTTAAAGCCCATGGCAAAAGCCACAAAGAGGAAAAAGCGTCAAAATGCTTGGATTGTGGGAAGAGCAGTCTGTCTTCTCTTCAAAGAAAACATGCAGAAGAGAAACCATATGCATGCTCAGAGTGTGGAAGGAGCTTCAGCGTTAACACAAGTCTCAACAGACATCAGAGAACTCACAAAGGGGAGAAACCATATAAATGCTTGGAATGTGGAAGGGGTTTCCATGTGAGTACAAGTCTGACTTCCCATCAAATAACTCACACAGGAGAGAAAGCATATAAGTGCTTAGAATGTGGGAAGACCTTCAGCTTCAAGAAAAGCCTCAATAGGCACCTGTTAGCTCACACAGGGGAGAAACCACATAAATGTTCGGAATGTGGAAAGAGCTTCAGCGCAAGCACGAGTCTTGCTTTCCATCAAAGAGCCCACAGTGGAGAGAAACCATATAACTGCTTGGTGTGTGGAAAGAGCTTCAGCTTCAAGAAAAGCCTCAGAAGGCACCAAAGAACTCACACAGGGGAGAAGCCGTTTGAATGCTGGGAGTGCGGACACAGTTTCCATTTGAGCACAAGTCTCATATCTCATCAGAGGATTCATACAGAGGAGAAGCCGTATAAATGCTTGGAGTGTGGAAAGAGTTTTCAGTGGAGCACAAGTCTTGCTTTTCATCAGAGAACCCACACCACTGAGAAACCATATAAGTGCTTGGAGTGTGGAAAGAGCTTCAGTTTAAAGGCAAACCTCACCAGACACCAGAAAATTCACACAGGAGAGAAACCGTATAAATGCCTGGAGTGTGGAATGAGCTTCAGCTTAAACACAAACCTCAGTAGACATCGAAGAACTCATACGGGAGAAAAGCCATACACGTGCTTGGAGTGTGGGAAGAGCTTTGGTAGAAAGACAAACCTCAGTAGACATCAGACAACTCACACTGGGGAGAAACCGTATAAGTGCTTGGAGTGTGGAAAGAACTTCAGTCGAAACACAAACCTCCGTAGACATCAGAAGAACTCACACAGGCATTTAGCCATATGAATGGTTCGTGTGTGGAATGTGTTATCAAAAGTCCACAAATTCAGTTATTGTAAAAGAGCAATTTGTACAAGTGGCATATTGTATACATGAGGACTGGGTGACATCCTCAGCTTTGGGAGACTTATGTGCCACCCTCTGGACCTGGTGGGGGTGGACCTCTCCCCAACACTCACCCTTTTTAAATTTTTTGGTCATATTTCAAAACTGAAAAGCCTGCCCCACCTTCATTGTAGAAGAAGCCAGACCTATTTTGCCAGTTTTGGGGGTGCTGCTGATGTGATTTAATTCCTGGAGGGGCCTTTTTTCAAAACTGGATGTGACCTGAACTAAATTTCCCATGGGATAGTAGTGGGGCACTGTTGGTCCACATATGATCCACAGGACCCCGTTCTAAGGAAATTGAATCCTGGGCGGACAATAACTCTTGAAGCTTCTCATTGCTTGAAAGTGGTGTGCACTGACATTAATGCTACAAAGAAAAATTAGATCAAATAGCACTTGGTGGGATGAACGCACATTGTTATGAGGGTAACTTCTTGGTTCGTAAAGCCAGTACTGGGTTCTGTACTATTTGCCACAGGGATGGCATTCCATTAACTGTTCTCTAACCATTTTAGCTTTTCATTTCTGATTTCGCTACATACAATCGCTCCTTTCTACAACCATGTGTAAATTATAGCTGCCAACTTAGTATGACGCTTCATGCATTTGATAAAGTCCACCAAATCCTCATGCCATAATAAATATGTTGATTGTAAAGGTGCCTCAGGTGTACTCTTTCCAGCTTCTGAGAGAACAGATTGACACAATTGTTTTCTCTCTGGGAAGTGTTACATAACAACAACCAAAGTTAATTTTTTGTTTCTTCAAGGTAATGAAATCTCTCATACTAATGATTGTGTTAACCTTAAGACAAAATCGATAATCTGGGAATACCTTTAGTCAGGCAACCAAGAAGGCACCAATATTAGGTTTCACCCAGGGGGGTCTCCTGGACATAGTTGTAAGATACTGTACCAAATCTGGTTTTTCTGCAGTGGGACTTTTCCCAATGCAGAAGCTGTTATACCACCTGGAATTGATTTTATTCTCTAAGGCTTCATCTTTTCCAACCACTAGGTGAAACTGCTAAATTTGGCTTCTATGGACTCTTTACTCAGTCCAACCTTTAAAATTATCTCTGAAGATGCCAGATTCTGTCTGATTTTGGAAGCTGAACAGGGTCAGACCTGGTTAATACTTGAGTTAGGGGATCACCAAGGAGCACAATGTGCTGTAGGATCTATTTCAGAAGAAAGCAATGCCAAACCGCGTCTTGAGGATTCCTGACCTAACAGGACCCGGTGAAATTCATGGGATTGCCATAAGTCAACAAGCATCTTGAAGGCGCGCACGCACGTGCGCACACACACACACACACACACACACACACCATACTTCCCAGTATAAAGATTGCCTAGTGAACGTCCTCTGCTTAAAAGGAACAAGTGAACTTCACACTGAATAGACAGTTCTGACTTTCAAAGATTGCCCCCCCCCGCCGCCACCAGTGGATAATCAAATATACAGTCGTCCCTTCATATTCGCGGGGGTTCCGTTCCGCGGACCCCCGCGAATGTGAAAAATCCGCGAATAACAAACACCCCTCCCCCTCCCTCCCTAGGCCCCGCGGAGGTCTCCCCAGCCCTCCCTCCCCCCTCCCCAGGCCTTCGCGGGGCCTTCCTAGGCCCTGCGGAGGTCTCCCCAGCCCTCCCTCCCCCCTCCCCAGGCCTTCGCGGGGCCTTCCTAGGCCCTGCGGAGGTCTCCCAGCCCTCCCTCCCCCCTCCCCAGGCCTTCGCGGGGCCTTCCTAGGCCCTGCGGAGGTCTCCCCAGCCCTCCCTCCCTCCCTCCCCAGGCCTTCGCGGGGCCTTCCTAGGCCCCGCGAAGGTCTCCCCGGCCCTCCCTCCCTCCCCAGGCCTTCGCGGGGCCTTCCTAGGCCCCGCGGAGGTCTCCCCGGCCCTCCCCAGGCCTTCGCGGGGCCTTCCTAGGCCCCGCGAAGGTCTCCCCGGCCCTCCCTCCCTCCCTGCCCAGGCCTTCGCGGGGCCTTCCTAGGCCCCGCGGAGGTCTCCCCGGCCCTCCCTCCCCCCTCCCCAGGCCTTCGCGGGGCCTTCCTAGGCCCCGCGGAGGTCTCCCCGGCCCTCCCTCCCTCCCCAGGCCTTTGTGGGGCCTTCCTAGGCCCCGCGGAGGTCTCCCCAGCCCTCCCTCCCTCCCTGCCCAGGCCTTCGCGGGGCCTTCCTAGGCCCCGCGGAGGCCTCCCCGGCCCTCCCTCCCTACCCAGGCCTTCGCGGGGCCTTCCTAGGCCCCGCGGAGGTCTCCCCAGCCCTCCCTCCCCCCTACCCAGGCCTTCGCGGGGCCTTCCTAGGCCCCGCGGAGGTCTCCCCGGCCCTCCCTCCCCCCTCCCCAGGCCTTCGCGGGGCCTTCCTAGGCCCCGCGAAGGTCTCCCCGGCCCTCCCTCCCTCCCTGCCCAGGCCTTCGCGGGGCCTTCCTAGGCCCCGCGGAGGTCTCCCCGGCCCTCCCTCCCCCCTCCCCAGGCCTTCGCGGGGCCTTCCTAGGCCCCGCGGAGGTCTCCCCGGCCCTCCCTCCCTCCCCAGGCCTTTGTGGGGCCTTCCTAGGCCCCGCGGAGGTCTCCCCAGCCCTCCCTCCCTCCCTGCCCAGGCCTTCGCGGGGCCTTCCTAGGCCCCGCGGAGGCCTCCCCGGCCCTCCCTCCCTACCCAGGCCTTCGCGGGGCCTTCCTAGGCCCCGCGGAGGTCTCCCCAGCCCTCCCTCCCCCCTACCCAGGCCTTCGCGGGGCCTTCCTAGGCCCCGCGGAGGTCTCCCCGGCCCTCCCTCCCCCCTCCCCAGGCCTTCGCGGGGCCTTCCTAGGCCCCGCGAAGGTCTCCCCGGCCCTCCCTCCCTCCCTCCCCAGGCCTTCGCGGGGCCTTCCTAGGCCCCGCGGAGGTCTCCCCGGCCCTCCCTCCCCCCTCCCCAGGCCTTCGCGGGGCCTTCCTAGCCTGAGCCTGAGATGTTGTTTCAGAGAGTCCTTGTATCGCTTTTTTGGAGCGCCCCTCTTACGCTGACCCGTGGCAACTTCACCGTAGAGTACTATTTTGGGGAGGCGATGGTCCTCCATCTTAGAAACGTGCCCTGCCCAGTGCAGCTGTGTTCTCAATATCATGGCCTCAACGCTGGTGATCTCTGCTTGCTCAAGGACAGCAACATTCGTCACATAGTCAGTCCAGTGTATATTTAGGATTGTGCGTAAACAGCGCTGATGAAAGCATTCAAGGAGTCATAAGTGGTGGTGATAGGTGACCCATGTTTCAGACCCATAAAGGAGAATAGACAGTACAATGGCTCTATACACACTGATTTTTGTGCTTCGCCTCAGGTGAAGGAATGAAAAGTACAACATTTGAAAATGCTACATTTATTTTGAACTGCAAAAATAAGTAATACAACAATCTATGATGATCTTTCTGAAATAGAAAAGAAAATAATTTAGCACAAAAATAATTTTGAATAATTCCAGATTCATTTCTTGGGACTGAAGATAAATCTTTTAGGCTTGAGTCATCCAATTCTCTACTAAAGTATCATATATACTATTGCAAGTAAAGCACATTTCTGAGAAGAATAAAATATTTTTTTCTTAATCAAAATATCACCAAATTTGTAATACATATAAAACAGAAATAAAAATAGAATATAATTCTTTTTCATCTGCCATACAGGGCATTGCCATACAGGATATACTGTCAAAGCGCTCCTGAAAGATGCCCATCCAACTTCTGTTTAAATAGTGTTGCCTGATAGGAAAATTTATTTTAAAGCTGTTTATATGTCCTGGTTGAAAGAGCAGATTACTTTAGAGGATAAAAAAATGGTTAGAATTGGAAGGGCAAGAATTAAAATTCATCTGGCATTCATATTTATGGTAAAGGAAAATTAAGGCAAATAAAGGCTTTGAAAATCATATAATAATGGTTTTGTATGCGAGAGAACAGAATTGGAAAAAATAATAGTCTGGAGATAATCATATGATCTCAAAATTTTATAAACTACTCCTAAGATATAATACAGAAAGCAAGCAAGTGAAAGAATGTATGGTCCAATGGGCGAAAAATATAGGTCATAATATGCAAATGTGCCAATGGGAGGAAGTATGGAGTAGAAAATGAAAGTATACATGCAGTTATGACCTTAGAGAAAATTATTTCAAGATGCTTTTCAGGTGGTATGTGACCCCAGAAAGATAGCTAAAATGTATAAAGTTACAAATAATAAATGCTGGAAATGCCACCAAAAGGTTGGAATGTTCTATCACCTCTGGTGGACATGTAAAACTGCTAAGGAATATTGGTTACAAATACAGTACTACTGCAATGAAAAAAAAAATTGGGGAGAGATATAGCCCTTAGTCTGGAGTTGTTTTTATTGAACATGATTGATTTTGAAGACAAAGTTGAAAGAGATAATTAAATTTTGATTAACCATATGGTTACAATACATGAAGTACTGGAAAAACGATACAATTCCAAACATCACAGAATAGACAGAAAAACGGATGGACTTGGCGGCACTAGACAACCTAATTTTATTAAAGGCAAGGGATTGGGTTATTTGAAAATATGGGAACCTTTTGTGGATTATGTAAAGATGTAAAGAGGAGATCTGGCTGTATGTGGTTTTAATTTGTAATAAGAGCTCTTTTCATTTCTTTAAGAAAGGGGGTTAAAATGTTAAAAAGAAGCGTTTAATGAAAGGAGTATTAAGAGTGTAATAACAAAAGAAACACCAGTAGAGACAAACAGGAAAGTGTTTTTCTTTTATTATTCACATTTGGGTGAGGGCCAAGGTTACATATTATGCTTTAATTTTTTTCTTTCTTTTCCTTTCTTTGTTGTTTAATGTGTGTGTATTGTGTTTTTTCCTCTTTTGTGTATTCATTATGTTAATTATGTTGATTTTTCTTGTTCTCTTGCACATTTAAAAAAAAAAAAATCCAGAGGAGGAGAATCCACCACCATCCAAGGGAGTCTATTCCACAGTGGAATAGCCCTTGCTGTCAGGAAAGTCTTCCTATAGTTTAGGCAGCATCTCCTTTTTTTGCAATTTGAAGCCATTGGTTTGTGTTCTAGTCTTGAGCAGCTGAAAATAACTTTGTTACATCTTTAACACAGCATGCCTTCAAATATTTACACATGGCTAGCACATCACCTTTCTGTCTTCTCTTTTCCAGAATAAATATTCCCAGTTCCCTGAGCTGTTCCTCATAGAACTTGGTTTCCAGACCCCTTACCATCTTGGTTGCCCTCCTAGAACAAATTCCAGCATGTTCATATCCTTTTTGAACTGCAGTGCCCAGAACTGAACACGGTATTCCAGGTGAGGTCTGACCAAAGCTAAATAAAGTGGTACAATTACATCCCTTGATCTGGACACTATACTCCTGCTGACGCAGGCCAGAATTCCATTGGCCTTTTTGACAGCCACATTGCATGGTTGGCACATGTTAAGCTTGTTGGTTTGATAAGATTCCTTGATCCTTTTCACATTTACTCCTTTCAAGCCAGGTGTCATCCATCCCATTTTTGTGCATTTCATTTTTTCTTGCCTAAGTGTAATACCTTCCATTTATTCTTGTTCAGATTCATTCTGTTAGTTTTTACCAACTAGCAGAATGCCCCTCAAACATCAGTAGTGCACCCCTCTGAGGTCTGAGCCCTAGGCTGCTGTCTTGTTAGCCAAATGGTAGCACCAGCCTTGGGTACAGTATTACATTAGTTCTACAGAGCCATATATTTAAAAACAATTCCTGATTAGCTGTTTTCTCCTAGGAAAGATTAGGGTTCCCCCCCTTTCCCCTAATATAGAAACTGTGGTGCCAATTAAACAACAACAAAATCTTATGGCACTTTATTCTGCCATTACAAGACTGTAAGGTGGACTTAACGTTCTCATGACTGCTGGGGATTCATGTTTACAGTAATGTACGAACCCAAAAACCTACTTTTCCAGCCTGGCAGTGCCCCAACTGAAGCATTTCAGAGGCGCTGGAGATCAGGGTAAGGGGCAATGATGTCTACAGTGTTCTCCCAGTCATGGTGTGCATTCAGACAAGCAGTTGTAGCAGAAGCCTGAGTGGTCTCTTTGGCTGCCTGTGTTCTCAATGCACCCACAACAGGAAGAGCACTGCAGGGGTAATTTCCCAGCATCCCTATTTGCAGCGCTCCAGAAATGCTTTGGATGGGGTGCCGTCAGATGGAAAAGGTAGTTTTTTTTAAGGGTGGGATTCGTCAATATAACTATAACGACAGATCTCTGTCCTCACAGTTACACTGATGATGCAGGATGGTGCCTACCATTTTATTTGGCATATGCTTTTATGAATCTGCTTTCCTAATGATCCCTGTTGGGTTGTTTTTTTTTTTTGCTTCAAATAGTTACAAGATATAGAAACAAACTGAAGTTACGCACATGTGTGTCATCAACAGGATTCCAACAGGATTAAGCTAGAGTTAAGAAGAAAATAATTACAAGCAATGTAGAAACCAGCAACAAATTATTTCTTGGTAATGACAGCATAAGCTAGATTTTGAAAGTAACATAAATGGGAACAATATTATTTTACCGGTGCAATTAGTAACATTTTGCAATTTTCTGTAAGTTGCTTTTGAAAGGACATTTTAGGCATTTTGACAGGAGTTTTCCAAGTCTGATGTCATTCTCATATCAACTATAGCATTTTTCAAAAGAAGTTAACATGCAATGCAAACATCTTGTTACTTTTCAAACATCTGTAACAAGAATAAGTCACCCTTTAAACACTGCAACAAGCAATGGGAACAAATTATAGTCGTCCTGTCCCATTCGCGGGGGTTAGGAGCAGAGCACCACCGTGAAAGTAAAAAACCCGTGAATAAAGTAAAAAGTAAAGTATAAACTGCACTGCCGTGCGCCTCCATCTCACCATCCTTCTACTCCAACACGCACACACTTTCCCTTCCCCCACCCCGGGGGGAAAAGAGCCGAGGCCTTGCCATCACCGCACCCCTATACACCCCCACCTGCCTGTTACCCTACTCCAACACACACACACACAGTTTCCCTTCCCTCTCCCTGGGGGAAGAGCCGAGGGAGGCCGGGTGGGAAGCAGGGTTAAGCAGCTCCCACAGTCTCGGGGAGGCGGAGGCTGGCCAAAGCCACAGCGGGGACAGGAGAGCCCAGCCGCCATCACTGCACCACATCGTGCCCCCACCTGCCTGCCTGGCAAGTGGATGACAGGGCGGCTGGTGATGGTGCTGCTGCCGCCGCAGGCCTGGGAAAGGGGAGGCCAGCCAAAGCCACAGCAGGGGCAGAGAGCCTCGCCGCCATCGCCCCACACCCCCGCCTGCCTGCTCTCCTCCTCCAACACACACACACTTTCCCGTCCCCGGGGGAAGAGCAGAGGCCAGGTGGGGCTCCGCAAATACACAAAACTGCAAAATGGAAAGCCACAAAAAGGAAGGGACGACTGTACTTTTAAGAAATAACTTTCCAAGATATGATTAAAGCTGTCAATTAAACCATTATGTACTAAACATCAACAACTTATTGAAGAATCTGCCTTAGGGCATTCATAAATAGGACAGCCCAATAAGTGAAGCTCTGTGGCACTTACTCCTTCTGCCTCATCAAATTTGTGCTGCCAAAATTGGAATCTCTCCAAAACTGGACTTCTCCTCTTTTTACCCAGACTGCCTGAGGAGCACTGTCAAATGTGTGTTTAATAAACACCTAATGGCTGGCATCTTCTTATTAGCACATGCAGGTATTAAGTATACCTTACACACACATTTTGGGTCATTGCAGAGGTTGTTATGCCCTTCCACCTTCTGCGGCAACCAAAGTCCCTTTCCCCAACTCACTGCTGAGCTGCTGCAGCCTTCCCATAGCCATTCTGTGCCTGATGGAGAGTTTGGGAGGGGGGGTGGTCAGAGAACTGTCTGGCTGTCTCAGTCAGACAGAGAATGATTACAACATCAGCCAAGACCGCCAATCCCAGCAGATCTCTGTGGAAGATGTAATTATTCTGTGTCTGGCACAGCCAGACATACTTACCTTACAGGGACATTGCCAGACTCTTATCTTATAACTTCATCACACTACACTGTTATAGTGGTATTATTCCACTTTAACTGCTATGGCTACATCCTGTGGAATTCTGGGGTTTGTAGTTTAGGGAGGCCTAAGAGCTCTCTGGCTGAGAGTTCTAAATGTCCCTCCCTAAACTGCAAATCCCAGGATTCCATAGGAGGCAACCCTAGCAGTTAAAGTGGAATAATAGTGCTATAACAGTATGGTGTGATAATCTCCTTATTCCCCATCTCCATTAGCCACAGAATGGCCATGGTGGGGCTGCAAGTAGCTGAACGGTGATTCTGGGGGACATTGAACTGACAGTGTAGATTCGTCTTGCATGCCAAACAACTATGCTATGCTGCACCATACCAGATCCCAGCCAATGTGTCTAGCTTCCTTCCAGTTTTCCAACTACACATTCTCAGTTTTCAAACTGCATAACCTTCTCCCTACCATTGCACATTTTGTGTCCACCTGCACACTAACCATTCCCCTGATGTCTGGCCCTAACTTCTGGAGGGTAGATGTAATCCCAAACTAGACTGTCTTCCTCTACTACAGAAAAGTTGTTTCTATCTCATATAAGTGAAGAGCCTGCCATTCTGTCTCATGAAATAGGTTTGAGGAGAGGTGGCTAAAAGCAACCTCAAGGCTTTGAAAGAGACACATACATTCATAACAAGGAGACACCTTTCTGCTTTCAATAGGAAGCAAAACCCAAGCTAAATTTAAAAGGCATGGCAAACAGTATTAAAGGCTGGCAGGAGCTGCAGGCATACAGAATTCATATCACACTCTTGGTGTTTTCCTTCTGGTCTATGTCATGAAAATCTAGCTGGGGGGAAAACTGGTCACAGTTTGAATTTCTCCTCCAGTCCAAGCTACTTTAACAATTTGAGTCAGTAGGATTAGACCAGAACTACGGTTAAGAGGCATGAAAAACAGTCTCAAAGACTGAGAGGAGCTGTTGGCAGGAGCTGCTGGCATACAGAAGTCACATCAAACCCTTGGTGTTCTCCTTCTGGTCTATAGTCAGGTCAATAATTCTGCAGAAACAGAAGATTGTTAAGGTAAGCAAACACTGTAGAACAATCAATGGAAGAGCATTAGAATCACACATCAGGCGGGAACTCAAAAGCCATCTTGTCCAGCCACTCAAAGAGGTCATCATCCTTGGAACAAATCAAGCAACACACAATATGCATTACAAGCAGAAAGTGGTGTTTGTGGAAGAAACGTCTCCCTATGATGTCTTAAGCAAGTGAACAAAGCTGCTTTCTCCAGGCAAGTTCAAAATCCACAGGGACTTGGAAATGTCTGATCTGGAAAAGAAGTCAATTCCACTCTTACTTTTGAAGTAAAAGAGGGAATGGATTCTCCATCATCTGACCTGAATGAATAAGAGGCATCCTTAGTTAAAGAATACCCCACAATATTTCAGTCCTAGAAACTGCAGAGATTTGGGTTACAGGAAAGCAGAAGCCCTTGAGCATTTGGACACATGTCTTAACAGAATTTGTCATAAGATTCCTTGTCTTTCAAATGGACAGCTAACCCTCACACACACATACATACTTACCTTTGGTAGAACAATCAGAGACCTGGCTGTTTTCTGCATAAAGAGAACAGAGAGGAACTCAATCTTAATGTTTATATTTTGGGAATAGATTCCTTTTCTCCACAACCCTTTTCCTCTCTTTCCCAAACACAATATATTCCTTCCTTTCCAATCACTTTAAATGTGGACATACGCTTTAGACATAGGCCAGTGGTGCAAGATTCCACACTCTACCAGAAGGTTGCTTGGTGATTTCCAATTTAGACTTATGGTGACTCTAAGGCAAACCTATCACAGGGTTTTCTTGGAAAATTATGTTTGGGGTGGTGGTGCTATGATGCGAGGTTTTTTTATTTAAAAAAGCGTGGAACTAAAGAAAAAAATATAGCGAGAACAACAAAGATTAAAGAAGAGCTAAGAAACAAAGAGAAAGTATTACGAGAAGATCCATCAAATGAAAAAATAATAATCCATCAAATGAAAAAATAATAACCGAAATAAGGGTACTACAACAACAATTATCAATAGAGGCAATAGAAGAATTACAGAAAAAGTTGTAATATGCAAAACAAATGTATTTTGAACACTCAAATAAACCAGGTAGATGGTTAGCCATCAGATTAAGGAAAATAAAGGAGAGGAATTACATTACAAAAGCAAAGGAAGGAGAACAGATGTATACAGAACAAGGTAAAATTAAGACAGTCTTCAGAAAATATTATGCATCATTATATAAAAAACAAGGAACTAGAAAAGGAGATATACATACCTTCTTAGGGAATCAAACATTACAGCAATTTACAGAAGAGCAAAGACAAAAACTAAATCAACCAATCACAATTGCAGAAATCACAGAAGCGATTAAAAGCTTGAAGACAGGGAAAGCCCTGGGCCCGGATGGATTTACAGCAAAATATTATCAAATTATGGAAGATCAATTAATGCTGCCATTAAAAAAAACACTGGATGCAATTAAAAAAGGACAAGTACCTACCGTATATTCCAGCGTATAAGACGACTTTTGAGCACTCAAAAGCGCCCTCCAAAATTGACAGTCGTCTTATACGCCGGATATACTTTGGTTCGCCCGCCTGCCTATCTCCTGCCTCTTCGCAAAACGGAGCGAAGAGGCAGGAGATGGGGCAGGGGGGGGGTGAAGCAAAGTGTTTTGAAGTTCATTCACCCCCCTCCTCTGCCTTCTCCCCCTTTGGGGAGCAATGGAAGACAGAGGAGGGGGGCGAAAGTTGCGGTTTGCCGCAGCCGCCACTCGATCGCTTCTGCAGCGGCCGAGGCAAACCGCTCCCCAGGAAGGTGGGGAGAAGGGGCGAACGTGCGCGTTTGGGCGAACAGCCTCAGCATCCTCCTCCTGCGCTTCCTCCTGGAAGGGAGCGCAGGAGGGGGATGCCGAGGCTATGCGGCCAAACCCGCGATTCACCCCCTCTCCCCACCTTCCAGGAAGGTGGGGAGAAGGGGTGAACGTGTGCATTTGGGCGCACAGCCTCAGCATCCTCCTCCTGCGCTCCCTCCTGGAAGGGAGCGCAGGAGGGGGATGCGGAGGCTATGTGGCCAAACCCGCGATTCGCCCCCTCTCCCCACCTTCCAGGACGGTGGGGAGAAGGGGCGAACGTGCCCCGTTTGGGCGCACAGCCTCCGCATCCTCTCCTTTCTCATTTATCTCTCTCTTCTTCCGTCTCTTCCCAGCTTCCTAAACACCTCCTCCCACTTTCACTGCAAGGAACCTTATTCTTCTCTAATCTTTAACCCCTTTTCCGCTGTTAATCCACCCCTGTCAGATCCAAGTATCCTTTCGGATTAGCGTTTTGCTTCCCCTGTGTTATACCCGATCCTATTTAGACTTCGTGTGGTTTTCCACTTCCAAACCTGGGCATCGCCCCCTCTCCCCACCTTCAAGGAAGGTGGGGAGATGGGGCGAACGTGCCCCGTTTGGCTGCACAGCCTCTGGATCTTCCTCCTGGGATCCCTCATGGAAGGGAACCCAGGAGGAGGATGGGGAGGCTGTGCTGCCAAACCTGGGATTCACCCCCTCCCCACCTTCAACCGTCGCTTGTTATGCCCCCGGCCAATCCCACCATCCATTTACCCCCCCACATCCCCATCGCTCGTTCTGCCCCCCCGCCTCCCCTGCCGCTTCTTCTTTTACATGTTTGATGACAAATTGGCTTATGTTTATGAGTGACAGTTTTCCTGCTAAGTACCTGCATGTCATAAGCATTTGAATTTAAAGTACCATATTAAAATCAAATATGATGGTTTTTTACAATTTTTATTTAGGGTGCGTTGGAAGAGGGGGGTCGTCTTATACGGAGAATATATCACAAACTCTACATTTTAACTTAAAAATTTTGGGGGGGTATTATACGCCCGGTCGTCTTATATGCCGGAATATATGGTAAATCTTGGAGAGAGGCAAATATTGTGCTAATCCACAAAGAGAATCGCGATCCACAAGAACCAAAAAATTACTGCCCAATATCCTTATTAAATGTTGATTATAAATTTTTTGTCTCCATCCTGGCCTTCAGACTAAACTAAATATTATCTGATTGGATTCACGAAGATCAGAGAGGATTTCTCCTGGAGAGATACATGAAAGATAATCTGTGACATGTTCTTAATTTGATAGAATACGGTGAAATTTGCAACGAAAAAAAGTAGCAATACTCTTCTGGTTATACATAATGAAATAGTTTTTAAAGAATGGCAAAGAGACGTCTAAATTTATTTAGTTTGGGAAAAAAAAGCTTTCGACAATGTAAATTGGGAAACAATGTTTGAAATTTTATATAAAATAAATGTAGGAAATGAATTTACAAAGTAGATAGAAGCAATATATGACAATCGAATGGCAAGATTGTAGACATTGGTCACAACATTGAGCTAGAAGATTGGAAAAGATCAGTCAAATACACAAGATCATATAGCCTACAAGAGAATGTCTTGAGGGTAATAATTAGGTGGTACCTCTCACCAACGAAAATTGCAAAAATCGTAGGTAGTAAATTTGATGTATGTTGGAAATGTCAAGGAAAAAGGGGAACTTTATTCCATTTATGGTGGAATTGTACCAAAGCAAAGAAATTTTGGTATTTGATTAGATCCAAAACACAAAAGATTATTAAAATTAATATTGGGATGTCCCCAGAGCTTCTTTCTGTTGGGCATCTTCGATAGTGATACAATCCTACATGAAAAGCTAGGAAGACTGTTATGGCATATGATAACAGCAGCAAGAATAGTGTACGCTAGACATTGGAGAAAGGAATTGATCCCATCAGATTTGGAGTGGCTAGAGAAATTAATAGAAGTGATGGAGATGGAAGAATTTACTTACTTACTAGACAATAAGTCAAAGGAATTATTTTGGGAGGTATGGCATCCTTTTTTGGAGTATATGAAATCGGAAGGGAAAGAACAAGCAAAAGACAAGGAGGATGAGAGAAAAAGGGATGTACTATAATAAAATATTGAAGTTCCATGAAAAAGGGAATTTTTGGGACTTTTCATAGTTAAAACTTTAACAGAAGATTTTGTAGAATTGCCGGAGTGGGAATAATCGATACCAAACTAAGGCTTGAAAGGAGAGGAAGTCATCCATTGATGTTGTATTGTGTTGTTTATTGACTAGAAATAAAGCATATTGACAAAATGGGAGATGTTAATAAGGATGAAAAGGGATCGTCTGGATGAAAGATGGAAAATAGGGTATTTATGCAAAATGGCTAAGAAAAGTTAACTAAGTTAACTCAACTAAGTTAAGAAGAAATTGTTTGCAGGATTAAGGCTTTTCCCTGTTCAGTGTATAAGAGACGATGTCAATATTAAGCCGTGATAGTTCAAGGGCTATTAGGGCAGAACGACGCTCAGGCCGTCCACTATCTTCAGGGTCTTGCATGGATCAGAAACATGGGTCACCTATCGCCACCACCTACGACTCCTCGAGCGCTTTCATCAGCGCTGTCTATGCACAATACTAAATATACACTGGACTGACTATGTGACGAATGTTGCTGTCCTTGAGCAAGCAGGGATCACCAGCATTGAAGCCACGATATTGAGAACATAGCTGCGCTGAGCAGGGCACGTTTCTAGGATGGAGGACCATCGCCTCCCAAAAATACTACTCTACGGTGAACTCGCCACAGGTCAGCGTAAGAGGGGCGCTCCAAAAAAGCGATACAAAGACTCCCTGAAACAACATCTCAGGCTTGGCCAAATTGATCACCAACAGTGGTCCGCCCTGGCCTCACATCGGGAGGCATGGAGACGCACTATCCACAATGCTGCAGCCTTATTTGAGAACTCACGACTAACAAGTCTTGAAGAGAAACAACAACGCAGAAAGAATCACAACCCAAAAACATCACCCAAGGAGACCTTCTGCTGTGCTTTTTGCAACCGGACCTGCTTATCTCGGATTGGCCTTTTTAGTCATCAGCGCGCTTGCAGAAAGCGCGGGATGAGTCCTTCCTGAATCTTCGTTTGCGAAGAAAAGCCAGAGAGAGAGAGAGAGGTATAAGAGACACTTTATTTGTTTAACACATATACGGTATTTCAGATGAACATTAGAGTTCATTTTTTATGTTGGTTTGTTATGTTGTGGACTATGTCATAAATGTTGTTTGTTTACTTGTTTTATTTATAAGTTTATTTATTTGTGTGTGTGTGTATATATATATATATATATATATGTTTTTTTTAAAAAAGGATTAATCATAAATTGAGAGAAAACCAAAGAGATCCAAATTCAAAAGGGAATGAGACAAGGGTGTCCTCTCTGCCCACTTCTATTCTTATTGATTATGGAATTATTAGGGGGAAAATTAGAGAAGATACAAAAATACAAGGAATCAGGCTTGGAAAATACAACTATAAGTTAAGAAAATATGTTGATGATTTACAAATTTCACTGGGAGATCTGTCAGAAGAGAAAACAAGATTAACATCTATACTAAGAGAATTTGAATTACTTTCAGGACTAAAAATAAACAAGGAGAAGACAGTTATAATAACAAAAAACATGACACAGGAAGAAAAAAAATGACTTGATTCAAAAATCAAAATACAAAGTAGTAAAAAGTACGATATATGGGAATTGACATAACCAATAAAAATTCAGATCTTTTTCAAAATAATTACAAAAAAATGGATAGAAATTTAAAAACATCTGAAAAATTGGCAGAAGTTAAAGCTATCCTTTCTTGGGAGGACTGCAGCATTAAAAATGAACTCATTGCCAAAAATGTTATTTTTATTCCAGATGATTCTGATTATACATAATGAAATAGTTTTTAAAGAATCGCAAAGAGACATGTCTAAATTTATTTAGTTGGGAAAAAAACCCTAGAATAAATGAAGGTGTTACAGAATGAAAGGAAAAGAGGAGGACTAAATGTACCGAATCTAAGATTATATTATGATGTATGCTGTCTAATGTGGATTAAAGAATGGACAACATTAGAAGATGAAAAATTGTTACAACTTGAAGCAACAAATAATCGATATGGATGGTATGCCTATCTATTCTATAACAAAGATAAGGTCAACAAAGAATTTAATAATCATTTTATAAGGAAGGAATTATTACACATTTGGAAAAAATACCAAAAAAGACTATGCCCAAAAATCCCAACATGGATGTCACCACACAAAGCATTGTTCAGTAAGGAAGGCATACCAACCCCAAAATGGATAACATATAAAGATCTACTAAGGGTAAAGAAAGACCATTACTCAGTTAAAACACAAGAAGAAATGGGGACAGAAGACATAAGATGCCACAGGTATTTGTATAGGCAAATAAAGGAGAGATTTAGAATGGACTCAAAACTGGAGGGGACTGAGGTTACAAAATCTACATGGGAAAGAACAATACAATTAGGGAATAAAAACTTGATTACCAGATTTTATCGGTTGCTATTAGAATGGGAATCAGAAGAAGTAGTGATAAAAGAGAGCATGGTAAAATGGGCACAAAACATTTGTCATTTAATTGAATTTGAAAAATGGGGAAAAAATTTGGACAACCGAAATGAAATACACTCTCTGCCAAAACATTTGAGAAAGTTGTTACAAAATGTATCTAAGATGGCATCTCTCTCCAGATAAGATTTTGAGGATATACAAAAAACATGACGAATAATTGTTGGAAATGTGATCATACACCAGGCAACTTCTATCACTTATGGCAGAGTTGTGAAAAAGCAAAGAAATTCTGGACTCAAATTCAGATAACAATTAATAGCATCCTAAAAGTTAATATTCCGTTAAACCCTGAAATATATTTATTAGGAATGATGGATGGAAATATAGAACAAGAATGGCTTGAGGGCAGTACATGCGAAAAAGATCTAGGAGTCTTAGTGGACCACAAGCTGAACATGAGTCAGTAGTGTGAGGCAGCAGCTAAAAAACCCAATGCGATCTAGGCTGCATTAATAGGAGTATAGTGTTTAGATCAAGGGAAGTAATAGTGCCGCTCTATTCTGCTTTGATCAGACCGCACCTGGAATCCTGTGTCCAGTTCTGGGCACCAAAATGCAAGAAGGATATTGAGAAGCTGGAATGTGTCCAGAGGAGGGTGACCAGGATGTGGGGAGGTCTGGAAGCCATGCCCTATGAGGAGCAGCTTAGGGAACTGGGTATGTTTAGTCTGGAGAAGAGAAGTCAAGAGGGGATATGATAGCCATGTTTAAATATTTGAAGGGATGTTACACTGAGGATGGAGCAAGCTTGTTTTCTGCTGCTCCAGAGACTAGGACACGGAGCAATGGTTCAAACTACAGGAAAAGAGATTCCACCTAAACATTAGGAAGAACTTCATGACAGTAAGATCTATTTTGGAAGTGGAATACACTGTCTCATAGTGTGGTGGAGTCTCCTTCTTTGGAGGTTTTTAAACAGAGGCTGGATAGCCATCTGTCGGGAATGATTTGATTGTGTATTCCTGCATGGCAGGGGGTTGGACTGGATGACCCTTGAGGTCTCTTCCAACTCTATGATTCTATAAGAAAATGGGAAAATACTATTTTACATGTTAGCGGCAGCAAGAATTACATATGCGTCGATGTGGAAAGACAAGAATGCTCCTACAGTAGACCAATGGTTGCTTAAGACATATGAAACCGTTGAAATGGATCGTTTAACAATGCTCCTGAAAGGTAAGCATATGGAGAAACACCGGAAGGACTGGAAGAAACTATCTGAATATCTAGAAAATAAACGGGGAAAATCTGTAGCAATTGCTAAGTTTTAATTAATTAATTAAATTGAAACATTTAAGATTAAACTAATAAGTTATAGAACATGATCCTCTATATATTGAAAGTACAAAAAAAAGGAAAAGGATAATAAATAATTAGATAGCATTCTAGACAGAAAAAGAGAGAGAGAGAGAGAGAGAGAGAGAGAAGAATAAGAGTAATAATAGGGTAAAGGAAATATAGAATAGTTACATTGTAACAGTGAAATAAACATGTAAGAGAGAGAAAAGAAAGAAGACTAAAGTAGGAGATCATATTATAGCATGAGAAGGTTCAGATAGAAAGTTAGTAGAAGAACGGGTGAGCGATATGTGAGTTTTTTGTGTGTTGTGTTACATGGATATTTTGTAAGAGATGACACTAGACTATCAATATATTGTGACAAGATATATACTGTTATGTAGGGAAATATGAATGTGTAGTGTTGGAATGTTTTAAGGATAATAAAGAAATGTTTAAAAAAATCAACAGGCTGCCAGAAAGACAAGCCAATGGGTCTGAGATCAAATCAGGCCTGACCTCTCCCTAGAAAACAAAATGGCTCAACCAAGGCTATCATAACATGGTTCATTGGAAAAGATGATAATGCTGTAGAAAGAAAGGACAGCCAGAAAAGCAGAAGACTGTACTGCAAGTGAATTATTCCTCTCCAAGTGGATTAATTTATTCAAGGAAGCCTTGGCCCTGAGTCTGCAAGGCCTGAGCTGGACTGTAGATGACCAGAACTTTTGGAGGGCTCTCATTCATTCATAGGGTCACAATAAAGGGAAGCTAACTTGATGGTAAATAACAACAACAAAGAAGTGTTACAGCACAATGCTATGCATGTTACTCAGGCACAGCTCCCACCACAACAGGGCTTGTTCCCTAATAAGCATGCTTAGATTGCAGCCTTAATGTGAAATATTTCTTTCAGGAATCAGAAACCTTGCCCTGAAGTGCACTTTGTCAAAAAACCTCTCCTGAGACACAGAGAGGGGGAGGAGGCCCAGAACTGAGGCGATGGGGCTGGGGGAAATGTCACACAGAGACTACAGCATACTTTCCAAATGGCAGCCTTCAGGAACTTTTTGGTGCAGCTGCTCCCTTTAAGTCTAGGCAACAAATCCTTGGATATGAATTGAAACCATGAAAAAAACTGCCATCAAGGGTGGGGTGGGGACTTCAAAGGAAGGGAACCCCCTGGGATGAGTTGCTTCCCATTCAAGACTCAGAGAGCAGAAGTTTATTCCAAAGGCTTCTGTGCTGACCTCAGACTATAGATGCTGAAAGGTGCCATATGACTTTATTTGTCAAACAAATAAAAAGGACAGCCCTACCCCTCAGCCTGGCTCTCTGCACTTTCCTTCTGGGGCCAGATGTCGTCCTTTGGGAAGGTGCAGGATGGCTGAAAACAGTATGTGGACCTACTACATTTCCTAGGTTGTTAGTTGTCTATGGAGGGGCTGGACAGCTAAGTTCAGTGCCTGTGGCTCCTCTGCAACTTCAAGGACAGCCTAACACTTGGACACAAAGGTCACGGGCCTCAATTAATCCACCTGTATCCTCCTTCCCCCTCCATCTTCACCCATCCTGGAGTAAACATGCAAAGGGGGAGGCATCACTCACTTGAGGCTGCTTTGTAGCCATCTTGACGTTTTTCTGCAGAGACAGAATATGGGAGTTAGAGCTGTCCTTCAGAAGATAACACCATCTCATTCTCTAATGAAGAAGACCACACACCCTCCCTCCAAGATGTCTCTCCCAGCTCCTCCCAGCAACCCACAGGGATGGAGCTCTTCCAGGCTCTCTAGGAAAGACATTAGGAGAGACAGGAAAGCTGGGACAGGCTGGGACTCAGGCTCATGATATGGGCTGACAGAAAGTGAGCAGAGTAGCCCATGCCTCAAAGTTGTTGGCTAAGCCAAACCTTCCTCTCAAAGAGAGGATCCTAAACAGCAAAATGAACCACCTCACAACCACAGAATGTCTCCTTCCCCACAAATTAAATGCACTCAGGATTTACTCACTGAAATACACAGCAGTCCCAGCAATCATAACTACCAGGAGGACAGCAACCATAACACATCCGATAATGAACCACAGGCTGAAGGCTGAAAGTGAAATGGAAAAGAACCAAAGAATTAAATGGAAGCCACCAAACCAAACCCTTTATGGAGCAGGTAGTAGATGGTAAAAGAACTGGGGAGTCCATGGAGTTTTTTTTTTAAGGCTAAAGTAAGTGTGTGTTTGCATACATTCAAGGAACAGCCCAGCCCTCGTGATCACCTGTCAAGGTGTGCAGATCTAGAACTGGAAATGGCAATCTCTATTCACAAGGAGAAGCCATAAGAGAGCAGCCAGGCACAGCTCCATCCTGCCTGGGTCCCATTGGCTGGTCCCCCCCCCCTCCATATTCCAACTCCCTTTGCTCTGGGTCTCTAAGGGAGACAAGAGCAGCCAGCATCTGCTGGACTTAATCCCCTCCTGCAATGCAGTTTCTTTTTCCTTGTGTGTTGTGCCTTATTTAGATTTTAAGCCTGAGGGCAGGAAGAGTCAAATTAATGATTTGCAAGCTGCTTGGGGTACAAATACTCTAAGCAAATATATAGATAATGAAATAATAAGCTTTATTATTGTGTTTTGCTGGAACATTTGCATCAAATAATTTAAACATTTACAAACATAGCTTCACAGCCACTCAGGATTAGAGGTGGAAAGACAGCAGCCAGCCTTTGTGTAGGTACAGAATGTGAATTTATGTCCTACAAGGCACAAGGTACTTTCCAGAGTGGATAAGTTGAATATACTGGTGTTGAAAACTATACAGTTGGGGTTTGATGATAAGAGTCTGCAATGCTACTGATGGTGTCTGTTTTTTCCCCACGTTTTGCACCTCCCAGACTTCTCCCCTCCAATCACTCACCAGGCTCCTCCCAGGCCAAGTCCACATGGTTCAGAAGTCCATCATGCTCTACGTGACATTTGTAGTGCTCCCTGTCCTTGGGGTCAATCTTGACACTCAGCCAGGTGTAGTAAGTCCCATCCGAGTTTCGAGACACAAGTCCTCTGAAGGTATCTGACATCCAGACCTCTCCATCCCTTCTCCAGTTAATATCAATGTCCTTGGGGTAGAAGCCATCAACCCGACAGATCAAGGTCTCCATATTGTCATAGTCTGTCTTGCGTGTCACCTTCACTTTTGGTGCTTCTGCAAAAATGATACCAGAATTAGCACAGAACCTTTCCAAATGCCAGGCAGGATGTTTGCTCTAGTTTTAGAAAAGCAAGATACCCCATGTGACTCTCATGTTCAGTCCCACAGATTTAACACTCACACAGAACAGAACGAACAGTCTTGGACGGGGACCACACAGAGGAACTGGTTGGGGAGGAGAGGGTCACTTCACAGACACAGGATGTAGACAGCTGGAGGAACGTCACACACAGAACAAGAAAATCCAGGGATACTTCGAGCAGCTTGCAGCTACAGAATCGATTCGAAGCCCTCTCCCTTATTGAGGACAATGAGGAAGAACAGCATGGACAGACTTCAGGGGCAGAGCAGGGGACCCTAAGAGGACCACAGCAAGGATCAGCAGCTGCGAAGCCTCGGGGGAGGCGTGTGGTGGTGGTGGTGGGGACTCCTTGCTGCGGGGTACAGAAGCAGTGGTTTGTGGGCCTGACAAGATGTCTCGGGAGGTGTGTTGTCTCCCTGGGGCAAAGATCCGTGATGTGACCGAGAGGCTGACAAGACTCGTCAAGCCTACGGATCATTACCCCTTCCTTTTGGTCCATGTGGGAACCAATGATACTGCAAGGCACAGCTTTCCCAAGATCAGAAGAGATTATGAGGCTCTTGGAAGGAAGCTGAAAGAAATGGACGCACAGGTTGTCATCTCGTCTCTTCTGCCAGTTGAAGGGCATGGTCCAGAAAGGGAGAGGAAAATAGCCGACGTAAACAACTGGCTCCGTAGATGGTGTCGCCGAGAACAATTTGGATTCTTGGATCATGGGCTGCGCTTCCATGAGGGGGGTCTTCTGGCAAGAGATGGGGTGCATCTCACGACAGTTGGCAGAAACATTTTTGCCAACAGTCTCAAGAATTTGATCCGGAGGGCTTTAAACTGAGTCATATGGGGGAGGGAGAAAGTATTCTGGAAGGCAAAAGGGCTGGAGAAAATAGTCAAACTGTCATAGAGGGAACAAGGCAAACAGTGCAAGGACCCAACAGTGGGAGGCAAAAAAACTTGCACAGGCAGCAAGTGAAGGAAACACACGGTCTTAGATGTCTCTACACTAATAATGCACAGAACATGAGAAATAAGCAAGATGAACTTGAACTCCTAGCACTACAAGATATAATAGGCATTACTGAAACCTGGTGGGATGCGTCTCATGATTGGAATGTAGGAATAGAGGGGTATAACCTTTATAGGAGAAACAGGCCAAACAGGAAAGGAGGAGGAATACCATTATATGTCAGGGATATTTATACCAGTGAAGAGATCCATGACATCAATACTGGAAGCCAGGTGGAGAGCATCTGGATAAAAATAAAAGGGGAGGGAAACAACAGGGATGTTATTGTGGGACTCTACTACAGACCCCCCAAGTCAGACGGAGGAATTGGATGATGCCTTTCTAGAACAGATGAACACACACGCAGAAAGAAGAGATGTAGAAGTGATGGGTGACTTCAACTATCCTGATATTTTCTGGAAATCTAACTCAACCAAAACTTCAAGGTCTAGCAAATTCCTTACTTGCCTGGAAGACAATTTCATGGTCCAAAAGGTGGAAGAGGCAACAAGGGGGTCAGCTATTTTAAATCTGATCCTAACCAACAGGGATGACCTGGTTAATGGGGTGCAAGTGGTGGGATCCTTAGGTGAGAATGATCATGTTCTCCTGGAGTTTGTTATACAATGGAAAGGAGAAGCCAGGCATAGTCAGGCACGCATTCTCGACTTTAGGAGAGCTGATTTCAATAAACTCAGGGAAATACTGGGGGTGATCCCATGGTCAGGAATATTAAAAGAGAAGAGACCTCAAGATGGATGGGACTTTCTCAAAAGGGAGATACTGAAGGCACAATTTCAAACAGTACCATTGAGGAAGAAAAATGGGAGGTGTCTCAAGAAACCAGGATGGATGACTAAAGAACTTTCAACGGAGCTAAATTTTAAAGGGAACATGTATAGGAAAGGGAAAAGGGGGAAATCACCAAAGAAGAATTCAAACAGATAGCGAACACGTGTAGGAGTAAAGTCAGAAAAGCTAAAGCGCAGAATGAGCTCAGGCTTGCTAGAGAGGTTAAGAACAATAAAAAGGGTTTTTTTTGGGTATGTCCGCAGCAAAAGGAGGAAGAAGGAAATGATACGGCCACTACACGGAGAAGATGGCAAAATGCTAACAGGGGACAGAGAAAAGGCAGAATTATTCAACACCTTATTTGCCTCAGTGTTTTCAGAAAAGGAAAGGGTGACCAACCTGAAGATAAAGGAACAGAGGACGCATTAGGGGAAATCCAGCACAGAATAAGCAAAGAGGTAGTACAGGAATACCTTCTTAATCTAAATGAATTTAAATCTCCAGGACCAGATGAACTACATCCAAGAGTATTAAAAGAGCTGGCAAATGTAATCTCAGAGCCATTGGCAATAATCTTTGAGAACTCTTGGAGAACAGAAGAAGTCCCAGCAGACTGGAGGAGGGCAAATGTTGTCTCCATTTTCAAAAAGGGGAAAAAGGAGGATCCCAACAATTATCGTCCAGTTAGTCTGACATCAATACCAGGGAAGATTCTAGAGCAGATCATTAAACAGAGAGTCTGTGAACATTTAGAAGGCAATGCCATAATCACAAAAAGTCAACATGGCTTTCAGAGAAACAAGTCATGCCAGACTAATCTGATCTCTTTTTTTGATAAAATTACCAGCTTGGTAGATGAAGGGAACACTGTGGATATCGCATACCTTGATTTCAGTAAGGCCTTTGACAAGGTTCCCCATGACATTCTTGCAAACAAGCTTGTAAAATGTGGGCTAGACAAGTTAACTGTTCAATGGATTTGTAATTGGTTGACCGACCGAACCCAAAGGGTGCTCAGCAGTGGCTCCTCTACCTCTTGGAAAGATGTGACCAGTGGGGTGCCACAGGGTTCTGTCCTGGGCCCAGTGCTATTCAACATCTTTATCAATGACTTGGATGAGGGAATTAGGGGCATACTTATCAAATTTGCAGATGACACCAGATTAGGAGGAGTAGCTAATATCCTAGAGGACAGGATCAAAATTCAAAATGACCTGGATAGACTGGAGAGATTGGCCAAAGCTAACAAAATGAAATTCAATACAGAGAAGTGTAAGGTACTGCACTTAGGGCGTAAAAATGAAATGCATCGATATAGGATGGGGGAGACCTGGCTGAATGAGACTATGTGCCAAAGGGATCTAGGAGTCCTAGAAAACCACAAGTTGAACATGAGTCAACAATGTGATGCGGCAGCTAAAAAGGCCAATGCAATTTTGGGCTGCATTAATAGAAGTATAGTGTCTAGATCAAGGGAAGTAATAGTGCCGCTCTATTCTGCCTTGGTCAGACCTCACCTGGAATACTGTGTCCAGTTCTGGGCACCACAATTCAAAAAGGATATTGACAAATTGGAGCGTCTCCAGAGAAGGGCGACTAAAATGGTGAAAGGTCTGGAAACCATGCCTTATGAGGAGAGACTTAGGGAGCTAGGTATGTTTAGCCTGGAAAAAAGATGGTTAAGAGGCGATATGATAGCCCTGTTTAAGTATTTGAAGGGGTGTCACATTGAGGATGGAGCAGGCTTGTTTTCTGCTGCTCCAGAGACTGGAACACGGAGCAATGGATGCAAGCTCCAGGAACAGAGATTCCACCTCAACATTAGGAGGAACTTTCTGACAGTAAGAGGTGTTCGGCAGTGGAGCACACTCCCTCGGAGCGTGGTGGGGTCTCCTTCCTTGGAGGTCTTTAAACAGAGGCTGGATGGCCATCTGTCAGGGATGCTTTGATTGTGATTTCCTGCGTGGCAGGGGGTTGGACTGGATGGCCCTCGTGGTCTCTTCCAACTCTGGAATTCTATGATTCTATGGTCTACAGGACCCTCAAGAACTTTAAAAAAAACCCTTGCAAGGAAGTGCATTCTCCAGCACTATGAGATGCTTTGAGAAATCTCAAGTATTGTACAGTAAACTCATGGTTCTGAGGTTTCACCAGGGCATCTGAGGTGCAGATGTCACCAGGTGATTCACATCTGAAGAGGTTCAAATTTCTACAGACCAGAAGCAATAACTGAATAGAACTCAGGACTGAAGTGGGATACTTTCATCAAAGAATCTTTGTTCTCCTGATCTGTTATCACTCTTTTCCTTCAATGCATGTATTTCATATACATTAAAAATCTACCTATTTAGCCTAAATATCCTAAAGACACCAGAGCCTACCTGATCTTGGAAATTAAGCAGGGTCAGCCCTGATTAGTACTTGGATGGGAGAGCACCAACAAAGGCCAAGTGCTGTAGGCTATGTTTCAGAGGAAGGAACTGGCAAAATCATCTCTGAGTATTTATTGCCTAAGAAAACCCTATGAAATTCATGGGGTTGCCTTAAGTTGACAGGTGACTAGAAGTCACAGACAGTGGGCCCTTGGTATCTGCTGGGGTTTGGTTCCAGGACCCACCATGGATACCAAAATCTGTGGATACTCAAGTCCCATTATATACTCTCTCTTTGGCTTTTCTTCGCAAACGAAGATTCAGGAAGGACTCATCCCACGCCTTCTGCAAGCGCGCTGATGACTAAAAAGGCCAATCTGAGATAAACAAGGCCGGTTGCAGAAAGCACAGCAGAAGGTCTCCTTGGGTGACGTTTCTGGGTTGTGATTCTTTCTGCATTGTCATTTCTCTTCAAGATTTGTTCAGCATGAGTTCTCAAATAAGGCTGCAGCATTGTGGATAGTGCGTCTCCATGCCTCCCAATGTGAGGCCAGAGCGGACCATTGTTGGTGATCAATTTGGCCGAGCCTGAGATGTTGTTTCAGGGAGTCCTTGTATCACTTTTTTGGAGTGCCCCTCTTACGCTGACCCGTGGCATAGTAAAATTGTGTCTCTTATATAAAATGGCAACATTGAGGTTTGCTTTTTGAATTTCTTTTTTTGGGGAAAATTTTCAAGCCATGGATGGTGGAATGTGTAGATAAAGAATCTGTGGATATGGGGGGCCAACTGTACACACACAAAGAGCTACCTAGAGTAGAAACAATGAAAGGATAATCTGCAGACACAGCTTGAATTTCAACAGCATGCAAGGCCAGAAGAAAAATTATGGGGTCTGTGGTTCTGTTATTTCCCACTGAATCAATTTTGGACAATAAGGCTGTCTGTACATACCCAGATGCACCATTGTTCTTATAATGATTTTTCAAAAGCTGTTTCATTATGAAAGGAAATAGCACTCTACATGTGCTCAGACAGTATAAAAAGCATGAGCTTTCAAAAAACAATATTCTAAGCATCCTCAAGGATGCAAAGCATTGCTAAGAACTGTGTGTATCAGGGAAGCTCTGCTTCCTGAAAAGAAATGTTGAAGCCCCAATTTCTGCCCCACACAGCCCTCCTGCTGCATTTATCCTCTATTCCATACAGAAGAGCAAGTCCTGGGATATGTGACAAGTGAACTAGAGGAACCAGAGTACTGTCTGAAGAACAGGGTAAGTATGAAGGTAGATATGAGCAGAGTTAAGTCATGTTGAGAACCTTGACTAAAAAGGCCTATACAAAATGGATTCTAACAGCCATCTCATGCAGGTGAGATGGTCCTGTCAGCAAGAAAGACAACTCATAGAGAAGCCTCCACCTTTCCCAATTAAAAATGTTTTTCTTAAAGCAGAGACCAGAAACAAGTAACACTAGGGTCAGTTTGACTTGTCCTTGGAAGACTTCTTAAGTCTTATTTATTTACTTTGTTTTTGTTGTCAGATAAAATAGTTGTTGCCAGGAAATACAGAAAAAAACATTTTAATTAGAATTTAGCTTGGGTAGAGAGTGTACATGTCATGTAGAGAAGCAAATGGTATCCCAAAAAATATAAAGCCTGCCTGTTTGAAAGTTTAGCTCACTGGCTCTTCCTCCTTAAAGGCAGCCATGAGTGCATGTTATTGTTATTATTTGCTGAGGCTTTGGCCTCTCAGAGTCTGTTTGATTTTCTGTCTACAATAAACTCTCCTGGATGAAGAAACACTTCATCTCTTACCTTTCCTTCTGGTCTGAGGTTGCTATCTAATTAGGAAAGTTTGGGTGACAATGGGGCGTTGAGGGAGAAACAAAAGAGCAGGTACAGCTGTCCAAAAGGGGAAAGGACTTTTTTAGACCACAACTCTTGCACCCTGTTTACACAGCAAAATATTCCCTTAAATAAATCGCTAAGATTCCCAATTGTTCCCACACATCACGTTATAGTATCGCCTCATTCAGAATGGAGGGGGAAGCTCAAAAACTCAAAAGTAGTGTGATAGAGGATTTTGCTACTTTTCTCGACTCTTTTGAAAAGTAGCATGACTTAGCGCACTTTCGATTGTGTAAACTACCATTTCGCTAAGGGCTATGTGAACTACCAGCAATCTTCCCGATACAGTCACAGCAAAGCTAAGTAGTGTTTGGTTGGGCTGTCCAAGTGGGGGGTGGACTTGCAAGAGATGGAGGAGCCTCAGATCAAAAGATCCATCCACTGTTGTTTCCATCCATGGAAAAAGATCCATCCAGTGCTATACCCATCCCAATCACCTAGCTTTCTGCCTCCTGGCTTGCTTGGTTGCTGGGGTTGAGGAATCCCCAGTTAGCCTTTTCCCATCTGTGTGTGTGTATGTGTGTGTGTATGTGTGTTCGTTCCTTCACCCTGCTGAGATCCTGTCTCTGTGTGTGAGAAGAGAGAGGGTGGGAGAGTGGGTGAGGGGAAGGGGCGCTTGATGGGGGATTGCTCCTCAGCTGACACTCCCTGCTAAAGGAATTAAAAATTAGCAGGCATTCCTCTGGTAATCAGAGGGAAAGGTGCCAGCACTTTCTCTCTTTCCCTCCCTCCCTCGCAGCTCCTCGATATCTTCCCCCAGATGTGTTTGGGAGGCTACGCCCCCCTACCTCTGTCTGTGTGAATTACAAAGCAGAAAACTAAACAGATCAACCGATTTAGCAGTAAATCATGTGAACTATGTAGCACTGGTGCGAAACTGTGATAAAGCGCAAACTACCGCAATAAAAACTGCCGTGTAACTGAGCCCCTAAAGTCAATTCTCCAGTCAAATGGCCACTGCCAACGCTGGTGGAGGGGAGTGCTTCATTCTGGAAAGTAACTTTTCCAAAATCTGACTGAGGATGGGTGGGTTTGGGCTATGTGGGGAAGGGCTCTTATCTTCAGTCTCAGAATCCCTCTCTCCACCTACGTCTGACCTGTCTCTGCCAAGCAAAACTTGACCACTGGGATCACTTGGAGGATGTTTTCAAAGAAGTAGCTGTGTTAGTCTCTAACAGCTTAAAAGTTAAGAAGAAGGGAGGGGGAGAGAAAAAGGAATGTGGCAGCACCTCTAAGACTACCTGGTTTTATTTTAGTGTGAGCTTTTGTGGATATAAACCCACTTCTTCAGATGCAGTACACAGTGGTATTAAAGCACTACATAACTGTACAAATATGCTTTATAACTTGTAACTTGAGAATTTAGTATCACTCTATAGTGCATATCAGAAGAAGTGGGTTTATATCCACAAAAGCAAGTGTTGAAACAAAGACTAGTGAGTCTCAAAGGTGTTGCTGTCATATTCCCTTTTTTTCTCCCTCTTCATTCTTCCTTTTTGCACTTAGATGGTGTGTTTCTGTTTCATTTCCAGCAGGATCTACCCAAGAAAAAGAAAGGGGTGTGTGAAAAGGGCGGACTCTACCACTTCAGCCTGGAAGTTGAGGGGAGGCTGTATGTTTAGAGGCTTCCTAATACTAAACAGAAACAAATGTCCTGTAAGGAAAACAGAGCAAAATCTGCATCTTCACTAGACTAGTTTTCTACCTCTAGGATTTTCCTTTCAAAAATCTGGAAAAGTGTTTAAAATTTACAAGGTGGGAAAAATTCAAGGAGGAATGGGCACCAATTAAAAAAAATTTGAAGAAGATTTGGAATATTGATGAGCCAATATAATGGAATAAAGTTAAGAGGACAAACTATCTCAGATCAAAGAGAACCAAGAGAACTAAGAGAAAAGGAGTTATGGGGGAGGGCAAAAAGCTGAAAAACGACCAGATGAGTTAGATGATACTGGGAAAATGAAACAAAACCATGAGTTTAATCTTATAGATTAACAATTAAAACTGAAATAAAATAAGGAAATTAGATCATTGACATTATAATGTATAACATAATATATATGTATAGAGTTGCATTGTATAACACAGCATATATGTATGGATACGTATATACGCAAATAAAAGGGATAAAGGAAAACACAAGAATATATTTATATACAGTTAGAGATGTACATAAAGGTAAATTGAAGGAGGTATTGAGAGAAAATTGAATATAAAAGAAGATTCAAATTGAGATGCTAACAATAGGAAGTTATGTTGAATGGGAAAAGGGAGAATAGGGATTGAAGTATGTAAGATTTAGAAGAATTGATGGAAGCTGCATGTTGGAGAAGGTATGGGTAAGTCAAAGAGGGATGGGAAGAAGATGGAGTGTATAAGGAAGAAAGAAAGAAAAGAAAGAGTGGACTAGTATGTACTAGGTATTATGAAAGGAAAATGAGTATGGATAGTGGTAAAAGGAACGGGAAAGAAGAAATTATAAGAGGAAAAGAAAGATAAACAATAACTATATAAATGAGAACAAAATTAATTTTGGTTGTAATGTAATGTATGTATGTATATATGTTTGTGGAATAAAAGTAGTTAAATAAATGTTTTTTAAAAAGTGTTTAAAATTTCACCCCCCACTGTTCTTTCTGCGCCTGGAGTGTCTGCTCTTTCTAGGATTAAAAACAAAAACAAAAAGTGTCTGGGATGAGAAGGAGATGAAGAAAATGTAGCCCTTTTGTTCCTCCCCCTCCCCATCATGCTCTTCATTCACGACACCCCCTCACCTGTCCTCAGCAGTGTCTCCTTCCCATACTCCAGGTATCTCTGCAGCCACTCAATGCACTCCTCCTCCAGGTAGGCCTTCCAGTACTGGGCAATGAGAGGTTCAGCCTCCCACTTCCTCTTGGTTTTCTGGGCTGTTACGTCAGCTGCTGTCCAGGTGAGGGTCTCCTTGTCAAAGTGGATGTAGTCCCTCCCATCGTAGCCATACTGCCAGTATCCTCCTTTGCTCCCGTCTTTCCTCAGCTCACAGCCATATAGCCACTGCAGAGTGTGAAATCCTGAAGAGAAAAACATGGGGCTTCAGAGTGGATCACATGCCTCTATCACATGCCAAGCCTCACAAACAGAAGTCCAAGCAGGAATTTTTACCTGAAGGAAAAGGAAGGGACAACAGCAGCAACCCAAGAACGTATGAAACATGAAAAACAAGCCAAGGTTTTAGCTTATTAACATTAAAACTTGAAAAACATTTTATTTATTTAAACCTTTATAGCCTATTCCTACATCATGGGATCTCAGGACGATAGACAGTAACATCAATTTAACCCATTCAAATATTTAAAACTGTAAAAACAATTTAAAATGACTGAAAGCATATTCTAGAAACTGAACACATTAAAATGAGACCGTTTAAAACCATTCAAAATGGTTTAAGACCATTTAAAACCATGCATCTGTGCAGAACTAAGTAAAATCAATTAGGCCCCGAATGCTTTAGTAAGAAGCTATGTTTTAACTTCTCTGTGTTGTTTTAATTGGGTTTTTTATTTGTTTATCGCCTCAGGAGCCCTTGTGAGCTAGGAGCTAACACAGAAATGCTTTAAATAAAGAAGTTGGAGCAGGTTCAGAGAAGGGCAACAAGGATAAGAGATATGGAGAACAAAACATAGAAGGAAAAGTTGAGAGCTGGGCAGAAGACTGAAGGGTGACACGACTAAACTCTTTAAATATCTGAAGGGCTTTCATGGAGAGGAGGGGGCAGGTTTCTTCTCTGCTGCCCCAGAAGGTAGAACCAGGTCTAACAGCTTTTGGTTCCAGGATGGTAGATTTCGTCAGTTAGAGGACAATGGAACCAATTGCCTAGAGAGGTGTTGGGGTCTCTTTCTCTGGACATCTACAAAATGAGGCTCGACAGCTACCTGTTGGGGATGCTCTAGCTGGAGATCCTGCATTGATGGGGGGGAAGGGGGTTGCATTCAATGGCCTATGGGGCCCCTTCCAACTCTATGATTCTATCCCATTCTCTTCCTCCTCAGTGAAGGAGCTGTCTGACATCTTCCAGCCTGATTTTATAGAAGCATGGGACTGTATGAAACGGCAAGCTCTCCTGCCAAGGTGTGGGGAGAAGAAACAGTTCCAGTTCCATCTCCCAAGCCTCCCCACTGCACATCAATATCCTATTTCAGCTGGGGCATATGTGGGAGTGAAGAACGGTTGTCCCATTTCATTCCTACAGCTTTCTGTCAGTCAAACTGACCCAGTGGGGTGAGATAGAGGAAGACGATTTCTCTTCTCTCAGGAACCCCTTTTCTCCTTCTTCCTGGCAGGCAGATATTGGATTAAGCCCCGGGAAGGGGATGGAAGAGGCCACTCCCTGCCTTGGCCCTGTACTTACCTTCACTCTGATTATAACGATTTCTTGCAATCTCCAGGCTCTCTCTGAAAAACTTCTCGGTGTTCCGTGATATCTCAGTTCCCTGCTCCCAGTATGTGGGATCCGTTTCCTCCACCTTCTTCATCCAGGGGACCAGACGCGCCTTCATCCTGGTATTGCTGTCATACCGAGAGATGGGCTGACCATCCACAGATCCCACAATCATGAACCAAGGAAGCCCCTCACCGGGCTCTGACACTGCTGTGTAGAAATAGCTCAGGAAGTGTGAAGAAAAGGGATCTGGAAAGGAAGAAGAGGGCAATCACAGGAATGGGTTAAATTAATCCATATTCAGAATTAAGTTTAAAAGAGAGTAAAAAACTTAAAAGAGTGCAAGTCCTCAGGAATGGATGGGTAATCAGGAGAATTCTATAATGTACAGGTGACCCTCTGTATCCATGGATTCAATCATTTAATTGAAAATATTCAATTAAAAAAAATTCCAAAAGGCAAACCTTGCTGTATGCCATTTTATATAAGGGCTACCATTTTACTACGTCATTGCAGATAATGGGACTTGAGCATCCACGGATTTTGGTATCAGGGGCGGGGCAGTCCTGGAACCAAACCCTAGTGGATACCAAGGGCCCACTGTATACTCAGAATGGAGAGCCAGTGTGGTACAGTGGTTTAAACACTGGACTCTGAAGACCAAGGTTTGAATCCCTGCACAGCCATGAAAGCCCACTGGGTGACCTTGGGCAAGTCACATTCTCTCAGCCTCAGAGGAAGGCAATAGCAAACCTCTTCTGAAAAATCTTGCCAAGAAAAAAATATGGTCACCTTAGAGTCACCATTAAGTCAGGAATGACTCGAAAGCACACAGTAACAACATACCAATGTAAAACAACATAAAAGCACTATTAAACTCATGCATATCAATATAATAACACAGAGCATCATTCTTTCACAGGCCAGTAACAACAAGAAGGAACTAAGAGAAGAAAACAGGTTGCCTATGCATCACAGCCACATGTCTGAGTTTCACAACCAGAAAGTTAAGAAAAATCAGCAGTAGCAGAACATGTTATAAACCAACCTGGACACAAAATGTTATTTAAAAACACAGGAATTCTGGACCAGGCCAACAACGATCATGTCAGAATGCACAGAGAAGCTATTGAAATCCACAAACATCTGGACAACTTCAACAGGAAAGAAGAAACACTAAAAGTAAACAAAATCTGGCTTCCAGTTTTAAAAAACAATAGAATCAAAACTCAACACTTACAAAGGAATTCCAGCCTGGGACAGGGGGAATTCCAGCAGATAATGGGCCATCAACCAACCATTAGCCAAACAGACACTAATCCTCCTTGCATTTCTACACCCAGAAACTAATCATTCAAATATACACATTTACATATACTTCCCCAACAGGGGTTCAAAGTATATAAACTCCACACACACTCCTATCCAACCATTCTCTGAAGATGCCAGCCACAGATGCAGGCCAAACGTCAGAAGTAAACTCTTCCAGAACACAGCCTCACAGGCTGGAAAAAAACCAAGGAAAATCTATGGATGCCGGCCGTGAAAGCCTTCAACTTCACAAAAAGGGCTTTGTCTGCTGGTGGAAAGAAAAAGGGGGTCAATCAAGCCTCTGGTCAGGGCCGGCTTAACCATACCGCCAAATCAGCATCTGTGGGGGGGCCCACACAGGCAGGGGGCCCCATCTTGACCTAACCCTCCTCCTGAAAAAACCTCCTGCTAGCTTTAAAAAAACAACAACCAGCATCTCCCAAACTAGAAAGAAAGCAAAAGAGAAAGACGGAGCTTACTTTGGGTGGCTGATTCTGGAGGGAGTTTGTTGCTCCCTCCCTCGTCCTTCCAGGATCACCCTCCAAGGAGAGGGGTGTGTGTGTGTGTGTGTGTGTGAGAGAGAGAGAGAGAGAGAGGAGGGGGGAGGGAAGGGGGGTCATTTCTAGTTCAACCCTGCTCTATCTTCAGAAAAGGTTTCTTTCTTTCTTTCTTTCTTTCTTTCTTTCTTTCTTTCTATCCCCCCTCTCTCCCTTCCTTCCTTCTTTCTTTCTTTGCCTCCCTTCTTTCTGACTTTTTGTCGCTCTCTCTCTCTCCTTCTTTCTTTCTTTCTTTCTTTCTTTCTTTCTTTCTTTCTTTCTTTCTTCCCTCTCCTAACTTCCACATAGATCCCCTCCAGCCCATCTTTCCAGCTGCTCTTAACCTGTTCTGGTTTCTCTCCCCTTCCCCCCTCCCTTCCCCCCTTGGTCTTCTTCAGCTTCCTCCTCTTGCTGCCAACTGAGTTCAACCTGCAAAAGGAAATTGTGTGTGTTTGCCCATGTGCCTTCAAGTCATTTCTGACTAAGGCAAATTTATCATGGGGTTTTTTAGGCAAGGTTTGTTCAAAGGGGGTCTGCCTTTGACTTCCTTTGAGGCTGAGAGAGTGTGACTTGCCCAAGGTCAGCCAGTGGGTATTCATGGCTGAGTGAGGATTCAAACCCTGGTCTCCACAGTCATAGTGCAATGCTGAAACTCCTACAACACTCTGGTTCTTTTAACAGAAGAATATAAAGAATATAAATTAAAATTTGGAATAATATTACTGGGAACAATGGTTTTATTGTTGTCACTAAAACACCAGTATCCCATTAGTGTTATGTGAGAGCCATTGGGCTAAGCAGTGGTTCTTAACTTTTCCTTTACCAGGGACCCCCCTTAAATATCTTTTGTTGCCCCAAGACTTAACTCAAGATTTAAAACCCTAATAATAATAGCTAACAACAAAAACAATACAATTACACCATCCATTAACCTTTTCCCTCAGAGGCACTCTTATTTCTTCCTGAATGTTTGTGGCTGGACTGGATTAAATGGCAATGTACAGGCCAAGCCAGCCAGCCTTTGCCTTGGTTCCTATCACATGGTTGTTCCACTACAGGAAGGGGGTGGGTCAAACAGCCTTCAAGCTTTTGTGGACGCCCTGTGAGGATATCATAGAATCATAGAATCATAGGATTGTAGAGTGGGAAGAGACCACAAGGGCCATCCAGTCCAACCTCCTGCCATGCAGGAAATCATAATCAAAGCATCCCCGACAGATGGCCATCCAGCCTCTGTTTAAAGACCACTGGGCTAGAGAATGCTGGAAAAGGAACAATGCAACCAGACCTTGAGAAGGGTGCTGGCAGGGAGATTCTGAGAGGTGTAATCCAAAAGTAACTTTCCCAGGCTCTGAATGCAGCCTATAATCATAGAATCATAGGGCTGGAAGGGACCCCAACAGCCATCCCATCCAATCGGCTTCTGCCCTGCAGGAACACACAATCAAAGCCCTCATGACAGATGGCCATCCAGCCTCTCTTAAAACCTCAGAAGAAGGAGACTCGACCACACTCCCAGGCAGTGCATTCTACGTCTGAACAGCTCTTACCATCAGGAACTTCTTCCTATTGTTTAGGAGGAATCTCTTTTCTTGGAGTTTGAACCCATTGCCCCTTGTCCTAGTCTCTGGAGCAGCAGAAAACAAGCTTGCTCCATCCTCAGTACTCAGTATGACATCCCTTCAAATATTTAAACATGGCTCTCATGTCACCTCTCAACCTTCTCTTCTCCAGACTAAACATACCCAGTTCCCTAAGTTGCTCCTCATAGGGCATAATGGCTTCCAGACCTCCCATCATTTTGGTTGCCCTCCTCTGGACACATTCCAGCTTCTCAATACCCTTCCTGAATTGTGGTGCCCAGAACTGGACAGTCTTCCAGGTGAAGTCTGACCAAAGCAGAATACCGTGGCACTATTACTTCTCTTGATCTAAACACTATACAGCCTAGAATTAATGCAGCCTAGAATTGCATTGGCATTTTTTGCTGCTGCATCACACTGCTACCTCATGTTTAGCTTGTAGTCTACTTTCTTTTTTTTTTTTTTGAGGAAATCTACACCATTATGTTAATTGCTAATTAACAAAAAATATTTTGTTAGTGCCTATAATATAGTTTTTAAACTAAATTATTGGTGGCAAATTATGTAATACAGTAGGCCCCCCTTATCCACTGGGGATTGGTTCTGTGCAGGCATGGATTCTGAAAAGTGTGGATAATAGTGAACACCATTGAAAATAATGGGACTTTTGGTTTAAAATACCATAAAGTTGCCTTGGAGGGCCTAGAAAATGGCTAGGGAGGACACATTTTCTAGGAAGACTCTATGGTAGGTGTGCTGTTTTGTGTCCCATGGATAATGAATCCATTTATATGGGGGTCCTACTATAATCTGAACATCATGTCCTGTGTATAGGTTAGGTTACATTGACCTGAGATAAACATATCGGGGGCCCAAAATAAAGTATTGCAGGGGCCCCCAAAATTCCTTAAACCGGCCCTGCCTCTGGTAGGAGGAAATTACACAACTCAGGAGCATCCACCAAGAAAGCCTTCTCCTGCACCCGCACCAAATGTACCTGTAATGGTGGTAAACGGAGAGAATGCCCTCCCCTCGATGATCTTAAAAATCGGGCAGGCTCAATATCATGAAACATCATCATCATCATCGTCGTCATCATCATTTTATTTTCATCATATTATGAAATATACCTCCAAAGGGCCATACTTTAAAAATAACTGTGGAGGTTGGAGAAACCATTCAGCTAGACTAGAAGGCAACTAGATAGTCCTGTTCAATAAAAAGCAGTGGAATCTATGTATATAATTCTCTTGGGTATGTTGCCTTTCCTAGCGTGCTGATTGGCTGCTCAGGAAACACACCCAACCAATCACCATCCACATGCAAATTCCCTCTCCACCTCACAATCCACTCCTGCCACTCAGTCTATGGCCCCGATTGGGACCCAGACAGTCAACTGGCGATGGCAGTGGCGGGCTGCCTGCACCAAGACCCAAGCAGTCAACTAGCGGCAGTGGTGGCAGGTCACCTGTGATGGGACCCAGGCAGTCAACAGGCAGTAGCGGTTCACCTGTGACGGGACCCAGGCAGTCAGGTGGTGGTGTCGGTGGCTGTGGCTGCAGCAGGCGAGTCATAGAATCATAGACTCATAGAATTGCAGAGTTGGAAGAGACCACGAGGGCCATCCAGTCCAACCCCCTGCCATGCAGGAAATCACGATCTAAGCATCCCTGACAGATGGCCATCCAGCCTCTGTTTAAAGACCTCCAAGGAAGGAGACCCCACCACACTCCGAGGGAGTGCGTTCCACTGCCGAACACCCTCATCAATTCTGGGAAAAGTGTGGAACACTGAGAAGGGGGAGGAGGAATTTAAAAATCCACTGGCCTACTTTACAGGGTTGTTGTGAGGTCTACTGGGTGTTTGGGGGGAGTTTTTTGAACAGTGAATGTTACACTGGGTATAGCTAGTACAAACTTAATTTGGTTCCCTTGATCTGATGGGATAAAAATAATGTTCTGCTAGAAGGAGACCATGGACCGCAGAGAATGAGCAGACTTGTCCTCGTCTGAAATGTAAAAAGACTGAGATTTTGAGTGGCGTGGCACAAAAGGAGACGATCAGACATTTTGTCCAGGACTGCCTGAGTGCCCGGGAAACATGGGAGGAGGTGGCCCGGGTCCTGGATTGGCCAGATTTGGCACAACAGGCTTGGGAGACAGTGCTTTCGGGGACTGAGCCTCCAGAGGGTGTCAGGGGACCCAGAAAGTCAGTGGGCCAGAGGAGGAAGAGGAAGGAGTCTGGTTCTGTGGCTGAGAGTTTTTGGAAAGTGCCCTGGTCCACGGTGCGCCTGGTAAACCTCTATGTGATGTTAGGGTTAGTTTTCCAAAGACAAAGGGAGCTGAAAAGTCAACATCTGCAGGATGTAAAAGGCACTGCTTATTATGTGAAGAACTTAATAGAAAATTTAGCTCTGAGTGAAAAAGAGAAATTGCCAAACCATCGTTGGAAAAAGTTTTGGCCGTGGTTTAGTGAGACAACCCCAGCAATAACATAAAATGATATTTTAAATAAATATTTTATTGTTATGATTGTATTTTTTGTATTTTTTGTATTTTTTTAATTAATCTTTTATTAACTTTTTTCTTTTCCAAATAGGTATAATTGTATTGTGTAAATATAATGTGATTGTAGTGTGTTTAGATTAAGAGGGAAAATGTATTAGTGTTAGGACAGATAGTTTTATTTTTGTATTAGTAAGAAAAGAGGAAAACAATTATTATTATTGTGTTGCTGTTACGGCCTTTTGCGGTCGGGTGTATTTTTCAGTAGAATGGTCTTATTCCAATAAAAAATTCCAAAAAAATAAATAAATATCCAGTATTACTCACACCCCAAGGGCAGGGGTATTAAGAAGAAGTGAGACACAGTGGAGGAACAAGAGGTTCCAGCGGAAAATCCTGAGTCCCAGTACTGGAGACAAGGATATGAGTCAGGGGTGGGGAAAGTGTGGCCCCCAGGGCCGTTTTATGGCCCTGGAGGGCCCCCAAGGGTAATGTCCTCTTCCCAAATGTCCTCTTGGGGAACATACAAAATACTGTACTGTACACTCCTAGCCTGATCTAGCTGTCGGGGACTGGCAGTTCTTGGCTTGGCCACTAGGGGCATACTGAGTCCCTTGCCATTTCTGAGCTTGACCACTAAGGGGCGCTGGACTGAGAAAGCTGCAAAACCTTCCTATGGTTAACATACTGTACTTAATGTTATTATTTCTCTTTAAAACCTTCCCAGCTGCTTCGCAACACTTAAGAAACCTCCTTGACAGGACAAACTGGCCGAGGAGAAGACTAATAGCTTAAGTCTCTCCCCCCCCCAGTAAATACTAAGTATCCATATTCATGTGAACATGAACTTCTCAACTAGATCAGCATTAAATATATTTATTTCCTGGGCATTGGCTACATATATACCCCACCTTTTGTCAAAAGAAACAGCACTGAAGGCAGCTATAGGCACAGAATCAGAATCACATTAATGGGGGGAAAGTTTTACCCATTTTCTTTATTATAAACTGTACTTCTGTGGGGGTTTTGGGGGGGGGTGTTGTAAGCCAGGCAGGCACTGCTGTTAAAACACTGCTGTTTTTGGCCCCGTCCTCTATTTGCAGGCCAAGGAAATGGACAAAATTCCCGCTTCTCAGGCTTGACTCTGGGTGCGAATTCTGCCTTCCCTTCCCTCCCCTTCCTCCCACCCATCCACCCACGTCCCACGAGCCCCCCACAAAAAACCCTGGAAGACACTCGCCCCCCAGACCCCACGTCCTCTCTGGGGCCGACCCAAGACTCTTTACTGCCTGAGGCCAAGGGGCAAACCGGGCCCCTGGGATTAAGGGGACTCAACCAGCCCCCCAAAGACTGGGGGGGCTGCCCGCGGAAAACCCCATAAACTCCTACCACGCTCTTTCCCCCCAGTGAAAGCAGAATAAGAAATAAATGAAGCCACTCACTATTATGGGTCTGAGAGGGCGACTTCCCTTCGCCCGGGGGGAGGGCGTCTCCCGGCCCCCCAAAAAGCAGGAGGGCGACAATCCCCAGGCACAAAAGGAGCCCCATCCCCATCGGATCACATTGCAATTACTCTGCCTTGAGCAAAGGAGGAAACAGCCTGGGAGCGCGGATTGGCCGAGGGGGAAATATTCCACCAATAGGAGGCCAAGGTTTTCGATTCCGTCATTCGTTTCTGGGTAGATGAAGCAAGGTCAGAAACAGAAAGCTAAAAAGTTGGTTAGCGTTATAATTAGGAAATGGCTGTGAAGAAGCGATTCTGCTGTGGGGGAAGCACTTTATGGGGCGGAGGGGGGAATTTTGAGACCTCACAGTGTTTACTATATGAGTAAGGTCGCCCTTCCAGGATTTTTCCAGGCTCAGAGGTTTCAGACTCAAACCCTGAGACCTTGGGAAAGTGCCAGAGTTATGTTGTTATTCCTTAAATATTTACCACAGTTGCTCACAGCTTGTCATACACACACATATACACAGAGGGAGGCAGAGAGTCAAAGAGAGACCAAACTATTCTGTTGATTTTCCTTGGGTTTTTTCTGGGCTGTGAGGCCGTGTTCTGGAATAGTTTCTTTCTGACATTTTGCCTGCATCTGTGGCTGGCATCTTCAGAGAATGGTTGGGTAGGCGTGTGCGTGGACTTATATATGCTGTGAACCCTTGTTGGGGAGTGTATGTAAATTTGTGTAATTGAAGTATAGTGTCTAGATCAAGGGAAGTAATAGTGCCACTGTATTCTGCCTTGGTCAAACCTCACCTAGAATACTGTGTCCAGTTCTGGGCACCACAATTCAAAAAGGATACTGACAAATTGGAGTGTGTCCAGAGAAGGGTGACTAAAATGGTGAAAGGTCTGGAAACCATGCCTTATGAGGAGAAACTTAGGGAACTGGGTATGTTTAGCCTGGAAAAAAGACGGTTAAGGGGCGATATAATAGCCCTGTTAAGCATTTGAAGGGATGTCATGTTGAGGATGGAGCAAGCTTGTTTTCTGCTGCTCCACAGACTAGAACACGGAGCAATGGATGGAAGCTCCAGGAACAGAGATTCCACCTCAACATTAGGAGGAACTGATTGACAGTAAGAGCTGTTTGGCAGTGGAACACACTCCCTCGGAGCATGGTGGGATCTCCTTCCTTGGAGGTCTTTAAACAGAGGCTGGATGGCCATCTGTCAGGGATGCTTTGATCGTGATTTCCTGCGTGACATGGGGTTGGACTGGATGGCCCTCATGGTCTCTTCCAACTCTACAATTCTATGATTCTATGAATTGTTAGTTTGGGGGTATAGTAATGCAAGGCACTGCAGAGCTCCTCGAACGCTTTCATCAGCGCTGTATACGCACAATCCTAAATATACACTGGACTGACTATGTAAAGAATGTTGCTGTCCTTGAGCAAGCAGGAATCACCAGCATTGAGGCCATGATATTGAGAACACAGCTGCGCTGGACAGGGCACGTTTCTAGGATGGAGGACCATCGCTTCCCCAAAATAGTACACTACGCTGAACTCGCCATGGGTCAGCGTAAGAGGGGCGCTCCAAAAAAGCGATACAAGGACTACCTGAGGCAACATTTCAGGCTCAGCCAAATTGATCACCAACAATGGTCCACCCTGGCCTCACATCGGGAGGCATGGAGACGCACTATCCACAATGCTGCAGCCTTGTTTGAGAACTCACGCTGAACAAGTCTTGAAGAGAAATGACAACGCAGCGTGCTTGCAGAAAACGCGGGATGAGTCCTTCCTGAAACTTCGTTTACAAAGAAAAGCCAGAGACTACAAATATATAGGATTTCCTGATCTTTAAACTGACTTCAAACTGCCTTTGTTTTATAGGATTTCTTTAGTTTTCCCTATTCCTTTTTTGTTGCTGCCTTTAATGCATACCATTTTTTAATTTCCATGTTTTGCAACATTGCCTTTCCTATACGAAGACATCAGTTGTTATATTTAAACAACAACTAAACAATTTGGATCTTAAAAAATCTCTCTCTCTCTGGCTTTTCTTCGCAAACGAAGATTCAGGAAGGACTCATCCTGCGCTTTCTGCAAGCGCGCTGATGACTAAAAAGGCCAATCCGAGATAAACAAGTCCGGTTGCAGAAAGCACAGCAGAAGGTCTCCTTGGATGATGTTTCCGGGTTGTGATTCTTTCTGCGTTGTCGTTTCTCTTCAAGACTTGTTCGGCGTGAGCTCTCAAATAAGGCTGCAGCATTGTGGATAGTGTGTCTCCATGCCTCCCGATATGAGGCCAGGACAGACCATCTCACACCTGGATATGACCCCTGAAAACTCGAGACTCATGGGCAGGCCCTGAGATCTGGTAACTCTAATTATGACTGTAGGGGAAATTATTGCTTTGAGGGGCAGCCATAGACCCACCCCCTCAGGCAAAGAGACTTGTGTCCCATTTATAATTTGTACAGTACCTGGCACACTGGAGGGGGCATTTAATTAAAAATTGGGTGATAGGAGTGAAAGTATATTTTCTCTTATTTTTTTCCCTAGATCAGTCATACTTTACTGGGCGGGGGATGTCAAGTGGCCGTGTGGAAGAAACCAATTTGACAAAAAAAAATTTATCATTGTTTTTTGGCAACGGGGCCAAATCAATTATATAGCTGAAGAGGAAAGACCTATGTGGAAACAGCTCCTGCAAAAACGTTGAATAAATCACTTAAATGTGAGTATGCTGCAACCCCAATGTTAGGGGTAGGCAGGGGAAGCCCCCAGGCTTGGGGGGGAAGAAAGGGGGACCCTCTAAATTCAACTCTTGAGGGAGAACTGAGGAAGGAAAAACAGCTTCCTGATCAGCATGCATTACCTGCTGAAGGATGGAAAATGGCTGCGAGCCAACAGAGTGAAAAAGAAAGTGAAAGAGAGGCCTGGCTAACTGTGAGTACCACTTGTAAACAGCAAAAGGAAAAAATAAGACTTGGGAGGTTGAGGAGACAAAGGCAATATGGAAAGTTTAATGGAAAGTTTAGAGAGCTTGGAGGAAAAACAGCCCCAGGGGCTGTTTTCCCCTGTGTGGATAAGACTGCAGTGGGTACTGCTGTTGTGACTGAGGAACCAGAGAAAAGTCAGATTAAAAGCAATTTATTGGAAGAAATGTGTGTCTTTAAGATGAAGGTTTCAGAAAGGAAAAAAGGCTTGGCTGCTCCACTTGATTTGCAAACAGAGAAGGCTGCAAGCATGGGCATTTTTGCAGAAAGGCTTTTTCACCCCAGAACAGAACCTGAGGAAAGTAAAACAAATGGGGACTTGAGGAATGTTTTTTCCCAACCTGAGCAGTTTAAAATACAAATAGAAAAAGGGGCAAATACCACATTAATCTCACAAAAAGGAAAGGCCATTTATGTAGAGAATTTTAACAATGATGAAAGCAAAAAGAAAGACTGTTTTCCTTCAGAGTTTCCTTCCCACTTTGCAAGTCAACTAGGAGAGGCTGAGGAGGTTTCACCTACAGAAGCTATTGTTGTGGGGGAAAGTCAGGAAAAAGATTCAGCTGAGAGTGCTTTTTTAGAACCTGAGAAACAAAATAAAAAAACAGAAGGGACACCTGTGACTGGCACACCAAGCACTAAAGATATCAGATCACTTGGCCTAAAGAATACAGCCAGGTTAGAAGAAGAATTTTTTGCCCCTGAGAAGACAAAATTAATGGGAAAAGCAGGTTTGGCACAGAAATGTTTTTCAAAAAAAATAGAAAATATTGGCTTCAAGCACAGACAAGAGAGAAGTCACAATGCGAATTTGGGCTGTTGGCAAGGGCTGTTAGGAGGTATGAAGGAGAATGCCCAGACTGGTCAAGAAGAGATAAACCCCTCACGAAGTGTGCAGGAAAGCCAAGAACAGGAAACACCTGAAGAAAATGAAGACAATTCTCCAATAATAGATGTACAAGAATTTCTGCTTAGGGTTTTTGTTTTGGATAAAAATACTGGATCCTTTATTATGAAAAAAGAGGAAGCACAAGAATTCTTTAATTTTTCAGATGAAGTGCTGGAAAAAGCATATCCCTTTTTACAGTTGGATCTAAATGTATCTGATGAAGAGAGCCAAGATTCAAATTTATGTGTGGAAAAAAACAGGTTATTAATTAGTATAGAATACTTTTCTGAATTGTTCCAAGAATTAGAGGAACAAGGCAAGGTGTTCTTCAACACACCCCCTCAAGAGAGAAGTGAGGCTGATTATGATGAATTAGTCAGAAAGGTAAAACTTACAGTAGAAAGTGCCGAAGCTGTGCATGAGCTAGCAAAAATCGTGGAAGAACAACAAGAATTTTTATGGCAAAGAACTCATGAACAGAGAGCAATGAGGAAAAGAGATGGAAAAAGAAAAGAGGAGCAGGCCACTACTATGGGCCCGGATAAACATTCCGGAAAGGAGGAACGAAACGATCCTGACCAAGCACCGTCAAAAAGGAGGAAGGAAGATGGAGGAGAGGAGAACTGTGGGATCGAGGAAGAGGCAGAAGTGGAAGAAAGTGAAGGCTCCTCATCCGATTCCTCAAATGAAGAAAATGACGGTGATTTCCAGAGCATAGATGATGGTGAGAGGAGTGACGAAGACTCCATGTGTTCGGATTCCACATACGGAAGACAACAGCGAGAGACGCGTGAGAGGACAATTAATAGGATATGGACTGAAACTTTACATACTCCTTTTATGAAAGTGGCTAATATTATTTTACCAAAACAGTTTGAACAACATGATATGTTAAGGCTTTGGGGTTTTGTTGTAGACCATATAAATTTACCATTGCCTAAAAAGAGACTCCCAGATTTGCGGAAATTTAGTCAGGACAAGATATGGGCCTGCCTAGAGAAAGCTTCGAGACTGCTGGAGAAAATCCTGTCTGGTCTAAAGGTACCCGACTCTGAAGAGCAACAAGCTTTTGCAAAGGCTTTGGCCTTAAGAGCTATACACAGGTTGCTCCTGAGGAAAAAACCGAGAACGTCGACCAGAGGGTTTCCTGATTGGTTAAGAGAACTCCAGTTGATTAAAAAGTTCCAGAAGATCCGCAGAGCATGGGAAGTCTTACCAGATGGACAGCAATCCATGATCGTGGAGAAGATAGAGAATACAAAAAAGAAAGTATCCAAGGAAACTGTTTTGGAATGGTTTTCTATTATTATCTCAGACCTGCGGCACAGGCTCAAGATTATGAAGCAGAAGGAGGAGTCTCGACTGCCTGGGAAGGCTTTGGCAGTGGAAGAGGAGGCCGATCCAGTGGTGTGTCCAAAGAAGACCACACCCAGGGCAAGGAGAGAGAAGATCGGGAAAGATGTCCCTGACCATCTGGAAGGATGTTCGGCTCTGTCTGCTGTGTCGGGGGTGAGCGCTACGGTGCCACCCCCGTCAACTGGTGAGGCCCAAAGAAGGGGAGAACAAACTAAAAAAGGGGAGGAGGGAATGGAAAATGGAGTGGTTGGGAAAGAAAGACCAGAAACCTTAAGTGATATAAGTGGTTCTGATCTAGAAAAAGAGGCTCCAAATGCTGTAAAGAAAAGAACAAGGTGGAGTGACTTCATGGGGATAGATGCTGATGAAAGGGTGGAGAGGCAATTGTGGGACAAGGAATTGGGAGGGGCAGGAGGAGGGGATTATTTGCCTCCAGAAGTAGATACTGCTTTTTCTGGTTCTTCTTATCTGTTAAGGCAACAGCGAGCATTCGCACCGAGGATGGGAGTGATCTCCACCAACCAGAAAGACAGACAGGAGAAACTTATAAGGGACTTGAAGGAGGATCAGCGAATGAGACTGGTGATGAATGAAGATGTGACCTCCTCCTATGGACATCCTTTGAAACATCCGTTGGAAAAGGAAAGACAAAATAAAAATCAGACTTACGCAGGGGTGACGAGGGAGGGAAACTCGGGAAACTCAGGAAGGCGATGGCTTTTGGGAGAAGAGAGGGATTGGAGGGCCAGGAGGGAAGAAGAGGAGGAGGAAGCTTACCTCGATAGGGTTTTTGAAAACCTGTCCAGTGAAAGAGATCCCAGACAGCGGTACGTGGCCCGATTCAGGTATAAAGGAGAGGATCCTGAAAGGGAGGCTAGTCAATACATCTCAGAAAAGGTGCTCAGGGATGCGTTAGGCTACAGAGGGGAGGAGGCAGAAGATGTGGTGGCCGTTATACAGTTACTGGGGTCAAAAGAGACAGATGTCTGTTTAGCTTCAGAACTAGCGTATCGCAATTTTTGGGCCAACTGCAAGCGAGCAAAACAGCAGGACCCTAATTTGTTGAAAGCCTATGAGGTAGTCCCTTTGTTCCGAAGTGATACCAAAGTCCTTACCATTAGTTTTAGAACAACCACAATACCCAAAGAGGATGTGGCTCAGTGGGTCTCAAAATATGCCACCATCCTTTCAGGACCTGAAAAGGTAAGAGATACCGCTGGTTTCTGGAATGGAGAGTACCGCTGTATTGTATCTTTCAAGAATGATGACCCTCAGTTCAGGAGAGGCAAAATCCCCAAGTATTTTTTCCTAGGGGCTGACCGAGGAATCACCAGATACAGCGGGCAGCCAGCCGCCTGTTTTCAATGCGGCTCTTATGAGCACCAGAGGCGTACTTGTCACACACCCTTATGTTCCCGCTGTGGAGCAAGAGGTCACCCCTCTGTCGCCTGTCAGGCAAGCATTCGGTGCAATTTTTGTGAAGAATTTGGGCATACCTATTTTTGGTGTCCCAAGGCCTTTTATAATTGTCAAGATGCACAGCGTCTGGAAAAAGCAAACCAGGTGGCTAAGTCAGGCAGAGAGAAGGCTCGAGAGAAAGAAGTGAGAACTCAGTCCCGGGAGAGAGGAGGTCAGTTTCAAAAAGTTGATCGAGAAAGGGAAAAGAGGGAGGAAGAAGGTAACAAACCAAAAGGAACTCAAAGATCAACAGAGATTGGAGGGAAGCCCGAAGGAAAGGAGCAGACAGAGAAGGATGAATGGAGTACAGTGGACAAAAAGAAAAAAGGGAAAGTGGGGAGGAAATCACCACAGAAGGGGGAGTTGTATCAGAAGGGAGGTGAGGTGGCTCAGAAAAACAGGTTTGAATTGTTGATAAAAGGGGAAGAGAAAGAGGCTATTGGGGATGGTGATCAAGTTCCAGAGAAGAAGGAAGAGAAGCAGGCTGCTGTGGGTGTACGAGAAAGTACAGAAAGAGAAATAACTGATCAGGAATTGCTTCAGGAGTCTACAGTCATGGAAATGGACCATCAGAAGAGCTTGGAGAAAAAGGAAAAAGAAGGGGAGGTGTTTGAAAAAGAATCAGGGGAGGAAACGAGAGATGGAGTGGAAGAGATGGATACAAGTGAACAAGGTTGTTCTCTGATTCCAAAGGTTAGCTCTCAAGACTCCTTGATCCCAGAGCAGCTTTTGGTATCATACCCTTTGTCCCCTGAACTCCCTAAACCTCCAGACCCATGCCCCTTGGCTCCTGACCCTTCCTTTTCATCCCAGCCCCCTTTCACCCCATCCTCACCTCCCTCCATCTCCAACACTTGTAAGGCTACACCTCAGGAAAATCCTGAGGAGGTAGAGGTGATGCATTCAGAGGAACAAGAGATACAGTCACCAGAGCTGTGTTGAAAAAGAATGTGTTAAAAATGAGAGTTTTAATAAGTTGGACTGAAAATTAGATTTCAGTTAAGTTAGACTTTAAGTTAGATTTTTAGTAGAAAAACAATTATTTCAATCTTCATGGCCAATATACTTCTGTTAGTTTTTGGTTATTTATAACGGAGGCCTCAATACATTTTTAGGTACATAAAACAATGGGTTCATTAAAAATTGCCACATGGAATGTTCGTGGCTTGCGAACTGAGGATAGGTGCAATGAGATTTTGCCCTGCCTTGGCGGCCTGCGTTATGACATCATTGTGTTGCAGGAAACTCATATCTGTAACGAACAACAGCGGAGCCGGTGTCAGAGATTGTGGACACAAGGACCTTCTGTATGGTCATATGGGGAGTGTGGCGGTTGGGGAATAGGGGTACTGTTTAGGTCCAGGAACAATCTGACCATTGATTTCATGTTAGAAGTAGTTTTGGGGAGGTTGGTGGTGGTGGATTTTAGTATGGAGGAAAAGCAGAAAGATGGAAGAGTAGAAAAGAAAGCTTTCAGGCTGTGTGGGCTTTATGCTCCTGTAAAATATGCCGAACGGAAAAAGTTTTGGGGGTATTTAAAAAATCAGTGTAACACTCGACGACATCTTATTATCGTAGGAGATTTCAATAACAGGGCAAGGATGATGGACAGGAGTGCTTACGCAGACCAGAAAGAGCGGACAAAGTTGTCCCTGCCCAAACCCCTGACAGCAGAAGAAAGAGAGTTGGAGTCTTTTCTAGAGAGGCAAGGTCTTAAGGATGCAGCTCTTGATGTGGAGAATGAGTTAGAATTTTTTCCTGTTTTTTGCAGAAAGGCTTTTGGTTCAGATTTTCCCCCAATGGAAGGAGTTCGATTTACTCATTATCACAAAACCTCAGCCAGCAGAATAGACCGTGTGAGAACAGTGAAGGAAATGAAGGTGGAAAAGTGCACTGTTATGATCACTCCTTGGTCGGATCATGGGCTCTTGGCTGTAGAGTTCAGTATAGGTCAGGTTTACCCCAAAGGAAGACCTCTCTGGAGGTTGCGCCCTAAATTTTTGGAAGATGTGGCATATAAAGAGCGCATCGCCTCAGCACTAGCCCACAGCCTAACTCTTACGGACATGTACAAGGATGATTTGTGCAGGTGGTGGGAACGTGTGAAACGCGCAGTTCGGGCCACTAGCCGGGCCTACGAGACCAACATTAATGGGAAACAGATTCAGGAGTATCATTTGGCCATTTATCATTTTTTGAAGTGTCATTATCGATTGAACCAAGGTGTTCCTTTTTCAGAACAAGAGCTTAACTGGGCGAAGGGAGTGATAGCAAGATTTTGCCAAAAGCAAAGACAAAACAGAAAGAGGAGTAAAAATTTCAGGACTCGAGGTGGTGTGGTTGACATGGATGAGTGGGCAGGCGCCCGGAGTCCAAGGGCTCCGATTGAATTAAACGGCTTGAGAGCCTCCGAGTCAGACCCTATTGTATTTAGACCAAGTGAGATGCTGGATATTATGGAAGGATATTACAAGCAGTTATATGCTAGGAAAAATATAGATATAGAAGAGATTAAGGGTTTTTTTCAAGCTTTTTCAGAGGACCAGATGGGCACCCTCTATAAGGGTCTGAGTCCAGAGGATAGGAAGAGGTTGGTCTCTCCTATAGAAGAACAAGAAGTTCATGAGGTCATAGTTCAAGGGAAGGGTAAGTCTGCCCCTGGCCCAGATGGCCTCAGTTGGAATTTTTATAAAGTTTACAGGAAGTGGATTGTTCCCCCTTTAACAACTTTGTTTAATTTTTTGTGGGATAATAATGAGCTCCCTGAGACATTTTATCAAGGGGTCCTGATTTTTTTCCCAAAGGAGGGTGATCCTACCCTCCCAAAAAACTGGCGCCCCATAGCTCTGACCAACGTAGACTACCGTATGTTGGCAAAAATACTGAACAATCGGCTGGCTAAGGTGGCTGATAAGATTGTGATGGAAGCACAGACCAGTGCTGTGCCAGGTAGGACTATGGTGGACTCTCTTTGTTTGTTTCGGGAAGTGTTCCGACTCAACAAGGAGGGAGATTGGACTGGTCAAATCCTACAGGTCGACCAGATGAAAGCTTTTGACAATGTAGATCATACGTTCCTATGGGAAACTCTCAAGTGGAAAGGGGTGCCAGAGAGATTTATTGCTTTAGTTAAATTGTTTTATAGGGATGCAGAGGTAGTTTTGCAAGTCAATGGTCATAGAGGAAAGAGGATTAAGTTAAATTCTGGGGTGAGGCAAGGTTGTCCCCTAAGCCCTCTTTTGTACGTTATTGCGTTGGATGCTATTCTGTGTAAGATTAGTTTGGACAAGAGCATCTCGGGGATCCAAATTCCGCGTCCGTTGGACAGTTCATGGTTGGTTCGATATGAATCTGTTAAATTTGTTGCCCATGCTGATGATGTGTCCTTCTTGGTTAAGGACAGGATGGAAGTTAGAAAGATTAAAGATGCTTTTGAGGCCTACGGTCGAGTTTCTGGTGCTCGACTTAACATGGAAAAGAGTTTTTTGATCAGGATTTTTGCTGCAGAGGACAAGATGGCAGCTATTCCTCTAAAGGACGTAGTTGGAGAAAAGGAAAGGTGGCAAGCAGAGCAAGAGGCAAAGATGGATAGGGTGAAGATCCTGGGGCTGAATTTTGCGTTGGCTCCAGAGGGATGGAAAGAAAATTGGTATCACTGGTTGGAAAAAGTGAAAGAGAGGGTGGCCCTCTGGCAGAGATGGAAGCTGACCATTTACCAGAGAGCCGCTTTTGTAAATACCTACCTGCTTCCCGTGGCAGCCAACTTGGCGGCTGTTTTCCCACCTCCAGATTCAGTGATTAAAGAAGCTGATCGGGTTCTCTTCAAGTTCCTTTGGGGAATGGCCACGTTCCCCCTGGCAAGGGCAGTGGCTTATGGGCAGGTAGAACAAGGGGGCCTGGACTTCCCAGCCCTGGGACCTAAGTTCACCGCCATCTTTTCTGCTCAAAACTTTGGGAAAGTTTCTCTGTTACAAAAGGGTCAGATTCAACCTCAGGCTTGGCTAGTTTTGTTTTGTGAGTGCTGGATAGGGACTAGATGGGGAAAGACTTGGTGGGAGGAAGGCTCATTAAGTTTTAGGTTTTCTTTGCCTGAAAAATTGAAAGCACCAGATTATTTGAAAGACTTTGTTTTTTACATAAAGAAATATAAAATTCATGCTGAGGAGTTGAAGGGGGAAGACAGACCAGGTCAGAGCATCAAGAGGACTTTGTACAGGAAAATAGTGGAGGAGATTTATGTTAACCCGTTTTTGCAAAAGCGTCAGGCCAAACTAGATTTATCAGAATACCTAAATCACCAGACTAACCCAATTGAGTATTTCATGGACAAAAGGGTCCCCAAAAAGTTGTGGGACTTGAGGTGGAGGCTCTACCATCAGGTTCTTAATCTGAGGGGAAAGAGACCATGGACCGCAGAGGATGAGCAGACCTGTCCGCGTCTGAAATGTAAAAAGGCTGAGATTTTGAGTGGCGTGGCACAAAAGGAGACGATCAGACATTTTGTCCAGGACTGCTCGAGTGCCCGGGAAACATGGGAGGAGGTGGCCCGGGTCCTGGATTGGCCCGATTTGGCACAGCAGGCTTGGGAGACAGTGCTTTCAGGGACTGAGCCTCCAGAGGGTGTCAGGGGACCCAGAAAGTCAGTGGGCCAAAAGAGGAAGAGGAAGGAGTCTGGTTCTGTGGCTGAGAGTTTTTGGAAAGTACCCTGGTCCACGGTGCGCCTGGTAAACCTTTATGTGATGTTAGGGTTAGTTTTCCAGAGAAAAAAGGAGGTGAAAAGTCAAAATCTGCAGGATGTAAAAGGCACTGCCTATTATGTGAAGAATGTAATTGAAAATTTAGCTCTGAGTGAAAAAGAGAAATTGCCAAGCTATCGTTGGAAAAAGTTTTGGCCGTGGTTTAGTGAGACGACCCCAGCAATAACATAAAATGATATTTTAAATAAATATTTTATTAATTTTGTATTATTTTGTATTATTATTTTTAATTAATATTTTATTGGTTTTTTTTTTCATTTCTAAGTAGGTATAATTATAATGTGTAAATATAATGTGATTATAGTGTGTTTAGATTAAAGGGAAAAATACATTAGTGTTAGGATAGATTTACTTTTGTATTAGTAAGAAAAGAGGAAAATAATTAGTATTGTTTTTGTATTATTGTTGTGGCCTTTTGCGGTCGGGTGTATTTTTTAGTAGAATGGTCTTACTCCAATAAAAAAATTCCCTAAAAAAAAAAAAAAAAATTCCCAAGTGGTTTGGAAAACCTTCACTAGGAAGGCAAAGCCTTGCTCTAAGAAAGCACAGGCAAAATCAGTTCCCCACAAGACATCAAAGAAAAAGGAAATGACCTTTAAAACAAAGATTAGAGATGCAAGTGAAGTTTCACAGATGCTTGCCCCAGAAATGGATCACACAGCACCCAAAGTGATCCACTTGTGTGCCACCCCAAAGCAGGTACTGGAATGGCATAGCAGACCCCCAGATGGCACAAGCCAACTCCCTGCCTTGAGCAGAGCAAGCAATGCTTGTGAAGCTGAGATAGTGTCACCCACACAGACTCAAATTTCAGGGAAACTCTCCCTAGAATACACAGGCTTTCTTTTAGGAACAAATCTACAGGATGGAACACAGGACAGAACATCCACGGAGAATGGTGAGTATGTTTTTTTGTGTGTTTTTAAAGTTAATTTAGCATTTATGGAGTCCACAAATTTGGGAGGTCCCAGTAAACCAACTTTGTTCTCAGAACCTCCAAATTTAGAAGTTCCCTGTCTGCCAACCCTGAAATCCATGCTGAAAGATCCTGATTTATCAGATCTGCCCCTTAGTCTAAAAGGTCATCCAGACAATCCCCAACTGGGCAATGGAAAGTGCGGACCTAATGGGAATCTCTTGCAAGTTCCCATTATGGGAACCTGTCAGCACAACAGCCTTGATGCCCCCCATCACAGGAAATGCTCCCCAGAGCGTGAGAGCACTCAGAAAAGAGAAAAAGTGTGTTCAAACCTCACAACAGCAGTTTCTCTCCTGATTTTGGATAAGGGAATCCAAACCCTTGCTGCAGAAGTCCCCAATAGAAATTTTGTGGACTGCAATGTCCATGAGGCTGCAACTTCTCTAGTTTCCTTCACAATGGCAACATGCAGCTCACTTTTAACCACATTCCTAAGGGTAATGGCTTCAAGTGCCAAACACCACTTAGATGAGATGCTACAAACTCCAGCCAGTACACAAAAATCACAAGCCTCCTTTCTTGAAAGTGTTCCTGGAAACCCTGAACAGACTAAAGCAGAGAAATCTTCATTCCCTCTTTCCTATTCCTCAGAAGCTGTCTGAGTGGAATGGCAGACCTCCAAATGAGGCTGCCCTAGCCTTTCCTAGCCTTTCAGAGGCTGAGACAGTGTTACCACTGGTGATGGCTGAAAAGATGTCTCTTGACTGGAGAGATGCCAAATCTTTTGGGAATTTGCACCCCCCATGAAACATTTGATTGCTAACAAGTTATCCCATGAATGTATTTTTCTTCTGTAACAGTTGAGTGAGAAAACTCAAGATATTTTTCTTTTTTCTTTTCTTTCTCCCCCATCTTTTGGAATGGTATCCCCCATAAGGAAAGTTGAAATGGTATCTCATAAGGAAAGAAGTCCTCACAACCCACTAATTTGTAAATAGTTTTGTGCCTTTCTTTTGTCTTCTCTCTGTCATGCAAATTGGGGCATTTGGAGGCCCCAGACTCATGGCATGCAATTGTAATTATTTGAATTGGGAAAACCCTTTTTTTTTTTTTTAAAGTATGTAGAAGGAAGTTGGAGCATGCATTTTGATTCTCTGATCCTTTCCAGTGATTGCTGACCCATTAAATTCTGCTGCCTGAAGTTCCCCAAAGTTACATGTTAATAACTGAAATTTGATTTTCATTGGAATTATTGTTAAACATAGTAATTGATTTTAGATATTTTTGCATTCTCAGATAGTTCTTTCATGAATTCCCACCTCTGTAAGCAACTTATGTTGGGAAAGAGAATTCCATTGTTTTAAAGGGAATTGCCCTATTTTCCATTTTAAGTCTTGTTATTTTACCAGATGGTCTAAAAGCCTTGCCAATGACTCTTTTGTCTGATCTTTGGGGACCCCAATAACTTTTTTCCTTTGCAGGTCATTGTAGAATTTGTGCTCCTTTTAGCCATTATTTTTGCTTTGTTGTTATTGTTGTTATTGATTTTCACTTTAGTTAAATGAGTTACTCTAAAGCCCATGATGTTTTGGTTAGTTATCCCTCAGCTATTGTTACTATAAATGTTTTTGCCTAATTTCTTGAAGCTTTTCTCAGAAATAGGTATCTCATCAGCACTAGACAAAACTCCTGGAAGCTGCCAGTTTTTTGGACTGCATACTGCAGTGGAACATACACGATTTTCTATCTGCTTTCCTGATATCTCCATAGCTTGGGAAGGAAGATTGCTCAACTGTTGCTGATTAACTTTCATAGTTTTTCTTTATTTTTGTTCTTTCCTACACGATTTACATAGATCTAACATGCATTGTTTTTCCAATTTAAAAAAAAAACCCACAGGAATTTGAATCCCAACTCCAAGGCAAAGTTGGAGACCCTAGAAGGGCATCCAGACTGACCCCAAAATTAAAACTTTGTCCTGCACCTTGAACTTTGGCATATGAATAAATGCATTTTACTTCTTTTTCTCCTTTTTTTTCAAAGATTCATGTTATATACATCTTTCACTTTCCTAATCTCATGACATTCTTTACAGGTCAACTTATTGGGCATAGTCACTCAAAGACTTTTGAAAAACAAAAAGGGGGGAGTGTGCCTCTTCTACGCTCCTTGGTAGTTATTCAGTCAAACAGTAATTGCATATTGTATATTTACACTATGAATTATTAACTTTTTTCTGATTTTTCCCCAATACAGAAGCATTTCTGGCACCTTTTCCCTCCCATAACCACAGGTTCTGAATAGCCAGCTTCCAGATCCTGATCCTGAATTTCATCTCAAGCCTGCAACAAGTGATTCCATATCAACCAAACCATTCTCCAGTAACTTGGGAAGATATTAAAGGACTGTTCAAACACAAATTATATTGACTGAACAAACTAAAGGACACCTGAGAACTTTTGTTGCAGCAGTTTGGACCTACTGCTAATTCAGCAAAACACTTTTGTACCTTATCTGCTTATTTACAGTCACTCCTATAACTGCTAAAGAGACTTTTACATGACTGTTTTATTCAACATATGGACACATCTGGATATATATTATTTCTGTTTATCTCTTCCATTGTTTCTAACTCTCTGTTGCACAATTTATATTCCATGTTTGTAAAGCCTGATCTAATTCAAACCAAGGTTCCATTGAGTTGCCAGAAGATGTTTGCCACCTCCATTAATTGTTAAACATATGAATATGTATCCTTTAACGATGCTCACATTATGCTGAATATGTTTCTCTAGCTGTCAATAGGGCTGCTATTATTTGCTTTACCTGCATCATCACAGATATGAACTTTTTATAGAACAACAGTTGCATTATTTAAGAAACGTGACAACACATTACTACAAATATAGGATTTCATGATCTTTTAAGCTAGCTGCCTAATCTAAACTGACTACAAACTGCCTTTGTTTGTTTCATAGGATTTTTCATGAGCCTTTCCTACAAAGAGACATCAGTTGTTATATTTGGACAACAACTAAACAATTTGGATTTTAAAAAATAAAGAAGGGGGACATGTGGTCACACCTGGGCACACCCAGAGAATCTCATGCCCTTCCTTTCTTCCTACCTTTAGAATTGGGCCAATAAAACATCTGGCTTCATAAGCCATCTTCGAAGGGAAGCTCAGGAAATTACCTTGGATTTTACAACCTAGTGTTATCATGTTATCTGTAGTTTCCCATGGAAGTTCCTTTCATGTAACATCACATCCCTAGGCTAAGACCTCCTTTGATCTCAGTGATTGAGTGTATCAACAAATGGTTAACTGTGTACGTGACAAAGTGCCTATATAACCTGTAAGTCCTGGACAAAAAAAAGCTTCTGCTCATTAAGGAGAAGCTTCTGCTCATTTTTATCATGTCTCTCTGTCTTGCTGTATCTACCTGCCTGTCTGCATTGCTTTGACTGAGATACAGTGTCCATTGCTTTCTCCTAATGTCTTTCTGTTAGCATGCAAACTCTGAATAAAATCTCTTTAGCATTTTGCCTCTGGATCGCGATGCTTCCTTGTTACTTGCTGTAACACAAGACCTATGATCTTTTTGTTCAACCCTGTCCAAGAGTTGACATTTTTGGAGGAGAACTTTCTGTCAGTCCCATTACAGGCATGTGTGATAGCAATGGGGAGAGGGCGTTCATGGTGGCTGTTCTCAAGGCTGTGAAACTCCCTTTTAAGGGAGGCTGGTTACTAAGGAAATAGCTTTTTACGAAGGGTGTGCTGTGTTTTCTCTATTCTGTTTTCTTTGGGGCTTTTTTATTGATATGTTTTAAACCATTTTTTAAATTGAATTGTGTTTTAGATGTCTGAGTTTGTTCTCCACTCTAACCACTGCACCACGCTGGCTCTATTAGTGGGTATGCCTCTGTGTGTGTGTGTGTATGTATATAATTTGCCCTCATTGAAGATGAGATGCCACTGCCCACTCTTATGAGCTTTCTTGCTCAGGAATGGTATCACATCCTGCTATCCCCTTACTCAGGAGTAAGAATTTCCTTACTCGGGAAATGTGTCACAGTTAGTAACAGAATTTGCAACAACTTATCAGCCAGAACAGAGCCATCTAAAAATCCACATAGATTTTACGTTTTTATTCTCTCTCTGGCTTTTCTTCACAAACGAAGATTCAGGAAGGACTCATCCCGTGCTTTCTGCAAGTGCGCTGATGACTAAAAAGGCCAATCCGAGATAAACAAGTCCAGTTGCAGAAAGCACAGCAGAAGGTCTCCTTGGGTGATGTTTCTGGGTTGTGATTCTTTCTGCGTTGTCGTTTCTCTTTGAGACTTGTTTGGTGTGAGTTCTCAAATAAGGCTGCAGCATTGTGGATAGTGCATCTCCATGCCTCCCCTTGTGAGGCCAGGGCGGACCATTGTTGGTGATCAATTTGGCCGAGCCTGAGATATTGTTTCAGGGAGTCCTTGTATCGTTTTTTTGGAGCGCCCCTCTTACACTGACCCGTGGAGAATTCACCGTAGAGTAGTATTTTGGGGAGGCGATGGTCCTCCATCCTTGAAACGTGTCCTGCCCAGCGCAGCTGTGTTCTCAATATCATGGCCTCAATGCTGGTGATCCCTGCTTGCTCAAGGACAGCAACATTTGTCACATAGTCAGTCCAGTGAATATTTAGGATTGTGCGTATACAGCGCTGATGAAAGTGTTTTTATTACTTTTGCTGCTAAGTCAGAAAGCAGTTCAGTGAAGGAGGGGGGGGGGTCAGGATTTGACAGACTAGTGTAGAAGGCATCCATTTTGCTCTGCCTTCCAATCCCATAGAAACAGTGTGAATTTTCTTGGTCTCCCTCACATATGAACTCCAATAGGCATCTTATAGTTTTTCCTCATCAGCTAAAAACACCTTTGTTTTATAGCTTTTCCTGAATAGCAATTTTCACGGCTGGAAAGCAAAGCAAAGCTGGCCTTGATCGGAAGAGTGACTTATTTTGTTGCCACAGCAAGAGGGGGTGGATAAAACCGCTGAGTTCGGGGTCAGAACAGATGGCCCAAACCCCCTTGCTAGTAGCCACGAACTTCCAGAATATGAACCAAGCGCGAGGCTGCGGGAATGAATCCCTATAAAGAGGCAGCAGCGCCCCCTGGAGGTCAAAGGGGACATGGCCGTTTCTTTATTTTCACCTGATTTCCCAGAAAAGGCAGGGCTGAGCAGCCTGAATGACAGCCAATCAGTGGTGTGCATAATCTCACACACCTGTAAGGATGAGCCATGTGTCAAGGAATTGCTGCTAGCACACAGCAGGCACAGAGCCATTCTAGACCAGTCTTTGGAATGGCCGTTCCTGACAGTGGTCTGACAGTGTGAATTGTTTTTCAATGCTTTTAGTTTTCATGAAGCCCTCCCAATATGTCATTACAGCTTTGTTTGAGGGCTGTAATTAAGTTGGGTCAACTGCACACTGGGAGGAAAATAAATAACCCTAGTGACAGTGCCACCATACCACCCTGAACACACCTGATCTTTAGATTTTCCTTTGTTTTTTTCTGGGCTGTGAGGTCGTGTTCTGAAATAGTTTCTTTCTGACGTTTCACCTGCATCTGTGGCTGGCATCCTCATTCTCTGAGGATGCCAGCCACAGATGCAGGTGAAACATCAGAAAGAAACTATTCCAGAGCACGGCCTCACAGCCCGGAAAAAAACAAAGGAAAATCTATGGATGCCGGCCGTGAAAGCCTTCGACTTCACACCTGATTTTGTCTGATTTTGGAAGCTAAGCAGGTCAGGCCTGAGTGGAACTTGGATGGGAGACCAGCAAGCTCCAGGAAGGCTCAGGAAGGAATCCTGCCTAGAACCCTGGAGAGCCATGGCTGCCAACCAGAACTGGCAATATTGAGCTAGATGGGCCAGGAATCTGGCTTTGTATTAACCAGATTTCTCTGTTCCCACTAGCCTGTGCAGGAAGCCCTTCCATTTTCCAAGTGTGCATTGCCAGTTTCTCAGCTACACATTTCCCCCAACTGCACCTTTTGTGTTCAACTGCACATTGAGGGGAAAAACCCAGGAAGGAGTGTAGTATCAGTCAGAGCCAGTCCTGTGGTCCTTTTAAAATGTTAGGCTTCTGCCAAAAGCTGACAATAAAGTCACACTGAAGGACCTGGAAGATGCCTAGGGATGGTCTTTAGCCATTTTCTCGGTCCTCCAGCATGACTCTATGGTATGATTGTGCCAGAAGTCATTCATTTTAATAGAGTTCACTATTGTCCACAGATTCTGGCATCCACCGTAAGTCCAGAAAGATATCCCCCACAGAAACAGGACGTGCTATGGGCTTGCCTAGATGGTGAAAAAAAATCCTAACAGAATGTGAGGAGAATATTTTTTGTCCCAACGAGATCCCACGGTGATTCACCGTTTGCAGAAGGAGGGGGGGCAAAAGTGCTAGATACTGCACAAGAAAAGCCTTTGCAGCTTTCCCCATTTAAAAAAAATAATGTGAGGAAATGCACATTAGCACTTGTTAGGACAGTGGATTTGATTTGCTGCGCATTCTCGGAGAGTGTAGAACTGGAGATCGGTTTTGTCCAACGTGCGTGAGGGGTGAGCTTGCTAGCAAGGCAGCACTTGGAAGTGCTCTGTTGGATCTTTGTGCTACCAATTGCCGGTATTTGGAGGGGAATTTGGAGGATTTGCAGATCTCAAGGTGTGTGAAAGCAATAAAACAGCTTCCCAAACGTTCCTTTCCTTGTTCTCAAAACCTTCATTGAGAAGATTCCTTTTATTACCATAGCAAGGACTCTTGCATTAATATATGTAGTGTGCCATGAAGCCCTTGTCTTTATTCATAACTCTTTTAATAGGCTGGAATTTCTCAATATAATGCAATTCAGCTGCTGTTATCAAGGTTTGTCTGTGTGGTCCTCTGCTGCCCCCTGCTGTACATTTCCTTCCCCTACAGAAATATAGGTTGTTTCCTGGAAATCATGCAAGGTTTGAGCAAGGGAGCATCCACACTACACAAATAATGCAGCTTGAAACTGAATTATTTACATTGGCTCTTTCCTATGGAACCCTGGGATTTGTAGTTTTACGCAGAGTGCTGGTGCCTCACCAAACTACAAATCCCAGGATTCCATAGGAAGGAGACATGGCAAATAATCCAGTTTCAAACTGGATTATTTGTGTAGAGGGAATGTACCCCAAGTCATAAAGCATTTGACAACAAGAAAGCTCTTCCTTTCTCCCTCTCTTTCTCATATCTTACTTATTTGCATAGAGCATAATTCTTATTCCAGGGTCATGGATATAAAAAAGCTTATAGTATGTTAGCAAAAGAAGAGCTGTTGCACTAGCCTGTTGCTGCAAAAACACTTTAAAGACAACATGTTTCTGGCAAAATATATTTTTTAAACCCTATGGCAAAATGAAGGTTAATAAGACATGAAAAAGAAATACTGGAAGAGAAGATTCTATGTGGAGTGATTGTTGTAACAGAATGTAAGATTCTTATTTATTTATTTATCTTATTATTATTACTTACTATTATTAATTTTCATCACAATATTTCTATATAATGTTTTTTCAAATAAATAAAATATATACATTAAAAAAAACTATGGCAAAATTTTAAAACCTTAGGCAATATGATGGCTTAGTGGAACAATGGAGCCCTGGTGGTGCAGTGGTTAAATGCCAGAACTGCAAGTCACCACGTTGCAAGTTCGATTCCAGCGGGCTCCAAGGCTCACTCAGCCTTCCATCCTTTCGTAGGTCAGTAAAGTGAGTACCCAGCTTGTGGGGGCAATTAGCTAACACACATTGGAAACTGTTTAATGCAGTGTAGATGTGTAAATAGCTATTGCTTAAAACAATTTGTAAACCGCTCTGATAGCCTTGAGGCTGAAGAGCGGGGTATAAATAAATAAATAAATAAATAAAAACAACTGATCATAGAATCATAGAATTGTAGAGTTGGAAGAGACCACGAGGGCCATCCAGTCCAACTCCCTGCCACGCAGGAAATCTTGATCAAAGCATTCCCGACAGTTGGCAATCCAGCCTCTGTTTAAAGACCTCCAAGGGAGGAGACCCCACCACGCTCCGAGGGAGTGCGTTCCACTGCCGAACAGCTCTTACTGTCAAAAGGTTCCTCCTAATGTTGAGGTGGAATCTCTGTTCCTGGAGCTTGCATCCATTGCTCCGTGTTCCAGTCTCTGGAGCAGCAGAAAACAAGCCTGCTCCATCCTCAGCGTGACACCCCTTCAAATACTTAAACAGGGCTATCATATCGCCTCCTAACTGTCTTTTTTCCAGGCTAAACATACCCAGCTCCCTGAATCTCTCCTCATAAGGCATGGTTTCCAGACCTTTCACCATTTTAGTTGCCCTTCTCTGGACATGCTCCAATTTGTCAATATCCTTTTTGAATTGTGATGCCCAGAACTGGACACAGTATTCTAGGTGAGGTCTGACCAAGGCAGAATAGAGTGGCACTATGACTTCCCTTGATCTAGACACTATACTTCTATTGATGCAGCCCAAAATTGCATTGGCCTTTTTAGCTGCCGCATCACACTGTTGACTCATGTTCAACTTGTAGTCTACTAGGAATCTTGGAATGTATTAGACTAGCATATCATTCAGTGGTGGTGGGACTGTGTGCTCCTGTGAGGCAAGAAGCTATGCTGATGGCAGCAATGCGGCTGGTAGGGTCTCCCATGTCAGACATGGAGATGGGAGAACAATCATAGAAGTTTTGATCTTAAAATATATTGCCTCAAAAACTCATATAAGCATCTCTCTTGAAGATTCTAGCTGGAACAAAACATGGTACCCCAGCTCCACACTGTGGGGTGTGGTGATGGGGACAAGGATAGGAGATGAGGGTTGGCCTATAAAGCCCCACATGGCTTGCATCCAATGACCATAATCTCCTGTATGAGGCTGTCCAAGCTTTGAAATCTTTGGAGTCGAACTTTCTCTCAGTCTCATTAAAGGCATGTATAATAGCGATGAGGAGAGGGCTTTCTTGGTGGCTACTCAGGCTGTGGAACTCCCTTTCAAGGGAGGCTGGCTGATTACTAAGGAAATGGCTTTTTACCAAGGGTGTGTTATGTTTACCTTGATTTCATTGGTGTTTTTTTACTGGTATGTTTTAAACCGCTTCTTTACTGAATTGTGTTTTGATACATGAGTTTGTTTTCTGCTCTAACCACTGTACCATGCTGGCTCTATTAGCAGGTATACAGTTGTCCCTCCGTATCCATGGATTTGGTATCCATGGATTTGAGTATTCACAGCTTGAAAATAGTCTTTAAAATAATAATCCAAAAAGCAAACCTTGATTTTGCCATCTTATACAAGGGACATCATTTTGCTATGCCATTGCATATAATGGGACCTGAGTATTCACGGATTTTGGTATCCACGGGGGTCCTGGAACCAAACCCCAGTGAATATGAAGGGACAACTGTACTAATAGATGCATATATAATCTGCCCCATTCAAGATGAGATGCCACTGCCCGCTTGTCCGGACAAGCATTCTTATTTGGGAAATGTGTCATATCCTGTTCAGTTAGAAACAGAATGTGCAACCATTTCCTTTTATGATATCAGTATCAACCAGCTGTGGTCATAACCAGAACAGAGACATTTTAAAATCCACAGGGGGGTTACTAAGTCAGAAAGCAGTCCTGTGTGTGCCTGTTGGGATTTGACAGACTAGTGTATAGACACCCATCTCTGGCTCTCCTTTCTAATTCCATAGAAACAGTGTGAATTTTCTTGCTGTCCCCCACAGATGAACTCCAAAAGGCATCTTAAAACTTTTCCTCATCAGCTAAACCAAAAAGTCTTCTAATAAGATTTTTAAAGCTTTTCCTGAATAGCAATTTTCAAGGCTGGAAAGCAAAGCAAAGCTGGCCTTGATGTGAAAAGCAGCACAAACTGGTGGCACAGCAAGACGGGGTGGATAAAACAGCTGAGTTCAGGGTCAGAACAGATGGCCCAAATACCATTGCTAGAAGCCTTGAGCTTCCAAAACATGAACCAATGAACTCACACCTGTAAGGATGATGCATGTATCAAGGAAATGCTACCACCGCACAGCAGGCTATAAAGCCATTCTAGACAAGTGTTTGAAATTGTTGTCCCTTTAGTCTGATAACAATAGCACTGATATTTATATACTGCTTATCAGTGCCAAAACACTCCCTAAATGATTTTCCTTGTTTTTTTTCTGGGCTGTGAGGCCATGTTCTGGAAGAGTTTATTTCGCCTTCATCTGTGGCTGGAAATAAACTCTTCCAGAACGTGGCCTCACAGCCCCGAAAAAACTCAAGGAAAATCTATGGATGCCAGCCGTGAAAACCTTCGACTTCACAACTCCCTAAATGGTTTGCAATGTGTTTTTTTTTAGCTAATTGTCCCAATAGGTTGGGTATTTATTTTACCTATCTAATGAAGGATGGAAGGCTGAGTTGACTTTGGAGCCCTCTGGGATCAAATTTATAACATCGTGGCAGCAGTACTGGCATTTAACCACTGTGCCACCACGGCTCCCTAGCAGTGTAAACTGACTGTAAATTGCTTTGCAATGCTTTTTTTTCCCATGCAGCCCTCACAAGATGTCCTTACAGCTTTGTTTGCAGGATGTAATTAAGCTGGTTTGTTCATGCAGCTTCCTTTAATGAGAAAAAGACTGGATTGTCACACCCATCTTTTTAAAGTTGACATGGGCTAGAGGTGCAGGAAAAACCACAGCTTGGGAAGCAGAACTGCAAGGTGGTCTGTAATTTTGGAGACACATGTTTTTGACCATTCAGTTTCTGCTGGGAAAGGGAAGGAGCAGGGTTGCTTTTTTAAGCCCCTGTTCCAACTGCCCAGATTTGTCCACACTAAACAGACAAACAAACAGAGCAAAATGAACATTTACTGTAATTTGCTTTGCTCCTCACTTAAAGCCACTACCTGTGGCAATTTCCTCATGGAATTGGTAGCTGTTGTATAGTAAATTGAGAGCCAGTGTGATGTAATGGTTTGAGCATTGGACTAAGACTCTGAAGACCAGGGTTCAAATCCCCTCTCAGCCATGGAAAACCATTGGGTGACCTTGGGTGAGTCACACTCTCTCAGCCTCAGAAAAAGGCAAAGGCAAACCCCTCTGAACAAATCTTGCCAAGAAAACCCTGTGATAGGCTTGCTTTAGGGTCACCATAGCTCACAAATGACTTGAAGGAACAACAACAACATAGTATATGGTGACAATTCATTTATGAATCTCCCGTAGGTCATTCACTAACAGGATAATCCAATGGCTCTGGCACACCTATACCTGTACAAGGGCCATTCCTGTTGTCTCATCAACTCAGTGCTGTCAAAACTGGGTTTTGTTGCTAATTGTCATCAAGTCAACTTTAACTTACAGAGATCCTATGAACGAGAGACGCCCAAGTCTCCCTGTTATCAAGATCCCTGCTCAGGTCTTGCAAACTCAGGGCTGTGGCTTCCTTGAATGAATCAGTCCACTTGTAAAGCACCCTTCCTTGTTTCCCAGTTTAATAAGCATTATGGCCTTTTCCAATGAGTCACGTCATCTCATGCTGTGTCCAAAGTACAATAGCCTCAGTCTAATCATTTTGACTTCTTGGGAGATTCTAACTTACAACTGGCTCTAGGATCCATTTATTTGTCTATCGGATGGACCGTGTTACCCATACAACTCTCCTCTCAACCCACATTTCAAATGAGTTCATGTTTTTTTTCCCTCTTGTCAGCTTTCTTCACTGTCCAACATTCACATCCATACATTGAAATGAGAAATACTACAGCATATTTGGTTCAGAGATACTGATACAATCCTAATTGAGCTGGAGAATTGTACCCAGCACTTTTCCTCTTGCATGGAACTGGGCCCCCCAAAACTGGATAATTTCCACCTCATCTCACTCTTGGACGGGCCCCACAGAAACTGGCAACTCAGGGACAGGCCCTGAGGTCTGGCATCCTTACTCACACCATCTGCTCACGGAGCCCATTCTTTCTTTGAAGCCCTGGGCACTGAGAGATGTCCCTGCTGTGGATTGAACTTTGGACTGTCTCCATACAAAGCTAGTACTTTTCCACTGAGCTTTGGACTTCATCATTTGTGAAAAATTATCTCCATAGAATTCTAACCACTACACCAGTTTTACTCAGTTTATTTTTTCATTTTAATTATACATTACCACTGTTTCTATCCTTGTGTGATATTTGTGTTACAGTTATATTAATATTTTATCTGACTGTAAACATTGTTGGAAGTTAGGATATAGGGTGAGAATAATTAAAATGAATCTCTCTCTCTCTCTCTCTCTCTCTCTCTCTCTCTGGCTTTTCTTCGCAAATGAAGATTCAGGAAGGACTCATCAGCGTAGTCTGGTTGCAGAAAGCACAGAAGTAGGTTTCCTTGGGTGATGTTTCTGGGTTGTGATTCTTTCTGTGTTGTCGTTTCTCTTCACGACTTGTTTGGCGTGAGTTCTCAAATAAGGCAGCAGCATTGTGGATAGTGTGTCTCCATGCCTCCTGATGTGAGGCCATGGCGGACCATTGTTGGTGATCAATTTGGCTGAGCTTGAGATGTTGTTTCAGGGAGTCCTTGTATCGCCTTTTTGGAGTGCCCCTCTTATGCTGACCCGTGGCGAGTTCACCGTAGAGTACTATTTTTGGGAGGCGATGGTCCTCCATCCTAGAAACATGCCTTGCCCAGCGCAGCTGTGTTCTCAATATCATGGCCTCAATGCTGGTGATCCCTGCTTGCTCAAGGACAGCAACATTCATCACATAGTCAGTCCAGTGTATATTTAGGATTGTGCATATACAGCACTGATGAAAGCTTTCAAGGAGTCGTGAATATTGAATTAACAAATGGGTTAAATAAATAAATAGACTTCACAAAAGAGTCTGGAGCAATAAACACCTGAGGCAAAGCACAAAAATCAGTGTGTATAGAGCCATCGTACTGTCTATCCTCCTTTATGGATCTGAAACATGGGTCACCTATCGCCACCACCTACGACTCCTCGAGCGCTTTCATCAGCGCTGTCTACGCACTGAGTCCTTCCTGAATCTTCGTTTGCGAAGAAAAAAAGCCAGACAGACTATCCTGCTGGCGAAAGTCAGAATTACTATTTTTAAAACCAGCCTCTAAAACAGACCACTTTAGTCTAGAAGTAGCATAATGAATTTTCTCCTCAGTTGCTGTATGTGCCTATATAAATGTAAAACGCTGAGTTCATTGTTAGCGTAAATATTGCTACGGCTATTTGAAAATTTAATAACATTTTAAAAACAGCCTCTACACACACACAAAAGGGGAAGCAGGTCATTTTTTAAAAGGACAGATATGTCTTAGAATAACACTTTAAAAACTTTGCTTAGTTCCTTCTCTATTGTTACTAGAATAGGTTATGCAATTGATAAAAAGATTTTAAATGCAATTTTTAAAAATTCAAAATTTAAACAATTTATTCTGATTTCAGAAACCAGGCTTTTCTTGATGCAGAATGTCACTCGTTCCATGCAGCGTGCATGTGGACCCTGGTTAAAATACATGGAAAGAGGTGCTTCTATCTGTTCTCATCTAGCTCCTGCAAGGAGGAGGGAACTCAGGGCCCTCAAGAAGCTGTTGGTCTACAACTCCCAATCATTGGCATGCTAGCTGGGACTGCCTAAAGTAGGGAGTTCACTATTCACAGGTTCCTTACTTTTGGTTAAGGGAGTGTGACCTAGTGGGCAGAGACTTTGCAACTTGAAAGCCACCAGGGGCAAGCCTTATCTCAAATGTGGGCTCCCCATTTAGAAACAGGCAGGGTAATTTCACAGCCTGAGTTTCTCCTCTGCAAAATGGGGAAAGCAGTGGTTTTTATCATGCCAAAGAATTCAATAGACTTTTACTGAACTCTCTTGCAGAATCTCTCTCTCTCTCTCTGGCTTTTCTTCCCAAACAAAGATTCAGTAAGGACTCATCCCGTGCTTTCTGCAAGCGCGCTAATGAGTAAAAAGGCCAACCCAAGATAAACAAGTCTGGTTGCAGAAAGCACAGCAGAAGGTCTCCTTGGGTGATGTTTCCAGGTTGTGATTCTTTCTGCGTTGTCATTTCTCTTCAAGACTTGTTTGGCATAAGTTCTCAAATAAGGCTGCAGCATTGTGGATAGTGCGTCTCCATGCCTCCCGATGTGAGGCCAGGGCGGACCATTGTTGGTGATCAATTTGGCCAAGCCTGAGATGTTGTTTCAGGGAGTACTTGTATCGCTTTTTTGGAGCGCCCCTCTTACGCTGACCTGTGGCGAGTTCACCGTAGAGTAATATTTTTGGGAGGTGATGATCCTCCATCCTAGAAACGTGCCCTACCCAGCACAGCTGTGTTCTCAATATCATGGCCTCAATGCTGGTGATCCCTGCTTGCTCAAGGACAGCAACATTCATCACATAGTCAGTCCAGTGTATATGTAGGATTGTGCAGAATAATATACATAATACCTAATATACATGTTACATTCAGAGCAGCTCACAGTCTGAGGGTTGTATGTGCTTTACTCCAATGTTTTAGGCTCGCCTCAAGTTTCATTTATATCTTTACATTTTTCCAATGAGCTTTAGGTGGCATGTGTGTTTCCCCTCCCCCTCACAACTTTATCCTCACAATGACCCTGTGAGGTAGGTCTGTCACAGGCCCACGGTCATTCAATGAGTTCCGTGACTCAGTGGAGACTTGAACCTGGATGCTTCAAGTTCAGAATAGGGCAGAATTCACTGTAGAAAAGTTTGTTTCACAGCAGCTCTAAAACCTCAGTTGAAAGTGTTGCATCTTGTCTTGAGCATTAACAGTGCAAAGTATGCATGCTGCCTGCCTTCAGACCAACCACAGAAAAATGGGCTAATTCACCCTGGGCCCCCTCACCTATTTTCACCCCTCCCTTCCTTCCTCCCTGGTTAAACTTCTGCACCCCACCATGAGATCTCACCTTTCAGGGTTAAACCTCCACCTTCATCCGACTCCCACTTGATCTTAACCACTCCCCTCCCCAAATCCCATGCACCCCTCATTCACCCCAAGGCTGATCTTCTGAACCCTCAATTGTCCGTGGCGGTGTCCCCCCAAAACAGAGCGCTGCTCTGCTCCTTCCGTGACTGGGAAGAGACGCGGCTCAGATCTAAAGTGACAATAAGTTTTTTGCTACCTTGCAGTGCCGCCCTTGGCCGCGAGGGGGCACACTAAAACCCTAAAGTTTTAAATTTTAAACTGGGAAAATTTCCATTTTTCTTTGAGAAGGAGGGGAGGGGAGGGATGGGTCGACCTCAGGCCCAGCGGGGAAGGGGGCTCCCGAAGCATCCCACGCCGCTTCCCCCAGCGCTCCAATTGCAGGAGGACTGGGCATCTTGCCTGTTTCTAAGGGACCTGGCTTTACCTCCCTCCAGATTCTCTTTGCACTGAGAGACGCAACTCTTATGACACCTGGAAGGAGAGAAGGGTGCCTCTGAGCCACTGCAGAGTGCAAATCTTTGCAACCACGGGGAGTAATGTTCCCCCAAATATGAAAAAGTTAGAGAAAAGTTTAGATAGAATGGCACACCAGGATTATTTTTTATTCTAGATTTAGTAATTGTGTGTGTATGTCATAAATCATACATTAGAGTAAAGCACACAGGGAGAGTTTCCCAGCCCAGGATGAATAAAGAAATATTCCGATATTCTACAGTTTTGCATGCTGAATGCACTTAAATCATATAATCACATGACTTAAGGAATAAAATGTAATTTCTTCTGCTGCTTTGATCCCAAACACATTTATGTGGGAATATGTATCATTTTAAAAAAAATGTTACGTGCCCATTCTCCCTTCCCTTCAGGGAGTTCATAGCTCTCCTATCCCCACACTTTATGGTCACAACAACCCTATAAGGTAGGTCATGCTGAGAACAATCGGTCCCCGGTCTCCCAGTAAGTTTTATGGCTCACTGGGGACTGGAACCCAAATCTCCCAAATCCTAAGCCTCTAACCATTAATTTTAAAAATTAAAAGATGAAGATCTGCAGCCAAGTCCTCTCAGCCGCCCATTCCCTGAGACTTCAGCTAGCTGTGGTCTGTCCATTCAGGCTTTTGCCAATAAACTGACCTTAGTGTGGTCATAGGCCATGCCCTATCAGAAGCAGCTTAGGGAACTTGGCATGTTTAGTTTGGAGAAGAGAAGGTTGAGAGGGGACATGATAGCCATGTTTAAATATTTGAAGGGATGTCATACTGAGGATGGAGCAAGCTTGTTTTCTGCTGCTCCAGAGCCTAGGACAGGGAGCAGTGGGTTCAAACTCCAGGAAAAGAGATTCCACCTAAACATTAGGAATAACTTCCTGACAATAAGAGCTGTTTGACAGTGGAATACGCTGCCTGGGAGTGTGGTGGAGTCTCCTTCTTTCGAGGTTTTTAAACAGAGGCTGGATGGCCATCTATCAGGAATGATTTGATTGTGTATTCCTGCATGGCAGGGGGTTGGACTGGATGGCCTTGGGGTCCCTTCCAACTCTATGATTCTATGAAAAGCCTTTTCTAGCCACTTTCTCATACACCCACCAGTACTGCCTGTCTGTGCTTTGGCCGTGGATTCCCGGTTTAACTGTATATTTCTACGTTAGCTGCTGATTCCTTGACTGTCAGGGGGTTGGACTAGATGACCCTTGGGATGCCTTCTAGCACTAAATTTCTGCTCATGTTTTGCTTGGCTGGGAAGTCCCCGTCTGTCCTGCAGGCAGAGATGCCTGGAGGGGGAAACCGAGGAGGGTCACCCCCACCCCTTCCTCGCCTCTCCTGTTCCGGCATCTCTTCCCCACTTTATTTAAGTCTCTCTCCGTTTGCAGCAAACCGGTTTCACTTTTAGATTCTCAGAAACTACAACACCTCAGCCAAGGAGGAAAACCGGTGGAGGGGATTTCCAGAAAGGGAACGGCTGGCTTCTGGAGCTGTGGGACTTACACAAAAAAGTCACCAACCTCTTTCTCCCACCCCTACTTTTTCTTTCTCACCGGATCCACTTTTTATCCCGAACTAAGGTTTGTCTTCGCGGCAAAAGGAATGGAACCTTTTTCTCCCTCCGCTTCCATTTGCACAGAGTCGCAGTGAGAAGAGGCGGCCGCCAGGGGGCGCCCGTTCCACCTTTTCAGCCAATCAGTTGCTCCTGGTTTGCAAAGAGACCCAGAAGAGCAGCTGGACTTTTGGTACACACAAAAACCTGCCAGTCTCGAAATCGGTCAGTCCTGCCTTGGAAAGTGTCTACTAGGTGGAGCAGCAGTTTTCCATCCGTTCATCACAGAAGTTTCTGCTTTCTTGGGAATTTCTGCCTCCATCTTTTTTTATATCAGGATTCCAAGATCTGTTTTGGGGAACTTTAAAACCTCTCCGAGGAAGGAAGAAAACTTCGATTTTGCTGTAGCCACTAGTGCCTCTAGATTAGCCATTAAGGCCTCCTTTGGCTCCTCTCTTCTGTCTTTGGCTCGAAGATCCCTTCCTGAGCATGAAGCTCGTGGTGCCCTCTGTTTGGATCCTCTTGGTGGCATTTTTGGACTTCCTCGCCCTCCGCCTGGCCTGGCAGATGCTGAGACCCCCATGGTGGAGCCCCCTGGCTTTTTCCTGGGCCCTCGCCCTGGGGCGGTGGGGGATGCTGACCCTCTCGGCTTGTGCCCTCACTTGCCACAGGCCCAAGCTCCCCGGTGCCCTCCGAGATGCCCTCTTTCCCTCCATTGCCCTCCTCAGCTTCCTGCTGCCCTGCTACACCACCATGCAATACCTGCTCCTGCCCACAGGGGGTGCCCTGGAGTTGGCCCACAGCTGGGGCAGAGCAGATGTGTTTGCCCTCAACTATGGCATTGTGGGGGCCGTTGGCCTTCTATGGCACCATCTCATCCCCCAGGGGCAGGGAGTGGTGGAGGAGAGACCCTCAGCATCATTTGGGCGCCTCGTCTCCAGCATGAGACCAGAGGTGCTGCGGTTCGTGGCCATTGCCGGACTCCTGGTGGCTTCATCCTTGGGTGAGTGGTTGAGGGAGTGTGCGGAGTCAGGGGTCCCACATCAACATCCTCACTCCCAGTGCCATTCAGATGGAGGTTGGTTAGCCTTCTAGTTCCATCTCACTCAGCATCCAAACTGCGAAGCAAGTCTATGCTGGTCAGGCGAAAGAATGAGAGCCAATGTGGTGTCATGGTTTGAATGTTGGACTAGGACACAGGGAGGTCTGGGTTTGAATTCCTGCTCAGGCATGGAAACCTACTGTTGACCTTGGACAACTCACACTCTCTTGGCCTCAGAGGAAGGCCAATGCCCTCTGAAGAAATTCTGCCAGGAAAACCCTGTGATAGAGTCGTTTACAGTCGCCATAAATTGGAAAAGGCTTGAAGGCACACAACAACAGGCAAAGTATATCCTGTAGGCCACATGTGGCCTCCCAAGAATTGTGGGGCCCCCTATTTATTTAGGTATTTATACCCCGCTCTTCAGCCACAAAGGCTCCCAGAGTGGCTTACAAAGCCAGGTACTCATTTTACTGAGCTATGGAAGGATGGAAGGCTGAGTGAACCTTGGAGCCCTCTGGAATTGAACTTGCAACGTGGTGACTTGCAGTACTGGCATTTAACCACTGCGCCACCAGGGCTCTCTAGAACATATATATATTCTATGTGTATGTGTGTGTGTGTATATGTACACACACACATAAAAAACAATTGACAACACAATTTGCAAATTGTTACATATGCAGATTTTAAAAAAACATTCTGGTTTGCAGACTGCTAAATGTCTAGAACTGTGGTTCTTAACCTTTTCTTTACCAGGGACCCCCTTTAAATATCTTTTGTTGGCGCAGACTCCCAAGACTTAACTCAAGATTTAAAACTCTAATATAATGATGATGATGATGCCTAATAATAATAATACAATTACAGTTGTCTCTCCACATTCGCGAACTTGACATTCGCGGTTTCGGTTATTTGCGGTTTTGGGAGGCCCCCCCCGGGCCCCCCCAAAACCGCGACACGGGGCCTCCAGAGGCCCCGTGAAAGACATAGAGGGAGCGGGGAGGCCCAGGGAGGCGTCCACGGGGCCCCCGGAGGCGCTCCGGAGGCCCCATGAAGGCCTGGGGAGGGGTGGGGAGGCCTTTGCGGGACCCCCGGAGGCCCCGCGAAGGCCTGGGGACGGCGGTAGGGAGGGCCGGGGAGACCTCCGCGAGGCCTAGGAAGGCCCCGCAAAGGCCTGGGGAGGGCGGGAGGGAGGGCAGGGGAGACCTCCGCGGGGCCTAGGAAGGCCCCGCGAAGGCCTGGGGAGGGCGGGAGGGAGGGCCGGGGAGGCCTCCGCGGGGCCTAGGAAGGCCCCGCGAAGGCCTGGGGAGGGAGGGAGGAAGGGCCGGGGAGACCTCCGCGGGGCCTAGCAAGGCCCCGCGAAGGCCTGGGGAGGGAGGGGGGAGGGGTGTCATTATTCGCGGTTTTTTCACATTCGCGGGGGTCCGCGGAACGGAACCCCCGCGAATGTGAAGGGACGACTGTACACCATCCATTAATCCTTCCCTCAAAGGCACTGGAGGGGGAGGGAAGATTCTTCTCCTTCCTGCAAGTTTGTGGCTGGAGCAGACTGAATGGCAATGCACAGGCCAAGCCAGCCAACCTTTGCCTTAGCTCCTGTCACATGGCCGCTCCTCTGTAGGGAAGAGGTGGGCTGAGCAGCATTCAAGCCTTTGTGGACCCCCAGTGAGGAGATTGTGGACCCCTGGGGGGTCCATGGACCAGAGATTAAGAACCACTGGCCTAGAATGTTAATTATTTTTTAAAATTGACTTTGCAATGCCATTACTGTTAATGCCTAGAATTTTAAGGGTTTTTTTTAAAAAATCCTTTGTTATCTATGAACTGCTCTGGAAAGTTTCCATTTTTATTTTTATTTTTAAAACTGACATTGAAGTTTGCAAGTCAGTAAATGTCCAAAATATATATTTAAAAATGTATTGTTTTGTAGTTTGCAAACTGCTAAATGCCTGGAATTTAAAAAAATAATAATTGCAGTTTGCAAGCCATTAAATGTCCAGAATTTTTATTTTTCAAAATAAATGGCATTAAAAAAAAAAAATTGGAGTTTGCAAGAGACTAAATGAACCATTAAAAAAAAAAGCATTGCAGTTTGCAAAAAGCTAAATGCCTGGAATGATTGTGAAGTTGAAGGCTTATTTATTTATTTATTTAAAATGGCATCCTGGTGTTCAAATTGCTAAAAGCTTAGAATTTTTATTCTTAAAAAAAATATATTGAAATTTGCAAACAGCTAAATGCTCAGTTATCAATGGAAAAAGTAATTAAATACACTGTAATCAGCAATACTGTATAATGTAATAATCTGGTTCCTTTTAGTTTAATATCAATTGTTGTTGTGTGCTTTCAAGTGGCTTGTGACTTACAGTGACTCTAAGGCAAAGCTGTCATGGGGTTTTCTTGGCAAGATTTGTTCAGAGGGGGTTTGCCTTTGCCTTCCTCTGAGGCTGAGAGAGTGTTATATCCATAGTCAATTATTATTGTTGTTGCTGTGTGCCTTCAAATCATTTCTCACATATGGCAATCCTAAGGCAGTGTTTTTATGGGGTTTTCATGGCAAAATTTGCTCAGTGGGCGTTCGTCCTTCCCTTCCCCTGAGGCTGAGAGAGTATGACTTACCCAAGGTCATCCAGTGAGTATCCATGGTTGAGCAAGGATTCAAACCTTGGTTTCCCAGTCCAATACTCAAACCACTACACCACACTGGCTCCCAATACATTTAAGGTTCATTCGTATCTGTATATGTGTGTGTGCACGCTCGCTCGTGTGTGTATAAAACAATCAAGTATGGCTTGGTTTATGTGTTTGTAATGGATGGGGAAATTTTTAATGATTTTAATCATACCTAATGAAGACTTAGTTTTATAATTTCAGTGAATTTTTAATCTACTGTACATATATATTTAATTTTTAGGTAGAATCATAGAATCATAGGGTTGGAAGAGACTTCAAGGGCCATGCATTCCAACCCCCTGCCATACAGGAATAAAAAAATCAAAGCATTCCCAACTGATGGCCATCCAGCCTCTAATTAAAAACGTCCAAAGAAGGAGACTTCACCTTACTACGAGGCAATATATTCCACTTCCGAACAGCTCTTACTGTCAGAAAGTTCTTCCTAACGTTTAGGTGGAATCTCTTTTACTGTAGCTTGAATCCATTGTTCCGTGCCCTAGTTTCTGGAGCAGCCGAAAACAAGCCTGCTCCATCCTCAGTATGACATCCCTTCAAACATTTAAACATGGCTATCATGTCCTCTCTCAACCTTCTCTTCTCCAGACTAAACATGCCAAGTTCCCTAAGCCGCTCCTCATAGGGCATGGCTTCCAGACCTCCCACCATCATGGTCTTCCTCCTCTGGACACATTCCAGCTTCTCAATATCCTTCTTGAATTGTGGTGCCCAGAACTGGACACGGTATTCCAGGTGGGATCTGACCAAAGCAGAATAGAGTGGCACTATTACTTCCCTTGATTGAGACACTATACTATTAATGCAGCCTAGAAATACATTGGCTTTTTTAGCTGCTGCATCACACTACTAACTCATGTTCAGTTTGTGGTCCACTAAGTATCCAAGATCCCTTTCACATGTACTGCCATCAAGCCAGGTGTCACCCATCCCATATCTGTGCATTTCATTTTTACTGCCCAAGTGTAGTATCCTACATTTCTCCCTGTTGAAATTCATTTTGTTAATATTGGCCCTGCTTTCTAATCTCTTATGGTTATTTTGGATTCTGATCTTGTCCTTTGGGGTATAAGCTCCCCCTCCTAATTTGGTGTCATCTGCAAACTTGATAAGCATACCCTCTATTCCCTCATCCAAGTTATTGATAAATATGTTGAATAGCACTGGGCCCAGGACAGAACCCTGTGGCACCCCACTAGTCACTTCTCTCCAGGATGAAGGGGAGCCATTGGTGACTACCCTTTGGGTTCGATCAGTCAACCAATTACAAATCCACTTAACAGTTGCATTGTCTAGCGCATAGGTTACTAACTTTTTTGCAAGGATATCATGGAGGACTTTGTCAAAGGCCTTACTGAAATCAAGATACACTACATCCACAGTATTCCCTTAATCTATCAAGTTGATAACTCTATAAAAAAAAGAGAGAAAAGTTGAGTCTGGCATGACTTGTTTTTGAGAAATCCGTGTTGACTTTTAGTGATCACAGCATTCCTTTCTAAGTGCTTACAGACTGTCTGTTTAATGATCTGCTCTAAAATATTTCCTAGTATTGATGTTAGGCTCACTGTTATAACTTTTCAATAAGCGGGCCTAACCCCAAAGTGCAGCCTTGTAGCCCTTGACCAACCTAAAAAGTGGCCCAAGTTCTAACTGTCCCATACCCCATTCCATCCCCATCCTGAGTCCTGTCTCCTTGTTCCTCCCAGGGGAGATGGCGATCCCATATTACACGGGACGTGTGACCGACTGGATTGTGACTGAGGCCGGCATGTCTGCCTTCAAGAAAGCTCTCTGGCTGATGTCTGTCTTCACTGTGGGCAGGTATGGAGCAAGGAAGACAACCAGGGAGAATTGGTGGGAGGGCTGGATGAAAATTTGGAGCGGGGAGGAGGGAATAATTGGGGTGTTGCTGGCCAGAGACCCACCCTCCCTTTTTAAATGCCCTCAGTGCGGTAGCGGAGTTTTTCTGCGATTTCCTCTACAAAACCACCATGAACCGGTTCCACACCTGCATCCAGAGCATTGTCTTCAGCTCAATCCTGCGTCAGGAGATTGCGTTCTTCCGTGCCAACCGGACAGGTAAAGCAGCTAATTTGTGGGCACCCCTTAAACTTGTATCGTTCCTCTGCCCCATTCCGTTGTTCATCCAAAATCCCAGCCTGAATTCTTTTGAGGTTGAAAGGCAGAAATGGCCGCAGGCCTGCTCCACACACAAAGCTTGGAGGAAATGCACTTTATATAACATTACTTAAAACAGGTTACTTTTAGGTAACACCATTACAATTACTTTTTGAAGTAGCATAAAAACTGTTGACACTTTCTTTTTGAAATAATTGCAATGATTACTGTTTTTCTTCAAACACTGATTTTTTTCTTTTTACTTTCAAATAATTTTTAAACACATCTTTTTATGAATTTTCCATCAGGCCCTGTTTTTCTTATCAAATTATTTAATTGATTAGTAATTTTAGGATTAGAATTCATTAAAAAATATTGACGTCTGGGAATTGTAACACAAAGGAGCACACAAGATAAGAGAGCCAAGCAGACTACATATGTACAAATCTGTCACAGTTAGAAGATTTAGTCTAAAGTATCTCTCCAAAAATCAATATGAAAAGGAGAAGAGCAAAAATGAGCTTTCCTATTTGCATAATTAATAAACTGATACCATATTACATAAAAACCAATGGCTTCTTGGTTGTTTTAGAAATCATGCATTGTTAATAATAATAAAAATATAAATACAAAGCCAGTCTAATTAAACTTACTTACAAAAACCAAAACCAATTTACACCCCTAAGTGTCCTTTCAAAATGTCAGAGGCTTCAGTGGAGGTCCATGGGCAAAGTTTCTTTCTTTCGTTGTTTTCAAGCCTTTATTACAGTCAACAAACAATGAGGCAATAAAATAATCTTATACACTCTACACAAAAGTAAATAATTATGTACATTCTATACATAAGTAATACAGTATAAACAATCTATGTTAAAATAGAGCAGCAGGATATAATTAATTACATATACATGCATTTTAAAACCACCTTAATAAATTATGTTTAAAATTTGATTAAAAAACCCACTGAGGTTAAAACATACCATATATATGAATTTCTATTAAAATCATATAGCCTTGTTGCTAATATACAACTTTTAAAGCAGGAGGAATCTTTGAATTATCAACATTTGCGTACCATTGCCCTTCGAGTTTTAACAGCACAGGAAAAAAAAATTTGTGACCTCCCCTGTTACTCTTTTTTTCAGTATCCCCTAATAGATATCTTAAATACCATTCCAAAGGTCTTTCTGGGAACTTGCTTAAGAAAGGAACTACAAGCCGTGATCTATCATCCTTATAAAATGTGCAATAGTAAAGGACATGAGATAAAGATTCTACTAGTCCCTCCCCATAGGGGCATACGCAGTTCTTGTACAGAATTTGCTGGAAATGTCCCTCTAGTACAGCAGATGGGATAAGGTTATATCTGGCTTTGCTAAATGCCAACCTGTATTTGGGGATTTTCAAGATACAGTTGTCCCTGCGTATCCATGGATTTGGTATCCATGGATTTAAGTATTCACGGCTTGAAAATATTCTTTAAAAAACAATAATCCAAAAAGCAAACCTTTATTTTGCCATCTTATATAAGGGACACCATTTTGCTATGCCATTGCATATAATGGGACTTTAGTATTCACGGGTTTTGGTATCCACAAGGGGTCCTGGAACTAAACCCCAGTGTATATGGACAACTGTATTTTGCATCCCCAGTGGATTAAACCTCAGACCCAAGCTAATGGGGGAACAGGTGGTGCGTGCAACAGATGTAGAATACTGGGTGTCAGTGTCTTTAATCCGCTGTACTTTGCCCTGGGCCAATCAAGAGTGAGGAGGAATGTATCTGAGAGGCCTAATCACTGCAGTAAAGTTCATTTCTGAAAGAAATGTGATCATGGAGCACCCAGTAATTTAAACATTTTGCTCTTGGATCTTTCTTCTTGCTTTATGAATGTTAAAACATTGCTTTTGGATATTCCTTTTGTTAAGTTTGGTTAAGTGGTTTTTATTTTGTTTGAACATAACTTAAAAAGCAACTAAAAGTAACATGTTAGGAATGCATCGGGGACATGTTACTTGGCAAACAAAAGACAATGAATAACACTTGCTTGGTACTTCAAAAAAAGTAATAACTAATGGCTAAAAAATTCTTTTGTAAAGAAAAAACCAACATATCCACATCATGCATGAGGGAAGCAAGATGTGTGGGATGCACGGAGGGTGTCTCAAAGGGATTGTGGGAGGTGTGGAGAAGATTGCTGAAGGAGGTTGTGTCTAGATCAAGGGAAGTAATAGTGCCACTCTATTCTGCCTTGGTCAGACCTCACTTAGAATACTGTGTCCAGTTCTGGGCACCACAATTCAGAAAGGATATTGACAAATTGGAGCGTGTCCAGAGAAGGGCAACTAAAATGGTGAAAGGTCTGGAAACAATGCCTTATGAGGAGAGACTTAGGGAGCTGGGTATGTTTAGCCTGGAAAAAAGACGGTTTAGAGGCGATATGATAGCCCTGTTTAAGTATTTGAAGGGATGTCACGCTGAGGATGGAGCAGGCTTGTTTTCTGCTGCTCCAGAGACTGGAACACGGAGCAATGGATGCAAGCTCCAGGAACAGAGATTCCATCTCAACATGAGGAGGAACTTTTTGACAGTAAGAGCTGTTCGGCAGTGGAACACACTCCCTCGGAGCGTGGTGGGGTCTCCTTCCTTGGAGGTCTTTAAACAGAGGCTGGATGGCCATCTGTCGGGGATGCTTTGATTGTGATTTCCTGCGTGGCAGGGGGGTTGGACTGGATGGCCCTCGTGGTCTCTTCCAACTCTGCAATTCTATGATTCTAAATGCCAGGAGAGAATAAAGAGGGAACAGGTAGACAGAATAATGGAATAATGATGACCCACAAGGTGAAGAAAAAACAAGGCTTCTAGGAAGGAAAAAAATATGGTGTCCTGTCTTTCCTCCACAGCTTGCCTCTGCTGTTACTTGACACTATATGTCCACACCTCACCTCTGCCCTCGCTTGACCCTCTCTTTCCCTCCACACAGGGGACATCACTTCCCGGGTGACATCCGACACAGACACCATGAGTGAGGCCCTCAGCAGGGACCTGAACCTACTGATGTGGTGCCTGATGCGGGGGATCTTCCTCTATGGCATGATGCTGTGGCTCTCAGTGCCATTAGCAATGTTTGTCACTGTTGCCCTGCCCTTCATCCTCCTGGTGCCAAAGCTCTCTGGGAAATTTTACCAGGTACCCAGACAGAAGTATGGGTGTGTCATGAGGTGTCTTCTATAGACTCGACAGGCAACAGCTTCAGGTTTAAACAACAGTAAGCTTTATTACAGATAAAGAGTATCTACAGAGTTACTAGCTCAAAGTTGTTGCTTAGAATGAGGAACAAAAGGAAATATGGAGATATAAAAGTATTTACAAACAGTTAAGCCCGGTGTGAAGTTGAAGGCTTTCATGGCCGGCATCCATAGATTTTCCTTGGGTTTTTTCCGGGCTGTGAGGCCGTGTTCTGGAAGAGTTTACTTCTGAAGTTTCGCCTGCATCTGTGGCTGGCATCTTCAGAGAATGGTTGGGTAGGAGTGTGTGGAGTTTATATATTGTGAACCCCTGTTGGGAGTATATGTAAATTTGTGTAATTGAATGGTTAGTTTCTGGGTATAGAAATGCAAGGAGGATTAGTGTCTGTTTGGCTAATGGTTGGCTAATGGTCTAATGTCTGCTGGAAATCCCCCTGTCGCTGGGTGGAGTTCATTTGCAAGTGTTGAGTCAAGCCTGGCATAGCTTTCATCCATTGGTCAGTTTAAACCTTTTACAATCCTTCTTCTTTCACTCATTGCCCCCCCCTTTGTTTTTTTTTTTTTAAATTCTTTACCATTTGACCTGTTTCATGTCAGTTGTGCACTCTTTTACCATTATAAAGGGAGGCAATTCAACTCTCACATAGGCAGAGGCAATGCAATGCTACCTTGCACATATTAAATGGTGGGTGAATGGCAGTAATGACCTGTTCCTGACAGGGTGTCATGTTAAGCCTTAACCACAATGGTCATTCAAATTCCACTATCCTGGACCCTTTCACAATACAGTACTCTGCTTATGGCCCACGAGACACCTTTTGCCCTTACTTGGATTAGGCCAATCTGCCATCTATTTCTTGAGCCTCATCAAGAGTGTGTGCTAATTTGTGTATTGTGTGTATTTTATATTATATTGATGTATACCACTTTGAATTGTTTGGATTTAAGCAGTGCATAAATATAGGTAAATAAATACATGAATGAAGAGATAAATAAATTCCAGCACCCACTAAAGGGAGAATATCCTCCATCATCGGATTTTTCCACTGTCCCCATCCCTACTCTAGGGGTGGCAAGTGTGTGTGTGTGTGGGGGGGGTCCAAGGGCCATTTTTGGGGCCTCCAGGATGCTCCAGGAGCCTCATGGACTTTCAAACATGTCCCTCCCACAAGTGGTTGGAAGTCTACTTCTCATATTAAAAAACAAGTGCACTGCAGGCAGTGGGGTTTTACCCTGCTTAAAAGCTGAATTACCACTCATTGAAATTACCAAAAGAGGTAATTCACCTACACATGCCTCTTTTTTTGGCTTCTGAGAATTCTAACATAAAGGAGTACACAAGATAAGAGATCCCTGAAGACCACGTGTGTGTGTGTTTTAAAAATCTGTAAAATTTACAAGATTTTTTTTATAAATTATTTCTCCAAAAATTAACACGAGAAGAAGGGGTAGAGCAAAAAGAGCATTCCTATTTGCATAGCTACTAAACTGATATCATGTTGCATAAAAATCAAAGGCTCCTTGGTTATTTTCTAAATAAGGCATTTGCAGACCACAAAACCAAACTTGGGAGCCTGCAAGTATGTGTGGCCTTATATCCACACTTTCTTCACCTCTCCTTTACTGAGACTTGCCAGTCCTGTGAGACTTGGTATTTATCAGCTCAAGGAGACCTTCTGCTGTGCTTTTTTGCAACCGGACCTGTCTATCTCGGATTGGCCTTTTTAGTCATCAGCGCGCTTGCAGAAAGCGCGGGATGAGTCCTTCCTGAATCTTCGTTTGCGAAGAAAAGCCAGAGAGAGGCCTAAGGTCTTCAGGAGAGGCCCTTGTCTCTGTCTCACCATCTTCTCAAGCTCATTTGGAGGGAACAAGGGAGAGGACCTTCTCAGTGGCTGCTCCTAGACTTTATAACTCCCTCCCCAGAGAGGCCAGTCTGGCCCCCTCCTTGCTCTTCTTTCGACAACAAGTTAAAACATTTTTATGTTTTAGAAACTGACTGGGATGTGGTTATAATGGTGTGTAGTGCTGTTTTATGCTGTGTGTATGGACTCTTACTGAATTTTAATGTTTTTTACTTCATAGATTGTCTTACAAAAGTTATTTAAAATTACAGTATATGTTTATTGATGGTTTTGTACAGTTTTTAATCTGTATTGTTTTTTAATATGTTGTTAGTTGCCTTGAATCTCATTATTGGGGGAAAGGAGGAGGAGGGGAATTTAACTTAGATGCTTTGGTTTACCAAGCTCTGCTCCACTGATCCACATTCTTCCCTTGCAGAACCTGTCACGGGAGGTCCAGGAATCTCTCGCCAAGGCCAATGAGGTGGCTGTGGAGAACTTCCAAGCCATCTCCACCATCCGCAGCTTTGCGAACGAGGATGGAGCAGCTCGGTGCTATGAGGAGAAGCTTCAGGAGACTTATAAGCTCAACAAGTGGGAGGCTATGGCCTATGCTGCCTCCATGTGGACTAGCAATGTAGGTCTTGGGTCCTCAGGGAGAAATGGGTTCCTCTCCCCACACAAGATGGAGAAGAGTGGAGTGATGTACCCGGGATCCTAGGAGAAGGATTTATTTATTTATTTTATTTGTTTAGGTATTTAAACCCCGCTCTTCAGCCACAAAGACTCCCAGAGCAGCTTACAAATTGTTTAAGCAATAGCAGTTTACACATCTACACCACATTAAGCAGTTTTCAATTGTGTTAGCAAATTGCCCCTACAAGTCGGGTACGCATTTTACCAACCTATGAAAGGATGGAAGGCTGAGTGAACCTTGGAGCCTTCTGGGATCAAACTTATAATGTGGTGGCTTGCAGTACTGGCATTTAACCACTACGCCACCAGAGTTCCCTAAATTTGAGGCTAAACCCTATTTTTCTTCCCTGCAGCTCTCAGGACTGGCTCTCAAAGTTGGCATCTTGTATTACGGTGGCCATCTTGCCACACTGGGCTACGTGAGCAGTGGCGATCTTGTAACCTTTGTCCTGTATGAGATGCAGTTCTCTACAGCAGTACGGGTAAGCCAGTGAGTAAGACATGAAGGGGGGACATTTAAAGAAAATTTAACCAGAACTTGGAAGTAACTCTTTGTTGTGGTGGTGATGTATCTTCAAGTCATTTCCAGCTTATGGCAAACCTAACACAGAGTGTGCTTGGCAGCATTTCTTCAGAGGAGGTTTGCTATTGCCTTCTTCTGAGTTTGAGAGAGTGTGATTTGCCCAATGTCACCCAGTAGATTTCGATGGCCAAGCAGGGATTCAAACCCTAGTCTCCAGAGTTGTAGTCGAGTGCTTAAACCACTACACCAAACTGGCTCTCTTTACTTGTAATTAATTCCCTTTCAATCAAAAAACTTTTAGCAGCTTAAAAGTTTTAGCAGTTTAGTAACTAAAACTTTCTAGTAACATTACAGTTGTAATCTTCAAGACATAACTACCCCCCTTTGGTTTTGTGAAGACATGACTTCACTGCTTTTGCTATATAACAGTAACATTTCAGTCACCTTTACACACAAAGTCCACATGCTGTCTTGTGTTGCTAAATGTAAAACAATCAGTGTTGGGGTTTGGGGGTTTTTCTTGTGGAAAAACTATTTTATTACCTTTGAGAGGCAGAGTAATTAGTTAATTTCAAAATACCTATAATGGTAACTTAATTACCTTTGGGGCGGTCTTAGAACTACAGGTTGCCCCTCTTATTTGCTGAAGCAATATCTGCAGTTTCAGTTATCTGAGGGACACAAAAAAGGGAACACATGCCATAAAGTTGTGCTGGGAAATTCCTAGAGAGGTATCCTCTCTAGGAATCACTAGGTCCTCCAGTGAACTCTAAGGAGGCCTTTCTCAACCTTTTTACCCTGGTGGAACTCTTGAAACAATTTTCAGGTCTCAGGGAACCCCTGCCTAAAAATTATTATACCGTATCTACAGCTCAAAAAAAGTTTATTTTTTTCCAATCACAATATTTTGCGGAACCCCTAGCAACCTCTTTGGGAACCCTGGTTGAGAAATCCTGCTTTAAGGTATGTTTGTACAAGAAGTACAAGAAACCCTGCTTTAAGATATGTTCATACAAGAAGTCCTTTATTTTAATAGTGTTTGCTATTATATGTGGTTTCACTTATACATGGTAAGTCCAGGAATGTATCTCCTACAGATATGAGGGGGCAACCAGTATAGCTTATAACTAGAATATATTACTGTAAAGTTATAACTATAACTTTAGCTACTTTTAAAAAAATATTTTCTAAGCTCCACCTGTGCCTGGCTGCTTCTCCTTTCCCCCCTGCCCCCCCCAACAAATATTTCCTTCCTCACAGAACTGTGTCCTCCTTCCCAACAGGTCCTCCTCCAAATTTACCCCAGTGTGCAGAAAGCGATAGGCTCCTCTGAAAAGGTTTTTGAATACATCGACCGAACACCCAAAATCAGTTCCTCAGGCAATTTAGCCCCCAAAGATTTACAGGGACACATGGTGCTGAAGGATGTTTCTTTCTCCTACCCTGATCGGGACAATTCCCTCATCCTGAAGGTAATGTGGGACAAAACCAGAACTATGGGGAATCAGAGGGAGACAATGAAGTGAATAGGAAGAGAAATTGGTGCTTCCCTCACTATGTGGTGAAAAGAACAATTTGTGTGAAGTTGGATTGGGCCCAGGGAGGGACATAAACAAATAGGAAGCAGCAGTGAGGAGGCAGCCTTACTTGAAAGCCTCTTGTCCAGGGGTCAGCAACCAGGAAGGCCAGTTTTTACCCCCACGTTCTCCCAGCAGGCTACACCAAAGCATTCTTAGTTATATTTGATTTGGGGGCCAGTCTGGGCCAACTTTCTTCAGTTTTTGGGACAGGGAGGCCTTGACAGTCATGAAGGACAAAACACTGCCTTTAGGGGCAGTTTGGAAGTGGTTTGGGAAAGATTGTTCACCTCAAAAATGTTTGTTAAAATAAAGGGTTTGAGCGCTTTCAAGATGTGGAGTGCAAGAAAAGGCGTTAGGGACTGCATGTAGCCTATGAGCCCCACTCTGCCCACCCCCCGTTTAGTCCAAGCCCACCCCCAAAGCTGGATGCAACATTGAATGATATGAAAGTGTTTAACCACTGCTGCCCTCTCCTCACATGCTCCACACATCGTGAGCAGACAGGGGGGTGCAGTGGGGGTGTCCAAGCAAGGCTTTGGGTTGAAAGTGCAGGTCCTCACCCAGCAGGAAGAATGGCTGCGGTATTTTGAGGGTGACTGTATTTACCCATATGAGCCTGTCTGAGTTTTAGGAGCCTGAGGGGAAGACTTCCTCTCAGTCCCACCATCTTCACAGACATGGTTTGTGGGAACCTAGGAGAGGGCCTTCTTGGTGGTTGCTCCCAGGCTATGGAACGGAGGCCAGCCCCCTCCCTGCTCTCCTTCGATCAGCAAATAAAGACATTTCAATGAGCATTTGGTGACCAAGTAGCTATGTGGAAAGTCTTTGAAGGGGGGCAGGTTGCACTTGTTTTTTAAGCATTCATGTCATGCTTGTAGATGGTTATATGTGGTATTTAAAGTTTTGATGTTTTAATATGGCAGCTTGTTTAATTGTTTTTGTAAATGTTTTGATTTGATGAATTTTTAATTCATCTACCTTGTTTTGATTTGTTGTGACCACCTTGGGTCCCATTTAGGAGAAAGGTGGGATAACTTTGGAATTAAATAAGAATTAAATTAAATTGGATTGAGTAAAATAATGTGAAGTGCAGTCCTCTAGGTGTTCTTGGACTACCACTCCCAGGAGCCACAGCTAGTGGTGAGGAATGCTAGGATTTGCAGTTCAGTGGGATCTGGAGGGCTGCATGATTCCCATCTCATCCAAAGAGCATCTCCCACATAAAAAACTGTGAAGTCCAGGGCCTAAAATCAATGAATTTGTATAATGAAAGAGGCGCTTTGTACCCAGTCAGAACCTGCTCATGTCCTTCCTTCCCTTCCCCACAGGGGGTGTCCCTGGAGCTGCGTCCTGGCACAGTGACGGCCCTGGTGGGCCCCTCAGGGTCCGGGAAGAGCACCATTGTGGCCCTGCTGGAACGGTTTTATGAGCCCCAGAAAGGCCAAGTGTTGTTGGATGGCAGAAAGTTGAGTGAATATGAGGATCATTTCCTGCATCAAAAGGTAAGGTCTTACTCTCGTGAAAACACAGTGAGGTTACTGGTCCCATACATAGGTCTTGGTGTTTTCTTTTGTTGTTAAGTTAATACTAAAACCTGATGCAGATGCACCACTGTAGAATCATAGAGTTGGAAGGGGCCTCATCGTGGGCCACTGAGTCTAACCCTCGGCTCAGTGCAGGAACTCAAACTGGGGAATCACCAGAAGGTGGCTGCCCAGCCTCTGTTTGAAGACATCAAATAGTGGAGAAGGAGAATTCACCACTTCTTTAGGCAATTGGTTCAATTGCCAAACTTCTCTTACTGTCAAGAAGTTCCTTCTAATGTTCAGCTGAAATCTACCCTCCTGTAACTTAAAACCATTTCGCCTGGTCCTACCCTCTGGGGCAGCAGAGAATAAATTGTTTGTATTATCTGCCTCTTTCTCTCAGCAACAGCCCTTTAGATATTTAAAGTGTGTGATCATGTCTCCCCTCAGTTTTCTCTTCACTAGGCTGGACGTGCCCAACTCCCTCATATGTTTTGTTCTCCATACCTTGTATCATGCATGTTGCCCTTCTCTTGAACCTGCTCCAGCTTGTCTGCATTCTTCTTAAAATAGGTGGCCCATCTGGACAGTAGTCCAGATGAGGCCTGACCAGCACAGAATATAGTGGGACTGTTACTTCCCTTGACTTGGAAGCTATGGTTCTATTCATGCAGGCTAAATTATTATTTACTATGCTGACATGGGAGCCATTACCCACTCCTGTTTTGTAGCCTTGGCCTTGTTCCCTTATCCTCTCCTCCTTCAATTACTCCTCTTTGAGATTCACTTCTTATCAGGAATGAAGCAGCCCTTCAGATGCTTTTTACCCTTCTGTCCTCCCTGCAGGTGGCGCTGGTAAGCCAGAAACCCATGCTCTTTGCGCGGTCATTACACAGAAATATTGCTTATGGCTTGGGGGAGCGGAACCGGGAGGAGGTGGCGCAGGCAGCCCAGCGAGTAGGAGCCCATCGGTTCATTGCCCGAATGAGCCACGGCTATGACACAGGTAGGGCCCCCTTCTTTCCAGTGATCCACCCAGCTCGCACCTGATCACAGAATGGACTCTATCTCTAGCTCAGTGGTGGAGCATCTGGTTTGCATGTAAAAGGCTGCAGGTCCCATCCTCAGATCCCCTTAAAAAAAATCATGTAACCAATCATGGGAAGGTCTTGTGCCAGGCACTTGGAGAGCTGGTTTTGTCCAGCATGGGGCGAGGACAGGAGCTGCAACTTTTGAGGTTCTGGGTGCCATTTTCTTTCTTCCTTAGATCTTGGGGGACCCCACACTCTCTAACACCCCAAACAGATTTGTTCCTGAAATGGCAAGATCACACTTCCAAAGCTTCTGGGGTAACACTTGGCCATTTCAACATATCATCTCACTACCTTTTTTTAAAAAAAGGCCTTTTCACTTCTAATTTCCAAAAAAGACCTTTTCAGGTAGAGGAATATGATATACATGCCAAGCTCTCCAGAGACTTCGCTGGTGGTGGGGGGCAAAATGTTGTGGGAAGGGGTTGGAGGGAATTCTGGGGCCCCTGAAGGTTATACATGGCTCACAAGCCACACTTTGGTCTCCCTCCCCTCAGGCTAGCTGAATGATAGCTCTGACTTGGGATAAGGCCTGTGGACTGTTCTCTCATCCACCAGCGAGAGGATAGGATGTTGAAGGTGTTGAAGGCTAATGTGGTGGGATGTAAGACTGGATGAAAACTATGTAGGACCTGAGCTGCATCAAGGAGGAATTTATCACTCCCCAAAATTTCCATAAATTGGGAATTTCTGGGTCAAAAGCAACACTTTGAATTGCAACAGATAAGCCAGAATCCTGTTAGTGACTGATGTTCATGTCACTGTGGGTTGCATGACTCACTGACTCAACTCATTAGAAAAAAGAATAATGCTTGGGAAGGGAAAAGGCAGTGGGAAAAGAGGAAGACCATATAACAGATGGATAGACTTAGTCAGGGAAGCCACAGCTGCCCTGAGTCTGCAAGACCTGAGCAGGGCTCTTGATGACAGGGTGACTTGGAGGTCTCTCATTGATAGGGTTGCCATAAGTTGAAGTCAGCTTTAAGGCAGTTTATTTTATATATTTATTTAGGTATTTATACCCCGCTCTTCAGCCACAAAGGCTCTCAGAACGGCTTACAAATTGTTCAGCAATAGCACTTTACACTACTTTTATAGTGCACTAGGCACTTCCTAAGCTAATTGCCCCCACAAGCTGGGTACTCATTTTGCCAACCTACAAAAGGATGGAAGGCTGAGTGAACCTTGGAGCCCTTGGGATCAAACTCGCAACATTGTGGCTGCATTACAGGCATTTAACCACTGCACCACCAGGGCTCCCCTGGTGTTAACAACAGCAACAACTCTCGGTTACATGCACATATTTTCTAGCCCTTATGCTCTGTCCAAAGTTTTCACCAGTGGCTGCTGTCAAGCCCAAGTCAAGCCCACAGGGGACACAGCAGTTGCTGTTTACCAGCATGGATAGAGGGGAAGGAAGGGGACTCAGAGGGCAAAGAAGCAACTGATCTCAGTTGAAAAGGGAAGAGAACTGAGGGTGCACACCATGTGGGAGACTACATGTATTTCCACATATATTTCCCTTCTCACAGTGGAGACGAGCTGCATCTTTCTCATCTATTTCATCTCCACCACCTTCTCCCTGGCCAGGCCAGTAAACAGCCATAGTAGTGCCTCCCTGCTGGGGTTGTGATAATGGGAAGACTCCATTATCTGCCAGCTCAGCAATCAGGTAACAAAGGGTTAACTAAGGTCTTGAGAAGGTCTTGACCTGTAAGATGTCACAGGTCAGCAGGGACACTGACTAATCAGAGACTTCCAAGACAAGAGAATGAATACTGCCTTCGGCCACGAGGCAGGAAGAAGAACAAAGAGAGAAGAAAGGGACCCTGGGATGGGGAACATCTCATGCTGGATGCCTGGCTCACAGCTTTCCCTGAATTCAACAGGCTGAGCATCCCATCAGTGAGTGAGTAGATCAGGGAATGTTTAGCTAGATTGTGTTAGGGATTATGTTTATGTCCTACTTGGCTGAATGCTTAACTGAATGCTTAACTATATCTGTAACTGCTATGAATGTACCTGGAGGGAGGAGCCTTCCATGATAATTATCTGCATGCTATGAACTCTGCTTGTAATAAATAAGCTTTTTCTAATCATTCTCCGGATGCTTACACGTGCCTTGGTTTTGCTTGGTCGTTTCTCTTCTTTCAGGTAGAAGGGAGGGAGGAGGTAAATCTCTGCAAGTAGCAGGGAGTAGAGAAGGAAAACCCCACAGTCTCCCTTTGGGCTGTGTTGTAAAGGGGTGTAGAATTCAAAGGGTGGTGCCAGCTAGACAGAAGGGGGTGCAATTGAAAGGGAATTCCTAGGCAGAGGAAACCCCAAGATTGCATCTCATAAGGCAGTGAGTCCTCAGAGGCAGGTGCATGTGCGCACGCTGAGAGGCAAGGCTGTGTCACAAGGGCAGCTTAAGGGTTCTCAGGAGTCAGAAGGATCCTGAGCTGGATCACATGGTGGCAGCAAAGGACAGCTTAGGGGTTCTCAGGAGCTGTATCCCGGGGTGGACATAATGTGAGCAAAGCATTCTGCTCCACCTGCTTGATCCAAAATCTCAGCCACAGATCATTCTGCTGGGATGTAACAAGAGAATGGATTTGAAGGAGTCTGACTTAGCTGAAAGTATTTTCATGTCTCTTCCTTTCTTCAGAGGTTGGTGAAACAGGAGGCCAGATCTCTGGGGGGCAGAGGCAGGGGGTTGCCCTAGCTAGGGCTTTGATCCGAGACCCCCGAGTGCTGATCCTGGATGATGCCACCAGTGCCCTCGACACAGAGAGTCAGCAGGAGGTGAGTTGGGTGTGGTGGGAATTGGCAGAGAGACAGATGGGCAACATGGAGTCCCTGCCTGTTTTTGGGAGCCCTGGACCATTCTGCTCCTCCCACCATTTAAATCATGAGTGCATTTTAGGGGAGGAAAGAATATAATCCTTATATATTTCCTAGTTGAAAAACATGTTAGAAAACCCTGTCGGGAGGCATAATGGAGCAGCAAGACTTTTGCATAGTATCCTCTCTGTATTTGAATAATAAAGTATCCAGGGGAATGGAGAGGAGCTGAGCAGAACATGGGCATATTCCCTTTGCAAGTTTTATTTTTCCAAGTAGAAGAATGAAAGGATTCAGGTTGTATGCCTGCAGTGGAAGTTATTCCCATTTCTCCTTTTCAGGTGGAGACGGAGATTTATGAAGGGGAGGCTCGCAGGAGACGCTCAGTGCTGCTCATCTCTCACCGCCTCCGCAGTGTGGAACGTGCAGATCTCATCCTGGTCATGGAAGAGGGGGAGATCCGGGAGAAGGGGACCCACAAGGAGCTAATGGAGAGGAAGGGAGCCTATTGGCAGCTGGTGCAGAGGCAGCAAAATGGGACCGAGGGGGGAGGAAGCAACGGTGCTCCCAAAGTGGACAATGGGCCTCTATAATCGTCACAGGAACAATGGAGAGTCTTGGCCTAGGTTCCTGGGTCTTACCTATTGAAGAGGACTTTCTTTCCCCGTAACTCTAGGAGAAACTAGAAGAGTGGTCCTGGTGAATCAAGGAACCAACTTTATTTGGGGAAAGAAATGCATATCTGTCTCTCATCCTGACAGACCAGAATCCAAAAAGAAGGGAATCCCTGAGCCATGAGCTATTACACTCTAATACATTTTGCCAATGGTGCCACGTCACTACTGCAAAGCACATATGCTGGGAAAACTCCATTGAGCTAATGAATGCAATAGGAGGTGTTTTTTTCTTCTAGGCATCAGTTGGCCACGTACAGCCTCCTGTAAGGAAAACAGCCATTCCCCAGTCCCTTGGCCTCCTAGGGAATGAGATACACCACATAACCTTCACATTGTTGACTTGTTTTTCTGGAGGAAATTTCTTGGGAGCAAAACACAATTTAAAAGGGATACAAGCATTTTTCCAGGTTAACCCATTCAAACCCACATTTGTTTCGCCTTCACTGTCATTCCAGAATGGGCTGGCAGGTACAACAGAACACACATCCATATCATCATTCAGGAATGACACCTTTAACCAATTCAGAGAAATCTAAAGAAACACACTGTCCCCCTTTCACATCCTCCCAATATAATCATGATATTGTCTGTGCAAATGCAGTCTTTAGATGTGTGTGTGTGGGGGGTAAACCTACACAGTTCAGCTCATCCAAACACAGTCTTTCTGTGGGGAAAAGAGAGGAAAAATGCCCAGAAAATCCTGTCTTCTCTGAAAAAGAAGGTTTTCACACAAAAAATTTTTTTTGTGCAAAAAGCACCCTAGATTCTTTTTATGCAAATGAATTTTTGAATAAAAAAAGTCTCAAAATACAAAAAAAAGTCTGGCAGAATTTTGTCATTTTCTCAATGGTATCTTCAGTCACTCTTTCTTCTTGAGGATGATAAATTATATGAGGATTCTTTACAACATTTTTTAAGCGGGTGTTAAATCTCCGTTTTGATGTTGTGTCAAATAAGGATTTACCTGCTGTTGTCTGAGCAAAGAGGCCTCAATCTCATGATCCTCTTTGTTTTGACACTTTCCTTGGCTGCATGCCTCTGGTCCTGTTGGAGGAACAATTGATGCAGTTCCATCATTGGAGGGTTGCTTCTGATCCAAGGCTCATCTTGTTCTGCCATGAGGCAGAAGGAGGCAGCTGCTCAGATGGAAGAATCTAGAAAGCAGGGAGCAGATTGAATGATGGAAGACAGAGGAATTTCTGTGAGCATAAATTGCAGCCTACCCTGCACTCTCTTCCCTGTGCTAGGCTGCTGCCCTAGAATATGGTCAGAGCTCAGAAAAGTTGGGTTTTGGACCACAACTCCCAGAATTCCTCTGCCAGAAAGGCCATATGCCATACTGTCTAGGGGGTTCTGGGAGCTGCACAGTTTCATTTATAAACAAAGACAGGAAATCTTGAAGCTGCAGAGGTGGTGGAGAATATTGCCCCTTCTCTAATACTTAAGTAAGATTTACCTACCAGTCCAGCTGGCTTCTGTATGTAGAATTTTGCAGCTGAGTCCTTGCCTTGGTCTGCAAAGTGTCTTCCACTTACCGGAGTGATGGGGGTAAGATATTTTTTTCCTGTTGTGACACCACACCTTTGCAACTCACTCCCCAGACAGTGTGTGTGTCAGGACTTTGTCTGCTCTAGGCCCAGTTAGCCTGAGTTCAGCCAAAGTCCTGCCATGCGCAGAAAGGCATGAGTATTGTTATGGGACTGAGAGACCATGGAATGTAAGTACGGTACCTTGCTGTTCTCATAGCTGGCTGGCTTCAAGACCATGCAGTTGTGTAGCCTGAGAACGGGATGGGTGAAAGGGGGTGGATTGCATGCCGAGGAGGGGCGGGAGTCAAGCCTCTTTTTAAAGTGTGTGTGCCTTAGATCTGCCAATGACTGGTTCCTGTTCACTTTTGTGCCTTTGCAATAAACCACTTTAATTAGTTGTTGTCTGAGTGAACTGAAGTTCAGACTAGACCCTTACAGTTATCTCCACTGCAACCAGAAGAAAAAGGACCCTGTCACAAATTCCCTTCACATCAGAGATTGCTCATGTGAAGGGGAGTGGAAACGTCCAGCAGCTGCTTCTCAGTTGACAGGACAGCGAACCTCTTCAATCTCTGCAGCTGCTTACCAGTAAGTGGTGTTTTAGGGACTTTCATGGGTCATATGTAGCCCCTAGAGTGGGCGCTACGTAGGGATTGTGATTATGAAGCAGTTGTGGATACATCACTGTAGGTTATATATTAGAAAGTGCCCAATAGAATTCCAGCCAATATGTTTAAGCGGGCACCAGAAAGCTATCATTCCTGTCATTTGGGCCTCCAAGGGAAGGTATTTCACAACCCAGGTGCCAGACCAGAAAAGTCCAGGATATCATGGTGCACATGAAAAATTTTGCTTTTATTCTGTTCCTTGGTTTGTTTGTTTGTTTATTTATGGTTTGTCATAATTGTGTAATTGCCATGGCAGGTGCCCGCATGCCCCAATTACATAATTATGGCAGCACCCTTCATTTGTGGTGGTTTCTGCCATTTTGAATTTATGGTGGTGGTGGTGAGGTTATGAGTTCTGTGTGAATTTGAAATTATGTGGGAATACTATTCTACCATTTCACCCACCACTGGTAGTTGTCTGTGTGTTATAGCCCCTTTGGCTTTCCCCTCATGCCTTCCTGCAAGGCAGGGGGTTGGACTGGATGGCCCTTGTGGTCTCTTCCAACTGTATAATTCTATAATTCTATGATTCTATATGTGTTGTCAGGGCTGGACTCCTATGTGTCCACTCCCCAGCCCAGCAGGTAGGCATGGAGCAGGTACGGATGTCTTTCACTGCAGGAGAGGTTGGTGCACAGATTGGATTAGATAAATCAGGTTTCAGATTGGATCATTTGTTTTTATATGTGGGAGCACATGGACAGTGTGGTTGTGATGCATGGTGGGAATGGTTATGGTGTGTGGAAACATGTAGTGTTTGGACTACTTCATATTACCAGCAAGAGAGAGGGAAAGGAGGAAACACAGGGGGAGGGTATAAAGAGTTGATACTTCCCCCTCCTTCCTTTGGGTATTGCGCCTAATGCCCATGCCATGCTGCTAATAACCCTTAAGTGGCAAAGAGGCTTTAAAAATAGGTAATAGATCATATATTTTGCTAGGTAATGCACTGTTTTGTAAATTTATATGTAAACCTATGTATAGGCACATCATCCTCAATATGTTGCTATTGCATCCAATGTATGAATAATAGAATCATAGAATTATACAGTTGGAAGAGACCACAAGGGCCATCCAGTCCAACCCCCTGCCATGCAGGAAATCACGATCAAAGCATCCCTGACAGATGGCCATCCAGCCTCTGTTTAAAGACCTCCAAGGAAGGAGACCCCACCACTCTCCGACGGAATGTGTTCCACTGCCAAACAGCTCTTACTGTCAGAAAGTTCCTCCTCATGTTGAGGTGGAATCTGTTCCTGGAGCTTGAATCCATTGCTCCGTGTTCTAGTCTCTGGAGCAGCAGAAAACAAGCTTGTTCCACCCTCAATGTGACACCCCTTCAAATACTTAAACAGGGCTATCATATCGCTGAAAAGGGTTCTCTTTTCATTGGATTTCGATTGTTCTGAGCAAATTCTCAGAAAGCATTCACTGTTCCAGCACTCTGTTCCGGGCAGAGCTTGGGGAACAGACAAGAAAGACCTCTAAATCTGGGAATGGTGGATTGGATCACCCCTCCCTCACTTCACCCTCTGTGACCACTATCTGATTCCTCCCTTGTTTTTTGAGTGACTGACTTTGGGTTTGTATGGCCCTGATCTTTTGTAGGATCCACTTCCTTGGTATCTTTAGCAAGTGTGCACCCAACCCCATCATCCATGCTTGCCAGGTGTGTGGGTCAGGAACACCAGCAGCTGTAGAAAGTGAATGGTGACTGGACAGCCCACAAAAAATAATCCCCACCCACAGTGGCTTTATTTATTTATACCCCGCTCTTCAGCCACAAAGCCTCTCAAACCAGCTTACAAATTGTTAAGCAATAGCACATCTACACCACTTTTTTTATAGGGCGCCAAGCATTCTCTAAGTGATTTCCAATGTGGGTTAGTTAATTGCTTCCACAGGCCGGGCACTCATTTTACCGATGTACAAAGGAGGGAAGGCTAAGTCAACCTTGGAGTCCTCGGGATCGAACTCATAACTGTGTGGCTGCAGTATCGGCATTTAATCACTATGCCACCCTTTGGAGGGAGTTCAATGGCAAATCTGGAGGAATGGTGGTGAGTTAAGCAAAATGATACAGAAGTCTAATCAGCTACTGGATACACCGTGTGCTGCTTTGACATGTTGTGGGTGTCACTATCAGTTGCACTATTGGGGTCCTGCAGCTGCCCTGTCTGCACACATTGGAGGCATAACTGGGGCAGAAATGTGTATTACTACTTGCTGGTTCCACCTGAAATTCCCTCCAACCTTCTGTGGACATATAGGGCATGGCAGTGAGTACCTGTTGTGCCTTGTCACTGTGATTTTAGGCCTGTGCCTGCTCTCCAACTGTTTGTCTCCGCTTAGGTTGCAAAGCCAGTGAAATGGAGAGGGGACATGAAGCACTTCCTTCATCCCAGAAAAGGAAGTAACCTGTGTACCAGAATGAGGCATCTGTGATGAAAAGGCCGCTCTCTTAGCCAATCTCAGAGCAGCAGGTGCCCAGCCAATAGGAAGGCAGCTGGGCACGGCTATAAAAGGGGCCTGACAGAGAGTGAGAGGGGCTTAATTGTTTTGAGGTTTGACTGGAAAGAGTTACACCGAAGGGAGGGTGTGCTCTTAGAGTTCCTGAGGGAACTTTTCAGTCTGACGACCACAGAAGGGTCTTAAGGGTCCAGAGAGGGACTGAATAGACTTGGAGAGTCTAATAGGGAGAGGCTCAGAACAAGTCAAGTATATAAAGGGGATTTAGGACTTTGTGCCTGAGTTAGTAGTGCTCGTGTGTCTAGATTGATGTTATTATTTTAAAAGGAATCTGATGTAGCTAAGTCTTAAGAAGATTAACAACTTTAATACTCAACTACAGTTTGTTTTATATTTTTCAATAAACGTTTGTTAGCGTTTAAAGCGGCTTGGCCTCCGTTTAATTTAAACCACGCTACCTGATATCAGGGACACCAAGGGCTGTCCCAATAAAAAGTGGGTGGTGCTTCACACATTCTTTTGGGGGAAGTAGTGGGATGCAAGAGACCCCATAGGACTGCCATCCTAAAGTCAGAGTGTTAAGGTGGTGGTTTGACCGTGTACAGGTCGCCACATATTTTTGGTGGCAGCGGTGGGATAGGAAAGGCCCCCACGCCACTAGGAAGGCACCTGGCACCACAGCATCCAGTGGATTGGAATGAGTTAGAAGGCCATTACAGCCTTGTGCCTATGACTCTGGTTGCACTGCAGCATGAAGACTTTTGGGGTCAGCAATATATTTTTGAAGTTGTTTCTGAAACTAACCATGTCTTGGCCAGCATGTCACACTCTCAGTGCACTGTCCCAGGCCATGTCAACTCTCTTGTGCTTCTGCCCTTGGTGTCAGCATTGCCCATCGATTGATGCTATTAGTAATTGCCAGAACTGCCACACCGGAAGAGTGAAATGGCGCCAGCTAGTCTCACAAGACATAGTAAAACTGCGTGATCGCAGAAAAAAATAAAAAATAAACAGCATGTGTATGTGAAGTAGGGTGGACATAGGTAGAAAGGCGGGGTAAGTGAAGCAGTGCAGGATTGATAGTGGGAACATGCATCACCAAAGCAGCACCACAGCACTATTGTAGAGAACGTGTAAAAATCACTGTTTCCATAACAGTATGTTTCAATCTGCTTAACATGATTGCTATGAGGCAACAGGCTGGTGTGATAAAGCCCTTAGAAATATTACTTAGAAATATTACTTTTGGGAAATATTAAAGAAATATTACTACAGTTCTAGAATACCCCTGCCAGCAAGGCCAAGAGTGATAAAACTGCAGATGACTGAATACTTCTGACATTCAAGAAACAAGTTACACAAGAGGAAAAAAGAAAAAAAAATATTTTATTTCCCCCCTCAAAATTACTACAGACTTGATCATACCTCTAGGATCATACAACAAAATACAATAGATGTTATCTGTCATTTTTATTGACATGACTAACTAAGCAAAACATTTGGTGCTTCTTTGTGTATATGAAGACCCATATTGATTTTCCAAAAAGCTTAAAGCATTTTTGATTTTGTAGAAGTTAAAACAATTAACAGTTAGAAATGAGAACAAAGTCATTCAAATCACATTCTCCAAAAAGCAGTGATGCCCAGAGGAGGAAGGAAGCAGTCAGTGTAGGATGGTAATTTTCTTCCCCATACCTCTCCAATATTGGGGATGGGGAGACCTGCAATCCAGTACTGGCGGAGTCACTCTCTGTATTTCATGTTTACAATGTTTACTTGATTAGTCACGTGTGTTATTAGAAAGCTTTTAACTGAGCAAAAATGGAGAGGACTGGTTTTTATTAATTTAAATTAGTTTATAAGAACCCATTACCAAAAAGCAGTTGTAGGCAGCAGTTTAGACATTCCCACCCCCACACCCTCACCCACACATAAGGGAATGCCTCCTCTGTAGTTCCATGTCCTAGCAGATGTCAGGCTCAAGAAGACTGCTGATATGGATGTTTACTGACCAGCACTTCAGAGGAAGATGATGTGGCTGCTCTGGGCTCTGAGCGGAAGAGAGTGCTCTTCCAGATGGAGCACATGCTCCCTTTCCCTTTCCCTTGCAGCTCAGACCAACTGCCTCTTCCTGTTCCGGCTTGGCTCCCCTCCCTCATTCTACCAGTAAACAGCAGCAGTAGTGGCCTCTCATGGCTTGATAGCTGCCTGGAGGGGAGGTTTTGGGTAGGGCACAAAGGGACAGAGAATAGCCCCCTGAATCCCATCCAAAAAGAGACATACATGCTCATAACACATAAATCACTAACAAGATTCCAGTCAATGCATATTTATTTCAGAGCCTCTTATGTAAAGTAGATAAATGAAATTTAAACATAATATCAATGAACTAATTTTTAAGTCAGATGAAAAGCCTAGGTTCATCCTTTCAGATGCAAATGTGTCTTAAGAGCATTATTCATGCAAAAAAGATAATCATCTCAGGCCCAACTCTCAGCAATAAAAAGAAATCTCAAAATCTGTACTGGTGAAAACCACTGAAGAAATTCTCAAAAAGGGCACAACAACATTCAGTGCTTAGATGGATGCACTCTTCCTTCTTTATCCTACATGGCAGATCTTGTCAGTTATGCTAGGGAGAAAAAACAACAACAGGGAAATGCTTTAGAATGAGGACAAGATAGTGAAACCTGAAGAACTTGATCCAGACTGAAGATGGGGTGGGGAAGAGGGACCTCAAGTGTGCACAAGAGAGCTTTGTCAGAGGGAGGGAGATGGCATGAGGTGAAGAGCAGAGCAGGATTTCAAAATCAGCGCAAAGAGATGAAGGGTCTCTTCCAACTCTATCATTCTATCTAATATGTATGGGGAAAGCAAGGTTGCTTAGGATGGAGGCTGCTTTCTTTCCCAGCAAAGAAGCAAGTGAGCAAGCAGGGAAAGAAAACACTGAAGAGTTCTGGGTTTATGATTTTACAGGAAAGTGCGTGGAAATGGATGCACACTCCGAATGAATGGAGCTTGGGTTTGTTTTTCTTTGTTTTTAATTTTAAGACAGTAATAATAATAATAATGATAATAATAATACTTAGTTATTTATTACCTGCCCCTCTCCTCAAAATCGGGTGGGGTACAACATCACACAGTACAGTATACAGTAGAGATCTTTGCCATCAATTTGTCCCATGGTAATCTTACAGAGCTTAAGTTTTTTTTTTTTAATTATTATTTTTTATAGTAAAAGTATACAGCTTAAAGTTAGGGTACAGAAATAAAGGAGTAGTCAAAATCCCTCCCCCCTCTTCCCGTTCCACAAATTCAATAGTGTTGCTTTAAAATTTAATTTAAAATTAAAAAAAATAAAAACTACGACTTCCTTTGTACAAAATATCTCAAAGATTCTTTCTTCTCTAAAATAATGCGTCCTCCTTACTACTCTCTACCTCTCCTCTTTTCTTTATTAGTTTCAAAGCTACTTTACCGTTTGCTGCTTCTCAACCCTTTTATCTTCTTTTATCTATTATATCTTCTTTTCTCTCTCTACCTTTTCTTGTTTCTTATAACCACCGTCTTACAGAGCTTAAGTTTTGTGGTTTAAATTGGGTCTCTCTCTCTCTCTCTGGCTTTTCTTTGCAAACAAAGATTCAGGAAGGATTCACCCCGCGCTTTCTGCAAGAGAGCTGATGACTAAAAAGGCCAATCTGAGATAAACAAGTCCGGTTGCAGAAAGCACACCAGAAGGTCTCCATGGGTGATGTTTCCGGGTTGTGATTCTTTCTGCGTTGTTGTTTCTTTTCAAGACTTGTTCGGCATGAGTTCTCAAATAAGGCTGCAGCATTGTGGATAGTGTGTCTCCATGCCTCCTGATGTGAGGCAAGGGTGGACCATTGTTGGTGATCAATTTGGCCGAGCCTGAGATGTTGTTTCAGGGAGTCCTTGTATCGCTTTTTTGGAGTGCCCCTCTTACGCTGACCCGTGGCGAGTTCACCGTAGAGTACTATTTTTGGGAGGTGATGCTCCTCCATCCTAGAAACGTGCCCTGCCCAACGCAGCTGTGTTCTCAATATCATGGCCTCAATGCTGGTGATCCCTGCTTGCTCAAGGACAGCAACATTCGTCACATAGTCAATCCAGTGTATATTTAGGATTGTGCGTAGACAGTGCTGATGAAAGTGTTCGAGGAGTCGTAAGTGGTGGCGATAGGTGACCCATGTTTCAGATCCATAAAGGAAAATAGACAGTACAATGGCTCTATGCACATTGATTTTTGTGCTTCGCCTCAGGTGTTTATTACTCCAGACTCTTTGGGAAGTCTTCCAAATCTTCCAAATGAGCTATATGCCTTTGCTAATCTGTAATCGATCTCTTTGTCAATCTTGGCATCTGAGGAGATGATGCTTCCCAGGTAGGTGAACTGCTGAACGGACTTGAGCACAGATTCGCCGACGGCAATATGGGGATGGTGGTGTTCGTCCTGTGGTGCAGGCTGGTAAAGAACTTCTGTTTTCTTCAGGTTGACTTCCAGCCCAAACAGCTCTGCAGCTGTTGCAAAGCAGGATGTTAGGTGCTGCAGAGCTGCTTCTGTGTGGGCAACAAGGGCAGCATCATCAGCGATGAGCAGCTCATGGGCTAGATAGTTTAAAATCTTAATGTGAGCCCTCAGACGGCTTAAGTTAAACAAGCTACCATGAGTACGGTAACGTATATAGATGCCATCGTCTTTTTCAAGCTCTGCTGTAGCAACCTTGCTTCACTCCATTAGTTATTAGAAAGGGCTCTGAAAGAGCATCACCATATGTGACTTGACCACGCTGGCCCTCGTGTAGCAAGATAATCATTTTAAGGAATTTGGGGGGACATCCTAGTGTCTTTTCAGAATCTGCCACAGACCTTTTCTACTCACAGTGTTGAAGGCTTTGGTGAGGTCGACAAACGTTACATTGAGACCCTTGTTCTGCTCCCTACATTTTTCTTGCAGTTGGCTAAGGGCAAATACCATGTCTGTAGTACTCCTATTGGCTCTGAAGCCACATTGGCTTTCAGGAAGAAGTTATTCTGTAATAGCAGGAACTAATCTGTTCAGGAGTATCCTTGCAAGGATTTTTCCAGCAATAGAGAGCAGTGTTATGCCTCTATAGTTTGAGCAATCAGATTTTGCTCCTTTTTTCTTCTACAGGGTGATGGTGACTGCATCTTGGAGATCTGATGGCAATTCCCCTTTTTCCCAGCAATTCACAAGGAGTTTGTGGAATTTTATCATGGAGTACATGACCTCCGTGTTTCCAAACTTCAGGTGGGATTCCATCAATCCCAGCTGCCTTGCCATTTTTCATCTGCTGTATGACCTTAAGGGTCTCTTCCAAAGTGGGAGCTATGTCCAATTCATTTTTCATCGGTTTTTGTATCATATGTTTATGTATCATTTAAATTGGGTACTCTGTTGATATACATGTGGGATGTGAACTATGGATAGATTTAGGGTGTTGCATCATTAAAAGCCATGCAACTCCAACGTCTGTCTTTCTCTCCTATTGTGGATGCAGTTCATTTTGAAGCAGACTTGACAATGTGCATCTCTAGTATGTGGTTGGCTGTCAAATAGGAATGGGGGAAACCCTAGTGTGAGGGGATGGTGGGGCCATGAGTTCTAGCCAGTCTCTTCCCCCACCCTTGTGAGGGTTCCCTTGTAGCACTCATGTAGGCCTTCTGCTTTCTTTACTTTTGTTCTCCTCCCCAATAGGTGGAGGAAATGTTCCTGTTGGTTGCTATACTTGTGTTTTGGGGGGTGTTAAACAAGCAGATGATGTTGCCTATTTCATGGAACATAAGACAACAGTTATCAGAACAAGCAAATATTTTATTCTTACCTAGAGGCTGTTTTTTTTTTAAAAAAAAAATAGGATACATCTCAGCAAAAACAAAACAAACCCCAAACATTTGAAAAGGATGTATAGATGTATTGTTCTAATTAAAGGGCATTCCTATGGATAGGAGAAGGGAACACAAGACCTTTACACTAGAGGAATAAGATTTTTGGAACACTGTACCTTTAAAAAAGAAGGCATGCCCAGGTTTCCAGAGCCAATAGTGAGTAAAGGAACAAAAGAAAATAGGACCCCCCCCCCAAAACAGATTACTTCACAGTAATAGCAAATCACTGCGATTTGTTTAAATTTTTTTGCCTTCCCCCCAAAGCTGGTCAAAATGGTACCCGCAAGTGATTTTTACATACCTTGTTTGCTGCCACAGAACTTCTTTAAAAAAAATCCCTTCTCCTGCACCCGCTTTCCTGAGAAAGTCACTGACTCTCTCTCTCACTGCCACCATTCCTTCTTCCTCCAGGTGGTGAAGGAAAAAGGCATGGCAGCCAAGTGCCCAAGACAGAACGGCACAACCTCTTCTGGCAAGGGAGCAGAGAAAAGAAGGAGCAGAGGATCCTGTTGGCTCAAGTGGTACAGGGCCAGGCAGGCATTATTGCAAGCATCCTGAAGGCCACAGAGAAAAGGCAGACGTATCTCACAATGCTAGAAGATGGTATTTGATAACTAATGATAAGTGTTTCAAACCCATATTTGGGTTTGAAACACTTCCTTCAGGGGCTACAGCTAATTAAAACCATCTTCTATCATCCCTTTTCTCCTGAGGATTTTATTGGATTTCCTCAAGTACAGGCATACCTCAGCTAACAAAACCACTGACATAGAAGTTCCTTTTTAATCAATCAATCAATTAATTAATTAACAAACAACCTCTTTTTATCCCCAACCAGGCCCCCCTTTCTTCCATTTAGCTGGAAGTTTTTCTAGTGGCCTTGGCACTGGGAGGGTAGTGAAGAAGGGGTGCAGAAACACAGACTTATGTTGTCAGCTTCCACCAGCATGTCTACAATAAACAATACAATCAAGTTTGAGCTGGGAAAAAGGGGGATTCTACTCTAGCTAGTCCTATAATAGCTGAGTGTGCCTGCCTACAAGGGACAAGATAAACAGAAGCTGCCTCCAGAACTGCTCACTGAGCACATGTGAATATCAAAATGGATATCAAAATGTCAACATCAAGATGGAGTGAAAGGAGGAAAGCAGATTAGTCTGGCTCACTGGGTCACTCTAGCATGTTAAAAAAAGCATACACCTGTAAATTTGGCCACCCAAATGGAAATCATAAGAAAACTGGAGGCGGGTGAAAGAAAGAAAAAAAAAATCTTTTCTGGATACAATCTCGAAGACTCTTTCAAGTGGTCTCTAGAAGGTTCGGAAAGTTTTTCTTTACTTCTGCAAGACTTCCCTGACCTGGTTGTTTCATTTCACATGTGCCTGATGTTAATTTTGAATAAAATGTTTGCTGAAAAATTTCAAAATCCTCTTCTTTCCTGTAGTGTAGGAACTCATTCCAATTCTTTCCATGCCATTTCTGCCTCAGGTACCACATTATCTGTTAAAGAGGTAGTGCTTAGAAACACAAGTACTTTGTTAACTGGGGTATCCCTGTATCCCGAATGCACATCTGCCCTGGGACACAGCACCTGTCTCCTCCCACTGAGCTCCTCTGCCTTCAGTTTCTGAGATGGCCTGCATCAGGTTGGGAGGGGGAACTGGCCCCCACATAAGAACTGGATCTTGGACTCCCTATCTTAAGGCTTGATCCTGTTCCCTCCCCCGCCATTTACCTGATTTGGGGTTGTTAGATGGCCGCAGCACTCCCTGGAAGAAGAGAGAAGGAAAATTGAACTAGCCTCTTTCAAAAGTACATATGGCTGAGCATTGCATTATAACACTGGAACCCACACTTTTGGGGGCTACTGCCCCCTTTACTCTTGGGCAACAACTCTGTCAGGGTGCTGGGATAAGCAACCTGGAAAGTTATACTGTAAAGAGCAAGTATGATATAGTACAGTCTGCAGGGGCCAGTAATGAGATGCCTAAATGCAGCTGGCTAGCATGTCTTGATAAGACCTGGGAAGCAAGTGTGGGGAGTGAGTAGGCCAAAAGCTTATTTATTTATTTATTTATTTCTATCCTTTCCAAGGAGCATTTTGGGTAACAGTGCATATTGACTTTGTGCTACAGTTCAGGGTAGCAGGCAGATTTTTTTTTTTTTTGGGTAACCAAAAAGCACCAAGAAGGAAAGGAAGGGAAGGGATGCCCCATTAGGCGTCACTACAAGATCCAGCAACAATAAACAGGCTGAGATTTTTTGAGGGATGAGAGATGGCAGTGGTGTGATGGGTTGACCAGGGTGCCCCTGAGCAGAGGGGGTTCTGCTGTGGCTGAAAGGGACGATGGGGTCTCCTGGCTGTGGGGAATTGGAGAAGGAGTCTTCGCCTGCCTTCCCTTCCCTTCTTCCCATCCCTTCCCCTCCTGTGTAGGCAGGAAGTGAGAGATGCCCCAGGAGGAATGGTGGGGTTTTTTTTGCTGCCTCAGGCCCTGGAGCAGACATGGGGAGGGGAAACTTGTGTTTTTTTTCTGCTTGCGACCAAAAGTTCTGAGTCTGGCCCTGTGGTGGGCAGAGGAAGGCAGCAACCCAGCTCGCCTGGCCCAAGACATTTTGCTGCCTGAGGCAGGAGGGTAAAACAGCACTTGCTCCTTCCTGTCCTCCCCTCACACCATGGCTGTGGAGTCCTTGTTCTCTTACTGGGGCCGGGACAACATCTTCCAGTGACCCTGAGAGGAGGCCATGTGGGACCCACACAGCTCTGCCCCCCCCTCTGAGAGTCTGTAACTTAATTTTTATCATATAGAGTTTGTAAAAAACACTTACTTAGTTCCATTGCCCTCTTAACACCCCCCTGCTGCCCCCTTTTTCCTCACTGCCCTCTTGGATCTTTCCACCACCTCCAGGAGGATGGTACCACCCACTTTGGGAATCACTGCATTCTAAAGAGGGGAACAAACATGTCAGTTGTCTGGGGACTGAACCAAAGAGGGTTCATGAACCTTTCTGGGAGGGGGCCAAGCTTTGCCACGAGCAGTGTCTAAACTGCCTGGCTTCATGGCATCTGCTGTGGTTTCTGTAACTGTAATTCCAGAGTCCAGACACTCTTTGGCTATGAGATGCCAGATGGGAACTGGGCTGTGCCTTCCAGTCTCCAGTACTGGGCCGTTGCCCTCAATGAGCTGGTAATGGAGAATCCAGACGATAGAGGGAGGGTTTCCCTTTCACTCACCTGGAACTCTATACAAGTTTGGGAGACAAATTATTGGGAAGGGTGCAGATCAAACAGAATCATTCTCCTGGGAGGGAAACCTCTCTCTTTTTCTCTTGCATTTTTTTCTACCCTTTCAGGTGGGATTTACTTAATTTATATTTTTAAAATTGCATTTGTATGTCTCCTTTCTCTCAGAAAGAGACCCAAGGTGGCTTCCAAATAGAATAATAAAAACAGTAAAACCAGATAAAACAGTATAAAAACAGCTTTAAAACAGAAACAAATTTTAAAAGATAGATAAAACATCCCCATGAAAAGCTCCCCTGCTTAGATGCTAAAATCCTGCTTGAGTAAAAACATCTTTGCCTGCTGGTGAAAGGAAAGCAGGAAAGGGGATGAGCCTAGGCTTCCATGGAAGGGAGTTCCAGAGGGTGGGAGCAGCCACTGGGATGGCTCACTCTCGTGTCCTCATCAAGTAAGCCTGTGATGGTAGCGGACGAAGAGAAAGCCTTCCTCTGATGAGCTTAAAGTTCTGGCAGGTTCACATTGGGAGATAAGGTTTAACACTTACCATTCCCAGAGCTACTGGATCCTTGGTCACTTGCTGAAAAGGAGAGAAAAGAAAGGGGGTCAGTTTCTTGGACAGGAAAGGATTGTTTAAATATCCCTTTCTCTCAAGATAAATGTGTGCACATGTATTTATGTGCGCGTGTGCACACACAGAGATTTATCAGATAATCATAACTTCTTCTGCCACAAAACTATACGTATAGAAATTTGGTCCCTAGCATCCAGAGTGCTCAAAAATCCTCCCCTCTCTCTGAGCACTTTTGTAATAAGAACTGGATCCAACCAGCAAACATGTACCTGGCTTTTGCAATGGCTCTTCTCAGTGAAATATCCTTCATCATCCATCACCTTCACAAGTAATGCAATATTTTTGGAGGCATATCCATAAATATCCCTGTAAATTTTGACCCTTCCCTCCTGGCAACAGATTTCATTAAACCATGCTTTGTCCATCCTGCTTTACACACAGATATTGTCAGAACACCTATCATGATGGAGTGACTGCAAGACCCATCATGGAGTCAGAACTACATTTCCCAGTATCTGTACCCACCACTTCTCTCGTCTCAGAAGCAGGTAAACCAGGGGTATGAGAAATGGGAGGGGGACCCTCATTTCCTAAACATGACATCACATCACCTGACCGGAGAGCCAACCATGTAAGAAAAGCAACTTTCCACCTCACATGTAGTAAACTTCAACAAAAACTCCGAGACATGCAGAACAAGTGGTGGATCAATATAGCAGAAAAGACACAAAGCTGTGCAGATCTGGGTGATCTTAGAGGATTTTATGAAGCTCTTAAAGCAGTGTTTGGACCTACTTATCAGGTCCAAGGCTCCTTATACAGTACAGATGGTCAAAAATTAATTACTGATAAAGCCTCCATCCTGAATCGATGGGCTGAACATTTTCAAAGCCTCTTTAGTGCCAACCGAGTAGTCCAAGGCTTAGCTATCCAACATATGATACAAAAACCAATGAAAAATGAATTGGACATAGCTCCCACTTTGGAAGAGACCCTTAAGGCAGATGAAAAACAGCACAGAGGTCATGTACTCCACGATAAATTCCATGAACTCCTTCTGAATTGCTGGGGAAAGGGGGAACTGCCATCAGGCATATAGCGCATTTGGATGATTTGGAAGACTTCCCAAAGAGTGGAGTAATAAACACCTGAGGCGAAGCACAAAAATCAGTGTGTATAGAGCCATTGTACTGTCTATTCTCCTTTATGGATCTGAAACATTGGTCACCTATCGCCACCACCTACGACTCCTCGAGCGCTTTCATCAGCGCTGTCTACGCACAATCCTAAATATACACTGGACTGACTATGTGACGAATGTTGCTGTCCTTGAGCAAGCAGGAATCACCAACATTGAGGCCATGATATTGAGAACACAGCTGAGCTGTGCAGGGCACATTTCTAGGATGGAGGACCATCGCCTCCCAAAAATAGTACTTTACGATGAACTCGCCATGGGTCAGCGTAAGAGGCGTGCTCCAAAAAAGCGATACAAGGACTCCCTGAAACAGTATCTCAGGCTCGGCCAAATTGATCACCAACAATGGTCCGCCCTGGCCTCACATTGGGAGGCATGGAGATGCACTATCCACAATGCTGCAGCCTTATTTGAGAACTCACGACGAACAAGTCTTGAAGAGAAATGACAACGCAGAAAGAATCACAACCCGGAAACATCACCCAAGGAGACCTTCTGCTATGCTTTCTGAAACCAGACTTGTTTATCTCAGATTGGCCTTTTTTGTCATCAGCGCGCTTGCAGAAAGCGCGGGATGAGTCCTTCCTGAATCTTCGTTTGCGAAGAAAAGCCAGAGAGAGGCTCTGCTAACAGTTGCTATTGTTTGGCTATTTAATGCCATCACTGTGTGGATGGCTTTTTGAAGGATCTGCTATCAGCCCCTGAATCTAGCAAAGGTGATGGGACATGCAATCACAGGGAAATTTATAATGTAAAGAGCGGGCATCGTATAATGTGCTACTGCCTGCAAGGGCCAGCAATGAGCTGGCTAAACATAGCTGGCTAGCATATCTAGATATTGTCTAAGAGGCTGCTGTGGGAACGGAAGTCTGGGAGTGAACCCTTATTTGCCTGGGAAAATGTTGTGTAGCCCATGTGTATGAGAAACACTAACTATGTAACCCATGAATGTACTGTTTCTGTATCTGTATAACTAGATGTTCCCACACACTGCCGTGGACTTGGATTTTGCTCTTAGACTGTACACATGCAGTCTAAGCTATACAGTGCAGGATTGTACTGTTTATCTGCTGTGTTATGTATTCTGTTTGCTAGGAGTCCTAAACTGATTGTATTTATTACTTTAACATGCTGAAGAAAAGGAAAGTAGTTTAGACACAAGCCTGTGTCTGTGTGCTCATTTCTTCAGCCTGATGTTTGCTAACTCTGCTACAAGAACTATTTGCTGTCTGGTCCTCTTGATATGCTCAGAGGTACCAGTGTGCTACCATGACATGGAGAACTGCATGAGACAAATGACACTGTAACTTCAGGGACCTCACACAATCTCTCTACATAAGCACTGTGACTGAGGAGCGCTGATTATTTATGCCTCAGCTTGCTATCTATGGGAGGAACCAGATACAGCTGTCAATGTGCAAAACCCAACTTACTTCCTCCCTCTCCCACGTATCAGAACACCTTGGCATTTTCTTTGGCATTAGAGACTCACTATGTCCCCACCACCAGCCTTTTTAATGTCCAAATCCCTGGATTGTCTGGAATCTCTTGGAGTGAATACAAGTTCCAATTAAGCCACCATGCCAATTAAGCCACCGTGAATAATGATTGGTGGGAAGACTTATCCGCTACCAGGCTGTCTAATAACTCTTCAAAGTCATTAAAGGTTGTGGCCAGCCATCTAGTTATAATAAATCCTATAAATCAATTTTACAATGTGTTAACCAAACATTCCTTTTAATCTAAAATATAGTCCTTCTTTTTTTTATAGATCCCACTTTCATAGTCCATAAGTTTCATGGGATGGCCTTGAGTTCTAGTATTATGAGGAGGAGACCAAAAAATATCTCCTGAAGACGCAGAGAGAAGGAGGGGCCCAGAAGTAAGGAGATGGGGCTGGAGAAAATGTCACAGAGAGGCTACAGCACACTTTCCAAATGGCAACGTTCATCAGTTTCTGGTGCAGCTGCTTTCTTTATGTCGAGGGAGCAAATCCTTGGATTTGGATGGAACCCATGATAAAACTACAATCAAGGGTGGAGTGGGGACTTCAAAGGAAGGGAATGCCCTGGGGTGACCTGCTCCCCACCTCAAGATTGAGAGAGTAGGGGCCTCCCTGCCTTAAATAATCCACCTGTATCCTCCTCCCCCCTCCAGCCTCACCCATCTTGGAGTAAACATGCAAAGAGGGAGACATCACTCACTTGAGGCTGCTTTGTAGCCATCTTGACGTTTTTCTGCAGAGACAGAATCAGGGAATTAGAGCTGACCTTCAGAAGATAACACCATCTCATTCTCTAATGAAGAAGACCACACGCCCTCCCTCCAAGATGTCTCTCTCAGCTCCTCCCAGCAACCCACAGGGATGGAGCTCTTCCAGGCTCTCTAGGAAAGACATTAGCAGAGACTGGAAAGCTGGAACAAGCTGAGACCCAGGCTCATGATGTGGGCTGACATAAAGTGAGCAGAGTAGCCCATGCCTCAATGTTGTTGGCTAAGGCAAACCTTCCCCTCAAAGGGGGGATCCTCAACAAGAAGATGAACCTCCCCACAACCAGAGAATGCCTCCTCCCCACAAGTAAACCCTCTCAGAATTTACTCACTGAAATACACAGCAGTCCCAGCAATGATAGCTACCAGGAGGATAGCACCAATGACACATCCGATGATGAGCCCCAGGCTGGAGGCTAGGGGTGTAATGGAAAAAAAAATTAAATGGAAGCCATCAAACCAAACCCTTTATGGAGCAGGTAGTAGATGGTCAAATAACTGGGGAGTCAATTGGGTTTTTTTTTAAGGCTAAAGTGTGTGTGTGTTTGTGTACATTCAAGGAACAGCCCAGCTTCCATGATCACCTGTCAAGGCAGATCTGGAATTGGAAGTGGCAATCTCTGTTCACAAGAAGCCATAAGAGAGGAGTAGCCAGGCACAGGTCCATCATGCCTGGGCCCCAGTGGCTAGTGAGAGCCCCCCTCCTCCATATTCCAACTCCCTTTGCTCTGGGCCTCTAAGGGAGACAAAAGCAGCCAGCATCTGCTGGACTTAATCCCCTCCTGCAATGCAGTTCCTTTTTCCTTGTATGTTGTGCCTTATTTGGATTTTAAGCCTGAGGGCAGGGAACTGTCAAATTAATGATTTGTAAGCTTCTCAGGGTGCAAATACTCTAAACAAATGAATACATAATGAAATAATAAGCTTGACTCATTGTGTTTTGGTGGCACATTTGCATCAAATAATTTCAACATTTACCAGTACAAACACTCAGCCACTCAGGATTAGAGGCGGAAAGCCAGCAGCCAGCCTTTGTGCTGTTACAGAATGTGAATTTATGTCCTAAAAGGCACAAGGTACTTTCCAGAGTTGGTAGGTTGAAAATATTGGTGTTGAAAACTATACAGTTGGGGTTTGATGACAAGAGTCTGCGATGCTACTGATGGTGTCTGTTTTTTGTCCCGCCTTTTTACCTCCCAGAATCATCCCCTCCAATCACTCACCAGGCTCGTCCCAGGCCAAGTCCACATGTTTCGGAAGGCCATCATGCTCTACGTGGCATTTGTAGTGCTCCCTGTCCTTGGGGTCAATCCTGACGCTCAGCCAGGTGTAGTAAGTCCCATCCGAGTTTGGAGACACAAGTCCTCTGAAGGTATCTGACATCCAGACCTCTCCATCCTTTCTCCAGTTAATATCAATGTCCTTGGGGTAGAAGCCATCAACCCGACAGATCAAGGTTTCCATATTGTCATAGTCTGCCTTGCGTGTCACCTTCACTTTTGGTGCTTCTGCAAAAATGACACCAGAATTAGCACAGAACCTTTCCAAATGCCAGGCAGGGTGTTTGCTCTAGTTTTAGAAAAGCAAGACACCCCATGGGACTCTCATGTTCAGCTCCACAAATTTAGCACTCACATCTACAGGACCTTAAAGAACTTATTAAAAAAAAAACCTTGCAAGGAAGTGCATTCTCCAGCACCATAAGATGCTTTGACAAATCTCAACTATCGTACAGTAAACTCTTGGTTCTGAGTTTTTGTCAGGGCATCCTAAGGGCAAATGTCACCAGGTGATTCATATCTAAAGCAATTCAAATTCCTACAAACCAGAAGCAATAACTGAGCAGAACTCAAGACTGATCTCTGAGACCACCATCAGGAATATTTGTTCTCCTGACCTGTCATCACTCTTTTCCTTCAATGCATATATTTTATATCCATTAAAGATCTACCTACTTGGCCTAAATACCCTGAAGGCACCAGAGCCCATCTGAGCTTGGAAGCTAAGCAGGGACAGCCCTGGTTAGTATTTGGATGGGAGATCATGAAGAAAGACCCGTGGCGGTAGGCTGTATTTCAGAGGAAGGAACTGGCAAAACCACCTCTGAGTATTTCTTGTCTAAGAAAACCCTATGAAAATCATGGGGTTGCCATAAAGCCTTAGGCAAGTTGAAGGTACATACACACACACAAAGATCTACCTGGAGTGAGACAACAAAGGGGTTACTTGCAGGAACAATTTGAATTTCAACAGCATTCAAAGCCAGAAGAAAAATTACAGAGTCTGTGGTTTTGTTATATTTCACTGGATCAATTTTGGACAACAAGGCTGTATGCACATGCCCAGGTGCACCATTGTTCTTATAATGATTTTTCAAAAGCTGTTTCATTATGAAAGGAAATAGCACTGAGTACATGCTCAGGCATAGTCAGTCTAAAAAGCCTGAGTTTTCAGAAAGCAAAATCCTAGGCCTCCTCAAGGATGCAAAGCATTGCAGAGAACTAAGTGTATAAGGACTGCATGGGTAGGTACTCTGTTTCCTGCAAAGAAATTTTGAAGGTCCGATTTCTGAAGGTCCATTTTGTCCTTCTGCGGCATTTATTCTCTATTCCATATGAAGCAAGTCCTGGGATGTGTGGCAAGTGAACTAAAGGAACTAGTGTACTGGCTGAAGAACAGGGTTAGTATGGGGGTGGATGTAGGAAAACTGAAGTCATGAGGTTTTGAGGGAGAAACAAAAGAGCAGGTATAGGTGGCCAAAAGGAAAAAGAACTTTTTTAATACCATAACTCCTAGATTCAATCCTCTAGTTAGATGGCCACATCCAGTGCTGACAGAGGGGAGGGCTGTGTATTCACAGCTGTAGTTCCAGAAAGTAACTTTTCCAAGCTCTGATTGGAACTGGTTGGGTTTGGGCTACCTAGGGAAGGGCGCTTATCTTCAGCCTCAGAATTCCTCTCTCCACCTACCTATCTGCCCCTGCCAAGCAAAACTTAACCACTGGGATGCAAATTCGATTCCAGCGGGCTCCAAGGTTCACTCAGCCTTCCATCCTTTCATAGGTCAGTAAAATGAGTACCCAGCTTGTGGGGGCAATTAGCTAACAGGCATTGGAAACTGCTTAATGCAGTGTAGATGTGTAAATTGTTGTGGCTTAAAGCAAATTGTAAGCCGCTCTGATAGCCTTTGTGGCTGAAGAGCAAGATATAAATACCTAAGTAAAATAAAAAATAAGTAAATAAAAAACTTGGACAGTTTTCAAAGGAGTACCTAAGTTAGTCTGTGGCAGCATAAATGTCAGGAGGAAGGGAGGGCGATTAAAACAGGAACGAGGCAGCACCTTTTAAAGACTAACTGGTTTTTATTTTAGCATGTGCTTTCCTGGATATAAACCCAGTTCTTCAGATGCAGTGCAGAGTGGTATTAATGCACTCCCACAACTGTATAAATATGCTTTATGACTTGAGAATTTAATATCACTCTGTAGCATATATCAGAAGAAGAGGGTTTATATCCATGAATGATCATGATAAAATAGAAACCAGTTAGTTTTAAAAGTGCTGCCACATTCCTTTTTTCACCTCTCCCTCCCGTCTTCCTTTTTGCACTTGGATGGTGTGTTTCTGTTTCATTTTCCATCAGGATCTGCCCATGAAGGAAGAGGGGGGTGGGGAGGGTGGACTGTACCACTCCAGTTTGGAAGTTGAGGGGAGGCTGAAAGTTTGGAGGCTTCCTAATATTAAATAGGATCAAATATCCTGTAAAGGGAAACATGAGCAAAATCCAATCTCCATCTGCATCTTCACTAGGCTAGTTTTCGACTTTTAGGCTTTTTCTTTCAACAATCTAGAAAAGTATTCAAAAATGCATCCCTCCCCCACTGTAGTCAGAAGAGGAGCAGTCCCAGACTCCCCCGTCCTTCCTGTGCCTGGAGTGTCGGCTCTTTCTAGGATTAAAAAAAGAAAACGTGTTTGGGATAAGAAGAACTTGCAGCCCTCCTGTCCCTCCCCCTCCCTATCATGCTAACTATCATCTTCATTCACAGCACTCTCCTCACCTGTCCTCCGCAACGTCTCCTTCCCGTACTCCAGGTATCTCTGCAGCCACTCAATGCAGATCTCCTCCAGGTAGCCCTTCCAGTATTGGGCAATGGCAGGTTCAGCCTCCCACTTCCTCTTGGTGTTCTGGGCTGGCACATCGGCTGCCGTCCAGGTGAGGGTCTCCTTGGCCAGGCTGATGTAGTCCCTCCCATCGTAGGCGTACTGGTGATACCCTCCTTTACTCCCATGTTTCTTCAGCTCACAGCCATACATCAACTGCCAAGTGTGAAACCCTGAAAGAGACCCACACAGGTGGGGAGATGAGGGAGGCAGCAGAGGATTGCGGAGGGGAGGCAGCTACTCCACCAGGAAACCCCCCCCCCCAGTTAAGCCCAATAAAATAAGTCCAGGCAGGAATGTTTTTTCTACCTCAGGCTCAGCATTAATCCAGTGTTAACATTAAAACACTGAGGGAATGAATCTCTCCTTACATCTTCCAGCGCCCCCCTTCCTCCTCCTCTCTCCCACCTTCATCTGGTTCTCCTCCCTCAACAGTTTCTGGCCCCACTGCCTTTGGGGTGCCCCTCTCAGCCCCACGGAGTATCCCCCCACATTTCCAAAAGGCCTTTTCCTCACCATCCTTCCCTGCAAAGGGGGGACCCTGCCAATCCCCATCTGTCGCTACTCTTATGTCAGCACCCACATCTGGATAAGGGGGCTCAGTTCCCTCCCCTCCGCGCTCTCCCTCCAGAAAAAAACAGCACAACATCGTGTACAGAGAGGAATGATATGCATGTGTGTCGATACTCTAAGGTAAAGGGTTGGTTTTTGCCTCCCTTTTACCTCACTGAGGCTCTTTTAGTTCCAGGTTGAGGAAGGAAAAATGGGGGGGGGTGTCCCCTCTGACCTCCCCAGTGCTCCCAAAAGGAAAGGGGCTGACATTTTACACCAGAAAGAGAGAGAGAGAGGCAGACAGAGGGGAGGGGGAGAAAAGGGAGCTTTCGATCCACTTCCCTCACCTCCTCCCCACAAAGATTGAAATCAGAGCATTCCCAAAAGTGGTACCAGGTTGCCTGGGATGAAAAAGGCATAGCCAAAAGTGTGTGTGGGGGGGCAAACATTTCCTAATGCTCCTGCTCCCTCCAGGCTCTGATTCAGGCAACACTCTCCCAAGATGGCTTCCTTCAGCTTCCAGAAGCCCCCAGTCAACTTCAGTCTATCATCCTTCCCAAGCCTTCCAAAAGCATAAGACTCACTCACCAACAACATCACTGCCATGACAAAATAAAGCCTCTTGCCATACAGCCTTGGGTCCCATATTGGGAGAAAGGCGGGAGATAAATTAAATAAATAAAACCAATAAAATACTGGCATCTTTCAGTTATGTTAGGTTCCAAAGAAATCATCTTGCAGGTCAGCATCTTAGTTTAGGATGTGTTTATTTTGATTCTCTCATACCATTCTACTGGGGCTGAATCCCTTGGTATATTTACTTGGGAGTAAATCCCACTGAATTCTGCTGGACTTACTTTTGGGTAAACATTTCAAAGACTGAGCTATCAAGTTGGTTTTAAACCCCCCCACCCATGGAATGCAACTATAACAATCAACCCAAAGAGAACATGAGAGAAGCTACAATTCCTTCAGAGGTCAGATTCTGGAATCTTCCTTCACGGGACAGAAAGTCTTTTCCATCTGAAATTTCTCCTGGCATGCCCCCCCCCGCCACTTGCTGCAGCCCCAGATGAAATAATCCATCCCATCCTCCTCCCGTAGGAATCTGCTTAGTTGTTTTCTAAGGGCAGTACTTTAGTTAGACAATCCTCTGCTGTCTTTCTCTGTACCTGGTGGCAATGAATTCCACTAGTTCACTATGCACTATGTTAAAAATGTGAAAAAAATATTTCCCTTTGAATCCTGCCAATGGCTAGTGTATATCTCACTGTTTTCCATATACTGTATATCATCTTCCAATTCATTTTTTAAATTTTACACATTACTCTTTTTCAGCCTTAAAGAACTAAAGCTAAGGTGAGCTCAAGGCATTTCTTCACATTCCCTTCGTGGACTCTGATGTCCTTGGGAATGCGCATTAGGGTTTGGTTTTATACACAACTAGTTTACTTCATCCTAAACATTCTCAGAAGGCAAGTGGCTTAACACTCAGGCAGTAACATCTTATATAAGACAATATGACTGAGTAAAATGTTTCTTCTTTCTAGTTTATGAAAACATGGTATGAAATGAAAAGCACCATCAACAACAAAAAACAGAACAAACCTTGTCTTTGGCTCTTTTAATGGCTCTCAGATGGGTCTATACCAACATCAGCATCTGCCAGGTATTTCTGGTGACATGAGTAGGGTTGCCAGATTTCAGGGTCTTGGAGCCCATTCACACTACACAATTACTGTAGAGCAGTATGATTCCACTTTAACTACCATGGTCTCATCCTATGGAATCCTGGAGTTTATAGTTTAGTGAGGTACTAGAACTCGCTGGCTGAAAAGTCTTAATGACCCCTCCCTAAATTGCCAATCCTAGAATTCCAAAAGACAGACCCACAGCAGTTAAAGTAGACTGCAGCACTGTAATTGTTTAGTGTGAATCCTCTTCTACAGTTCTCAAGTGATGGGGAGGAATCTCAGGGCAAGAGTGTGCAATGAATCAGTGGGGAGCCACATGGATTAAAGGACTAAAATTTACTTGTTCCTATGAGCTAAAAGAACATTTCTATAGAATGTTGGTTAAATAACACCAGAGAAATTGGCAAAAATATATGAAAGCATGAATATATCTGATGGAAATGTAAAAAACAAAACGGTGTATTTAACATTTATAGTGAAACTGTAAAAAAAATACTAGGAGATACTAGTGAAAAATTAGAAAATGGATGCAAAAGCTTCTATGAACTGAATTAGGTCTAAAAGTGGAGTTATATCTACTAAATATGATAAACCTTGAAAACAAAGAAGAGCGAGAACATAGGGATTTGATAAATTAATGGTGTCAGCGGTGCAATTGGTTTATGCCGGGTACTGGAAAATGAGTAAGATACTGAATAATTTTGAATGGATGGAAAAGGTAATGGACTTAGCAGAATTAGATGAACTGACTAATTGAATAAAAAGGAAGCCAATTGGGTTCTTTTTGAAAACATGGAAACCCTTTACTGACTACATGAAGCAACAAAGAAGGGAAACCAGTACTATAGGCTTTGATATTTAGGAAGTAAAGTTATTATTTTCAGTTCTGGAAAGAAATGTAGATTTAGAGAAGGTAAATAATAGATACTACCAAGGAAAAGAGGAGATACTAATTGGTTAAGATACAGTTAGAGAGGAGGAAGAAGTTATTTTAAAGAGGGTGGGAAAATGGGGTTGTTTTTATTGTGTGTCTATGTTTATGTGTGTTTGCGTGTTTACATTTATACATATTTTAAAATTTTGAATTAAAATTATTTTTTAAAAGAAAAATGTATCTCTCTGTGTGTGTGTCCATGCATGCATATTTTCCTTATTAGACTTGGTGGTTTTTATTTGAACTGTATAGTCTTGTGTAACTGTGGCTGATGCTTAATTTATCATGCTTAATGACATTGCTAGGGGCTGCCTTTGTAAATCTCACCAAAGCCCACTCCTATGATATCACAGCAAATCAGATAACATGGATAGCCTTGGTGATGGTCCCCCTGGGTTAAAATTGCTGCTGTTGAATGCCAGGTCAGTGAATGGGAAAACTCATCTCTGGGAAACCCTCAGCTCTGCCCACCAGGTTTTTCTGTGCAGCAGCAGGTGAGACCTGGGAAAAAAGGGGGGGGGGACAAGGAGGTGGAGAAGCAGTCATCTATCATGATTCCATCCCCCTCCCAGACAGTCCACAGGCTTTGAGTGTGGATACTGAAACATGGGTAGCTGGGACAGGAAAGGGATTCTGTTGGTGTATCACGCACCTCAGTGCTCAAAAGTCTCCCTTCCTGAGCTAGCCAGGGTAGCCTTGGTTGGTGTTGGAGTCTCCTTATCTAGTAGTACTGGGGGACTTCACTATACATGCTGAGATGCCCTCTTGGCAATGGCTCAGGACTTCAGGACCGCCATAGGTCTGTCTCAAGTCATACCGTATATTCCGGCGTATAAGACCACCTCCCCAATTTCCAGCCAAAAATCTAGGCTTAGGCATATATTCGCCAGATAAGACCACCACCACCACCACCCAATTTGGCTGGCTGGGGGCACCTTGCCAGCTGATCCTCTTTGTTTCCCAACTCATGAGGATCTCCTCGTGAGTTGGGAAAGCGAACAGGATCAGCTGGCAAGGCAACATTCGCCCCTCTCTTCAACCTTCCAGGAGGGAGCCCAGGAGGAAGATGCGGAGGCTGTGCAGCCAAACGGAGCATGTTCGCCCCTTCTCCCCACCTTCCTTGAAGGTGGGGGAAAAGGGCGAATCTAGCGGTTTGCCTTGAGGGGGCGAATCCCGGGTTTGGCAGCACAGCCTCTGCATCCTCCTCCTGGGCTCCCTTCCAGGAGGGAGCCCAGGAGGTAGATGCGGAGGCTGCAGCCAAATGGAGCACGTTCGCCCCTTCTCCCCACCTTCCTTGAAGGTGGGGGAAAAGGGCGAATCTAGCGGTTTGCCTTGGCCGCTGCAGAGGCGATCGAGCGGCAGCCGCGGCAAACCGCAACGTTCGCCCCTCTCCTCTGTCTTCCCTTGCTCCCCAAAGGGGGAGAAGGCAGAGGAGGGGGGCGAATGAACTGCAAACACTTTGCTTCACCCCCTGCCCCATCTCCTGCCTCTTCGCTCCATTTGTGAAGAGGCAGGAGATAGGCAGGCGAAGCAAAGTATATCCGGCGTATAAGACGACTGTCAGGGATGATGGGAGTTGTAGCTCTTCACCTCTGGCTCTAACTCACCACCTAGTTATGCAGCAGAGCTGACCAGCTTAGATCAGTGGTTAATGCTTTCCTCCTAAGCAGCAGAGTTTCAGAGAATAGGCTGAAGATCCTGACAAACTCTCCAAGCCTTCTCACTCTTCTCCAGGTGTCTCCAAAACGTCTCCAGGATTCACTCAGGCAACTCAGTAGTTTTATATAAAACCTACTTTATTCTTCTATATAAATATACTATATGGTCAACAAATCACAATCTCTATACACTACACCACCTCTACTCCACACAAATACATTGGCAAACATTGCAATTTTATAGCCATTGTTTATCACCACCCACTAGTTAGTTTCCACCCAGTGGGTGTGTACTTCCATTCTGATTGGTCCACACAGTTCCACCCATGCTTAAGACCAACCCATGTATTTCAACATTTCACCTTGTACACTTAATGATTCTCAGGTGTTTCCATTCTGCATTCAGTACCTCTGTCCTTGGCTCTCAGGCCTTCTAGATTACATTAGCAGTTTCACCTGTGTGGCTTCATAATTGCTCTTGCTTAGTCATTGTGACTTTCACATACATATTTTATTTCTTTCACTGTATGTCCCATGTTGCATTTTCCTTAACAATCCCCTCCGAAATATAATATTGTACGTGTCTTACAAAGTCATTCCAACCATTTGTGTCAGCCTTTCATGTTTTTCTACTGTCAATGCTTTTGTGAACAAATCTGCTATGTTGTGTTGTGTTTCTATATATCTCAATTCTATTTCACCCTTCTGAACCATGTCTCGCACATTTTGATATCTTACACCAACATATTTTGTTCTGTTCTTCAAACTTTCAGTTTCAGCCGTTGCTATGCATGACTGTGAATCTTCCAGAATTTCCACTGGTATCTTGTAACTTTCATTTAAATCATTTAGCAATTGCTTAATCCACTGTACCTCATTTACTATCTCATTCAAAGCAGCGAATTCTGCTTCCGTCGTGCTTAACGCTACATTAGTTTGTTTTCTACTTCTCCAAACTATTGGACTTTCACTATATTTAATTATCATTCCTGTAACTGACTTCTTGTCTCCTAATTCTGATGCAAATGAACTGTCTACATAACAATCTAGATCTGAACTACTGCTTCTTATTATCAATTTCCTATCTAAGGTTCCTTTCAAATATCTCAATAAATGTTTTACCGCTGTCCAGTCTTCGACTTTTGGATCATTAACCCTTCTAGACAATACATTTACAGCATAAGAAATGTCTGGTCTGGTGTGGCAAGATATGAATTGTAAAGATCCTATTATACTTCTGAAGAAAATCTTGTCCTCAAACGCTCTAGTTGTTTCTTCAGACACAAAACCAGTTGTCATTGGAGCTCTTACTATTTTTGCATTCTGTAATCCACACTTTTCAATCAATCTTTCAATTTTATTTCTCTGACTTAACAAACAATGTCCTTCTTCTGTCCATTCAACGCAAATACCTAAATAAGACTTCAATACACCTAAGTCCTTCAAAACAAACTTCTCAGACAATTCTCTTTTTACTGACTCAATTTCCTGTTTTGACTTTGCTGCTACGCACAAATCATCTACATAGATCACTAATACTATGTCTCCTTTTGTATAAACACAAGCATCTGCAATGCTCCTCTTGTAACCTAGCTTAACTAGCTCATCATTGATGCACAGATTCCACGCTCTGGCACTTTGTTTTAAACCATACAATGCTTTCTTTAATTTATAAACTCTCTGACTACCATTTTCTTCAAAACCTTGTGGCTGCTCCATAAACATTTCTTCATTCAAAACCGCATTCAAGTAAGCTGTCTCAAAATCAAAATGTTCTACAACTAAATTCCTTTTTACTGCTACAGCTAGAACCATTCTCAGACTTTCTGGCTTTGCAGTTGGAGAATATGTCTTATCATAGTTCTCATACTGCTGTTGTGCAAAACCCTTAGCCACTAACCTAGCTTTATATTTGATACTTCCATCTGGCATTTCTTTCCTTTTGTATACCCATTTACAACCAATTACTTTCTTGTCTTTGGGTCTGTCAACAATTTCAAAAACATCTTTATCTACCAGGCAACCAAACTCATTATCCATTGCATCAAACCATCTTTCCTGTTCTTCACTAGAATAACTTTCCAATTGTTCAAAACTTTCAGCCTCTTCTACTGCTAAACAAGCTCTTGCCTTTGTCACAACAAACCTATCTGGAGGCTTTCTAACTCTATGACTACGCCTGGGAATAAAGTCTGCTGTTCTGTCTCTTTCATCCTCACTTTCTCTACTAGGAGTTTTAGTTCTATGGCTAAATCTCTTGTCTTCAGTCATTCGAGTAGTAGTAGGCCTAGATGCTATCTCATCATCAGAAGAACTACCACTGCTGCTAGGTGATGCTTCCTGCTTAACTGAAACCCCTCCGTTTCCTGAGGTTGGTTCAGTTTGTGCTTCTGGCTCATTTGAACTCCCTAATCTCAAAAACACTTCTTTATTGGCATGCAGTTTGTCCCAACCAGCATGTCTCTCGAAATTTGCAGACCTAGAATACTGCACTTGTTTTCCATCCAAATGAAACTTGTAGCTATTTCCAGAATACCCCCAAAACCTAAGCCTTTTGCTTTTGGGTTCTCCTTTCCTCCTGAAACAAGCAGGTGTGTAAACATGAGCAAATTGTCCAAAAACCCTTAAGTACTTGTAATTTGGAATTCTCCCATACAATACCCTTTAGGGAATGTCTTCAATTTCTGAATGATACAGTCTGTTACTAATATGCATTGCAGTCAAAGTTGCTTCTGCCCAAAAACTATCTTTCACTCCTGCATCTGCCATCATACAAGCAGTAATTCTTTTTATATCTTGTATTTTTTTCTCTGCTAACCCATCCTCACTAGGACAAGCAGGGTTTATAGTTTCATGCCTTATTCCCACCTTTTGAAACCAGTTAAACAATTGATTATTTAAAAATTCTCCTCCTCTATCAGTAATGATGGTGCCTACTCTGCTATCAAATTGTCTTTCCACCATTCTTACCCATGCTTTTAAACTTTGCCCAGCGTCAGATTTGTTTTTCATTATTCTTACAATTGCAAACCTTGTATACCTATCAACAATTACTAGGAAATACTTGCTTCCCCCTAAGGACAAGCAATTAGCTTGGGCGACATCTGCATGTACATACTGAAATGGTCTTTGAGCAATTCTTTTTGTTTTCTTAGCTACTGGAAAAGCTCTGACCTTTACCTGATGACATACCGTACAATCTAAGTGGTTTTTGCATTCAGCAACTTTTAAATCTGGACACATACTGATTAAATTCTTTAAACATTTGAAGCTCGCATGGCCGAATTTTCTGTGGAGCTCGTGTATGCAGTCTTTGTGGATTGGAATATTTTCTATGTTATTAGCTTCTTCAACCCTGTAGCTATCAATATTGTCCTCCAAATAATAAAGTTTGTCCTTTTTCAAACCTATGCCATGCAATTCCCCATTCAATTTTATCTTACACATGTTCTTTTCAAAGATGACTGTGTAGTCTCTTTCTGTTAATCTGCCTACTGATAACAAATTATTTTCTAACTCCTTTACATGTAAGACATCATTAAAATTCTCTTTTAGCCCTGGAATGTACACAGTACCCATTTGATTTACAGTACTGAGCTCTTTCCCATCAGCCAAAACTACAGTATTTACATTAGCTGATTTTCTGTTACTTATTAAATTAATATTATTACACATCGAAGTTGAGGCTCCTGAGTCAACTAGCCATTTAGAATTTGCATTTTGTTTTTCCTTAATCATGGTTGCAAACCCCTTTTTATTACCACTGTCCCTCAAAAATGGAGGTCTGGACTGTTTTTGATACTGCCGCGGCTGCCATCTGCTCTCTGCTTGCTTGCGTCTCTCAGCTGCAAAATGTTTACAATGTCTCTGCAGATGACCAATCTTCTTACAATAAAAGCACCTCCGTTGCTCCCTTGTAGAAGCTGCTTCCTCCTGCGTTCGCCAGTCAGGCGTTGTTTGTTGTTTTGGCAGTCTTTAAACTTGCTGAGTCACCCTGCTCAGACTTTCTCCTCTGGTTCTCTTCCAGTATTCTGGCCACAATTAAGTCTCTATTAAGCTCAGCTTCTGGCAAGTTCTGCAAGCTGTTCGTTATATTGTCCCACGAAGAGTCTAGCGATTCTATTAAAATGTAGCATTGCTGCTCTTTGCTAATTTGCACTCCCCTCAGTTCAGCTTGCACAAACAAATCTTGCATTATTTTTAAATGTTCTATCACACACTGCCCTTTAGCCATCTTTTGCCTGTATATTCTTTTAGACCATAGCATTTTTGCAAAAGCAGTTGAAGGAGTGTGTAATCTCTGCAAGATATCCCACACATCCTTGGCGGACGTTTTATCTCTGACGTCATTAATTAAGTCTTCTTCAAGCATGAGATAAAGACAAGCTTTTGCTTTACTATCTCTCTCTTGAGTGGCTTCATCAGCATCGGCTGCCAGCCCTGTTTCAACTGTTGACCACAGACCTTCCTTTACTAGTAGAGATTGGGCATAAATCTTCCAGGTAGAGTAGTTGTTTCTATTTAGTTTACTAAACTTTAGAATTTCCATCCTGATTTGTGCAGTGACTCAATTTGACACAGTCCTTCTGAGTATGCACAGCCGACCCGTCTGGGCTTAAGCAAAACACAAAATGATTTACTCACGAGGTTTATCAGTACAGCACAAACAGCTTGCTCTGATCTGTCCTCCACAAAGCTTTCTTCCACTCTCTGGAACTTTCAGCTTCTGTGGATGCTGGGTGCTCTAGTAACTGGGCCCATAACCCTTGTCAGGGATGATGGGAGTTGTAGCTCTTCACCTCTGGCTCTAACTCACCACCTAGTTATGCAGCAGAGCTGACCAGCTTAGATCAGTGGTTAATGCTTTCCTCCTAAGCAGCAGAGTTTCAGAGAATAGGCTGAAGATCCTGACAAACTCTCCAAGCCTTCTCACTCTTCTCCAGGTGTCTCCAAAACGTCTCCAGGATTCACTCAGGCAACTCAGTAGTTTTATATAAAACCTACTTTATTCTTCTATATAAATATACTATATGGTCAACAAATCACAATCTCTATACACTACACCACCTCTACTCCACACAAATACATTGGCAAACATTGCAATTTTATAGCCATTGTTTATCACCACCCACTAGTTAGTTTCTACCCAGTGGGTGTGTACTTCCATTCTGATTGGTCCATACTGTTCCACCCATGCTTAAGACCAACCCATGTATTTCAACATTTCACCTTGTACACTTAATGATTCTCAGGTGTTTCCATTCTGCATTCAGTACCTCTGTCCTTGGCTCTCAGGACTTCTAGATTACATTAGCAGTTTCACCTGTGTGGCTTCATAATTGCTCTTGCTTAGTCATTGTGACTTTCACATACATATTTTATTTCTTTCACTGTATGTCCCATGTTGCATTTTCCTTAACATTTGGAGGGCACTTTTGAGTGCTCAAAAGTCGTCTTACATGCTGGAATATACGGTATCTGAACCCAATGAGCTGCTGGGTACTTAAAACTCACTGGGACTCAGAACTTCTGCATGGGTGGGGGACCAATTAGGATGGTCCACCTAAGAGGCTGATGGATCTGGATGATTCCTGATGGGTCTTGGGGATTTATCTCTCACCACAGCAGTCAATTCTGCTGAAGCTCTGGCTGACCTCTGGTACAGGGAAATAGACAGGACAGTGGACACCATGGCTCTTGAGCGTCCCTTCTTACAGAGTGGAGCCAAACCACCACCATTGGTTTTCCAGGGAAGTAGTGTGACAGACTGTGTTAATACTACCGTTAAGGCCTGGAACCATGTTATTTGATCATATGGCGAGCCAGGCATCACTAGTGGTGATGAAGCCAGTGAGGCGGAGACTAGAGTGATGTTGGCAGAAGACTTAGGGCTGATTTGAAGGCCCACTCCATGGCAGCGCAGGTAGCAAAGAGTTATTTTTTGCTGCCACCATTGCATCTGTAAGAAGCTGTCTAAAGGAGCTGTTTTGATCGGTCAAAAGTCTATTACACATTGGTCCTCAACGACTCGACAGCTCACTGTGAAGAATTTGCATGGCACTTTACAGATACGTAAAATTGTTCAAATGCATCGGACTTGAATGCTGAAGCTGATACAGTTCCATTGGGTGTAACCTTGGCTCCTGCTGGTCCAGTGTTATTAGATACTGTTCCAATTTGTGCAGCCTGAGGATGTGGACAGGATCCTTGGAGAATGGGGAGCCATCATATGTTTCTGCTGGAAATCCCCCTGACCCTGGGTGAAGTTCATTCACAACTATCATGTCAGAATGCACAGAGAAGTTATTGAAATCCACAAATACCTGGACAACTTCAACAGGAAAGAGAAACCCTTAAAGTAAACAAAGTTTGGGTACCAGTCCTGAAAAACACCAAAATAAAAGCTGAACACATGCAAATGAACTTCACCCAGGGCCAGGGGGATTTCCAGCAGATAACGGACCATTAACCAACAATTAGCCAGACAGACACTAATCCTCCCTGCATATCTCCCCCCAGGAACTAGCCATTCAAATACACAAATTTACATATCCTCTCTAACAGGGACTCACAGTATATAAACCCACACACCCCTACCCAACCATTCTCTGAAGATGGCAGCCACAGGTGCAGGCGAAACGTCAGGAATAAACTCTTTCAGAACATGGCCTCACAGCCCAGAAAAAAATCCACAGGAAATCTTTCTCCTTTGTTTTTATTCAAGGTTGAACTTGTATCAGTGTCCACACCTACCTACTTTTTTTAAGAGGGAGAAGTAGGGAGATGGAAGGAGTGAATATACACTTGGCCATCTCTTCTCCCCCAGTCCTATCTGATTAGGGAGGTACTGCATTGTTGGCACAGAAATGGAAGTTGTGAGAGAAATGTAAAAAGAATGGCTTCATTTTGGATTGAATCCTCACCGGGTTTTCATGGTAAAAAGACCTTCAGAAGTGGTTTACCGGTGCCTCCTTCTGCGCACAGTGCTAACAAGAGTTAGCTGAAGTGCCTTAGAGATTCTTCACCAGTGTCAAACCACCATCATTCCTACTCACTCTTGTTGCTGCCCAGCAGCTCTTTGGGCATATTTCATCTGGCTCCTCAGTCTAATGTGGGGGATCCTACCAGCAGCACTGCTACCATCAACACAGCCTTTGCTTCCCAGGAGCATGCAATTCTACCACCATGGGGGAGCCATGGGGGATGACTCATTAGAAAAGATGACAATGTTCAGTAAAAGATGGTAGAAAAAGAGGAGGACCACACTACAAGTGGAGAGATGCAATCCAGGAGGCCACAGCTATGAGCCCGCAAGACCTAAGCAGAGTTGTTGACGGAGGCTCTTGGAGGTTTCTCATTCATAGGTTTGTCATAAGTCCAAGCTGACTTGACAGCAGTTGACAACAAGAACATGAAAATACACTTTTGCTGATGGGGCATTTTGCAGTGACTAAGGTGGACAGTTTCTCCAAACTCAGCTGCAGGAATTGCTGTGGTAGTATACAATATAACCCTCACTGCTAATGGCCAAGGCCTGCTAAATGAAGATCACAGGCACAGGGCCCCATCCTGACCTCTGCACTTGGGAGGGAGGAAGTGGCTGACAGGGGAAGAAGGACTGACCAATCAACAGAGGATAATGATCCTTGAGGTAGGATTTGGATTACTTACTAATCCCTTGGTGCATATCCACCATTAGGAGGGCACAGGAATGGGGAGAGAAAAAGAGGGGGGAACCTGAGACATATCTTTTAAGTTTCTTGGCAGAGAGTCAGGAGAGCTTCATCCTGTGAATTTGGGGTGATTTGGGGCCATGTAACTTGTGGAAAGTTATGGAACGGAGAACCTCATCAATGGGGTCAGATGGAGAGATTCTTAAAAGGTCAGGTCCTGTACAGTTTATTTTATAACAGATTCTTGTCATGTTTATGTGGGAGAGGAAGAGAGACCATTTTCTTTCCTTCACCTGACTGGATAGCACACCTGAGAGAGAAAGAGAAAACAAGATAGAGGTGGGGAGCATGGAGAGGAGGACTTGCATAGATCTTGAAGTTTTTGTCCTCTGTCTTAGCAAAAGGTGAGCTGAAGATAAGCTGTCTTCCTCTTGCATGTATGCTTCTCCTCTCCACGCTTAGATATGATTCTTAGATCAGAAGTGAACTAAGTGTGGCCCTCCATATGTTGTTAGATTGCAACTCCCAGCATTCTTACCACTGGATAAGCTGGCTAGGGCTGTTGGGAGTTGTAGTCCAACACCAACCACAGGGCTACACTTTGCCTTCTTGTCCTAGATGTTCAATGAAAAGCATGAACAGGGTTGTATTTCTCCTTACATTTTTGCTGCTGATATTTTCTTATTATTAAGCTAATCCTGGATGGAAGAAGGGAATAAATTCTTCAGTGTTCATGCTTTGGGGTTCCTGTATTATTACAAGGAGACCTAAAGGGTTGCACCCAACCACTAAAGTTCATGTCCTACCCATTATATGGAGTTACTTTAGCCTTGAAACTTTTGCCATTATGAGAAAAGAAAATGAGAAACATTTATAAAATATGGAGTTGGAAGGGACTTCAAGAGTCATTTAGTCCAATGTCCACCATGCAGGAATCCTGAGATTATTCTTAATAATTGTCACGTAAAAATTAAGTTTGCACACAGTAATTCTTCTTGGATAATCAAGTATAATCCTTGACATGTAGCTCAAGCCACTTAAACTGAATGTAACTTTTTGTTATTCTGTTATAAGAATCTAGTCAGTCAATCTTTTAGAATGACTCCTATCTTAAAATAAACTGATTTAAAAATTAAGATGTTGAAGCTACATTTTAAGGACAGAAATAGAAAACTATGTTGTAAAAATCTAGGGGTATCTTAAGACTGCAACCCCAATCACACCATATACTATGGAGTAAGTCCCACTGGACAAGGTTAGAAATAATCTTTTTCAAGCTATAATCTTGGTTAGGTAAAACTGCAGCAGTTATTTCGCCAAGGTTTCTATACATAAAAGAGAATGGGCCAATGTATTGGTTAAAAAGGTAAGCAATAGGACATTCGCTACAATGATTTAGAAAGAGATATGGGGTGGGGCTATAGTATTATGACACTATATAGAAGAACCTTGCTTGACAGTTACATTTTGATGGGCGGGGGAAGCTTGAAATGAATATTAACATACGAGTTACTGAAAACTATTTAAATTCTTAATATCATAATTTAGGATGAATGGAATAAATATAGTAAACAGTTATGGCAATCAGCTACCATGCTAACTGTTGTTATACATAATCTTTTCTATCTTTGTGTGTGTTGGTGTGCCTTCAAGTTGCCTGTTGAATTATGGCAACTCCCATGAAGTCCATAGGGTTTTTTGGGGCAAGGAATACTCAGAGGTGGTTTTGCCAGTTGCGTCCTCTGAAATGTAGCCCACAGCACCTGGCATTTGTTCCATCCAAGTACTAGCATGAGCTGACCCAGCTTAGCTTCCAAGGTCAGACGGGATTTGGTGCTTTTGGGGTAAATTTAGGCTTTATTCTATCTGTACTTAGGCATAACTTTGGGTCAAAAGCTAATCAAATATTTAATTATTTAACTCCACAAAATGAGAGAGGCAGACAAGAAAGACCTCCAGGTAGATTCCCCCTCCCAACCCAGATGATCCTCCACCACCAAGCACTCTGCAGCAAGGATCCCAGGAGGAGAAAAGGAGGGAGGGGTGGCAATAGAGATCCCAAGTGTCTATTTTAGATCTGATCCTAACCAACAGAAACGACCTAGTTAATGGGGTGCAAGTGGTGGGATCCTTAGGTGAGAGTGATCATGTTCTCCTGGAGTTTGTTATACAATGGAAAGGAGAAGCCAGGCATAGTCAGACACGCATTCTTGACTTTAGGAGAGCTGATTTCAATAAACTCAGGGAAATACTGGGGGTGATCCCATGGTCAGGAATACTGAAAGAGAAGAGACCTCAAGACGGATGGGACTTTCTCAAAAGGGAGATACTGAAGGCACAATTTCAAACAGTACCATTGAGGAAGAAAAATGGGAGGTGTCTCAAGAAACCAGGATGGATGACTAAAGAACTTTCAATGGAGCTAAGTTTTAAATGGAACATGTATAGGAAATGGAAAAGGGGGGAAATCACCAAAGAAGAATTCAAACAGATAGCGAACACGTGTAGGAGTAAAGTCAGAAAAGCTAAAGCGCAGAATGAGCTCAGGCTTGCTAGGGAGGTTAAGAACAATAAAAAGGGTTTTTTTGGGTATGTCCGCAGCAAAAGGAGGAAGAAGGAAATGATAGGGCCACTACGTGGAGAAGATGGCAAAATGCTAACAGGGGACAGAGAAAAGGCAGAATTACTCAACACCTTCTTTGCCTCAGTGTTTTCAGAAAAGGAAAAGGAGGACCAACCTGAGGAGAATGGAACAGAGGACACAATAGGGGAAATCCAGCTCAAAATAAGTAAAGAGGTAGTACAGGAATACCTTCTTAATCTAAATGAATTTAAATCTCCAGGACCAGATGAACTACATCCAAGAGTATTAAAAGAGCTGGCAAATATAATCTCAGAGCCATTGGCAATAATCTTTGAGAACTCCTGGAGAACAGGAGAAGTCCCAGCAGACTGGAGGAGGACAAACATTGTTCCCATCTTCAAAAAGGGGAAAAAAGAGGATCCCAACAATTATCGTCCAGTTAGTCTGACATCAATACCAGGGAAGATTCTAGAGCAGATCATTAAACAGAGAGTCTGTGAACATTTAGAAGGCAATGCCATAATCACAAAAAGTCAACATGGGTTTCAGAGAAACAAGTCATGCCAGACTAATCTGATCTCTTTTTTTGATAAAGTTACCAGCTTGGTAGATGAGGGGGATGCTGTGGACATCGCATACCTTGATTTCAGTAAGGCCTTTGACAAGGTTCCCCATGACATTCTTGCAAACAAGCTTGTAAAATGTGGGCTAGACAAGTTAACTGTTCAATGGATTTGTAATTGGTTGACCGGCCAAACCCAAAGGGTGCTCAGCAGTGGCTCCTCTTCGTCTTGGAAAGATGTGACCAGTGGGGTGCCACAGGGTTCTGTCCTGGGCCCAGTGCTATTCAACATCTTTATCAATGACTTGGATGAGGGAATTAGGGGCATACTTATCAAATTTGCAGATGACACCAAATTAGGAGGAGTAGCTAATACCCTAGAGGACAGGATCAAAATTCAGAATGACCTGGATAGACTGGAGAGCTGGGCCAAAGCTAACAAAATCAAATTCAATACGGAGAAATGTAAGCTACTGCATTTAGGGCGGAAAAATGAAATGCATAAATATAGGATGGGAGAGACCTGGCTGAATGAGACCACGTGCGAAAGGGATCTAGGAGTCCTAGTAGACCACAAGTTGAACATGAGCCAACAGTGCGATGCGGCAGCTAAAAAGGCCAATGCGATTTTGGGCTGTTTCAATAGAAGTATAGTGTCTAGATCAAGGGAAGTAATAGTGCCACTCTATTCTGCCTTGGTCAGACCTCACTTAGAATACTGTGTCCAGTTCTGGGCACCACAATTAAAAAAGGATATTGACAAATTGGAGCGTGTCCAGAGAAGGGCAACTAAAATGGTGAAAGGTCTGGAAATGATGCCTTATGAGGAGAGACTTAGGGAGCTGGGTATGTTTAGCCTGGAAAAAAGACGGTTAAGAGGCGATATGATAGCCCTGTTTAAGTATTTGAAGGGATGTCACGCTGAGGATGGAGCAGGCTTGTTTTCTGCTGCTCCAGAGACTGGAACACGGAGCAATGGGTGCAAGCTCCAGGAACAGAGGTTCCACCTCAACATTAGGAGGAACTTTTTGACAGTAAGAGCTGTTCGGCAGTGGAACGCACTCCCTCGGAGTGTGGTGGGGTCTCCTTCCTTGGAGGTCTTTAAACAGAGGCTGGATGGCCATCTGTCGGGGATGCTTTGATTGTGATTTCCTGCATGGCAGGGGGTTGGACTGGATGGCCCTCGTGGTCTCTTCCAACTCTGCAATTCTATGATTCTATGATTATCCTGATACATAACCTGTATTCGGGACAAGAAGCTACTGTCAAAATGGAACAGAAGAAATGGAATGATTTCCAATTGGCAAGGGGGTCAGGCAAAGGTGCATGTGATCACCCTATTTGTTTAACTTGTATGCTGAACCTATCCTATGTAAAGGAGGATTAATTATACTTGGAGGAAGGAGACGTGAAAACTGGAGGAAGCAACATCAACAATTTAAAATATGCAGATGACACTTTACTACTAGCAGAAAATAGCAAAGATTTGGAACAACTACTACAGGTAGTTAAGGAAAAAAGTGCAAAGGCAGGTTTATGGTTGAACATTTAAGAAAACAAAAATAATGACCACAGATGATTTACATAACTTTAAACTAAGTTGCCCCTCCACAATCGTGGCTTTGACTTTCACAGTTCCATTTATTCTTGGAATTTCCTCCTCCCTCTTTGCTCCCTGGGGAAGGGGGGAGCCGAAGCCCATGAAAGCCACCACTATCGCCGCCAAGAAGGCTCGTTTTAAAGGCATTCACCTCACCACACCCAAGGTTGGGGGGCACCCAAGGAAGGCCCACACCATCCGCCACTGTTCCCTCCGTGGGGGACTTAACCGAAGTCGCTTGCTTAGAAGACAATGCACAAGAGCAACCCCCCTGCCACATTCCCTGCAAAGCCAAGCCTCCAAGTACTCAGCAGTGGTGGGGGGTGTGGGTGGCAGGGAGGGGAGGTCGAAGAGACTTTGTCCTCCCCCTTTCCCTCTCGCTCAAGACCCGATGGGTGCCGCAGCGGATCGGGCCTTGAGTGAAGGGGAAACCGGGTGGAGAGGCTCTGCCTGCCCACCCCTTTCCCCCTCGCTCAAGACCCGATGGGCGCCGTGGCGGATTGGGCCTTGAGTGAAGGGGAAACCGGGTGGAGAGGCTCTGCCTGTCCACCCCTTTCCCCCTCGCTCAAGACCCGATGGGCACCGTGGCGGATTGGGCCTTGAGTGAAGGGGAAACCGGGTGGAGAGGCTCTGCCTGGCCATCCCCTTTCCTCTTCCCCTAAGGCCCTGCAGTGCCACGGATCAGACCATGAGAGAAGGGGAAAGATGGCAAAGAGACCATAGCAGACGCAGCGCGGAGACCCTGAAGGCATGGTGGCAAGGGCATAGTTGCAGTGGCAGCAGCAGTGGTGCCATGGTAGCAGTGATGGGGCAATCAACGGTCGTGGTGGGAGTGGAGGAAGAGGAGGTCTGGGAGGCCTAGGCAGGCTGGGTTGCGGTGGCGGCCTGGGCCACAAGCCTCTCTCCCTCCCTTCCTCCTCCTACAGGACGTTCCATCCATGCACGCCCCCAACCAATCTTTACATAAATTTTTATTCACATTTTTTCATATTCATAGGGGTCTTGAGCCCCTAACCCCTGCGAATGTGAAGGGAAGACTATAGTTCAAGTTTTCCCATACCTTGGCTCATTTGTTAATCAGAATCGAGACTGCAGTCAAGAAATCAGAAGAACAGGACGTGGAAGGACAGGTATAGAGGAACTAGACAAGTGTATAGATATATAATTGAATACTAAAGTTAGGATTGTCCATGCCATCCTATTTCCAATGTCTATGTAAGGTTGTGAAGGCTGGACAGTGAAGAAAGCTGATGGGGAAAAAAATCAACTCATTTGAAATGGGGTGCTGGAAAAGAATTCTAAAGATATCGTGGACTGCTAGAAAGACAAATAAATCAAGCCAGAACTCTGCCTAGAAGCCAAGATAATTGAGACTATGGTATAGTGGTTAGAGCACTGGACCATGACTCTGGAGATGAGGGTTCAAATCCTTGCTTGGCCATAGACACCCACTGGGTAACCTTTGGCAAGTGACACTCTCTCAGCCTTAGAGGAAGGTAAAAGCAAACGCCTTCTGAACAAATCCTGCCAACAAAACCCTATTATATGCCTTAGGGTTGGAAATGACTTCAAGGCACACGGCAGCAACCAAAAGGTAAAGTGTAGCAGGAAAAGAGGAAGACCACATTATAGATGGACACACTGAATCAAGGAAGCCATGGCCCTGAGTCTGCAAGACCTGAGCAGGACTGTTGATAAAAGGGTGACCTGGAGGTCTCTCATTCATAGGGCCGCCATAAGCTAAAGTTAACTTGATGGCAGTTAAGACACAGACACACACATGATGCACAATAGTACTCTGCTCTTTGGGGATCTTTTTCCAATGGGAAAATAAAAAAAGATTTCAAATACAAAAAGGCATAAATGCCATCAGGAATCTTTGCATCCAGGCATTCAAGGTTCACAATATCGGAAAACAAGAAGAGACTTTTTTGGTGTTACAATGCAGATGAGTAGAAGTTTTATTGACAGTACATTTGTACACAGCCACTAATAGCTGTGTACAAATGTACACAGGGGGACTTTGTCCAAGGCACCCTCCAGCCCTCCCTGAAATGGTCTCTGGACATACACATCCCTTGCTAGGCAGTTCTCTTCCTTCCTTCTCTACACTTAATGAGCAGTTCCCACAGACTGGTTTTGTTGTGGCAAACTTTTCACCATCACATCAAGCTACCAGTAGCCCTTTCACATTACCCAATTATAGCACTATGTTTCTACTTTAAACTGCAATGGCAACATCCTCTGGAAGCCTGGGATACATAGTTTGGTGAGGCACTAGAGGAGTTCTATAGGTGAGGATTCTAAGCACTCCTCATTAAACTACAAATCCCTGGATTCCATTGGATGGAACCATGACAATTAAAGAGGAATCTCAGCACTAAAATCATGCATACCCTCCGTTTCACAGATGAAAACCAGGACAAATGTAGCCAAGAGTTATCAAGGAGAGATCAAGATTGCAAAAGTTACCATCCTCTATGAGGAGCGGCTTAGGGAGTTGGGTATGTTTCATCTGTGGAAGAGAAGGTTAAGAGGTGACATGATAGCCATGTTTAAATATTTGAGGGGATGTCATACTGAGGATGGAGCAAGCTTGTTTTCTGCTGCTCCAGAGACTAGGACACGGAGCAATGGGTTTAAACTACAGGAAAAGAGATTCCACCTAAACATTAGGAAGAACATCCTGACAGTAAGAGCTGTTTGGAAGTGGAATACACTGCCTCATAGTGTGGTGGAGTCTCCTTCTTTGGAGGTTTTTACACAGAGGCTGGGTGGCCATCTGTCAGGAGTGCTTTGATTGTGTATTCCTGCATGGCAGGGGGTTGGACTAGATGGCTCTTCTGGTCTCTTCCAACTCTATGATTCTATGTTTCTACAAGGAAGAACACGAGCTAGGAGAGGCTGCAGCAGTTTGCTTCTGCCTGAATCTACAGGGAAGGGAGAGATTACACCCCTCCTCTCTTTTCCCCCTGTTGAGTTAATGGAGCGCAAACTACTTTGGCACTTTAAACTCAGTTTGCAGCAACAGAAGCAGGCAGAGGACAAAGGAGGACAAAGTGGGAGGAAGAGGAGAGAGAAACTGGGACAATTCCCCCTCCCCTCCTCTCAATCTCCAGCCCTGAAGGAGACAGACTGGATGAGACTCTGCTGTGTCCTCCCAACCTCTTTCCCCACCAACCCCTGTGGCCTCCTGTTGGAATGGAGCACAGAGGAAGGAGAGGGGGATTTTCAAGTTTAATATTTAAAAGTAATTTTTTAAAATCCCCTTTCAAAACTTAAAAAGTCCTTTATTTTTAATCAAAAATTTAAAAATCAAATGGGGTTTGAGGGCCTCCCTCTCTCACTTCTGCTTCAATAGAAAGGGAATTAGGAGCATTTGGCCAATCATCTGTGTGTTATATTCCAAATGGGTGTCAGGAGCCTGACCCAGCTAGGTCCTCCCATCACAATAGTACCTTGATTTGTAGTTTAGGATGATGTGTGTTGTGGCGTGTGCTTTGGTGAAAACATGTAATCAGGCATTAGTGATAGAAGATGCCTTTTTTGTTGCTGAGAAATGTGCTGCCCTTAGAAAGGGATGAACTGTAACTGGAAAATGAATGTTTGTGCTGTGCTGACCAATTAGGATACTGGTGTCTGGTGGGGGGGGGGAGGGGAGCTTTAACGTACTGCTGAGATTGCTGCCCAGTCTCTTCCCCATACACGTGCACACACATCCTTTGCCATTCTGAATAACAGTTACTGTTCTTGATGATGATAAATAATCAAAGAGAATAATGAAAAGGATTTTTAAAAGGTGCTGGAAGAGCAAGCACATACTTAAAGATGCTGCTTCAGGGGTGTGCCCAAACATGGCTGAGAGGAGCCTAAGGGGGAAAAATCCAATGTGTTGCCAGTAGTGTACTAAGAAACCAGTATTGCACTAAGGCCAAAGTGTGAAATTATGCTGTTTGCTCAAAATTATAGCTAGTTGTATGAACGAGGACTTATAGAAGTGTCAAACAACAAAAGAAAAATGCAAATGGCTTCTGTGGAAAAAAAAAACTTGTGAAAAAGCTCAAGTATTCCAAGTGACAATATACTGTTTATGGACAATGTCAGTATTGTAATCGCTGCCTATCTTTAAGGAAAGCTTTTTGGTTGGTTACTATTTTAAAACCATCTTAAACTGCAAGTGTTCATGTGGGTTTCAACTCTTCTCAGATTATAACTGGTCTGTGTGGCTTTGCAACTCTCACCCATATTTTTTAATGTAACTTTTTAGCCTGTCTACTGTGTTAGTTAACTAATTAGTTAGTTAATTAGTCAGTTAATACATAACCATTTTTTTAAAGGGAAAGGGTGAACACAGAGAACTTCACTGTCTCTTCTCTACTCCTTTAAAATTACTGCCATTGTGAGGTGTTATGAAAAGACATCTGCACAGACTGAGGCCTTCTCCTGATAATGTAGAAAGACCCTCAAATACTGTAGGTTAGCCTAAAATTCCTAGGTCTTGGGAAAACCCAAGATCAAAGAAATTAATTTTATGCTTCCTTTCTTCCTGCCTTTCAATTAAGTAATAAAATGTCACAAGGAAGTTTGAGGAAAGCTGGATGTTAACTTCACATCCTAGTGTTAGCTGTACTTTGAAGTTGTTGCTTGTATCACAGACAAATGGTTAGCAAATGGTTAGCAGTGTGTACATGACTCCTCATCTATAAAAAGCTATAACCCCTGAATGGGAGGAGGAAGCCTCCATTCATTTTCCTAATGTCTCTGTGTCAGCTATGCAACCTCTGAATAAAGTCTTTTAGCATTCTGCTCACTCTGATGATGCCTCTGGGTCTTTTGTTGCAACAAAATGCAACAGCAGAAGCCTGTTCTGATGCTTAATAATTTGCACATTTAATAGTCTCAAAGAGGTCTTCCTCAGGTTTACCCTCAAAGTAGTTTCAAGGACAACTGACTAGAATTCTTCAATTAACTTTGCTCACAGATGCATAAAATTAATAATTATTATTTGCTATTTGCACTGAACCACTGCAATGGTAAGTTTTCATTTTTGAAAGGGCTTCTCCTTCAGCTGAACATAACTAACTTCTGATAATTTTTTAACAGACGTCTTGCTTTTGGAAGATCATAGAATCATAGAATTGTAGAATTGGAAGAGACCACGAGGGCCATGCAGTCCAACTCCCTGGCACGCAGGAAATCACAATCAAAGCATCCCTGACAGATGTCCATCCAGCCTCTGTTTAAAGACCTCCAAGGAAGGAGACCCCACCACGCTCCGAGGGAGTGTGTTCCACTGCCAAACAGCTCTTACTGTCAGAAAGTTCCTCCTAATGTTGAGGTGGAATCTCTGTTCCTGGAGATTGCATCCATTGCTCCGTGTTCCAGTCTCTGGAGCAGCAGAAAACTAGCTTGCTCCATCCTCAATATGACACCCCTTCAAATACTTAAAGCCCCCAATGTTAAGTGAATTGCATTTATTCACTTATGAACAGAAAATCTTAGGCTTAGCTGCCTCAACAAATGGGATGGGCAGTGGGCTGGAGTGTGGTGGTCTGTAGATGTTCCTGTCTTCTTCAAAAAGAACCAATGGCTGTGTAATCTCCTCACTGAATTGTGGTCTCACAGATGACTGAAGGCAGAGGAAAGCTTGGAGACTTGTATGCCCATGCACAGAAGGGAACGCCTACATTTTCAAATCTGAAAGGGTCAAAGGTGGGTGTAGGTATTCTGTGGCAGCATGCCAGCCTTACTAGCAGTCTGGTATGAGCAGCAATAATGTGTGGTGAGGACAGTGGAGATGTCAGAGGCAGGGCTGCAAGTATAACCATGCACATACTGTGCATGTGAGAAAGCATGTGTGGGTGGGGTGGGTTCAGCAGAGCTAACTCTTTATGTCCCCCCCTCCATTGCCTCCCTGTCCTTAACAAAGAGTGAGCACCAGTGGAAGTCTTCAAGCTTTAGTTCTTAATCCCTTCCACCAGCCTATCCATTTGCAACTTTCCAAGGTTTAGCCATTCTGCCTGTCTTTTGATACTCCTCCATTGAAGTTTTTGTCTTAGGGCTTAATAAATATTCCTGGAAATTCCAATACTGCTTCTGAGGCTTCACAATTTGCTACAGTTGAGATCAGAGATAACAATGTTAGCAGAAAAAAGTGTGATGTGTTTAGCTAATCAATAATAAACTAAAAAAATCTAATTTTAATTATACAGTACTGTATATAAATTACAAATGGTGAAACATAAATTATTTAGTTTGTGTTTAATTCTTGTTTAAAGTTAAAAGCCTACACTAAATCCTTTAGCAAAATGCCAACAGTGATTTTACTCACCCCTATCCCTTTATCCCTTGTGAGACAAAGAAACAGCTACATGAATTTCTGAAAACCCCATTTCTCACCCACCCCACTAAAAACCCTATTCTTGCTCTCCCTTCCTTCATTTTTTTATAATCTCATCTTTTTAAGCTCCCCTTTCTTTAGCTTACTGATTCTGAGAATTAAGAGCTTCACAAATAAGTTTCCTGGGACAGATGAGAAGCTTCTATATGCTGTCTAGTGTAAAACACAAGAGGATCACCCAGATGCAGAGAAGCTGGGACATCTTTCAAGCTGCTTTTACTACTTGTTTGGTTGATTTTTAAAAAAGTTTAGAATTCAATTAAACTATCATACTTTTATCATTTTAATTTATTAAAGAACCAGCTTGGAAATGTAAAATTAGCATAATTTCTAATTTAATTAATAACTTAATTCTGGAATTAATGCTGAAAGTTCAATTGAGTTTAAAAAAATTTATTATGAGATTAAAAAAGTTTTATTATGTTACCCTTTTTTGCTAGGAAATTTTACTTTCTCCCAACCTTTCTCCCAACATAGGGCCCAAGGCAAATAGAAAAATAAGTTTTGAAATTTCTAACTTAATTGATTTTAATTAGGTACTATCAGTGGTTACAATGGACAGGGAACTGAGGGTATATTGATGGGCGGGATCACAAATGTGTACCAACATTAATTCATTCAACCTATGACCCAGCCATCCCTTGCCTGCCAGTCAAGCTTTAAGCTCCACTTTTTCTCCTCTTCTTATTCCAGTCTTGATTTACTACATGGACAGATATTAGAGGGGTACATTCTGGGTGGATTGCTGGTGGGTGGAGATGGGATTGGCCCAGGCTTCCTGATTTCAAGAGAGGGAGTGGAGCCTGACTGACAAAAAGGTTTTCTTATATATGGGATGAGCTGGATGGACCTAAAGCCCTTTCCAGGTTCCTACCTGGCTTGTTTTCAAACATGCAGCAAAAAGACAACAGCTGCAGCAGTGTAACAGGAGGGCTCACACAATACATCCTACCTGTCAGCCCCCTTCCCCAGCCTGCCAATCTGTCCATAAGCCCACCTCAGTTTGCCTCATGACTAGCAATTCAGCTGCAAAGGCCTGTGAAAAGCTGGAAGCCTTAAAAAAAAAAGGACTGGAGTCCACTTGTTATTTCCCCCTGTGCCCACTCCCTTGTCTGCCTCTTCCAATCATAGCGGCAGTAGCATTTAATGGAACAGCAATATGAACTAATGGAATGTGCAAGAAAGAACGAGTCTCTGTATATGAGAGAGTAGGTGGGTATGCATGCATGCAGAAATTGGAAGTTACTTTTTGGATTACAACTCCCAGAATCTCCTAACCAAAAGGGTCAATGGGGGTTCTTGGAGCTGTATTCTGGCACTGGGAGTTCTGGTAACTGTCCAGAAAGTAACTTTCCTGAATTCAAATGTGTACCTCAATATCGTCAGATTAAGTAAATACAGTAGGAACCCCGTATCCATTGGGGATTGGTTTTCCTTGGGTTTTTTCAGGGCTGTGAGGCCGTGTTCTGGAAGAGTTTATTTCTAACGTTTTGCCTGCATCTGAGGCTGGCATCCTCAGAGAACAGTTGAGTAGGAGTGTGGGGTGTGTGTGTTATATACTGTGAACCCCTGTTGGGGAGGACATGCACATTTGTGCAATTGAATGGCTACTTTCTGGGTGGAGGTATGCAAGGAGGATTACTGTCTGTTTGGCCAATGGTTGGTTAATAGTTTATTATCTGCTGGAAATCCCCCTGTCCCTGGGTGGAGTTCATTTGCAAGTGTTAAGGTTTGATTTTAGTGTTTTTCAGGGCTGGCAGCCAGATTTTGTTTACTTTTAGGGTTTCTTCTTTCCTGTTGAAGTTGTCTAGCTGTTTGTGGATTTCAATTGCTTCTCTGTGCATTCTGACAAGATAGTTGTTGACCTGGGCCAGAATTTCTGTGTTTTTAATTTAATTTTAATTTTAATTTAAGTTTTAATTTTTAATTTCTGTGTTTTGGTTTATAACATGTTCTGCTACAGCTGATTTTTCTGGCTGGCCCAGTCTGCAGTGTCTCTCATGTTCCTTGATTCGTGTTTGCACACTGCATTTACTGGTCTCTATGTAAACTTGTCCACAGCCGCTGGGGCAAATAAGGAAGGGGGAGAGCGGGCAATTGCCCGCCTTTCCCCTGCTGCTGCCTCTCCCTCCTTGCTCCTCCCTCTCTCCCCCATTCGCTGTTGCTGGGGTGAATGGGGAAGGGGGGCAAGGAACGAAGAGGCTGCAGCAGGGGACAGGCGGGCAAGGGGACTGATAGTCTCATGGCCCGCCTTACCCCCCACTGCTCCCTCCCCGCTCTCTTCCCTTTTCGGCCCAGCAGCCAGTCACATAAGAAGTGTCTTTGACCTCCCGAATGAAAGCGGCGCTGGGCGGAACATGCTCCCAAGGGCTACGGCACTTCTGAGTGTCAGAAGTGCCATAGCCCTCGGGAGCTCTTTCTGCCCGGTGCTGCTTTCATTCGGGAGGCCAAAGACACTTCTTCCGTGACTGTCAGCGGCATTGCCAAGGTGGAAGGAGTAGCCACGGGGGGGGGGTTCTCCATGACTTTCAGGCACGGAGAAAGTACCCCCACCACAGCAGCAGCAGCAGTGCTAGTGGGGAGATGGGAGAAAGGGCAGGCTAGGAGAGGGGGAACCTCTGGCCTGCTCGGCTCTTGCCTGCGTCACCAGACTATGGTGGCTTCTGTCATTGAGGCAATGGTCCCTCAGTGGAAGAAGCCTCCGCAGCAGGGGAGGAGGCATGAGAAAGGGCCGGGGAGGGGAGGGAGGGCTCAGCCCTCACCTGGATCTCAGCAGGCTGCAGCTTCTGCAGCTGGGCTTTGAAGACAGTGGAGGACCCTATGCAGGGACATACAAAAATGGCAGATCCAGAATTGCCAGGCTTCCCTTGCAAGCCCATCCCCTCCAAAGTTAAACCAATCAAAATTTACCGAATATTCCGGCATATATGACGACAGGGCATATAAGACCCCCCCCCAATTTCCAGCCAAAAATCTAGGCTTAGGCATATATTCGCCATATAAGACCACCACCACCACCCCAATTTGGCTGGCTGGCTGGGGGAGCCTTGCCAGCTGATCCTCTTTGTTTCCCAACTCACAAGGATCTCCTCATGAGTTGGGAAAGCGAACAGGATCAGCTGGAAGGGCACCCCCATATAGCCAGCCGCAACATTCGCCCCCTCTTCAATCTTCCAGTCAAATTTGACTCGAAGGTGAAGGAAAGGGGTGAAAATGCCCAGTTTACCGCAGCAGACCCCTTCCCTCCGTCTTGGCTCTTCCGAAGGGGACCAAGGCGGGGGAAGCGGGGGCGGCCACGGCAAACCCCTAGATTCGTCCCCTCTCCCTACCTTCAAGGAAGGTGGGGAGAAGGGGCGAACATGCCTCGTTTGGCTCCACAGCCCCGATCCCTCCTTCTGGGCTCCCTTCCGAAGGAAGTCAGAAGAAGGTATCAGGGCTGCAGGGTTAAACTTGGCATCTTCGCTTGCTCTCCCCACCTTCCTGGAAGGTAGGGAGGGGGAGCGAATCTAGGGGTTTAACTCTGCAGCCCCGATGCCTCCTTCTGGGCTCCCTTTGCAAGGGAGTCCAGAAGGAGGTATCAGGGCTGTGGAGTTAAACGGGGCATCTTTCCTCCTTCGGGGGCAAATCCCGGGGTTTGGCTCCACAGTCCCGCGTCCTCCTTCTGGGCTCCCTTCCAGGAGGGAGCCCAGAAGGAGGGATCGGGGCTATGAAGCCAAATGGGGCATGTTCGCCCCTTCTCCCCACCTTCCCTAAAGGTGGGGAGAGGGGGTGAATCCCGGGGCTTGGTTCCATGGCCCCGCATCCTTCTTCTGGGCTCCCTTCTGAAGGGAGCCCAGAAGGAGGGATCGGGGCCGCAGATCGGGACTATGCAGCCAAATGGGGCGAATCCTGGGTTTGGCTGCACACCCTCCACATTCTCCTCCTGGGCTCCCTTCCAGCAGGGAGCCCAGAAGGAGGGATCGGGGCTATGCAGCCAAACGGGGCATTTTCGCCCTTTTCCTCCACCTTCAAGGAAGGTGGGGGAAAAGGGCAAAACTAGCCTTTTGCCTCGGCTGCTACAGAGGCGATCAAGCAGCGGCCACGGCAAACCGCAATGTTCGCCCCCCCTCCTCTGTCTTCCGTTGCTCCCCAAAGGGGGAGAAGGCAGAGGAGGAGGATGAATGAACTGCAAAACACTTTGCTTCACCCCCCTGCCCCATCCCCTGCCTCTTTGCTCCGTTTGCGAAGAGGCAGGAGATAGGCAGGCAGGCGAAGCAAAAGTATATCTGGCGTATAAGACGACTCTCGATTCTGGAGGGCACTTTTGAGTGCTCAAAAGTCGTCTTATACACCGGAATATATGGTAACTCTGCTTTGTGCCCCTTTCGTGGGATAAGTGTAAACAACAAATCCACAAAAATGAGACTTCTGCTACCCACAACAAATCGTGGGAACAGTAAGGGACAGATTCAAGATGTCTAGATCTCGATTCTACCTGGGATAAAAAACTGCCATGTAAATGAGCCCCAGGATTCTTATTGTCAGAGTTTCCCAACAAATATAGCTCATACAATAATAAACGTCTCTGTGTTTTGATTTTACATATAATTAGATAACAATAATGTGTTATAGAACATACAGTAATCTTAATACACTATATCATATACTTCACAATGGTTTACAATAAAGTCCAACTATATCCTGGATGTTTATCTTCAATAACTACAGTTCATTAGAAAATAGCAGCAAACTTTCTTGTCTGTTGAAGTCAAAATGGCTGAGAGACTTTTCTCCAGATAAGCCCAGGCACAATGGTCTTTGAAGTCTGTCAAGAAGTGTGTGAGCTGGCTTTTATGGTGTGTAAATAATTAACACTGCCATAAACCAATTTCAAAATGCCACACAGTCACCTCTAGAGAATTATAGTAGACTGTTTCAAAATATTCTCTTCAGCAGTGAGACATTTTCTATGGCAAAATAAGTTGTTAACACTTACATTAATCTCAAGCAGGATCCCAAGCATGTTTAGTTACCCTTGATGCAAATTCACTTTACACATCAATCCCGCATGATGAGGCAAGAATAGTTGTGGAAAAAGTGTTATTTTCTCATAGCAATAAGAATCCCCCAACACATTTTTGTTGGATATTTTGGACATGATTTTAGAAAAGAATTATTTTTGTTTTGAAAAACAGTTTTATATGAAAATTAAGGGGGTGGCCATGGGGAGTTCAGCCGCTCCTGCCATAGCCAACCTATATATGGCCAAACTTGAAGCAACCAAAATACTTAATTCAAGTTACAATCCATTCATGAAGTATTTTAAGGTTTACAAAAGATATACAGATGATATCTTTATACTCTTTGAGGAGTATAGCCAGGTGAATAATTTTTTTCAATGGGTCAATATGGTTAGTGATCATATAAAGTTTACCAGTCATTTTCATTTAACAAAAATACCATTTCTGGATGTGTATGTGAATATTTCTGATTCAAGGATCATTATATCCAATTATAAAAAACCTACTGATAGAAATACTTTATTGCATTATCAGAGTTGTCACCCTTGCCACTTGAGGGATAATTTACCATATGCACAATTTCTTCAGTTAAAACAGAACTCAACAGATAATACATCTTTTATTGAAGCTGCTAATAGACATGAAAAGGATTTAGAAGCGAGGGCATATCCTCCTAGGTTTGATGGAATAGCTAAGCAAAAGGGCATTCAAAGAGACAGGTCTTCTCTTTTTTCTTCCACAAAGAAACCCAGACTAAACAAGATTATTACATCTTTTGTATTCAAGCAAGGTGCCCAAAATATTAGAATTATTAAAAAACACTGGCACCTGGTGGAAGAGATTCCAGGATGTGCATATCCTCCTTTAATTGCTTTAAGAAGAACTAAAATGGAACATTGGTACTTACCGTGAAGGTTCCTTTTCAGCAGCCTTGGGGAGGGAGTTCTTGAGTGAGTAATGGCTCCGCCTTCCAGCCAATCACAGGCAGGACAACCTACAAATTTGAATGAAACACTATCCCCCTGGAGGAGGAGCCATCCCCCCTCTCCCCAGAGAAGACATAACATAGCTCCAGCTCAAAAAATCCACAACAGATAGACCAAATAGCAAACACAGATTACACAACACACAGTCAAGAGTAACATCTAACTACCACCTCCCTTTTTTTTGGGGGGTGGGTAAGGACTCCCTCCCCAAGGCTGCTGAAAAGGAACCTTCACGGTAAGTACCAATGTTCCATTTTCCAGCAGCCTGGGGAGGGACTCCTTGAATGGGACCTAGAACAGCGGTCCAATAAGGGTGGGAATCTATAGCTCCTTGTTTACTGAATAACTTGTTGCAGAACCCGACGGCCAAAGGCCGCATCTGCCGAAGCATACATATCAATTCTGTAATGTTTGGTAAACATCGAAGCAGACTTCCAAGTAGCTGCTCTACAAATCTCCACTATGGACTGTGACTGACCTAGCGCAGCCGAAGTAGCAGCGCATCGCGTAGAGTGAGCCTGAATACCTGTGGGTATTGCTTAAAACAATTTGTAAGCCGCTCTGATAGCCTTGTGGCTGAAGAGCGGGGTATAAATAAATAAATAAATAAATATGTCTCAACCACCGTGTTATTGTGGAAGACAAAACCTTCTTCCCTTTTGCCAAACCTGTAAAGGCTATGAACAGAGCGTCTGACTTACGAAAACTCTCGGTTCTCCTGAGATACATCCTCAAAGCTCTTCTAACATCCAACATATGCCATAACCCTTCCAACTCAGTCTGAGGATGAGGACAAAAGGAGGGTAAAACTATCTCCTGCACTCTATGAAAGATAGAATTCACCTTAGGGACAAACGAAGGATCCAATCTCAAAGTGACCGAATCCTTTTGAAAAATACACAAATCCTCACGTACTGACAGGGCACTCAACTCGGAAACACGTCTAGCTGAAGTGATCACTACTAAAAAGGTCACCTTCCAAGTAAGAAATGACAAATCCACCGACTTGATCGGTTCAAAAGGATGTTGCATTAATGCCTTGAGAACCACATTCAGTTTCCACGTAGGAAACCTATGCACCACTGGAGGATGCACAGCTCCTACTCCCCTGAGGAAACTCTTAATATGGGGATGAGACGTTAATGACTTACCCCCTCGACCTTTCAAAATGGACCCTAAGGCCGTAACATGCCGTTTTAAGGTACTAGCGGCTAAACCTTTCTTCAGACCTGACTGAAGAAAAGCCAAAACTGAACCAACCGAAGCCTGCAATGGTCTAATGCCCTTGCTATGACTCCATCTGCAAAATGCCTTCCATGTGACCTCATATATCCTAATTGTGGATGGACGCCGCGCCGCTAACATGGTGTTGACCACCTCCGGGTCATAACCCTTCTTCAACAGCCTTTGCTGCTCAACCTCCAAGCGTGGAGTCGTAACCAGCCTGGGTCTGGATGAAGAATCCCCTTTTGAACTAGAAGGTCGGGCCATGGTGGAAGGGGCCACGGCTCCTGGATCTGCATCTGCACCAACACCAGAAACCATGGTCTTCTCGGCCAACGAGGGGCTATGAGGATCACCTCCGCCCTTTCCTGTTTGATTTTCCTCACCACTCAGCCCAACAGTGCTGTTGGTGGAAAAGCGTAACACAACTCCTTCGGCCAAGGTAATGTCAGGGCATCAAAGGCTAACGCACCCCGAGTCCAAAATCTGGACACATAACACCCTAGCTTGTGGTTTTCCATCGATGCAAACAGATCCACCCATGGTTCCCCGAACCGAAACACTACCATCTGGAATACCAAGTTGTTGAGGCTCCACTCGCCGTGATCCAAGGTGTTCCGGCTCAACCAATCGGCCTGTACATTCAACTTGCCCTGTAAATATTCTGCCTTGATCGAGCGAAGATGCTCCTCCGCCCAATGGAACAGCTGCTCTGACTCCTGCATGAAGGACAGGGAGCGCGTCCCCCCCTGCTTGTTCACATGCGCCGTCGTTGATATGTTGTCTGTTCGAATCAGAACATGTCTCCTTTCCACCAGTTTTGCAAAACTGAGCAAGGCCAGTCTCACTGCTCTCAGCTCTAGTCTGTTGATACTGTAGTCCTGTTCCTGATGTGACCAGAGACCCTGTGCTGACTGTTCCCCGCAGTGAGCTCCCCATCCCGAAAGGGACGCATCCGTGGTGATCACTACTCTTCTTGGATCCACGATAGGGAGCCCTGATGATAAATGGTCCCCCAGCCACCAGCTCAGGGACTCCTTCACCTCTGATGGAACCCTCAGGAACCTGAAGATTCTTTTTGCTATCATGTCCTGAAATGGGAGGAGATACCATTGTAACCTTCTGAGGTGAAACCTGGCCCAAGGGACTGAGTCTATGCAAGCGATCATCTGACCCAGTAGTCTCGCCAATGACATTAGTGGTGTCTTGGGTTGATCCAAGACCTGACGAACCAGCTCCTGAAGTTTCTGCTTCCTGTCCTCAGGAAGAAAGACGCGGTAAGACATCGTGTCGATTATGTTCCCCAGGTGTTGAAGTCTCTGAACTGGCACCAACTGGCTCTTCTGCCCGTTCACTAAGAACCCATATGCCTCCAGACAAGCAATTGTTGTACACACATCCTGAGAGGCTCCTTCCTGGGATGGAGCCCTGATCAACAAATCGTCCCGGTAAGGATAAATGTGAATCCCTTGCATCCTCAGATGGGAAATTAGTGCCACCAGTACCTTGGTGAACACCCTCGGGGAGGACGACAGGCGAAAGGGAGAGCCCTGTACTGATAATGTGCCCTCTTGTAGGCAAACCTCAGGAAACGTCTGTGTTTTGGATGGATCATGATGTGAAAGTAGGCCTCCCACAAATCCAGAGAGGCCAGGAAGTCCCTCTCTTGGATTCCCTCCAGAATGGACCTCAGAGTCTCCATCCGAAACTTGCGTTTCGCCACCCAGTGGTTGATGCCCCGCAAGTTTAGGATGGCCCTCCACTCCTTGTTCTTCTTGGGAACCAGGAACAACGGAGAGTAAGTTCCCGAGAAACGTTCGTTCTCTGGGACTTCCTCTATCGCCTGGATCTCCAAGAGGTGAGTGATCGCATCCTCCATCCGAGTCTGCTTTTCCTGGCTGGTTGAGGTGCATGACTATATGAATGACGGGGGAGGTCTTGTCAGAAAATCGATCGTGTAACCTAGTCTTACTGTTCTTAAGACCCAGGCATCGGAGGATGTAAGCTCCCATGTCCTTGCGAACCCAGTCAGCCTCCTTCCGATCCTCTCCTGTGCATAGTCAGAATGACTGACCATTTTTTCCTCCCTGTTTTGGGGCTTGGGAGTTGGAGGCTTTGGGCTGTTGGTTAAACCTGGGCTTTTGGGATCCCCTTGATGAATTCCAGCCTCCCCTGGACTGTCTGAAATCCCTTTGATTGTTGAATCTAAAATTTCTATAGCCCTGAAAATTGGAACGAAAGGGCCTGCGATCTTCGTTTTTGGGCAACGATGGGAGGGCCTTCTTTTTATCCTTGGTCTCTACCAGGACTTCATCCAGTGTATCTCCAAACAGCTTTCCGCACCTGAAAGTACACCCTGCAAGCTTGGCCTTGGCCTTGTTATCAGCATTCCAATTTCTCAACCATAACTGATGTCTGGCAGCCACATTGGCGCCCACCGCTCTGGATGAGAAACGTAGTGCATCCAGACTGGCATCCGCTACATATGCCAAGGCTCTGGCTGCCTAAATTTGGCCTTGTCCTCAGGAACATTGGTAATCATGTCCCTGGCCCACCTGATAGTAGCTCTAGAAAAAATGGACGCTGCTGCTGCCGCCCGTATGGCCAAGGCCACCGCCTCATGGGCTCTGCGGAGAAAGGTCTCAATTCTTTTGTCATCTGGAGCCTTCAAGTGCTCATCCCCATCCCTGGGGAACAGCGACCCTGAAACTAGCCCCACAATGGGCGCGTCGATGGCGGGTAGTTTCAGGAGGTCCATGATCTCTCTGGGTAACGTATAAAGTTGCTTGGCCAGTGAGGACTGAGTCTTGGAAGCCCCTGGTTGGGTCCATTCACCCAGGAGCGTCTCCTTTAAAATATCCAGAAAGGGGAGCACATTACCATTCCCCTTGCCGTCTGGCCTCAGCTCCGGCACCCCTTGCTAGTGGTTGCCGTGGGATACCCCACTGGGTCCAACTCAAGGGCTCTGAGGACTTTCCTTAGAAGGATGGGGAAGAATGCATTCTCAAAAAGCTGTGGAGAGGCCTGTTCGTCTCCTGACTCTGCCTCCCCCTCAGAGGAAAGTTCTCCCTCTTCCTTGTCCCCTGCGTCCCCCTCCTCATCCTTATGGCCTCCCCCCCATGATCAAATGCTTCTCCTTCCTAGCCTTCTTCCGGGGTGGGGGAGAACTGGGGGCTTCCCGCGGTTGCCCCCCTGCGCTGGTGCTGGGTTGCCCGGGCTCGGGCTCCCGCCCGCGCTTAGCAGCCATCCCAGCCTTCTTGCGATCCCTGGCTGGGGGTAGGGGGAAGCTTGAGTCCGGGGATCCCACCCGCGCGCGCGCATTTGCCGCCCCCGGGATCCCACCGGTGCTCAAGCCCTCCGCCAGCACTTGCCGCGCTATAAGGGATAGCCAAGCGGTAAATGGCTGCGGGAGGGCCTTACCCTCCATCAGCAGTGAGGGTAGGTCATCCTGGGACGTGTCCTCATCATCATCCTGGTCCCGGTGGCCAGGCGTCATTCCGGAGGTCCCGGACAAAGCAGCGTCCCCAGGGGTAGCGTGGTCCGCCTCCTGGGAGGAGGCCCCATCGCGCTCCACGTCGTCCTGGCTGGTCTGGCTCAACGTGCGTCCCAAGAAGGGAGAGCGGAGCCCAGGATCCTGGCGGTGCCGGCCGGCATCGCCCATCTCCTCCTCAGAGGAGGACAGCTCTCCCTTGAGCACGCGGTTGTGCATGGGGGCCGCCATGATAGATCCTTTGTTTTCCTTGATTTCTGCTGGAGCAAAAGGAAATCTGACCTGCATCAGCCTGAGGCAGAACAGAACTGGGGAGAGGGGGGGATGGCTCCTCCTCCAGGGGGGATAGTGTTTCATTCAAATTTGTAGGTTGTCCTGCCTGCGGTTGGCTGGAAGGCGGAGCCATTACCCACTCAAGGAGTCCCTCCCCGGCTGCTGGAAAAATCTAAAGGATATTTTAGTACATTCAGATATCTACTCTCCAAGTAGACCTGTATTTCATATGAAAGGACACTTTAAATGTGACCATTTTGCATGCTATCCTCAATCATTGCCCCTTAAAAATTTCATTCACCCCATAACTAAGAAACAATACCCTTTAAAGAGTTTTACAAACTGTAATACAAAAAACGCCATATGTATAATATTGCATCCATGTGAACTTCTTTAAGTGGATCTTTGCTTGAGGGAGATTAAAAATCGAATTTCAGAACACAGGAGTTGGATTAGGAACCAAGTTATAGGGTGTCCTTTAGTGGATTATTTTGTAGAAAAACATCATCTTTATTTATTTATTTATACCCCACTCTTCAGCCACAAAGCTATCAGAGCGGCTTACAAATTGTTTTTTAAGCAATAGCAATTTACACATCTACACTGCATTAAGCAGTTTCCAATGTGTGTTAGCTAATTGCCCCCACAAGCCGGGTACTCATTTTACTGACCTACGAAAGGATGGAAGGCTGAGTCAACCTTCGAGCCCTCTGGAATTGAATTTGCAACGAACTTGCAATCTGCCTGAATCCTTTAAATTTTTCATTATTGAACATGTGATAAGTAAGGAAAACTATTAAGGTTCCCTACAGAAAAAAACTTCAACAGAGAGAGGCGTTCTGTATCTTTAAGTTGGACACCAGAAAACCTAAAGGCTTGAAAGGCAGTTAGATTTAACAAGATCCTTGTGAAGAATTTATTTTTGAGCGCTGTGGCTTAAATACACAAGCTGGTTAGGAATGCATGCAGCGGAATAATTAATGATATCCCTCACTACTACATAGATTTACAGCAGCCCTGAAGGTTTCTGGAATCAATCTTATGAGCTGTCAAGTATGCATGGGGCAGTCTAATGAATGAATCTCCTTGCTGCTTCTTATGTAACCAGTTGGTCAAATAATACAACTTTTTGTGAATTAATAGGGTTGTTTAAATGAATGTATACCTACATTGTAGCACAGGATACCATGGCTTCGGAGGTATCTGGGGCAATGCGCATGAGTCTTTGTTGGATGAAGTGGGTGATTTAAATGTGTTGTTTTCCCCAGATTTCCATGTTTTGGGAGGCTTCCAGAGCAAAGTTCATGATATTCATCAGTATTAATTAAGCTTTACATGTCTTTAACTAGGGTAATGAATGTATAAAAATGTCTCATGGACCTTTAAATTTACTTTTGGCAGTAGAATTTGTAGTATGTGGGGAAATAATCATTGTAATGTAAAGGCAATCTTGTGTACCTCATTCACAATCTTAGATAAGTCTAGGGTTTTTCCCTGCATGCATTTTGTTCTCCCAAAATTCCCTTCTCTTACTTCACTGAGCACTTCCAGCCAACTGGAGTGCTGGGTCATTCTACACATGACCTAATTTGAATTTTATTGCTTTTGTGTAAGCTGCCCTTCTGAATTTGACTCTCCATGAGGATGGATGTATCTTAGCCATCTTAAGCTTTCTGAAACAATGCCATGATGTTTCAGTCTTTCCTACCCATTCTTAGTCAGTTTAGGAACCTCTTTTCTTAAGTTTGTTTTAGTATGTAGATTGAGATTGAAATACCTTCAGTAAACTTTGATTTGCATTTTAAACTGACTCCTTTGTTTTGTAATGAGTCTAATTTAACTGGGAGGATCCCAGATCTCTTGAATACACTTTTAAATGATAACAGAGCTTATAAATCTGCATCTTAAGCCCACTCTGCATGAAGCATGAAGTCAAAATGACTGAATGATTTTACCTTTTTTAAAGAAATAATTCTTGTTGTTTTTAAAGGACTAGATCCTGGAATTTTTTAATACAATTTTATTTTTTAGTCTCATTACCTTCCCACAGAATTGAATACTGATCTCTGCGTGATTTACTGTATTATAAGGAGGTAAGCATGGGGTAAGGAAAGGGTTTAATTGAGATTAATGTAAGTGTTAACAACTTGTTTATTTTACCATAGAAAATGTCTCAACAATGAAGAAAATATCCTGAAACAGTCTACTATAATTCTCTAAAGGTGACTGTTTGCGTGACATTTCTGAATTGGTTTATGGCAGTGTTAATTGTTTACACACCATAAAAGCCAGCTGACAGGCTACTTGACAGACTTCAAAGACCATTGTGCCTGGGCTTATCTGGAGAAAAGTCTCTGGGCCATTTTGACTTCAACAGACAAGAAAGTTTGCTGCTATTTTCTAATGAACTGTAGTTATTGAAGATAAACATCCAGGATGTAGTTGGACTTTATTGTAAACCATTGTGAAGTATATGATATACAGTCCTCCCTTCAAATTCGTGGGGGTTCCAGGTGGAGCACCTCTGCAAATTTGAAAAAAAAAACCTGAAAAGCCTCGCTGCCGCCCACCCGATTCCCCCTGCCCCTCCCATCTGCATTCCCCCCCCCACCTTCCGAAGTGGCCGGGAGGCTTCCCAGGCAAAGTTATAAACAGTGGAGGGGAGGCTTTGTATTCCTCAAATGAATCTGAAGATCTGAATTATTGAAAATTATTTTTAAAATAACATCAGTTCTTGATGTATGAAATACATATACATACAATTTAAGACAAATGAGAATGAACAAATCACATGGCACTCTGAAAAAACATTTCTACTCCTTTCTAGAGGGAGAATCAAAACACAACAAAAGGTGCTGAGAGGCATTCAGCAAAAATGTACCAGGTTTTACTGCATTTGAATGATTCTAATGTGGTGCCAGTTCCAAAGGTGCCAGGGGCAGAACGGCAGAAATATCCATAACAAAATAAGTTTGGTGGAATACCATTATATCTAACATTAGTTGCATTTCTCTCTCCTTCTCTCTCTCTCTTTCAATCCTATTTGCATTGTGCTAGACTATCTTTGTGACTTAGTAAAGAAAGAAAAATCTGAAGCAAACTAAAATCTTTTAAGAGTTGTTCAAGTTCACCTAACTAGAAACTATCATGGAATTTCTGCACCAGAAGCATTAAGGCGCCAGCTGACAACAACTGAAGGGGACAAAAAAGGAAAGGGGGTAAAAGAAGGACTCTAGCTGCACATTTAAGTCTGATATATTTCATTTTGTTGATGTAAGAATTAGAACAATGAAAATACATTGGTAATTGTTTTGAAAGAGTCTGGCCTCTTTTATAAATAACTACCTGTTCAAAAGCTGTCCCTCTTACTCCAAGTTCAGACACATCAGATGTTGTCATGTTAAACAGGGGGTGAGCTTGCCCTCAACCCTCACTACTCTTCCAAAGACCAGGCTCTGGCTCTTCCCTCTGAAAGGGATGCAATCTCCCCCTCCCCTTCTTAGCATCAAATTTATAGGATGGGCGGGGGAAGCTTCTGCTTGGATAGAACAGCCCTGCTTTTCTTTTCCTCCCAGCACAGTGATGGGCAACCTTTTGAGCGTGTTGTGTCAAACTTCACCAAAAAACTGAGCATAACTCGGGTGGTGTGTCACATTGAGGAAAAAACATTATTTCACGACATTTATTGTTTAAATAACATAAATGTATACAGTTGCCCCTCCACATTTGCAGCTTTCACTCTCACGGTTTTGATTATTTGCAGTTTGCTAGCTTCTCTCCCTCCCACTCAAGGGACTGGAGCTGATTTAAATGGAGTGCTTGCTGAGCAAGCCAGGAGCTCAACTCCCCACTCTCCTTGGGCTGGGCTCCATTTGGGGGCAGGGAGAGCAAAGCCCCGGGAGAGCAGACAGTTGGCGGAAAAGGTGCTTTTTAGCACCCCCACCCTTGCCAAAGCTGCTATTGAGCTTTCTAAGCCTTGTTGTGGCTTTGGGAGGGTGGGGGTGGCTGAAAAGCCTCTATACCATGCTCCCTCCACCCCTCCCAACCTTCCCGAAGAGGCTATATGGGGCTCTCCATTCCCAGAGCCCCTTCGGGAAGCCTGGGTAGAGGCCGGCCAGACTCCCTCCCGCTCTCCTGTCACCTTCTCCGGCGTTCCTGAGGAGGCTCTGGGGTTTCAAAGCCTTGGAGCCCCCTCAGGAAGGTCAGGGAAAGGTGGGGCAGACTCTCACCCACCTGCCCGCTGCCTCCCCTGGCCTCCCCGAGGCAGCTCCAGGGCTTCAAAGCCTGGAGCCCCCTTGGGAAGGCCGGGGAGAGGCCGGGGAGACTCCCGCCCACCTGCCCACCCACTGCCTTCCCTGGCCTTTCCGAGGCAGCTCTGAGGCTCCGACGCCTCAGGGCCCCCTCAGGAAGGCTGGGGAGACTCCCATCCACCCACTGCCTTCCCCAGCCTTTCCGAGGCGGCTCCAGGGCTTCGAAGCCTCGGTGCCCCCTTGGGAAGGCTGGAGAGAGGCCTGGCAGAGTCCCGCCCACCTGCCACCTTCCCTGGCCTTTCTGAGGTGGCTCTGGGGCTTTGAAGCCTTGGAGCCCCCTTGGGAAGGCTGGGGAGAGTCCAGGCAGAGTCCCTCCCTCCCGTTGCCTTCCCTGGCCTCCCCGAGGCGGCCCCAGGGCTTCGAAGCCTCGGAGTGCCCTCAGAGAGGCCGGGGAGAGGCTGGGCAGACTCCCGCCAGCCCACCCACCGCCTTATACGGCCTTTCCGAGGCGGCTTCGGGGAAGCATGGCAGGCCTCGGGGGGGGTGGCCAGGTGAGAGGAGGCTCCAGCCCCCCGCCTCCCTAATGTGGTGATCAGGGCTTTGTAGCCCTGCTCACCACTTTCCTCTACCCACCCACCCTCCCTAAAGTGGTGACCGATCGCCACTTTAGGGAGGGTGGCGAGGTTGCGGGGGAGGCCTACGGCCGCGTGTCAACCCAAATGGCTATGCGTGTCAGTGCTGACACGCGTGTCATAGGTTCGCCATCACTGTCCCAGCAGCTGTGGATGGTGTGGGAGGAGACCCCTGTCTCTCCTGCTTTCCACTTACCTCCACTTTGGTTGTAGTATTTTGGCATGTTCACCAGGTTGACTCTGAATGTTAGCTCAGTGTTCCGTGCTGTCTGGGTTTGCCAGTCCCAGTACTGGGCATCATAGCTCTCCACTTTCTTTATCCAGGGCGCTCGCGGCAGAGCCTTCTCAGTGTTGCTGTCATATTGGAAAAAGAGCTGGCCATCCACATATCCCACAATGATGAACTGGGGCAGCCCCTGGCTGGGCTCTGACACCGCCGTGTAGAAATACTGTAGGGAATCTGAGGAGGAGCCTCAAAAGAACACAGAGAAAATAGAATTAAGTATATGTTTGTTCACTTCCACCATACTACCATTTCAAATAACTATTTATGGTGTATGCATAGGAAAAAAAAACCCATCACAAGGGAATGACATTCTTACTAAACAAGCTAACATCCTCCCAACAAATGCATAATGTTTTCTAACCCTCCTGCCTCAAATAGATACTTTGTTTCTTTTAGTGTCAAAGATCAGGTGATTAAGACAGTTGTGTTGTTTATCCAGGGCCTGAAGCTCTCCCCTAGGAAAGCCACCCCTTCTCTGATTGGCACAATTACAGTACAACCCCTGTATATGCAGGACAGGTATAAGTGATTTCACACTAACCCACAATCCATAGCTGCTGTTGCCAGCCAAGGCACTTCCTTGCTCCCCGCCCTCAGGGAAGGAGGGAGGTAACACCACTGGCCAGTTCTTCCATCCTCCCTCTCTCCCCTCCCTACCTGCGGGGCATGATAAGCTCCCCAACCTGCCAGTCATTGGACAAGGAGGGCAGGGGACTGACTGCCCCCTCACCACCACCACCACCCAGCTTTGTGCTGGTGCCTCCAGTTCACGCTTCTCAGCTGAAAGAGGTGGGGGGGAGGAGCTGCATGAAGTTGTGTGCATCTCTTGATGGTGGACGTGAGCCATCCATCCTTTCTTTGGTTCTTGCACATGAGAGCAGCGCCTGCCACCAAGAGAGGCAATAGAAAAACTCATTTATTATCAATAAGGACTTTATAGGAAAGCATTTTTAATCCACGTGGACCTCTCCAGTCACCAGGGAGGGGGATGAAGGAGGTTGGATAGGCAATTTGGGCAATATATATTCAGACTTCCTAAAGCTACAGACAATTGGCCAATCATATATGAGGTTGTCTTTAACAGCAAAATTACTCCTCGTGGAATGTGAGGAGAAGATGACCTGTCCCAACAGCAACCCGCCTTGTATGAATCGCTGTCCCATAGTAGAGGAACTTCAAACCTGATTGGCTGGATGATTGGGGGGCGGGGCTTGCTAACAGGGTAAGTGCCCAGAGCCGCTATGTTGTTTTTTCGCCTTAGCGAGAGATCACAAAGGTAATAAAAACAGTGTTGTTTTTCTTTTTTTTTAAACAGCAAAATATTGATCAAACACACATAGTAAACAGTTTTTTTAGAAGTTCTGTGGCAGCAAACAAGGTACGTAAAAAAATCACTTGCAGCTGCCATTTTGACCGGCGAGCATGCAAAGCTTTGCCCCCCCCAAATTAAACAAATTGCAGCTGCTGAGATTTGCTATTACTGTGGAGCAATCTGTTTTGGGGGGAGCTCAGATAGACAAGCCCTATCTCTTTTGTCCCTTTGCTCACTATTGGCTCTGGAAACCTGGTCATGCCTTCTTTTTTAATGGTATAGTGTTCAAAAAATCTTACTCCTCTAGTGTAAAGGTCTTGTGTTTCCTCTCCGATTCAGAGGAATGTCCTTTAATTTGAACAAGAAATTAGAACAAGAAGTTTGTTTTGTTTTTGTTGTGATGTATCTTTTTATTTTTATTTTTTTTTAAAAAAAACAACCTCTAGCTCAAAATAAAATATTTCTGTTTGTTCTGGTAACTGTCTTCTTATGTTCCATGAAACAGGCAACATCATCTGCTTGTTTTTTTTGGGGGGGGGCAAAAGAAAAGAAAGGGGAAGGCCTGCAGAAGTGCTGTAATGGAACCCTCACAAGGGTGGGGGAGAAGACTGGCTGGAACTACTGGCCACCATTCCCTCACACTGGGGTTTCCCCCATTCCTTTTTTACAGCCAACCACATACTAGAGATGCACATAGTCAAATCTACTTCAAAATGAACTGCAGCCACAATAGGGGAGAAAGACAGAAGTTGGAGCTGCATAGATCCTTGTGACTTTTAATAATGTAACGCCCTAAATCTACCCATAGTTCACATCTCACATGTATATCCACAGAGTACACAATTAAAACCACAAATATGAAGCCCTGTGGGGTTATGATGGGAAACTGATGGCAAGGATCTCTACTGTCTTAAAGTTAAAAACAAAGCAAAACCAAACCCAGGGTCCCTCAATCTATCATTCAAGCAGAGTTTGCATCCATTTCCATGCACTCTCCTGTAAAATCATAAACCCAGAACTCTTCAGTGTTGTCATGGTTGAAATTCCTATCAGAGGAAAAGAGAAAGCAGATGCTGAAATCCTTCATGAGATCACTGCTCACATCCATGGACACTGAGTACTCTGTGATCTTACCACAGTATGTGGTTCCAAATGCATCATTGTAAATCTCCCACACAAACTCACAAAACCCCATATCAATTCACAACTGTCTCCATGGATTACCACAAAGGTATTGCTGACATGGCATGAAAACACCGTGAAACCCCAGATATTCCTGTATCGCGATTTTGACATGGTTCTCCTTACTCTCTAACTGCAACTATGGGCTTGACAGTAGAAATCAAAATTGGGTACTAAGTTGCAGAGCATGGTAACATGAATCCTAAGCATTGTTATGCAGGAGCCTCTCAGATCATTCATCGCTTCAAAGAACAAATAAAGACCCATTAAGGACTAAGGCGAGGTATGGAAAATCTTCAACTATTTCAATGTCTTTATTGTCTAAAGTTATACAGTATAAATCATCTGTGGTTATTATTTTTGTTTTCTTAATGTTGAACTGTAAACCTGCCTTGGCACTTTCTTCCTTGACTTTCTTCAGTAATTGCTCCAAGTCTTTGCTATTTTCTCCTAGTAGTATAGACTGACTAGATGGCAAATAACAAACATAAACAATCATGTTTTGGTGTGTGATCAGTTTTTTTCTGGATACTAGCACAGAATCCTTCTGTTTCTTCCTCTTCTGCCCCTGTAGCTAGAGCATAAACCTAGACTACAGATATAATAATAACTTGTCAATTATCCACAAATACTGTGTCTCCAATTGATCAAGAACACCCTGCAGAAAGAACACATCTCAAGAATTTCCCACCAAAGCTGCAACAACAAACAAACCCTCAGTTTGCTTTTAATGTCAGGAACCTATACAGATTTCTGCACTTACAATGGAGATAATGGGAATCCCCCCCTTTTTTTTTTAGCCTCCCTACACAAATTATGGAGATTTTTAGAAGCTTTAATTCCATTAAGCACAATCAGACTTGCTCATCATCTTCCCTCTCCTTTGTCTCCCATCTAAAAAAATTTGAAATCATCACTCAAAAGTACTGTATTACATGGATTCTCAGTATTTTAATATGCTAAATCCTACAGGGCTCATTCAATCCCACAGATCTCTTTCTTTTCCTTGGGTGGGCTTGGACACCTCTTTGGCAACAATCCCTAACCTATCCTGCTAATTTCTCCTAAAATTAGTGAGAATAAAGTTGTTTTTGTGTGTTGGCATTTTGACTGTTGTTAAGTTTCATTAAGTGCAATGGCTTTATTTCTGAACAGACAACTACACTTGTCCTCACACATCTTTTCTAGTAGTTCCTAATTAAATACAAAAAGGGTTAATTTTTGTCATTACCATAAAGCCCTAAATGGCTTGGGTCCAAGCTATCTCAGGGACCGCCTTCTCCCTTATAATCCTCCCCATGCTCTCCAGTCCTCTGGGAGGAATTTGTTACAGCCACAAAGATCCAGGTTTGCAACCACCTCCCAGAGGGCTTTCTCGGCTGTCGCCCCCAAATTGTGGAACTCGTTAGACAACTTTAAAAAGGCTGTTAAGACGGATCTTTTCAGGCAGGCTTTTCCGGAATAGCTAATTCCGGCCTCAGGAACCCCCTCTGGAAGTTGATTCTGGAGCTCCTTACTGATGCTGCTCACTAGGAAGGGTTTTTTAATAACAATTGTATTATATGTTGATTTCAATTTATATTGATTTAATAATGTTTTAAGGGGGGGGAAGGGATTTTGAGTTGTTTTATACTATGTACTATTTTACTGTTGTAAGCCACCCCAATTGTTTGCAGAGGGGTGGGAAATAAATAAATTATTATTATTATTATTATTATTATGTCTTTTACGTACCTTTTTTATTTTTCCAGAATTGTCTTTTACAGAAACTCTTCTGTCCCCTAACTTTTCTCTGCCCCATCAAATGAAAATTGTCTCACTACGTCCCTCTCTATCACACATACTGTACCCTACTTTGGACTTCTCAGCAATCCCTGCTTATAACTTCTTTCTTTCCTTCTCTGTGGTCTTCTGCTGCCCCCTGCTGGATTATTCCTATCTCAGACAGTAGTGATTGCAGGGAAGATTCAGGGTTTGAAAGAGAATAAGCAAATATCCAATCCATCTCAAGGATTTCGCATTTTCTCATGCCATATATGTTTGCTTCCATCAAGGAGACCTTCTGCTGTGCTTTCTGCAACCGGAGTTGTTTATCTCGGATTGGCCTTTTTAGTCATCAGCGTGCTTGCAGAAAGAGCGGGATGAGTCCTTCCTGAATCTTCCTTTGCGGAAAAAAGCCAGAGATTTACAGCCTTTGACATGGGTATGATACAATTATAGAAATATTATATTTAAAAGTGGCCAAATGAATATTTTGAAACACCCATTCACTATGAAATGAGGGGTCAAGAGGAGAGGTTGAATGGGCAGTGGGATGGAACCGTCTCCATGTTGCCCCCCCCATCCATCTCTGGGCTCCTGTCACCCTAAGATCCCTCCCTGTGTCAGGAATTCAGGCCCCCAAAGTGTCTTGCCTTTCAGTTCTCAAATGTAAACAGTCAATGTTTTAGAAAATAAAAACAGTAAATTCTCTCTCTCTCTCTCTCTCTCTCTCTGGCTTTTCTTCGCAGACGAAGATTCAGGAAGGACTCATACCGCGCTTTCTGCAAGCGCGCTGATAACTGAAAAGGCCAATCGGAAATAAGCAAGTCTGGTTGCAGAGAGCACAGCAGAGAGTCTCCTTGGGTGATGTTTCCGGGTTGTGATTCTTTCTGCATTGTTGTTTCTCTTCAAGACTTGTTCGTCGTGAGTTCTCAAATAAGGCTGCAGCATTGTGGATAGTGCGTCTCCATGCCTCCCGATGTGAGGCCAGGGCGGACCACTGTTGGTGATCCATTTGGCCGAGCCTGAGATGTTGTTTCAGGGAGTCCTTGTATCACTTTTTTGGAGCACCCCTCTTATGCTGACCCGTGGCGAGTTCACCGTAGAGTACTATTTTGGGGAGGCGATGGTCCTCCATCCTAGAAACATGCCCTGCGCAGCACAGCTGTGTTCTCAATATCATGGCCTCAATGCTGGTGATCCCTGCTTGCTCAAGGACAGCAACATTCGTCACATAGTCAATCCAGTGTATATTTAGGATTGTACGTATACAGCGCTGATGAAAACATTCAAGGAGTCGTAAGTGGTGGCGATAGGTGACCCATGTTTCAGACCCGTAAAGGAGAATAGACAGTACAATGGCTCTATACACACTGATTTTTGTGCTTCACCTCAGGTGTTTGTTACTCCAGACTCTTTTGTAAAGTCTGCCAAATGCGCTATATGCCTTTGCGAATCTGTGATCAATCTCTTTGTCAATCTTGGCATCTAAGGAGATGATGCTTCCCAGGTAGGTGAACTGCTGAACGGACTTAAGCACAGATTTGCCGATGGCAATGTGGGGATGGTGGTGTTCGTCCTGTGGTGCAGGCTGGTAAAGAACTTCTGTTTTCTTCAGGTTGACTTCTAGCCCAAACAGCTCTGCAGCTGTTGCAAAGCAGGATGTTAGATGCTGTAGAGCTGTTTCTGTGCAGGCAACAAGGGCAGAATCATCTGCGAAGAGCAGCTCACAGACTAGATCAGTGATGGGCAACCTTTTGAGCTTGGTGTGTCAAACGTCACCAAAAAACTGAGCATAACTCGGGTGGTGTGTCACTTTGAGGAAAAAACATTATTTCGTGATATTTATTGTTTGTCTCACTGGCTTTTCTTTGCAAACGAAGATTCAGGAAGGACTCATCCCGCACTTTCTGCAAGCGCACTGATGACTGAAAAGGCCAATCCGAGATAAGTCCAGTTGCAGAAAGCACAGCAGAAGGTCTCCTTGGGTGATGTTTTTGGGTTGATTCTTTCTGTGTTGTTGTTTCTCTTCAAGACTTGTTCGGCATGAGTTCTCAAATAAGGCTGCAGCATTGTGGATGGTGCGTCTCCATGCCTCCCGATATGAGGCCAGGGTGGACCATTGTTGATGATCAATTTGGCCGAGCCTGATATGTTGTTTCAGGGAGTCTTTGTATCACTTTTTTGGAGTGCCCCTCTTACACTGATCCGTGGCGAGTTCACCGTAGAGTACTATTTTGGGGAGGCGATGGTCCTCCATCCTAGAAACGTGCCCTGCCCAGCGCAGCTGTGCTCTCAATATCATGGCCTCAGTGCTGGTGATCCCCGGTTGCTCAAGGACAGCAACATTTGTCACATAGTCAGTCCAGTGTATATTTAGGATTGTGCGTAAACAGCGCTGATGAAAGTGTTCGAGGAGTAACAGCGGCAAGAATAAAAATAGAATTTTACTGGAAAAAGAAGGAATTACCATCCATCGAGGAGTGGCTCTCAAAAATACAAGAAATGATGCAGAATGATAAACTGACACACATTATTAGAGGAGGAGACATAAAAAAGGTAAAAAAGGAATGGTCTCCGGTCATAAAATATTTGCAAAGAAGATGGAATATGGAAAAAAGCCCAGCTTTTGAGGATTGAAAACAATGAAGCAGAATATAAATTAAAAGAAAGAGAAATAAAATAAGAATAGAGCGACAAGTTAGTTAAGAAAGTACAAGAGTTAAACAGTTAAAATAGTTAAGAAAGTAGTTAAGAAGTACAAGAAGAAAATGGAGTAATCAGATGATAGAGGATATATAGGCATGATAGAAGAACTCAGACTGGTGTAATTTAAGACATAAGAAGTAAGACGAAAAGAAGGAACAAAGTAGGAAGGATCAGAAGAGCAGTAGGGGAAGTAAGTATGAACGTTATGAATGAAATGTTTAAAAATGTCATAAGTTTATGTAAGATGATATAAAAATGGCTAAGTTGGAAATTGTAATTAGAGATGGAATGGATCATAATTTGTGTTAACAATGACTTAAGACTTAATAATAATAATAATAATAATAATAATAAACTTTGGAATGGAATCTGTAAAGGAGCGGTAGGGGGGCGTTTTCCAGATAAGTGAGGCCCCTCTTTTGTCTTTAGACCCCCCCCCCAAAAAAATGCCAGGTTGCCCAAGTGGAGAGAAGTCACAGCCCAGAGGCCGGGCAGGGGTCTTGTTGGGGGTCTCGCCTTCCTTCCCAGGGTCGCCAGGGGGCGAAACCGACTTGACGGCCAATCCCAGGCTGGCTGAGGACAAGGAACCCCGAAACCCTGGGAAACACTGTGGCTTGTTTGGGACAACGGGAAAAGGGGTGTGTGGAAATGGAAGCGGATGAGGAAAGGGGCCGAGCCCGGAGTAGACTTTGGGGAAGGAAATCTGTGGGGGAGTCAATGCAGTGCAAAGAGGAGGAAAGAAGGGCGAGGCTTTTTTGGGGGGGGGACTCCGGGGTCCCCAAGAGGGAAAAATCACCCCCATGAAAACTTATCCCAAAGTCATTCCTGGTCTCTCAGCATTGCAGAAAATAATGGCACTTATGACTGTTGCTTTATATAAAGAGGGGGGGGCCCTTCAGGAGGGGCTCCCAAATCTTGGATGGGGCTCCGCGCCTATAAAGACCTTTTTCCTGCCAATCCTGGAGCTCTACTCACCGAGGCAACGTCCCAACAGGTTGGCCACCGCCGCCGCTCCCAGGAGCCAGAGGGGACCTCGAGGCAGCCCCATCTCGCCCCCCGAGCCCCGCTTCTTCTCTCTCGCTCGCTTTGGCTTTGCTGGAGGTTCAACTGCGGAGCAATGCACAAACCACTCGCTCTCTCCTCGCACCCAAATGGAATCCGGGATCAAGACCCAGGATTGGCCGAGACAGAAGGATTCCACCAATCGGGAAAAAGTATTCCGGTTTCGTCATGTGTTGCTGGGGGGATGACCCGGCGGCAGGCTAGGAATCCTGGAAAGGGAAAGAGAAAGTCTGCGAGTCCGAAGTCCTTTTGGGGATTCCCTTTTGGTGTGTGTGTGTGTGTGGGGCTCTTTGGGAGGGAGGGAGGGGTGGCCGGGGTCTCTTTGGGGCTGGAGGTGGGAGGAAGGGCTTCCCTCTGCCTGACTGCCGGGTCCGGGGAGGTTGGTGCGCATCAAAATTACCTCCAGACCAGAGCAGGAGGAAGCAGAGGGTCAGCCGGACTGTCCGTCCTGGCCGGGCTGTTGTTCAGCACGTGGCTCATGAGAATGGGGGGGGGCTTGGATTAGAAATGAAAGAGCAGCCCAGCGTATCCCCCTTTTTACTCTGTAGGGTCCCCACGGTCAGCAGGAGGAGGAAGCTTGCAGGGAAGACTCGAGGGGGAGGAAGGGATCCCCTTCTTTCTTGCTCACTCCCAGAAATGCTCTTAGGACAAATCCAGCAGTGGTCAGAAACTGGGATTTCATGCCTTTCTTTGCCTGCCTGCAAGGAGGAGAAAGTTTGTAGGTTCCCAGGCTAGATGTTCTCCTGAAGCACTCTTTATATCCCTCCTGGCTGCGGATTCTGGGAGTTGTAGTCCAAAAATTAACTTTTCCAAGCTCTGGTGGACTAAAGGACACACCTCAGACCAAAAAGAGATAGGAAAGTAGCAAATGGCTTTAACCTTTTTGAAGTCCCTGGGGGATATAATACCTGGGAACAAGGGGAAGTGGGGGAGCTCCCCCCCCCGAAGACTAGGCTGAGGGGGGCTGAGCCCTCCCTGAAATGACCTGCCCAAATTGGACCACCAAGGATCCTCAGGACATATCCATCAGAAATGTCCTGAATGAGCACTCCCTAAGAAATACCAGGACAGCGTTTGGGGACACTGCCTCCAGAAATGAATTTCCATCAATTACCTTTAAAAATGAATTCCTTTTAAAGTGTTCAATTTAATATCCTTTATCCTAGACCAAAAAACCAATACAGCATGATTATATTTTGAGGTGTTCCATTATCACGTATTTTAAGCTCTACAAAAAATAGAAAAACTAAGCATGATCAATCATAAAAGAAGAACATAAACTGCAAGGATATCTTTCAAAATGGAATAATTTGTTGTTGATAAGTTTTCATGGACAGACAGACAAACATCTTGTCTACATTACCAGAAAAGAGATTATTATAACCAATAAAAAATGTGCTGTTGAATTCATGAGCAATGAGGTCCTTGGTTCCAAAGTTATTCAGACTAATCTGCTCCAAAGCAAAGTTTGTTCTTGTGTGAAGCACTAATCCACATTACACAAACAATCCAGTTTGAAACTGGATTATTTGCCATCGCTGCTTCCTATGGAATCCTAGCATTGGTAGTTTTACAAGGTCTTTAACCTTCTCGGCCAAGGAGAGCTAGTGCCTCACCAAACTACAAATCCCAGGAATCCATAGGAAGGAGCCATGGCAAATAAACCAGTTTCAAACTGGATTATTTGTGTAGTGTGGATGCATGTATCCCCTGCTGGCTGCAGATTCTGGGAGTTGTATTCTGGCAGGGGGTTAAACTAGATGGCCCTTGGGGGTCTCTTCCAACTCTCTGACCTGAATGATCAAGTGCTAAGAAATACCAGGACAGCATTTGTAGACACTGCCTCCAAAAATGAATTTCCATCAATTACCTTTAAAAATTTGTTCCTTTTAAAGTATCCTATTTAATATCCTTTAATTTGGTCAAAAAATCAGCAGAACATGACAATAGTATGAAGTGTTTCATTATCAAGTAGGAAAAGCAATACAACTAATAGAAAAACTGAGCATGATCAATAGTAAAAGAATAGTGTAAGATGAAAAGAATAGAAAAAGCTCTTTCAAATCTGAATAATTTATTGTTTGTAAGTTTTCAAGGACAGACAGACAAACATCTTGTCTACATTACCAGGAAAGGGATTATTATAAGAAAATTTTTAAAAACATGCTGTTGAACTGATGAGGAATGTGGTATTAAAGTTATTCAAACTAATCTGCTCCAAAGCAAAGTTTGTCTATGTGAAATCGAAGGCATCCATAGGTTTTCTGTGTCTCCCCCCCCCCTCCCTCTTCCAGAACAGGACCTCACAGCCTGGGTGGGGGTACACACAGAAAACCTAAAGTTTGTGTATCTTGCTAAGTTAACTGTACAAATGTTCATTTTTAATTGTGGGATAAAATCTTTCTCTCTTTAATTAGATGGAATGGTTAACAAAGGCATGTAATCTGGTTTATATGATAATGTCGACAAGTTTAACTAGAGTCCCAGAAGGTAGACAGTTTATAGGTAGACTGATTTATAAATTAGTTCAACATAAAATAAATTTGTATATGCTTTTGTTTTAATATTATAGACAATGATTAAAAGTTGTTTGGCTTTTTGACTTTAAGGTGGAAAGAACCCTAAAATCAAAACAATGAGTGATGGTTATATCTGCTCATACCTTGTGAATTCCACAAGGAGATGTAAAAAATCTTAGTTGAGACAGTGTGGCATAGTGGTTTGAGTGTTGGACTATGACTCTAGAGACTAGGGTTCAAATCCCTGCTTGGCTGTGAAAACCCACTGGGTGACCTCGGACAAATCGCACACTCTCAGCCTCAGAAAACTCAGTGAAAGTTTCACCTTAGGGTTGCCATAAGTTGGAAATGACTTGAAGGATGTTACAATATTTGCCTCTCAGCAGTATCTTAGAGGAAGGATGTCTAGCCTCTAGAACTAGAGAATCTGCTAAAGTCGGTGCTTCTCAGCCTATCTGATAGCAATTATGTTTTTCCAATATTCTGGACACTGCACTACATTTGTGCCTATTGGCTACAATTGTTTGTTTCCTTCTTGTAAGCTTGCCAGGGATTGACATCCAATGGCTCAGGGACCAACATCAGTCCAGGGACCACCATTTTGAGTTGCACTATATTTGTAAAGACTATTATCAGACATGGCGGGGGAGAGGAGATGTTCTGCTCAGGATGTGGGGCAAGCCATGACAAGTATTGTTTTTTTAGATGTGTGGAAGGGTATTGAATCTTTGTTAGACTGTCAAAATCCAGGCTGAAATGTTTAGTAACCTTCAGACTTTGTGACAGGATGTTTTCTCAACCAACCAGCCAAACATTTCAGGCAGCCTTTTCCAACAGACAGCCACCATTTTGTGTCTCTCTTGTCTTCCCAGCTGGACTGCATAAAATGGCTTCCTTTCTTGGCAGGCACTCTGTAACTGCCATCTCCTCAGACCTTTCCTCGCTTCAGTGCAGAGCTTAGTTCGGGGTGAGGCTGGCTGGCTGGCTGAAGCCGAAACCGAAAGCCACAGTGGTGCATGGTGAACGCATCAGTACACAAGATGCTCATGTGAGCAACAAGACAAAACAGAGTTTGGCCGCCGCCCTCAGTGCTTACAAGGAGCCCCAAATGTCCTTGCCTGCACCCAAGGGGGCTTTCTCCTCTGCTTGGAGTTCCCCAAAGGGCTGGGGATTGACCAGCCATCTTCTTGGTCCTCTGCTAGGTTGCCTCCCAGCGGCTTTTGCTCCATATTCTGCCCTGCCCCATTTTGTTCTTATAGACAATCTTTAAGTCAGATGGGAAAGTCCCTCGGTGATTTTCCTGGATTTATGCTCTCTCTCTTTTTAAAAAGAATTATTTTATTGTCATTGTCCCACATATTTCTGGAAGAAAATACAGAACATAAAATAGCTAGGTGGATAACATTGTTATAGATGCAAGGGTCTCTCTTTAGTTAATTATAAATTCTTGCATGCTTTCCCTTTTTCATCTCTCACTGGTTGAATCTCTCAAGTCTCCATTTGTAACTTTTCCTTCCCCTTTGGTGGTCTTCTGCTGCCCCCTACAGGATCTTCCTGCCCTGGAGTGACCATCTCAGGTGATTTCAAAGGAATCATAAAAAGGAGAATTCGAGCAAGTCACGGGTGCGAGGGGCCATGAATAAACATTCCACTTTTCTTACAGGTTTATTGTTCTCCTGGCATGGATTCAGAATCATGGGCGTTATGTAAGTGTGGGAATACTTTTTTTCAGGAGGCAACATTATATTTAAAAAATAAATAGTAATTGAAGTTGAAGGCTTTCATGGCTGGCATCCATAGATTTTCCTTGGGTTTTTTCCGGGCTGTGAGGGCCGTGTTCTGGAATAGTTCTGACGTTTCACCTGCATCTGTGGCTGGCATCTTCAGAGAATGGTTGGGTAGGAGTGTATGTGGAGTTTATATGCTTTGAACCCCTGTTGGGAAGTATATGTAAATTTGTGTAATTGAATGGTTAGTTTCTGGGTATAGAAATGCAAGGCTCGTTAGTGTCTGTTTGGCTAATGGTTGGTTGATGGACCATTATCTGCTGGAACTCCCCTGTCCCTGGGTGGAATTCCTTTGTAAGTGCTGAGTTTTGATTCTTGGATGTTCTAGTCATCTGCAAAGCAAACCAACGGTTAGGCCACAAAGTATACACACAAGGACAGATACCTACACAAGAACTCCAATCATCACCCAGGACAAAAAAGAAGCACAATAAAAACACTGGTAGACCGTGCAAAAAGTATCTGCAAACCCCCACTACCTGGAGGACAAACTGAGGCACCTAAACTGGGCCCTACAGGCTAATGGTTACTCCAGATCAGACATCACAAGAGCAGCCAGACCCAGAGAAAACCACAGGAATGAAGAAGAAAAACAGCCACCCAAAGGGAAGGTATTTTTACCATACATCAAAGGAGTCACAGACAGAATAGGGAAACTGATGAGGAAAAACAATCTCCAAACAATCTATAAACCAACCAAGAAAATCCAAGAAGTGCTATGCTCAGGAACCATCTTTGCAAATGGACATGGCTTTGAAATCTCCACCTTTGTGGATCAGCACACAAAACCCCAGTGTCCCCAGAGGAACTAAACTGGTGTCTTTTACAGCAGTGGCTGGACATCTTGAGGCCATTTTGACATTTCATCCTTTGTTGGAAAGGCTAAGGGGGTGGGGAAAGACTTGGCAACATTCACTAGGCCCAGAGGCTGCCAAGTTCTGTTGTGGGAATGCCCCGGACAAAGGCCAACTCCTCTGCTGGCAGAATTACTGCCTCTGGTCCCTCATTTAGTGTTACTCAAAAGTTTGAAACACGGAGGGGGAGGGGGAGGGGGAGGGGGGCTTGTTACAAAATGCTGCAAAACAATTGCCTGCTGACCAACGCTTGAGGCTGTACATATCTATGCAATTCTTTCCAAGCGAACAAGAGAGTGATTCTGGGTGGTGCAGCAGCGCCATCTTGTGTCTAGTGTGGGAACAGGCACTTCGTTCCTCTCACCTGATTTCCCAGAAAAGGCAGTATCCCATGAATCTGCAGCGACCAGCCCTTAAAAAGCAGAGTCCTGTCAGCTCATTGGTAACTGTAGCCAACACATTTCCACAGCAGCGTCCAGATTGTCAGCTCCTTCCCAGAAAAAGGGAAAGCTGCCAATAATTCAACTGGTGCAGCATCTCAGGAAGATGCATTATTAATGGAGAAGCTGAGCCTGTTGATTTTTTTCTAATTCAAGTATTTTATTGTTTTATAACATAACAAAAATACATATAATTACATTCAAATTACAACTGGGACAATGAAATAATGATTAAATAATGTTCATCCCAAAATGTATGTTTAACTGTTCATTTCACAGGTATATAAATATATCAAGCAAAAAAAAAAAAAGTCTTCCACAAAGGCCAGTGCTGTTTCGGAGGAAGTGGATGCTGCCTTGGCATAATTGTTTATATATTCTTTTTTTAAAAAAAATTATTGAATTTTATTGAATAACAAATAATAACAAAAAAACAATCAAACATGAAACAAAACATACAGAGAGAAAAAAAATCAATTCCAGAATTTAACAAGCATTCATCACATATACATATAGTTTTAAAAGACTTCACGCTTGTTCTTGTTTGGTTCTATAATACATTTCATACTTCACCTCCTATAAAGCAAATTGTTGTCTTGATATCTCCATTATTTAATTCTAAACCCAATAATCTACACTACCTTCTTTTTTCCCTTTATTTTCCACTGTATATAATTTCCTACCAGAAACAACTCACATGTAGTCTTTAAGTACACAACCACATTGTCTTACAGCTATATTTCTTTACATATACTCCTTAGTATGACATCTATACAATAAGTTTAACAGTGAATAGACTTTTACCATGTAAAAATAATTGTTTACATATTCAATAAGGGTCATCCATTCTTCTTGGAATGTTGTATGCATTCTTCGTCCTTTATGTCTGGCAATATCTAAAGACAATTTGTCCATCAACCATACATTCCAAATTCTTGACCACCAGTTTCTCAATTGCAACTCTCCTGTCTTCCAGGGGAGTGCAATTTCTAGTCTGGCAGCTGTTAAACGGAATGTAATTAACTTTCTATGTTTCAATTGTAAATTAGGATTTCTAAAAATTGATAAAAGCAATAAGGCTGGGCCATAAGAAATCATTTGGTTTGTGATCTTGTTAATTTGTTGTAATACCTCTAACCAAAATGATTTTACTTGTCAGCAGTCAAGCCACATATGTATCTTCTTCTCTCTGCACATCCCCTCCAACAAGTTGGCGGTAAAGTTTTAACCATTCTTGTCAAATGTACCGGTGTAAGGCATCATTTGTGGACCAAGTTTAAGAAGCCTTCTTTCATGTTAGCCTACCTGTTCAAGTATTAGGATGAGGTCCAAACTTATGCCCACTGATTATCTGTAATTTCTATCCCTCAGTCTGATTGCCAAACCTGGTGAATGTGTTGACCAATGCCAAATTTATGTTCAATTAAAGTTTTATAAATCTGTGCTGCTTTGCCTTTAATAGTGTTTTTCGCTATACATAGTTCCTCAAAGGAGGTAAGTGTACGTGATTGCTTATTCAGCACAGATAACTCTGAAAGAAAAAGGTTGATCTGAACATGTTGGAACCAATTAGTTGGGGTGTGTTCTAATTTGGTTGCTATTTCTGCTGCTGTTAAAATACTCCCCAGGTTAAAAAAAAAAGCCACATATACGAAAGAGGCCTAGTTGGGTCCAATTTGCAAATTGCTTAAATTTATTTTCAAATCTAAATTTATCATGTAACAATATAGGTGTTATAGGAGAGGGTGTTGGTGCTAACACGTCTCCATGTTTTCCATATGTCTAGTGAGTTATGCATAAACGGGTTAGGTATCTCAGCCAATTCTTTGTGGGTTAGATTTTTTAAATACATTTATATTCTTGTGATGACAAATCTCCCATTTCAACTATGGTCCAGCTGTTTCCCTGATGAGTTTGAAAAACATCTGGGTGATTTGTGTTAAGTGAAAGGCTTGTAAGTAGGTCAGTAAGTGTGGTATTGCCAAACCATCTAGTTTTGTGTGAATGAACTGAGTGGATTGGGTAAATCTAGGTTTTTTTTTGTTATTGAAAATATATTTATTAATGTTTTGCCAAACTGTCATTTTTATTTTTGGAGGAGACAGCAGTATGGCTTGGAACAACAACAACAAAAACAGGCGTGGGGCAAGAAACATCTTTACTAGTGCTATTCAATCTAATATAGAGAGCTGGAGAGTTCCAGCTTGCTAAATTTTTTCCATCCATTTATATGCAGGTTGACAATTTCTATGTAGGAGTTATTTATATTCTTGGTTATGATGACACCTAAATATTTAAAGCCCGAATGACATAATTGGAGTTTAGTTAATTGTTGCCAGCTCTTTTGTTGTAATAAAGATGTATTCAAACATTAATTTGGATTTTTGGAAATTAACACAAAATCCCGAGTGTTTTCCAAATTTCTCAATTATGTCAGTCAAAATTGGAAATGATTTTTCCATGTTTGTGGTAAAAATCAAAATATTGTCTGCATATAAAGCTAATATATGATTTTTTTTTTCAATTGAATCTCAGTTATATCTGGATGAGCTCATATTAAATCAGCAAGAGGTTCTATGTGCTGAGTAAAGTAAAGCACTGAGAGCCGCCTGTGAAGATGTCCTGGGGCTATCTCCTTTCCCTTTCTAGAAGCACATCATATTGCAGTGTTTCCCCCCATAGCTTTCCACCTGTCGTGTTCCCAATGTGAAACATAGCACTAAGTATGGTGTGATGTCCAGCCAGGACTGTTTGAATCTCCCCTGCATTTTCCTTTGTTTTAGTTCAGGCCTTGGTATGTCTGAGCATAGGATTGTTTCATTGTATTAGAGTTGTGGGAGGAGCTGAAGAATTCTCCTTCATTTTTCCCAGGTTTGGTTTGTTCCTTCCCAGCAAGTTCTGTTCTAGCTAGTAGTTTTTAGTTCTTTTTTGTTCAGTCTTTGCTGTGAGCTTGCAGAGAGCTGTTTTATTGGTGGGAAACAGGCCCAAACAGCTGGGAAGGGCATTTCTTACACCATTTAGCCAAATTAGTTACCAACAACAAATAAGTCAAAGGAATCAGGAGCTGAAAGACCCTGCACCAGCTCCATTGAGTGAGGAGATCAAACCAAGATCAAACCGAGACAGATGACACCCTGAAGATTGCTGAAACTCAAACTGTAAAGTATCTTTTATTTCAAGCCTTTTAGAGCTGGGGAGGAGAAAGCCCTTTACTTTTGGTCTTTAAAATAAACTTCCTCCATTTTTGAACTTTATATTCAGCATCAGAGCCTTTTTGGGTAAAAGAGTTTGATCTCACCAGGGTACTGGTGTTGCACACCGAAACCTGCCACCACCTTTAGTTGGGTGTGTCTGCACATATGGCATTGAATGTCCCCCCACCCCTGTGAAAATGTGCCTGGGGCTATCTCCTTTCCTTTTCTAGAAGCACATTATCTCCCATGTTTCCCCCATATAGCTTTCCCCCGTCGTGTTCCCAATGTGAAACATAGCACCAAGTATGGCATTGAGTGTCCCCCCCATGAAAATGTGCCTAGGGCTATCTCCTTTCCCTTTCTAGAAGCACATAATCTCCCAGTGTTTCCCCATAACTTTCCCCCAGTTTTGTTCCCAATGTGAAACATAGCACCAAGAACTGCACTGAGTGTCCCCTTTGAAGATGTCCCTGGGGCTATTTCTTTCCCCCTTTAGAAGCACCTTCTCTCCCAGTGTTTCCCCCTCCCCATAGCTTTTCACTGGTTCTGTTCCCAATGTGAAACATAGCACCAAGTACTGCGTTTATTGTCCCCTGTTAAGATGTCCCTGGGGCTATTTCTTTCCCCTTTTGGAAGCACATTCTCTCCAAGTGTTTTCCCGTCCCCATAGCTTTCCCCCCATTGTGATCCCAATGAGAAACATAGCACCAAGTACAGCGTTGAGTATGTCCTGTTAAGATTTCCCTTGGGCTATCTCCTTTCCCTTTTTAAAAGCACTTTCTCTCCAAGTGTTCCTCTCTCCGCATAGCTTTCGCCTGGTTGTGTTCCCAACGTGAAACATAGCACCAATTATGGCATCGAGTGTCCCCTGTGAAGATGTCCCTGGGGCTCTATCTTCTTCCCCTTTTTGGAAGCATGTTCTCTCCTTGTGTTTTCCCCTCTCCATAGCTTTTCCCTGCTGTGACCCAAATGTGATTCATAGCACCAAGTACAGCGTTAAGTGTCCCATTGGAAGGTTTTCCCAGGGATTTCCCCTTTCCCTTTCTAGAGGCCGGTCCTCTTCTGTGTGTTTCCCCCTCCCCATAGCTTTCCATCAGTTGTGATCCCAATGTGAATCATAGCACCAAGTAGTGTAGAGTATCCTCAGTGAAGATTTCGCCTGGATTATATCTTTCCCTTTTCTAGAAGCAGTTCCTCTCCCTGTGTATCCCCCCATAGCTTTCCCTAAGTGCTGATACCAATGTGAAACATAGCACATACAGACTTGAGCATGCCTTATACAGATTTCCAAGGGGCTATTTCGTTCCCCTATTTAGAAGCATATCCTCTTCCCATACATTCCCATGGGTTCCCCCTTGTACTTCTTCTATACTTAAACACTGTGCAAAGAACATGCCATATTGATCCACAGGAATATTGCCCATGGGCCTTTTCCTTTGCTTGTATGTATGCACATACTCCCCCCTTCATCCCCCTCCCTATACCTTTCTGAATGTTTTTCTTCTTTTGGGAAACATGGCACAAAGTACATGGCCAAGTTTCCAATCTGAAGATATCTCCTGTGCTATTTCCTTTGCCTTTTTATAAGAATTTCCTATCTCCGCGCATCCCCATCCTCATACCTTTCCCCTATTTATTATTCCTTAGTGAAACTTTGCACCAATTACAGGGCTGAGTGTCCCATGTGCAGAGTTCCTAGGGAATATTTCCTTTGCCTTTTAAGTAGCACGTCCTCTCCCCCTGCACCCCCCATAGCTTTCCAAAGTTGGTTTTCTACAAAGAAACATAGCACTAAATACAGCACTGAGTGAAACACAGGTATTTTGTCCTTGGGATATAACCTTAACTTCATTAACTGAACATCCACTCCCTGTCCTTCCCCAAACACATAGCTTACCCAAATTGCTAGTCAGCAGTGAAACATGACAAGAAGTACAGAGTGATCCACAGAAATATTTCCCTGGAGATATAACCTTTGGCTTTACAGAAGCACATCCTGTCCCTAATCTTCTCCCTCCACATTGCTTCCCTGAAGTCAATTCAACCAATCACTTTTGCACACCCCATCCTCCTCCAGTCCTTTTTTCTTCTCCCTACATACTGAATCACTAGAAAAGCTATGGGTTCTATTGAAAGAACTTATCCTATAATAAGAAACGGTTCATCCTCCATTGATATAACATTTAAGGAGAATGAAGTAAGGAGAGGAGGAGTACTGGGCAGGCTGAAGTGACCTTTGGAAGCAGGACAGAGCCCCCCTACTTCTAACCTCAAATTGAGATTTTAGTAATGTATTAAAATTCCCAAGAACAGACATCAACCAGAAAAATGTTAAGTTACAGACTATAGGGAAATTACTGAGAACACATAAATCTAACAGATAATGTAACTCCTATAGCAGAACGGACCACGTCTCCCTCCTTAGTACGGCTGTCATACCTGCGATATCTCTCTGACACCGCTAGCAAGAACAGTTCTGGCTGTGGATCCTTTATTTCCTGCAGCACATTCCCACTACTTTCACATATATTGTGTAAAACAACACACGCAGACACCACAGGTACAAAGTTTTGCTCTGTTACCAGCAACCTTGACAAAAGGCAACCCCAGCAGGACTTCAGGTGGCCAAAAGCTTGCTCAATGACGTTTTAAATATGGTTTTTTTTTCATCTAGGGCACCGGCGTATGGCTTCAAAAGCCATTTCTGCATAGGGTAGGCACCATCTGCAATAATAAATGGGGGAATCTGCACCCCACAGACAGTAATAGTTGAATTTCCCAGCACAAAAACTCCGCTATCCATAGCTTGGTGTAGTGCAGAATGTTTAAAAACATGGGAATTATGGTGCCTCCCAGTATATCCCAGTTCCATGTCAATGAAATGTACACTATGGTCGGTTGTCCCCTGCATGACAATAGAGAACCCCTGTTTCCTATTGATAAAGTCTTCCCCCTTCCAATAGGTGGGCAAACAGGGATATGTGTTCCATCAATGGCACCTATGCAGTGTGGAAACTCCAGACATTCGAACCCTTTCATTAGCTGTAGAGGTAGAGAAAAAATATTTACTATGTGGAGGTAGAGAGAAGGATATATGCTATTACTTGTAACAGTAGAAAAAAGTTATCTTATGTGCAGCCTAAAATACAACAGCAGCAAAGTACAATAAATACATCTTAATTTTAGAACAAGTTTTAACATAAATTAATCATGATTTTAAAATTTTAAATGTATATGGTAAATTTTATGAAATTTTAATGTTTATATATTTTTATGTATTTTCAATTTCAGTCTTTGAAATCATGTAATCTAGAAGTTTCAAATTCAAAAATTCAAAAATTTTAGTTTAATAAATTCAAAATTGTCAAAAATTTAAATTTTGAAAAAGTAAATTTATCTTTTTCTATTTATTTTTTGTTCTTTTTATTTTTATATTTAAAATCTTTTAATTTTAACTTTCAAACTTCTAAGACAAAAAAATGAAATTTTTAATTTTTTTGCAGATTTCCTTAAAATTTGAAATTCAAGGTTTGGAATAATCTAATGTTGATATTTATAAGAGTAAAATTGAAATTTACAGTTTAATAAATTTAGAAACCAAAAGATAAATTAAAAAATTTTGAAAGGCATTTAAAATAAATAAAGTAAAAAGCAAATATTCAAATAAAGTTATACAGTTTAAAATCATGATCAATCCACATAGGGGGGAAAATACTAAGTGATATACATGGAAAGTTAAAACAATAAATCTATGGGTATGACAATCCACAATGAGAACTCCAACGTTCACACGCTAGGAATCTTTGTTATCATAAAATCATGATGTATTGACCTTTGCCATCTCATCCCAGCACAATTATATTTTTTTTAAATGGGAAAAAATAATCAGGGGAAAAATTCCCCACATGTTTTAAACATATGTAAATCAACCACTTCAAGCCAATCCCTTTATGGATTCTCAGAAAGCATCTGAGTTGTCATTGCAATCTATTATCCACAGTTAGGAATGAAGTAAAACAAAAAGTAATAAAGAACATTGAAACAGAAGTAATACCAGGATGTCAATAAACACCGTCAAAATATTGTATCCTCCAAAAAAAATTTTCACATTAAACAGAAACCATTGAGATGACAATTTAAAGGAAACTGCCAAAAAAAATAAGAATACATTCACCCTATCACAAAACAGGAAGAAAAGGGAGAAATAATTGTCCCAGTTTCTCTTTCCTCCTCCAACTCCCCGCTTCGCCCTTGGCTTAGCTCACTTGTTTCATACTTGAAGTTCATAAACATAAATTCTATAAGCATGAATGAAATTCAAATAATTATCTGGAAACAATTTTAGCTCAATAAATTAAAGCCACGATCACACATAAAGTTGGGAGATATGTGATGCTATGGCTTTCTCTGTTAAGCAGTGTGTTTCCAATTTGTCTTCAGTGTGTTAAAGATTTATCTGGACCTTCCTATTTTTTTCCTGTTGCAAAGCTGACATCATGTCTAAATGGTAACACCTTGAGATATTTTTCTTAATGCAGAAAAATGTCTTTTAAGGTAATCCTTTCCTTGACATAGCATATCTAAAAACACAGTCAGGTATCTCATCTACTGTCACAGCCTGGACTGGATACTGGGAATGGTAGTTGTTTGGGTCATCCATACCACACATACCATCACACATACCATCACATTAGTGGAATGCTGGAATCTCTGGAAGTTCTCCCACAGTCTTTAGTAGATGGGAGGGGAATAGTATCTCTCCTATCGCCTTGAGGAGGTGAGAGGGGAGACAAAGAACTAATGTCAAAGAGTTGGTCTGGGAAGAAAGCTGGGAATTGGTTCCCAGGAGGGGAATGCAGCTTGGGATTGGTGGTATGGAAACTGAACCTTAGGGGAGTTTTTTTTTTATCTTGGTGTGCTGCTTAGCATTTTCAGAACTGGCTTTGCCCTGATCTGTACTGCATAGCCTGATCAATAAACCAATTGTTTTATATGGATATTGCTTCAGTGTGTGTGTTAACAAGATCATCATATTAAGCCAGTTCTCAAAACATCCCCTGGCAACGACTTGGAGCAAAATGTCCCAAGCCTCGGGGGGAGCAAGACCAAACGACCGGAGTTACTTCTGCAGCCTCCGGGGAAGCGACTGAGCAGGCAGACATCAGCTTGGAGTTATAGGCAGAGGGGGGAAAGAAACTCAACCATGAGCAACACCGAACCAGGCAGCTACCCACAGGTAATCTAATGGCAATGGGGGCCAGGATGGCTCTAGAGGTAACCAGCTATTCCATCTCTGGCACGCCCTTGTGAAGGGTGAGCCCAGCCATGGGAGCCAGTTGGCTCTGGCCATTTGAACCGGATGAACATGGCCAAGAGGGCTGCTGATCTCAGAGATGGGACCTACCACAAATCAGTGTGGCTCATGATTATGAGGTGAGGCGCCCTCACACAGAGCTGGAGGGAGAGGTCCAACAGCTGATGCAGCTGATGCATACCAACATTGGAGAGATTCAACAGAGGCTGCCTCAGCAACCTGCACCAGTCCCAATACCAGCAGCAGCACCTGTCGAGGACCCTGCCCTACCAGGAAGGGCCCCAATCCCACCAGCTCCCAGACCGCCCGCACCTCCAGTGGGCACTGAACTGGTTGAGCCATGGGGGCTGCCCCGTGGACTTAAGCATTGGGACCTGAAGGTGACATTCGACGGAAATGCTGTGAAACTACCCTTCTTCCTTACCCAGTGATTTCATGGCTCACTGGGAGAGGGAGTTCCAAACAGAGGCAGAGAAGGTCCAGTATGCCTCCAACCAACTCAAGGGCGAGGCAGCACAATGGCTAATGGGTCTGTACTACATGGGAGCCCTCGGGCTAGGGAACTTCCACAACTTCATGGTGGTGCTCAGGGCCAGGTTTGAAGACCCATTCCAGAGGGAACGGGCACACACTGAGCTACAGCGATTACGGCAAGGACCCAAGTCTGTAGCCGAGTATGCTACCAAATTCTGGCGGCTAGCTAGCCAGATCCCAGACTAGACAAAGGCCACGAAGGTGCAATAATTCAGGGACAGCCTCCATGTGGACATCCTCGAGTGGGCACTGATCCAAGGGAACCCCAAGACCCTCCTTGGGTGGGTTCGTCTAGCCGGTGAAGTGGAGGCCCTGCGACAGAGTGTGAAGCTGGTGAAGCAAAGCCAGGGGCTGACCAGCAACCATGTTGGCGGGGAGATCAAGAAGAGCAAGACGGTGGAGTCATCCAGCACCCCAGCAACCGAGACGGAGAAGGAGTGGTGGATGCAAATGGGGCTCTGCCTACACTGCGGCAAGAATGGTCATTGCATAGCAGAGTGCCCAGACAAGCAACCAAGCAGCAGTCGGCGGGAGGACACCCGCAAGAAAACCGAAGGGAAGCAGATGACTAGAAAACCTCCCAGTAAGCCCCAAACCAAGGCAATAGTGTGCACCTTGGTTCCTGGACACCCGGCTGGGGAGTCCTCCTGGGAGCCAGGGGAAGGTGGGTCCTCTTCCAAGACAGAACCATCGGGAAACAGATCCAGCCCATCCTAGTGAACGTGGGCTGATCCAGAAGGGCACCCAGATACTGTGGTGAGTGGAGTGAAAGCCCCTTTCTTGTCAAAGCTAAGATAGGGGTTAGGGGTAATGGGTCCTCCTGCAAAACCATAGTCATGATGGACTGTGGGTGCACCCAGGTACTCATCCATCTGTCTCTAGTAAAAGAACTGGAGCTGAAAACAGAGAAGCTCCAGGAGCCCATATGTCTCTCTCAGATGGATGGTGGCATGATGAAAGGGGGACCAGCCAGATGACTAACCGAGTCAGTGACAATAAAGTTGGGGGGGGTCACCAAGAGGAGCTCCAATTCATAATTGCCCCAGGCCTGGTACCTGCCGCAGTAGTTGGCCTGAATTGGCTTAAGTACTATAACCCCTCAATAGACTGAATTAAGGAGATCATCACCTTCACCTACCCTGGTTGTGTTAGAGAACACTACCAGACAAGGAGGGATGAGAGACTATCCGCCCCTAAGGAATCAGGGGGTGGGGAAGTTGCTAAGAGTCATATTGTGGCTCTGGTGAATGGGGAGGTGAAAGATCTCCCAGCTGAATACAGGCGGTGGAAGATAGTGTTCGAGGAGTGTGACATTTTACCCCCTCAAAGCCCCTTTGACTATGTCATTGAACTGGTCCCCGATGCCAAACTACCCAAGTCCAAAATATACTCAATGACCCCGACTAAGATGGAAGTGCTGAGAGAATACATTGATAAGAACTTGGCCCAAGGTTTTATCAGACCGACTACAACAGCTCTAGGAGCCCCAGTTTTATTCAGGCGCAAGAAAGATTCCTCCCTGAGATTAAGTGTGTACTATTGTGAATTAAATGGGGTCAGCATGTCCAACCATTTACTCTGAGGACTACATGTCCCATGTCAAACTGGTTAAAAAAGTGTTGAGTAAATTGGCTGAGAATCACTTATATGCTAAACTCTCCGAATGTGAATTCCATCAGTCCCGCTTAGACTACTTGGGGTATCGCATCTCCAACAAAAGTATTGAGATGGACCTGGAAAAGGTGAAGGGGGTTCTTGCATGGGAGATCCCTAAGACTCGAAAGCAACTGCAGAGCTTTTTGGAATTTGCTAATTTCTATAGGTCATTCATACCAGATTTTGCAGAAGTGGCCCTACCCCTCACAGATTTGTTGAAGACTAACAGGACTGGTGGAAAGAGAAGGGAGGGTACGGGTGGCAAACGGGAAAAACCACCCCAAAAGATTGTATGGACTGATCAATACCAGAAAATGTTTAAGAAGCTCAAAAAATTGTTCACCTCAGAACCCATTCTCAAACATCCCGATCCTGAGGAACCCTTTGTGGTTCAAGTTGATGCTGCTGATGTGGCAATGGGGGGGGGTGTTACTGCAACGGGATGAAACAGGCAAGCTCAGACCCTGCACTTACCTATCCAGAAAATTCAACGAGACAGAGAAACTGGCCTGTTTGGGAGAAGGAAGCAGAGGCCATTAAGGTGGTGCTGGAAATCTGGCACCAACTACTCAAGGGATTCTCCCAGCCCTTTGAGGTCTGGACAGATCATAAGAACCTGGAGGCTCTGAAAACTCCATGCAGATTGGGACCCAAGCAAATTGGGTGGGCTGACCTTGAAGTTTTTCCTGGGGAAAAGTAATTTTTTAGCAGACGCCTTGTCGAGGTTGCCACAACATGATAGTAAGTGCAAGGAGGTCATTGACATTGTATTTTCCTCTTTGCATTTGGGGCTCACAGTGACCACCTGTAGCCAAGCAAGGAGGCAAGCAGAAGATCCCGACCCAACAAGGACACAGACCGGAGGCAGTAGTCAGGAGCCCAGTCCCACACAACAGTTGGCCCCAGCCTCCCCCGGGCTCACATTCCTACCAAGGTCTCTCTTCAGCCAGGGGCAGTCCTATCTCTAGACCTAGAGATAGGGGGTGGTGGAAAGCCCAACTAGAGGAGGCTCTCAACCAGGATCCCTGGTTACTCAACCATCAAGATGAGGTGGAACTTAAAGTGAGGGTGGCATGGAGGGGGGGAACGGATATATGTACTTGTGTCTATGAGAAAATTGATCCTTAAGCAATGCCATGATGTTGAAAGTGCAAGGCACTTTGGCTACATCAAAACACTACACCTGGCCAGGAGACAATTTTGGTGGCCTCGAATGCAGAGGGAAGTGGAGGACTATGTAAAAGGGTTTCACACCTGCACCACAGCAAAACAGAGCATGGGGAAGCTGCAGGGATTGCTGCAACCCCTGCCTACCCTGAACAAACCTTGGGAAGTAATTAGCATGGATTTCATTGTGGACCTGCCCGAAAGCAAAGGGAAAACTGTGGTTTGGGTTGTAGTGGACATGTTTTCTAAACAGGCTCATTTTATTTCATGTAAAAGCATCCCTAATGCTCAATGATTAGCCAAGTTGTTCACAGACCATATTTAACGACTTCATGGGGTCCCCTCTAAAATCGTGTCAGACCGCGGAGTCCAATTCACTTCTCAGTTCTGGAAGGCTTTCACAAAATTGCTAGGAATTGAGTGGGGACTAAGCAGTGCCATTATCCACAAAGTGATGGACAGCCTGAATGAATGAACTCTATTTTGGAGCGGTATCTCAGGTGTTACATCAACTTCCAGCAATCTGATTGGGTGGACTTGTTGCCCTTTGCCGAGGTAGCCTATAACAACGCCATGCATCAGAGTACTGGGCTATCCCATTCAAGATAGTATTTGGACATGAACTTGACCCCCTACCCTTGGGTGAGGTGGACTCCATGGACCTGATCCCTCTGATTCAGTGGAGTACTCAGATCAAAGAGGCATGGCCTAAGGTGGTGGCTGCTTTGGACTTTGCAAAGGCCTAATACAAAAAAAAAATGCAAACAAAAAGAGGGACTCTTCTCCAAATTACACTGTGGGAGCTCTGGTATACCTCTCTACCAAGTTCCTTAAGAGCCCTCACTCTTCGAAGAAACTGGGACCCAAATACATTGGGCCTTTTGCCATTGTATGACAAATCAATCCTGTGGCTTTTGAATTGTCTTTGCCTAAACTGTATCGTAATGTTCATCCTGTTTTTCATTCTAGCCTCCTGAAGCCCACACCTCCATCGAGCACACTGCACTCAATTTCAGCAAAGCCTGTGTTTCTTATGACTGATGAGAACCAACACTTTGAAATTTCTGACATTCTGGATTCTCGGCAGCGTTGGGGTGGTGTTGGTGCTCCAATACTTTGTTAAGTGGAAACACCTTCTGTTAGGCCAAGTTGAGTGGGTTAATGCTGAACACGTTCGTGTACCCTGCCTGTTGGCTAAGTTCCATGCACACTTTCCAAACAAGGCAGGGTGATGTGAACGCCTGTTTTGTTTTTTGCTTCTTTCACTTCTTTTTACTTTTCTTTATCCTCTCCATTGACGCCTCCTTGTCATGGGAGAGAGGCTTAAATTTTAATTTTAATTTCTTAAAATGATTATCTTGCTACACGAGGGCCAGCGCGGACAAGTCAGATATGGCAATGCTCTTTCAGAGCCCTTTCTAATAACTAATGGAGTGAAGCAAGGTTGTGTTCTTGCTCCAACTTTATTTACAATCTTCTTCAGCATGATGCTCCAAAGGGCTATGGCAGAGCTTGAAGAAGACAGCATCTATATACGTTACCGTATTGATGGTAGCTTGTTTAACTTAAGCTGTCTGAGGGCTCACACTAAGACTCTAAACTATCTAGTCCATGAGCTGCTCTTCACTGCTGCTGCTGCCCTTGTTGCCCACACAGAAGCAGCTCTGCAGCGCCTAACATCCTGCTTCACAACAGCTGCAGAGCTGTTTGGGCTGGAAGTCAACCTGAAGAAAACGGAAGTTCTTTACCAGCCTGCACCACAGGACGAACACCACCATCCCCACATTGCCGTCAGCAAATCTGTGCTCAAGTTCGTTCAGCAGTTCACCTACCTGGGAAGCATCATCTCCTCAGATGCCAAGACTGACAAAGAGATCGACCATAGATTAGTGCAAAGGCATATAGTGCATTTGGAAGACTTCACAAAAGAGTCTGGAGTAATAAAACACCTGAGGCGAAGCACAAAAAGCAGTGTGTACAGAGCCATTGTACTGTCTATTCTCCTTTATGGGTCTGAAACATGGATCACCTATCGACAACATTTACGACTCCTTGAACACTTTCATCAGCACTGTATATGCATAATCCTAAATATACACTGGACTATGTGACAAATGTTGCTGTCCTTGAGCAAGCAGGGATCACCAGCATTGAGGCCATGCTATTGAGAACACAGCTGTGCTGGGCAGGGCACATTTCTAGGATGGAGGACCATCACCTCCCAAAAATAGTACTCTACAGTGAACTCGCCATGGGTCAGCGTAAGAGGGGTGCTCCAAAAAAGCGATACAAGGACTCCCTGAAACAACATCTCAAGCTCGGCCAAATTGACACCAACAATGGTCCGCCCTGGGAAGAAGCCATGGACCTAAACAAAAATGGACAACTGAAAACTCAGAAATACAAACACGCATGCGCTCCACATCCATTTGTGATTCTATAGTAATATAAGCACTGTTGCGAAAGGATTGCCCATCATAATGAAACAGTATCATTATTTTTTCATGTGTTCCCAAAACAGAATATAATCAAAATGTGAAAAATATGAATTGATATTGTCACACGATCACAATACGTGCAAATGCTATAGTGATAATTCTGAAATAGTCCCGCTTTCTTTTATTCTGTTATTGCTCCAGTTTAATTCAATAGTGTAAAAATCTCCTAACATAATAAAAATACGGGCAGTACTTGAAAGCGGGGGGGGGGGCGAAGGTTCAGTTCAGGAATGCACAAACACATGCATGCAAAGTATGAACGTATTGTTTTTAAAAAAAGAAACTGAATTATCTTTCCATGGTCACCAAGGTAGATGGTATGTTTTAGAAGAAGCTTTTCCTTTGTCAGGACAACCTCAATGGAAATTCTAGCAACGGGAGACCGTCCAACTCCGAACTGAGTTCAGGCAGCACCGTATGACGCCCGATGGGCAAGCAGCCAAACAGTGATTGCAACTCACTTTTCAACGGGGATAGTCGTTATCATGTTAGTCTCCCATCTCATGATCACTGGCCATAGAATTTCCACTAATATCATAAATTAAGTACTGGGCCATTGCATTCTGAAGTACTTAAAACACTGTTCATCAGATCAGACAGACATTACAAAGCCCTCCCACCATTCTTCTGTTATCGGGTACACCCACCACCTCCTGAAACAGGGTGATGGACAACTCAACTCCCAAAGCATGGGGGCAAAAATGATATCAGTTCTGAAAAGGAGCCTTGTTCTGGATTCAAAGGAGTTAACTTCCATCTGTTGGCGAAAAAGTAGGAGACGTGCCAGTCTGAGGCGATGGGATCGCTTCCTTGCATACATCAACTGAAAGGTACCTCTTTTGAGAACAATGATTGCCATGCAGCACTGAAGAGACATCTCCATTATTAGAGCTTCACAGACGAATGACGAACCGCTGGTAAGAGGTACCACACAGATGTTTTCTAGCCAATAGCTGTGCATCAACACAGATGTTTATTGACCAATGGTATCACTCGTGGCGGGAATCCTCACAGGAAGTACGTGACTGCGGAAGTGAATAGACAGGGAAACAATTTTATGCATCCTTGACTGACAGTAACAAAAAAAGGCCAATTTTTTTTTCAACATGGGTACAAAAAACCCCCGTGATTTCATGTCACAGTTGCCTTCTTTTCTCAGAACAAACGATGGATGTAAAGAATAGATTCAAGACAATTTAAAATCCATTAAAAATCGTGGGTACAGTGAGGGACAGATTTGAGAACATGATTTTTTGCAACTAAAAGCTGTCATGTAGCTGACCCCCTTGTTCTCTTACTAGGGCCAGACATCTTCCAGGGACCCTGAGGAGGCCATATGTAACCCACACAGCTCTGCCCCACCTCTGAGAGTCTGTAACTTAATTTTCAATCATATAAGAGTTCGTAAAAATCACTTACTTAGTTCCATTGCCCTCCTAACACCCCCCTGCTGCCCCCTTTTCCCTCACAACTCCCTTGATCTTTCCACCACCTCCAGGGGGATGGTACCACCCACCTACAGAATCACTACATTATAAGGAGGGGAACAAACATGTCAGTTGTCTGGGGTCTGAATCAAAGAGGGTCCATGAGCCTCACTGGGAAGGGACCAAGCTTTGCAATCAGCCATGTCTAAACTGCCTGGCTTCATGGCATCTGTTGCGGGTTCTGCGGCTCTAATTCCAGAGTCCAAACACTTTTTGGCTATGAGGTGCCAGTACTGGAACTGGGCTGTGCCTTCCAGTCTCCAGTACTGGGCCACTGCCTTTTGCAAGATGATGGTAGAAAATCCAGATGGTAGAGGCAGGGTTTCCATTTCATTCACCTGGAACTCTGTACAGTTGTCCCTCCGTATCCACCAATTTGGTATCCACAGATTTAGGTATTCACAGCTTAAAAATATTCTTAAAAATATAATAATCCAAAAAGCAAACCTTGATTTTAGCATCTCATATAAGGGACACCATTTTGCTATGCCACTGTATATAATGGGACTTGAATATTCACAGATTTTGGTATCCACGGGGGGGGGGGGGCGGTCCTGGAACCATAACCCAGCAAATATGAAGGGACAACTGTACAAGGTTGGGAGACAAATTATTGGGGAAGGGTGTGGATCAAAAAGAATCATTGTCTTGGGAGGAACACCTCTCTCTTTTTCTCTTGCATTTTTTTCTACCCTTTCAGGGATTCACTTAATGTATTTTTATTAATTGCATTTGTATGCTGTCTTTCTCTCAGAAAGAGACCCAAGGTGGCTCTCAAATAAAATCATAAGAACAGTAAAACCAGATAAAACAGTATAAAAACATTTTAAAAACAGACACAAATTTAAAACAATAGATAAAACATCCCCATGAAAAAGCTCCCCTGCTTAGATGTTAAAAGCCTCTGCCTGAATAAAAACCTCTTTGCCTGCTGGCAAAAGGAAAGCAGGGAAGGGGGCCAGCCTAGCATTCCGTGGAAAGAAGTTCCAGAGGGTGGGAGATGGCTCACTCTCTCTCGTGTCCTCATCAAGTGAGCCGGTGATGGTGATGGAACTGAGAGAAACCCCTTCCCCTGATGATCTTAACATTCTGGCAGGTTCACACTGGGAGATGTGGTCTAACACTTACCTGTCACAGAGCTGTTGGATCTTTAGTCACTTGCTGAAAAGGAGGGAAAGACAGAGGGGTCAGTTCCTTGGACAGGAAAGGATTGTTTAAATGTCCCTTTCTCTCAAGACAAATGCGTGCACATGCATGTATGTGCACGCACACACAGAGTTATCAGGCAATCATAACTGCTTTGGCCACAAAACTATACATACAGAAATTTGGTGCCTTGCAGTTCCAATCCCCAGCATCCAGATGCTCAAATATCCCCTCGCCCCCCCCCCCCGAGCACTTTGTAGTAAGAACTGGATCCAACCAGCGAACATGTACCTGGCTTTTGCAGCAGCTCTTCTCAGTGAAATATCCTTCATCATCCATCACTCACAAGTAATGGAATATTTTTTGCAGGCATATCCACATATAACCCCATAAATTTTGACCTGGCAAAAATCTCCTGGCAACAGATTTCATTCAGCCACACTTTGTCCTTCCCTGCTTTACATACATGTATTATCAGAACACATCTAGCTCATACATGTTTCAGACCTGATCTGTGGCTGTTTTCAATGTAAACTGGTTGAATGCTACCAAGGCTTTCCAAGGCTACTGTATTTTAAATTAAGTGTACTCTGCTGGCAGTTGCTGTTGTTTGGCTATTTAATGCCATCACTGTGGATGCCTCTTTTGAAGGCTCTGCTACCAACCCCTGAATGTAGCAGAGGTGATGGGACATGCAATCACAGGGAAATTTATAATGTAAAGAGCTGGCATGGTATATAGTAGGACCCCCTATTTCAACTAATTCATTATCCACTGATTCAATTATCCAAAGGACACAAATAGCACACCTACCATAGAGTTTTCCTTAAAAATGTGTCCTCTCTAGCCATTTTCTAGGTCCTCCAAGGCAACTCTGTGGTATTTTAAACCAGAAGTCCCATTATTTTCAATGACATTTGCTATTATCCACGGTTTTCAGTATCCACAACCCCTCCCAGAACCAATCCCCAGCAGATACCGGGGTCCTACTGTAATGTGCTACTGCCTGCAGGGGCCAGTAGTGAGCTGACTAAATGCAGATGGCTAAAATATATTGTCTAAGAGGCTGCTGTGGGAACAGAAGTGAACCCTTATCTGTCTGAGAAAATGTCGTGTAGTCCATGTGTATTAGAAACACTAACTGTATAACCCACGAATATACTGTTTCTGTATCTGTATAACAAGATGTTCCCACACATTGCCTTATACTTGGATTTTGCTCTTAGACTGAGCACATGCAGTCTAAGCTGTACAGTGCAGGACTGTACTGTTTTTCTGCTGTGTTATTGTCAGGGGATGATAGGACACACAATCCCCAGCAGAAGCAAAAAAAAAAAAAACTGTCTCAGTAGACTCAGTAGCAACCCATTCCCAAGAATACTCACACGCAGAGTGTTTGCCATCCAAATAAGCAGGAGGCACTTCTATCTTCAAACTCAGGTGCAATATATACAAATATTTACAAAGGCAGGAGAAACTGCTTCACCAGGCCTCATCATTCACAGGAAGAAGGAGAGTGAGCCCAGCTCTGAGCTCTGTTGTGTACACAGTTACAGGGCATTGGCTTACTCAAACACATGATTTTACACACCAATAAGAACCCTCCTTCTGTAGCTAAGGAAGACTAGGCACTTCATGGAGTCAGCCATTTTGACTCAGCATGACTCTGCAGTTTGGCCATTTTATAATGGAGTTCAATCTCTAACTCCTGACAGTTATGTAGTCTGTTTGCTAGGAGTCCTAGACTCATTGTATTTATTAGTTTAACATGCTCAAGTAAAGGAAAGTAGTTTAGACACAAGCCTGTGTCTCTGTGCTAATTTTTTCAGACTGATGTTTGCTAACTCTGCTACAAGAACTATTTGCTGCCTGATCCTCTTGATATGCTCAGAGGTACCAGTGTACTACCATGACATGGAGAACTGCATGAGACAAATGACACTGTAACTTCAGGGACCTCACACAATCCCTTTACATGGGGAATGGGGAATGCTGACTTTATGCCTTGGCTTGCTGTCTATGGGGAAAAACCAGATAGTGTTGTCAATGTGCAAAACCTAACTTCCTTCTTCCCTCTCCCACTTATCAGACCACCTTGGCGTTTTCTTTCCCTACATCCTCACCCACCAACATTTTTGATGTCCAAATCCCTGGATTGGCTGGAATCTCTTGGAGTAATACAAGTTCCAATTAAGCCATCATGCCAATTAAGCCATCATAAATAATGATTGGTGGGAAAACTTATCCGCTACCAGGCTGTCTAATAGCTCTTCAAAGTCTTGTTACAATAAATGCTATAAACCAATTTTACAATGTGGTAAGCAGAATTTCCTTTTAATCTAATATATAGTCCTACATTTCTTTTGTAGATGCTACTCCTATAGTCCATAAATGGGAAAGTTCTAGTATTATGAGTAGGAGACCAAAAAATCTCCTGAAGACACAGCCTGAGGAGATGGGGCTGGAGAAAATGTCACAGAGAGGCTACAGCACACTTTCCAAATGGCAACTTCCAGCAATTTCTGGTGCAGTTGCTCCCTTTATGTTGAGGCAACAAATCCTTGGATTTGAATCTCTGGCTTTTCTTCACAAACGAAGATTCAGGAAGGACGCATCCCGCACTTTCTGAAAGCGCACTGTTGACTAAAAAGGCCAATCCAAGATAAACAAGTCCGGTTGCAGAAAGCACAGCAGAAGTCTCCTTGGGTGATGTTCCCGGGTTGTGATTCTTTCTGCATTGTCATTTCTCTTCAAGACTTGTTTGGCATGAGTTCTCAAATAAGGCTGCAGCATTATGGATAGTGCGTCTCCATGCCTCCCGATGTGAGGCCAGAGCGGACCATTGTTGGTGATCAATTTGGCCGAGCTTGAGATGTTGTTTCAAGGAGTCCTTGTATCACTTTTTTGGAGCACCCCTCTTACGCTGACCCATGGCGAGTTCACCATAGAGTACTATTTTTGGGAGGCGATGGTCCTCCATTCTAGAAACGTGTCCTGCCCAGCACAGCTGTGTTCTCAGTATCATGGCCTCAATGCTGGTGATCCCTGCTTGCTCAAGGACAGCAACATTTGTCACATAGTCAGTCCAGTGCATATTTAGGATTGTGCATAAACAGCGCTGATGAAAGTGTTCGAGGAGTCGTAAGTGGTGACGATAGGTGACCCATGTTTCAGACCCATAAAGGAGAATAGACAGTACAATGGCTCTATACACACTGATTTTTGTGCTTCGCCTCAGGTGTTTATTGCTCCAGACTCTTTTGTGAAGTCTTCCAAATGCACTATATGCCTTTGCTAATCTGCGATCGATCTCTTTGTCAGTCTTGGCATCTGAGGATATGATGCTTCCAAGGTAGGTGAACTGATGAATGGACTTAAGCACAGATTTGCCTACGGCAACGTGGAGATGGTGGTATTCGTCCTGTGGTGCAGGCTGGTAGAGAACTTCCGTTTTCTTCAGATCTTCAGCATGATGCTCCAAAGGGCTATGGCAGAGCTTGAAGAAGAAGACGGCATCTATATCCGTTACCATTTTGATGGCAGCTTCTTTAACTTAAGCCGTCTGAGGGCTCGCACTAAGACTCTAAACTATCTAGTCCGTGGATTAGAATGGAACCAGAGATAAAACTGCCATCAAGGGTGGGGTGGGGACTTCAAAGGAAGGTAACCCCCTAGGATGACCTGCTTCTCACCTCAAGATTCAGAGAGTAGGTGCCTGCCTGCCTCAAATCATCCACCTGTATCCTTCTTCCCACTTCACCCTCTCCCATCTTGGAGTCAATATGCAAAGGGGGAGACATCACTCACTTGAGGCTGCTCTGTAGTCATCTGGACGTTTTTCTGCAGAGACAGAATCAGGAAGTTAGAGCTGACCCTCAGAGGTCAACACAATCTCATTCTCTAATGAAGAAGACCACAACACATCCTCCTCCCAAGATGTTCTTCCCAGCAACCCACAGGGATGGAGCTCTTCCAGGCTCTCTAGGAAAGACATTAGGAGAGACCGGATAGCCAGAACAGGCTGAGACCCAGGCTCATGATGTGGGCTGACAGAAAGTGAGCAGAGTAGCCCATGCCTCAAAGTTGTTGGCTAAGCCAAACCTTCCCTTCAAAGGGGGGATCCTCAACAACAAGATGAACCTTCCCAGAACCAGAGAATGCCTCCTCCCTACAAGTAAACACTCTCAGAATTTACTCACTGAAATACACAGCAGTCCCAGCAGTGATAGCTACCAGGAGGACAGCAAACACGACACATCCGATGATGAGCCCCAGATTGGAGGCTGGAGGTGAAATGGAAAAGAACAAAAGAATTAAATGGAAGCCACCAAAGCCACCAAACTAAACCCTTTATGATGCAGGTAGTAGATGGTCAAAGCACTGGGGAGTCCATGGAGTTAAAAAAAAAAAAAGCTCAAGTAAGTGTATGTTTGTGTACATTCAAGGAACAGCCCAGCCCTCATGATCACCTGTCAAGGTGTGCAGATCTGGAATGGGAAGTGGCCATCTCTGTTCACAAGAAGCCATAAGAGAGGAGTAGCCAGGCACAGCTCCATCCTGCCTGGGCTCCAGTGGCTGGTGAGAGGCCCTCCCTCCCTATTCCAACTGCTTTTGCTCTGGGACTCTAAAGGAGAAAAGAGCAGCCAGCATCTGCTGGACTTAATCCCCTCCTGCACTGCTGTTCCTTTTCCCTAGTATGTTGTGCCTTATTTTGATTTTAAGCCTGATAGGAGGGAACAGTCAAATTAATGATTTCTAAACTGCTCATGGTACAAATACTCTAAACAAATATATGTATAATGAAATAATAAGGTTTACTTATTGTGTTTTGGTGGCACATTTGCATCAAATAATTTAAACATTTACAAACATATCATCACAGCCACTCAGGATTAGAGAGAGAAAGACAGCCAAGCCTTTGTGCTGGTACAGAATGTGAATGTATGTCCTACAAGGCACAAGGTACTTTCCAGAGTGGATAAGCTGAAAATACTGTATTGGTGTTGAAAACTATACAGTTCGGGTTTGATGACAAGCATCTGCAATGCTACTGATGGTGTCTCTAATATTTGCCCCATCTCTTGTTGCTCTCAGACTTCTCCCCTCCAATCACTCACCAGGCTCCTCCCAGGCCAAGTCAAGGTGTTCTGGAAGTCCATCATGCTCCACATGGCATTTGTAGCGTTCCCTGTCCTTGGGGTCAATCTTGATGCTCAGCCAGGTATAGTAAGTCCCATCCACGTTTGGAGACACAAGTCCACGGAGGGTATCTGGCATCCTGTCCTCCCCATCCTTTCTCCATGTAATATCAATGTCCTTGGGGTAGAAGCCATCAACCCGACAGATCAAGGTTTCCATATTGTCATAGTCTGTCTTGCGTGTCACCTTCACTTTTGGTGCTTCTGCAAAAATGACACCAGAATTAGCACAGGACCTTTTCAAATGACAGGAAGGGTGTTTGCTCTAGTTTTAAAAAAGCAAGACACCCCATGGGACTCTCATGTTCAGCCCCACAGATTTAGCACTCACATCTACAGGAACCTCAAGAACTTTAAAAACAACCTTGCTAGGAAGTATATTCTCCAGCACCATAAAATGCTTTGACAAATCTCAACTATCGTGCAGTAAACTCTTGGTTCTGAGGTTTCACCAGGGCATCTTGGGGGCAAATGTCACCAGGTGTTTCACGTCTGAAGAGGTTCAAATTCTTACAAACCAGAAGCAATAACTGAGCAGAACTCAAGACTGGTCTTAAATACAGGTACTCCCATCAAGGAATCTTTGCTCTCCTGACCTGTCATCACTCTTTTCCTTCGATGTATGTATTTTATATCCATTAAAGAGCTACCTATTTGGCCTAAATACCCTGAAGGCACCAGTGCCCTTCTGAGCTTGGAAGCTAAGCAGGAAGGAGGTGTTTGCTCTAGTTTTGGTTACTATTTGCATGGGAGACCACCAACAAAAACCCAGGGCTGTAGGCTATATTTCAGAGGGAGGAACTGGCAAAACCACCTCTAAGTATTTCTTGCTTAAGAAAACCCTATGAAATTCATGGGGGTGCCATAAATCCACAGGCAACTTACATGCACACAAAGATTTACCTGGAGTGGAGACAACAAAGGCGTTACCTGCGGGAACAATTTGAATTTCAACAGCATTCAAAGCAAGAAGAAAAATTATGGCGTCTGTGGTTTTGTTATTTCCCACTAGATCAATTTTGGACAACAAGGCTGTCTGCACATGCCCAGGGCACCATGTTCATATAATGACTTTTGAAAACCTGTTTCTATCTGAAATGAAATAGCACTCTGCACATGCGCAGGCATAATCAGTCTAAAAACAAAATCCTAGGCCTCCTCAAGGATGAAAAGCATTGCAGAGAATTATGTGTAGAAGGGAAGCGTGGGGGTACTCTGCTTCCTGCAAAGAAACTTTGAAGGCCTCATTTCTGCACCATCTTGTCCTTCTGCAGCATTTATTCTCTATTCCATACAGAACAGCAAGTCCTGGCGTGGGTGGCAAATGAATTAAAGGAACCAGAGTACTGTCTGAAAAACAGGTTTAGCATGGGGGTAGGTGTGAGAAGACTGAAGTCATGGGATGTTGAGGGAGAAACAAAAGAGCAGTATAGCTGTCTGAAAGGAAAAGGGACCTTTTTAGACCACAACTCCTAGGGGAACTATTAGTTTTTTGTTTTGTTTTGTTTTTTTTCTGGCACAATTGTTCAAGCAACAGAGCAATAGTACAAACTTTTCTTTTGGCGGAAAATAGGTCTTCCACATTTTTTTTAAACAGGGGGAGGTATTAGGGACACATCTCACTCTTGGCCACCACTTTTCCCCTGCTGTTCCATGTGAACTGTAAAATCGCTTCTTTTCCTTTAAAGCAACTTTCGAATAAATCATGGGCACAAATGGACTCTGAAGTGATAGGGAGGTAAGTTGCTATTTTTCAGGCAAAAATCTCCTATCTAGCTGACCCAAGATTAAATTCTCCAGTCAGATGGCCACAGCCAATGATGACAGAGGGGAGGGCTGTGCATTCAGAGAGCTGCAGTTCCGGAAAGTAAATTTTCCAAGTTCTGATCGGGGCTGGGTGAGTTTGGAATACCTAGGGAAGGGCTTTTATCTTCAGCCTCAGAATCCCTCTCTCCACCTGCATCTGACCTGTCCCTGCCAAGCAAAACTTAACCACTGGGATCACTTGGACAATGTTTTCAAAAAAGTAGCTAAATTAGTCTCTTGCAGCATAAATGTCAGGAGGAATGGGGGATTAAAAAAGGAATGAACCAGCACCTTTGAGACTAATTGGTTTTTATTTTAGCATGTGCTTTCCTAGATAGAAAACCAGTTCTTCAGATGCAATACAGAGTGGTATTAAAGCACTCCCACAACTGTATAAATATGCTATATAACTTGAGAATTTAATATCGCTCTGTAGCATATATCAGAAGAAGAGGGTTTATATCCATGAATGATCATGATAAAATAGAAACCAGTTAGTTTTAAAAGTGCTGCCACAGTCCTTTTTTCACCTCTCCCTCCCGTCTTCCTTTTTGCACTTGGATGGTGTGTTTCTGTTTCATTTTCCATCAGGATCTGCCCATGAAGGAGGAAGTGTGTGTGTGTGTGTGTGTGTGTGGAGTGTGGACTGTACCACTCCAGTTTGGAAGCTGAGGGGAGGCTGCAAGTTTGGAGGCTTCCTAATACTAAACAGGATCAAATATCCTGTAAAGGGAAACATGGAGCAAAATCCAGTCCCCATCTGCATCTTCATTAGGCTAGTTTTCTACTTTTAGGATTTTTCTTTCAAAAATCTGGAAAAGTATTTTAAAACGTATCCCCAGGTTGAAGATGTACAGTCCCAGACTCCCACTGTCCTTTCTGTGCCTGGAGTGTCTGCTCTTTCTAGGATTAAAAAAACAAAAAGTGTCTAGGATGAGACAGAGATGAAGAAATTGTAGCCCTCCTGCTCCTCTCCCTCACCATAATGCTTTTCATTCTCGGCACCCTCCTCACCTGTCCTCAGCAGTGCCTCCTTCCCATAGTCCAGGTATCTCTGCAGCCACTCAATGCACTCCTCCTCCAGGTAGCCCTTCCAGTATTGGGCTTCATTTGTCTGCTCCAACTTCCTCTTGGTGTTCTGGGCTGGCACATCAGCTGCCGTCCAGGTGAGGGTCTCCTTGTCAAAGCTGATGTAGTCCCTCCCATCGTAGGCATCCTGGTAATACCCGCCTTTACTCCCATCTTTCTTCAGCTCACAGCCATACATCAACTGCCAAGTGTGAAACCCTGAAAGAGACCCACACAGGTGGGGAGATGAGGGAGGCAGCAGAGGATTGCGGAGGGGAGGCAGCTACTCCACTAGGAACCCCCCTCCCCCAGTTAAGCCCAATAAAATACATCCAGGCAGGAATAATTTTTACCTCAGACTCACCATTAATCCAGTGTTAACATTAAAATCCTGAGGGAATGAATCCCCCTCCCCCAATGTTTTCCTCCAGTGCCCCCCATCCTTCTCCTCTCTCCCACCTTCATCTGGTTCTCCTCCCTCAACAGATTCTGGCCCCACTGCCTTTGGGGTACCCCTCTCAGCCCCACGGATCATCCCCCCTACATTTCCAAAATGCCTTTTCCTCACCATCCTTCCCTGCAAAGGGGGGGGACCCTGCCAATCCCCATCTGTCGCTACTCTTATGTCAGCACCCACATCTGGATAAGGGGGCTCCAGTTCCCACCCCCTCCACTCTCCTTCCAGAAAGAAAAACACAACACTGCGTACAGAGGGGGAAATGTCTCTCTCTGTGTTGATATTCTAAGGTCCAGGGTTGATTTTTGCCTCCCTTTTTGGGGCTCCTTTAGGACCAGACTGAGGAAGGGAAAATGGGGGGGGGGAACGTCCCCTCTGACCACCACCACCCCCGTGCTTCCTAAAGGAAAGGGGCTGACATTTTATACCAGAGAGAGAGAGACCAAAAAAGCTAGGAAATACCAGTGGAAAATTAGGGAATGGATGCAAAAGATTCTAGGAACTGAATTAGGTCTAAGAGTGGAGTTATATCTACTAAATATAATAAACCTTGAGAACAAAAAAGAGTGAGAAATCAATGGTAAGAGCAGTGCAATTGGTTTACACCAGGTATTGGAAAATGAGTAAGATACTGACCTCTCCTCTTTACAGACCTCTTTACAAAAGAGTCTGGAGTAATAAACACCTGAGGCGAAACACAAAAATCAGTGTGTATAGAGCCATTGTACTGTCTATTCTCCTTTATGAGTCTGAAACATGGGTCACCTATCGCCACCACTTACGACTCCTCGAACGCTTTCATCAGTGCTGTATACACACAATCCTAAATATACACTGGACTGACTAAGTGACGAAAGTTGCTGTCCTTGAGCAAGCAGGGATCACCAGCATCGAGGCCATGATATTTAAAACACAGCTGCAGTGGGCAGGGCACGTTTCTAGGATGGAGGACCATCGCCTCCCCAAAATAGTACTCTACGGTGAACTTGCCATGGGTCAGCGTAAGAGGGGTGCTCCAAAAAAGCAATACAAGGACTCCCTGAAACAACATCTCAGGCTCGGCCAAATTGATCACCAACAATGGTCCGCTCTGGCCTCACATCGGGAGGCATGGAGACGCACTATCCACAATGCTGCAGCCTTATTTGAGAACTCACGCCGAACAAGTCTTGAAGAGAAATGACAACGCAGAAAGAATCACAACCCGGACACATCACCCAGGGAGACCTTCTGCTGTGCTTTCTGCAACCAGACTTGTTTATCTCAGTTTGGCCTTTTTAGTCATCAGTGAGCTTGCAGAAAGTGTGGGATGAGTCCTTCCGGAATCTTTGTTTGTGAAGAAAAGAGAGAGAGAGAGAGAGAGAGAGAGTGAGTATATAATGGGACTTGAGTATTCACGGATTTTGGTATCCACGGGGGGTCCTGGAACCAAACCCCAGTGAATATGAAGGGACAAATGTACATTGTATAGCACCAGATGATATGATGGACTATCATCTCATAGTAGTGGGAGCTGTCCTTCTATCCTAAAAATTCCCTAACCCTCAATGAGGACCTACTCATTGCTAAATCCTTCCTCTGGGGTGAAGGGGATGTGCCTCTCGGCTGCTCCAGTCTCCTCCAGAAGGATACTGACAAAGTGTCCAGAGGAGGGTGCCCAAGATGATCAAAAGTCTAGAAACCAAGCCTTATGAGGAACAACTTAAGGAACTGGATATGTTTAGCTTGGAGAAAAGAAAACTGAGAGGTGACATGATAGCAATCTTTGAATATTTAAACGTATGTCATACGGATGATGGAGCCAGGTTATTTTCTGCTGCTCAGGGACTAAAACATGAAACAATGGGTTCAAATCACAGAAAAAGACATTTCATCTGAACATTAGGACTAACTTCTTGATTGCAAGAGCTGTTCAACAGTGGAATAGATTGTTTCAGAGGGTGGTGGACTCTCTTTTATTAGAGGTCTTTAACAGAAGTTGGATAGCCATCTCTTAGGATTGCTTTAGTTGTATGTACCTGCATGGCAAATGGTTGGACTAGATGGCTCTCACAGTCCCTTCCAATTTGAAGATTGTATGAAATCAATGTAAGTCCCCCACCTCCCAATCCCAGTTCCCATTGAGCACTGACCTCCACTGTGGTTGTAGTACTTCGGCACATTCACCAGAGCCACTCTGAATGTCTGCTCTGAGCCCTGCAAGATCTTGGTAGTCGAATCCCAGTATCCAGCTTTGTATGTCTCCACCTTCTTCATCCAGGGCACTAGAGGCTCCTTCCTCCGGGTGTTGCTACTGTAGTGGGTGATGGGCTGGTCATTCATGTAACCCACCTGTACAAACAGAGGCAGACCTGGGCTGGACTCCGACACTGCCGTGTAGAAATAGCGCAGAGAGTGAGAGGAGGACCCTGGAAAAGGAAACACACAGGAGTTAGCGCTCCTGCAGCTGAGGTGGGAGCTCCCCAATCTTCTAGTCCTGAGGCAGCTTCTAGTTAGGAGGCCCATAGTATGTATTGCGGGGTAGGCAGACTTTGTAGTCCTCCCTGGAAACATGGGAAAGAAAACTGGAGAAGGCATAGAAAAGGGGTAGTGGGAGCCCACAGAGGAAAATGAAAGGAGAAAAGGTGGGAAGACAGGTTAACAGTTGAATTTGGGGACCATAAGGAAATGGGGTAAGAAAGACCCAGAGGGGGCAAATAGGGGGAAGAGAAGCAGTGTGTGATAGAGGGAATACAGCAAGGATGGGCAATTGTGGAAGGCCAGAGGGACCAGAGTGGTCCCCTGGGAGAACTTGGAGGACCACACACCCCCAGCGCACCCATTTCTGCAGGAGGGGGGGAAGCATCAAATTTCTTTTTGCCCTCATATGCCGCCCAATGCCCTCTAGGGGGTATTTTCACCATGTTTACTAGGAGCCTCTGAGGAAAAAGCAGGTGACCTGTGTTTTGTGGGTAATCCTTGACTCTTTTGACTGTGCCCCCCCCCAAAAAAAGGCTCGGGACCCTTTTGGTTTTGGCCCTGTGCTCTCCCTGAGCACATCATTTAAGGGGGCACAACTTCTGCTGAATCACTAACTTGGTTGGGGACAGAGCTAACAGCCACTAGCTCTATATAAATGCAGCTTCGATCTTTGGAGCTCAGTCTCTGAGGGCCAATCATATTAGTAAGAATTATTAGAATCTGAAAGGGGTAGAAAAATAACTGTAGGGAAGGGGACAGAAAGGTCTGTCATTGTTTGCTGTAATGTTTGTCTTCTTGCCAGACAACCTCACTGACCACATTTGCAGCAAGTGCAAACTGGTGGCTCTCTTGGAAAAGAAAGCCAATTCACTAGAGCTACATAGTGAGACTCTTCAACACATCAGTGAACATGAGGACTTCCGGGATAGAAAAGAGGGAGAATTGATCCTACAGAAACAAGAAGAAACTTCCAGGGAAAATACAGAGGGTTATAACACTGAGGCAGCACCCTGGATGACAGTCACTATCAGCAGGAAACCATGCAGAAGGGATTCAGAACTGCTCCAACTAAGCAACTGCTTCCTACATCTTCTTGACGATAATGGTGGTGAAGAGGCTCAAACAGGAGACCAGCAGCAAGAGACACTGCATGCCAAGGAAGGAGCCAACCTAACCACAAACTGCAGCAAGAAGAAAAGTGTGAGAGTAATAAGTCTAAAAATAAAATTGTATTAAAAATTCCAGGATCTAGTCCTTTTAAAAACAACAAGAATTATTTTCTTTTAAAAAGAGTTCATAGAGTCATAGAATCATAGAATTGTAGAGTTGGAAGAGACCACGAGGGCCATCCAGTCCAACCCCCTGCCACGCAGGATCAAAGCATCCCCGACAGATGGCCATCCAGCCTCTGTTTAAAGACCTCCAAGGAAGGAGACCCCACCACGCTCCAAGGGAGTGTGTTCCACTGCCGAACAGCTCTTACTGTCAAAAAGTTCCTCCTAATGTTGAGGTGGAATCTCTGTTCCTGGAGCTTGCATCCATTGCTCCGTGTTCCAGTCTCTGGAGCAGCAGAAAACAAGCCTGCTCCATCCTCAACGTGACACCCCTTCAAATACTTAAACAGGGCTATCATATCGCCTCTTAACCGTCTTTTTTCCAGGCTAAACATACCTAGCTCCCTAAGTCTCTCCTCATAAGGCATGGTTTCCAGACCTTTCACCATTTTAGTCGCCCTTCTCTGGACACGCTCCAATTTGTCAATATCCTTTTTGAATTGTGGTGCCCAGAACTGGACACAGTATTCTAGGTGAGGTCTGACCAAGGCAGAATAGAGTGGCACTATTACTTCCCTTGATCTAGACACTATACTTCTATCGATACAGCCCAAAGTTGCATTGGCCTTTTTAGCTGCCGCATCACACTGTTGACTCATGTTCAACTTGTGGTCTACTAGGACTCCTAGATCCCTTTCACACGTAGTCTCGTTCAGCCAGGTCTCTCCCATCCTATATCTATGCATTTCATTTTTCTGCCCTAAGTGCAGTACTTTATTTTTATATTTATTTTTTTATTTAGTTATTTATACCCCGCTCTTCAGCCACAAGTCTATCAGAGCGGCTTACAAATTGTTTTAAGCAATAGCTACCGTATATTGCTGCATACAAGACTACTTTTTAACACTTTAAAATCTCCTCAAAAGTGGGGGTGGTGGTCTTATACCCCAGTAATCATACTCCCCTCTCCATTGACGCCCCCTTGTCGTGGGAGAGAGGCTTGCGTACCCTAATGATGTTTTGAGCTATGCTGGCGGTGGCATAATAGCCACTGGTAGGGTCTCCCATGCCAGACAGGTCAAAACCGAAGGGTCTGACAAAGAGCGTCAAAGGGCAGGATGGGCTCTCTAGCCTTGTGGCAACCGTCCTAGGAGAAGGAAAACTCTAATCCCAAACCCGGGCAGATGGTGCTCGTCCAACCCTGTAAGGTCAACCATCTAAGAGAAGGAAACTCTAATCAAACCTACGGCCCGAGGACCTCACTGCCACGTCCATGCTTGCAAGGCCACGGCAGATGAATCTCTGGTTTAAAGGGTGAGGCCAGTTCTGTGCACGCTGCGCTCCACCAGAAAAATCCATTGCACAGGCTCGAAGGACAAATCCATTTCCAAAAAAGCCCTGTAGCGACTGGCGAGGGACCAAACCGGCAGGTGTAAAGATGCACTGGAAGCCGCAGCCCCAACCCTGCATGCAGGCGGTTCAGGACATTGGTCGCTCAAGCCTGACCCGGGAGATGACAGTCTTGTTCGGCAGCATTCTGAACGACCAAGCAGCCTTTTTTAAGGAGAGCACTGCTTGCTCCATATGGAGAGGGGCCTAGAAAAGGTGGCCTAAAGAAAGCTCATCCCCAACTACCTGGTTGGCTAGCCGTGGCCAACGGGAATCTTCTGATGCGGTCAAACCAAGGCAAAGAAACAAAGGCACACACCGGCCTCCAAAGGTGTAAATAAACTGACACTTGCATGCTGGAACATCAGAACCATGCAAGACTCTGAAGATAGTGGACGGCCTGAGCGTCGTTCTGCCCTAATAGCCCTTGAACTATCACGGCTTAATATTTTTTTTATATATATATATGATTTTTATTTGGTTTACACAATTACATAACATATTTCCCGGTCATCCTTGCGATTTACTCATTACATATTACATTGTACATATATGCAACAAGGAAAATTATAATGTGTTATACAACAAACAAATTTGCCATCTAATACAAACTATTTGCCCAGTTTCCTAATAAAATTGAATATATATGCACGTTAATCCATTCATCCTAAATTACCCATCTTAATGACTTCCTTACTGGCAATCTCCGGAGGTTTCTTATTAACTATAATTTTAACATCCACATTCCCCCTAGAACTATCACGGCTTAATATTGACATCGCTGCTCTTAGCGAAGTTCGCTTCCACGAGGAAGGCAGCCTTAAAGAACATGGCGCCGGCTACACACTTTACTGGTCTGGCAAACCCAAAACCGAAAAACATCTTTCAGGAGTAGGCTTTATGATTAAAAACTCCATTGCCTCCAAACTCGAAACCTTGCCAACAGGACACTCTGATCGCATTATTTCCTTACGCCTCCCACATGTTGTTCTCTTTAGTATATATGCCCCAACTATGCAAGCCGACCCTGTAGAGAAAGACAAATTCTACACAGACCTACGCCAACTCATACAAAAAGTCCCTGTAGATGATAAAATTATTATCCTTGGTGACTTCAATGCCAGAGTAGGAAAGAACTCTGAAGCCTGGAAAGGTGTCTTAGGCAAGCATGGTGTTGGAAATTGCAATGATAATGGATGCCTCCTGCTAGAGTTCTGTGCAGAACAACAGCTGACTATTACAAACACAATCTTCCAGCAGAAAGATAGCTTGAAGACAACCTGGATGCATCCCCGATCCAAACATTGGCACCTCATTGACTACGTTCTAGTCCGTCAGAGAGACATTCGTGATGTCCGTCATACACGAGTGATGCCCAGTGCAGAATGCCAAACAGATCATCGCCTTGTCAGATGTAAACTAAATCTTCATCTTAAGTTCAAACCTAAGAGGGGTGGCATCTTAAAGAAGAGACTCCAAGTCAACAATCTTCAACAAGCTACCATGAGAGACAACTTCCAGGCAAATCTACAAACGAAACTTGAAGACCATCCTACAGATCCTTCTCCTACAGTGCTTTGGCAACATATCAAAAACAGCATCCTCCAGTCTACAGAAGAATCCCTTGGCTTCTCCCACAAGAAAAATCAAGACTGGTTTGATGAAAACAACCAAGAGATCCAGGAGCTGTTGGCAAGGAAGAGAGCTGCTCACCAGGCATACCTCGCCCAGCCAACCTGTCATGTAAGAAAAGCAGCTTTCCGCCTCACATGTAGCAAACTACAACAAAAACTCCGAGACATGCAGAACAAGTGGTGGATCAATATAGCAGAAAAGACACAACGCTGTGCAGATCTGGGTGATCATAGAGGATTTTATGAAGCTCTTAAAGCAGCGTTTGGACCTACTTATCAGGTCCAAAGCTCCTTATACAGTACAGATGGTCAAACATTAATTACTGATAAAGCCTTCATCCTAAATCGTTGGGCTGAACATTTTAAAAGTCTCTTTAGCGCCAACCGAGTAGTCCAAGCCTCAGCTATCCAATATATGATACAAAAACCAATGAAAAATGAATTGGACATAGCTCCCACTTTGGAAGAGACCCTTAAGGCCATACAGCATATGAAAAACGGCAAGGCAGCTGGGATTGATGGAATCCCACCTGAAGTTTGGAAACACGGAGGTCATGCACTCCACGAAAAATTCCACGAATTCCTTGTGAATTGCTGGGAAAAAGGGGAACTGCCATCAGACCTCCGAGATGCAGTCATCATCACCCTGTACAAGAAAAAAGGAGCAAAATCTGATTGCTCAAACTATCGAGGCATAACACTGCTCTCTATTGCTGGAAAAATCCTTACAAGGATACTCCTGAACAGGCTAGTTCCTGCTATTGCAGAAGAACTTCTCCCTGAAAGCCAATGTGGCTTCAGAGCCAATAGAAGTACTATAGACATGGTATTTGCCCTTAGGCAACTGCAAGAAAAATGTAGGGAGCAGAACAAGGGTCTCTATGTAACATTTGTCGACCTCACCAAAGCCTTTGACACTGTAAGTAGAAAAGGTCTGTGGCAGATCCTGGAAAGACTAGGATGTCCCCCCAAATTCCTTAAAATGATTATCTTGCTACACGAGGGACAGTGTGGTCAAGTCAGATATGGCGATGCTCTTTCAGAGCCCTTTCTAATAACTAATGGAGTGAAGCAAGGTTGTGTTCTTGCACCAACTTTATTTACAATCTTCTTTAGCACGATGCTCCAAAGGGCTATGGCAGAGCTTGAAGAAGACGACGGCATCTATATACGCTACCGTACTGATGGCAGCTTGTTTAACTTAAGCCGTCTGAGGGCTCACACTAAGACTCTAAACTATCTAGTCCGTGAGCTGCTCTTCGCCGACGATGCTGCCCTTGTTGCCCACACAGAAGCAGCTCTGCAGCGCCTAACATCCTGCTTCACAACAGCTGCAGAGCTGTTTGGGCTAGAAGTCAACCTGAAGAAAACAGAAGTTCTTTACCAGCCTGCACCACAGGACGAACACCACCATCCCCACATTGCCGTCGGCAAATCAGTGCTCAAGTCCATTCAGCAGTTCACCTACCTGGGAAGCATCATCTCCCCAGATGCCAAGATTGACAAAGAGATCGATCACAGATTAGCAAAGGCATATAGTACATTTGGAAGACTTCACAAAAGAGTCTGGAGCAATAAACACCTGAGGCAAAGCACAAAAATCAGTGTGTATAGAGCCATCGTACTGTCTATCCTCCTTTATAGATCTGAAACATGGGTCACCTATCGCCACCACCTACGACTCCTCGAGCGCTTTCATCAGCGCTGTCTACGCACAATCCTAAATATACACTGGACTGACTATGTGACGAATGTTGCTGTCCTTGAGCAAGCAGGGATCACCAGCATTGAGGCCATGATATTGAGAACACAGCTGCGCTGGGCAGGGCACGTTTCTAGGATGGAGGACCATCACCTCCCAAAAATACTACTCTACGGTGAACTTGCCACGGGTCAGCGTAAGAGGGGCGCTCCAAAAAAGCGATACAAAGACTCCCTGAAACAACATCTCAGGCTTGGCCAAATTGATCACCAACAGTGGTCCGCCCTGGCCTCACATCGGGAGGCATGGAGACGCACTATCCACAATGCTGCAGCCTTATTTGAGAACTCACGACGAACAAGTCTTGAAGAGAAACGACAACACAGAAAGAATCACAACCCAAAAACATCACCCAAGGAGACCTTCTGCTGTGCTTTTTGCAACCGGACTTGTTTATCTCGGATTGGCCTTTTTAGTCATCAGCGCGCTTGCAGAAAGCGCGGGATGAGTCCTTCCTGAATCTTCGTTTGCGAAGAAAAGCCAGAGCATACTCCCCTGCTGTGAGAATGATTGAAGTGTAAAATGGCCTGGGCAGTTTTCCCAGCAGATCCTTCCTCCTGCTGTGAGAATGACTGCTTTGCCTTTGAAGAGTTAAATGGCCCACCATTTAGCTCAGGAGAGTCAAAATAATGTTTCTTTTCAGGACAAGTTAGCCTAAAATTAGAATTTCTGGATTCAGACTTATCATTCTGCATCAAGTTTTGTCTATGGTGAAATTCTCTTGTCTACCACTGTGGCTCTAAAATCATTAATGTGTTCATTCATTAACGTGCTCATTCAAAAATTTTGGATTTGATAGCTTCACATTAACCAACTTACAGTATTAATGCAACCTTACTTTCCAAAGATTGAACACCACAGAGATTTTTCAAAGTTCCCATGCTTTTTTAGCTGTTCTCAGTCCTTTAATTTCACAGATTATTCCATCATCTATAGCCACTGAGCTGGCTGGCTGGTGGGGGACAGGCTTTCCAGCCAGGTGGTTGGCTTGGGGGGGGGGGGGCAAACTCTATATTTTAACTTAAAAATTGGGGGGTCGTCTTATGCGCCCAGCTATCTTATACACCGGAATATACAGTATTTACACATCTACACTGCAATAAGCAGCTTCCAATGTGTGTTAGCTAATTTTTTTTTACATTTCTTTACATTTCTCCGTATTGAATTTCATTTTGTTAGCTTTGGCCCAGCTCTCCAGTCTATCCAGGTCATTTTGAATTTTGATCCTGTCCTCTAGGGTATTAGCTACTCCTCCTAATTTGGTGTCATTTGCAAATTTGATAAGTATGCCCCTAATTCCCTCATCCAAGTCATTGATAAAGATGTTGAATAGCACTGGGCCCAGGACAGAACCCTGTGGCACCCCACTGGTCACATCTTTCCAAGACGAAGAGGAGTCACTGCTGAGCACCCTTTGGGTTCGGCCAGTCAACCAATTACAAATCCATTGAACAATTAACTTGTCTAGCCCACATTTTACAAGCTTGTTTGCAAGAATGTCATGGGAACCTTGTCAAAGGCCTAACTGAAATCAAGGTATGCGATATCCACAGCATTCCCTTCATCTACCAAGCACGTAACTTTATCAAAAAAAGAGATCAGATTAGTCTGGCATGACTTGTTTCTCTGAAACCCATGTTGACTTTTTGTGATTATGGCATTGCCTTCTAAATGTTCACAGACTCTCTGTTTAATGATCTGCTCTAGAATCTTCCCTGGTATTGATGTCAGACTAACTGGATGATAATTGTTGGGATCTTCTTTTTTCCCCTTTCTGAAGATGGGGACAACGTTTGCCCTCCTCCAGTCTGCTGGGACTTCTCCTGTTCTCCAAGAGTTCTCAAATATGATTGCCAATGGCTCTGAGATCACATTTGCCAGCTCTTTTAATACTCTTGGATGTAGTTCATCTGGTCCTGGAGATTTAAATTCATTTAGATTAAGAAGGTATTCCTGTACTACCTCTTTGCTTATTCTGTGCTGGATTTCCCCTATTGTGTCCTCTGTTCCATTATCCTGAGGTTGGTCCTCCTTTTCCTTTCCTGAAAACACTGAGGCAAAGAAGGTGTTGAGTAATTCTGCCTTTTCTCTGTCCCCTGTTAGCATTTTGCCATCTTCTCCACATAGTGGCCCTATCATTTCCTTCTTCCTCCTCTTGCTGCGGACATACCCAAAAAACCCTTTTTATTGTTCTTAACCTCCCTAGCAAGCCTGAGCTCATTCTGCACTTTAGCTTTTCTGACTTTACTCCTACACGTGTTTGCTATCTGTTTGAATTCTTCTTTGGTGATTTCCCCCCTTTTCCATTTCCTATACATGTTCTGTTTAAAACTTAGCTCCATTGAAAGTTCTTTAGTCATCCATCCTGGTTTCTTGAGACACCTCCCATTTTTCTTCCTCAATGGTACTGTTTGAAATTGTGCCTTCAGTATCTCCCTTTTGAGAAAGTCCCATCCGTCTTGAGGTCTCTTCTCTTTTAGTATTCCTGACCATGGGATCACCCCCAGACTTTCCCTGAGATTATTGAAATCAGCTCTCCTAAAGTCAAGAATGCGTGTCTGACTATGCCTGGCTTCTCCTTTCCATTGTATAACAAACTCCAGGGGGTGGTTTACACGGGCAAATATTCCCCTAAATATACCGCTAAGATAGCTCATAGTTCCCACGGATCGCAGCACAGCATCGCCTCATTCAGAAGGGGGGAAGGTAAAACACCCAAATATAGCGTGGCAGGGCATATCGCTATTTTTGCTGGTATATTTGCAATGTAGTGCTTTATTTGCAGTGTAAACTAGCATTCCGCTAAGGGTTAAAGCAGAGCTGCATTGTGATTGGTTGATGATGCAGGGGTGGGCTCAAAAGAGGGGCAGGGAGGGAGGAAAGACTGTAGCGTTTAGAGGAAACTTGCAAAAATCCTGTCTGCTATTTTGCAAGCCAGTTTGCAAACAAAAAGGATTCCTAACTATTTTCATTCAGGGAGCATTCCTTCTCACCTTCTCTGCTGTTTCAAAAGTATGTAAAACCTTAGTTGTTCCTGTGCATGGGGGAGGGAGAGAAACGATTTCACGAAGGGCTGTAGCAAGCTGAACTCCTCTTCCCCCCCCCTCTCTGGCTTTCCTGTATTTGGAAGAAAATGCTGTTTCAAGCAAGGAATAAAACTTTCTAAGCTGTTCAGCACGGAGTTGGGGCCAGGGCAGGCATTCCTATGGCATTCCTTTCCCTCTCCAATGCTTGGCCATGCCCCCACCACATTTGGCTGTGGGAACGCCACAAAATATAGCTGTGTAAACAATTACCGTATAAACTACCCACCACTGATGCGTGAAAGCACTACAGCACAACTTAACGCAATAAAACCTTCCATGTAAACCAGCCCCAGGAGAACATGATCACTCTCACCTAAGGATCCCACCACTTGCACCCCATTAACAAGGTCGTCTCTGTTGCTTAGGATCAGATCTAAAATAGCTGACCCCCTTGTTGCCTCTTCCACCTTTTGGACCATGAAATTGTCTTCCAGGCAAGTAAGGAATTTGCTAGACCTTGAAGTTTTGGTTGAGTTAGATTGCCAGCAAATATCAGGATAGTTGAAGTCACCCATCACTACTACATCTCTTCTTTCTGCATGTGTGTTCATCTGCTCTAGAAAGGCATCATCCAATTCCTCCTTCTGATTTGGGGGTTGTAGTAGAGTCCCACAATAACATCTGTGTTGTTTCCCTCCCCTTTAATTTTTATCCAGATGCTCTCCACCTGGCTTCCAGTATTGATGTCATGGATCTCTTTGCTGGTGTAAATATCCCTGACATATAATGCTATTCCTCCTCCTTTACTGTTTGGCCTGTTTCTCTTATAAAGGTTATACCCCTCTATTCCTACATTCCAATCATGCGACTCATCCCACCAGGTTTCTGTAATGCCTATTACTGTATATTCCAGTGTATAAGACGACTGGGCGTATAAGACCACCACCCCAATTTCCAGCCAAAAATCTAGGCTTAGGCATATATTTCTTTGCCTCAGTGTTTTCAGAAAAGGAAAAGAGTGACCAACCTGAGGATAATGGAACAGACGACAAAATAGGGGAAATCCAGCACAGAATAAGCAAAGAGGTAGTACAGGAATACCTTCTTAATCTAAATGAATTTAAATCTCCAGGACCAGATGAACTACATCCAAGAGTATTAAAAGAGCTGGCAAATGTAATCTCAGAGCCATTGGCAATAATCTTTGAGGACTCCTGGATAACAGGAGAAGTCCCAGCAGACTGGAGGAGGGCAAACGTTGTCCCCATCTTCAAAAAGGGGAAAAACGAAGATCCCAACAATTATCGTCCAATTAGTCTGACATCAATACCAGGGAAGATTCTAGAGCAGATCATTAAACAGAGAGTCTGTGAACATTTAGAAGGCAATGCCATAATCACAAAAAGTCAGAGAAACAAGTCATGCCAGACTAATCTGATCTCTTTTTTTGATAAAATTACCAGCTTGGTAGATGAAGGGAACGCTGTGGATATCGCATACCTTGATTTCAGTAAGGCCTTTGACAAGGTTCCCATGACATTCTTGCAAACAAGCTTGTAAAATGTGGGCTAGACAAGTTAACTGTTAAATGGATTTGTAATTGGTTGACCGGCCGAACCCAAAGGGTACTCAGCAGTGGCTCCTCTTCGTCTTGGAAAGATGTGACCAGTGGGGTGCCACAGGGTTCTGTCCTGGGCCCAGTGCTATTGAACATCTTTATCAATGACTTGGATGAGGGAATTAGGGGCATACTTATCAAATTTGCAGATGACACCAAATTAGGAGGAGTAGCTTATACCCTAGAGGACAGGATCAAAATTCAAAATGACCTGAATAGACTGGAGAGCTGGGCCAAAGCTAACAAAATGAAATTCAATACGGAGAAATGTAAGGTAGTGCACTTAGGGCGGAAAAATGAAATGCATAGATACAGGATCAGGGAGACCTGGCTGAACGAGACTATGTGCAAAAGGGATCTAGGAGTCCAGCTAAAACGGCCAATGCGATTTTGGGCTGCATCAATAGAAGTATAGTGTCTAGATCAAGGAAAGTAATAGTGCCACTCTATTCTGCCTTGGTCAGACCTCACCTGGAATACTGTGTCCAGTTCTGGGCACCACAATTCAAAAAGGATATTGACAAATTGGAGCATGTCCAGAGAAGGGCGACTAAAATGGTGAAAGGTCTGGAAACCATGCCTTATGAGGAAAGACTTAGGGAGCTGGGTATGTTTAGCCTGGAAAAAAGATGGTTAAGGGGTGATATGATAGCCCTGTTTAAGTATTTGAAGGGGTGTCACGTTGAGGATGGAGCAGGCATGTTTTCTGCTGCTCCAGAGACTAGAACACGGAGCAATGGGTGCAAGCTCCAGGAACAGAGATTCCACCTCAACATGAGGAGGAACTTTTTGACAGTAAGAGCGGTTCGGCAGTGGAACACACTCTCTTGGAGCGTGGTGGGGTCTCCTTCCTTGGAGGTCTTTAAACAGGCTGGATGGCCATCTGTCAGGGATGCTTTGATCATGATTTCGTGTGTGGCAGGAGGTTGGACTGGATGGCCCTCGTGGTCTCTTCCAACTCTACGATTCTATGATTCTAGAATTGCTCAGAGGAATAGAGGGAAGAGGTCTTAAGTATCCTAAAGGCATCAAACCCTGTCTTATCTTGGAAGCCAAGCAGGGTCAGCTTTGGTTAAGTTCTTGGATGGGAGTCTGCCAATGAATACCAGGCACTGTAGACTCTGGGCACCTCTATACAAGGCCAAAGCAAACAAACAAACAGAGCATCTCGCAGTAATGTCATTTTGCAGCAGGAGCGACCTGTCTTAATGATGTTTTTGCCCTCATAAGCTTTGCATGCTAGATGTTGGCCGTGAGTGATTTACTTGTGTTTGTATTTTGCCACCACCAAACTTTTTTTAAAAAAAACCATGATGTCCAAGGTGCGCTAGAGTGATTTTTTGATTAAACAGGACAACAAAACAAATAAACCATCCCATTTTATCGCCGTAGAGATCGCTTGCTAAGGCGAAAATCCAACATGGCAGTGCACACCAGGATGTCACTACCAAGTTCCCAAAGTTCATCAACAATATAGAGCAATACCCCTTTCTTCTGATTCATGTAGGCAGGAGACACTGCAAGGAACACATCTGAGCAGAGCACCTTGGTCAATGAAGCCTTGGGCAGAGTTGAGGCACAGGTGGTATTTTCACCAATTCTACCAGTGAAGGATAGAGGACCACAAAGGGAAAGGAAGATACTGCAAGTTGTAATGGGTTCCTCCCATTAGCTGGGCAACACAATCATGGGGATAGCCTCTCTGCTTGGTAAACAAAGTGTTAAGGAAGGGTTAGGTTAAGTTACATTTTATTGGAGAGTCAACATCTGAAGAGCATCTAAGACACTGACCCAATGAGATGCCAAGATTGAAAAACTTCCAGATGCTTTAAAGTAAACATTATAAAAAGCTCTAGGTGCAATGCTGTGAGAGACAAACAAAGGAAGAACAAAGAGAGGCAATGGAACTGAGGTGTCTGCTCTACCCCAGAAGGCTGGATGTAGACTGGGTTATGCAGTCCATGCTCCAGGCTTGCTCCATGGACCTCCCAGATCGAAGGGCGTCAGTGTCATGAGTGAATAAGGGAAATGAGTAGCTTGTGCATTAAGGATTTTTTTAAATTGGCTGGAATGTCTTAGACTGTATAACTTTTAATTTCTAAGAACTACCTGAAAGAAGGTGCCTTCATGTAAAGAGATACCCTTTTTGCTCTGTAGATTCCTGCTTAGAATAAAAGTTCCTTTCAAGTTCTCTTTTCTTCTGCACTCTTTTCATGTGCCTTGCCCAGTCTCATCCCCCACAGGGGTGGGAGAGGGAAACCTCTGCAGAGACAGAGTGGAAAGTGCAAGTCAGTCCCGCTGAAATTACTGGGGTCATACAGATTAAAATCAGTGGGTGGTGGCGACTCAGATAAAGGACCTCTGGAGCTCCCATTCTACGAAGCAGAAGCAGGAGGAGACCCATGAGGTGAATGATTGCCTATGCAGACAGTGTCAACGAGAGAGGTTTGGCTTTTGGGACCATCATCTTCACTTCTTAGATGGAGGACTACTGGCTACAGATAGGCTACACCCCAAGAAGACTAGGAAAAATATCTTTGCTAAAAGCATAGTGAATCTGATTGAGAGGGCTTTAAATTAAATCCTTGGGGGGCGGGTTGGAGATGATAGCTTAAACATCTGTCCAAAAGCAAGCTTTAACTACAAGGATGTGAATTCTAGACAAGAAGTTGAGGGAGAGAATGGGAGCCACGAAACTCACAGAAGAAATAAAAATGAGAACAAACAACACTTTAGATGTCTATACACCAATGCACAGAATTTAGGAAACAAACTTGTAGTCCTACTGCAGGAAGGTAAATAAGACTTTAAAGGTATCACAGAGACTGGTTTGGATGACTCCCATGACTGGAATATAACAACTGTGTCATAAACTGTCTTCTATAGACTTAGCATGTAACAGCTTCAGGTTTTAAAAAACAACAAGCCTTTATAGAATATGTACAGAGCTAGTAGCTCAGGGTTGTTGCTTGGAATGAAAAACAAAAGGAAATACAGAGATATAAAAAGTATTTACAAACAAGCCTTCCTTGGTTTCCACCCACTGGCCAGTTTAAACCCTTTGCAATCCTTTCCTTACCTGTTGTTTCCCCCGCCCACATACACCTTTGTTACTTTACAGTCTTTACCATTTGGCCTGTTTCCAACCAGTTCATTCCAGTTGTTTATTCCTTTACCATTACAAAGGGGGGTAATTCAGGAAGCCACTTCTACTCTCCTACAGGCAGAGGCGACTTGCAGTATCAAATGGTGGTTTCAATGGCAGAAATGACCTATTCCTGACAAACTGAGAGATATAATCTGTTCAAACAGAGTATAGATTATATAACAGATTATATAAACAGACCTCTCTCCATTGACGCCCCCTTGTCGTGGGAGAGAGGCTTGCGTACCCTAATGATGTTTTGAGCTATGCTGGCGGTGGCATAATAGCCACTGGTAGGGTCTCCCATGCCAGACAGGTCAAAACCGAAGGGTCTGACAAAGAGCGTCAAAGGGCAGGATGGGCTCTCTAGCCTTATGGCAACCATCCTAGGAGAAGGAAAACTCTAATCCCAAACCCGGGCAGATGGTGCTCGTCCAACCCTGTAAGGTCAACCATCTAAGAGAAGGAAACTCTAATCAAACCTACGGCCCGAGGACCTCGCTGCCACGTCCATGCTTGCAAGGCCACGGCAGATGAGTCTCTGGTTTAAAGGGTGAGGCCAGTTCTGTGCACGCTGCGCTCCACCAGAAAAATCCATTGCACAGGCTCGAAGGATATAAACAGAACAGATGAGGAAGAAAAGGAGCAGCAGCAGCATTATAAGTACAAATTCACTGGTACAGAAATCAATGTAAGTGAGTGATCAAACCGGACCAGAGGAGAACATTTGGGTAAAAATAAATGGAGGAAAAAAAATACAAGTAACACTGTGGTAGGAGTTTGCTATAGGCCAATAAACCAAGATGAGATGGTGAGTGATGCTTTAAAAAACAAAAACAAATCTCAGAAACCTCCAAGATGCAAGAACTAGTTGTTATGGGGGAATGCAATTGTCCTGATATCTGCAGGGAGACTGCATCTGCTAAGCATAGGCACTCTGAAAAATTCTTGATGTGTCTTTCAGCTAATTTCCTATTTCAAAAGATGGAGGAAAAAACAAGGGGATCTGCAATCCTGGATTTGATCCTAACCAAAATGGAGGAGTTGGTCACTCAAATCAAATCAAGAGAACCATGAAGAAAACAATGGGCCTACTGCTCAGCAAGGATGACAAAATACTAACAGAACATAATGAAAAGGCAGAACTGCTCAATATCTATTTTGCTTCACCACCACCACCCGCAAAAGAGGACTGTGTGCTTCCATACATCAGCACAGACATTGGCAAGGAATCCAGCTTGCAAATCAAAATGGATAAGGAGTTAGGATTCACCTAGTTAACCTAAATGAGTTCATATCTGCTGTACCAGGTGAACTGCATCTTGGAAGTATTGAAGGAATATGCTGACATACTCACAGAACCACTTGCCCCCATTTTTGAGAAATATTGGAGAACAGGTGAGGTGCCAGAGGACCAAAGATGAGCAACCATTGTCTCTCTTTTCAAGAAAGGCAATAAATGTTCAAAGCCATATTAAACTAAAAAGTGCTCAAGGAAAAGATTGCATTTTAATAATAATATTATGATAGTTTATACACCACATCGCCATCCAAAGACCCATGCAATACATATACCATCCAAGTTGAACCCCAAGATAAAAATCAACAAACTCTGTTTATGGATTTTAATAAATTTATTATAACTAACCAGAGGGAGCACTGAAGGGTAGATAACTAAACAAAGCACAAAGCAGAAGAAATACATTCAGGATATGCACATCTAGGATTCTTCCACACTCAATGTATTTCTTCAGATTGGTGCTTCCTGGATGAACTCGTGAGCTATTTGGAGCCATGAACTCCAAACTGATCTATTTATGCCCACATAGAACAGCCATGTGATTCAGTCTGGCTTGCCCCATGTATGACTGCAGAAAAGTCTTCATTCTACAAAGGAATGAGAATTATCTTTCTGAGGAACATGATGAAACTTTGTCAATTCTGGTACTAGGTGTTGCAGATATTTGCCTTGTGCTGTAGGAAGAGCAGAGGGGGTCACAAAACAGACGAACAGGAAGTTTAGTCATAAACATTCCTTACATGCACTCTTAACTATTTAACCCCCATGCACCATGCATGCAAAGGTTGCAATATTCCAACACTTATGTCATGTAGAATCTATAATATGGATATGATATAATTATGAAAATATTTAAATACTAGCTGTATGTGGCGTAACATATGACATTAAAAAAAACTTGCCCCAAATGCCCAGTAGACCTCACGACAACCCTGTTTAGGTAGGTTGGTGGATTTTTTAATTCCTCCTCCCCCTTCTCAGTGTTCCACACTTTCCCCAAAATTGCTGAGGGTGACTCGCTCTGTTGCCCTGCAGATTGAGTGGCAGGAGCAGGTTGTGAGGTGGAGAGGGAATTTGCATGTGGGTGATGATTGGTTGGGTGTGTTTCCTGAGCAGCCAATCAGCACACTGGGAAAGACAACATGCCGAAAAATTTTATATAGAGATAGATTTTAAAAGGAAGCAAACGGAATATTTTAAAATACAATCTAGTGTAAAATGAGGTGTTAAAATAGGAGAGATTTCATAGCTGGGCATATCCAAAACATCCAAGGATGTGGTATTCAAAAATCTTCCATTGTTGTTTTTACAGGACATTCCCTCACTATCAAAATCATGTTTGTGTTAGAAAAATAATGTGTATTTCACAGTACTCCAGACCTCAGGACACTTTCACAGGAGGTGAAATAATACTTGATTCACTTCAAGGTTAGTTGTATTTACCTTAACCTGGGCCAGTTAAACTGCAAAGCCGCAACAGGCACCACAGAACAACTTCCCACCTTGATACATTTCCCCCAGAAGACACAAAAGCTATTCTGTTCAGGTTGTCCAGCCTCAGCAGTGATACTCCACAATCTAAGTAAAGGAAGCAACCATTATCCCCCAATTTAGCAAATCCCACAGGGCTAGATTTCCTATACAACACCAGGAAAGAATGGCCATATTTTGATTTCCAGACTCAGCAACTGAGCCCAATTTTTCCAGCCATCCAAAACATATGGAGAGGGAATGTCAAAAAGGTTGCCAGCTTTTATCAGTCTGATTTAATCTCAATAAGCACATAAAATGTCAATCCTTCTAGTTAGTAGTTAGCACCACCAACACCTCTTTATTCAATACATTCTGAACCTGGGAAGAACCCAGCTCTTAAAGGGCATCCTTGAGGCTGACTGACAATCAGGAATAAATTCCTGCATCCTATGTTCTAAAGAGGCCCAAGCCAAAATGCTGAAAAGATTTCAATAGGAATGATCAAGGTGTTGGATTTAGAACTAGGCTCTCCTAATGACATGTACAAATGGACAAACCAAGATAAGTGGAGTTAAATTTATTTTAAAAAGATGGAACTAACTGCATAAGAAAGCATTTTTTAAAAACCACAGAACAACCATCCACAAATACATATATTCAGGAAAAAAAGTTTAAAACAAAAAAACAAAAAAAACCCTACTATACATGTAGAATACATGCATACACAAGGACCTCCAAGCAAAACAAACTCAAGACCATAGTTAAACACAGCCAAAATGGAGGAACTTACAGGTCAGGGGTGAATAGGCTCTGGAGCCCCGAGGGCAACATCAGTCCATTTTCAGTTCCTCCTTGCCCCAAAGGGTCTCCGCATCTTGTCACAATTCCCTCTGGGGGCAACTAGAAGTGATGTCATCTTTTGGACTCTTTGGGAGTGGTTTTCTTGCTGTTTCAGAGAGGGGACCCACCCTGAAAAACAGCATTCTATTGTATTGGGGATGCATTTTTAGTCAGGTGTTTAGCTGAAAATATTTTGGGGCAGTGCTCTGAAGGCAAGGAAGCCAGAGGCAACCCTGCTACATTGGGGGTTCAGAGGTTCCCTTGTAAAGTTCCTGAATCTCCCAAAAGCACATTTATGATTCTCTTTCCACTGTGGATAAGAGGACAAAGGAGCTATAACAATTTTTATAGAAATAAATGATTAGAGCTTAGGTGACTACAGTTAACCAGTTGACACTTTTGTAGAAAAGGTCTGTGGCAGATCCTGGAAAGACTAGGATGTCCCCCCAAATTCCTTAAAATGATTATCTTGCTATATGAGGGCCAGCATGGTCAAGTCTGTCAGGGATGCTTTGATCGAGATTTCCTGCGTGGCAGGGGGTTGGACTGGATGGCCCTCGTGGTCTCTTCCAACTCTACAATTCTATGATTCTATGATTCTAAGTCAGATATGGTGATGCTCTTTCAGACCCCTTTCTAATAACTAATGGAGTAAAGCAAGGTTGTGTTCTTGCTCCAACTTTATTTACAATCTTCTTCAGCATGATGCTCCAAAGGGCTACGGTAGAGTTCGAAGAAGAAGACGGCATCTATATACGCTACCGTACTGATGGTAGCTTGTTTAACTTAAGCCGTCTGAGGGCTCTCACTAAGACTCTAAACTATCTAGTCCATGAGCTGCTCTTCGCTGATGCTGCTGCCCTTGTTGCCCACACAGAAGCAGCTCTGCAGCGCCTAACATCCTGCTTCGCAACAGCTGCAGAGCTGTTTGGGCTGGAAGTCAACCTGAAGAAAACAGAAGTTCTTTACCAGCCTGCACCACAGGACGAACACCACCATCCCCACATTGCCGTCGGCAAATGTGTGCTTAAGTTCAGCAGTTCACCTACCTGGGAAGCATCATCTCCACAGATGCCAAGATTGACAAAGAAATCGATCACAGATTAGCAAAGGCATATAGCGCATTTGGAAGACTTTACAAAAGAGTCTTGAGTAATAAACACCTGAGGCAAAGCACAAAAATCAGTGTGTATAGAGCCATTGTACTGTCTATTCTCCTTTATGGGTCTGAAACATGGGTTACCCATCGCCACCACTCATGACTCCTCGAACACTTTCATCAGCGCTGCATACGTACAATCCTAAATATACACTGGACTAACTATGTGATGAATGTTGCTGTCCTTGAGCAAGCAGGGATCACCAGCATGGAGGCCATGATATTGAGAACACAGCTGCGCTGGGCATGGCACGTTTCTAGAATGGAGGCCCATTGCCTCCCCAAAATAGTACTCTACGGTGAACTCGCCATGGGTCAGCGTAAGAGGGGTGCTCCAAAAAAAGCGATACAAGGACTCCCTGAAACAACATCTCAGGCTCGGCAAAATGGATCACCAACAATGGTCCGCCTTGGCCTCATACCAGGAGGCATGGAGACGCACTATCCACAATGCTGCAGCCTTATTTGAGAACTCACACCGAACAAGTCTTGAAGAGAAACGACAACGCAGAAAGAATTGCAACCTGGAAACATCACCCAAGGAGACCTTCTGCTGTGCCTTCTGCAACCGGACTTGTCTATCTTGGATTGGCCTTTTTAGTCATCAGCGCGCTTGCAGAAAGCACGGGGTGAGTCCTTCCTGAATCTTTGTTTGCGAAGAAAAGCCAGAGAGAGATCTGAGTATTCTAGCATCCTGGCTGTCACAGGGGTCTTTCCAAACAGGGCTGAAACCAGTTCTCATTAATAGGCTAGGCTCCTTAAACATCCTTGAATCACTCATAAACAGAAGTTGGATAATCGACATATTGAGCACATAACATCACTACCAGTAGTTTCTTGAAAAGTCTATGTGCTACCAGGCTGGTACAAAGTGAACTTACAGACAAGCACAGAAAAATAAGACAATATTTCTTTACAATGGACCTTCCAGGGTATTCCATATTTTTTAAAGGTTATTTCCATCACCCTCTACTAAAATTGTAATCAAGTGCTGTGCCAACAAGGAACCCTGCCAACCTAGAGGCTCAAGCAGAGGAAGAGCCTGGTCCGAGTGGGTTGGCAGCAGTCCCAGAAGAGAGTCCTGCCCACTTGGATAAGGACGAAGAAGAGAAGAGGGACTTACCTCCACTGTCGTTTATACAGCACCGAGCACAAAAGCAGGCTCAAAGGAAATCTCTGAGAATTTATGAGAGGAACTTGCTCATTAAGAAATACCTGAAAAAGCCTTAATTGCTTTATACAGGCTGGAAGAGGCAATGGAGGCTTTGTCAGAGATCAACTGATCTCCGTGGAGAAAGCTTCCTGAATCCTTGCTGCTTTGCCATGTGTCTTGAACTTGGACTGTTCCTGATGACCCCGTTGCCTGATCCTACTCACCTATGGACTGATTCCTGGACTACGCTGCCTTCTGTAAGCCTGGACCTTTGGAGTGTTTTTCAGACTCTTCTCTGTGTGCCTTTTGCCTGTATTGCTGCCATGCCTAGGAACAAAACTTTGCTTGCTCTTCCTAATTAATTATCACTGGAACTTGGCTGCTTTCCCAGCTCTTATGTAACTTGGTGATACTTTAGAGTTGCTTTCGGACAAATGGACAAATGAGCAAATGAGGCTGGGAAATAAGGAATGACATTATAAAGATATAAGTACTGGTTAAAACAGAAGATTCCACCCTGAAGTATGTTTATTTCCTTTAATAAAGTTGTCCTTTGTTGTTAATACAAATACAGACTCTGGCAGATTCCTACTGAAGATAAATAAAGTCAAGTGACCATAGCACACTATCCACACATTTAGGTTAAAGATATATCCCTGGTTCAGAAAAAAGAACTAAGGGAACCTTATAGGAATTTAGGTGGGAGGAACAGAGGGTAAAGAGGCGGCCAGGCTGAACCCTAAGGTAAAGTGCGGCTGGCGTGCTGAGGATTGCTCCCAACCACCTGGTTGTTGTGAGTTGTTGCAAATTTCGTGGCAATGTCGCATATTTGCTGGCAGTGGTGGGATTCGAAAGATCCAGTGAAGAAGGATTGAGAATCCAATATTGAATCCTGGGTGAGGGATCTAGGGAAAACCAGTATGGGTGATCTGTGGAACAATCTAGTGTTGCGGGGGGGGGGGATCCTAAATACCAGAGGATTCAAATGGTGAATGTTTGGTGAAAGAGAAGCCAAATATTTCAGAGAGAAGTGTGGAAAATAAAGTGTGTGGTCAGTAATCCCTGAGATCATTGGCTTGGGTAATGGTAAGGGATTGCTAAAGAAAAACCTCGGTAACACGAAGAAAAACCCTGCACAGAAAGAAGCTATACTTTGTATCCCTGAAGTAGAAAAGCCTAGGTAGAGCAGGGGATACTGTGTAAAGTAAGATAAGAGTTACATCGAAGCCTTAGCAGCAAAATAAACAGTTTAAAGCAGTAGTACATAAGCCTCACAAGTTGAAATTTGAAATAAAGGTGGCTTCTGAGGTAAAAGTTGTTTATTTATTTTTATTTTTATTCTTATTTAGTTATTTATACCTTGCTCTTCAGCCACAAGGCTATTAGAGGAGCTTACAAATGGTTTTTAACCAATAGCAATTTACACATCTACACTGCATTACACAGTTTCCAATGTGTGTTAGCTAATTGTGTGTTGTTGGGTAAAATAAGGAATCACCTAAGTCATCAATGTTTTAGTATTTCCTGAGGTAAAAGCTAGTGATACAGTAAGGAATATACTAGTAAAATTAAACCAGCCACAACAACTTTTGCTGCTGAACCAGAAGAATAAGTCATACAGAGAGCAACAAGTTTGAAATTCATTACTTCTGAAAATGCATATACAGTCGTCCCTTCACATTCGCGGGGTTAGGTTCCCCAGAGCCCCGTGAATGTGAAAAATCCGCAAAAAATGATTGCCCTCCCCCCCCCAGGGCCTTCACGGAGCCTCAGAAGGCTCCGTGGAGGCCTCCCCGGCCCTCCCCCTCCCTCTCAGGGCCTTCACGGAGCACTGGACAATACAGGTTTTCCTTTCCTACTAAAAAGGCTCGTAAGACAGATCTCTTCTGGCAGGCCTTCCCAACTTAACTCTTCTCCCCGCACAAGGTGATTTACGTCGCTCTGTCCACCAATTATCTCCCCTTTTAAACTTTTGTATTCTTGTTTTTCAACTGTGTTTATTTAATTGTAATTTTAGTATTGAGTTGGGGGGGGTTGAGAAGGAACTAATTTTGAATTTTACTGTGTTCTTTGTGTTTTTATTGTTGTAACCTGCCCGGATTCTTTGTGATTGGGTGGGTTATAAATACACTGGACTACGTGATGAATGTTGCTGTCCTTGAGCAAACAGGGATCACCAGCATTGAGGCCATGATATTGAGAACACAGCTGCGCTGGGCAGGGCATGTTTCTAGGATGGAGGACCATCGCCTCCCCAAAATAGTACTCTACGGTGAACTTTCCATGGGTCAGTGTAAGAGGGGCGCTCCAAAAAAGCGATACAAGGACTCCTTGAAACAACATCTCAGGCTCAGCTAAATTGATCACCAACAATGGTCCGCCCTGGCCTCACATCAGGAGGCATGAAGACACACTATCCACAATGCTGCAGCCTTATTTGAGAACTCACACCGAACAAGTCTTGAAGAGAAATGACAACGTAGAAATAATCACAACCTGGAAACATCACCCAAGGAGACCTTCTGCTGTGCTTTCTGCAACCGGACTTGTCTATCTCGGATTGGCCTTTTTTAGTCATCATCGCACTTGCAGATAGCGAGGGATGAGTCCTTCCTGAATCTTCGTTTGTGAAGAAAGCCAGAGAGAGATTTGTAACCAGCCTGACTGTCATTGAACGTTCATTTGCTTGTGAGACATTACTGTTTCTATGTTGACTCATAAATTGATCCAAATAATATCTTTTTAAAAAAGAACGAAAGAAAAGGGCAATGGTAAACCTCCTCTGAAGAATTATTGCCAGGAAAGCCCAATTATAAGACCGCCATAGACTGACTTTAGGGTACATCACAACAACAACGCTGTCGAGAAGACCAAACATAAATACACCCCAGATTGCACCTTCCCTCTACATCAGGCTTCCTTTCACAGGCTAGATAAGAAGTCCTGTATTCAGGAAGGGAAGAACTACTCCAGAAACCGATGCCACTGACCTTTTGGAGGGAATCTGGAGTGGAGCGAGGTGGGGGGGGGTTATCCAGACAAGCCAGTACCCCAGAATAAAAAGGGGTGCCAATATTTTGCATTTTCCAAGTGGACAGACTTAATTCAGGACGCACAGCCCTGAAGGTGGGAGGCCTGACTCTTTCATAGGTAAGGTCGCCAGGGATCCACAAACCCCAGGCTGGCTGCTGGGGGCAAGGAACCACGAAATCCTAGGAAACACCGTGGCTTGTTTGGGACAACGGGAAGGGGGGGGGAGATGCGGAAATGGAAGCGGATCAGGAAAGGGATCCGAGCCCGGAGTAGACTTTGGGGAAGGAAATCTGTAGGGGAGTCAATGCTTTGCAAAGAGGAGGAAGAAAAGAAAAGGGCGAGGCTTTCGCACGAGGTTCACCTGCCCAGCAAGAGAGGCGCCGCCCGCTCCCTTCTCGCCTCTGGTCTTATTCCAATAAAAATTCCAAAATCCCAGAGGAACCCGGGATCAAGACTCAGGACTGGCCGAGACAGAAGGATCCCACCAAGGGGGAGGAAGAGGAGGAGAGGGAAAAGCCACACCCCCACACACCCCCAAGGGCTCCTCGGTCTCCCAGGGCTGGGCTGAGGAGGAAAACCACCACCATGAAAAACCATTGCACATTACTTCTTGGTCTCTCAGCATTGCAGAAAATAATGGCACTTATGCCTGTTGCTGTATGTAAAGAGGGGGGGGTCCCTTCAGGAGGGATTCCCAAATCTTGGAAAGGGCTCCGTGCCCCTAAAGACCCCTTTGGCTGCCAAGTCTGAAGGGCGCCCCCTAGCGCTCTACTATTACAGTGCAAGGAATTGGGACTGTGTGTCTTCCTATGAGATTGGGAGCTAAGACAGAAATATTAAGAATTATGGACGCCCCCAAACAGAAAAGAGACAAACTGGACTTCAAAGTGTCCCAAGCAGCTTTTGCTGTTCTTTTTCCTACATCTACTCACCAAAGCAGCTCCCCAGCAGGGAGGCCACCGCCGCCCCCAGGAGCCAGAGGGGACCCCGAGGCAGCCCCATCTTCCGCTCTCTCTCGCCTTCGCCGGAGGTTCAACTGCGGAGCAATGCACACATTCTCTGAAGATGCCAGCCACAGATGCAGGCGAAACGTCAGAAGTAAACTCTTCCAGAAGACGGCCTCACAGCCCGGAAAAAAACCAAGGAAAATCAATGCACAAAAACCGCGCACTACCTGGAAGCAACAGGTGGCACCCGAGAGGAATCCGGGATCCAGACCCAGGATTGGACGAAGCCAAAGGAATTAGCCAATAAAAAAAAAGGTCGCTGTGTTTCGTCATCTGCTGCTGGGGAGATGACCCACCTGGCATGCTGAGAGTTCTTTAAAGGGAAAGTCTGCGCGTCCGAAGTCCTTTCGGGGATTCCCTTGGTGGTGGTGGGGCTCTTTGGGAGGGAGGAAGGGAAGGGGTCTCTTTGCAGGGGGGGGGGCAGGAAGGGCTTCCCGAGGCCTGGTTGCGGGGTCCAGGGAGGTTGTTGCGCATCAGAAATGCATCCAGACCGGAGCAGGAGGAGAAGGAGGAGGGTCAGCCCTACTGTCCGTCCTGGCCGGGCTGTTGTTCAGCGCTTGGCTCACGGGGACGGGGAGCTTGGATTAGAAAGGAAAGAGCAGCCTAGAGTAACCTTTTTTTACTCCGTAGGGTCTCCATGACCATCAGGAGGAGGAAAATTGCAGTGCGTAATCAAGCGTCAGGGGTGCCACTCTTTCTTTGTAACATCCAGAAATGCCCACTCGACCAAGCCATGGTCACAGAACAAAAGTACAGTCGTGGTCAGAAACTGGGATTTCATGGCTTTCTTTGCCCGTCTGCACGGAAGAGAGAGTCTGTGTGTTCCGAGGGGGGGGGGTAGGTGTTCTCCTGTGAAGCTCTAATCCACACTACAGAAATAATCCAGTTTGAAACTGGATATAGTTTGCCATGGCTCCTTCCTATGCAATCCTGGGATTTGGTAGTTTTACAGGGTCTTTAACCTTCTCTGCCAAAGAGAGCTAGTGCCTCACCAAACTACAAATCCCAGGATTCCATAGGAAGGAGCCATGGCAAATCATCCAGTTTCAAAATGGATTATGTGTGTAGTGTGGATGCATATAGCCCTGCTGGCTGCGGATTCTGGGACTTGTAGTCCAAAACCTAATTTTTCCAAACTTTGGTAGACTAAAGGGCACATACCTCAGGCCAAAAAGAGATGGGAAAGTAGCAAAGGGTTTTGATCTTTTAAAAGTTCCTTGGGGATATAATACCTCTGAACAAGGGGAAGTGGGGGGCTCCAGCTCCCCCCAAGACCAGGCTGAGGGGGGTGCTGAGCCCTTCCTGATATGTCCAGGCCAAATAGGACCACTCAGGATCCAATGCAGTTGTGCTTCCTCAGGAAATACCCATCAGAAATGTCCTGAATGATCAAACCCTAAGAAGTTCCTAAGCAGAGTTGTAGACATTGCCTCCAGAAATGAATTTCCATCAATTACCTTTAAAATTTTGTTCCTTTTATTCAATTTAATACCTTTTATCCTAGACAAAAAAAACAACAACAGAAGAGCATGACTATATTTTGAGATGTTTCATTATCAAGCATGATAAGGACTACAAATAATAGAAAAATTAAGCATGATTAATCATAAAAGAAGAATATTGTAAGCTGCAAGGATCTCTTTCAAAACTGAATAATTTGTTGTTTGTAAGTTTTCAAGGACAGACAAACATCTTGTCTACATTACCAGGAAATGAATTATTATAAGACATTTTTAAAAACATGCTGTTGAGCTGATGAGAAATGAGGTATTAAAAGTTATTCAAACGAATCTGCTCCAAAGCAAAGTTTGTCTGTCTTCCTAAGCTACACAAATGTGTATTTTAAATTGTTGGACAATATCTTTCTTTACTTAGATGGAATGGTTAACAAGGCATGTAATCTGCTTTACATGGTAATGTTGACAAATTTAACTAGAGTCCCAGAAGGTAGACAGTTTCTACGTAGAGTGATTTATAGATTAGTGGTCTGCATTACAACAGAAAATAAATTTGTATATGCTTTTGGTTTAATATTATAGACAATGATTAAAAGTTGTTTGGCTGTTTGCCTTTTTTAGACTGTCAAAATCCAGGCTGAAACATTTAGTAACCTTCAGACTTTGTGACAGGATGTTTTCCCAATCAACTAGCCAAATATTTCAGGCAGCCTTTTACAACAGACAGCGGCCATTTCATGAATATCTTGTCTTCCCAGGTGGCCTGCATAAAATGGCTTCCTTTCTTGGCAAGGCACTCTGTAACTGCCATCTCCTCAGCCCTTTCCTCGATTCAGAGCAGAGTTCAGTTCTGGGTGAGGCCAGCTGGCTGAAGCCGAAACCGAAAGCCACAGTGGTGCATGGTGAATACATCAGTACACAAGATGCTCATGTGAGCAACAAGAAAGAGCAGAGTTTGGCTACCTCCTTCAGTGCTTACAAGCAGCCCCAAAAGTCCTTGTCTGCACCCAAGGGGGGGGGCTTTCTCCTCAGCTTGGAGTTCCCCCAAAGGGCTGGAGATTGACCAGCCATCTTCTTGGTCTCTGCTAGGTTGCCTCCCAGCAGCCTTTGCTCCATACTCTGCCCTGCCCCACTTTGTTCCTATAGGCAATCTTTGAGTCAAATGGGAAAGTCCCTTGGTGGTTTCCTGGCTTTGTGCTCTCTCTCTTTTTAAAAATAATTATTTTATTGTCATTGTCCCACATATTTCTGGAAGAAAATATAGAATGTAAAATGACTAGGTGGATAACATTGTTATGGATGCAAGGAACTCTCTTTAGTTAATTACAATAATTTCTTGCAGGCTTTCTCTTTTCATCTCCTACAGGTTGGATCTCTCAACAGTCTCCATTTGTAACTTTTCCTTCCCCTTTGGTGGTCTTCTGCTGCCCCCTACAGGATCTTCCTGCCCTGAAGTGACTATCTCAGGTGATTTCAGAGAAATCATAAAAAAGGAGAATTTGAGCAAGTCCAGAGTGCGAGAGACCATGAACAAACACGCCACTTTTCTTACAGGTTTATTATTCTCCTGGCATGGATTCAGCATCATGGGTGTTATATAAGTGTGGGAATACTATTTTCAGGAAGCAACATTATATTTAAAAAATAAATAGTAACTGAAGTGTGCCAGTGTTGCCCAGGTCTGTCAAACATTCAAATCTGGGTTCAGTGCTGGATTAGGTTATTTTTAAGTCCCATCTGTGGGTATATTCTTTAACTATGAGCTCTGAGGCCTCACGAGTTAAGAAGTGTCCTGAAGAGCCAGGTTGAAAATCCTGGAGTGTTAGAGCTAGACACTCTTAGAGGGTACTAAGGTGAATGGCCTCTGCCTTAGAGCACACCTATAAAGAGTGCCTCTGGGTGTATACAGAGTGCATGCTTATTTATCCCCTACAACCATCCTTCCCCATCAAAGAGAGCAGCAATACCAAATTTGTGGCTGATGTTCAGAATAAGGCCTGACACCGAGAATCTCTCTTTGTAGTGTAAATCCTGTTTTTATTTATATGAACATAATTTCTGAGTGGGGAAAAGGGAAAATAAGTATGACACTTTGGCAGTTGGGATGAATTGTGGAGAAGCGGGAGAGACAACGACCAAGAATGGGCTGGAGGCATCTTTCTAGATGACAGAAACCCTTCGCTTTATGGATCACAATATCTTCTGCCCTGCAATCCCAGTAGATTAGACTAAAACATGTAATCCAGTCTACAGCGATTTCTTGACCTTGTGGATCCCACCCCCTACCCCCATATCATATTTCATGGATTCCAGTTCTTCTTCTCTTTAAGTGTTTACTTTTGTGTATTCTTTTATGCTTCATGGATGTATATTGGCTTTTCTTTCTTTCTCTGTATATATTTAATTCTGTTTGGTTAAATTATTATAAGAGTCCTTCCCCCAAGTTTCATGTTGAAATATTAATTTAAATGAAAGTGGAATCCATCCCAATTTGAATGGGAAGCTGAGTAGCACATCAGTCAGTTTACATTTGGCCCCCAAAACACAGTTACTCTCCCATGTGTGCATAAAAGCTGGATGGCTGCCACTTCTAAAGCAGGAGTGTGAAGCAGTAGCTCCCTCAAGTTGCACTACAATTCCCATCAAACCTAGCCAGTAGTGGTGGATGATGGGAACTGCAGTCCAGTGTCATCTGGATGGCTACAGATTTCTCTCTCATGATCTCAAGAAACATCAGGAGTAGAGCATGTGATGCAGTGGGCAGGAATGCTTAACTATCCACACCACGGTTGTTTGTGTGCTGTGTGAATACACATCCCACCTGAATGCACACTCTCTCCTCTGAGGTTTCAGTGTTACAAGTTATTTTTTGTTTGAGAAGTTTAATTGACATGCTGGGGGGCCTTTAGACATCAGGAGCATTCTGGGGTCCAGAAGTGGTTGTACCATAAAGGAGCTGCCTCTCAATGCCCTATTTTTGGTGTCCAGTAAAGGCAGCAAATGGTTAATTATTTCATCAACAGGAATTAAGAAAGGCTCTTGTGGGATTTTCTGCCTCATGGACCAAAATAATTTAGCTGCCTTGGGGATTAGATACCTCAGTTTGGGTGAATGGCGGTAACATTAGCTGCCATAACTCAGGCAGCAATATTGGTTGGGCCAGCCCTGCTGAGCCCCCCATTCATTCCCCCAGAGGGCTTAAACCCATCTTTTTAAATAGACATGCCTTTGAAAACTTCACCTTTGTGGATCAGCACACAAAATCCCAGTGTCCACAGAGAAACTAAACTGGTGTCTTTTGCAGCAGTGGCTGGATTTCTTGAGGCCAATTTGACATTTCATCCTTTGCTGGAAAGACCAAAGGAGTGGGGGAAGTCTTGGCAACATTCACTAGGGCCAAAGGCTGCCAAGTTCTGTTGTGGGAATGCCCCGACAAAGGCTGACTGCCGTGTTGGCAGAATTACTGCCTCAGGTCCCTCATTTAGTGTCATTTGAAAGTTTGAAACATCTTTCTGTCCCTTTTTCTCATACACAGAAATGAACAAACTTTCTCTCCAGGCAAACAAGAGTGGTTGAAGGTGCAGCAGCGCCCTCTTGTGTCCAGAGTGGGAGCAGGAGCTTCTTTCCTCTCACCTGATTTCCCAGAAAAGGCAGCATCCCATGAATCTCAAGTGTCCTGCCCTTAAAAAGCCGGATGTTCAGAGTGCTGTCAGTTCATTGGCAGTCTTGGCCAACACATTTCCACAGCAGCATCCAGATGGCCAACTTCTTTCCAGCAACCTGAGAAAGGGAAAGCAGGCAATAATACAACCAGTGCGGTGCAGTATTAATGCAGAAGCTGCACCTGTTGAATTTTTATCTGAGAAACAACCCTTAAAAGGAGCAGGAGCCCAGTAATGTGTGCATGCAACAATCAGAACCTAGAATGTTACTGTTTTGGACTACAACTCCCAGTATCTCCACTTCTAAGAACAATCATTTGCAGCAAGTATCTTAATGGTACAGAGATGCCAAGGGCAGAGTAGCCAAGTTAATTTTGACAACAGAACTGAAAAAGTTATTATTATTAGCTGGGGGGGACAAGGAGCAACCAAGAGAAAACACAAACACAGTGTACACTTATCCAGAACCACACACAATGGTGGAGTCAGATACATATAATTACAGTTCCTGGATCTCAGCACTGGATCCTCTTCTCCAGCCCCCTGGACAAAGGGGAGGAATCTCAGAGGGAGAGCACTGCCTGGAAAACTGTATGTATGCCCAGGGCCAGTTTAAGGCACTGGCGGCATCAGCATCCACAGGGGGCCCCATCATTGTGGGGGGGCCCTGGAGTAACTCTCCTCCTGCAAAAACATTATTAGTAATAATCTGAATATCCTGTACTGTGAATAGCTTAAGTTGAGTTAGGTTCATTGACCTGAGAGAAACATATGGGACCCCCAAAATAAAACATTGCAGGGGGCCCCAAAATTCCTTAAACCGGTCGTGGTATGCCTGTCTGTTTCAAACCTATAAGAGGTGGTATTTTGAGCTGAATGGCATACAATGTGCAACTGTGGCTGATGCCTAATACATCCTGCTCAGTGCCACACCCAGGCCTGCTTCCTGTGACATCACAAGGGGCCATCCCTCAGTCTTAGGTCTGAGCTGTGAAATCACAGATAGTCCTCAGCTGGCAACTTTACCCAGGCATAAGGACATGTATTTAATCAATTTGTATCTTATCCTTCAACATAAAAAAAAATCTACTCCATCCCCCCAACTCACACTTGATCTCTAATGCCAGCCCAAACAATCAATTAGGCGACAACCACATCACTTCTCTACCTGCAATCCCACAGAGAAGGTCCCTTTTAGTCTAATTAGGTTTTGGTTTTCCACATATACTCCCCATTTCTCTGATTTCCCTCCCTTTTCCCCCTCACTCTTTGGTTGCTTGGGTTTCCCACCCTCCCTTTTTTCCCTTTTAATTGGCTCCTTGTTCTCCAAATTGCATAAATTTCTCAACACAGGATGACTTCTTCCCTTCCCTTGCCTGCATGAAATTATTCTTAAAGACCAGACTCTTGGGAGAAGGTAGACGTGGGACAAGCTGAGGCCCTTTGATCAAATCCAGCCCTCCTTGGGATCAACCCGGCCCTCTTTTGAGTTTTGCAGAACTCTTAATCAGGCCCTGCCTTCTACTTCATGAAATGGATTATCTAGATCCATTTTTATCTGGTTTTAGGCCTAGTTATGGGACAGAGAAAGCTTTGGGCACTCCGAAGTCAAAGGCTTTCACGGCTGGCATCCATAGGTTTTCTGTGGGTTTTTTTCCAGGCTGTGAGGCCATGTTCTAAAAGAGTTTATTCCTGATGTTTTGCCTGCATCTATGGCTGACATCTTCTGAGTCTGAAGATGCCATCCACAGATGCAGGCGAATCGTCAGGAATAAACTCTTCCAGAACATGGCCTCACAGCGGGGGGGGGGGAACCACAGGAAAGCTTTGGGCACCTTGGTGGATGACCTATGCAGGGAACTGGACAGGAGTGTATCCCTGTTGGTTCTGCTGGACCTCTCAGCGGCTTTCAATATCATCGACCATGGTATCCTTCTGGGCTGCCTCTCTGGCATGGGAACTGGAGGCACTATTTTACCATGGCTGTGTTCCTTCCTGGAGGGGCAACCTCCTGACTATCATCATCATCATCATCATCATCATCATTTCTTCCCCGCATCTCCCAATGGATTGAGGTGGGAAACAACAACAGACCAACATGCAGCATCAGTTAAAATGCAAAACATCAATATAATAGGACAAATGCCCATTAAAATAATCAATCCATATTTAAAATTCATAGTTAAAATTCACAATTTAAAAATAATCTGAATAGACCTGCCAGAAGATACTGGTCTTTAATGCTGTTTTAAATTCAGACAGTGTATTGAACTGTCATATCTCTTCTGGCAGGTCATTCCAGAGTCTAGGGGCAGCTGAAGAAAAAGACTTCTGGGTGACAGTTGCCAATCTAGTCCTGGCTGACTGGAGTAAATTTCCCCCAGAGGATCTAAGTGTATGAGGCAGATTTTGTGGGAGGATACAAGCCCATAAATAATCTGGACCCAAACAATGTAAGGTTTTAAAGGTAATATCCTTGGTGGGGCTGGCCTGTGGGGTTCTTCAGGGTGCTGTTTTGTCCCCCACACTATTTAATATATACTGTACATGAAGTCGCTGGGAGAGGTTGTCCAGAGTTTTGGGGTGCGGTGCCATCAATAGGTGGATGACACCCAACTCTACTACTCTTTCCCACCCCAGTCCAACGAGTCTGTCTCAGTTTTGAACTGGTGTCTCTCATCAGTAATGGACTGGATGAGGGCAAACAAACTGAAACTTAATCCAGACAAGACAGAGGTGCTCCTGGTCAATTGCATGGCAGATCAGGGAATAGGGACCCAGCCTGTGCTGGATAGGGTTATTCTCCCCCTGAAATCTCAGGCTCGCAACTTGGATGTTCTCCTGGACTCAACGCCAAGCCTGGATGCCCAGGTTATAGCAGCTGCTCCCATTCCTTGAGACATCAGATCTGGCTAGGGTGACACATGCCTCAATTACATCCTGTTTGTACTACTGTAACACACTCTATGTGGGGCTGCCTTTGGAAGCTGTTCAGAAACTTCAGTGAGTCCAGAATGCTATGGCCCAAATGCTGACCAGGGCCAGCTACAGAGAACATATAACTTCTTTACTAAAACAGCTTTGCTGTTTTGTTCTTGGCACAATTCAAAGTGCTGCTCATGACCTATAAAGTCCTATACAACTTAGGTCCAGACTATAGCTCCCTATATGAACCTGCCAGAGTTTTGAGATCCACAAGAGAAGGCTTTATCTTGGTCCCACCACAATCACAAGCTTACTTGGTGAGGCCATGAGAGAGAGCCTTCTCAGTGACTGCTCCGGCCCTCTGGAACAGCCTTCTGAAGGAAGCTAGGCTGGCCTCCTCCCTGCTTTCCTTTCACTGGTATGTGAGCAACATGACAGAGCAGAGTTTGACCCCCTCCTTCCACTCTTACATTGCCTTCCTCTGAGGCTGAGAGTATGTTACTTGCCCAAGGTCACCCAGTGGGTTTCGTGGCTGAGTAGGGATTCGAACCTTGATCTCCAGAGTCCAGCACTCAAACCACTATGCTTCGCTGACTCTCCACCTGCCACCAATGATTGTCCATGTATATGTACACCTACATTAATGCATCTGGATGCATACGTATGCACTTATAGGCACAGTATACTCAATATGTTGCTTTTGCATCCAATGGACAACAGCTCATAGAATCATAAGAGTTGGAAGAGACCACAAGGGCCATCCAGTGTTTCACTTCTTGCTGGATTACAGTTGTTCTGAGCAAGTTCTCAGAAAGCATTTGCTGTTCCAGTACTCTGCTCTGGGCAGAGCTTGGGACAAAGGCAGAGGGACCTTTAAAGCTGGAAATGGTGTGTTGAATTGCCTCTCTGCTTTGCCTTCTGTGACCACTATCTGATTCCTCCCTTGTTTTTCAGGTGACTGACTTTGGGTTTGCATGGCCCTGATCTTTTTCAGGGTCCACTCCCTTGGGATCTGTAGCAAGTGCACACCCAACCCCACTGTCCACACTTGCCAGAGGTGTGGGCAAGGGGCACCACCAGCTGTGGAAAGTGAATGGCAACTGGACAGCCCACACAGAACAATCCCCAGCCACAGTGGCTTGGAGGGAGTTCAATGGCAAATCCAGATGAATGGTGGTGGATTAAGCAGAATGATACAGAAGTCTAATCAGGTTCTGGATACACTATGTGCTGCTTTAACATGTTGTGGGCATCACTATTAGCTGTACTATCTGTGTCCTGTAGCTGTCCTGACTGCACAGATTGGAGGCATAACTGGGGCAGTAATATGTATTACTACTTGCTGGTTCCACCTGCACCAGCCCCCAAAAAAACCCTTCTTTGGGCATATAGGCCATGGCAGCTAAGGTACCTGTTGTGCCTTGTCAGTGTGATACTAGGCCTGGGAATGCTCTCCAACTGTCTCCCTGTCTAGGTTGCAAAACCAGTGAAATGAAGGAGGAACATGAATTACTTCCTGCATCTCAGAAGAGGAAGCAATCTGTGTACCAGAATGAGGCATCCAGTGGACTAGGACATGAGTTGGAAGGACATTACAGCCTTGTGCCCACAACTCTGGTAGCACTACAGCATGAGCTCTTGCAAGGTCAGCATTGTTGGGATATGTAGTTTGCAATCCAATAAGTTGAGATGTTTTTATTGTTAAAGGGTTAACTGATAGAAGCAAACAGAATGTTTGATATAACTTCCTACTGAACTGTGATTGGGCTTTTAGGGAAAGAGGAGTGTCCAAGTGCCTTTCTTTGTCCTAGAAGCTAGCCATGTGGCGCACTCAACCATGATACGTTTTTTGAGAGTGGATCTACCATGCAGGGGTCCTACATATTCTTATTTTGTAATCATGTAGTTTTTAGTTATTTTTGGTAGTTTAGACTACAAGTTATCATTCTACTACTGTTCTTCTGTATGAAATGCTCTGAGTATGTAACTAATGAAGTTTTTATACCTTTTAACTACTTTTAAGTGGTTTCTGAGCCCTTATTATGCTGAAAGGGTAACTTGGGGAAACAAGGTGTGTGGTTATCTTGGTGCGTTTGCATGCTGGAATCATGTACGCTAAACTGCTGCATGTGTGTGTACTCTGCTAATTTGCTGTACTTCCTAAGGAAATTTAAAAGCTATCCGTTTTATGACTGCCTTGTCTTGTAAAGGTATTTTCCAGTGAAGTACAGTGGAGGAACATTGCTAAACATTCTCATAGTCCCAATAAACATCATGTTCTTCAAGTTGTTTCTGAAACTAAATGCATCTTGCCCAGCATGGCAATTCTCTCAATGCTCTGTCCCAGGCCATGCCAAGTCTCTGGTGCTGCTACCCTTGGGGTCAGCACGACCCACTGATTGATGTTACTGGTAATTGCCAGTACTGCTACTGGTAATCCTGCAGTAAAATTATAGTACTATAACTATTCAGTGTGAAAAGTCCCGTGTGTAAACCTATTAGCATTGTCAAAAATGGCACCCAGACATGATTGAAAGCAGCATGAAGGGGATCCCGCATCATTTCCAGCTTAACACAATGTACATCTGCCATTGTTTCAAAACTGGGGAAAGAACAAGCATGTGCAATCAATCCTTTCATGCATTGGCTGAAACTCAGTAATCCCATGAAAACCATAATGGCACACTTGTTGCTCACGTCTTGCACAATAGCCTTCTCTGCAATCCAGTCTGTGGCCCAGCGCGGAGTAGGGGCAAGATATATTCAGATTACAACTCCAAGCATCCTTCACCTAGTGCAATGCCAGGAAGGGGAAAGGAGTCTAGTAACACAATGCCATCTTTAGCATGGTGTTTAGCACAGTCTGAGCCTGAAGCCACCTGCACATTTATTTATTTTTATTTATTGGATTTATATCCCGCCTTTCTCCCAAGATGGGATTCAAGGTGAGTTAAAATACAGTAGGACCCTCGTATCTGTGGGGGTTCGGTTCCCAGACTTACCACAGATGCTGGAAACCATGGATAACAACGAATGCAATTGAAAATAACGGGACTTCCAGTTTAGAATACTATAGTTGCCTTGGAGGACCTAGAAAGTGCCTAGAGAGAATGTCTTTCTAGGCATTTTCTAGGAAGTCTCCATGGTATGTGTTCTGTTTTTTGTCCTGTGGATAACTGAAACTGTGGATATTGGTTCTGTGGATAGAGAGGTCCTACTATAGTTTTTTTTAAAAAAAAACAACTAAAACCTCACAAGTTACAAAAGTTAAAAAATAATTAAATTACATTTTCAATATTAAAATATAGTTAAAAACATAAAACTTATTAAAAATACAACATTAAAAAATAGCACATCAGGTTAAATTTACATTTCAAATGCCTGTCTAAATAAAGACGTCTTTAACTGCCAACAAAAAGAGAGCAGGGAGGGGGCCAGCCGGACCTCCTGTGGAAGGGAGTTCCACAGCCTGGGAGCAGCCACGGAGAAGGCTCTCAATATGTTGCCTGTGAAGGTGGTGGGACTGAAAGCCCTCCCCTCTGATCTTAACACTTGGGCTGGCTGATATAGGGACATACGGTCTTTCAGATAGTCTGGACCCAAGCCATTTCGGGCTTTAATGGTCAAAACCAGCACGTTGAATTCTGCCCGGAAATGGACTGGTAGCCAATGCAGCTGTTTCAACAGGTGTGTGTGTGTGTGTGTCACATAATCCCTGTAGCCAGCCCCAGTCGACAGCCTGGCCACAGCATTTTGGACCCGCTGGATGGGACTTAACATCTGAAGGCAGCTCCCAGGTCTGAAACTGTTGTGTTTGGGGATGGTAAAGCTTGCAAATTCTACTTTTTCTTTAATTTAAGTGTAAGCTTTATGCTGATTGCCTGGAACTGCCAGCAACCATGAAGAGGAAGAGATAATAAACCATAAAGAGTCTTTCTTGCACTGTTCTGCTCCTAAGCCTCAGAGACTCTGTAGTGAGCTCTACTGAGGTACGGGAAGTGGGATATGAGGCTGCATGGCAACTGGAACAATGATTCCTGCATCAGTAGATACTGTATAGTAGTATACAGTAGATTTAGTATATAGAGCCATTGTACTGTCTATTCTCCTTTACGGGTCTGAAGCATGAGTCACCTATTGCTACCACTTACGACTCCTCAAACACTTTCATCAGCGCTGTATACGCACAATCCTAAATATACACTGGACTGACTATGTGACAAATGTTGCTGTCCTTGAGCAAGCAGGGATCACCAGCATTGAGGCCATGATATTGAGAACACAGCTGTGCTGGGCAGGGCACGTTTCCAGGATGGAGGACCATCGCCTCCCAAAAATAGTACTCTACGGTGAACTCGCCATGGGTCAGCGTAAGAGGGGCACTCCAAAAAAGCGATACAAGGACTCCCTGAAACAACATCTCAGGCTCAGCCAAATGGATCACCAACAATGGTCCACCATGGCCTCACATCGGGAGGCATGGAGACGCACTATCCACAATGCTGCAGCCTTATTTCAGAACTCACGCCGAACAAGTCTTGAAGAGAAACGACAACGCAGAAAGAATCACAACCTGGAAACATCACCCAAGGAGACCTTCTGCTGTGCTTTCTGCAACCGGACTTGTTTATCTCGGATTGGCCTTTTCAGTCATCAGCATGCTTGCAGAAAGTGCGGGATGAGTCCTTCCTGAATCTTCGTTTGCGAAGAAAAGCCAGAGAGAGAGAGAGATTTTGGCAAGTGCTGCAAGTACAGCAAACAGAATAAACAGACTACTGTAGTTGATTAGGAACAAGGGGATACTGAGCTTGTACAGTGACACTGCAGTGGCAGTACAATCCTTTGTAAAATAACCAAACTCCCAAACCAAACAAAAAATAACAGCAACCATCCTTCATGTTCCATCCAGGATAGCAGCTGTAACTGCTTCGTCTCCCCGTCCTTTGCCCGCCTGTCATTGTAGGGCTGTTACTGTTCCTGACTTTAGGAACCAGCTCCAGCTCTTATGTGGCCTCAACGTCCGATGGATGCGCTCTTCCTTCTCTTACATGGTGGACCTGTCAGTTATGCTAGAGAGAGAAAAACAGTGGAATGCTTTAGAATGGTGACAAGATAGTGAAACCTGAAGAAACCCCACAGAACTTGATCCAGTCTGAAGATGAGGTGGGGAAGAGGGACCTCAGGTGGGAACTGGAAAGCTTTGTGAGCAGAGGAGGGAGGGAGATGTCCTTCACAGATAAGAATAGGAATAAACATTCCTTCTTCTTCAAACCCATTTAACATGTCACCAGAGTTGAGTGTGACAAAGGAGCACCCCACTTCATTTCAAAATGGGTGCAAAGAGGGGAAGGGAAGCTGTCTTCTTCAGCCAGAGATTCTGGGACTTGAAGCTTGAAAAAATTATTTGCAGCCCCATCCTCTAATATGCATGGGAAAAGCTGGGTTGCTTAGGATGGAGGCTGCTTTCTTTCCCAGCAAAAGAAGCAAGGGAGCAAACAGAGAAAGAAAGGGCTTCCTTTCTCCTGCAGGGCACCTGCTTTCCCCAAAAAGTAACTGACTCTCACTCACTGCTACCATTTCATCTTCCTCCAGATGGTAAAGAAAACATACATGACAGCCAAGTGGTCAAGATGGAAATGGCACAATCTCCTCTGGCAGAGGGAGCAGAGAAAAGGAGGAGCAAAGGATCCTGTTGGCCCAGGTGGTACAGGGCCAGGCAGGTGGTATTGCAAGCATCCTGAAGTCCACAGAGAAAAGGCAGATGTATCTCAAGATGCTGGAACCCAACCATTCTCTGAAGATGCCAGCCACAGGGGTACACCACACAAGGGTTTTTTTCTGTGATTATTGCGCTTTCATTTTGCTTGTGATTTCCGCAGCCCACATGACGCCATTGCTAATCAGTGTACCCTGCTATCACACAAAAACTCATTGACGGCTTCTCCCCGTCAATGAACCTCTGTTGCACGATGATATGCCCACCATAGGTGGTGCGGTGTGAAAATGTGTTACTGTTCCATTCCAACGCATTCATGTGATTTTGAGTCGGCGTTCCTACCCAACTTCCATGCCTCTAATTTCCTCATTTGACTTCCGGTGGCCATCAACGCACATCCAATAGAGCGTGTTGGCACTAGATGAATAAATTACTGACAGCGCAGAATCACAACCCATGGCAACAGGAAAAATCATTGCAACTCCAGGACTTAATACAGAATGGAACAGGACGTACATTATTAATGTATTAAACAAATCAATTTTTAAAACAAAGGAAGTTACGGAGCAGTATGGCAGTAATCAAAAAAGGGAAGGTTAAAAAAAATTACTATGTACTCGGCTTGAGACCGTAAGTGAGCGAAGGTGGAATATACGTAGGCTTGGATAATACCACAGTAAGAATATCTACGTCTACACCAACATTTTGGCGCATGCACAATGAGAAACATAGGGCTTCCTGGCTTAGGCTCGTGATATTGCGCAAAGTGTTGGCCGGAAGGTTGCGCATGCATAAACACAGGAGAGGATGTGACGACAACATATAAGAGGTGGAGTATGCCTGGTGAGAAGTGTAAGTGGCTGTAAATGTGGTGCGCCAAATAGCGTGATGCCAACTTAATGAGTTGCAGGAGCGCTAAGGGAGAAGGTGTGTGGGGCGAAACAGTCATATATTTGTTATCTACATGGCGAAATAATTCCAGGATAGGGCATAATGTGGTATATGCCACAGATACAGGCAAAACATCAGAAAGAAACTGTTCCAGAAGACGGCTTCACAGCCTGGAAAAAAACCAAGGGAAATCTAAGGATTAGTGTCCCTGGGTGGAGTTCATTTGCACGTGCTGAGTGTACGCCACCATTCTCTGAAGATGCCAGCCACAGATGCAGGCGAAACATCAGGAATAAACTCTTCCAGAACACAGCCTCACAGCCTGGAAAAAAAACACAAAAAACATATGGATACTGGCCGTGAAAGCCTTTGACTTCATATCAATCTAGAAGTTCAGCCTCCCAAATGGAAATCATAAGAAAAGCAGACACAGATGGAAAGAAAAAACCCTTCTTTGGCTACAATCTGGAAGAATCTTTCACATGGTCTCTAGAAGGTTCAGAATGTTTTTCTTTACTTCTGCAAGGCTTCCCTGACCTGGTTGTTTCTCTTCACATGTGTCTATTGTTAATTCTGAATAAAACGTTTGCTGAAAAATGTCTTTTTTTGTAGTTTAGGAACCCATTCCTATTCTTTCCATGCTATTTCTGCCTCTGGTTCCACATTTTCTGTTAAAGAGGTAATGCCCAGAAACACAAATACTTTGGTAACTGGGACATCCCTGTATCATGAATGCACCTCTGCCCCACAGCACCCTTCTCCTCCTTCTGAACTCCTCTGCCTTCAGTTTCTGAGATTGTCTGCATGAGGTTGGGAGGGGAAATTGGCCCCCAAATAAGAACTGGACCTTGGACTCTCTAAAGGCTTGATCCTGTATCCCCCAAATATTTACCTGCTTTGGGGTAGCTGGGTGCCCGCAGCACTCCCTGAAAGAAGAGAGAAGAAAAACTGAGTTAGCCTCCCTTTCAATAGTACCATCCAACTGAGAGTTGCATTTGAAGGAGGGGAACACGTCAGCTGTCTGGGGACTGAACCAAAGAGGGTTCACGAACCACTCTGGAAGGGGGCCAAGCTTTGCAATGAGCCATGCCTAAGCTGGCTCCATGGCATCTGTCATGGTTTCTGTGGCTGTTAGTCCAGAGTCACAGAATCATAGAAATGGAAGAGACCACAAGGGCCATCTAGTCTGTGATGCCGGGGCTCTTCCTAGTGGCACGGGGGCCTTTCCTATCCCACCGCTGCCACCACTTTGTGGAGAAGGGGGGATTTCCACTTCCTGCCCTGTCACCACTTTGTGCCAGACCTCCACGTCACCGCTAAACTACGTCTCCCAGTGGTATAGCACAACCACTCAGGTGTGGCTATGTATTCCTGGCTGTGTCTCCCTCCCTGAGATTCACTCACACCAGGCTGAATGGTTATTGTTAACAAAAGAACATTTATTGTCAAATAAAACACGTAACTGTATAAACAAGTTATTGGGCCTGCACAAACATTCGCTCTTTCTCTAAGCCTCTGTCTTTGATCACTCAAAGCCTCATCTTAACTCTCTGAAAAACTCAACTTATAACTCCAACTTAAACTGAAAACTTTCCTCACTCACTCCCCCTTTATCTCCTCCAGAAGCCCCTCCTCCTTCCATCTCCTCACAGAGGATTGCCTCCTGGGCTCCCTGGCTGTCTGTCACATAGTCCAACCCCCTGCTATGCAGGAATATACAAACAAGGAATGCCCAACAGATAGATGGCCATCCAGCCTTTGTTTAAAAACCTCAAAAGACGGAGACTCCATCACACGCCCAAGGCAGTGTATTCCACTTCTGAACAGCTCTTACTGTCAGGAGGTTCTTCCTAATGTTTAGGTGGAATCTCCTTTCCTGTAATTTGAACCCATTGCTTCGTGTCCTAGTCTCTGGAGCAGCAGAAAACAAGCCTGCTCCATCCTCAGTATGACATCCCTTCAAATATTTAAACATGGCTATCATGTCACCTCTCAGCCTTCTCTTCCCACGGCTAAACATACCCAGCTCCCTAAGCTGCTCCTCATAGGGCATGGCTCCCAGACCTTTAAACAATTTGGTTGCCCTCCTCTGGACACACTCCAGCTTGTCAACATCCTTCTTGAATTGTGTTGCCCAGAACTGGACACAGTATTTCAGGTGAGGTCTGAATAGAGTTGTACTGTTAGTTCCCTCTCTAGACTCTAGACTCTTATTAATGCAGCCGAGAATTGTATTGGCTTTTTTAGCTGCTGCATCACACTGTTGACTCATGTTCAGCTTGTGGTCCACTAAGGCTCCTAGATCCCTTTCTCATGTACTGCCATCAAGCCAGGTGTCACCCATCCTATATCTGTGAATTTCATTTTTCTGCCTAAGTGTAATACTCTACATTTCACCCTACTGAAATTAATTTTGTTAGTTTTGGCCCAGCTTTCTAATCTGTTATGGTCATTTTTAATTTTATATGTGTACCCTGGGGTATTAGCTACCCCTCTTAATTTGGTGTCATCTGCAAACTTGATAAGCATCCTTCTATTCCATAACCCAAGTCATTGATCAAGATGTTGAAAAGCACTGGGCCCAGGACAGAAACCTGTGACACCCCGGTAGTCACTTCTCTCCAGGATCAAGAGGAGCCATTGGTTCAGTCAGTCAACCAATTACAAAACCACCTAATCCCAGACACTCTTTGGCAATAAGCTTCCAGATAGGAACTGGGCTGTGCCTTCCAGTCTCCAGTACTGGGCCATTGCCCTCAACAAGATAGTGGTGCAGAATCCAGACAATAGAGGCAGGGTTTCCCTTTCACTCATCTGGAACTATGTACAAGGTTGGGAGACAAATTATTGGGTAAGGATGGGGATCAAACAGAACCATTGACTGGGAAGGTAAACCTCTGTCTTTTTATCTTGCAGTTCTTTATTCCCTTTCAGGTGGGATTCAGTTCATTTATGTATTTATTTTATTTCCTGAAACAACATCTCAGGCTCAGCCAAATTGATCACCAACAATGGTCCACCATGGTCTCACATTGGGAGGCATGGGGATGTACTATCCACAATGCTGCAGCCTTATTTGAGAACTCACGCCGAACAAGTCTTGAAGAGAAACAACGCAGAAAGAATCAAAACCCAGAAACATCACCCAAGGAGACCTTCTGCTGTGCTTTCTGCAACTGGACTTGTTTATCTTGGATTGGCCTTTTCAGTCATCAGCGCGCTTGCAGAAAGCGTGGGATGAGTCCTTCCTGAATCTTCTTTGAATCTATTTTATTTATTGCATTCGTATGCTGCCTTTCTCTCTGAATTAGACCTGAAGCAGCTCCCAAAGGCAATTGTAAAACCAGTAAAACCAGATAAAACCGTTTTTAAATTTTTTTTAAACAGAAACAAATTTTTAAAGATAGATAAAGCATCACTATTAAAAAAAAAAAGCTCCCCTGATTTGATGTTAAAAGCCTGCTTTAAAAAATAAGTCTTTGCCTGTTGGCAAAAGGAAAGCAGGAAAGCATGGAAGGGGACCAGCTTAGACATCTGAAGAAGGGGGTTCCAGAGGGTGGGAACAACCACTGAGAAGGCTTTCGTGTCCTCACCAAGCAAGCCTATAATGGTGGCAGGATCTAGAAAAAGCCTTCCCCTTCAATGACCTTAAAGTTCTGGCAGATTTGTATGGGGAGGTAGAGTCTAATCTTTCCCAGAATTGTTGGATCCTTGGTCACTTGCTTAAAAGGAGAGAAAAGATGGGGGGGGGTCAGTTCTGTTAGTATTTGTATTATATGTATTAAAATACATATTTTACAAATTAAAATAGGTGCAAGAGCAAAAAAAAGGGGGTATCTTGTTAGGATCTGAGAATTCAAGTTACAGAGTGTGCTGCCAAATGAGAGGAAAATAACCATAAGCAGCAGCATAAAAGTGTTTGAACAGGATTGGAAAACAGTAGGAAAGTTTACTGAGGTACATTTGGAAGCTGGAGCAGAAGCTCACAGATAGTTAATGAACCTGATTCTCCTGAATCAGTTGTTAGGCAACCATTTGAAATTAAGCAAGAAGAAACAGAAGGAAACTTATCTCAGAGAATGCATGAAAAGGATGGGGTGGGAATTCGAACAAGCTCACAATCAGTTCCATCCCCAGTACCTCTTCAAAGGTCAGAAAGATCTAATCTAGAATACTGTGTCCAGTTCTGGGCGCCACAATTCAAAAAGGATATTGACAAATTGGAGCATGTCCAGAGAAGGGCGACTAAAATGGTGAAAGGTCTGGAAACCATGCCTTATGAGGAAAGACTTAGGGAGCTGGGTATGTTTAGCCTGGAAAAAAAGACGGTTAAGGGGTGATATGATAACCCTGTTTAAGTATTTGAAGGGGTGTCACGTTGAGGATGGAACAGGCTTGTTTTCTGCTGCTCCAGAGACAAGAACACAGAGCAATGGAGGCAAGCTCCAGGAACAGAGATTCCACCTCAACATTAGGAGGAACTTTTTGACGGTAAGAGCTGTTTGGCAGTGGAACACACTCCCTTGGAGCGTGGTGGGGTCTCCTTCCTTGGAGGTCTTTAAACAGAGGCCGGATGGCCATCTGTCGGGGACGCTTTGATTGTGATTTCCTGCATGGCAGGAGGTTGGACTGGATGGCCTTCATGGTCTCTTCTAACTATGCAATTCTATGATTCAATGATTAATCTTGGTAAACCCACTGAAAGATTTCAAATAAGTAAAGTAAAGGCATTTTGTGCAAAAGTAGAGCCTGAAACATATGCAGACATAGAAATGTAGCCTCCTGAAATTGCTAAAAAATGGCAGAGTGCCATGCAAGATGAAACAGATGCCATGGAGCAGAATTCTACTTAAACATTAAACCATTTGCCCCCAAACAGAAAAGCAATTAAAATACAAATAGATTTATAAAATCAAGAGAAAGGCATCTGGTGAGATTGAAAAGTATACAACACAAGTAGTACCCAATGGTTACAGTCAGAAGTTTGGTAGAGATTTTGATGCAGTTTTAGCCCCAGTAGTTAGGCATGAAACAATTTGATTGCTGCTAAAGATACCGGTAGCTACAATGAAAGGTTTACAAGTGTTTCATTTTGACATTAGAACTGCTTTCCTTTATGGAGATTTAGAAGAAGCATTTTTCATGGAACAACCCCCTGGGTTTATAAAGAATCCAAACCTGGTTTGCAAATTAAACAAATCCATCTATGGCCTGAAGCAAAACAACAGATGCTGGAATATTAAAACAGACCAAACATTAAAATCCCTAGGGTTTAAGCAGGGTACTGAAGATCCATGTATATATGTAAAACAAAGTGGATAACGTTTTGTTTATTGTTTATCGAACCCATGAAAAAACTGCCATCAAGGATGGGCGAGCTTCAAAGGAAGGGCATCCACTGGGATTATCTCCCCACCCACCCTAAGATTCAGAGAACAGGCACCTTCCTCTCTTTTCACAAAGGCTTCTGTGCTACGCACAGACTATAGATACTAAAAGGTCCCATACGACTGTATTTATCAAACAAATAAAAGGGCAGCTCCATCTGTCAGCCTGACTCACTCTGCACTTTTCTTCTGGGACCAAAAGTCTTTCTTTGAGATCGACATCTAGGAGATGCAGTCTAGCTGAAAACAGTATATGGACCTACATTTCCTAGGTAATTTGTTGTCTATGGCGGGGCTGGACAGCAAGGTTCAGTGTCAGTGGCTCCTCTGCAACTTCAAGGACAGCCTAACACTTGGACACAAAGGTCATGGGCCTCAATTAATCCACCTGTGTCCTCCTTCCCACTCCAGCCTCACCCATCTTGGAGTAAACATGCAAACGGGGAGGCATCACTCACTTGAGGCTGCTTTGTAGCCATCTTGATGTTTTTCTGCAGAGACAGAATCAGGGAGTTAGCACTGACCCTCAGAAGTCAACACAATCTCATTCTATAATGAAGAAAACCATACACCCTCCACCCAAGGTGTTCCTCCCAATTCTTCCCAGCAACCCCCAGGGATGGAGCTCTTCCAGGCTCTCTAGGAAAAGCAGTAGTAGAAACAGGAAAGCTGCAACAGGCTAAGACTCACATTCATGTTATGGGCTGATAGAATGTGAGCAGAGCAGATCATGCCTTCAAGTTGTTGGCTAAGCTAGACCTTCCCCTCAAGCGGGGGATCCTCAACAACAAAATAAACCTCCCAACAATCACAGAACACCACCTCCCCACAAGTCAATGCACTCAGAATTTACTTACTTAAATACAAAGCAATCCCTGCAATCCCAGCTACCAGCAGGACAACAACCACAGCACATGTGATGATGAGCCCCAGGTTGGAGGCTGAAAGTGAAATGGAAAAGAACAAAAGAATTAAATGGAAGCCCTCAAACCAAAATCTATATGGAGGAGGTAGTACATGGTCAAAGAACTGGGGAGTCCATCAAGTTTAAAAAGGGCTAAAGTGTGTGTGTGTGTCTGTATGTGTACATTCAAGGAACAACCCAGCCCTCATGATCACCTGTCAGGGTTTGCAGATCTGGAATGGGAAGTGGCCATTTCTGTTCACAGGGAGAAGCCATAAGAGAAGAGCAGCCAGGCATAGCTCCATCCTGCCTGGGCTCCAGTGGCTGGTGAGAGGCCATCCCTCAATATTCCAACTGCCTTTCCTCTGGGCCTCTAAGGGACAGGAGAGCAGCCAGCATCTGGTGGACTTAATTCTCTCCTGCACTGCCATTCCTTTTTCCTTATGTGTTGTGTCTTATTAAGATTTTAAGCCTGATAGTAGGAAACTGTGAAATTAATGATTTGCAAGCTTCTGGGGATATAAATACTCTCATAGAATCATAGAATTGTAGAGCTGGAAGAGACCACAAGGGCCATCCAGTCCAACTCCCTGCCATGCAGGAATATACAATCAAAGCATCCCTGACAGATGTCCATCCAGCCTCTGTTTAAAGACCTCCAAGGAAGGAGACCCCACCACGCTCCGAGGGAGTGTGTTCCACTGCCGAATAGCTCTTACTGTCAGAAAGTTCCTCCTAATGTTGAGGTGGAATCTCTGTTCCTGCAGCTTGCATCCATTGCTCCATGTTCTAGTCTCTGGAGCAGCAGAAAACAAGCTTGCTCTATCCTCAATGTGACACCCCTTCAAATACTTAAACAGGGCTATCATATTGCTCCTTAACCGTCTTTTTTCCAGGCTAAACATACCCAGCTCCCTTCCTCATAAGGCATGGTTTCCAGACCGCAGCCCATGATCCAAGAATCCAAATAGTTCTCGGCATCACCATCTATGGAGCCAGTTGCTTACATCAGCTATTTTCCTCTCCCTTCCTGGACCATGCCCTTCAACTGGCAGAAGAGACGAGATGACAACCTGTGCATCCATTTCTTTCAGCTTCCTCTCCAGAGCGTCATAATCTCTTCTGATCTTTGGAAAGCTGTGCCTTGCAGTGTCATTGGTTCCCATGTGGACCAAAAGGAAGGGGTAATCTCAACAAATACATACCTAATGAAATAATAAGCTTTACATATTGTGTTTTGCTGGCACATTTGCATCAAATAATTAAAACATTTACAAATATAATCACAGCCACTCAGGAACAGAGGTGGAATGATGCCAGCCAGCTATTGTGGATGGCCTAGAATGTGAATTTATGGCCTATAAGGCACAAGATCCTTGCTAGAAAGAGTAACATTGATGTTGAAAACTATACAATTGGGGTTTGATTACAGAGCCTGTGATGCTACTGATGGTGTCTCTGGTTTTTGCCCTGCCTTTGCCCCTCCCAGAATCCTCCCCTCCAATCACTCACCAGGCTCCTCCCAGGCCAAGTCCACATGTTTCAGAAGTCCATCATGTTCTACATGGCATTTGTAGAGCTCCCTGTCTTTGGGGTCGATCTTGATGCTCAGCCAGGTGTAGTACGTCCCATCTGAGTTGGGGGACACAAGTCCACGGAAGGTATCTGGCATCCAGATCTCCCCATGCTTTGTCCAGATGGCATCAATCTCCCGAGGGTAGAAGCCATGGGCCTGACAGACCAAGGTTTCCATGCCATCGTGCTCAGGCTTCTTCGTCACCTTCACAGTTGGGGGCTCTGTGAAAACCAAATATAGCTGACAAGATGGATGGTGTACTTGCACAGCAGCAAAAACACCTGAAAAGATTACTTTCACAGGATTATAGAGTTGGAAGGGCCCCATAAGCCATTGAGTCCAACCCCCCCCCCATTCAATGCAGGAAATCGAGCTAGAGCATCCCAGCAGGTAGCTGTCCAGCCTCTTTTTGGAAGAGGTCCACAGAAGGAGACCCCACCACCTCTCTAGGCAATTGGTTCCACTGCCCAACCGCTCTCTCTGTGAAGAAGTTCCTTCTCATGTTCAATTGAAATCTATCCCCCTGTAAGTTAGAACCATTAGTCCTGGTCCTACCCCATGGGGCAGCCCAAACAAGCCTGTCCCCTCCTCTCTGTGACAGCCCTTGAGGTCTTTAAAGAGGACAATCATGTCACCCCTTAGTCTTCTCTTCACCAGCCTGAACATGCCCAACGCCCTCAAGCTTTCTTCATATGTTTTTTTTTTCTCCATACCTCATTGCTCTTCTCTGAACCTGCTTCAACTGTCTCTCTCTCTTTCTCTCTCTGGCTTTTTGTCACAAACGAAGATTCAGGAAGGACTCATCCCATGTTTTCTGCAAGTGCGCTGATGACTAAAAAGGCCAATCCGAGATAGACAAGTCCGGTTGCAGAAAGCACAGCAGAAGGTTTCCTTGGATGATGTTTCCAGGTTGTGATTCTTTCTGCGTTGTCGTTTCTCTTCAAGGCTTGTTCGGCATGAGTTCTCAAATAAGGCTGCAGCATTGTGGACAGTGTGTCTCCATGCCTCCCGATGTGAGGCCAGGGCGGACCATTGTTGGTGATCAATTTGGCCTAGCCTGAGATGTTGTTTCAGGGAATCCTTGTATCGCTTTTTTGGAGCGCTTCTCTTATGCTGACCCGTGGTGAGTTCACCGTAGAGTAGTATTTTTGGGAGGCGATGGTCCTCCATCCTAGAAACATGCCCTGCCCAGCGCAGCTGTGTTCTCAATATCATGGCATCAATGCTGGTGGTCCCTGCTTGCTCAAGAACAGCAACATTCGTCACATAGTCAGTCCAGTGTATATTTAGGATTGTGCATAAACAGCGCTGATGGAAGCATTCGAGGAGCCGTAAGTGGTGGCAATAGGTGACCCATGTTTCAGACACACAAAGGAGAATAGACAGTACAATGGCTCTATACACACTGATTTTTGTGTTTCACTTCAGGTGTTTATTACTCCAGACACTTTTGTAAAGTCTTCCAAATGCGCTATATGCCTTTGCTAATCCATGATCGATCTCTTTGTCAATCTTGGCATCTGAGGAGATGATGCTTCCCAGGTAGGTGAACTGCTGAACGGACTTAAACACAGAGTTGTCTACATCCTTGTCTACAATTTATCTACATCCTTTTTAAAATGAGGTGCACAGAACTGAATGCATTGCTCCAGATGAGACCTGACCAGCCCAGAATATAGTGGGACTATTACTTCCTTTGACTTGGAAAATATGGTTCTATTAATGTAGACTGAAATATCATTTGCCTTCTTTGCTGCTGGGTCATGTTCAACTTGCACTACAACCAAATGTGTAGTGAATACTGGGTTTCCAGGATTAAATACCCAATATTTTTTGACTAGTAAGAACTATGACATCATTTGCCACCTTCCTTGGACTCCCTTCTTGAAATGCCCACAGTAGTTAGAGGGAAAATGAATTTTCTCAACAACAATGTATTTTGTGAAGTCAAAGGCTTTCACAGCCGGCATCCATAGATTTTTCTTGGGTTTTTTCCCGGGCTGTGAGGCCATGTTCTGGAAGAGTTTGCTTCTGATGTTTCGCCTGCATCTGTGGCTGGCATCTTCATTCTCTGAAGATGCCAGCAACAGATGCAAGTGAAACGTCAGAAGCAAACTCTTTCAGAACACAGCCTCACACCCCAGAAAAAAAACCAAGGCAAATCTAACAATGTTTTTTTACGACTTATCCCTTTTGTAACCCATAGTAATTGGTGGTACAGTTTGCCCACTGTATCTGTGGGGCATACGTTCCCAGACTTACCACCAATACTTGAAACTGCATGCAATATCAAACTCACAGAACTGAGCTGGAGGACCAAGGTAACTGGAGTTACCATAGAGTCAGACTGGAGGACCTAGCTAATGCCTACGAAGAACATATTTTTCAGAGATGGATAATTGAAACTGCGGGTACCAGTCTTGCACATATGGGGGGGGGGCAACCTATAAATTGGTTCTGAGTGGGAAAGATCCATTAAGCTCAAACTATCTGTTTCTGGTGAAGATGGAAAGTGCTGGAAATTGTGATACATATAAATCTACACAGCCATAACATTTCCGGACTCTTTTTTGGGGTGTAACTAGACTGTCCTGGGGTGAGCAAAATTTACCATTAACACTACAGGTTACAATTCCCACAAGCACCCTCATGTTACCTTTCCTGAGTTCCCTCTCCTTTGCATAGTCCAAGTCCTTCTGCATCCACTCTGCACAGGTCTCCTCCACGTAGGCCTTGAAGCGCAGAGACATTCCCTTTTCCCACCACCTCTTGATCACCTGGGCCTGCATATCAGCAGCTGTCCACACAAGGCTCTCCATGTCGAAGCTGAGGAAGTCCCTCCCATCATAGCCGTACTGCCAGTGCCCTCCTTTGCTCCCATCTTTCCTCACCTCACAGACTATCATCATCTGTACCGTATGAAATCCTGGAAGAGACACACACAGTCCCAGGGATGGTAGAACAGGACAAACTCTCTCTCTTCATCCCTGCCATATGTGAAGCCTCCTTCCCCAAATTAGGTTGACCAGGTGACAAGGAGTTCTGCTATGATCACATATTAACCAAAATACTGTTGGTTGCTTCTCAACACACCTCCTGAAATTCTCCCTTCTACTCAGCTATGTAAGGCTCCTTTTTAGCTGGCACACCATGTCTTCTAAATGTCTTTCTTTCTTTCTTGATTCTTCCCCAAACCGGGATGTACGAGGTCTATCTATTAAATAACAAGACTACGTTTCTACTTTTCAGACAAATCAGGGAGTACTGATTGTGAATGCTTGAGTGGAGACCTTGAACATGTCTGAACTTGCATGACAAACATCAACACTCTTGGCCATTCAGTTAATTGTCAGTCGTCATTTAAAGCACCTGTGTTGTCTGTTGTGTGTCAGAAAAATGCTAAGTTTAAAAGTTGAGCAACATGTTAATTGAAAATATTTAGTAAAATTGAACAAAACACCAATGGAATCTTTTCAAATGCTTACACAGGTCTACAGGGAAGACTGCATATCTCGTAAGTGTGTGTTTGAGCAGCACAAAAGATTCAGAGGACATGAGAATGTGGAAGACGATGAATTCCCTAGGTGACCTTCCACTTCAAGAACCAAAGAAATTGTGGAAATAATAATCCAGATTGTTCGAGAAGGCCACCAACTCAGTGTCTGAAGCCATGAACATTGACAAAGACACTGTGTGGAAAATTTTGTGTAAGGATCACAACCTGAGAAAAGTTTGTGCCAAGATGGTCCCTAGCGTTCTCACACCAGAGCAAAAAGAGTGCCGCAAGGAAATTTGCGCTGACATTCTGCAGCAACTTGAGGTGGACCCAAACCTTTTCCAAAAAATTATCACTTGTGATGAATTCTGGATCTTCCAGTATGATCCTGAGACAAAACTGAGTGCACTGGAAAACACCATCATCACCAAGAATGAAAGAAGCATGTCAAAGCCAGTCCACATTCAAAACCATGCTCATTGTTTTGTTTTGTGTTTTGATATCAAGGGTGTAATTTTGGCAGAATGGGTTCCAGAATGCAGAACAGTGAACCAGCATTATTATAAGGAAGTTTTGACAAAGCTCAGAGAAAGAGTCAGGAAAAGAAGGAGAGAACTGTGGGGAAATGGTTTCATTCTTCATCAAGACAATGTGCCTTCTCACACAGCACTTTTAGGCTGATAAACACATAACTACACTTGAACATCTTCCATATTCACCAGATTTGGCACCATGTTACTTTTTTCTTTTCCCTAAAGTGAAATTGGTGCTTAAAAGAACACATTTTGAGTCAACTGATGTGTAAATAAGAAAATGGCAGATGTGTTGAAACAGCTGACAGAAACTGATCTACACCACACCTTCGACCAGTAGAAAACAAGACTGCATCAGTGTGTGAGTGTGAATGGGGAGTGTGTTGAAAAGGACAAGCATTAGAATTGTAATACATAAAAATAAAGGTGGGTTATTGAATCAGTCTCATTATTTAATAGACAGACCTCATAAGTTGGCTTACAAAACTCAAAACTGATATGGGTAAACAACAATCGTACATTGTTGTTGTTGTTGTGTGACTTTAAGTTATTTCCAAGTTATGGTGACCCTATCATGGGGTTTTATTGGCAAGATCTGTACAGGGGTGGTTTGCCTTTGCCTTCCTCTGAGGCTGAGGAGTGTGACTTGCCCAAGGTCACCCAGTGGCTGAGCTATGAAAACATATGTTAAGTTATGATTAAAATATAATTCCACCATAACTTTCGTCAATAGAGGAAACAAGGACTTTGGCCCAAAGTTTGCCTCTAGATATTGATTCAATTTCAGATTATGAAGGCGACATATAAGCTAGTGCTGTATGCTCGTGAGTATTTTTCTGCCAGATGGTTTAGAACTACACAATGATCCATAATTGACTTGTCCTTCCTAAAACTGACCTGTTCATCCCCGAGGACTTTTTCCATCTCAGTCTATTCTATAAGTTGGTTGTTGAAGTAACAACCATATAGTTTACCCACTACTGATAGTAAACTTATGAGGCAATAATTAGTAGGGATGTTTTTGTCTCCTTTTTTATATATAGGGATTATAATGGTTTGAGACCAGCTTTCTGGTAATTGGGCTGTTCAGCTGATATGGGTAAAAAGAGTTTCTAGTAAAGATGACCGCCATGTAATGTTCACTTTTAAAAATTCAGGCATGATTAAGTCTGGCTCTGGGGTTTTGCCAGATCTCATTCTAGAAATTAAGATCTTAACTTCATGTTGAGTTACATGGGACCAGAGTGGGACAGTCATGGTTTCACAGAGGCAGTGCATGTTTCTTCTGATGTCCCAGTATCGTATTCTTCACAGTCTCTAAACAGGGTAGAAAAATAGGCTTCTCATGTGTGCGCTGCTGTATCACATTGCAGTGATCCCTCAAGGTTGCCTAGTATACCTGTGACAATGGCCCAGAACTGTTTAGTACAGTCGTCCCTTCACATTTGCGGGGATTAGGTTCCACGGACCCCTGCGAATGTGAAAAATCCGCGAATACTGATTGCCCCACTCCCCCGCCAAAGCGACCACGGGGACTCAATCTCTGGAACAACAGAAAACAAGCTGGCTCCATCTTCTACACAACATCCCTTCAGATATTTAAAGATACCTATCATCTCACCTCCCAGGCTTTTCTTTTCCAACCTAAACATAGCCAGCTCCCTTGGTCATTCTTGGTTTCTAGGCCTTTTATCATCCTGGTCGCCCTCTTCTGGACACATTTCAGATTGTCAATATCCCTCCTGAATTGTGGTGCCAGAACTGGACACAGTATTCCAGGTGAGGTTTGACCAAAGCAGAATACAGTGGCACTATTGCTTCTCTCCATCTCAATACTATACACTTCCTCCTCCCTCCCAGCATCCCTCTCTCTCACTTGATCCATTTCCCTCCCACCCTCCAACTCACCTTCGCTCTGGTTGTAGCGTTTCCGCAGAGTCACCAGATCCCCTCTGAAATTGTAGTCATCGTGCCACAAGATCTGGGTGTACCTGTCAAAATACTGGGGATCCTCCTCTCCTGCCTTCTTCATCCAGGAAATCTGAGGCACAATTTTCTTCATGTTGCTATCATAGTGGGCAATGGGGTGGTCATCTGCATATGCCACAGCCATGAAGTGGTGCAACCCCTGGCTGGGCTGCGACACACCCGTGTACATCGTACGGTAAGAGTGGGAGGAAGCACCTGAGAAGGAAGAAGAGGAAAGTGGGGAATCATTAGGGGGATCATCTGCAGCTGAGGAGAACCCTTCCTAACAAGAGTGCTCCAAGGATGCATCCATTTTGACTTGAGTTCCTACTTAGGATGTTTAAAGAGCATGTAGTATCAAGTCATTGATAGGGTTGCCCTAAGTTGACATCAACTTGACAGCACATAATAACAAAGGTCTGTCTGCAAGCATGAAATAATACCTCAAGAAACATTGCTGCCTGAGGCAATGGACATCCCCCTTCCACGTTCCATATACCAAAAACGGACTGGCATTTTATTTTACTTCAACACCGGTGATGGGAGAATGCCCTCCAATACCCCTGAGGCAGCTGGCTAATTTATACAAGCCCAGGACAAAGTTGTGTGGCAGAGGGGAGCAACTGTGGAAGCCAGTGCTACCACTGCCCACCCCCTAGCATTTGCTGCCTGAGATGATTTCCTCACTCTACTTAATGCTAGGGTTGGCCCCTGTCCCAGGCAGGAAGGGAGAACAGCAGCTTCAGTTCCAGTAATCAGAGTCCCACAGCAATGTCTGATAAATACTTGGGAAGAAATTTTGAGGGAGAAGTTGTGGTATATGGTTGAAACATGTATCCTTCTTTATGGGAACTGAATGACCAAGGAACTCTGGGAACTGTATTTTTAAAGAAATATTAACTTTGTATTAATTTTCAAACACAGGAAGAAACGTGGAAAATCGAAAGAACAATGTGAACAAAAAGATGTGGACATCGCATACCTTGATTTCAGTAAGGCCTTTGACAAGGTTCCCATGACATTCTTGCAAACAAGCTTGTAAAATGCGGGCTAGACAAGTTAACTGTTAAATGGATTTGTAATTGGTTGACCGGCCAAACCCAAAGGGTGCTCAGCAGTGGCTCCTCTTCGTCTTGGAAAGATGTGACCAGTGGGGTGCCACAGGGTTCTGTCCTGGGCCCAGTGCTATTCAACATCTTTATCAATGACTTGGATGAGGGAATTAGGGGCATACTTATCAAATTTGCAGATGACACCAAATTAGGAGGAGTAGCTAATACCCTAGAGGACAGGATCAAAATTCAGAATGACCTGGATAGACTGGAGAGCTGGGCCAAAGCTAACAAAATGAAATTCAATATGGAGAAATGTAAAGTACTGCATTTAGGGCGGAAAAATGAAATGCATAGATATAGGATGGGAGAGACCTGGCTGGATGAGACTACGTGCGAAAGGGATCTAGGAGTCCTAGTAGACCACAAGTTGAACATGAGTCAACAGTGTGATGCGGCAGCTAAGAAGGCCAATGCGATTTTGGGCTGTATCAATAGAAGTATAGTGTCTAGATCAAGGGAAGTAATAGTGCCATTCTATTCTGCCTTGGTCAGACCTCACTTAGAATACTGTGTCCAGTTCTGGACACCACAATTCAAAAAGGATATTGACAAATTGGAGCGTGTCCAGAGAAGGGCAACTAAAATGGTGAAAGGTCTGGAAACGATGCCTTATGAGGAGAGACTTAGGGAGCTGGGTATGTTTAGCCTGGAAAAAAGACGGTTAAGAGGCGATATGATAGCCCTGTTTAAGTATTTGAAGGGATGTCACGCTGAGGATGGAGCAGGCTTGTTTTCTGCTGCTCCAGAGACTGGAACACGGAGCAATGGGTGCAAGCTCCAGGAACAGAGATTCCACCTCAACATGAGGAGGAATTTTTGACAGTCAGAGCTGTTCGGCAGTGGAACACACTCCCTCGGAGCGTGGTGGGGTCTCCTTCCTTGGAGGTCTTTAAACAGAGGCTGCATTGCCATCTGTCGGGGATGCTTTGATCAAGATTTCCTGCGTGGCAGGGGGGTTGGACTGGATGGCCCTCGTGGTCTCTTCCAACTCTGCAATTCTATGATTCTATTCTATGAACATCAGTGTCACAGGGCATATGATGATGCAGGAAGCACATGAATATGTAAAGAAACAACAATATCAAAAACAATATCAAGGCACTTGAAGAACATCTTTCCATACATACATCCCCTCCAGCACAAAGGTGTTAAGAATTTTAACCATTTGAGAAGGTTTGATCAGATTGAGAAACCACTTATGTACAATTTTCAAAAAAAAATTCTCTAATTAGGTTGATCCCAATTTCATTGGAGGCGAAGACCAAACAGCTGTCCATTCTATTTCAGAGATGTTAATGTTAAGTTCAGTTTCCCAGGTTGACTTTAATGTGTTAGTAGATGGATAAGAAGCAGTTATTAAAGACTGGTAGATAAAAGACACGAGTCCCTTTGTGTTATATGAGGGATCGCAACAATAAGATTCAAAGCGTGTCAGGGTCCTAAGTATGTATCAGTTCCTAAGTAAACCCTTGGTAAAGGTTATTTGGGCAATTTGGTACCATGTCTCTCCACCCCCTTTCCTCTTCACCCATTGAGTTCAATCTGGTTGAGGAGGAACGAGACTTGCCTTTCCCTCCTCAGCTGGATTGAACTCCCAGGGACACCCGTGTTCAGCAGCTTTGTGGGAATCCTGGGAGTGCCCCACTTCAATTGGCTTTCGACCCTTGAGTGTTTGGGGCAAAGGCCAATTGAAGTGGGGCACTCACTCAGGAAACCACCAACAGTTCCCTTAGCGAGCGCCCTGCTTCAATGGGCCTTTGTCCCAAACACTCAAGGGCCAGAAGCCAATTAATGTGGGGTGCTCGCTCAGGAAACCGCCGACATCAATGGGCCTTTGTCCCAAACACTCAAGGGCCAGAAGCCGATTAATGCGGGGCGCTCACTCAGGAAACTGCCGACAGTTTCCTTAGTGAGCGCCCTGCTTCAATGGGCCTTTGCCCCAAACACTCAAGGGCTGGAAGCCGATTAATGTGGGGCGCTCACTCAGGAAACTGCCAACAATTTCCTTAGTGAGCGCCCTACTTCAATGGGCCTTTGCCCCAAACACTCAAGGACCGGAAGCTGGTAAAAGTGGGGCGCTCACTCAGGAAACTGCCAACAGTTTCCTTAGCGAGTGCCCTGAGTCAACGGGCCTTTGCCCCAAACACTCAAGGGCCGGAAGCCAACTAATGTGGGCCGCTCACTCAGGAAACTGCCAACAGTTTCCTTAGCGAGTGCCCTGCTTCAATGGGCCTTTGCCCCAAACATTCAAGGGCCGGAAGCGATTAATGCGAGGCGCCTGCTCAGGAAACCGCTGACAGTTTCCTTAGTGAGCGCCCTGCTTCAATGGGGCTTTGCCCCAAACACTCAAGGGCCGGAAGCCGATTGAAGCGTTGCAGAAAAGCCTTGTTTTAAGCACACTCGCCTTGCCACCCAGTCCCTAGATTTTTGGCAGCAACAGCTGATGATGGCCCCCCCGACCTTGGGGGTGGCAAGGCGAGTGCGTTTAAAATGAGGCTTCTAGGCAGTGACAGCGGTGGCTTCCGTGGGCTTCAGTTCTCCCCCTCCCCCAGGGAATTAAGGCCAAGCAAACCCTTGGGGGAAGGGGGAGAGTTTATTTGTGTGTTTTTTCACATTCGCTTGCACCCCTAACCCCCACAAACTTGTAGGGAGAACTGTACAGGCTCACAACCTCAGATATCTCCAGTGCTGTCTGGTAATTTTCAGAATGGCACTAGTGCTGTTTGCAAGTTCAGTCTTAATATTAAGGAATTCTTCCATCCTAGTAGAGTGAAAAGGTACAAATTAAAACATTTTTCAACTTATCAAATGGTATATGGTATGGTATATGCCATGGTCTATCTGTGCCAAAAACTACACATTGGCCAGATAAGCCGCTCCCTGATAATATGCATTTTAGAACACCTGAGCAGATTTAGAAATAAAGATAGAAAAACAATGAAGTCTGGTTATTCATCATCCCCTGGCCTCTTCTTCCCATACAACTCCATCCCACTTTTCCCAAACCAATTCTGTAGCTGCAGGCTTATCTCTCCATTCCCATTAGCAACCACACACGTGACCATTATTACATTTATAATCAGCCCTAACTCCTCTAAATGTTGTACCTCAGAAACACTTCAGTTTAATTCTTATCAGAATAAAAACAAGATACTTTTGCAGAAAGAAGGAATTTGGTACCACCTGCTGGGCAGTCAAACATCTAGGGGACTGAATGAAAAAAATGTCTTTACAGTACAGTAGATTGTTTTGTCTGTCCAATTATTGTCAATTCCTCTCCATTGACGCCCCCTTGTCGTGGGAGAGAGGCTTGCGTACCCTAATGATGTTTTGAGCTATGCTGGCGGTGGCATAATAGCCACTGGTAGGGTCTCCCATGCCAGACAGGTCAAAACCGAAGGGTCTGACAAAGAGCGTCAAAGGGCAGGATGGGCTCTCCAGCCTTGTGGCAACCGTCCTAGGAGAAGGAAAACTCCAATCCCAAACCCGGGCAGATGGTGCTCGTCCAACCCTGTAAGGTCAACCATCTAAGAGAAGGAAACTCTAATCAAACCTACGGCCCGAGGACCTCACTGCCACGTCCATGCTTGCAAGGCCACGGCAGATGAATCTCTGGTTTAAAGGGTGAGGCCAGTTCTGTGCACGCTGCGCTCCACCAGAAAAATCCATTGCACAGGCTCGAAGGACAAATCCATTTCCAAAAAAGCCCTGTAGCGACTGGCGAGGGACGAAACCGGCAGGTGTAAAGATGCACTGGAAGCCGCAGCCCCAACCCTGCATGCAGGCGGTTCAGGACATTGGTCGCTCAAGCCTGACCCGGGAGATGACAGTCTTGTTCGGCAGCATTCTGAACGACCAAGCAGCCTTTTTTAAGGAGAGCACTGCTTGCTCCACATGGAGAGGGGCCTAGAAAAGGTGGCCTAAAGAAAGCTCATCCCCAACTACCTGGTTGGCTAGCCGCGGCCAACGGGAATCTTCTGATGCGGTCAAACCAAGGCAAAGAAACAAAGGCACACACCGGCCTCCAAAGGTGTAAATAAACTGACACTTGCATGCTGGAACATCAGAACCATGCAAGACTCTGAAGATAGTGGACGGCCTGAGCGTCGTTCTGCCCTAATAGCCCTTGAACTATCACGGCTTAATATTGACATCGCTGCTCTTAGTGAAGTTCGCTTCCATGAGGAAGGCAGCCTTAAAGAACATGGCGCCGGCTACACACTTTACTGGTCTGGCAAACCCAAAACTGAAAAACATCTGTCAGGAGTAGGCTTTATGATTAAAAACTCCATTGCCTCCAAACTCGAAACCTTGCCAACAGGACACTCTGATCGCATTATTTCCTTACGCCTCCCACATGTTGTTCTCTTTAGTATATATGCCCCAACTATGCAAACTGACCCTGTAGAGAAAGACAAATTCTACACAGACCTACGCCAACTCATACAAAAAGTCCCTGTAGAAGATAAAATTATTATCCTTGGTGACTTCAACGCCAGAGTAGGAAAGAACTCCGAAGCCTGGAAAGGTGTCTTAGGCAAGCATGGTGTTGGAAATTGCAATGATAACGGACGCCTCCTGCTAGAGTTCTGTGCAGAACAACAGCTGACTATTACAAACACAATCTTTCAGCAGAAAGATAGCTTGAAGACAACCTGGATGCATCCCCGATCCAAACATTGGCACCTCATTGACTACGTTCTAGTCCGTCAGAGAGACATTCGTGATGTCCGTCATACCCGAGTGATGCCCAGTGCAGAATGCCAAACAGATCATCGCCTTGTCAGATGTAAACTAAATCTTCATCTTAAGTTCAAACCTAAGAGGGGTGGCATCTTAAAGAAGAGACTCCAAGTCAACAATCTTCAACAAGCTACCATGAGAGACAACTTCCAGGCAAATCTACAAACGAAACTTGAAGACCACCCTACAGATCCTTCTCCTACAGTGCTTTGGCAACATATCAAAAACAGTATCCTCCAGTCTGCAGAAGAATCCCTTGGCTTCTCCCACAAGAAAAATCAAGACTGGTTTGATGAAAACAACCAAGAGATCCAGGAACTGTTGGCAAGGAAGAGAGCTGCTCACCAGGCATACCTCGCCCAGCCAACCTGTCATGTAAGAAAAGCAGCTTTCCGCCTCACATGTAGCAAACTACAACAAAAACTCCGAGACATGCAGAACAAGTGGTGGATCAGTATAGCAGAAAAGACACAACGCTGTGCAGATCTGGGTGATCATAGAGGATTTTATGAAGCTCTTAAAGCAGTGTTTGGACCTACTTATCAGGTCCAAAGCTCCTTATACAGTACAGATGGTCAAACATTAATTACTGATAAAGCCTCCATCCTAAATCGTTGGGCTGAACATTTTCAAAGTCTCTTTAGCGCCAACCGAGTAGTCCAAGCCTCAGCTATCCAAGATATGATACAAAAACCAATGAAAAATGAATTGGACATAGCTCCCACTTTGGAAGAGACCTTTAAGGCCATACAGCAGATGAAAAACGGCAAGGCAGCTGGGATTGATGGAATCCCACCTGAAGTTTGGAAACACGGAGGTCATGCACTCCACGAAAAATTCCACGAATTCCTTGTGAATTGCTGGGAAAAAGGGGAACTGCCATCAGACCTCCGAGATGCAGTCATCATCACCCTGTACAAGAAAAAAGGAGCAAAATCCGACTGCTCAAACTATCGAGGCATAACACTGCTCTCTATTGCTGGAAAAATCCTTGCAAGGATACTCCTGAACAGGTTAGTTCCTGCTATTGCAGAAGAACTTCTCCCTGAAAGCCAATGTGGCTTCAGAGCCAATAGGAGTACTACAGACATGGTATTTGCCCTTAGGCAACTGCAAGAAAAATGTAGGGAGCAGAACAAGGGTCTCTATGTAACATTTGTCGACCTCACCAAAGCCTTTGACACTGTAAGTAGAAAAGGTCTGTGGCAGATCCTGGAAAGACTAGGATGCCCCCCCAAATTCCTTAAAATGATTATCTTGCTACACGAGGGACAGCGTGGTCAAGTCAGATATGGCGATGCTCTTTCAGAGCCCTTTCTAATAACTAATGGAGTGAAGCAAGGTTGTGTTCTTGCACCAACTTTATTTACAATCTTCTTTAGCATGATGCTCCAAAGGGCTATGGCAGAGCTTGAAGAAGACGACGGCATCTATATACGCTACCGTACTGATGGTAGCTTGTTTAACTTAAGCCGTCTGAGGGCTCACACTAAGACTCTAAACTATCTAGTCCGTGAGCTGCTCTTCGCCGATGATGCTGCCCTTGTTGCCCACACAGAAGGAGCTCTGCAGCGCCTAACATCCTGCTTTGCAACAGCTGCAGAGCTGTTTGGGCTAGAAGTCAACCTGAAGAAAACAGAAGTTCTTTACCAGCCTGCACCACAGGACGAACACCACCATCCCCACATTGCCGTCGGCAAATCTGTGCTCAAGTCCGTTCAGCAGTTCACCTACCTGGGAAGCATCATCTCCTCAGATGCCAAGATTGACAAAGAGATCGATCACAGATTAGCAAAGGCATATAGTGCATTTGGAAGACTTCACAAAAGAGTCTGGAGCAATAAACACCTGAGGCAAAGCACAAAAATCAGTGTGTATAGAGCCATCGTACTGTCTATCCTCCTTTATGGATCTGAAACATGGGTCACCTATCGCCACCACCTACGACTCCTCGAGCGCTTTCATCAGCGCTGTCTACGCACAATCCTAAATATACACTGGACTGACTATGTGACGAATGTTGCTGTCCTTGAGCAAGCAGGGATCACCAGCATTGAGGCCATGATATTGAGAACACAGCTGCGCTGGGCAGGGCACGTTTCTAGGATGGAGGACCATCGCCTCCCAAAAATACTACTCTACGGTGAACTCGCCACGGGTCAGCGTAAGAGGGGCGCTCCAAAAAAGCGATACAAAGACTCCCTGAAACAACATCTCAGGCTTGGCCAAATTGATCACCAACAGTGGTCCGCCCTGGCCTCACATCGGGAGGCATGGAGACGCACTATCCACAATGCTGCAGCCTTATTTGAGAACTCACGACGAACAAGTCTTGAAGAGAAACGACAACGCAGAAAGAATCACAACCCAAAAACATCACCCAAGGAGACCTTCTGCTGTGCTTTTTGCAACCGGACTTGTTTATCTCGGATTGGCCTTTTTAGTCATCAGCGCGCTTGCAGAAAGCGCGGGATGAGTCCTTCCTGAATCTTCGTTTGCGAAGAAAAGCCAGAGAGTATTGTCAATTAAAGAGTTAATTAAGGTCAATTTACATTGCTTTTGTACCTAACCACCTCATTCAGGCAGCAGTAGAATATACAGTTGTCCCTCCGTATCCACGGATTTGGTATCCACGGATTTAAGTATTCACAGCTTGTAGAAAATGGCAGGAATGCCTGTCGCTGCATTTTAGGAAGTGAGTCTTTGGAAGGGCTCAGCGCCCACAAATAGATCATAGAGTTGGAAGAGACCACAAGGACCATCTAGTCCAACCCCCTGCAATGCAGGAACATGCAATCAAATCATTCCGGGATCTCTTTTCCTGTACTTTGAACCCATTGCTCCGTGTCCTAGTCTCTGGAGCAGCAGAAAACAAGTTTGCTCCATCCTCAGTGTGCCATCCCTTCAAATATTGAAACATAAGCAGCCTGCCAAGTCTGAAGGGCACCCACACCCAGCTCTACTCACCGAGGCAACTCCCCAGCAGGGAGGCCACCCCCAGGAGCAAAAGGGGACCCCGAGGAAGCCCCATCTCGGCCCCCAAGGCTCGCTTCCTCCTCCTCGCCTTCGCTGGAGGCTCCCCTGCCTCGCCCTTCTCTAGGAAGAAGCGGTAGCGGACGAGCAAGTGGAATCCGGGATCAAGACCCAGGATTGGCCGAGACAGAAGGATTCCACCAATAGGGGAAAAAAGTATTTCGGTTTCGTCATGTGTTGCTGGGGGGATGACGGGCCGCAGGCTGAGAAGTCTGGAAAGGGAAAGAGAAAGTATGCGGGTTTGAAGTCCTTTTGCAGATTCCTTTGGGGGTGGGGGGGTGGGGAGTCTCTTTGGGAGGGAGGGAGGGAAGGAAGGGGTGGCCGGGGTCTCTACCGAGAGGGAGCAGAGCAATGGTTTGCAGAGGCCTGGCTTCCGAATTACTTCCAGACCGGTAGAGGGTCAGCCATATATATATATATATATGTAGGTAGGTAGGTTTGAATAGGGCATCTGTATAGGTTTGAGGCATCTGTATGATCATGGTTTAATAAAAATGGTAATTCAAATATTCAAATTCATATATATATATATATATATATATATATATATATTTGAATTACCACTTTTATTAAAGCATGATCAAACAGATGCCCTACTCAAACCTATACTGGAGCTAGTTCTACAATTGACTACCTGGAGTGCAAAACTGTAGCCCAACTCTTCCAGAGTGGTCTTTCTTCTCGAGAACTATATGGGGAAGATTCTGTATGAATAATCCCTTCACATTAGACCCGATTCCAGGGTTTCCATTACCAGCGGGAGGAGGAATCTTGCAAAGAATAATCAAGGGGGAGGAATCAATCCCGTTGTTTCTTGTTAACTTCCAGAAATGCCAAAACCACCCAGCCATGCTCTTCAAACATGTCAGAAACTTCATGGCTTTCTTTGCCTGCTTGCAAAGAAGAGAAAGTTTGTGGGTTCCCAGAGTAGGTGTTCTCCTGAAGCACTGTTTGTATCCCTCCTGGCTGCGGATTCTGGGAGTTGTAGTCCAAAACCTATTTTTGCCAAACTCTGGTTGATGGGGCATCCACACTAGAGAAATAATCCAGGTTGAAACCGGATTATTTACATGGCTCCTTCCTATGGAACCCTGGGACCTGTAGTTTGGTGGCGTGCCAGCACTCTTTGTCAGAGAGGGCTAAAGGCCTTGTAAAACTACAAATCCCATGATTCCATAGGAAGGAGCTATGCAAATAAATCAGTTTCAAACTGGATTATTTGTGTCATGTGGATTCCCCAATAAGACACACAGAGAGACCAAAAAGAGAGGAGAAAGTAGCAAGTGGCTGTAACCTTTTTAAAGTTCCTCATGGATAAACTATCCTGGGACAAGGCAAGCTCACCCCAAGGCTAGGCTGGGGGTGGGGGGCTGAGCCTTTCCTAAAATGCCCAGGCCAAATTGGACCACCAAGGATCCTGTGTAGTTGAGCTTCCTCAGGAAATACCTGTCAGAAATGTCCTGAATGATCAAGCCCTAAGAAATGCCTGGGCAGCGATTGTAGACACCTCCTCCAAAAATGAACTTCCATCAACTACCTCTAAAAATGTGTTCCTTTTAAAATATTCAATGTTATATCCTTTATCCTAGACAAAAAAAAATCAGCAGAGCATGACTATATTTTGAGGTGATTCATTATCAAGCATGATAAGCACTACAAGTAATAGAAAAACTAAGCATGATCAGCTATAAAAGAACAGCGTACACAGCAAGAGTATCTTTCAAAATTGAATAAATTGTTGTTTGTAAGTTTTCAAGGAGACACAGACAAAAATCTTGTCTACTTTATCAGGAAAGAGATTATTATAACAAATAAAAAACATGCTGTTGAACTGATGAGGAATGAGGCGCTTGCTTCCAAAGTTATTCAGACTAATCTGCTCCAAAGCAAAGTTCGCTAGAATCCCAGAAAGGTAGACAGTTTATAGGTAGACTGATTTAAAGATTAGTGGTCTATATTACAAGGTTCAACATACAATAAATTTGTATATGCATTTGGTTTAATATTATAGACAATGATTAAAAGTTGTTTGGCTGTTTGTCTTTAAGGTGGAAAGAACAGTAACATCAAAACAATGGATGGTGGATATCTGCTCATACCTTGTGGATTCCACAAGGAGATGTAAAAAAATTAGTTGAGGCAGTGTGGCATAGTGGTGTGAGTGTTGGATTACAGATTTGGAGACTAGGGTTCAAATCTCTGCTTGGCCACCAAAATCCACTGGGTGACCTTGGACAAGCCACACACTCTCAGCCTTAGAAAACCACGTGAAGGGTTTACCTTAGGGTCACCGTAAATCAGAAACGACTTGAAGGTTGTTACAATACATGCCTCTCAGTAGAAACTCACAATAGTATTGTTACCCAAAGAGGTGGGGGTCCATGAGGAACCCACCCACGATGCCAAAATCTGTATATCGTCCCTCCACATTCACGGGGGTTAGGGGCGTAAGACCCCCGCAGATGTGAAAAAACCATGAATAAAAATAGGCCTCCCCCACCCACCCGCAAACCCACCCACCGGTCATTCCATAGTGGCAACGGGGCTTTTAAACCCCATTTGCCGCTTTGGGAAGCATGGGGGGGTGGCTGGCAAGCCTCCCACTCACCCAGCCATCCACCACCACCACCAGCCCGTGCTTCCCAAAGCCATGATGGGGCTGGAGAGTCCCATCGTGGCTTTGAGAAGGGCAGAGGGGTGGCTGGCTGGGCAAGGGGGAGGCTTGCCAGCCACCCCCCCCCCACTTCCCAAAGTCGTGATGGGGCTGGAGAGTCCCATTGCAGCTTCAGGAAGGGCGGAGGGGTGGGTGGCTGGCTGGGCCAGTGAGGCTTGCCAGCCACACACACCCAGCTTCCCCAAGCGGCGATGGGGCTTTTCTTTGGGAAGGGTGGAGGGGGTGGCTGAAAAGCGCCTTTTCCCCTAACTCCCCGCTCTCCCGGGGCTTGGCTCTCTACCCCAAATGGAGCCAAACCCCAGAAGAGCGGGGAGTTGGGCGTGGTTTGCTTGGGGAGCACTCCATTTAAATCGGCTCCCCTCCCTTGTGTGCGAGGGAGAGAAGCTGATTTAAATGGGGTGCTTCCTGAGCAAACCGCGAATAATCAGAACCGCGAAAATGAAAGCCATGAGGGGCAACTGTAATTATTAGCTGGGGGAATTATTCGCTCAAAAGGTTGGCTAGCGTGAGGCAGGTAGCTTCAGCGCCTTTACATCTATGTATACCAGTACTCACTGTAGAGACCACTCCGGAGTTTAAAGTAAAACAAAGTCTTTTATTGGAAAACATACACTAGCATATAAAAATAAGCACCCTTATGAACCACACAAGGCTAACCAAAAAAGAAGAGAGGAGGATTGGAGATAGAGGTCTGGGAAAAGAGGAAAGTATTTACTGATTCTGTAGGTTGAAAGTTCTGGGATGTGTAGAAGCTCAGACAGAGGTCTGAGGGTGGCACAGCGGAGACACATTGAGGAAGAGAGTGGCAGGGCCCATGGATAGGATTCTGTGGCACACTTTGCTATACGAGGGCTGGGGTATTTATAACCCAATTCATGCCTTGAAGGCATGTTTATAGTTAAAATAATGGCTAGATGGCTCTTCAGAGGAGTAAACAATGGAAACTAAAACTAACTATAGTCGTCCCTTCACATTCGCAGCTTTGACTTTCACGGTTTTAAGTATTCTAGGTTTTTCCTTGCTCTCCTCCCCCTCCCTGGGGATTGCAGCAAGAGGAGCAGCGGTGGTGGGTGAGGCAAAGCCTCTAAAATCGGCCCTCTCCTCAGCCTTCGCTCCCTTTGGGGGGGAAGCGAAGGCCAAGGAGAGCGGTGATTTTAGTGGTTTACCTCATCCTCCGCCGCTCTCCTGGGCCTTCACTTCCCCCCAAATGAAGCAAAGACCCAGGAGAGTGGTGGCGGGTGAGGCAAAGCCTCTAAAATCGTCCCTCTCCTCAGCCTTCACTCCCTTTGGGGAGGAAGTGAAGGCTGAGGAGAGCAGCGATTTTAGGGGTTTGCCTCACCCGCCACCACTCTCCTGGGCCTTCACTTCTCCCCAAAGGGAGCAAAGACCCAGGAGAGCACAGGGGTGAGGCGAAGCCTCTAAAATAGCCCCTCTCCTCAGCCTTCAATCCCTTTGGGGGGAATCAAAGGCCCCGGGAGAGCAGTGATTTTTATTCACTTTTTTCACATTCGTGGGAGTCTTGCGGCCCTAACCCCTGCAAATGTGAAGGGACGACTGTAATTACCTTTGCTAAAATATTGATGGGTTTATGACAACTTTATCATGTAAGACAGGAGGGGTGGGGATGAGATGAGTATCAGGGGAAACAGCCACTTATTTGCATGATTGGTTGCTATTTCCATGATGGATTTAGGATGCTCCAGGCAGAGGGAGAGGATTAGCATAAGCCCCTACCTTGAGGACTTAGTCATTAGCATAGTCTATTAAGTCTAGGAGCCTCCACAAACCAACTCAGGTTTTCATGCCCTAATATGGCATATCCCCCTCTTAGGACCACGTAGCCTTAGACTACCTTACAGGATACCTGGTCTACCAACCAGCATGACCTTGGATGTGTCCAATATTGCCAATTTATGGAATATCTTTATGATAGCTTGTGGGAGTAGGAGTAGGATATGGTAATTGTATCTTAGAGGAAGGATGGCTTGCCTTACAACCAACAAGGGGTATGGCCGCTACCTTCCTCAACCCTCCATCTGATACCATCTTAAACACCACCTTTAATCTAAAGAAAGGTGTAATTCTGTGATTTGCCATCATATCTCCCCCTAACAATGATTTTGAACATCTATGCTGATGAAGAGACTTGGGAGCTTTGAAAGCATGCATGATGTATCTTGGGCCTTTTGGTTGGCCTAATAAACCTATCAAGCCAGCATGGTGGAGTGGTTTCAGTGTTGGACAAGGGCTCTGAGAGACTAGAGTTTGAACCCCCACTCAGCCATGGAAACCCCTCCTTCTTTCCTTCCTTGTTGTGGCACCAGGGCTCACCCTCCACACTCCTCTGCACCCACCTTCTGGTTAGGAGCAAGTAAGCTTGATCAAGTGTTCCTTATCCCATCTCCCTAAATCAGTGACTTTGGGCAAGTTCCACTCAGCCTCAGAGGAAGGCAACGGCAACCCCCCTCTGAACAAATGTTGCCAAGAAAATTTTGTGATATGGTGATCCGAAGTCAGGAATGACTTAAGGGCACACACAACAACAGTCTCACCATAGAGTGTATTTGGATTATGTTATACTTTACTGCTTGGCAAACATGGCTACTCCTGAATTTATATTATCCCTATTTGTGTTAGAAGACTCTCAGAGAACTCCTCTAGATTTGGGTAAAGTAGCAAGCACTCTCACAACATGGTTCCTTGGTTGTTGCCAGGTGTTGTGATCTCTCCATTCATTCATTTCCTGTGAGTTTTCCATTCTTTTCTGAGAAAATGTGGGGGGAATTATCTTCTAGCAGAGGGGGGGGGGAAACAGAACTTCTTAATCAGGGAAATTGGGCCTCTAGGGTCATAGTTGGGTTGTCTCCAAAAAAACTCACAGGGAAATTGAACATCATGGGACTTTTTGGGTCCCCCCCCCCGGGAGAAAAGTGGGCTATAAATTAATATTTTTTCCCCACACTGTATCTGAAAATGTTTTTTAAAAATACTCACCCTCAGGTTGGAAATAAAATATTTGTAGCAGGTGGCAGGAATTGCCAGTAAACAGTCCAAGCGAACTCAAACATTGTATGGTTATTTTTTTAAAAAAGAAAAACCCAAGGATTTCTAGCTACAAAACCCAGAGCCTCCAGCCTTCATCCTGCCTGTGGTTTTGCAAGGCTGCTGGGGGGGGGCAGTCAGGGGAGAGGCAAAGGGCTGGAGGAACAAAATTATAGATAAGCTCCCCATTCAGTTTAACACGAGTCCATGCATTTAAAATAAAATAAAATAAAAAGAGTATCTGCAGGTGCAGAAACAGGAAGGAGCAGCACAAAGAGACATGTTGTTGCATTAAATGAAGTGGAAGGAATCAGCCTCAGTCAGGATGAGCCCTTCTGAACATGTAGAATCTTAGAGTTGGAAGGGATCCCAAGGGCCATCTAGTCCAACCCTTGCCATGCAGGAAGCACAACTAAAGCACGCCTGAAAGATGCCCATCCAACCTCTATTACCCAAATTGCTCGTGGAATTTCCACACAAATACCAAGTTTCTAAAATGTTGGGGAAATTAGGAGCAACTGGACTTCAGCGATGCAAGAGGGGTCAACAGAGAGGGATCTAACACCTATTTTTACCCCTACTAGCTCTGAACTGATGCACACACGAACGCAAGATGGAAAGTTAACAATGATATTTATTAATGACTTAAAAATAATAACACCAAGCATGCACACATTCATGCAATGAAACATTCACACAAGACTACTAGGAATGGAAGCAGAAAGATTGACAGAAGGATAGATAGGGAGTTTTCCGGCGGGGGGGGAGTATACAACACCAGTCTCATAGCCTGAAGTCTCAGGGCAGACCAGCAGCATGGATGGATGAAGCAGGAATGGCTAATACAGAGAGACATATTGTCCCCAGGAATGGAATCTGTGCACAGTGAGGCAGAGTTTGGGGACAGTATTTATACCCAGAAATGTGCCTTCAGGTGATTGGATTTCGTGTGTCAAAACAATGGATACTAGGTGTCTCTCAGAGATAGAACAATGGGTCTCAAGAAACTCCTGGTTTTGAACAACGAGTTTCCAATGATGTTAATGTGCTGCAGCTAGATTTTCAGACAACACTGTTATAGTGTTACTATTCCACTTTATTTGCTGTGGCTGCCTCCTGTGGAATCCTGGGATTTGCAGTTTAGGGAGGGGCATTTGCAACTCTCAGCCAGAGAGATCTTAGGCCTCACTAAACTACAAACCCCAGAATTCCACAGGTGGAAGCCAGAGCAATTAAAGTGGAATAGTAACACTATAACAGTGTAGTCTGAAATGTTCTGGTGATTAGTTTCACAAAGCTTGATCTACCTTCTTAATGCCTGGGTCTGGGGACTAAGGGAAGGGGATAGCTTCAGAAAAGGATTACTCCATCTACCGATGATGGGATCAATTCTCTGTCACTAGGGTATGTGCAGGCAAATGTCCTCTTGACCTCATTATGTTTCTTCACAGTTTGGAATTTGTTAATAGTCCTTCCTTTGGGTGATACATGGCTTAGCATGTGCCTTTGGAATCATTACAGCAAGTCCCTGATATTTTACTGCTCTTCCCCATGGAAGACTATATTAATATGTCCAATTATTAATAAGCCAATTTGGGGGGTTCATGAGGGTGGGGCTTATTAGGGGCACTAACACCTCTGTTTAAAAACCTCCACAGATGGAGAGTCCACCACCTTCCGATGCAATCTAGTCCACTGTCAAACAGCTCTTACAGTAAAAAAAAATTATTCCTAATGGTTAGATAGAATCACACTTTCTTCTCATTTGAATCCATCGGTTTGGATTGTCTCCTGAGCAGCAGAAAACAAGCTTGCTCCATTTTCTGTGTGACATTCCTTCAGATATTTAAAGCTAGCTATCATGGCATTTCTTAGTCTTCTCTTCTCCAAGGTAAATACATCAGGCTCCCACCCTAAGTCACTCCTCATAAAGCCTGGTTTCCAAATCTTTGCTCATCTTGGTCACCTGTGACAGGAACACATCCCCTCCCCTTGCAGAAAAGGCTAGTTGTGAGCATGCAGCAGCAGCACCCTCTAGTGTCCAGACCGAGAGCAGCCGCTTCTTCCTTCTCACCTGATTTCCTAGAAAAGGCAGAGTCCCATGAACCCTGATTCAACCTTTTAAAAGCTGGAAAGCTGTGCCTGGTCTGATGTCAGAACCTGCTGAGCTCATCTGCAGCCAAACACATTTCCACAGCAACTGTCAGATCGCCAACTTTCCCACTCCATGGGAGCAGGTAGGAATTCTCAGTTTGAAGACACATGAATGGACAATCTGAACATATGCTGAGTGACAAATCAAGAGCTTGGAACATTTTGGAACTACATCTCCACAAATCTCCCCCAGCTAACATGGCCTTGATGGTTGGGACATTTTGGAAGGTGTAGTCCAAAAAAGAAACCCTCACAAATTCTGGCAGCAACCACCATAGGTGGCAGGTAGTTTATAAGACAGGAAGGAATTCATAGGAGCCAAATTAAGTATATTTAAAAGTAGTTTTCATAAGAAGGGGTTTTAGGAGAGGTTATTGCCATCACAATTATTGTTCTTGTCATGGCTTTAAATGATTTTACACTGTTTTAAAGTATGGACGTTTTAATGCAATAGCTTGGTTTTTTTTCTATTACTAATTTTGAATTCATGTACCTTGTTTTAATTCATGTGTGAACCATGGAATGCAAGTTAAATAATAAATTAAGTCAGAAAAGAAAAAGGAGCAAGTAGGAGGGGAAAGGTGGCAACCTGCCTTTCACCAGATAGGCCCATGACCAATAAATCTCTATAATATGCATAATGAATAAAGAATGAACATACAGTATGCATTTATTTAAACAGTACAACCATTTCTAAAAGATGGTTTGCAACATGGCAGTTTACAACAGATAAAATATACAAGTAAACATGTCTCCTTAAAAAGAGAGCAAGCCCCCATCAGAACCACCCTCAAATACAGTGAGAACTAAACAAAACATGTCCCAATCCTGAGATTGTTGTTTGCTTGAGGTAAGAGGGTTTTTTTAAGCACAAGTGCAATTATTTGTTTGTTTGTTTATATTTAATTTATACGCCACCTTTCTCCCAGAAGGGGACATAAAGAGTTGATTTCACCTCCTTTTGGTGGCTGTTTCACAGCCAGGGTTCTGCTACTGAGAATCTCTACTTAAAACACATATTTTCCATAAACCCTTTGCACACCTGTTTAGCATCCTCTCTTCCCTCCATTTCCCCACTCCCTCCTGTGCTGAATTTTAGATTGCCAGCACCACAGAGCAGGGACCTATAATGCCAGGCACATTGGAGGCATTATAAAGATAATCATAATAGAAACACTTTCCCAAGGTGGATTAAACCACTGTAAAATAAAAAAAGCCTGAACCCCTGCTGGTTAGTGGACAACTGTGCTCATCTAGCAATCTCACACAGAAAGATCCTTTTCATCTACTTTGTTTGCCGTTCTGTGTCGGCTCCTCCTTTCCAGTGGCCTCTTTCTCCGCTTTCTACCCCCTTTCCTATTTGGCTCCTCATTCACACCACATTTTCCCTCCCTTACCACTTTCCCATTTAAATGGATTACTTTTTCTTCACTGTCTCATATTGGTCCCAGTAGATAATGGGATACTACAAACGCCCCCAGAAACAAGCATTTTATCACCTACAACAACCCTGCAAGGCAGCCTAGGCGGAGAGGTGGAGCTATGTGACTAAGTGGGTATTTGTATGTGGGCACCCTGGATCCTACTTACAAGTTGTTTTATGCACCTGACCCTGCTGTTCACAGAAGCACTATGAAAGAACCACAGCTAGCCTCTAACCAACTGTAATATCCAACAAAACACAGGTGCCTCACAGTTTAATGGCTAGCAATGAATTCTTAGTCCACAGAGCCAAAATGGTGGTGCGGTCAACCTACACGATTGCACAGGGCTGCTGAGATAATAAAAGCATGGGAACTGGGTATACCTTCTTCTTTCTGCCAGCTTTCAGGGCAAAGACCTTCAAAAGGAGCTTCTAGCACAAGAACATAAAAACAAGGGTTAAATACTAAAACTGCTAGCCTTGTTAAAACGCCGAGTTCAACGTTCAGCAACCCAATTAAAAGCACCTTGAAAGTTTAAAAAATATTTCCAGACACTTTCAGAACACACTACAAGCCATACAAATACCCCAAGAAAGGGATTCTGCACGTGTTATGGGGCCACTGGTGAAAAGGCCCTGCCCACCAAGCCACCAGATCCCAACCCTAGTCTCAAGGGGCAGCAAGTCAGACATTCAACCCTAGGAGAGCACTGGAGAGGGTGTCAGAATATCCCAATTTCCTTACAGAGGAGATCATCATGTTTGTTTTTAAGAGTTTCCCACAGGCAGTCAGCTCCAGTGTACTTGAAGAACTTGGCTATGCCAAGAACCAGTTTATTTAGATTCTGCCTCACTCAGACAAGGAACATAAGGCAGCTTACAAGCTTGAGACAAGAGTTCATAAAGCTGGAGACCACATGGCTACCCTTTAGGCAGCAATTCAGCTCCCAAACGTCTCTGCTCTAAAAAATAGCCAGACTAGGCACACAGCAAGCTGCTTTATACCAAGTCAGACTGTTAGTTCATCTACAGTATCTAGCTCAGTTTTGTCTGCACTGGCTGGAAGCAATTCTCTACAGTTACCAAGAGAGCTCCTTCTCATACAAAAGAAAAGTTTTGCAAGCCAGCCAGCCAGAGCAGGGGGCTGGGAGTTCTAATAACATTTTTCTCCACACTTTTTGCTGACATGTTTGCATTGAATAATTTAAATATTTATGAACGTTCCATGGCATCATGGCCACTTTAGCTGATGGGCAGAAGAAGACAACTAGCTTTTGCCACTGGCATAGAAACTAAAAATTAAGTTTGTGTCATAGATGGTCCTCCACAGGAAATAAAATAGAGCCAACTCAGCACATAGCAGGTGGAAAGCAAGTCAGACTGTTGGTCCATCTAGCGAGCTCAGTTCTGTCTGCACTAACTGGGAGCAGTTGTCCAGGGTGTGGAGGAATCTTTCCCATATTTCCCTGGAGGATGCTAGCATTTGAACCCAGAACTTTCCGTATGCAAAACACACCACCCCTGCTTCCATTCTCTATCTTCAGGTTCCTCCAATGTTACATCCAGACATTCCAGAAGGCTGTCCTGCTATCAGTACCAGTAGCAATCCTGATCCATGGTGTCAATCTTGATGCTAAGCCAAGTGCAGCAGATCCTGTCTGAATTGGGGGCCATGACTCCTCAGAAGCTGCTCTTCACCTAAACTTCTCCATCCCCCCTCCAGGTGAGGTTGATCTCCTTGGGGTAGAAGCCATCAGTCCAGTAGATGTCTCTGTGCCATCTTAGCCCACCTTAAAGTCATTTTCACTGCTTGGAGGGGGAACCTGTAAAAATTGCAGCATCAGAATTAACACAAACACCTCTCTAGGGTGAACCAGGCATGACGGTACATTTACAGCAGGAAGATACCCCAGATGGCTCTCTGGTTCTCTGTCAGGAAGCCACCATGCCATCCTGCCACAATCCCCAATATGACCAAAAAACCAAAAGCTTCATGGTTGGACAGAAAGCAGATTGACCAGCCTTCCTTGCATCTTGACAAGGTTACTTTTTGAACTACAGTTCCCAGAATCCCCTAGCCAGTAGACCCAGAGTTCCTTTTCTAATACAGGGGCTATGCTGGCTACAGAATTCTGAGAGCTGCAGTCCCCAAAAGTAAACTTTTCAGGCTTGGCTGGGCCGGTTTAACCATACTACCAAATCAGCATCTGCGGGGGGCCTCACAACCAGGGAGGCCCACCCTCCCCTCCTAACCCTCCTCCTGCAAAAACCTCCTGCTGGCTTTTTTTAAAAAAGCAGTGTCTCCCAAACTGGAAAAAGAAAGAGAAAAAGAAAGAGAAAGAGCAAGCTGCCCTCCGTGTGGCTGAAGCTGGAGGGAGTTAGCTGCTCCCTCGCCCCCTCCTCCTAGGATCATCAAAACACAAGCCAGCCAGGTGTGTTTCAGAGAGGGGTGAGTGTGTGAGAGAGAGCGGGGAGGGAAGTGTGAGGGTCATATCTTTCCTTCTCTTTCTCCCCTGCTTTCTCTTCAGAAAGGGCTTCTTTCTTTCTTTCTTTCTTTCTTTCTTTCTTTCTTTCTTTCTTTCTTCCCTTTCCTTCCTTCCACATAGATCCCCTCCAGCCCATCTTTCCAGTTGCTCTTAACATGTCCTGGTTTTTCTCCCCTCCCTCTCTCCCTCCCTTGATCTTCAGCTTCCTCCCCTTGCTGCCAACTGAGTTCAACCTGCAAAAGGAATTTGTGTGTTTGCCCATGTGCCTTCAAGACATTTCTGACTAAGGCGAACCTACCATGGGGTTTTCTAGGCAAGGTTTGTTCAAAGGGGGTCTGCCTTTGACTTCCTTTGAGGCTGAGAGAGTGTGACTTGCCCAAGGTCAGCCAGTGGGTATTCATGGCTGAGTAAGGATTCAAATCCTGGTCTCCACAGTCATAGTGCAGTGCTGAAACTGCTACAACGCTCTAGCTCTTTTAACAGAAGAATATAAAGAACATAAATTAAAATTTGGAGTAATATTACTGGGAACAATGGTTTTATTGTTGTCACCAAAACACCAGTATCCCATTAGTGTTATGCAAGAGGCATTGGCCTAGAGCAGTGGTTCTTAACCTTTTCTTTACCAGGGACCCCCTTTAAATATCTTCTGTTATCCGAAGACTTAACTCAAGATTTAAAACCCTAATAATAATAACTAACAATAACAACAATACAATTACACCATCCATTAAACTTTCCCTCAGAGGCACTCTTGCTTCTTCCTGCAAGTTTGTGGCTGGAGTGGATTGAATGGCAATGTACAGGCCAAGCCAGCCAGTCTTTGCCTTGGTTCCTATCATGTGGCTGCTCCACTACAGAGAGGAGGTGGGCCAAGCAGCCTCCAAGCCTTTGTGGACCCTCTGTGAGGACATCGCAGACCCTAGGTTAAGAATCACTGGGCTAGAGAATGCTGGAAAAGGAACAATGCAACCAGACCTTGAGAAGAGTGCTGGCAGGGGGATTCTGGGAGGTGTAATCCAAAAGTAACTTTCCCAGGCTCTGAATGCAGCCTAGAATCATAGAGCTGGAGGGGACCCCAACAGCCATCCCATCCAATCAGCTTCTGCTCTGCAGGAACACACAATCAAAGTCCTCACAACAGATGGCCATCCAACCTCTGTTTAAAAACCTCCAAAGAAGGAGACTCCACCACACTCCCAGGCAGTGTATTCCACTTCCATACAGTTCTTACTGTCAGGAAGTTCTTCCTAATGTTGAGGTAAAATCTCTTTTCCTGTAGTTTGAACCCATTGCTCCATGTCCTTGTCTCTGGAGCACCAGAAAACAAGCTTGCTCCATCCTCAGTATGACATCCCTTCAAACATTTAAACATGGCTATCATGTCACCTCTCAACCCTCTCTTCTCCAGGCTAAACATACCCAGCTCCTTAAGCTGCTCCTCATAGGGCATGGCTTCCAGACCACCCACCATCCTGGTCACCCTCGTCTGGACACATTCAAGCTTCTCAATATCCTTCTTGAATTACTGTGCCCAGAACTGGACACAGTATTCCAGGTGAGGTCTGACTAAAGCAGAATGGACTGGTACTATTACTTCCCTTGATCTAGACACTATATATATTAATGCAGCCTAGAATCACATTGGCTTTTTAGCTGTCGCATGAAACTGCTGATTCATGTTCTGTTTGTGGTCCACTAGGACTCCTAGATCCGTTTCACATGTACTGTCATCGAGCCAGGTGTCACCCATCCTATATCTGTCCATTTCATTTTTACTGCCCAAGTGTAGTATCCTACTTTTCTCCCTGTTGAAATTCATGGCATAACCTCTTTAAACCTCAGCTATCTGGCAACTCTTTTCACTGCAATAAGATCTTTGACAGTAGGAGAGTTAACCATTCTGCATAAGATCTCAACAGCATTTGCAACATCAGGTCTGGTGAAGTTCGCTATGTACAAAAGTTTTCCAACTGCAGTTCTGTACTTTTCACCATTCCTTAAGGGTTCAGATTCCTCATTGTTCTTTAAGAAACCTATTTCCATTGGAGTTGGTCTTCTTTAGCATCCTTTAAACTAAGACAGTCAAGGTCTATTATCTTTTGCTTTTGATTAAGGAAGAAGGTTCCATCACTGCTTCTTTCTATTTGTATTCCAAGATAGTGTGTGATGTCTCCTAAATTTTTGATCTCTCTCTCTCTCTCTCTCTTGAGATTCTGGACTATCTCTTCACTATCTGCTTTGTCTTGATTGCACAGAATCAAATCAACAACATAACTTGCAATATAAATCCATTTATTATTTCTGAATCTCTTGTAGACACATTTGTCAACAGTGCCTGGAGTGAATCCTTCTTTGATAAGGAGTTGGTTTACTTTTTCATTCCATTGTTTTGTGATCTGTAGAGACTTTAGCATAACCAATAAACCCATAGAGACTTTTATCAAGTTTGCATACTAGATGCTCTTTCCCAGGAACTTTGAATCCTGGAGGCTGTTCCATGTACAGCTCTTCATCTAGGTCTCCATAGAGAAAGGCAGTCTTTACATCTAGATGTTGTACATGGATGTTCTTGGAAGCTGCAACAGCCAGTAAGGTTCTAAATAGTTGTATATGTAACTACTGGAAAGAAGGTTTCATGATAATCCTCCCCATATTGCTGATTTTAACCTTTAGCTACAAGTCTGGCTTTGTGTCTTTCAATCTCCCCTTCTGAATTTTGCTTTGTTGTAAAGACCCATCTGAAGACAATTGCCTTCTTGTCCTTTGGCAATTCTGTCAAAGTCCATGTCTTATTTTTATATAGATTGCATCTTCTCAGTAGCTGCTTGCACCCGTTTCTCAGAATCAGTCTTTGGCAGTCCCTTGACCTTTTGCCAGTCAGAGGGTTGCAAAAGACTTTCCCCTGTGGCTAGATAAGAGAATCTCAAAGGAAGCACTCCCCTGTTATCCTTTCCAGACCATCTCACCTGGACTTGAGTACCTGGCTCCGCCCCTGGTTCACCATCCAGTTCTTCATCTGCTGGGAGGTCCTGGGCTGGGGTCACCCCTTCTGGATGCAAAGCATTTGCAGGAGGATGGAAGAGCTCCACACACTGTTGCTGCTGGTGGGAATCTCCTTCCACTGTAAACACATCTGAATAGAAATCTTTGTTTGGGTTAGTTTTAGACTGAGGTCTTTCATCAACATAAACAGCATTTCTTATTTTCATTGTGCAACCATCTGGATTCAAGATTTTGTACATACCTTTAGCATAACCAATAAAAATTCCCTCCTCATTTCTATAGTCAAGATTGTCTCTTTTCTGTTTAAGAATGTAAGTATAATCCATATACTTAGATCCATAGACTCTAAGATGATTGTGTCTGGGTTTAACACCATGCCACAATTCAAATGGGGTAGCATCTCTAGACCTTGTGGAAAGTCTATTGCATAGGTATGTAGCAATCAGAATGGCTTCAGACCAGTAACTTTTAGACATGTTAGTTTCTAAAAGCATTGCAACTGCTATCTCCTTTAAAGTGTGGTTCATTCTTTCTGAAATTCCATTCAATTGTGAAGAATAAATTTCAGTAGTCTGATGTCAAATGCCATGTTCCTTTAAGAACTCATTAAATTCAGCATTAACAAATTGTGTCCCATTATCAACCCTTTGATTTTTGGGCTTGGAACCAAATTTATTGGAGACATAATAAAAATACTCTTGGGATTTTTCAAAAGCTTGACTTTTTTCTTTCAAGAGATAAGTGTGAGTATATTTACTGAAATCATCAATAATGATCATAAAGTAGAGATTTCCTCCCACAGACTTTTGACCAAACAGGCCACACAGATCAGAATGAAGCAAGTTAAGAGGTTTTGTCATTGCCTCTCAGTGAGGGGCTGATATGAAGGCCTTGTTGCCTTAACTTTTAAACATTCCACATATTTTTCATCAACAGAACAGTTCTTGAAATAAAAATCTCTTGCAAGCTCTTGATTAGCCAATTTCTTTATAGTTTCAGCACTTCTGTGAGCAAATCTCTAACATCATAGATTTAGACAGTCTTTGTGATTACAATGAGTGGCAGCATTGGCAGATTAATCACTGATCTCCACATGGTACAAGCCGTCATCCTTTAGAGTTCCTTTAAAAATTAAACTTTTACCATGAAGGCCATAACATGAGTTCTTTTTTAAAATTACTCTGTTACCCTTAGATGTGGTTGTCTTCCATGCAAATGAGGCATGAAAATTAGGCACAAAATATGCATCAACAATTTTTAAGGTTTCTGTTTGTCAGGTCCAAGCTTGGTCTCCAAAAACACAATCCCTTTTCCTTTCACCCTGGCTGTTTCTCCATTTGCTAAATACACAGGAAAATCCTCATCTTCACTAAAATCAAAATCCTGAAAATATTTCTTTTGATTGAAATAGTGAATTGTGGCACAGCTATTGATTACTATGGCATTTTTATATTGCTTTCCAGAAATCTGCATCATTTTATCATTAGTCAAACCAATATTAAATTTTCCAAAAGCCTTTGTTTAAAGTTAAAATTGCCTCTCTGTGTTCTTTGAGCATCTAGCCTTTGAGCATTTTTCTGAGCAGGTCTCCTCTGCTGTGCTGATGACTGTTTTGCTGCTTTTGAAGTGTTAATTTCTCCCTTACTTGCTTTGGGAGTGAAAGACTGTTTAAAATGCAGCTTCTTTTCTGCCCGGTTAGCCAGCTGATGAGAATTTCTTGATTCAGATCTATTATTTTGCATCATGTGTTGTCTTTGATGAAATTCCCGTACTTGAAGAATTGCCTCTTGCAGTGTTGTATCATTCTTCAATTGCAAGGCATTTATTATGGGATTATAAAATTTTGGTAAGGTTGTCAGGAAAATTCCCAGTTGCATGGCTTTTGGAATTGGCTCTTCAGAAAATTGCAAATCAGCCAAAGTGAGGTCATTAATATGCTCATTCAAATATTTGGGACTTGGCAATTTCATATTAACCAATTTCATTATTAAGGCAACCTGATTCCCCAAACTAGGGGCATCATGAAGTGTTTTCAAAGTTTCCCAAGCTTCTTTAGTTGTTCTCAGTCCTTTAATTTCACAAACTATTCCAGTATCTACAGCCAAAATTATGTAAGCCAAGACTCTTTGGTCATCTCTATCAAATTCATTTTGTGCTCTGCCAGGCTGGGCAAGTCTGGCATCTTTTATTATATAAAATAATCCCATAGCTTTGAGATATGTTGCAGAAGAAAAAGACCATTGCTTGTAGTTTGTCCCATTTAGTTTCTGAATATTCAGGATGGAGCTGAGGCCAGGATTAGCTGAGGCCATGATTGCTCAATTGCCTTTGTTTCAGTCGGGCTGAAGACAGAGGTGAATGACAGCTGAGTGATCAGATTTAAAAAAAATACTTCACAAAATAAAAATAGAATCTTTTAATAGTCTCTAGCTGGGCCCATAACCCAATTTGTTGGGGTGTATGAGCATAAATTTTTTTTAAAATATTAAAGATTTCAGGGAGCAAGCCCTTTGGAAATATCTTCTTGAGAAAAAAAAATAAAACTTTTACTGTAGAGCAGAGTTACCATAGAGAAAGATGAGACAGACTCAATTAGTTAAATACTGTGAATTATTCAGCCATTAGCACTGCTTAACAAAAGAAAAACAAAAACAACTTTTCCTTTAATTTTCCTTCGGTTTTTCCCCAGGTTGTGAGGCCGTGTTCTGGAAGAGTTTATTTCTGACGTTTCGCCTGCATCTGTGGCTGGCATCTTCAGAGCCTGAGTGATGGTTGGAGTTCTTGTGTAGGTATCTGTCTGAGGGGGGGGGGGTCTGTATACCTTGTGGTCTAACCGGTGGTCTGGTTTGCAGATGACTAAGACATCCATGAATGGCAGTGTTCCTTCCTTCTCTTTTTCCATCATGAATTGGATACTTGGGTGGATGCTGTTCAGGTTGTTTAGAAATGAGACCAAATCTTCTTCTCCATGGCTCCAAATGGTGAAAGTGTCATCCACATATCGGAACCTATTGTGGGCTTTTTTGGTGCTGTTTCCACGGCTTGCTTTTCAAAATGTTCCATGTAAAAGTTTGCTATCACAGGGCTCAGAGGGCTGCCCATGGCTACCCCATCTATCTGTTTGTAGAATTCATTGTCCCACTGGAAGTAGCTTGTGGTGAGGCACTGTTTGAACAAGGCTGTGATGTCCTCAGGAAATATTTGTTGGATGACAGCCATAGTATCCATTATGGGGGCTTTGGTGAACAGGGAGACAACATCAGAACTGATCACTCTGTCTCCAGGTTTCAGTTTGATGTTGTTGATTTTTTTTTCCTATGAATTGAGCTGAGTCTTTGATGTAGTGAGGGGTTTGTCCTATGTGGGTTTGCAATTGTGTGGCCAGAAACTTGGCTAAGTCATACGTGGGGGATCCAATGGCGCTCACTATGGGTTGGAGTGGAATGGAATCCTTGTGGATCCTGGGAAGTCCATACAGTTTTGGTGGGAGAGCCTCTGATCTGCATAGATCCTGGTGTATGATTGGCTGAATTGATGAATTGATGAGTTCTTGATCAAGGCATTTGTTGTTTTTCTGGTGATTTTGTTGGTTGGGTCTTGCTTGAGTTCCCTTATTTTTTGTCTGTATTTTTCTGTTTCCATGATTACTGTGGCATTGCCTTTGTCTGCTGGGAGAATAATGATTTCTGGGTCTGCACTGAGATCCTTGATGGCTTTTCTTTCTTTTATGGTTATATTGCTGTGTGGTGGTTTTCCCTTCCTCAGGATCCTAGCTGTTTCTCCTCTTACCTCTTCTGCCTTTTCATCCGGGAGACAGTAGAGGGCAGATTCAACATGGGTGATGACATCTTCAACTGGGATTCTGGTGGTGGTAACTGCAAAATTGCCTCCTTTGGACAGGATGAGTGTTTTTTCTTTTGAAAGTTGCCGTTCTGTTAGGTTGATAATAGTACGTGCTGTGTCCAGCTGGGGTTTCTCTTGGTGTTTGTGGCATTTGTCAAATTTTTGTTTCTGCCTTTCAGTGTGAATCACCATATCTTATTCCATATTTCTGTAGGTGAGGTTTGTCAATTTTGTCCCAGTCTTGGGTGTTCATTTTTTGACTGATTTGAAATGGAGAGATAATAGCTCCTTATCTGTGTTGGCCAGGTCTTTGCAGGTGGTGTGTATTCTCTCTCGCAACAGTGCTTTTTCCATTCTGTTGTCTCTGAGGATGCCAGCCACAGATGCAGGCAAAACGTCAGAAAGAAACTATTCCAGAACATGGCCTCACAGCCCAGAAAAAAAAAACAAGGGGGTCGTTTACACGGGCAAATATTCCTCTAAATATACCGCTAAGATCGCTCATAGTTCCCATGGGTCGAGCCACAGTTACGCATCATTCAGAAGGGGGGTAGCCAAAATGCCCAAATGTAGCATCTCTGGCAATGTCGCAAGTTTTGCCGGTATATTTGAAAAATAGCGATACTAACGATGTTATTTCTTGTGTGAACTGTGTATCGGTATATGTTTTTAAAAAAACCAAACTGGAAACTGGCACCCTGTGGGCAGGGCCATGGGAGTGGTCAAAGCCATTTGCCCGCTTATTTTTCTTTTTTTAAAAAAAAGGGATAGAGAAAGCGCATCTTCTCAGGAGCATTTTTGTTTTCAACAACGAAAGCAATGGCGTGCACACCTGTCAGAAACAGGAAAGGTGGTCGTGGCATATCATAGGGGCATGTTGAGACACTGGATTTGATAGAATTATGGGGTGAGCAGAAGGTGCAGGAGCAGCTTCAAAGCAGCCACCGCAACATTGATGTTTTTGAAAAGATAGCAGAGGAGATGTGTAAGAGAGGGCATGAGCGCACCACTGAAGAGTGCCGATCCAAGAGTAAAACATTGAGGGCGAGGTATAGGCAGGTAAAAGACCACAACTCTACTAGCGGTAATGATGCGGCTACTATGCCCTTCTTTGCTGAACTTCATGCTATATTCTCCGGGGACTGCAGTTTAAACCCGCCGCAAGTTTCTCACAGCTCTTCTGCAGATTGCAGACCCTTTTCCCTTCGAGCGCTCAAGGAACAGCATCTCTGCTAGCTCCGGTGGCTCGGCAAGGGACACAGAGCTGAACTCTCCCCCATTGTTTGAAGAAGACTTAGGTAAGTTGGACAGCATACTGCTCTTGTTAAATTACAGTCAACGCATGCCCTTATTTGACCTCTTAAACTACCTTTTCCTATTTTATTTTCCTTCCCACTGAAAAGAAAAGCACTTTGCTGCTCATGCTCATTTCCCTTATTTGGCAAATAATGAATATTAAACATTTCCCAATGCTTGTACTAATGAGGTGATATGCACCATGACACCATTTTCTGCAGTCTCTCCTGTCTGGTCCTGGAAATTCAATATCTTTTATTTTCCTCCCACATCATCCTTTCTGAAAGAAAGAGCGCTAATGTAATTTTTTCCAACTGTATTCGTGCTTGTTAAATGATTACATTAAAATATTATTTGTAATCAAGAATGAAAATGAAAAAATTAAAATTGTGTGATGGTTTTGAATGCAGATGGCTGTGTCTTGATGCTAAAAATCCTGTCTGCTACCTTATTGTACCTAGGCTAATGATGTATCAAATTGAAACCTATTCTGCTTGGGAGTTTTTAAAAAGGAGGAGGACTCAGTAATGAACAATATGTTGTTTTGGGTTGCAAAGCTAAACAGTGCAGATGTTTACATTTCACAGTTGATACACGTGACGCAGTAATATGAAGATGGCTTCCATCCCCTCCTTTTGCTGCCACAGATTGCGGGCAATAAAAGGGCAATTATAGGAGGCCGGATGAGCAACTTCCTTTGTTATCTGCATTAGTTTCAATTTCAGGCAGACAAATACCTCACCTCATTTAAGTTTTTAATATGTTAAAATTAACAGTAACCTACATGCCCTTGATTTCCGTAATAAATACCTGGTTTTGAGAGAAACTTTACAAACTATACAGGCATTTAAAATGTTTTTCAACTGATCCTGTTTGGAATTTTTTTATTAATTCACTGCCCGCGTGCTGTACAGGTATACCTGCAAAGTCATGAATGGCATTACATGTGGATCTGATGTCACCAAATGTATCTTTACTGCTGTGTCTTTTAGCTGTAAATTATGTTATTTCTCTGCACCTGACCGTGTTCTTATTTAAAAGCATACTTTTTTTCTCACGTTCCTAGACTTGCAAGCAGCAACAGAGACCAGTCGTGAGGAAACAGTAACCATAACGCTTGAAGAAATTGATACTCCATCAACATGTGGTTCTGTAATGCTGCTTGACAGCCAGGATCCAGAACTGGATTTGTCTGCTGAGAGGAGATCCACCGAGTTTGAGATCGCCTGGATCAGTCAGCAGACTGAGGTCAATGATGGTGGGTGTAAAAAAATGAATACATGCACATCTGTACTGGAACAGCTATGATCATGCTATCCATACCTGTTTCCTCCTCCTATTTAACCTATCCTTTTATTTCTTCTTCCAGGGGCAACAACTTCTTCAGCTCTGTCAGCCCTAACCCCAGGTGAAAGATTGGCACTAAGTAAAAGGAGGAAGGAACGTAAACCCAGTGAACATCAGCAGCTGATGCTACACTCATCCAAATTGATGACACGCATGCTATCGCACATGGATGCCCTTGCAGAAAAAGAGCATCAGCGTCTTGATCGGTTAGAAAAAACAGCAGAGGAAAGGCAAAAAGTGGAAGATGCAAGGTATGAACGTACCACTTCTTTCCTGCAAACCAGTTTGGAGAAGCAGACATCACTGCTCTCTGAAATGGTCCAATACATTGGTACTATAGCCAATAGACCACCAGTAGTACATACGGTGGTTAGAAAACAGTCTAACCCTCGCCCCACCTGTGGCCATGATCACTCCACACCAGATAGTGTGGAGTTATTTTCAGAACCACTGTCTGAGAAGGAAAACACTGGTACAAGTCAGCCTGTCAAAACAAGGCCCACCAGAAAAATTCGAAAACCAGATATTATGTCCCTTTAGAATTATAATTCTCTGTAAACTGACTTTCAAAAGCAGAAATGTTTACCATGTGTACTACAAAACCCTAACATTTGTTCTTTGTCCATTGCATATCTGTATTGTTTTTAGTTAGAGTGATGCTATATAAAGCCATTTTAGCTGTTATAGAAGAAGTACTGTACAAAGCCGTAGGAATGTACTCCTAAGTATGCAAGAGTAGTGTACCTTATTGAGAATCCATAGCTTAGGACCACTGTTCCCCTTCTCTAAATAAAAAATCAGTTGTCTGGTAAGTAAGTTGTTCAAAAAGTATTTCTTTATGTACAAACATATATATATATATATATATATATATATATTAACACTATTTACAGACTTTATTTACACAAACCAACAAAAGTTGGCAAATAAGATAAACTTCTCTTATGAGGAATACATTAAATCAAAATTTCACTGTTTATGCCTATAGGATACATCAGACAGTGTTAACACAGAAAAAAAAATGTACACAGAAAAAAAAACCTTTGCTATTAACAATTAGAAATTTACATCCCCCCCTCTGAAAGCCTCCGCTCTATTGAGGCCAATCTCGGCTCCAGTCTCTGGGCTGAAAAAGAAACATAAGAGAAGGCAATTTAGTCACTTGTTGAGAGCACAGTATGCAGTTATCTACATGCCTTTAAAAAAATGAAAAAGTAGTACTGTTCTTTAACTGGCAGTACAGCTACATTTAAGATTTATATACTTAGATTGCTCTTTTTGTCACGCTGAATACAATCTAAAAAGCAGAGTATTGGTTGTTACAGTGCAGAACTAGCACATCTGGCAAGGACAGCGATATTGGATTAATATAACATATATTGATGCATATCTGGGTACATATCTACTGCATCTGAAACAGCAGCAATGAACTGCTGACCCGCCTCCCCTCTCAGGAATCCAAGGAAATCAAATCTCCCTGGCACAGCTGTAATACAGAGAAAAAATTGTAAAGGTCACTTTCAGGTCTAATAGAGGGACCACATCAACACTTAAATATCATTATTTACCTGGCTTAAAGTTAGGATTCTGCAAATGAACTCAGCATTAACTGGGGGAAAGTCTAAAATAAAGGAGGTATACTTGTGGTAAGAGAAGATTACATCAACTAAAATAAGTGTTTACTGTAGTTGTTGTCACACATATAATACAGAAAACTTCTCTATGTAATTTTAGGTTGTATATACTCCTTACTGGATAAAAAATATATCCCTTCATACATCATCACATAGTCTGTGGACATTTCTTAGTAACACAACCTTTTTAAAATTGCTTTTGGCAACAGTCGTTTCAAAACCAGGATGAGTTATCAATGGCCCAATTACAGGAAGGTATTCATAGACAAGTGCTTTGGTTGTTAAACAATACCGGGTGCTTCATCAGCTGGCTGGGGGGTGGAGCCTCCTCCGCCTCCCCCTTCCACCACCTGGCTGATCTCCTGGGCTGGCGGCTGACTCTTCTGAGGATGAATTAGCCACCTCAGCAGCTCTTCTCGCAGGGCCGCACATCCCTGTGGAATAGAAAGACCCAACTTTTTGATTTGCAATTCAGAATGCTGATGCAAAATGTAGGGGGATTTAGCCTAAAGGACTTACCAGCAGGACGGTGATCCCTCCAGCTCAGTCTCCCACCCGTTACCCATAGGTCATGCATAGTCTGGTAGAAGGGGGGTCGACGGCAGGGGGGCGGGCTGCCATCGTACGCCTCCCTGGCCTCAAAAAATTTAGCTTTTAATATTTTAGACTTTGACCGGCACTGCTGCGCCAATCAATTATATCCTGCACGTCGCAGGCTGGCAGCTGCCGCAGAAAAGAAGTGGCGGTTCGCCCTATTGGAGGAGTGCATTATCCTCCTAGAACATCCCTCCTGCTGGACGAGGTGTTCTAAGAGGAACAATGTCTCCTGGGACCTCCAATAGGTGATCCGCCATGCTTCCATCCTGCGGGCGGCCATGCCAGCACTGACAACAAAAGCGCAGTGGCCTTAAAACGCTCTTCCAGAAGTTAGTATAGGCCCGGCGCCTTACCCGTTGGAGACATTTAAATTTGAAAGTTGCAATTTGGACCCATTGATACAATAGGTGTATTTGAATTGTTTGGGTGTATGGATACTCTTGCATGCATTAACTGCCGGAAAGGCTCATAGGCATGGCTACAGTGGAACTAGTTTACAGGCGAATTAGCACAGCATGAGGAAATGAGACAGGATAGTGTTTTTCCTTTTAAAAATTATCACGTCTTTATTATCTCAGTGAACAGACAAAAAAATATACATCAGTTTTGATGATGTGCATGAAAGCATACAGTGACCAGGTTAACACAGTTAATTCTTATTAATCATACGCAAAGAGGACATTCCCCGTGCACCAGCTACCTGCGTCTTCTCTCCCAGAAATAATTGGCCAGCGCATTGCGCACAGCTTCCCCCTCCTCTTTTTTAGCCTGCTCTAAATTCAAAAGGGGTGCTCCAAGTGTGTTCAGAACATAACGGTAAGACTGGAACTGTTCCGGATTGAAAATCTCTCCTTTTGTCTCATAGTAATTGTGTAAAATTACGCATGCAGCAATGACAGAACATATGTTTTGTTCTGATACTTCTAGGGGTACTTTTAATGCCCTCCATCTGGACTTGAGATGCCCATAACTTCTTTCTATGCAATTCCAAACCCTATTATGGGTTTTGTTGTACAGGATTTGCTTTGGGGTTAAACAGCCATGCCTGTACGGGGTCATTAACCACTTCCTGATGGGGTATGCTCCATCCGCAAGAACCAGTGGAGGAATAGACACACCGTCAACTGTGATACTAGGGTTGTTAGGGACATATATTCCGGCCTCCATAGCTTAAAAAAAAAATAGAGTTACGCAACATGCGTGCATCGTGCACCTTCCCGCTCCAACCGATCTCCGTGTCCACAAACAACCTTCTGTGATCACAAACACCTTGAAGCAGCACAGAGTAGCTGTTTTTCCTATTAATGTAATCGTTCCTCTGCCTGTTAGGCGGTACAATCGTGATGTGGCATCCATCGATGGCGGCTATAATATTTGGGAAGCCCATCCGCTTGAATCCTGCCATTACCTGAAAAGTGAAAAAAGACTCCTATTAACAGTAAAAATGCAACAAACATTTCCAACCGTATATCATGCTCCCGTTGGGGGGAAAAAAGGTGACTGCTGTTCCCCATTGAACATTCTTTATCACAGCTGTATTGCACAGGACAACTGACAGAATGATTCCTGCAAGGACCATTTATAGTACATCAAATGCAGATATCCTCTAACATTTCATTTATAGAAAATTAAACAGTGGGCTTCAGAAAAATTGAATGGTGTTCATTAGGAGACCTCCAATGTTGCACAACAAAATGAGTTAATAGATTTGGGGGGAAAGCGCACAGTAGATTTTGCCCAGCAGCACATCACAAACCCTATAATGGTAGTACTATTATGAGGAGGAAAGTAACATAAATTGCGTTATACTATAGGCAACTCATCAAGAGGACATACCTGAGTGTATATGTAAATGAATGCAACCTTGTCAGCATTGGGGAAGATATAATGAAGACATAGAGGAAAAGCGCAAACTTGATTTTTCTTAGGAACGCATACCAGAATTTGTTATCATAGCAGTTGACATTAAAAAAACAGTTATATCCGTCATGATAAAATTGTGTTACCTCATCAGGATCACCAGGATACACCGCTTTAGACAGGAAAACATGTTCCATGGTTAATACGACCTCCTCAACAATTTTGGAAACTGTTGCTTTCCCCACTCCGAATAGATGACTTGCGGTAAGAAAGGAGCATCGATGTCCGAGGACCCAAACAGCAATAGCAACATGCTTCTCAAGAGGTATCGATTTCCTCATATTAGTATCTGTCTTCTGAATATGAGGTCGGAGCATCTCTACTAGTTTGATGAACAACGACCTATCCATTCTAAAATTGGAAAACCAGTGCTGATCAGACCACACAGACATTACGAACTTCTCCCACCACTCTCTGGATCTCGGATACTCCCAATATAATCTCTCCCTTTGAGAGCGATGTAACATTTCAGCCCGCATTGATGGGACGACCTGGGAGACAGCTAGCAGGCCAGTACATGAGGACGTTCACGCTTTTCTTCTTTTGCACCCATCACAACTGCCGTGACCCAACCACAGAGCCCGGCTTGTTCTTTTTGATTTTCTGCTAAAGGTAGACACACAAGTTCTCATCGATGGCACTCAATGGTGAGCATATGATGGATAACAAATAAAAACCACATGCAGCTATCACAAGTGAGTCCATCTCATCCTCGTCCGCCATTGCTTATCCAGATGTGCAGACAAAGGTAATATGGCCAGATCAATGAGAGCACATCATCATCCTTTTTAGGATAGCCAATAGGAATGAAGGTGGCAGGAAAACGAAACGGAAATGCGTGGATAATTGCGGTCATGTGAGCTTGATTGACAAGATGGTCGTAGCGCATCTGTGACAGTGGGAACTGAAATAGGAGCGAAATAATAAATAGCGATTCATTTTGGATGACGGAATAATTTCCATGTAAACAGATTTCACGCTATAAATTGACTAAGCAAACAAACCATATGAACTATGTGCTACAATATCAAAATTGTGCAATTGTGCAATTTCACATAATAAATCCTTCCGTGTAAACTGCCCCAAGGAAAATCTATGGATGAGGCCGTGGAAGCCTTCAACTTCACATTAAACTTTTCCTTTTTTTAAGAGAATACTTAAGCATTTATTAATAGATCTTGCAATCTACATAGAATCATAGAATTGTAGGAAATCACGTTCAAAGCATCCCTGACAGATGGCACATATTCAAGGCAAAGCTAGCATCTTTAACTAACTAACTAACTAAAGGATTTCAAGGTAGTGAACTCACCCAGTCCTGTGGAATTCAGGTGAGGATATGATAAACAAGGCAGGACTCCCTATGTATTGTTTGCAGTAGAATCCGTTTTTCTTTGTTCTTCAGAAAAGGTGAATGCAGGTAAGTAAGAGCTTAACTCCCATCTTCATGTGTGCTTCGGTGTGTGTGTAAACCTCCTGTAAGGCTTCTCTCAGAAGAAAGAAACAAAGAGTAATAAAACATTGAAATCATGAGGTCATGTGATGAAGGACTCAACAGTCACCCCATAGCTACAAAATGGCTAAGGTACTTTGAGGAGAAGGGGATGAAAAAATTGAGCATGCAAAGGAGTTCCATAAGCTTAGCAAGTGGGGGGGGCTGCGGTGCAGGAAGAATGCTGTATCTCCAACAGTAAGGCTGGCTGAAAGGCAACCGGCTCCCTTGGTTGTTCTGGTTGGTGCAAGCTTTCAGGTTGACTCCTATGTCAGGGGCTTTCTGGCCAGATTCCCTCAAAGGGAGTTTCCTCTGAGGCTGAGAGAGTGTAGCTAGCCCAAGGTCACCAGATGCATTTCCATGGCTGGCGGAGGGGGGATTCCATTCTATTCTGGCACTCTGACCCCACCATGGAAAAACTACATTTGCTCCTCAAAGGTCAAGATAAATAAATAAAACCGAGCGTTTCAGCCTTTCAGGAACAAAAGCAAAAAGGAAATGGGGGGGACAAGGAATCCGGCCCCTCCTCTGCCCCCCTCTGCAGGTGGCAAAATCCGAAGGGTGGTGGGAGCCCCAGAACCTCGGGTGCCACCATCCTCACCCTCCCGGCAGCCCCCATCCTCTCGGAACCCCCAGGACCCCTCTTCTCTTCTGCTCCCACAGATGGGGGGCTTTGCCTTGGCATCATTAGAGCTCCGCTTCCTTTGGCAAAGCAATGCCCGTTCAGAGGCGCCTCAGAAGGTTGAATCCGTTGTCGTCCCAGGAGGAGCCCCCTTCCAAGCCTTCCTTCCAGACGGGGGTGGGTGGGGTGCAGGATCTAGAAGCCGAGAGGGGAGAGTCTTTGTGGGAGAGAAAGAAGCAAATGGTGGGTCTGGGAAAGGAGGAGTCTCCTCGCAATTCAGATGGAGGGAGGTTTCTTGTCAATCCCTCCTTTCTTGTAGATGATGATGATGACTCAGAGAAAGGGCTCCGCCACCCACCCACGGACTGCTGAAGTCCTTCCCCAGACAGTTTCAGGATGTCTCATTGCAACTTGCGAAAGGAAAGGGCTTCACACTTCAATGGATTCTCACCCAATTAAGCTTATGCTGAAGAAAAGTGTGACTTGGTTTCGCTCGAAATCAGGGGACCTTCTCCTCCCCACCCAGGTTTTACCACCTGATAACAGGCAAGGCCCCCAAGCCCTTGGCTGTCTGTCCTTGGTGAGTTTCCAGGAAAGAGAGAAACCGTTGTCGTTTGTGGGCACCCAGATGGTGCCTGTCCCTGGCACATGGGGGTTGGAGGGCATAATTGCCAGTCCCCCACATCAGACAGCCTGAGAAACACGGCCCAAAGGAATTGACAATGTCAAGTGTAAAGGTATGCAAGTACGACCCCCATATCCGCCGGATGGATATCTGCTGCATCCTTCAATACTGTAGGAGTTTCTCTCTCTGGCTTTTCTTCGCAAACGAAGATTCATGAAGGACTCATCCCGCGCTTTCTGCAAGCGCGCTGATGACTAAAAAGGCCAATCCGAGCTAAACAAGTCCGGTTGCAAAAAGCACAGCAGAAGGTCTCCTTGGGTGATGTTTTTGGGTTGTGATTCTTTCTGCGTTGCCGTTTCTCTTCAAGACTTGTTCGTCGTGTGTTCTCAAATAAGGCTGCAGCATTGTGGATAGTGCGTCTCCATGCCTCCCAATGTGAGGCCAGGGCGGACCACTGTTGGTGATCAATTTGGCCAAGCCTGAGGTGTTGTTTCAGGGAGTCTTTGTATCGCTTTTTTGGAGCGCCCCTCTTACGCTGACCCGTGGCGAGTTCACCGTAGAGTAGTATTTTTGGGAGGAGTAATGTAGGAGTAATGAATCTAAAAATAAAACTGTATTTAAAAAATCCCAGGATCTAGTCCTTTTTAAAAGCAACAAGAATTATCTCCTTTAAAAAAGAGAGTTAAAAATCATTCATTTACTTTTACCTTCATGCAAAGTGCAACTTATGAATGCTGACTTAAGCTCAATTAACATTTAAAAGAAAAGTGTATTCAGAGGTCTGAGATGACTCAGTTAAATTAGACTCATTACAAAACAAAGGAGTCAGTTAAAAATGCAAATCAAAAGTTTACTGAAGGTATATCAATCTCAATCTACATACTAAAACAAATTTTAAAAAGAGGTTCCTAACTAACTAATGGTATTTAGTGTAGGAAAAACAAACTCACCCAGCCTACAACGGTAAAAGGCTGGCTTGCGATGCATCATGGCATAGTTTTAAGACGGCTTAAGCTTAAGATGGCATAAGATGGCTATAGCCTCATGGAGACTCAAACTTAAAAGGGAACTTACACAGAGCAATAAAATTTAAATTAGGTCATGTGTGGAATGACCCAGCACTCCAGTTGGCTGGAAGTGCCCAGTGAAATAAGAGAAAGGGAATTTTGGGAGAACAAAAGCATGCAGGGAAAAACCCTAGACTTATCTAAGGATGTGAATGAGGTACACAAGATTGCTTTTACATTACAATGATTATTTCCCCACATCCTACATTCCCCTTCTCAATCGCAGGGTACGTCAGGAACAATCTTCATTTCTTCTCATAGTGTAAGGAAACTGTCCTTAGAAAGAGGCTTAGTTAAAATATCAGCTATCATTTCTTCTGAGTTGCAGTACTCCAGTTGAACAAGTTGACTCTGGCACATTTATCTCACCTTGTGGAAAGCAATGTCTATGTTCTTCTTCAGAGGCTTGTCACTCTGAGAAATCTTGATACAGCTTTGATTGTCTTGCATCAAAATGGTTGGCTTGGGTTCCTCTGTCCCAAGATCCAGAAGCAAATTCTGCAGCCATTTGATTTCATCACAAGCTATTTTCGCTGAGATGCACTCAGCACCTGTGGAACTATCTGCCACTGTACTCTGCTTCCGACTTGTCCAACTTACTGCTCCACCACCATAAAAGATGATGTTTCCACTGGTTGATTTTCTCTCCACCAAATCACTGCCCCAATTGGCATCTACATAGGCAATCAGTCGTGGCTTGTCACATGCTGGCAGCATCAGTCTGAAGTCAGCAGTCGCTTTTAAATATCTTGAAATTCGCTTCACTGCATTAAAATCTCGAAGAGTAGGAGAATTAACCATTCTACATAAGATACCAACAGCATTTGCAATATCAGGTCTAGTGAAATTTGCTATGTACAGAAGTTTTCCAACTGCAGTTCTGTACTTTTCACTGTCTCTCAAAGGTTCAGATGCCTCATTGCTCTTTAAGAAACCTACTTCTATTGGGGTTAGAGCATCCTTTGCATCTTTTAAACCAAGACAGTCCAAAAGATCTATAATCTTTTCCTTTTGATTAAGAAAGAAGCTTCCATCATGGTCTCTTTCAATTTGTACTCCAAGATAGTGTGAGATATCTCCCAAACTTTTAATATCTGTTTCTTTCTGGAGATTCAGGAGTATGTGTTGACTATCTGCTTGTCTTGACTGCACAGAATCAAATCATCAACATAACTTGCAATGTAAGTCCATCTATTGTTTCTGAATCTTTTGTAAACACATCGGTCAACAGTGCCTGGAGTAAATCCTTCTTTGATAAGGAGCAGATTTAACTTTTCGTGCCATTTCTTGGCTGCTTGTTTTAATCCATACAAGCTTTTCTCAAGTTTACATACTAAATGCTCCTTTCCAGGTACTACAAATCCCGAAGGCTGTTCCATGTACAGTTCCTCATCTAGATCTCCATAAAGAAATGCTGTTTTCACATCTAGATGTTGTACATGCATTTTCTTGGAAGCTGCAACAGCCAATAAGCTTCTAATAGTGGTGTGTGTAACTACTGGGGAGAAAGTCTCATGAAAATCTTCTCCAAATTGCTGATTGTAACCTTTAGCTACAAGTCTGGCTTCATATCTTTCAATCTCCCCGTTTGCATTTTACTTTGTTGTAAAGACCCATCTGCAGCCAATTGCCTTCTTGCCTTTTGGCAATTCTGTCAAAGTCCAAGTTTTATTTTTATATAAGGATTCCATTTCCTCTATTGCTGCTTTCACCCATTTCTCAGAATCAGACTTTGGCATTTATTTGATCTTCTGCCAGTCAGAGGGTTCCAGAAGGCTTTCCCCTGTGGCTAGATAGGAGAATCTCAAAGGAGACGTTCCCCTGTTACCCCTTGCAGATTGTCTCACCTGGCTATGCTTGTGGTGCGCCATCCGGTCCTCCATCCTCTGGTAAGTCGTGGGCTGAGGGAGCCCCTTCTGGATGCGAAGCACTTGCAGGAGGGTGAAAGAGCTGCACACGCTGTGGCTGCTGCTGAGAATCAGGGTCAGGGTCTTCTTCCACTGCAAACACATCTGAATAGAAATCTTTGTTTGTATTAGAATTAAACTGAGGTCTTTCATCAACATAAACAGCACTTGTTATTCTCATTGTGCGTCCATCAGGGTTTAGGATTTTGTAAGCACCTTTGGCATAGCCAATAAAAATTCCCTCTTCACTTCTACAGTCCAGCTTGTCTCTATGCTGTTTGGAAATGTATGTATAAGCTTTTGCTCCAAAAACCCTTAGATGGTTGAGTCTGGGTTTCACACCATGCCACAATTCAAATGGAGTAACATCTCTGGATCTGGTTGGAAGTCTATTGTATAAGTATGTGGCTTTGAGAATTGCCTCAGACTTTAGACATGTTAGCCTTTAAAAGCTTTGCAACTGCCATTTCCTTTAAGGTTTGGTTCATTCTCTCTGATGAACCATCTTGTTGAGGACTATAAATCCCAGTAGTCTGGTGTCTGATGCCATGTTCCTTTAAGAACTCATCAAATTGAGTATTGACAAATTCATACCCATTATCCATCTTCAAATTTTGAATGTTATAATTAAATTTATTAGTGACATAATTAAAGTACTCTTTGAACTTTTCAAAAGCTTGACTTTTCTGCCTTAGGAGATAGCAATGGGTGTACCTGCTGAAATCATCTGTGAGGGTCATGAAATAGAGGTTTCCACCCACTGATTTCTGTCTAAATGGCCCACAGAGATCAGAGTGTATCAATTCAAGAGGTTTAGTAGATTGTCTTTCTGTGAGAGGCTTGTGTGAAGGTGCAGTAGCCTTAACTTTAATGCATTCCACACACCTTTCATTCACACAACAGTTCTTAAAATGAAAGTCTTTTGCTAGCTCTTGATTAGCCAATTTCTTTATGCATTCAACATTTTGATGAGCAAACCTTCTATGCCATAAATTTATGCAGTCTTTGTGTTTACACTGAGTGGCAACATTGGCATTTGAGTCACTGATCTCCATGTGATAAAGGCCATCATCCTTTAGAGTGCCTTTACAAATCAACTGTTTGCCATGAAGACCATAACATGCATTCTTTTTGAAAACTACTCTGTTGCCTCTAGAGGTGCTCATTTTGACTGAATAGAGGGAGCTCTTGAGCTCGGGGGCACAGACTGCGTCCATAATTTTCAATATCTCTGTCCTAGCTCCCAGTTGCATAGGAAGATACACAGTCCCAATTCCTTGTACTGTAACAGAATCTTCATTGGCAAGAAACACAGGGAATTTTACTTCTTCCTTAAAATCTTGGAAATATTCCCTTTTATTGATAAATGTGTTGCTAGCTCCAGAATCTACGATGAAACAATCTTTATATTCATTTCCAGAAGCTTGCATTACTTTTTCATAAGCCAATCCAATGTGAAATTTCTGTTTAGTATTGGCTTCTCTATCTTTATGGCCTTTTGCATTCTCTTGCCTCTGGCCAGTCATCCCTTGCTGTGAGAATGACTGTCTCTTTCCCTTTGAAGCTTTAAATTGCACCCCATTTGGCTCAGAAGAGGAGGGGGGCTTAGAGTGGGTAGCATTCTTTTTAAAATTCTCCTTTCCTTTTCCAGCCAAATTAACTTGCTGGTTAAAGTTAGAATTTCTGGAATCAACCTTGTCATTTTGCATTAAGTTTTGCCTATGTTGAAATTCTCTTATTTGAATATAGGCTTCTGGTAGGGTTAAATCATTTTTCAATTGCAAAGTGTTTATGATGGGATTGTAAAACTTTGGTAAACTTGCTAAGAAAGTCCCAACTTGCATAGCCTTTGGAATCTCTTCTCCAGGAAATTGCAATTCTGCTAATGTAGCTCTGAAATCATTAATGTGTTCATCTAGACATCTTGGATTTGATAATTTCATGTTCACAAGTTTAATCATCAATGCAATTTTATTTGCCATGGATGGAACATCACATAAATCTTTCAAAGTGTCCCAAGCAGCTTTTGCTGTTCTCTTATCTTTGATTTCAGAAACTAATCCTTCATCAGTTGTTAGAATTATGAATGCTAATACTTTTTGATCATTCCTATCAAAATCATTCCTCTCTCTCCCCTGAGGAGGTCTGGGATTGTGTAAAACATCAATAAGTCCCATGGCCTTCATGTATGTTTCAAAAGAAAACACCCATCATTTATAATTTGGACCCTTCAGTTTATCCAGGCTTTAAAAGGCAGAGAGGCTAGCTGTTTCAGCAGCCATAATTGCTTTATTGCTTTATGGCCTTTGTCCTGAAGCCCAGAGAGAGACCAAAAACAGCAACTCTGAGGTGATCAGATAAAAAGAAAAACAAAACTTTTGCAAAAACAAAAATTAAATTGAGCTTTTAAGTCTTCAAATCTGGGCCCATAGCCCTTCCATGTAGGAGTAACGAGTCTAAAAAATTAAATTGTATTAAAAAAATCCAGGGTCTAGTCCTTTTTTAAAAGCAACAAGAATTATCTCCTTTTAAAAAGAGAATTAAAAAATCATTCATTTACTTTTAACTTCATGCAGAGTGCAACTTAGGAATGCTAAGACTGAAAGCTCAATTAACATTTAAAAAGTGTATTCAGAGGTCTGAGATGACTCAGTTAAATTAGACTCATTACAAAACAAAGGAGTCAGTTTAAAATGCAAATCAAAAGTTTACTGAAGGTATATCAATCTCGACCTACACACTAAAACAAATTTTAAAAAGAGGTTCCTAACTGACTAAGAGTATTTTGGGTAGAAAAACTCACCAAGCCTACAGCGGTAAAAAAGCTGCATGGTAAACATCATGGCATGGTTACAGGAAAAGAAGGCTAAAGATGGCTACAGCCTCATGGAGACTCAAACTTAAAAGAGAACTCACACAAAGCAATAAAATTTAAATTAGGTCATGTGTTGAGTGACCCAGCACTCCAGTTGGCTGGAAGTGCCCAGTGAAATAAGAGAAAGGGAATTTTGGGAGAACAAAAGCATGCAGGGAAAAACCCTAGACTTACCTAAGGATGTAAATGAGGTACACAAGATTGCTTTTACATTACAATGATTATTTCCCTACATACTACAGCACCTCTTTTCCCGGACCCACCACTCGCCTCCTTCTCTCCCCCAAAGACTCTCCCCCCTCGGCTTCTAGATCCTTCATCCCCCCTCCCCCATCTGGAAGGAAGGCTTGGAAGGGGGCTCCTCCCGGGATGACAACGGATTAAACCTTCCCTGGGCGCCTCTGAACGGGCATGGCTTTGCCAAAGGAAGCTGGGCTCTATCGATGACAAGGAGAAGCCCCTCTCTGCGCTAAGAGTAGAAGAGGAGTCGTGGGGGTCCAGAGAGGGTGGGTTTGTAGTGTCACTCCGATATAGCTCGGAAGTTTTTATAAAGCCTCCCATGAAAAAGAAGCCTTTTCTAAAAAGTCTCCTTATGCCTGTCCAACGGTCCTCGTCCTCGATTTAGCCAGAGGTGTGTGGTTTTTTTTAGCAGCATTGGCATTGGGTAGATGGTAAAAGAGGGCTGGCGATGCCCAGGTCTTTGGTGCCAGGTTGAAGCAGCATGTCTGCATACAGGAAAGCTTGACCTGGGGAAACTGGGATTCTCCTCTAGCTGGAGCTGGGAGGCGTAGCTCCTATCACAATGACTGACAGCTGTCCCGGAGAAGAGCAGTGTTGGAAATACTGGGAGAACCTTTAAACTGGGCACCAAAGAATGGTTGGCTATATTCCCCACAGTAAGCAAAATCAGCAGAGTCTCTGTTTAAAAACACACAGCAAAGCATACTAATTCCAGACACAGACTATTAACAGCCATCCACCCTATTGCCTCCCCCTTAACATACTGGGTCTCGCTTAAACAAAGAAAGTACCTCCACAAGTCTTTTAAAGTGTATTAAAACTGTACATTACTCAGGAATATCTTGTGCATTTTAGTAGTAAACAGGAAGAAAGCTTGAAAGCTGACAGGTTACAACGGGGACTTAGCTCACTATCTGTATTACATTCAATCTCTCTCTCTAAGAGTAAACAAAGCAGTCTGTTCGGATGCCACTATATTCCAGCAACCGGGTGGTTCAACAGACATCTGTCAGCACTTAGAGAGGTCAACCTGGGCTTCTGCGAAACAAGTCACCTCGAAGGTGCTCAGTCACCGACCCAGGACCTGCTTCTGTCCTTCCCCAGAAAGTGGCCACAGTCTCATCGCAGGGGATTGCGAGGGATCCGGGTTTATTTCAGAGCCAGGGAGCAATCCTTGAGGATCTCTGCTTCCGAGGGTGGTTCCTCCTCCTGGGTTGGGGAGCTCCTCCGGTAAGGACCTTCAGGGGTTTAAACAACCTCCGAGGAGGCTCCTCAACAGGTCAAGAGAAAGAAATGACATGGAGGGTTTCACCATTTCAGGGGGGGAAACAAGAAAAGAAAGAAAAGGGACAAAGGACAAGCCAGCCCCCCCCCTGCCTCTTTCCCCTCCGCAGCTGGAGAAGGCTTGAAGGAGCCTCGTGTAAATCGGGCGTGGAAAAACTGGCAGGGACACCGTGGGGGGGGGGCTTGGCCTTGCGTGCATAAATATGGCATCGATAAATTGGCATAGATACGCGGGGGGGGGAGCTTTGCCTTGGCATCGATAAATCTCACCTTCCTTTGGCAGAGCAATGCCGGAGAGCCTCGCACTTCAACTTTAATTTTTCATCTCGGGAGGGTGAAAATGGTGATTCAGAGAAAGTGCTCAGTCACCAACCCACGGACTGCTGCCATCCTTCCCCAGACAGTTTCATGATGTGTCTTTGCAAACTACGGAAAGAAATGGCTTCAGGCGGTGAACAGAACGGATTCTCTCCCAACTAAGCTTATGCTGCACAAAAGTGTTGGTGTCTCTTGAAATCACTCAGGTTTTACCCCGTGAAAACAGGCAAACGCCCAAGCCATTGGCTGTCTGTCCTGGGTGAGTTTCCAGGAAAGAGAGAAACCGTTGTCTTTTGTGGGCACACAGATGGTGCCTTTCCCTGGCACATGGGGGTTGGGAGAATAATTGCCAGTCCCCCACATCAGACAGCCTGAGAAACACGGCCCAAAGGAATTGACAGTGTCAAGTGTAACGATATACCCCACGACCTCTGTATCCTCCGGATCGATCCATATCCTCTACATCATTCAATACTCAAATCAGAAACCAGGACCATTAAGGCATGGAGGATTCTGGGGAGCGAAGAAGGCTGACAGGGGGAGAATCAATTGGAAAGTGCTGCTGGAGGAGAGGTCTTCCATGGAGTGCCAAAAAGACAGGGAAAGGGGTGCGAGAGCAAATCAAGCCTGAATGTTCTCTGGAGAGCAAGAAGACTAAAGGGAGGCTGCCCTGCATTTCACAAGATGACGGGACACTCCTTAGAAACCCAACCATTCTCATGCTGGGTGAAGGGGAGGTCAGTGGGAAAGGAGTTGGAAATATGGATATTCCAGCAGCAGATTAAATGAACACGTACTCGTCTTTAGCAGAGCCTTATTCTATATAGATCTCAAGTAAAGCCTGCCACCCAACCCCTTTTTCACAGTCTAGCAAAACAAAGAAAATAAGTACAGTAGTCAGACTTCCTTAGAAGTGTATTAAAATCAGTTTACTTACAACATCTTATGCCTCTTCAGATAACACAGGTTCAGTACTTGAAAATATGAAAGCAGAGAAGTAAAATATGCAGTTGTACATGTTAAGCATCCTCTAGGAGCTTGGTTCTACACCCTTAAAGCCAAAATGTTCCTGCTCCCATGAGCAGCCAAAGAAGGGAAGAAAGAAGAAAGATCAAAACATTTCAACTTGCAAGAAGTTGGGCTGTAAAAGAAGGATGTTAGCAACAAACATTCCTTACATGCCATCTAACACATTAACTATCATGTAAGCACACACACACACACACACACACATAGCATGTTAGGTTGCCTAAACAAACAAGCAAACAAAACACCCTCGGGGCTGGACCAGACTGCCCCCTTGTGTGGGACAGATAAGCATGCCACCCAGATCTTGCATCTCACCTTTTGAATTGCAACAGTCCCCTATTCTCCAATCTTAGCCAATCTTTTAACCCCTCTGGGCAGCATGCATAGTAGCAGATCTTTAAGAAAGCCTGGCCCTCCTCTCTCTGCATGTAGTCTTGCATTATGTGCCAATGGATTTTGAGATCTTCTAGGGTGTCAGTAGTTAAGATGGGGATTGAGTGAAATAAACATGATAATTTTGGCAGAATGTTCATTTTAACTTTGGCAATAATCCAGTCTGAAACCAATTTAACTGCCATGTAGTTTGTTGTGGCCCCAGAACTCTCTGACAGAGGGCTCAAATATCTCACAAAACTACAAATCCCAGAATTCCACAGAGTTGACCCAAGGCAGTTAAAACAGTGTCGAACCGGGTTGTTTCTGCAGTGCAGAGGGAGCGCCAGTGCCTCAGGTGGAGAAGGCAGAATGGCCCTCAGGAGTACATAGTCGAGAGGCAGGACTTGAGGTTGACGATCCCACTTTCGTGCCGCTAGGGGGAGCGCTTGGCCTTGGCAGAGAGAAGGCAGAATGAATGGCCCGCAGGAGTAGTCAAGAGCCTCAGAGAGGCAGGACTTGAGGTTGAGATTTCCACTTTTATGCCTCTAGAGGGAGCGCTTGGCTTTGGTAGAGAGAAACCTCAGCTTGCCTGGCAAACAAATGGGCCAATTTCCCCTCCCGTCCCCGCCCAAGGGCTCCTCCCAGCCCTGCAGATCTTCCCACCCCTCCTTCCCCTTCAATGTCCATTAGCTCATAACCTTCGGAGGAGGAAACTTCAGGAGCTGCTCCGAACCAAGGCTGGCGACTCCGAAGGGCGAGAGTCCTCAGGGGTGAGAAAGGCTTCCTTTCGGGTCCGGAGAAGCAGGAGGATCGACTATGACTTCTTGCAGGGCGGCAGTTTGGTCGTGGAAAGGAGGCAGGCGAGCTTCTTCATCCTGGGAAGAAGACCAGAAGATCCCTGGCCAGGATTGGGACCTCAGTCGGTCCCCGAGGAGCTGAATTGCAGCCAGAAGCCAAAGGCCAGCTTCCGCACAGCCGAAAACGGTGGCCAGTTGCACCCTTGGGAGTATTTGCCAATCTCCGCAAAGAAGTGACAAGCAGTGGCAAAAGTTTGCCATGGGAACGAAAGAGCTCATGGCGTCGGATTGGGAGAAAAACCCAAGACTGAAGTCGACCGGAGGCCGGCGGGGGGAATTCGGATCGACTGCGGTTTCATCCTGGAAACGAGGGAGGGGGGCTCGAGGGTCGTCCGGAGAAGAAGACCCAAAGCCCCCTGGCCAGGAGGGGGACCCACCTCGGGCCCGGGCCAGTTTGATGGCGATTTCCAAGGCAGCCAGAAGCAGAAAGCCAGCTTCAGCGTATCTGAAAACAGTTGCCAGTGGCATCCTTGGAAATATTGGCCAACGCTCGCAAGCAGCTGACAGGTGGTGGCAGAAAGTTGCCACCCGAGTCAAAGGGCTCATGGCGACGGCTTGGCATAAAAACGCCAATATCTCCTGGGGTTTCATAGCTGAGTCTAAACCAGCCTGATTTCCCTGATGCTGATTCAGGTGGAAACCCCGCAGGCTCCAACCACACTCTTCCCTCCTCAGGTAGGCTCTGCCACCCGGATCCTTTTATAGGACAGCCACGTCCTCACCTCGACGGGTCGGGTTTAGTCCGCTGAATCGGGGAGACTCGACGGGTCGGGTTTATTACACTGCATATAGGACTCGTGTATTTTCATGACAGCATTTTAGACTCGACGGGTCGGGTTAAGTACACTGCATATAGGACTCAGGTATTTTCAAGACAGCATTTTAGACTCGACGGGTCGGGTTAAGTACATTGAATATAAGAGTCATGTATTTTCATACCAACATTTTAGAATTTTACACTCTAGCCATCGTGTTTATTACATTGAATATAGAAGTTATGTATTTTCATGCCAGCATTTTCCAAAGCATTTTACACTCTACCCATCGTGTTTGTTACACTGAATATAGGAGTTATGTATTTTCATGCCAGCATTTTCCACAGCATTTTACACTCTACCCATCGTCTTTGTTACACTGAATATAGGAGTTATGTATTTTCATGCCAGCATTGTCCATAGCATTTTACACTCTACCAATCTTGTTTATTACACTGAATATAGGAGTTATTTATTTTCATGCCAGCATTTTCCACAGCATTTTGCACTCTACCCATCGTGTTTATTACACTGAATATAGGAGTCAAGTATTTTCATGCCAGAATTTCCGACAGCATTTTAGACTCGACGGGTCGGGTTTATCACACTGAATATATGAGTCATGTATATTCATTCCACGAATAGGAAAAAGAGGAATGATTAGCTTGCCGGGGGAATCTGTCCGGGGAGGTTGAGCTGTTTTGGGGGAAAGTTTCCTTCGGCTGTGGAGTGGGGAGGCTGGGGGAAGAACGTGCTAAGCCAGGGTGTCTTATCTGTTAAGGCTTTGTTGTTGGGACGTTTGGGAACTTCCACAAACAAGACGCCCCAACAAAGATAATCCTCACAGAGAAGACATTTTCATGTAGTATAGTTGGTTTTGGTTTGGAGTTTGCTGGGTACAATCCATCACAGTACTGAAGCTTTTGTTACTTCTGTAAGAACATAGTACTTTCCTAAGAACATAGCTAAAACAATTCTGAAGTAACACAATAATTGTAATAAATTTTATTAACAAAGTCTTTATTGTAACACTGTTTGTTGGTTTTCATATTTGTATAGTGGATTATAAGGTAAATATTATATTTCATGTTCCAAATATATTCTGTATACTGTTTAAAGTTACAGTATCTTGCAGGTTGAAGTAAGATTTCTAAGATTAAATATTTTCCACTCTACCCATCGTGTTTATTACACTGAATATAGATTGTCCTGCCTCGAGGACATCTCAGTGTGTCTTCCAGACAAAAGAAACTTGAAGAACTTCCTTCTTCCTGAAGACACACAGTAAACACCTCAGGTTACAACAGGGAATTATCTCACTCTCTGTGTTACATTCAGTCTCTCTCTCTCTAAGAGTAAACAAAGCAGTCTGTTAGGATGCCACTATATTCCAGCAACCGTGTGGTTCAACAGACATCTGTCAGCACTTAGAGAGGTCAACCTGGGCTTCTGCAAAACAAGTCACCTCGAAGGTGCTCAGTCACCGACCCAGGACCTGCTTCTGTCCTTCCCCAGAAAGTGGCCACAGTCTCATCGCAGGGGATTGCGAGGGATCCGGTTTATTTCAGAGCCAGGGAGCAATCCTTGAGGAGCTCTGCTTCCGAGGGTGGTTCCTCCTCCTGGGTTGGGGAGCTCCTCCGGTAAGGACCTTCAGGGGTTTAAACAACCTCCGAGGAGGCTCCTCAACAGGTCAAGAGAAAGAAATGACATGGAGGGTTTCACCATTTCAGGGGGGAAACAAGAAAAGAAAGAAAAGGGACAAAGGACAAGCCAGCCCCCCTCCCTGCCTCTTTCCCCTCCGCAGCTGGAGAAGGCTTGAAGGAGCCTCATGTAAATCGGGCGTGGAAAAACTGGCAGGGACACCGTGGGGGGGGGGGGCTTGGCCTTGCGTGCATAAATATGGCATCGATAAATTGGCATAGATACGCGGGGGGGAGAGCTTTGCCTTGGCATCGATAAATCTCACCTTCCTTTGGCAGAGCAATGCCGGAGAGCCTCGCACTTCAACTTTAATTTTTCATCTCGGGAGGGTGAAAATGGTGATTCAGAGAAAGTGCTCAGTCACCAACCCACGGACTGCTGCCATCCTTCCCCAGACAGTTTCATGATGTGTCTTTGCAAACTACGGAAAGAAATGGCTTCAGGCGGTGAACAGAACGGATTCTCTCCCAACTAAGCTTATGCTGCACAAAAGTGTTGGTGTCTCTTGAAATCACTCAGGTTTTACCCCGTGAAAACAGGCAAACGCCCAAGCCATTGGCTGTCTGTCCTGGGTGAGTTTCCAGGAAAGAGAGAAACCGTTGTCTTTTGTGGGCACAGATACGGTGCCTGTCCCTGGCACATGGGGGTTGGGGGAATAATTGCCAGTCCCCCACATCAGACAGCCTGAGAAACACGGCCCAAAGGAATTGACAGTATCAAGTGTAACGATATACGCTACGACCTCTGTATCCTCCGGATCGATCCATATCCTCTACATCATTCAATACTCAAATCAGAAACCAGGACCATTAAGGCATGGAGGATTCTGGGGAGCGAAGAAGGCTGACAGGGGGAGAATCAATTGGAAAATGCTGCTGGAGGAGAGGTCTTCCATGGAGTGCCAAAAAGACAGGGAAAGGGGTGCGGGAGCAAATCAAGCCTGAATGTTCTCTGGAGAGCAAGAAGACTAAAGGGAGGCTGCCCTGCATTTCACAAGATGACAGGACACTCCTTAGAGACCCCACCACTCTCATGCTGGGTGAAGGGGAGGTCAGTGGGAAAGGAGTTGGAAATATGGATATTTCAGCAGCAGATTAAATGAACACGTACTCGTCTTTAGCAGAGCCTTATTCTATATAGATCTCACGTAAAGCCTGCCACCCAACCCCTTTTTCAGTCTAGCAAAACAGAGAAAATAAGTACGGTAGTCAGACTTCCTTAGAAGTGTATAAAACTCAGTTTACTTACAACATTTTATGCCTCTTCAGATAACACAGGTTCAGTACTTGAAAATATGAAAGCAGAGAAGTAAAATATGCAGTTGTACATGTTAAGCATCCTCTAGGAGCTTGGTTCTACATCCTTAAAGCCAAAATGTTCCTGCTCCCATGAGCAGCCAAAGAAGGGAAGAAAGAAGAAAGATCAAAACATTTCAACTTGCAAGAAGTTGGGCTGTAAAAGAAGGAAGTTAGCAACAAACATTCCTTACATGCCATCTAACACATTAACTATCATGTAAGCACACACACACACACACACACACAGAGCATGTTAGGTTGCCTAAACAAACAAGCAAGCAAAACACCCTCGAACAATAACAACTTTGGCAGGAGCCTGGCCTTAGAAACTTCTAAAGTGGGCTGCCCCCTTTTGTGGGACAGATAAGCATGCCACCCAGATATTGCATCTCGCCTTTTGAATTGCAACAGTCCCATATTCTCCAATCTTAGCCAATCTTTTAACCCCTCTGGGCAGCATGCATAGTAGTAGATCTTTAAGAAAGCCTAGCCCTCCTCTCTCTGTCTGTAGTCTTGCATTATGTGCCTTTGGATTTTGAGATGTTCTAGGGTGTCAGTAGTTAAGATGGGGATTGAGTGAAATAAACATGATAATTTTGGCAGAGTGTTCATTTTAACTTTGGCAATAATCCAATCTGAAACCAATTTAACTGCCATGTAGTTTGTTGTGGCCCCAGAACTCTCTGACAGAGGGCTCAAATATCTCACAAAACTACAAATCCCAGACTCCCACAGGGTTGACCAAAAGCAGTTAAAACAGTGTCGAACCGGGTTGTTTCTGCAGTGCAGAGGGAGCGCCAGTGCCTCAGGTGGAGAAGGCAGAATGGCCCTCAGGAGTACATAGTCCAGAGGCAGGACTTGAGGCTGACGATCCCACTTTCGTGCCGCTAGGGGGAGCGCTTGGCCTTGGCAGAGAGAAGGCAGAATGAATGGCCCGCAGGAGTAGTCAAGAGCCTCAGAGAGGCAGGACTTGAGGTTGAGATTTCCACTTTTGTGCCGCTAGAGGGAGCGCTTGGCTTTGGCAGAGAGAAACCTCAGCTTGCCTGGCAAACAAATGGGCCAATTACCCCTCCAACCCCCCCCCCAAGGGCTCCTCCCAGCCCGGCAGATCTTCCCACCCCTCCTTCCCCTTCAATGTCCATTAGCTCATAACCTTCGGAGGAGGAAACTTCAGGAGCTGCTCCGAACCAAGGCTGGCGACTCGGGAGGAGGAGAGTCCTCAGGGGTGAGAAAGGCTTCCTTTCGGGTCCGGAGAAGCAGGAGGATCGACTATGACTTCTTGCAGGGCGGCAGTTTGGTCGTGGGAAGGAGGCAGGCGAGCTGGGAAGACGTCCTGGGAAGAAGACCAGAAGATCCCTGGCCAGGATAGGGACCTCAGTCGGTCCCCGAGGAGCTGAATTGCAACCAGAAGCCAAAGGCCAGCTTCCGCACAGCCGAAAACGGTGGCCAGTTGCACCCTTGGGAGTATTTGCCAATCTCCGCAAAGAAGTGACAAGCAGTGGCAAAAGTTTGCCATGGGAACGAAAGAGCTCATGGCGTCGGATTGGGAAAAAAACCCAAGACTGAAGTCGACCGGAGGCCGGCGGGGGGAATTCGGATCGATTGCGGTTTCATCCTGGAAACGAGGGAGGGGGGCTCGAGGGTCGTCCGGAGAAGAAGACCCAAAGCCCCCTGGCCAGGAGGGGGACCCACCTCGGGCCCGGGCCAGTTTCATGGCGATTTCCAAGGCAGCCAGAAGCAGAAAGCCAGCTTCGGCATACCTGAAAAAAGTTGCCAATGGCATCCTTGGAAATATTGGCCAACGCTCGCAAGCAGCTGACAGGTGGTGGCAGAAAGTTGCCACCCGAGTCAAAGGGCTCATGGCGACGGCTTGGCATAGAAACGCCAATATCTCCTGGGGTTTCATAGCTGAGTCTAACCCAGCCTGATTTCCCTGATGCTGACTCAGGTGGAAACCCCGCAGGCTCCAACCACACTCTTCCCTCCTCAGGTAGGCTCTGCCACCCGGATCCTTTTATAGGACAGCCACGTCCTCACCTCGACGGGTCGGGTTTAGTCCGCTGAATCGGGGAGACTCGGCGGGTCGGGTTAAGTACACTGCATATAGGACTCAGGGATTTTCAAGACAGCATTTTAGACTCGACGGGTCGGGTTTAGTACACTGAACATAAGAGTCATGTGTTTTCATACCAACAGTTTAGACAGAATTTTACACTCTAGCTATCCTGTTTATTACACTGAATATAGGTGTAATGTATTTTCACGCCAGTGTTTTCCACAGCAATTTCCAGTCTACCCATCGTGTTTGTTACACTGAATATAGGAGTTATGTATTTTCATGCCAGCATTGTCCACAGCATTTTACACCCTACCCATCTTATTTATTACACTGAATATAGGAGTTATTTATTTTCATGCCAGCATTTTCCACAGCATTTTGCACTCTACCCATCGTGTTTATTACACTGAATATAGGAGTCAAGTATTTTCATGCCAGAATTTCCGACAGCATTTTAGACTCGACGGGTCGGGTTTATCACATTGAATATATGATTCATGTATATTCATTCTACCAATAGGAAAAAGAGGTATGATTAGCTTGCCGGGGGAATCTGTCCGGGGAGGTTGAGCTGTTTTGGGGGAAAGTTTCCTTCGGCTGTGGAGTGGGGAGGCTGGGGGAAGAACGTGCTAAGCCAGGGTGTCTTATCTGTGAAGGCTTTGTTGTTGGGACGTTTGGGAACTTCCACAAACAAGACGCCCCAACAAAGATAATCCTCAGAGACAAGAGATTTTCATGTAGTATAGTTGGTTTTGGTTTGGAGTTTGCTGGGTACAATCCATCACAGTACTGAAGCTTTTGTTACTTCTGTAAGAACATAGTACTTACGTAAGAACATAGCTAAAACAATTCTGAAGTAACACAATAATTGTAATAACCTTTATTAACAAAGTCTTTATTGTAACACTGTTTTGTTGGTTTTCATATTTGTATAATGGATGGTAAGGTAAATATTATATTTCATGTTCCAAATATATTGTGTATACAGTTTAAAGTTCCAGTATCTTGGAGGTTGAAGTAAGTTTTCTAAGATTAAACATGCAGGAGCTTGTCCTGCCTCGACCTGCCTCGAGGACATCTCTACATGTCTTCCAGACAAAAGAAACTTGAAGAACTTCCTTCTTCCTGAAGACACACAGTAAACATCTCAGGTTACAAGAGGGACTTTGCTCACTCTCTGTGTTACATTCAGTCTCTCTCTCTCTAAGAGTAAACAAAGAAGTCTGTTCGGATGCCACTATATTCCAGCATCCGGCTGGTTCAACAGACATCTGTCAGCACTTAGAGAGGTCAACCTGGGCTTCTGCAAAACAAGTCACCTCGAAGGTGCTCAGTCACCGACCCAGGACCTGCTTCTGTCCTTCCCCAGAAAGTGGCCACAGTCTCATCGCAGGGGATTGCGAGGGATCCGGGTTTATTTCAGAGCCAGGGAGCAATCCTTGAGGATCTCTGCTTCCGAGGGTGGTTCCTCCTCCTGGGTTGGGGAGCTCCTCCGGTAAGGACCTTCAGGGGTTTAAACAACCTCCGAGGAGGCTCCTCAACAGGTCAAGAGAAAGAAATGACATGGAGGGTTTCACCATTTCAGGGGGGAAAACAAGAAAAGAAAGAAAAGGGACAAAGGACAAGCCAGCCCCCCTCCCTGCCTCTTTCCCGTCCGCAGCTGGAGAAGGCTTGAAGGAGCCTCGTGTAAATCGGGCGTGGAAAAACTGGCAGGGACACCGTGGGGGGGGGGGCTTGGCCTTGCGTGCATAAATATGGCATCGATAAATTGGCATAGATACGCGGGGGGGAGAGCTTTGCCTTGGCATCGATAAATCTCACCTTCCTTTGGCAGAGCAATGCCGGAGAGCCTCGCACTTCAGCTTTAATTTTTCTTCTCGGGAGGGTGAAGATGATGACTCAGAGAAAGTGCTCAGTCACCAACCCACGGACTGCTGCCATCCTTCCCCAAACAGTTTCATGGTGTGTCATTGCAAACTAAGGAAAGAAATGGCTTCAGGCGGTGAACAGAACGGATTCTTTCCCAACGGAGCTTCTGCTGCACGAAAGTGTTGGTCCCTCTTGAAATCAGGGGACCTTCTCTTTCCCACTCAGGTTTTACTGCGTGGGAAAGAGGCAAACGCCCCAAGCCATTGGCTGTCTGTCCTGGGTGAGTTTCCAGGAAAGAGAGAAACCGTTGTCTTTTGTGGGCACGGATACGGTGCCTGTCCCTGGCACATCAGGGGTTGGGGGAATTATTGCCAGTCCCCGACATCAGATAGCTTGAGAAACACGGCCCAAAGGAATTAACAGTGTCAAGTGTAACGATATACCCCACGACCTCTGTATCCTCCGGATCGATCCATATCCTCTACATCATTCAATACTCAAATCAGAAACCAGGACCATTAAGGCATGGAGGATTCTGGGGAGCGAAGAAGGCTGACAGGAGGAGAATCAATTGGAAAGTGCTGCTGGAGGAGAGGTCTTCCATGGAGTGCCAAAAAGACAGGGAAAGGGGTGCGAGAGCAAATCAAGCCTGAATGTTCTCTGGAGAGCAAGAAGACTAAAGGGAGGCTGCCCTGCATTTCACAAGATGACGGGACACTCCTTAGAAACCCCACCATTCTCATGCTGGGTGAAGGGGAGGTCAGTGGGAAAGGAGTTGGAAATTTGGATATTCCAACAGCAGATTAAATGAACACGTACTCGTCTTTAGCAGAGCCTTATTCTATATAGATCTCAAGTAAAGCCTGCCACCCAACCCCTTTTTCACAGTCTAGCAAAACAAAGAAAATAAGTACAGTAGTCAGACTTCCTTAGAAGTGTATTAAAATCAGTTTACTTACAACATTTTATGCCTCTTCAGATAACACAGGTTCAGTACTTGAAAATATGAAAGCAGAGAAGTAAAATATGCAGTTGTACATGTTAAGCATCCTCTAGGAGCTTGGTTCTACATCCTTAAAGCAAAAATGTGCCTGCTCCCATGAGCAGCCAAAGAAGAGAAGAAAGAAGAAAGATCAAAACATTTCAACTTGCAAGAGGTTGGGCTGTAAAAGAAGGAAGTTAGCAATAAACATTCCTTACATGCCATCTAACACATTAACTATCATGAAAGCACACACACACACACACACACACACACAGCATGTTAGGTTGCCTAAACAAACAAGTAAACACAACACCCTGGGGCTGGACCAGACTGCCCCCTTTTGTGGGGCAGATAAGCATGCCACCCAGATCTTGCATCTCGCCTTTTGAATTGCAACAGTCCCCTATTCTCTAATCTTAGCCAATCGTTTAACCCCTCTGAGCAGCATGCATAGTAGCAGATCTTTAAGAAAGCCTGGCCCTCTTCTCTCTGTATGTCGTCTTGCATTATGTGCCTTTGGATTTTGAGATGTTCTAGGGTGTCAGTAGTTAAGATGGGGATTGAGTGAAATAAATATGATAATTTTGGCAGAATGTTCATTTTAAGTTTGGCAATAATCCAGTCTGAAACCAATTTAACTGCCATGTAGTTTGTTGTGGCCCCAGAACTCTCTGACAGAGGGCTCAAATATCTCACAAAACTACAAATCCCAGAATTCCACAGGGTTGACCAAAAGCAGTTAAAACAGTGTGGAACTGGATTGTTTCTGCAGTGCAGAGGGAGCACCAGTGCCTCAGGTGGAGAAGGCAGAATGGCCCTCAGGAGTACTTAGTCGAGAGGCAGGACTTGAGGCTGACGATCCCACTTTTGTGCCGCTAGGGGGAGCGCTTGGCCTTGGCAGAGAGAAGGCAGAATGAATGGCCCGCAGGAGTAGTCAAGAGCCTCAGAGAGGCAGGACTTGAGGTTGAGATTTACACTTTGGTGCCGCTAGAGGGAGCGCTTGGCTTTGGCAGAGAGAAACCTCAGCTTGCCTGGCAAACAAATGGGCCAATTTCCCCTCCAACCCCCGCCCAAGGGCTCCTCCCAGCCCGGCAGATCTTCCCACCCCTCCTTCCCCTTCAATGTCCATTAGCTCATAACCTTCGGAGGAGGAAACTTCAGGAGCTGCTCCGAACCAAGGCTGGCGACTCGGGAGGAGGAGAGTCCTCAGGGGTGAGAAAGGCTTCCTTTCGGGTCCGGAGAAGCAGGAGGATCGACTATGACTTCTTGCAGGGCGGCAGTTTGGTCGTGGGAAGGAGGCAGGCGAGCTGGGAAGACGTCCTGGGAAGAAGACCAGAAGATCCCTGGCCAGGATAGGGACCTCAGTCGGTCCCCGAGGAACTGAATTGCAGCCAGAAGCCAAAGGCCAGCTTCCGCACAGCCGAAAACGGTGGCCAGTTGCACCCTTGGGAGTATTTGCCAATCTCCGCAAAGAAGTGACAAGCAGTGGCAAAAGTTTGCCATGGGAACGAAAGAGCTCATGGCGTCGGATTGGGAGAAAAACCCAAGACTGAAGTCGACCGGAGGCCGGCGGGGAGAATTCGGATCGACTGCGGTTTCATCCTGGAAACGAGGGAGGGGGGCTCGAGGGTCGTCCGGAGAAGAAGACCCAAAGCCCCCTGGCCAGGAGGGGGACCCACCTCGGGCCCGGGCCAGTTTCATGGCGATTTCCAAGGCAGCCAGAAGCAGAAAGCCAGCTTCGGCATACCTGAAAAAAGTTGCCAATGGCATCCTTGGAAATATTGGCCAACGCTCGCAAGCAGCTGACAGGTGGTGGCAGAAAGTTGCCACCCGAGTCAAAGGGCTCATGGCGACGGCTTGGCATAGAAACGCCAATATCTCCTGGGCTTTCATAGCTGAGTCTAACCCAGCCTGATTTCCCTGATGCTGATTCAGGTGGAAACCCCGCAGGCTCCAACCACACTCTTCCCTCCTCAGGTAGGCTCTGCCACCCGGATCCTTTTATAGGACAGCCACGTCCTCACCTCGACGGGTCGGGTTTAGTCCGCTGAATCGGGGAGACTCGACCGGTCGGGTTAAGTACACTGCATATAGGACTCAGGGATTTTCAAGACAGCATTTTAGACTCGACGGGTCGGGTTTAGTACACTGAACATAAGAGTCATATATATTCATGCCAACAGTTTAGACAGAATTTTACACTCTAGCTATCGTGTTTATTACACTGAATATAGGTGTAATGTATTTTCACGCCAGTGTTTTCCACAGCAATTTCCAGTCTACCCATCGTGTTTGTTACACTGAATATAGGAGTTATGTATTTTCATGCCAGCATTGTCCACAGCATTTTACACCCTACCCATCTTATTTATTACACTGAATATAGGAGTTATTTATTTTCATGCCAGCATTTTCCACAGCATTTTGCACTCTACCCATCGTGTTTATTACACTGAATATAGGAGTCAAGTATTTTCATGCCAGAATTTCCGACAGCATTTTAGACTCGACGGGTCGGGTTTATCACATTGAATATATGATTCATGTATATTCATTCCACCAATAGGAAAAAGAGGTATGATTAGCTTGCCGGGGGAATCTGTCCGGGGAGGTTGAGCTGTTTTGGGGGAAAGTTTCCTTCGGCTGTGGAGTGGGGAGGCTGGGGGAAGAACGTGCTTAGCCAGGGTGTCTTATCTGTGAAGGCTTTGTTGTTGGGACGTTTGGGAACTTCCACAAACAAGACGCCCCAACAAAGATAATCCTCAGAGACAAGAGATTTTCATGTAGTATAGTTGGTTTTGGTTTGGAGTTTGCTGGGTACAATCCATCACAGTACTGAAGCTTTTGTTACTTCTGTAAGAACATAGTACTTACGTAAGAACATAGCTAAAACAATTCTGAAGTAACACAATAATTGTAATAACCTTTATTAACAAAGTCTTTATTGTAACACTGTTTTGTTGGTTTTCATATTTGTATAATGGATGGTAAGGTAAATATTATATTTCATGTTCCAAATATATTGTGTATACAGTTTAAAGTTCCAGTATCTTGGAGGTTGAAGTAAGTTTTCTAAGATTAAACATGCAGGAGCTTGTCCTGCCTCGACCTGCCTCGAGGACATCTCTACATGTCTTCCAGACAAAAGAAACTTGAAGAACTTCCTTCTTCCTGAAGACACACAGTAAACATCTCAGGTTACAAGAGGGACTTTGCTCACTCTCTGTGTTACATTCAGTCTCTCTCTCTCTAAGAGTAAACAAAGAAGTCTGTTCGGATGCCACTATATTCCAGCATCCGGCTGGTTCAACAGACATCTGTCAGCACTTAGAGAGGTCAACCTGGGCTTCTGCAAAACAAGTCACCTCGAAGGTGCTCAGTCACCGACCCAGGACCTGCTTCTGTCCTTCCCCAGAAAGTGGCCACAGTCTCATCGCAGGGGATTGCGAGGGATCCGGGTTTATTTCAGAGCCAGGGAGCAATCCTTGAGGATCTCTGCTTCCGAGGGTGGTTCCTCCTCCTGGGTTGGGGAGCTCCTCCGGTAAGGACCTTCAGGGGTTTAAACAACCTCCGAGGAGGCTCCTCAACAGGTCAAGAGAAAGAAATGACATGGAGGGTTTCACCATTTCAGGGGGGAAAACAAGAAAAGAAAGAAAAGGGACAAAGGACAAGCCAGCCCCCCTCCCTGCCTCTTTCCCGTCCGCAGCTGGAGAAGGCTTGAAGGAGCCTCGTGTAAATCGGGCGTGGAAAAACTGGCAGGGACACCGTGGGGGGGGGGCTTGGCCTTGCGTGCATAAATATGGCATCGATAAATTGGCATAGATACGCGGGGGGGAGAGCTTTGCCTTGGCATCGATAAATCTCACCTTCCTTTGGCAGAGCAATGCCGGAGAGCCTCGCACTTCAGCTTTAATTTTTCTTCTCGGGAGGGTGAAGATGATGACTCAGAGAAAGTGCTCAGTCACCAACCCACGGACTGCTGCCATCCTTCCCCAAACAGTTTCATGGTGTGTCATTGCAAACTAAGGAAAGAAATGGCTTCAGGCGGTGAACAGAACGGATTCTTTCCCAACGGAGCTTCTGCTGCACGAAAGTGTTGGTCCCTCTTGAAATCAGGGGACCTTCTCTTTCCCACTCAGGTTTTACTGCGTGGGAAAGAGGCAAACGCCCCAAGCCATTGGCTGTCTGTCCTGGGTGAGTTTCCAAGAAAGAGAGAAACCGTTGTCTTTTGTGGGCACAGATACGGTGCCTGTCCCTGGCACATCAGGGGTTGGGGGAATAATTGCCAGTCCCCCACATCAGATAGCCTGAGAAACACGGCCCAAAGGAATTGACAGTATCAAGTGTAACGATATACCCCACGACCTCTGTATCCTCCGGATCGCTCCATATCCTCTACATCATTCAATACTCAAATCAGAAACCAGGACCATTAAGGCATGGAGGATTCTGGGGAGCGAAGAAGGCTGACAGGAGGAGAATCAATTGGAAAGTGCTGCTGGAGGAGAGGTCTTCCATGGAGTGCCAAAAAGACAGGGAAAGGGGTGCGAGAGCAAATCAAGCCTGAATGTTCTCTGGAGAGCAAGAAGACTAAAGGGAGGCTGCCCTGCATTTCACAAGATGACGGGACACTCCTTAGAAACCCCACCATTCTCATGCTGGGTGAAGGGGAGGTCAGTGGGAAAGGAGTTGGAAATTTGGATATTCCAACAGCAGATTAAATGAACACGTACTCGTCTTTAGCAGAGCCTTATTCTATATAGATCTCAAGTAAAGCCTGCCACCCAACCCCTATTTCACAGTCTAGTAAAACAAAGAAAATAAGTACAGTAGCCAGACTTCCTTAGAAGTGTATAAAACTCAGTTTACTTACAACATTTTATGCCTCTTCAGATAACACAGGTTCAGTACTTGAAAATATGAAAGCAGAGAAGTAAAATATGCAGTTGTACATGTTAAGCATCCTCTAGGAGCTTGGTTCTACACCCTTAAAGCAAAAATGTGCCTGCTCCCATGAGCAGCCAAAGAAGAGAAGAAAGAAGAAAGATCAAAACATTTCAACTTGCAAGAGGTTGGGCTGTAAAAGAAGGAAGTTAGCAATAAACATTCCTTACATGCCATCTAACACATTAACTATCATGTAAGCACACACACACACACACACACATAGCGTGTTAGGTTGCCTAAACAAACAAGTAAACACAACACCCTCGGGGCTGGAGCAAACTGCCCCGTTTTGTGGGACAGATAAGCATGCCACCCAGATCTTGCATCTCGCCTTTTGAATTGCAACAGTCCCCTATTCTCCAATCTTAGCCAATCTTTTAATCCCTCTGGGCAGCATGCATAGTAGCAGATCTTTAAGAAAGACTGGCCCTCCTCTTTCTGTATGTAGTCTTGCATTATGTGCCTTTGGATTTTGAGATGTTCTAGGGTGTCAGTAGTTAAGATGGGGATTGAGTGAAATAAACATGATAATTTTGGCAGAATGTTCATTTTAAGTTTGGCAATAATCCAGTCTGAAACCAATTTAACTGCCATGTAGTTTGTTGTGGCCCCAGAACTCTCTGACAGAGGGCTCAAATATCTCACAAAACTACAAATCCCAGAATTCCACAGGGTTGACCAAAAGCAGTTAAAACAGTGTCGAACTGGATTGTTTCTGCAGTGCAGAGGGAGCACCAGTGCCTCAGGTGGAGAAGGCAGAATGGCCCTCAGGAGTACTTAGTCGAGAGGCAGGACTTGAGGCTGACGATCCCACTTTTGTGCCGCTAGGGGGAGCGCTTGGCCTTGGCAGAGAGAAGGCAGAATGAATGGCCCGCAGGAGTAGTCAAGAGCCTCAGAGAGGCAGGACTTGAGGTTGAGATTTACACTTTTGTGCCGCTAGAGGGAGCGCTTGGCTTTGGCAGAGAGAAACCTCAGCTTGCCTGGCAAACAAATGGGCCAATTTCCCCTCCAACCCCCGCCCAAGGGCTCCTCCCAGCCCGGCAGATCTTCCCACCCCTCCTTCCCCTTCAATGTCCATTAGCTCATAACCTTCGGAGGAGGAAACTTCAGGAGCTGCTCCGAACCAAGGCTGGCGACTCGGGAGGAGGAGAGTCCTCAGGGGTGAGAAAGGCTTCCTTTCGGGTCCGGAGAAGCAGGAGGATCGACTATGACTTCTTGCAGGGCGGCAGTTTGGTCGTGGGAAGGAGGCAGGCGAGCTGGGAAGACGTCCTGGGAAGAAGACCAGAAGATCCCTGGCCAGGATAGGGACCTCAGTCGGTCCCCGAGGAGCTGAATTGCAGCCAGAAGCCAAAGGCCAGCTTCCGCACAGCCGAAAACGGTGGCCAGTTGCACCCTTGGGAGTATTTGCCAATCTCCGCAAAGAAGTGACAAGCAGTGGCAAAAGTTTGCCATGGGAACGAAAGAGCTCATGGCGTCGGATTGGGAGAAAAACCCAAGACTGAAGTCGACCGGAGGCCGGCGGGGAGAATTCGGATCGACTGCGGTTTCATCCTGGAAACGAGGGAGGGGGGCTCGAGGGTCGTCCGGAGAAGAAGACCGAAAGCCCCCTGGCCAGGAGGGGGACCCACCTCGGGCCCGGGCCAGTTTCATGGCGATTTCCAAGGCAGCCAGAAGCAGAAAGCCAGCTTCAGCGTATCTGAAAACAGTTGCCAGTGGCATCCTTGGAAATATTGGCCAACGCTCGCAAGCAGCTGACAGGTGGTGGCAGAAAGTTGCCACCCGAGTCAAAGGGCTCATGGCGACGGCTTGGCATAAAAACGCCAATATCTCCTGGGGTTTCATAGCTGAGTCTAACCCAGCCTGATTTCCCTGATGCTGATTCAGGTGGAAACCCCGCAGGCTCCAACCACACTCTTCCCTCCTCAGGTAGGCTCTGCCACCCGGATCCTTTTATAGGACAGCCACGGCCTCACCTCGACGGGTCGGGTTTAGTCCGCTGAATCGGGGAGACTCGACCGGTCGGGTTAAGTACACTGCATATAGGACTCAGGGATTTTCAAGACAGCATTTTAGACTCGACGGGTCGGGTTTAGTACACTGAACATAAGAGTCATGTATTTTCATGCCAACATTTTAGACGTGTTTATTACACTGAATATATGACTAATGTATTTTCACGCCAGCATTTTCCACAGCATTTTACACTCTACCCATCCTGTTTATTACATTGAATATAGAAGTTATGTATTTTCATGCCAGCATTTCCCACAGCATTTTACACTCTACCCATCGTGTTTGTTACACTGAATATAGAAGTTATGTATTTTCACCCCAGCAATTTCCAGTCTACCCATCGTGTTTGTTACACTGAATATAGGAGTTATGTATTTTCATGCCAGCATTGTCCACAGCATTTTACACTCTACCCATCTTGTTTATTACACTGAATATAGGAGTTATTTATTTTCATGCCAGCATTTTCCACAGCATTTTGCACTCTACCCATCGTGTTTGTTACACTGAATATAGGAGTCAAGTATTTTCATGCCAGAATTTCCGACAGCATTTTAGACTCGACGGGTCGGGTTTTTCACATTGAATATATGATTCATGTATATTCATTCCACCAATAGGAAAAAGAGGTATGATTAGCTTGCCGGGGGAATCTGTCCGGGGAGGTTGAGCTCTTTAGGGGGAAAGTTTTCTTCGGCTGTGGAGTGGGGAGGCTGGGGGAAGAACGTGCTAAGCCAGGGTGTCTTATCTGTGAAGGCTTTGTTGTTGGGACGTTTGGGAACTTCCACAAACAAGACGTCCCAACAAAGATAATCCTCACAGACAAGACATTTTCATGTAGTATAGTTGGTTTTGGTTTGGAGTTTGCTGGGTACAATCCATCACAGTACTGAAGCTTTTGTTACTTATGAAATAACATCGTACTTTCGTAAGAACATAGCTAAAACAATTCTGAAGTAACACAATAATTGTAATAACCTTTATTAACAAAGTCTTTATTGTAACACTGTTTTGTTGGTTTTCATATTTGTATAATGGATGGTAAGGTAAATATTATATTTCATGTTCCAAATATATTGTGTATACAGTTTAAAGTTCCAGTATCTTGGAGGTTGAAGTAGGATTTCTAAGATTAAACATGCAGGAGCTTGTCCTGCCTCGACCTGCCTCGAGGACATCTCTACCTGTCTTCCAGACAACAGAAACTTGAAGAATTTCCTTCTTCCTGAAGACACACAGTAAACATCTCAGGTTACAACAGGGAATTATCTCACTCTCTGTGTTACTTTCAGTCTCTCTCTCTAAGAGTAAACAAAGCAGTCTGTTAGGATGCCACTATATTCCACCAACCGTGTGGTTCAACAGACATCTGTCAGCACTTAGAGAGGTCAACCTGGGCTTCTGCAAAACAAGTCACCTCGAAGGTGCTCAGTCACCGACCCAGGACCTGCTTCTGTCCTTCCCCAGAAAGTGGCCACAGTCTCATCGCAGGGGATTGCGAGGGATCCGGGTTTATTTCAGAGCCAGGGAGCAATCCTTGAGGATCTCTGCTTCCGAGGGTGGTTCCTCCTCCTGGGTTGGGGAGCTCCTCCGGTAAGGACCTTCAGGGGTTTAAACAACCTCCGAGGAGGCTCCTCAACAGGTCAAGAGAAAGAAATGACATTGAGGGTTTCACCATTTCAGGGGGGAAAACAAGAAAAGAAAGAAAAGGGACAAAGGACAAGCCAGCCCCCCTCCCTGCCTCTTTCCCCTCCGCAGCTGGAGAAGGCTTGAAGGAGCCTCGTGTAAATCGGGCGTGGAAAAACTGGCAGGGACACCGGGGGGGGGGGGCTTGGCCTTGCGTGCATAAATATGGCATCGATAAATTGGCATAGATACGCGGGGGGGAGAGCTTTGCCTTGGCATCGATAAATCTCACCTTCCTTTGGCAGAGCAATGCCGGAGAGCCTCGCACTTCAGCTTTAATTTTTCTTCTCGGGAGGGTGAAGATGATGACTCAGAGAAAGTGCTCAGTCACCAACCCACGGACTGCTGCCATCCTTCCCCAAACAGTTTCATGGTGTGTCATTGCAAACTAAGGAAAGAAATGGCTTCAGGCGGTGAACAGAACGGATTCTTTCCCAACGGAGCTTCTGCTGCACGAAAGTGTTGGTCCCTCTTGAAATCAGGGGACCTTCTCTTTCCCACTCAGGTTTTACTGCGTGGGAAAGAGGCAAACGCCCCAAGCCATTGGCTGTCTGTCCTGGGTGAGTTTCCAGGAAAGAGAGAAACCGTTGTCTTTTGTGGGCACGGATACGGTGCCTGTCCCTGGCACATCAGGGGTTGGGGGAATTATTGCCAGTCCCCCACATCAGACAGCCTGAGAAACACGGCCCAAAGGAATTGACAGTGTCAAGTGTAACGATATACCCCACGACCTCTGTATCCTCCGGATCGCTCCATATCCTCTACATCATTCAATACTCAAATCAGAAACCAGGACCATTAAGGCATGGAGGATTCTGGGGAGCGAAGAAGGCTGACAGGAGGAGAATCAATTGGAAAGTGCTGCTGGAGGAGAGGTCTTCCATGGAGTGCCAAAAAGACAGGGAAAGGGGTGCGAGAGCAAATCAAGCCTGAATGTTCTCTGGAGAGCAAGAAGACTAAAGGGAGGCTGCCCTGCATTTCACAAGATGACGGGACACTCCTTAGAAACCCCACCATTCTCATGCTGGGTGAAGGGGAGGTCAGTGGGAAAGGAGTTGGAAATTTGGATATTCCAACAGCAGATTAAATGAACATGTACTCGTCTTTAGCAGAGCCTTATTCTATATAGATCTCAAGTAAAGCCTGCCACCCAACCCCTATTTCACAGTCTAGCAAAACAAAGAAAATAAGTACAGTCGTCAGACTTCCTTAGAAGTGTATAAAACTCAGTTTACTTACAACATCTTATGCCTCTTCAGATAACACAGGTTCAGTACTTGAAAAGATGAAAGCAGAGAAGTAAAACATGCAGTTGTACATGTTAAGCATCCTCTAGGAGCTTGGTTCTACATCCTTAAAGCAAAAATGTGCCTGCTCCCATGAGCAGCCAAAGAAGGGAAGAAAGAAGGAAGATCAAAACATTTCAACTTGCAAGAGGTTGGGCTGTAAAAGAAGGAAGTTAGCAATAAACATTCCTTACATCTCATCTAACACATTAACTATCATGTAAGCACACACACACACACACACACATAGCGTGTTAGGTTGCCTAAACAAACAAGTAAACACAACACCCTCGGGGCTGGAGCAAACTGCCCCGTTTTGTGGGACAGATAAGCATGCCACCCAGATCTTGCATCTCGCCTTTTGAATTGCAACAGTCCCCTATTCTCCAATCTTAGCCAATCTTTTAATCCCTCTGGGCAGCATGCATAGTAGCAGATCTTTAAGAAAGACTGGCCCTCCTCTTTCTGTATGTAGTCTTGCATTATGTGCCTTTGGATTTTGAGATGTTCTAGGGTGTCAGTAGTTAAGATGGGGATTGAGTGAAATAAACATGATAATTTTGGCAGAATGTTCATTTTAACTTTGGCAATAATCCAGTCTGAAACCAATTTAACTGCCATGTAGTTTGTTGTGGCCCCAGAACGCTCTGACATAGGGCTCAAATATCTCACAAAACTACAAATCCCAGAATTCCACACGGTTGACCCAAAGCAGTTAAAACAGTGTCGAACCGGGTTGTTTCTGCAGTGCAGAGGGAGCGTCAGTGCCTCAGGTGGAGAAGGCAGAATGGCCCTCAGGATTACATAGTCGAGAGGCAGGACTTGAGATTGACGATCCCACTTTTGTGCCGCTAGGGGGAGCGCTTGGCCTTGGCAGAGAGAAGGCAGAATGAATGGCCCGCAGGAGTAGTCAAGAGCCTCAGAGAGGCAGGACTTGAGGTTGAGATTTCCACTTTTGTGCCGCTAGAGGGAGCGCTTGGCTTTGGCAGAGAGAAACCTCAGCTTGCCTGGCAAACAAATGGGCCAATTTCCCCTCCAACCCCCGCCCAAGGGCTCCTCCCAGCCCTGCAGATCGTCCCACCCCTCCTTCCCCTTCAATGTCCATTAGCTCATAACCTTCGGAGGAGGAAACTTCAGGAGCGGCTCCGAACCAAGGCTGGCGACTCCGAAGGGCGAGAGTCCTCAGGGGTGAGAAAGGCTTCCTTTCGGGTCCGGAGAAGCAGGAGGATCGACTATGACTTCTTGCAGGGCGGCAGTTTGGTCGTGGGAAGGAGGCAGGCGAGCTGGGGAGACGTCCTGGGAAGAAGACCAGAAGATCCCTGGCCAGGATTGGGACCTCAGTCGGTCCCCGAGGAGCTGAATTGCAGCCAGAAGCCAAAGGCCAGCTTCCGCACAGCCGAAAACGGTGGCCAGTTGCACCCTTGGGAGTATTTGCCAACCTCGGCAAAGAAGTGACAAGCAGTGGCAAAAGTTTGCCATGGGAACAAAAGAGCTCATGGCGTCGGATTGGGATAAAAACCCAAGACTGAAGTCGACCGGAGGCCGGCGGGGGGAATTCGGATCGACTGCGGTTTCGTCCTGGAAACGAGGGAGGGGGGCTCGAGGGTCGTCCGGAGAAGAAGACCCAAAGCCCCCTGGCCAGGAGGAGGACCCACCTCGGGCCCGGGCCAGTTTCATGGCGATTTCCAAGGCAGCCAGAAGCAGAAAGCCAGCTTCGGCATACCTGAAAAAAGTTGCCAATGGCATCCTTGGAAATATTGGCCAACGCTCGCAAGCAGCTGACAGGTGGTGGCAGAAAGTTGCCACCCGAGTCAAAGGGCTCATGGCGACGGCTTGGCATAAAAACGCCAATATCTCCTGGGCTTTCATAGCTGAGTCTAACCCAGCCTGATTTCCCTGATGCTGACTCAGGTGGAAACCCCGCAGGCTCCAACCACACTCTTCCCTCCTCAGGTAGGCTCTGCCACCCGGATCCTTTTATAGGACAGCCACGGCCTCACCTCGACGGGTCGGGTTTAGTCCGCTGAATCGGGGAGACGCGACGGGTCGGGTTAAGTCCACTGCATATAGGACTCAGGTGTTTTCAAGACAGCATTTTAGACTCGACGGGTCGGGTTTAGTACACTGAACATAAGAGTCATATATATTCATGCCAACATTTTAGACAGAATTTTACACTCTACCCGTCGTGTCTTTTACACTGAATATATGAGTAATGTATTTTCACGCCAGCATTTTCCACAGCATTTTACACTCTACCCATCCTGTTTATTACATTGAATATAGGAGTTATGTACTGTATTTTCATGCCATCATTTCCCACAGCATTTTACACTCTACCCATCGTGTTTAATACATTGAATATAGAAGTTATGTATTTTCATGCCAGCATTTTCCACAGCATTTTGCACTCTACCCATCGTGTTTATTACACTGAATATAGGAGTTATGTATTTTCATGCCAGCATTTTGCACTCTACCCATCTTGTTTATTACACTGAATATAGGAGTCAAATATTTTCATGCCAGAATTTCCGACAGCATTTTAGACTCGACGTTCGGGTTTATCACACTGAATATATGAGTCATGTATATTCATTCCACGAATAGGAAAAAGAGGTATGATTAGCTTGCCGGGGGAATCTGTCCGGGGAGTTTGAGGTCTTTAGGGGGAAAGTTTCCTTCGGCTGTGGAGTGGGGAGGCTGGGGGAAGAACGTGCTAAGCCAGGGTGTCTTATCTGTGAAGGCTTTGTTGTAGGGACGTTTGGGAACTTCCACAAACAAGACGTCCCAACAAAGATAATCCTCACAGACAAGACATTTTCATGTAGTATAGTTGGTTTTGGTTTGGAGTTTGCTGGGTACAATCCATCACAGTACTGAAGCTTTCGTTACTTCTGTAATAACATAGTACTTTCGTAAGAACATAGCTAAAACAATTCTGAAGTAACACAATAATTGTAATAACCTTTATTAACAAAGTCTTTATTGTAACACTGTTTTGTTAGTTTTCATATTTGTATAGTGAATGGTAAGGTAAATATTGTATTTCATGTTCCAAATATATTGTGTATACAGTTTAAAGTTACAGTATCTTGGAGACTGAAATAAGATTTCTAAGATTAAACATGCAGGAGCTTGTCCTGCCTCGACCTGCCTCGAGGACATCTCTACGTGTCTTCCAGAGAAAAGAAACTTGAATAACTTCCTTCTTCCTGAAGACACACAGTAAACATCTCAGGTTACAACAGGGACTTAGCTCACTATCTGTGTTACTTTCAGTCTCTCTCTCTCTAAGAATAAACAAAGCAGTATGTTAGGATCCCACTATATTCCACCAACCGTGTGGTTCAATAGACAGACATCTGTCAGCACTTAGAGAGGTCAACCTGGGCTTCTGCAAAACAAGTCACGTCGAAGGTGCTCAGTCACCGACCCAGGACCTGCTTCTGTCCTTCCCCAGAAAGTGGCCACAGTCTCATCGCAGGGGATTGCGAGGGATCCGGGTTTATTTCAGAGCCAGGGAGCAATCCTTGAGGATCTCTGCTTCCGAGGGTGGTTCCTCCTCCTGGGTTGGAGAGCTCCTCCGGTAAGGACCTTCAGGGGTTTAAACAACCTCCGAGGAGGCTCCTCAACAGGTCAAGAGAAAGAAATGACATTGAGGGGTTCACCATTTCAGGGGGGAAAACAAGAAAAGAAAGAAAAGGGACAAAGGACAAGCCAGCCCCCTCCCTGCCTCTGCCCCTCTCCTCAGCTGGAGAAGGCTTGAAGGAGCCTCATGTAAATCGGGCATGGAAAAACTGGCAGGGACACTGGGGGGGGGGGCTTGGCCTTGCGTGCATAAATATGGCATCGATAAATTGGCATAGATACGCGGGGGGGAGAGCTTTGCCTTGGCATCGATAAATCTCACCTTCCTTTGGCAGAGCAATGCCGGAGAGCCTCGCACTTCAACTTTAATTTTTCATCTCGGGAGGGTGAAAATGGTGATTCAGAGAAAGTGCTCAGTCACCAACCCACGGACTGCTGCCATCCTTCCCCAGACAGTTTCATGATGTGTCTTTGCAAACTACGGAAAGAAATGGCTTCAGGCGGTGAACAGAACGGATTCTCTCCCAACTAAGCTTATGCTGCACAAAAGTGTTGGTGTCTCTTGAAATCACTCAGGTTTTACCCCGTGAAAACAGGCAAACGCCCAAGCCATTGGCTGTCTGTCCTGGGTGAGTTTCCAGGAAAGAGAGAAACCGTTGTCTTTTGTGGGCACAGATACGGTGCCTGTCCCTGGCACATGGGGGTTGGGGGAATAATTGCCAGTCCCCCACATCAGACAGCCTGAGAAACACGGCCCAAAGGAATTGACAGTATCAAGTGTAACGATATACGCTACGACCTCTGTATCCTCCGGATCGCTCCATATCCTCTACATCATTCAATACTCAAATCAGAAACCAGGACCAGTAAGGCATGGAGGTTTCTGGGGAGCGAAGAAGGCTGACAGGAGGAGAATCAATTGGAAAATGCTGCTGGAGGAGAGGTCTTCCATGGAGTGCCAAAAAGACAGGGAAAGGGGTGCGGGAGCAAATCAAGCCTGAATGTTCTCTGGAGAGCAAGAAGACTAAAGGGAGGCTGCCCTGCATTTCACAAGATGACGGGACACTCCTTAGAGACCCCACCACTCTCATGCTGGGTGAAGGGGAGGTCAGTGGGAAAGGAGTTGGAAATATGGATATTTCAGCAGCAGATTAAATGAACACGTACTCGTCTTTAGCAGAGCCTTATTCTATATAGATCTCACGTAAAGCCTGCCACCCAACCCCTTTTTCACAGTCTAGCAAAACAGAGAAAATAAGTACGGTAGTCAGACTTCCTTAGAAGTGTATAAAACTCAGTTTACTTACAACATTTTATGCCTCTTCAGATAACACAGGTTCAGTACTTGAAAATATGAAAGCAGAGAAGTAAAATATGCAGTTGTACATGTTAAGCATCCTCTAGGAGCTTGGTTCTACATCCTTAAAGCCAAAATGTTCCTGCTCCCATGAGCAGCCAAAGAAGGGAAGAAAGAAGAAAGATCAAAACATTTCAACTTGCAAGAAGTTGGGCTGTAAAAGAAGGAAGTTAGCAACAAACATTCCTTACATGCCATCTAACACATTAACTATCATGTAAGCACACACACACACACACACACACAGAGCATGTTAGGTTGCCTAAACAAACAAGCAAGCAAAACACCCTCGAACAATAACAACTTTGGCAGGAGCCTGGCCTTAGAAACTTCTAAAGTGGGCTGCCCCCTTTTGTGGGACAGATAAGCATGCCACCCAGATATTGCATCTCGCCTTTTGAATTGCAACAGTCCCATATTCTCCAATCTTAGCCAATCTTTTAACCCCTCTGGGCAGCATGCATAGTAGTAGATCTTAAGAAAGCCTAGCCCTCCTCTCTCTGTCTGTAGTCTTGCATTATGTGCCTTTGGATTTTGAGATGTTCCAGGGTGTCAGTAGTTAAGATGGGGATTGAGTGAAATAAACATGATAATTTTGGCAGAGTGTTCATTTTAACTTTGGCAATAATCCAATCTGAAACCAATTTAACTGCCATGTAGTTTGTTGTGGCCCCAGAACTCTCTGACAGAGGGCTCAAATATCTCACAAAACTACAAATCCCAGACTCCCACAGGGTTGACCAAAAGCAGTTAAAACAGTGTCGAACCGGGTTGTTTCTGCAGTGCAGAGGGAGCGCCAGTGCCTCAGGTGGAGAAGGCAGAATGGCCCTCAGGAGTACATAGTCCAGAGGCAGGACTTGAGGCTGACGATCCCACTTTCGTGCCGCTAGGGGGAGCGCTTGGCCTTGGCAGAGAGAAGGCAGAATGAATGGCCCGCAGGAGTAGTCAAGAGCCTCAGAGAGGCAGGACTTGAGGTTGAGATTTCCACTTTTGTGCCGCTAGAGGGAGCGCTTGGCTTTGGCAGAGAGAAACCTCAGCTTGCCTGGCAAACAAATGGGCCAATTTCCCCTCCAACCCCCCCCCCCAAGGGCTCCTCCCAGCCCGGCAGATCTTCCCACCCCTCCTTCCCCTTCAATGTCCATTAGCTCATAACCTTCGGAGGAGGAAACTTCAGGAGCTGCTCCGAACCAAGGCTGGCGACTCGGGAGGAGGAGAGTCCTCAGGGGTGAGAAAGGCTTCCTTTCGGGTCCGGAGAAGCAGGAGGATCGACTATGACTTCTTGCAGGGCGGCAGTTTGGTCGTGGGAAGGAGGCAGGCGAGCTGGGAAGACGTCCTGGGAAGAAGACCAGAAGATCCCTGGCCAGGATAGGGACCTCAGTCGGTCCCCGAGGAGCTGAATTGCAGCCAGAAGCCAAAGGCCAGCTTCCGCACAGCCGAAAACGGTGGCCAGTTGCACCCTTGGGAGTATTTGCCAATCTCCGCAAAGAAGTGACAAGCAGTGGCAAAAGTTTGCCATGGGAACGAAAGAGCTCATGGCGTCGGATTGGGAGAAAAACCCAAGACTGAAGTCGACCGGAGGCCGGCGGGGAGAATTCGGATCGACTGCGGTTTCATCCTGGAAACGAGGGAGGGGGGCTCGAGGGTCGTCCGGAGAAGAAGACCCAAAGCCCCCTGGCCAGGAGGGGGACCCACCTCGGGCCCGGGCCAGTTTCATGGCGATTTCCAAGGCAGCCAGAAGCAGAAAGCCAGCTTCGGCATACCTGAAAACAGTTGCCAGGGGCATCCTTGGAAATATTGGCCAACGCTCGCAAGCAGCTGACAGGTGGTGGCAGAAAGTTGCCACCCGAGTCAAAGGGCTCATGGCGACGGCTTGGCATAAAAACGCCAATATCTCCTGGGCTTTCATAGCTGAGTCTAACCCAGCCTGATTTCCCTGATGCTGATTCAGGTGGAAACCCCGCAGGCTCCAACCACACTCTTCCCTCCTCAGGTAGGCTCTGCCACCCGGATCCTTTTATAGGACAGCCACGGCCTCACCTCGACGGGTCGGGTTTAGTCCGCTGAATCGGGGAGACTCGACCGGTCGGGTTAAGTACACTGCATATAGGACTCAGGGATTTTCAAGACAGCATTTTAGACTCGACGGGTCGGGTTTAGTACACTGAACATAAGAGTCATGTGTTTTCATACCAACATTTCAGACAGATTTTTACACTCTAGCTATCGTGTTTATTACACTGACTATATGAGTAATGTATTTTCATACCAGCAATTTCCAAAGCATTTACACTCTACCCATCCTGTTTATTACGTTGAATATAGGAGTTATGTCTTTTCGTACCGGCATTTTCTACAGCATTTTGCACTCTACCCGTCGTATTTATTACACTGAATATAGGAGTCAAGTATTTTCATGCCAGAATTTTATACAGCATTATAGACTCGACAGGTCGGGTTTATCACACTGAATATAGGAGTTATGTATTTTCACCCCAGCAATTTCCACTCTACCCATCGTGTTTATTATATTGAATATAGAAGTTATGTATTTTCCTGCTAGCATTTTCCACAGTATTTTACACTCTACCCATCGTGTTTATTACATTGAATATAGGAGTAATGTATTTTCTTTCATGCCAGCATTTTCCACAGCATTTTACACTCTAGCCATCGTGTTTATTCCACTGAATATAGGAGTCAAGTATTTTCATGCCAGAATTTCCGACAGCATTTTAGACTCGACGGGTCTGGTTTATCACACTGAATGTATGAGTCATGTATACTCCACCAATAGAAAAAAAAAAGAGAGAGAGTGAGAGAGGTCTGATTAGCTTGCCGGGGGAAATCTGTCCAGCGAGGTTGAGCTCTATAGGGGGAAAGTTGCCTTCGGCTGTGTGTGGGGGGGGGGTTGGAGGGAGGACTGAGGGGATGGAGGGGTGGGAGCGGCCAGGGGGGGGGCCCTGGGCGCCCTGGGGTGGGGAAGGAAGTCCTTTGAGGGGCATCCTGGGAGGTCCAGGGACCGCCTTTATAAAACAAAGTCGGACTAAATGCAATCCTTGCTACAGCAGGCGAAGCCCACTCTTCCTTTGTTGTTATTCAGCCCACCCTTTGCCCAATTCCAGACTCAAGGTGGCTTACAACACACCCGTTTGAATCACAAAATACCCTTCATTGATCCGCTTTCCATCCCCAGCTCTGCTCCGGTCTGGGAGAGATCCTCCGAGGGGACGGGGCTTCCTGGCCTGACTCTGGCCACCGTGGTGGGGTCCTCTCTCTTTCCTCTGCCTTCCGCCGGAGCCAGCCTGCGAAGGGTTTCTAAGGAGTGTCCTGTCACCTTGGGAAATGCAGGGCAGCCTCCCTTTAGTCCTCTGGCTCTTGAGAGAAGCAACCTTCAGGCTTGATGTGCTCTCGCACCCCTTTCCTTGTCTTTCTGGCCCTCCATGCAGGTTCCTCCAGCAGCACTCTCCAGTTGAGTCTCCTCCTGCCAGCTTTCTTCACTCCCCAAAATCCTCCATGCCCTAATGTTCCAGGTTTCTGATTTGAGTATTGAATGGCGTAGCGGATATAGATCGATCCCGCGGATACGGGGATCGTACTTGTATATCTTTACACTTGACACTGTCGATTCCTTTGGGCCGTGTTTCTCAGGCTGTCTGATGTGGGGACTGGCAATTATTCCCCGCAACCCCAAGTGCCAGGGACAGGCACCATCTGGGTGCCCACAAACGACAACTGTTTCTCTCTTTCCTGGAAACTCACCCAAGTCAATGGTTTGGGGCGTTTGCCTGTTTCCCAAGCAGTAAAACCTGGGTGGGGAAGAGAAGGTCTCCTGACTGCGAGCGAGAGCCAAGTCACACTTTTCTTCCGCATAAGCTTAGTTGGGAGAGACTCCGTTGAAGTGTGAAGCCCTTTCCTTTCGCAGTTTGCAAGGACAGAGCCTGCAAGTGTCTGGGGAAGGACTGCAGCAGTCCGTGGGTGGGTGGCGGAGCCCTTTCTCTGAGTCATCATCATCATTTTCAAGAAAGGAGGGATTGACAAGAACCCCCCTCGACCCGAATTGCGAGGGGCACCTCTTTTCCCGGACCCTTCACTCGCCTCCTTCTCTCCCCCAAAGACTCTCCCCCTCGGCTTCTAGATCCTTCATCCCCCCCCCCCGTCTGGAAGGAAGGCTTGGAAGGGGGCTCCTCCCGGGATGACAACGGATTAAAGCTTCCCTGGGCGCCTCTGAACGGGCATGGCTTTGCCAAAGGAAGCTGGGCTCTATCGATGCCAAGGAGAAGCCCCTCTCTGCCCTAAGAGTAGAAGAGGAGTCGAGGGGATCCAGAGAGGGTGGGTTTTGTAGTGTCACTCCGGTATAGCTCAGAAGTTTTTATAAAGTCTCCCATGAAAAAGAAGCGCTTTTTAAAAAAAGTCTCTTTATGCCTGTCCAACGGTCCTCGTCCTCGATTTAGCCAGAGGTTTGTTTTTTTTTAGCAGCATTGGCATTGGGTAGATGGTAAAAGAGGGCTGGCGATGCCCAGGTCTTTGGAGCCAGGTTGCAGCAGCCTGTCTGCCCTACAGGGAAGCTTGACCTGGGGAAACTGGGATGATTCTCCTCGAGCTGGAACTGGGAGGCGTAGCTCCTGTCACAATGACTGACAGCTATAGAAGCATACAGGCAAAAAAAAGTTTGTGACATCTTCACACTACAAGGAGTGAAGGTAACTGGGCTTTAGTTAAGGGCAAAATAGTAAGTATATTTCATAACAATTTATTCACAAAAAATATATTATTAATAGATAAAAATTCCCTGAAGAAGGCTCTGTGGCCGAAACGGTTAAAAAAAAAAGGTCTGGACGCACGTGTAGGGGAAATTCTTACAAACAAGATGTCCCAACAACAAGCCTTCACAGATAAGACAGCCTGGCTGTTTGGGAACTTCCACAAACAAGATGTCCCAACAAAGATAATCCTCACAGACAAGACATTTTGATGTAGTATAGTTGGTTTTGGTTTGGAGTTTGCTGGGAACAATCCATCACAGTACTGAAACTTTTGTTACTTATGTAATAACATAGTACTTTTGTAATAGCATAGCTAAAACAATTGTGAAGTAACACAATGATTGTAATAACCTTTATTAAAAAGTCTTTGTTTATTGTAACACTATTTTGCTGGTTTTCATATTTGTATAGTGGATTGTAAGGTAAATATTACATTTCATGTTCCAAATATATTGTGTATACAGTTTAAAGTTCCAGTATCTTGGAGGTTGAAGTAAATTTTCTAAGATTAAACATGCAGGAGCTTGTCCTGCCTCGACCTGCCTCAAGGACATCTCTACATGTCTTCCAGACAAAAGAAACTTGAAGAACTTCCTTCTTCCTGAAGACACACAGTAAACATCTCAGGTTACAAGAGGGACTTTGCTCACTCTCTGTGTTACATTCAGTCTCTCTCTCTCTAAGAGTAAACAAAGAAGTCTGTTCGGATGCCACTATATTCCAGCAACCGTGTGGTTCAACAGACATCTGTCAGCACTTAGAGAGGTCAACCTGGGCTTCTGCGAAACAAGTCACCTCGAAGGTGCTCAGTCACCGACCCAGGACCTGCTTCTGTCCTTCCCCAGAAAGTGGCCACAGTCTCATCGCAGGGGATTGCGAGGGATGCGGGTTTATTTCAGAGCCAGGGAGCAATCCTTGAGGAGCTCTGCTTCCGAGGCTGGTTCCTCCTCCTGGGTTGGGGAGCTCCTCCGGTAAGGACCTTCAGGGGTTTAAACAACCTCCGAGGAGGCTCCTCAACAGGTCAAGAGAAAGAAATGACATTGAGGGGTTCACCATTTCAGGGGGGAAAACAAGAAAAGAAAGAAAATGCACAAAGGACAAGCCAGCCCCCCTCCCTGCCTCTGTCCCCCTCCGCAGCTGGAGAAGGCTTGAAGGAGCCTCGTGTAAATCGGGCGTGGAAAAACTGGCAGGGACACCGTGGGGGGGGGGGCTTGGCCTTGCGTGCATAAATATGGCATCGATAAATTGGCATAGATACGGGGGGAGGAGCTTTGCTTTGGCATCGATGAATCTCACCTTCCTTTGGCAGAGCAATGCCGGAGAGCCTCGCACTTCAGCTTTAATTTTTCATCTCGGGAGGGTGAAGATGATGACTCAGAGAAAGTGCTCAGTCACCAACCCACGGACTGCTGCCATCCTTCCCCAGACAGTTTCATGGTGTGTCATTGCAAACTAAGGAAAGAAATGGCTTCAGGCGGTGAACAGAACGGATTCTTTCCCAACGGAGCTTATGCTACACAAAAGTGTTGGTGTCTCTTGAAATCAGGGGACCTTCTCTTTCCCACTCAGGTTTTACTGCGTGGGAAAGAGGCAAACGCCCCAAGCCATTGGCTGTCTGTCCTGGGTGAGTTTCCAAGAAAGAGAGAAACCGTTGTCTTTTGTGGGCACGGATACGGTGCCTGTCCCTGGCACATCAGGGGTTGGGGGAATTATTGCCAGTCCCCGACATCAGATAGCTTGAGAAACACGGCCCAAAGGAATTAACAGTGTCAAGTGTAACGATATACCCCACGACCTCTGTATCCTCCGGATCGATCCATATCCTCTACATCATTCAATACTCAAATCAGAAACCAGGACCATTAAGGCATGGAGGATTCTGGGGAGCGAAGAAGGCTGACAGGGGGAGAATCAATTGGAAAGTGCTGCTGGAGGAGAGGTCTTCCATGGAGTGCCCAAAAAACAGGGAAAGGGGTGCGAGAGCAAATCAAGCCTGAATGTTCTCTGGAGAGCAAGAAGACTAAAGGGAGGCTGCCCTGCATTTCACAAGATGACGGGACACTCCTTAGAAACCCCACCATTCTCATGCTGCGTGAAGGGGAGGTCAGTGGGAAAGGAGTTGGAAATATGGATATTCCAGCAGCAGATTAAATGAACACGTACTCGTCTTTAGCAGAGCCTTATTCTATATAGATCTCAAGTAAAGCCAGCCACCCAACCCCTATTTCACAGTCTAGCAAAACAGAGAAAATAAGTACAGTAGTCAGACTTCCTTAGAAGTGTATAAAACTCAGTTTACTTACAACATTTTATGCCTCTTCAGATAACACAGGTTCAGTACTTGAAAATATGAAAGCAGAGAAGTAAAATATGCAGTTGTACATGTTAAGCATCCTCTAGGAGCTTGGTTCTACATCCTTAAAGCAAAAATGTGCCTGCTCCCATGAGCAGCCAAAGAAGGGAAGAAAGAAGGAAGATCAAAACGTTTCAACTTGCAAGAGGTTGGGCTGTAAAAGAAGGAAGTTAGCAATAAACATTCCTTACATCTCATCTAACACATTAACTATCATGTAAGCACACACACACACACACACATAGCGTGTTAGGTTGCCTAAACAAACAAGTAAACACAACACCCTCGGGGCTGGAGCAAACTGCCCCGTTTTGTGGGACAGATAAGCATGCCACCCAGATCTTGCATCTCGTCTTTTGAATTGCAACAGTCCCCTATTCTCCAATCTTAGCCAATCTTTTAACCCCTCTGGGCAGCATGCATAGTAGCAGATCTTTAAGAAAGACTGGCCCTCCTCTTTCTGTATGTAGTCTTGCAGTATGTGCCTTTGGATTTTGAGATGTTCTAGGGTGTCAGTAGTTAAGATGGGGATTGAGTGAAATAAACATGATAATTTTGGCAGAGTGTTCATTTTAACTTTGGCAATAATCCAGTCTGAAACCAATTTAACTGCCATGTAGTTTGTTGTGGCCCCATAACTCTCTGACAGAGGGCTCAAATATCTCACAAAACTACAAATCCCAGAATTCCACAGGGTTGACCCAAGGCAGTTAAAACAGTGTCGAACCGGATTGTTTCTGCAGTGCAGAGGGAGCATCAGTGCCTCAGGTGGAGAAGGCAGAATGGCCCTCAGGAGTACATAGTCTAGAGGCAGGACTTGAGGTTGACGATCCCACTTTTGTGCCGCTAGGGGGAGCGCTTGGCCTTGGCAGAGAGAAGGCAGAATGAATGGCCCGCAGGAGTAGTCAAGAGCCTCAGAGAGGCAGGACTTGAGGTTGAGATTTCCACTTTTATGCCTCTAGAGGGAGCGCTTGGCTTTGGTAGAGAGAAACCTCAGCTTGCCTGGCAAACAAATGGGCCAATTACCCCTCCCGTCCCCGCCCAAGGGCTCCTCCCAGCCCTGCAGATCGTCCCACCCCTCTTTCCCCTTCAATGTCCATTAGCTCATAACCTTCGGAGGAGGAAACTTCAGGAGCTGCTCCGAACCAAGGCTGGCGACTCGGGAGGAGGAGAGTCCTCAGGGGTGAGAAAGGCTTCCTTTCGGGTCCGGAGAAGCAGGAGGATCGACTATGACTTCTTGCAGGGCGGCAGTTTGGTCGTGGAAAGGAGGCAGGCGAGCTTCTTCATCCTGGGAAGAAGACCAGAAGATCCCTGGCCAGGATTGGGACCTCAGTCGGTCCCCGAGGAGCTGAATTGCAGCCAGAAGCCAAAGGCCAGCTTCCGCACAGCCGAAAACGGTGGCCAGTTGCACCCTTGGGAGTATTTGCCAATCTCCGCAAAGAAGTGACAAGCAGTGGCAAAAGTTTGCCATGGGAACGAAAGAGCTCATGGCGTCGGATTGGGAGAAAAACCCAAGACTGAAGTCGACCGGAGGCCGGCGGGGAGAATTCGGATCGACTGCGGTTTCATCCTGGAAACGAGGGAGGGGGGCTCGAGGGTCGTCCGGAGAAGAAGACCCAAAGCCCCCTGGCCAGGAGGGGGACCCACCTCGGGCCCGGGCCAGTTTCATGGCGATTTCCAAGGCAGCCAGAAGCAGAAAGCCAGCTTCAGCGTATCTGAAAACAGTTGCCAGTGGCATCCTTGGAAATATTGGCCAACGCTCGCAAGCAGCTGACAGGTGGTGGCAGAAAGTTGCCACCCGAGTCAAAGGGCTCATGGCGACGGCTTGGCATAAAAACGCCAATATCTCCTGGGGTTTCATAGCTGAGTCTAAACCAGCCTGATTTCCCTGATGCTGATTCAGGTGGAAACCCCGCAGGCTCCAACCACACTCTTCCCTCCTCAGGTAGGCTCTGCCACCCGGATCCTTTTATAGGACAGCCACGTCCTCACCTCGACGGGTCGGGTTTAGTCCGCTGAATCGGGGAGACTCGGCGGGTCGGGTTAAGTACACTGCATATAGGACTCAGGGATTTTCAAGACAGCATTTTAGACTCGACGGGTCGGGTTTAGTACACTGAACATAAGAGTCATGTGTTTTCATACCAACAGTTTAGACAGAATTTTACACTCTAGCTATCGTGTTTATTACACTGAATATAGGTGTAATGTATTTTCACGCCAGTGTTTTCCACAGCAATTTCCAGTCTACCCATCGTGTTTGTTACACTGAATATAGGAGTTATGTATTTTCATGCCAGCATTGTCCACAGCATTTTACACCCTACCCATCTTATTTATTACACTGAATATAGGAGTTATTTATTTTCATGCCAGCATTTTCCACAGCATTTTGCACTCTACCCATCGTGTTTATTACACTGAATATAGGAGTCAAGTATTTTCATGCCAGAATTTCCGACAGCATTTTAGACTCGACGGGTCGGGTTTATCACATTGAATATATGATTCATGTATATTCATTCCACCAATAGGAAAAAGAGGTATGATTAGCTTGCCGGGGGAATCTGTCCGGGGAGGTTGAGCTGTTTTGGGGGAAAGTTTCCTTCGGCTGTGGAGTGGGGAGGCTGGGGGAAGAACGTGCTTAGCCAGGGTGTCTTATCTGTGAAGGCTTTGTTGTTGGGACGTTTGGGAACTTCCACAAACAAGACGCCCCAACAAAGATAATCCTCAGAGACAAGAGATTTTCATGTAGTATAGTTGGTTTTGGTTTGGAGTTTGCTGGGTACAATCCATCACAGTACTGAAGCTTTTGTTACTTCTGTAAGAACATAGTACTTAGTAAGAACATAGCTAAAACAATTCTGAAGTAACACAATAATTGTAATAACCTTTATTAACAAAGTCTTTATTGTAACACTGTTTTGTTGGTTTTCATATTTGTATAATGGATGGTAAGGTAAATATTATATTTCATGTTCCAAATATATTGTGTATACAGTTTAAAGTTCCAGTATCTTGGAGGTTGAAGTAAATTTTCTAAGATTAAACATGCAGGAGCTTGTCCTGCCTCGACCTGCCTCAAGGACATCTCTACATGTCTTCCAGACAAAAGAAACTTGAAGAACTTCCTTCTTCCTGAAGACACACAGTAAACATCTCAGGTTACAAGAGGGACTTTGCTCACTCTCTGTGTTACATTCAGTCTCTCTCTCTCTAAGAGTAAACAAAGAAGTCTGTTCGGATGCCACTATATTCCAGCATCCGGCTGGTTCAACAGACATCTGTCAGCACTTAGAGAGGTCAACCTGGGCTTCTGCAAAACAAGTCACCTCGAAGGTGCTCAGTCACCGACCCAGGACCTGCTTCTGTCCTTCCCCAGAAAGTGGCCACAGTCTCATCGCAGGGGATTGCGAGGGATCCGGGTTTATTTCAGAGCCAGGGAGCAATCCTTGAGGATCTCTGCTTCCGAGGGTGGTTCCTCCTCCTGGGTTGGGGAGCTCCTCCGGTAAGGACCTTCAGGGGTTTAAACAACCTCCGAGGAGGCTCCTCAACAGGTCAAGAGAAAGAAATGACATGGAGGGTTTCACCATTTCAGGGGGGAAAACAAGAAAAGAAAGAAAAGGGACAAAGGACAAGCCAGCCCCCCTCCCTGCCTCTTTCCCGTCCGCAGCTGGAGAAGGCTTGAAGGAGCCTCGTGTAAATCGGGCGTGGAAAAACTGGCAGGGACACCGTGGGGGGGGGGCTTGGCCTTGCGTGCATAAATATGGCATCGATAAATTGGCATAGATACGCGGGGGGGAGAGCTTTGCCTTGGCATCGATAAATCTCACCTTCCTTTGGCAGAGCAATGCCGGAGAGCCTCGCACTTCAGCTTTAATTTTTCTTCTCGGGAGGGTGAAGATGATGACTCAGAGAAAGTGCTCAGTCACCAACCCACGGACTGCTGCCATCCTTCCCCAAACAGTTTCATGGTGTGTCATTGCAAACTAAGGAAAGAAATGGCTTCAGGCGGTGAACAGAACGGATTCTTTCCCAACGGAGCTTCTGCTGCACGAAAGTGTTGGTCCCTCTTGAAATCAGGGGACCTTCTCTTTCCCACTCAGGTTTTACTGCGTGGGAAAGAGGCAAACGCCCCAAGCCATTGGCTGTCTGTCCTGGGTGAGTTTCCAAGAAAGAGAGAAACCGTTGTCTTTTGTGGGCACAGATACGGTGCCTGTCCCTGGCACATCAGGGGTTGGGGGAATAATTGCCAGTCCCCCACATCAGACAGCCTGAGAAACACGGCCCAAAGGAATTGACAGTGTCAAGTGTAACGATATACCCCACGACCTCTGTATCCTCCGGATCGCTCCATATCCTCTACATCATTCAATACTCAAATCAGAAACCAGGACCATTAAGGCATGGAGGATTCTGGGGAGCGAAGAAGGCTGACAGGAGGAGAATCAATTGGAAAGTGCTGCTGGAGGAGAGGTCTTCCATGGAGTGCCAAAAAGACAGGGAAAGGGGTGCGAGAGCAAATCAAGCCTGAATGTTCTCTGGAGAGCAAGAAGACTAAAGGGAGGCTGCCCTGCATTTCACAAGATGACGGGACACTCCTTAGAAACCCCACCATTCTCATGCTGGGTGAAGGGGAGGTCAGTGGGAAAGGAGTTGGAAATTTGGATATTCCAACAGCAGATTAAATGAACATGTACTCGTCTTTAGCAGAGCCTTATTCTATATAGATCTCAAGTAAAGCCTGCCACCCAACCCCTATTTCACAGTCTAGCAAAACAAAGAAAATAAGTACAGTCGTCAGACTTCCTTAGAAGTGTATAAAACTCAGTTTACTTACAACATCTTATGCCTCTTCAGATAACACAGGTTCAGTACTTGAAAAGATGAAAGCAGAGAAGTAAAACATGCAGTTGTACATGTTAAGCATCCTCTAGGAGCTTGGTTCTACATCCTTAAAGCAAAAATGTGCCTGCTCCCATGAGCAGCCAAAGAAGGGAAGAAAGAAGGAAGATCAAAACATTTCAACTTGCAAGAGGTTGGGCTGTAAAAGAAGGAAGTTAGCAATAAACATTCCTTACATCTCATCTAACACATTAACTATCATGTAAGCACACACACACACACACACACATAGCGTGTTAGGTTGCCTAAACAAACAAGTAAACACAACACCCTCGGGGCTGGAGCAAACTGCCCCGTTTTGTGGGACAGATAAGCATGCCACCCAGATCTTGCATCTCGCCTTTTGAATTGCAACAGTCCCCTATTCTCCAATCTTAGCCAATCTTTTAATCCCTCTGGGCAGCATGCATAGTAGCAGATCTTTAAGAAAGACTGGCCCTCCTCTTTCTGTATGTAGTCTTGCATTATGTGCCTTTGGATTTTGAGATGTTCTAGGGTGTCAGTAGTTAAGATGGGGATTGAGTGAAATAAACATGATAATTTTGGCAGAATGTTCATTTTAACTTTGGCAATAATCCAGTCTGAAACCAATTTAACTGCCATGTAGTTTGTTGTGGCCCCAGAACGCTCTGACATAGGGCTCAAATATCTCACAAAACTACAAATCCCAGAATTCCACACGGTTGACCCAAAGCAGTTAAAACAGTGTCGAACCGGGTTGTTTCTGCAGTGCAGAGGGAGCGTCAGTGCCTCAGGTGGAGAAGGCAGAATGGCCCTCAGGATTACATAGTCGAGAGGCAGGACTTGAGATTGACGATCCCACTTTTGTGCCGCTAGGGGGAGCGCTTGGCCTTGGCAGAGAGAAGGCAGAATGAATGGCCCGCAGGAGTAGTCAAGAGCCTCAGAGAGGCAGGACTTGAGGTTGAGATTTCCACTTTTGTGCCGCTAGAGGGAGCGCTTGGCTTTGGCAGAGAGAAACCTCAGCTTGCCTGGCAAACAAATGGGCCAATTTCCCCTCCAACCCCCGCCCAAGGGCTCCTCCCAGCCCTGCAGATCTTCCCACCCCTCCTTCCCCTTCAATGTCCATTAGCTCATAACCTTCGGAGGAGGAAACTTCAGGAGCGGCTCCGAACCAAGGCTGGCGACTCCGAAGGGCGAGAGTCCTCAGGGCAGAGAAAGGCTTCCTTTCGGGTCCGGAGAAGCAGGAGGATCGACTATGACTTCTTGCAGGGCGGCAGTTTGGTCGTGGGAAGGAGGCAGGCGAGCTGGGGAGACGTCCTGGGAAGAAGACCAGAAGATCCCTGGCCAGGATTGGGACCTCAGTCGGTCCCCGAGGAGCTGAATTGCAGCCAGAAGCCAAAGGCCAGCTTCCGCACAGCCGAAAACGGGGGCCAGTTGCACCCTTGGGAGTATTTGCCAACCTCGGCAAAGAAGTGACAAGCAGTGGCAAAAGTTTGCCATGGGAACAAAAGAGCTCATGGCGTCGGATTGGGATAAAAACCCAAGACTGAAGTCGACCGGAGGCCGGCGGGGGGAATTCGGATCGACTGCGGTTTCGTCCTGGAAACGAGGGAGGGGGGCTCGAGGGTCGTCCGGAGAAGAAGACCCAAAGCCCCCTGGCCAGGAGGAGGACCCACCTCGGGCCCGGGCCAGTTTCATGGCGATTTCCAAGGCAGCCAGAAGCAGAAAGCCAGCTTCGGCATACCTGAAAACAGTTGCCAATGGCATCCTTGGAAATATTGGCCAACGCTCGCAAGCAGCTGACAGGTGGTGGCAGAAAGTTGCCACCCGAGTCAAAGGGCTCATGGCGACGGCTTGGCATAAAAACGCCAATATCTCCTGGGCTTTCATAGCTGAGTCTAACCCAGCCTGATTTCCCTGATGCTGACTCAGGTGGAAACCCCGCAGGCTCCAACCACACTCTTCCCTCCTCAGGTAGGCTCTGCCACCCGGATCCTTTTATAGGACAGCCACGGCCTCACCTCGACGGGTCGGGTTTAGTCCGCTGAATCGGGGAGACGCGACGGGTCGGGTTAAGTCCACTGCATATAGGACTCAGGTGTTTTCAAGACAGCATTTTAGACTCGACGGGTCGGGTTTAGTACACTGAACATAAGAGTCATATATATTCATGCCAACATTTTAGACAGAATTTTACACTCTACCCGTCGTGTCTTTTACACTGAATATATGAGTAATGTATTTTCACGCCAGCATTTTCCACAGCATTTTACACTCTACCCATCCTGTTTATTACATTGAATATAGGAGTTATGTACTGTATTTTCATGCCATCATTTCCCACAGCATTTTACACTCTACCCATCGTGTTTAATACATTGAATATAGAAGTTATGTATTTTCATGCCAGCATTTTCCACAGCATTTTGCACTCTACCCATCGTGTTTATTACACTGAATATAGGAGTTATGTATTTTCATGCCAGCATTTTGCACTCTACCCATCTTGTTTATTACACTGAATATAGGAGTCAAATATTTTCATGCCAGAATTTCCGACAGCATTTTAGACTCGACGTTCGGGTTTATCACACTGAATATATGAGTCATGTATATTCATTCCACGAATAGGAAAAAGAGGTATGATTAGCTTGCCGGGGGAATCTGTCCGGGGAGTTTGAGGTCTTTAGGGGGAAAGTTTCCTTCGGCTGTGGAGTGGGGAGGCTGGGGGAAGAACGTGCTAAGCCAGGGTGTCTTATCTGTGAAGGCTTTGTTGTAGGGACGTTTGGGAACTTCCACAAACAAGACGTCCCAACAAAGATAATCCTCACAGACAAGACATTTTCATGTAGTATAGTTGGTTTTGGTTTGGAGTTTGCTGGGTACAATCCATCACAGTACTGAAGCTTTCGTTACTTCTGTAATAACATAGTACTTTCGTAAGAACATAGCTAAAACAATTCTGAAGTAACACAATAATTGTAATAACCTTTATTAACAAAGTCTTTATTGTAACACTGTTTTGTTAGTTTTCATATTTGTATAGTGAATGGTAAGGTAAATATTGTATTTCATGTTCCAAATATATTGTGTATACAGTTTAAAGTTACAGTATCTTGGAGACTGAAATAAGATTTCTAAGATTAAACATGCAGGAGCTTGTCCTGCCTCGACCTGCCTCGAGGACATCTCTACGTGTCTTCCAGAGAAAAGAAACTTGAATAACTTCCTTCTTCCTGAAGACACACAGTAAACATCTCAGGTTACAACAGGGACTTAGCTCACTATCTGTGTTACTTTCAGTCTCTCTCTCTCTAAGAATAAACAAAGCAGTATGTTAGGATCCCACTATATTCCACCAACCGTGTGGTTCAATAGACAGACATCTGTCAGCACTTAGAGAGGTCAACCTGGGCTTCTGCAAAACAAGTCACGTCGAAGGTGCTCAGTCACCGACCCAGGACCTGCTTCTGTCCTTCCCCAGAAAGTGGCCACAGTCTCATCGCAGGGGATTGCGAGGGATCCGGGTTTATTTCAGAGCCAGGGAGCAATCCTTGAGGATCTCTGCTTCCGAGGGTGGTTCCTCCTCTTGGGTTGGAGAGCTCCTCCGGTAAGGACCTTCAGGGGTTTAAACAACCTCCGAGGAGGCTCCTCAACAGGTCAAGAGAAAGAAATGACATTGAGGGGTTCACCATTTCAGGGGGGAAAACAAGAAAAGAAAGAAAAGGGACAAAGGACAAGCCAGCCCCCTCCCTGCCTCTGCCCCTCTCCTCAGCTGGAGAAGGCTTGAAGGAGCCTCATGTAAATCGGGCATGGAAAAACTGGCAGGGACACTGGGGGGGGGGGCTTGGCCTTGCGTGCATAAATATGGCATCGATAAATTGGCATAGATACCGGGGGGGCGGAGCTTTGCCTTGGCATCGATAAATCTGACTTTCCTTTGGCAGAGCAATGCCGGAGAGCCTCGCACTTCAGCTTTAATTTTTCTTCTCGGGAGGGTGAAGATGGTGACTCAGAGAAAGTGCTCAGTCACCAACCCACGGTCTGCTGCCATCCTTCCCCAGACAGTTTCATGATGTGTCATTGCAAACTAAGGAAAGAAATGGCTTCAGGCGGTGAACAGAACGGATTCTTTCCCAACGAAGCTTATGCTGCACAAAAGTGTTGGTGTCTCTTGAAATCAGGGGACCTTCTCTTTCCCACTCAGGTTTTACTGCGTGGGAAACAGGCAAACGCCCCAAGCCATTGGCTGTCTGTCCTGGGTGAGTTTCCAGGAAAGAGAGAAACCGTTGTCTTTTGTGGGCACAGATACGGTGCCTGTCCCTGGCACAAGGGGTTTGGGAGAATAATTGCCAGTCCCCCACATCAGACAGCCTGAGAAACACGGCCCAAAGGAATCGACAGTGTCAAGTGTAACGATATACCCCACGACCTCTGTATCCTCCGGATCGATCCATATCCTCTACATCATTCAATACTCAAATCAGAAACCAGGACCATTAAGGCATGGAGGATTCTGGGGAGCGAAGAAGGCTGACAGGAGGAGAATCAATTGGAAAATGCTGCAGGAGGAGAGGTCTTCCATGGAGTGCCCAAAAAACAGGGAAAGGTGTGCGAGAGCAAATCAAGCCTGAATGTTCTCTGGAGAGCAAGAAGACCAAAGGGAGGCTGCCCTGCATTTCACAAGATGACGGGACACTCCTTAGAAACCCAACCATTCTCATGCTGCGTGAAGGGGAGGTCAGTGGGAAAGGAGTTGGAAATATGGATATTCCAGCAGCAGATTAAATGAACACGTACTCGTCTTTAGCAGAGCCTTATTCTATATAGATCTCAAGTAAAGCCAGCCACCCAACCCCTATTTCACAGTCTAGCAAAACAGAGAAAATAAGTACAGTAGTCAGACTTCCTTAGAAGTGTATAAAACTCAGTTTACTTACAACATTTTATGCCTCTTCAGATAACACAGGTTCAGTACTTGAAAATATGAAAGCAGAGAAGTAAAATATGCAGTTGTACATGTTAAGCATCCTCTAGGAGCTTGGTTCTACATCCTTAAAGCAAAAATGTGCCTGCTCCCATGAGCAGCCAAAGAAGGGAAGAAAGAAGGAAGATCAAAACGTTTCAACTTGCAAGAGGTTGGGCTGTAAAAGAAGGAAGTTAGCAATAAACATTCCTTACATCTCATCTAACACATTAACTATCATGTAAGCACACACACACACACACACATAGCGTGTTAGGTTGCCTAAACAAACAAGTAAACACAACACCCTCGGGGCTGGAGCAAACTGCCCCGTTTTGTGGGACAGATAAGCATGCCACCCAGATCTTGCATCTCGTCTTTTGAATTGCAACAGTCCCCTATTCTCCAATCTTAGCCAATCTTTTAACCCCTCTGGGCAGCATGCATAGTAGCAGATCTTTAAGAAAGACTGGCCCTCCTCTTTCTGTATGTAGTCTTGCAGTATGTGCCTTTGGATTTTGAGATGTTCTAGGGTGTCAGTAGTTAAGATGGGGATTGAGTGAAATAAACATGATAATTTTGGCAGAGTGTTCATTTTAACTTTGGCAATAATCCAGTCTGAAACCAATTTAACTGCCATGTAGTTTGTTGTGGCCCCATAACTCTCTGACAGAGGGCTCAAATATCTCACAAAACTACAAATCCCAGAATTCCACAGGGTTGACCCAAGGCAGTTAAAACAGTGTCGAACCGGATTGTTTCTGCAGTGCAGAGGGAGCATCAGTGCCTCAGGTGGAGAAGGCAGAATGGCCCTCAGGAGTACATAGTCTAGAGGCAGGACTTGAGGTTGACGATCCCACTTTTGTGCCGCTAGGGGGAGCGCTTGGCCTTGGCAGAGAGAAGGCAGAATGAATGGCCCGCAGGAGTAGTCAAGAGCCTCAGAGAGGCAGGACTTGAGGTTGAGATTTCCACTTTTATGCCTCTAGAGGGAGCGCTTGGCTTTGGTAGAGAGAAACCTCAGCTTGCCTGGCAAACAAATGGGCCAATTACCCCTCCCGTCCCCGCCCAAGGGCTCCTCCCAGCCCTGCAGATCGTCCCACCCCTCTTTCCCCTTCAATGTCCATTAGCTCATAACCTTCGGAGGAGGAAACTTCAGGAGCTGCTCCGAACCAAGGCTGGCGACTCGGGAGGAGGAGAGTCCTCAGGGGTGAGAAAGGCTTCCTTTCGGGTCCGGAGAAGCAGGAGGATCGACTATGACTTCTTGCAGGGCGGCAGTTTGGTCGTGGAAAGGAGGCAGGCGAGCTTCTTCATCCTGGGAAGAAGACCAGAAGATCCCTGGCCAGGATTGGGACCTCAGTCGGTCCCCGAGGAGCTGAATTGCAGCCAGAAGCCAAAGGCCAGCTTCCGCACAGCCGAAAACGGTGGCCAGTTGCACCCTTGGGAGTATTTGCCAATCTCCGCAAAGAAGTGACAAGCAGTGGCAAAAGTTTGCCATGGGAACGAAAGAGCTCATGGCGTCGGATTGGGAGAAAAACCCAAGACTGAAGTCGACCGGAGGCCGGCGGGGGGAATTCGGATCGACTGCGGTTTCATCCTGGAAACGAGGGAGGGGGGCTCGAGAGTCGTCCGGAGAAGAAGACCCAAAGCCCCCTGGCCAGGAGGGGGACCCACCTCGGGCCCGGGCCAGTTTCATGGCGATTTCCAAGGCAGCCAGAAGCAGAAAGCCAGCTTCAGCGTATCTGAAAACAGTTGCCAGGGGCATCCTTGGAAATATTGGCCAACGCTCGCAAGCAGCTGACAGGTGGTGGCAAAAAGTTGCCACCCGAGTCAAAGGGCTCATGGCGACGGCTTGGCATAAAAACACCAATATCTCCTGGGGTTTCATAGCTGAGTCTAACCCAGCCTGATTTCCCTGATGCTGATTCAGGTGGAAACCCCGCAGGCTCCAACCACACTCTTCCCTCCTCAGGTAGGCTCTGCCACCCGGATCCTTTTATAGGACAGCCACGTCCTCACCTCGACGGGTCGGGTTTAGTCCGCTGAATCGGGGAGACTCGACGGGTCGGGTTAAGTCCACTGCATATAGGACTCAGGTATTTTCAAGACAGCATTTTAGACTCGACGGGTCGGGTTTAGTACACTGAACATAAGAATCATGTGTTTTCATACCAATATTTCAGACAGAATTTTACACTCTAGCTATCGTGTTTATTACACTGACTATATGAGTAATGTGTTTTCATACCAACATTTCAGACAGATTTTTACACTCTAGCTATCGTGTTTATTACACTGACTATATGAGTAATGTATTTTCATACCAGCAATTTCCAAAGCATTTACACTCTACCCATCCTGTTTATTACGTTGAATATAGGAGTTATGTCTTTTCGTACCGGCATTTTCTACAGCATTTTGCACTCTACCCGTCGTATTTATTACACTGAATATAGGAGTCAAGTATTTTCATGCCAGAATTTTATACAGCATTATAGACTCGACAGGTCGGGTTTATCACACTGAATATAGGAGTTATGTATTTTCACCCCAGCAATTTCCACTCTACCCATCGTGTTTATTATATTGAATATAGAAGTTATGTATTTTCCTGCTAGCATTTTCCACAGTATTTTACACTCTACCCATCGTGTTTATTACATTGAATATAGGAGTAATGTATTTTCTTTCATGCCAGCATTTTCCACAGCATTTTACACTCTAGCCATCGTGTTTATTCCACTGAATATAGGAGTCAAGTATTTTCATGCCAGAATTTCCGACAGCATTTTAGACTCGACGGGTCTGGTTTATCACACTGAATGTATGAGTCATGTATACTCCACCAATAGAAAAAAAAAAGAGAGAGAGTGAGAGAGGTCTGATTAGCTTGCCGGGGGAAATCTGTCCAGCGAGGTTGAGCTCTATAGGGGGAAAGTTGCCTTCGGCTGTGTGTGTGTGTGTGGGGGGGTTGGAGGGAGGACTGAGGGGATGGAGGGGTGGGAGCGGCCAGGGGGGGGGCCCTGGGCGCCCTGGGGTGGGGAAGGAAGTCCTTTGAGGGGCATCCTGGGAGGTCCAGGGACCGCCTTTAAAAAACAAAGTCGGACTAAATGCAATCCTCGCTACAGCAGGCGAAGCCCACTCTTCCTTTGTTGTTATTCAGCCCACCCTTTGCCCAATTCCAGACTCAAGGTGGCTTACAACACACCCGTTTGAATCACAAAATACCCTTCATTGATCCGCTTTCCATCCCCAGCTCTGCTCCGGTCTGGGAGAGATCCTCCGAGGGGACGGGGCTTCCTGGCCTGACTCTGGCCACCGTGGTGGGGTCCTCTCTCTTTCCTCTGCCTTCCGCCGGAGCCAGCCTGCGAAGGGTTTCTAAGGAGTGTCCTGTCACCTTGGGAAATGCAGGGCAGCCTCCCTTTAGTCCTCTGGCTCTTGAGAGAAGCAACCTTCAGGCTTGATGTGCTCTCGCACCCCTTTCCTTGTCTTTCTGGCCCTCCATGCAGGTTCCTCCAGCAGCACTCTCCAGTTGAGTCTCCTCCTGCCAGCTTTCTTCACTCCCCAAAATCCTCCATGCCCTAATGTTCCAGGTTTCTGATTTGAGTATTGAATGGCGTAGCGGATATAGATCGATCCCGCGGATACGGGGATCGTACTTGTATATCTTTACACTTGACACTGTCGATTCCTTTGGGCCGTGTTTCTCAGGCTGTCTGATGTGGGGACTGGCAATTATTCCCCGCAACCCCAAGTGCCAGGGACAGGCACCATCTGGGTGCCCACAAACGACAACTGTTTCTCTCTTTCCTGGAAACTCACCCAAGCCAATGGTTTGGGGCGTTTGCCTGTTTCCCAAGCAGTAAAACCTGGGTGGGGAAGAGAAGGTCTCCTGACTGCGAGCGAGAGCCAAGTCACACTTTTCTTCCGCATAAGCTTAGTTGGGAGAGACTCCGTTGAAGTGTGAAGCCCTTTCCTTTCGCAGTTTGCAAGGACAGAGCCTGCAAGTGTCTGGGGAAGGACTGCAGCAGTCCGTGGGTGGGTGGCGGAGCCCTTTCTCTGAGTCATCATCATCATTTTCAAGAAAGGAGGGATTGACAAGAACCCCCCTCCACCCGAATTGCGAGGGGCACCTCTTTTCCCGGACCCTTCACTCGCCTCCTTCTCTCCCCCAAAGACTCTCCCCCTCGGCTTCTAGATCCTTCATCCCCCCCCCCGTCTGGAAGGAAGGCTTGGAAGGGGGCTCCTCCCGGGATGACAACGGATTAAAGCTTCCCTGGGCGCCTCTGAACGGGCATGGCTTTGCCAAAGGAAGCTGGGCTCTATCGATGCCAAGGAGAAGCCCCTCTCTGCCCTAAGAGTAGAAGAGGAGTCGAGGGGATCCAGAGAGGGTGGGTTTTGTAGTGTCACTCCGGTATAGCTCAGAAGTTTTTATAAAGTCTCCCATGAAAAAGAAGCGCTTTTTAAAAAAAGTCTCTTTATGCCTGTCCAACGGTCCTCGTCCTCGATTTAGCCAGAGGTTTGTTTTTTTTTAGCAGCATTGGCATTGGGTAGATGGTAAAAGAGGGCTGGCGATGCCCAGGTCTTTGGAGCCAGGTTGCAGCAGCCTGTCTGCCCTACAGGGAAGCTTGACCTGGGGAAACTGGGATGATTCTCCTCGAGCTGGAACTGGGAGGCGTAGCTCCTGTCACAATGACTGACAGCTGTCAGAAGGAAGAGCAGTGTTGGAAATACTGGGAGAACCTTTAAACTGGGTACCAAAGAATGGTTGACTATATTCCCCACAGTAAGCAAAATCAGCAGAGTCTCTGTTTAAAAACACACAGCAAAGCTTACTAATTCCAGACACAGACTATTAACAGCCATCCACCCTATTGCCCCCCCCTTAACATACTGGGTCTCGCTTAAACAAAGAAAGTACCTCCACAAGTCTTTTAAAGTGTATTAAAAGTGTACATTACTCAGGAATATCTTGTGTATTTTCATAGTACACAGGAAGAAAGCTTGAAGATAGGTAGGAATAATAAAAAATATACACTGATAGCTACATTTCTAAGATAATTACCAAAGCCAGACGGAGGATTCTACTTAAAGTTAGTGCAACCTACAAGACAAAGTAACTTTAAACTGTATACAAAATATATTTGGAACATGAAATGTAATATTTACCTTACAATCCATTATACAAATATGAAAACCAACAAAACAGTGTTACAATAAAGACTTTGTTAATAAAGGTTCTTACAATTATTGTGTTACTTCACAATTATTTTAGCTATGTTATTACAAAAGTACTCTGTTATTACATAAGTAACAAAAGCTTCAGTGCTGTGAATGGATTGTACCCAGTAAACTCCAAACCAAAACCAACTATACTAAATCAAAAGGAGCAAAATAGAGATTTATCCCAGTGGTGTTTGGATAGCGGCTGCAAGGCTTTTATCTCCAATAATAAAGAACTCTTTAAGGACTTTAAAGAGATTAGCCCCTCAAGTGTGAGTTTGGCTGATGGATCCAAGTCAAAATGTTTGGGTAAAGGTACATGTTTTGTACAATGTTTGAACATGGATGTAAAAAATGTTCAGTATGTTCCTGATTTAAAAATGTGTTTACTCTCTGTTGTTATATTGACACAGGAGGGCTATGAAGTACAATTTAAAGGGAACAAATGTTATATTTTAAAGGATGGTACTGTTATGGCTGAAGGGGTTTTTCATGACCAACTGTATTATATGTATAATAGTGTACAGGAGCCTCAAACCAGTACTATAATGGCAAACTCTCCTTTGCATGATAATTGTGTGCATCTGTTGCATAGGAGATTTGGCCATGCTAGCTTTAAGGTCCTCAGGCAGATGCCTGACATGGTGGATGGGTTAAGTTTAAGGGCTTGTCAGAAGTACCTGGATTGTAAAATTTGTAAAAAATCGAAATCCAAGGTCCATCCTTTTCCCAAGCATAGTGAGAGGAAGTCAAAAAGAATTCTAGAACTGGTTCATATGGACCTGTCCGGCCCCTATCCACCTTCCCTGGGAGGAGCCAAGTACATCCTGGTCTTGGTCGATGATTTTAGTCGTTATTGTTTCCTATTCTTACTCAAGAGTAAGGATGAGACATTTCAGACTTTTAAAAATTGGGTGGCTTATGTTGAGAGACATTTTCCCCAGAAGGTGTCATCTCTCCAGTCAGATAGGGGAGGGGAATTCATGTCAAATGAGTTCCAAAATTGGCTAAAACAAAAAGGAATTTTCCACAGACTCACAACCCCTTTTAGTCCTAGTGAAAATGGGATTTCTGAGAGAAAAATTGGTGTTTTGCAAACAATTAAAGATAGCCTGATGTTTGATGCAAACATTGAGCAGAAGTACTGGGGAGAAGCTATGTTAACAGCTGCTTATTTAAGTAACCGTGTACCTAGTTCTGTGGTTTCAAATACACCCTTTTTCATGTTTTATGGCAAAAAGCCATCTGTGAGGCACATTAGGACCTTTGGGTCCTATGCATGGGTGAATATCCCTAAGGCAAACAGAAAAAAGGGGGAACCCAAGGCTAGGAGGCTCAGATTTGTCGGGTACGATCAATCATCAAAGGGCTGGCGGTTCGCGTTTGGGGATGGGAGAGTTTTGATTTCCAGGAATGCTGAATTTGAGGAGCAGGCCAACTGGTCTCATGTCCATGCTAATTTAGATGTGGTTTTGCCTTCATTTGTTGGTGAGAATCAGCCTGAACAACAGCAGCAGCAGCAGGCTGCTGAGTCAGGCACTGGTATTTCCCCAGACTTGAGAGGAGAGGGTTCAAAGCATGAATCCTTTGATGTGGGGAGTGATTCAAATGCAGATTCTGACAATGATCAGGCTCAGCCTGTTGTCCCCCGTCGCTCTAACAGAGAGACAAAGGGAGTGCCTCCTCTAAGATTCACAGCACAGAATGTAAAAGTTTGCCAGGTGACTTTTGAACCTGATAATTATACTGATGTTTTAAAGTTGCCAAAAGAAGAACAACAGAAGTGGCAAGAGGCAATGGAAAATGAAATGGAATCCATCAAAGGCCATGATGTTTTCCGTATTGTGGCATTGCCACAGGGAGAAAAGGCTGTGGGTTGCCGTTGGGTATATAAGAGAAAGCAATTGCAGGATGGGGGTGTCAAATACAAAGCACGTTTGGTTGCAAAGGGGTATTCACAGATACAGTATCAAAATTATGATCAGGTTTTTGCACCCACTGTTAAAGTACAAAGTGTAAAGATTGCTTTATCTATTGCAAGTTTAAACCAACTTAAAGTCAATCACTTTGATGTAGAGACTGCATATTTAAATGCTCCATTGGATGAGTGCATCTATATGGAGCAAGCCCCTGGGTTTCACAGTGGGGGAGCAGACCAGGTTTATTGCCTCAATAAAGCCTTGTATGGTCTCAAGCAAAGTGGCTGGTGTTGGTACCTTTGTTTGGATGAACAGCTGAAAAATGTTGGTTTTCAGAACAGCATTGCTGATCCATGTTTGTATACAAGGGGTGTTAATCAGAATTATGAAATCGTCGTCGCTTTTGTGGATGATTTCTGCTTGATTACACAAACTGATGTTCAGGTGCAAAGGTTTAAACAGGAATTGGGTTCAAAATTCAAATTGAAGGACCTTGGTCAAATTAGAAACTATTTGGGAGTAGATTTTCAGAGGTTTGAAAATGGTGATTTTAAAATGAGTCAAGTTCAAAAGATTGAAAGAGTTTTGGATCTTTGTAACATGTCTCAATGTAAACCTGCTCGAACTCCTATGTGTTGTGATTTCATAAATGTCACAGATTCTAGGCCATTTGAACATCCTGAACTTTTTCATTCTGTAATTGGAAGTTTATTGTATATTGCAAGATGGTCACGTCCAGATATACAATATGCTGTAAATGTTTTGTCTAGAAAAGTGTCAAAACCAACTCAACATGATTGGCAAGGTTTGAAACGCGTATTAAGATATTTGCGTGGAACTTTGAATTATGGCGTAAAAATAAGTTCACAAGGTTCTCATGAGTTGGAAGCATTTTGCGATGCCAGTTTCGCCAGCGAAATCCAAAATAGATATTCTGATTCAGGGATGATAATTTTTTATGCTGGCACTGCCATACACTGGGGGTCAAAAAAGCAATCCACTATTGCTTTAAGCTCGGCAGAGGCAGAATTTGCCGCGTTGTCAAGCGTGGTAAATGAGCTGATTTATCTAAAACAAATTTTTAGTGATTTAGGTATGCCAATTTCAGAAGCTGTTAAAGTTTTTGACGACTCTCAAGCATGTATAGCGATGGCAACAGCACAAGGTGTTAAAAGTAGAACAAAACATGTGGCTGTAAAATTTCAAAATGTTAGAGAAGCTGTTCAAAATGGTTTAATTGATTTGGTGTATTGTCCCAGTGAAGAAAATATAGCAGATTTATTTACTAAAGCGTTGGGTAATATTAAGCATGATCTTTTGTGTGACAGACTGGGTATAATATGTCGATGTCTGGATGAAAAATTAGAGGGGTGTCAGGGAAAATAGTTTTTGAGATCAGGAGTTTGTCTCCCCCTCCCTGAATAATTTTTTAGCCAGACATGCGTGGCGCCATCTTTAGCTATTAGAGGGTAATAAATCTGTCTGTTTTGTTATTCTGTTTTTTAGGCTTGTATATGAGAAACGAAACTTAAGATTGGATTGCTTTCGTTTCTCCCAAGAACTGAGTGTTATGGCCTATATAACTGGGAGGGGTTACATTGTTTTGTTCCTGAGATAGAAGAGAACTTCAAGCTTGTGTGTACCTCTCTTGCTTAGAGAGAACCTAGAAAACATGGTTAAATGCTTTCTGTTATTGTTTTCCTTTTTATTTAATTGTTATTAATAAAAGCCTAAAAGAATTTTGGCATGGACTTACTTTTGCACCAAAGGAGTATTTGTTTGCTCACAAAGCACACGTTTTCGTTGCTTATCCCCTGTTCGGATGAACAGGGAGTGACTGCGCTCTGCACAGATCTGTGACATTTCCATCCCCAGCTCTGCTCAGCTCTCCAAGAGATCCTCAGAGGAGACGTGGCTTCCTGGCCTGACTCTGGCCACCAGCGCGGGCTCCTCTCTCTTTTGGTGGAGATTTTAGGCAATCTCCCTGCTGTGTGTGTTTCCATGATGGTGAAAGAGTTAGATCGCAGGAAAGGAAGGTTTACTGCTAACGTCCTTCTTTTACAGCCCATCTTCCTGCAAGTGGACATACTTGGATCTTCTGCTTGTGTTGCGATGAGGCTGCGGCCATTCTCCTTTCTGATCTTCTTTTGACGCTCATGGGAGCAGACACGTTTTTTTACTTTAAGGATGTCGAATCACGTGTTTAGTGGATGCTTAGCATGTAGAACTGCGTATTTTACTTCTCTGCTTACATATTTTCAAGTACTGAGCCTGTGTTATCTGAAGAGGCAACAAGGTATTGTAAGTAAACTGATTTTTATACACTTCTGAGGAAGTCTGACTACTTATTTTCTTTGTTTTGCTAGACTGTGAAAAAGGGTCTGGGTGGCTGGCTTACTTGAGATCTATAAAGAATAGCGCTCTGCTAAATACAAGTACGGGTTAATTTACTCTGCTACTGGAATAGCAATATTTCCAACTCCTTTCCCACTGCCTTCCGCTTCACCCAGCATGAAAATGTCTTCTAAGGAGTGTCCTGTCATCTTGGGAAATGCAGGGCAGCCTCCCTTTAGTCTTCTTGCTCTCGAGAGAACATTCAGGCTTGATTGGCTCTGGGGCCTCTCAGTTTCTCTTTTTGGCACTCCATGGAAGACCTCTCCTCCAGCAGCACTTTCCAAATGGTTCTCCTCCTGTCAGCTTTTTTCACTCTCCAGAATCATCCATGCCCTAATGTTTCCGGTTTCCGATTTGAGTATTGAACGATGTAGCGGATATCGATTCCGCGGATATGGGGGTCGTAGTTGTATATCTTTACACTCGATACTGTCGATTACTCTGGGTCTTGTTTCTCAAGCTGTCTGATGTGGGGGACTGGCAAATATGCCCTCCAACCCCAATGTGCCAGGGACAGGCACCATATTTGTGCTCACGAACTGACAATTGTTTCTTTCTTTCCTGGAAACTCACTCAGGACAGACAGCCAATGGCTAAGGGGCGCTTGCCTGTTTTCACAGGGTAAAACCTGAGTGGGGAAGAGAAGGTCCCCTGATTTCAAGAGACACCAACACTTTTGTGCAGCATAAGCTTAGTTGGGAGAGAATCAGTTCTGTTCACCTCCTGAAGCCCTTTCCTTTCACAGTTTGCAAGGACACACCATGAAACTGTCCGGGGAGGATGGCAGCAGTCCGTGGGTTGGTGACTGAGCACTTTCTCTGAGTCATCATTTTCACTCTCCCGAAATGAAAACGGATTAAACTTGAACTGCGAGACTCTCCAGGCGTTGCTTTGCCGAAGGAAGCTGAGATGTATCGATGCCAAGGCAAAGCTCCCCCCCCCCGTATCTATGCCAATTTATCGATGCCCTATTTATGGACGCCAAGGCCAAGCCCTCCCCCCCCCCGGCGTCCCTGCCAGTTTTTCCACGCCCGATTTACATGAGGCTCCTTCAAGCCTTCTCCAGCTGCGGAGGGGAAAGAGGCAGGGAGGGGGCTGGCTTGTCCTTTGTCCCTTTTCTTTCTTTTCTTGTTTCCCCCCTGAAATGGTGAACCCCTCAATGTCATTTCTTTCTCTTTACCTGTTGAGGAGCCTCCTCGGAGGTTGTTTAAACCCCTGAAGGTCCTTACCGGAGGAGCTCCCGAACCGAATAGAAGGAACCACCCTCGGAAGCAGAGCTCCTCAAGGATTGCTCCCTGGCTCTGAAATAAACCCGGATCCCTCGCAATCACCTGCGATGAGACTGTGGCCACTTTCTGGGGAAAACAGAAGCAGGTCCTGGGTCGGTGACTGAGCACCTTCGAGGTGACTTGTTTCGCAGAAGCCCAGGTTGACCTCTCTAAGTGCTGACAGATGTCTGTTGAACCACCGGGTTGGTGGAATATAGTGGCATCCGGACATACTGCTTTGTTTACTCTTAGAGAGAGAGACTGAAAGTAACACAGAGAGTGAGCTAAGTCCCTGCTGTAACCTGAGATGTTTACTGTGTGTCTTCGGGAAGAAGGAAGTTATTCAAGTTTCTTTTGTCTGGAAGACACGTAGAGATGTCCTCCAGGCAGGTTGAGGCAGGCCAGCTCCTGTATGTTTTATCTTAGAAATGTAGCAATCAGTGTATATTCTTGTTATTCCTGCCTAACTTCAAGCTTTCTTCCTGTTTATTATGAAAATACACAAGATATTCCTGAGTAAAGTACTATTTTAATACACTTTAACAGACTTGTGGAAGCACTTTCTTTGTTTAAGCTAGACCCAGTGTGTTAAGGGGGGGGGCTAATAGGGCTGGATGGCTGATAATTGTCTGTGTCTGGAATTAGTAAGCTTTGCTGTGTGTTTTTAAACAGAGACTCTGCTGATTTTGCTTACTGAGGGGAATATAGCCAACCATTCTTTGGTGCCCAGTTTAAATGTTCTCCCAGTATTTCCAACACTGCTCTTCCTTCTGACAGCTGTCAGTCATTGTGACAGGAGCTACGCCTCCCAGTTCCAGCTCGAGGAGAATCCCAGTTTCCCCAGCTCAAGCTTCCCTGTGGGGCAGACAGGCTGCTGCAACCTGGCTCCAAAGACCTGGGCATCGCCAGCCCTCTTTTACCATCTACCCAATGCCAATGCTGCTAAAAAAAACACACCTCTGGCTAAATCGAGGACGAGGACCATTGGACAGGCATAAAGAGACTTTTTTTTAAAAAGCGCTTCTTTTTCATGGGAGGCTTTATAAAAACTTCTGAGCTATACCGGAGTGACACTACAAAACCCACCCTCTCTGGACCCCCACGACTCCTCTTCTACTCTTAGGGCAGAGAGGGGCTTCTCCTTGGCATCGATAGAGCCCAGCTTCCTTTGGCAAAGCCATGCCCGTTCAGAGGCGTCCAGGGAAGCTTTAATCCGTTGTCATCCCGGGAGGGGCCCCCTTCCAAGCCTTCCTTCCAGACGGGGGGGGGGATGAAGGATCTAGAAGCCGAGGGGGGAGAGTATTTATGGGGGAGAGAAGGAGGCGAGTGGTGGGTCCGGGGAAAAGAGGTGCCCCTCGCAATTCGGGTCGAGGGAGGTTTCTTGTCAATCCCTCCTTTCTTGTAAAAGATGATGACTCAGAGAAAGGGCTCAGCCACCAACGCAGTCCCTGCTGCAGTCCTTGTCAGGGAAAATAAATATTGTAATCAGAAATTTATCTCCCCCTTTTTGGGTAATTTTGGTCACCAGTCAAATGAGACGCCAGTTTGTCTACCAGAGGTCGTAAATTTGTCTTTTATTGTTTGGTTTCTCTGTCCTTCAGAGTGAGAAGAAGAGAAACGAAACTGGGTCTTTGGGTTTCTGTTTCTTCTCAGAAGGGTTGAATGTTTTGAGAGGGAAAAATATATAACTGAGGAGAGATTTTGGTGTCAGTCTTGCCTTGGAAACTCCTTTTCCCTCCTCTTAGTTCTTGAGAAGCTTTGGTGCATACAGAAGCATGGGTGAATGCCTTCTGTCCTTTATTTTGATTTTGCAATTCTTCTCATTTCAATAAAAGCTATAAATTAAACCAACAAGCTCTTTATTTTGCACGAGAGGTATACATGGCTTTGCCCAAAAGCCCACGTTTTTCATTTGAATGGTCATTTCCTAGTTACCAATGCTGGCATGAAAATTCATGACTCCTATGCTCAGTGTAATAATTCCTCTCTCTCTCTCGAGCTTGTCTTCACAAACGAAGATTCAGGAAGGACTCATCCCCAAAAAAGCATAGCAGAAGATCCCCTTGGGTGATGTTTTTGGGTTGTGATTCTTTCTGCGTTGTCGTTTCTCTTCAAGAGTTGTTTGGCATGAGTTCTCAAATAAGGCTGCAGCATTGTGGATAGTGCGTCTCCATGCCTCCCGATGTGAGGCCAGGGCGGACCACTGTTGGTGATCAATTTGGCCGAGCCTGAGATGTTGTTTCAGGGAGTCTTTGTATCGCTTTTTTGGAGCGCCCCTCTTATGCTGACCCGTGGCGAGTTCACCGTAGAGTAGTATTTTTGGGAGGCGATGGTCCTCCATCCTAGAAACGTGCCCTGCCCAGCGCAACTGTGTTCTCAATATCATGGCCTCAATGCTGGTGATCTCTGCTTGCTCAAGGACAGCAACATTCGTCACATAGTCAGTCCAGTGTATATTTAGGATTGTGCGTAGACAGCGCTGATGAAAGCGCTCAAGGAGTCGTAGGTGGTGGCGATAGGTGACCCATGTTTCAGATCCATAAAGGAGGGTAGACAGTACAATGGCTCTATACACACTGATTTTTGTGCTTTGCCTCAGGTGTTTATTGCTCCAGACTCTTTTGTGAAGTCTTCCAAATGCACTATATGCCTTTGCTAATCTGTGATCGATCTCTTTGTCAATCTTGGCATCTGAGGAGATGATGCTTCCCAGGTAGGTGAACTGCTGAACGGACTTGAGCACAAATTTGCCGACGGCAATGTGGGGATGATGGTGTTCATCCTGTGGTGCAGGCTGGTAAAGAACTTCTGTTTTCTTCAGCTTGACTTCCAGCCCAAACAGCTCTGCAGCTGTTGCAAAGCAGGATGTTAGGCGCTGCAGAGCTGCTTCTGTGTGGGCAACAAGGGCAGCATCATCAGCGAAGAGCAGCTCACGGACTAGATAGTTTAGAGTCTTAGTGTGAACCCTCAGACGGCTTAAGTTAAACAAGCTACCATCAGTACGGTGACGAAGAAGATTGTAAATAAAGTTGGTGCAAGAACACAACCTTGCTTCACTCCATTAATCCCGGAGTGATTCCCAGTGCAGAATGCCAAACAGATCATCGCCTCGTCAGATGTAAACTAAATCTTCATCTTAAGTGTAATAAGTATGATGGGCAGAATGTAAAATGCTGCCGGAAATGCTGGCATGAAAATACAAGAGTCCTGTGTTCAGTGCAATAAATACAATGGGCATAGTGTAAAATGCAGCTGGAAATGGCATGAAAATAAAGGACTCCTGTGTTCAGTGTAATAAGTACAATGGGCAGAGTGCAAAATTTTGCCGGAATTGCTGACACGTAAATAGAGGAGTCCTATACTCAGTGTAATAAATACGATGGGCAGAGTGAACAATGCTGCCGGAATTGCTGGCATGAAAATACAGGACTCCTATGTTCAACCTAACATGCTGTGTATGTTTACATGATAGTTAATGTGTTAGATTGCATGTAATGAATGTTTATTGCTAACTTCCTTCTTTTACAGCCCATCTTTTTGCAAGTTGAAATGCTTTGATCTTTTGCTTACTGTTAGGATGAGGCTGTTGCCATTCTTCCTTCTTCCCTTCTTTGGCTGCTCATGGGAGCAGACACAGTTTTGCTTTAAGGATGTAGAACCAAGCTCCTAGAGGATGCTTAGCATTTACAACTGCGTATTTTACTTCTCTGCTTTCGTATTTTCAAGTACTGAACCTGTGTTATTTGAAGTGGCACAAGATATTGTAAGCAAACTGATTTTTATACACGTCTAAGGAAGTCTGACTACTTATTTACTTTGTTTTGCTAGACTGTGAAAAAGGGGCTGGGTGGCTGGCTTATTGAGATCTATATAGAATAACACTCTGCTAAATACAAGTACGTGTTTATTTTACTCTGCTACTGGAATATCAATATTTCCAACTCCTTTCCCACTGCCTTCCACTTCACCCAGCATGAGAAGGGTTTCTAAGGAGTCCTGTCATCTTGTGAAATGTAGGGCAGCCTCCCTTTAGTCATCTTGCATTTTAGAGATCATTCAGGCAAATGGTTGTCCTCCTGTCAGCTTTCTTCATTCTCCAGAATCATCCACGCCCTAATGTTCCTGGTTTCTGATTTGAGTATAGAATGATGTAGTGGACATTGATCGATCTGGAGGATACGGAGGTCATAGTGTATGTCGTTACACCCAACACAGCCAATTCCTTTGGGCCATGTTTCTCAGGCTATCTGATGTGGGGGACTGGCAATTATCCCCCCCCCATGTGCCAGGGACAGGCACCATATTTGTGTCCACAAACTGACAACTATTTCTCAAGGACAGACAGCCAATGGCTTGGGGGCACTTGCCTGTTGTCATGTGGTAAAACCTGAGTGGGAAAGAGAAGGTCCCATGATTTCGAGTGAAACCAAGGTGCCGTTTACATGATGAAAATGTAGTGAGATGAATTCATGTTGATCTCTGGTAGTTCACACGTCCTGCGTGACGGTCTCAAGCTGTTTGGGAGGGGACCACCTTTTATTCCTCAACCAGCAGGACTTTCCATCCTGCAGTTTGTCCCATGTTTTTAAAAAAAAGTCTCGGGAGGATGCCGAAACTCGGATATGTGAACAGACCAGGACAAGATATCTCAGGACTAGGAGATACCTGGAAATTGAAGTGGGTATGGGTGGGCACATAGTCCAGAGAGGGAGGGGTCAGCACCCCATTTCAAACTGATTTTTAACTTGGCGAAGTACTCCTCCATTGTTCTCTTGCCCATCACCTGAGTGGCCATTGATATGGATGCTGAAAGCGGTACTCGAACAAAGAAAGGTGGCCATGGGATCTCCTGGTCCTACACGGAGACCATAGACTTGTTTGCAATATGGGCTGAGCAGAAGGTGCAGGAACAGCTAAAGGAATGCCATAGTCATGTTGAACATTTTGAAAAAATTGCAGTCGAGATGAAACGCAAAGGGCACAATCGCACCGCAGAGGAGTGTAACACGAAAATGAAACTGATGAGGAAAAATTATTGCCAGGTAATTGATCACAATGCTAAAAGTGGAAACGATGTGGCAAGGATTCCATTCCTTAAAGAGCTCAACGAAATTCTAGCTGGCGATGCCAATGACCATCCTAAATGCCTGGCTAGAACAACCAACATAGTACGGGCACTCTGTGGGTCGGTGACTCCCCATACAATCCCATCCCCAATGAGGACCTTCTGATGGCCCCGTCTTCCCAGGAGAATGCGGAAGGATTCTCGGAGGAACTGTTTTCAACCTTGCCAGGTAAGCCGAAATTCCCTTTTTAAAAAATGGTTATTGGTTTGTGAAAACTTGAATAATTAAGTCTCCAATCATCTCTCTTACATTAAATAAACACCGTGTTCTTTTTTTAAAATAATTTTTATACCGTGGATTAATACCCTCCACACGTGCAATGCTATCCTTTATGGATCAAACTGAAAATTGAGATTTGAACTTTAATACACTGCAGCTGCTTGATTCCCCTTTTCATTAATCTTGATGTGAAAGCTCGTATATTAAATGTTCCAAAAACCAGACTAAAGCCTAGCTCCATATATATAGCTCATTGCAATGGTCCGCTGATAAGAAGTTTACTGCCTGCCAAGTGCTGTAAATCTTCATCCTGTTTATGGTCCATGGCTCCAGATGCTTTGGTATGCAAATGTCGGCAGTTAAATCAATGGTGAATTCATGTTGGTCACATTAGGTTACATGCACACTCACATGCTGGATATGACCGCAATCACCAATACAACTCCCTGCATGCCTTGATGTAAAACGTGGGTATTTTAAGTGTGTGGAAAAGGTGAAAACTTAACAGTGAAATCCAAAATGCTCATGTAACTTGTTTTTTAACCTTGTATTTCATTTCATTGCTCAGAGGGAAATCTAACACAGGCATCTGAGGATGGTACTGTGACTCTTACACTGGCAGAGGAAAACGATGCAAGCTTCAGTGTGACACAGATAAGCGGCATCTTTGACAACATTGCTTCTGTGGTCGATGTTGTCTGGACCACCATTCCTCTCCAAAATGGTAACTTATTGAAGTATTTGAACAAAGGAATATGGTGTGGGTTGATCTACTTCTGTGCTTACTTGAATTAATTATGAATTTTTATTTATTCCCTGCTTTAGATCCTTCACTTAGCACCTTCACTTAGCAACTTCACTGACACCTGCAGAGAGGCTACAGCTTAACAGGATGAAACGACACTCCTTTGAGACATCGGAAATTATTTCAAATCCCAGATCAATAATGAGGGAACTTATTACCAACTTGAACAATAATTCTGAAAGGATGGACCAGAGGGCTAAATCTATGCAGGATTACCTGGAAAAATTCTATCAACATGTCTCACACACGCCCGGACATGTCCTCTAACCCCCTCAGCCATCGTAAACCCATGTGGCGGGATCCAAAAACTCGAGTTAATGTGTTTTCAGAAAGACCGTTATAACAAGCCTATGGAGTTATGTGAATTCTTCATTTTGAAATTTAAAAACTATTTGTTATAAACAATTGGCTAATTTGTGGAGGTTCCTCCATTTAGGAGTTTGCCTGTGTCTGGAACCTTTTTTAAAAAGGCTAGTCACTGCTAAAGGAGCCAATTCCCTGAAACCAATGGAATCAAAACAATGTGTCGCTGGTGGGTCATTGTTAAAAGTATCATTTACAGTTTTCACAAGCAAAGGAAGACTTTAATACAAGAAACTGAAGTGCCCCTGGAAAACTATTTATAGTAATGCAATTGAAAAGCAGCCATCCCTACTATTTGTTAATTCACCAGTGTTTTGAAAGTTTTTCACAACAGTAAGCAAGACTACATGCCATGCACTTTAGTACGGATACACAGCTTTCTTTTTGTTATATTTACATTTATTTTTACACATTATTATATGCAGACTTTGACTCAGTTCTGATGTTCCTGCTGCCAGAAGTACTCCTTTAACATGTCACAAACAGCCTCCCCCTCCTCTTTCTTACGTGTGTCGTCATTTACAAAAGGTGCCCCAGAGTGTCAAGCACAAACCACTGAACCCTTCTGTTCGTGTCTTCCAGAATTTTCCCCTTAGTTTCACATACACATATCACAAGCACATATCACAGAACATACATTTTCCCCAGCTACTTTTATGTTGTACCTTAATGCTCTCCAGAGTTCCTTAAGACGGCCAAAACACTTCTCCACGGTACAACACACCTTACTATGATACCTGTTATACAGTCTCTGTTTAACGTTACTGGAACCCCTGTATGGTGTAAGCAGCCATTTTCTTATGGGGTATGCTCCATCTACAAGGGTAAGCGGAACTATTTGCTGTCCCATAATAGTAATGGTGGGGTTCCCTGGAATGAAAATTCCAGCCTCCATTGTTTCAAAAAATGCAGAATTTCTAAGCATTCTTGCATCATGTGTCTTGCTGCTCAATCCCATCTCCACATCAATAAAAACTCATCTGTGATCACAGGTGCCTTGTAGAAGTACACTATAGCTATTTTCCTGTTAATATACTCATTTCCTTGGTGCACAGGTGGGATTATGTTGACGTGACAACCATCAAGGCAAGCTATAACTTGTGGGTATCCAAGGGCAGCAAACCCATCCATTACCTGTCCCAGAAGAGAGAAAAAGCATATGTTAATGGTCACTTTAAACCCAAATCCATCCGAGTGTTCAATTTTACACATGTATAAAAAAAAATTAAAAAGAGGTTTGACCCCTATGTTAATTATGCACTCAATCAGGAAGCTTGCAAGATGTTTCCTTGTATAATATGACAGCTCTTACTGTCAAAAAGTTCCTCCTCATGTTGAGGTGGAATCTCTGTTCCTGGAGCTTGCACCCATTGCTCCGTGTTCCAGTCTCTGGAGCAGCAGAAAAACAAGCCTGCTCCATCCTCAGCGTGACATCCCTTCAAATACTTAAACAGGGCTATCATATCGCCTCTAAACCGTCTTTTTTCCAGGCTAAACATACCCAGCTCCCTAAGTCTCTCCTCATAAGGCATGGTTTCCAGACCTTTCACCATTTTAGTTGCCCTTCTCTGGACACGCTCCAATTTGTCAATATCCTTTCTGAATTGTGGTGCCCAGAACTGGACACAGTATTCTAAGTGAGGTCTGACCAAGGCAGAATAGAGTGGCACTATTACTTCCCTTGATCTAGACACTATACTTCTATTGATACAGCCCAAAATTGCATTGGCCTTTTTAGCTGCCGCATCACACTGTTGGCTCATGTTCAACTTGTGGTCTACTAGGACTCCTAGATCCCTTTCGCACGTAGTCTCATTCAGCCAGGTCTCTCCCATCCTATATTTATGCATTTCATTTTTCCGCCCTAAATGCAGTACTTTACATTTCTCCGTATTGAATTTCATTTTGTTAGCTTTGGCCCAGCTCTCCAGTTTATCCAGGTCATTCTGAATTTTGATCCTGTCCTCTAGGGTATTAGCTACTCCTCCCAATTTGGTGTCATCTGCAAATTTGATAAGTATGCCCCTAATTCCCTCATCCAAGTCATTGATAAAGATGTTGAATAGCACTGGGCCCAGGACAGAACCCTGTGGCACCCCACTGGTCACATCTTTCCAAGACAAATAGGAGCCACTGCTGAGCACCCTTTGGGTTCGGCCAGACAACCAATTACAAATCCATTGAACAGTTAACTTGTCTAGCCCACATTCTACAAGCTTGTTTGCAAGAATGTCATGGGGAACCTTGTCAAAGGCCTTACTGAAATCAAGGTATGCAATGTCCACAGCATTCCCTTCATCTACCAAGCTGGTAACTTTATCAAAAAAAGAGATCAGATTAGTCTGGCATGACTTGTTTCTCTGAAACCCATGTTGACTTTTTGTGATTATGGCATTGCCTTCTAAATGTTCACAGACTCTCTGTTTAATGATCTGTTCTAGAATCTTCCCTGGTATTGATGTCAGACTAACTGGACGATAATTGTTGGGATCCTCTTTTTTTCCCCTTTTTGAAGATGGGAACAACGTTTGCCCTCCTCCAGTCTGCTGGGACTTCTCCTGTTCTCCAGGAGTTCTCAAATATTATTGCCAATGGCTCTGAGATTATATTTGCCAGCTCTTTTAATACTCTTGGATGTAGTTCATCTGGTCCTGGAGATTTAAATTCATTTAGATTAAGAAGGTATTCCTGTACTACCTCTTTACTTATTTTGAGCTGGATTTCCCCTATTGTGTCCTCTGTTCCATTCTCCTCAGGTTGGTCCTCCTTTTCCTTTTCTGAAAACACTGAGGCAAAGAAGGTGTTGAGTAATTCTGCCTGTTCTCTGTCCCCTGTTAGCATTTTGCCATCTTCTCCACGTAGCGGCCCTATCATTTCCTTCTTCCTCCTTTTGCTGCGGACATACCCCAAAAAACCCTTTTTATTGTTCTAAACCTCCCTAGCAAGCCTGAGCTCATTCTGCGCTTTAGCTTTCCTGACTTTACTCCTACACGTGTTCGCTATCTGTTTGAATTCTTCTTTGGTGATTTCCCCCCTTTTCCATTTCCTATACATGTTCCGTTTAAAACTTAGCTCCATTGAAAGTTCTTTAGTCATCCATCCTGGTTTCTTGAGACACCTCCCATTTTTCTTCCTCAATGGTACTGTTTGAAATTGTGCCTTCAGTATCTCCCTTTTGAGAAAGTCCCATCCGTCTTGAGGTCTCTTCTCTTTTAGTATTCCTGACCATGGGATCATCCCCAGTATTTCCCTGAGTTTACAGAAATCAGCTCTCCTAAAGTCAAGAATGCGTGTCTGACTATGCCTGGCTTCTCCTTTCCATTGTATAACAAACTCCAGGAGAACATGATCACTCTCACCTAAGGATCCCACCACATGCACCCCATTAACCAGGTCATCTCTGTTGGTTAGGATCAGATCTAAAATAGCTGACCCCCTTGTTGCCTCTTCCACCTTTTGGACCATGAAATTATCTTCCAGGCATGTAAGGAATTTGCTAGACCTTGTAGTTTTGGCTGAGTTAGATTGCCAGCAAATATCAGGATAGTTGAAGTCACCCATCACTACTACATCTCTCCTTTCTGCATGTATGTTCATCTGTTCTAGAAAGGCAACATCCAATTCCTCCGTCTGATTTGGGGGTCTGTAGTAGAGTCCCACAATAACATCCCTGTTGTTTCCCTCCCCTTTAATTTTTATCCAGATGCTCTCCACCTGGCTTCCAGTATTGATGTCGTGGATCACTTCACTGGTGTAAATATCCCTGACATATAATGCTATTCCTCCTCCTTTCCTGTTTGGCCTGTTTCTCCTATAAAGGTTATACCCCTCTATTCCTACATTCCAATCATGAGACTCGTCCCACCAGGTTTCAGTAACGCCTATTATATCATATTTGTTTTGTAGTGCAAGGAGTTCAAGTTCATCTTGCTTATTTCCCATGCTCTGTGCATTAGTGTAGAGACATCTGAGACCATGTGTTCCCTTTACTTGCTTCCTGTGCAAGTTTTTTTGCCTCCCACTGTTGGGTCCTTGCGCTGTTTGCCTTGTTCCCTCTATGACAGTTTGACTATTTTCTCCAGCCCTTTTGCCTTCAAGAATACTGTCTCCCTCCCCCATTTGACTCAGTTTAAAGCCCTCCTGATCAAATTCTTGAGACTGTTGGCAAAAATGTTTCTTCCAACTGTTGTAAGATGCACCCCATCTCTTGCCAGAAGTCCCCCCGCATGGAAGCGCAGTCCATGATCCAAGAATCCAATTTGTTCTCGGCGACACCATCTACGGAGCCAGTTGTTTATGTCGGCTATTTTCCTCTCCCTTCTTGGACCATGCCCTTCAACTGGCAGAAGAGACGAGATGACCACCTGTGCGTTCATTTCTTTCAGCTTCCTCCCCAGGGCCTCATAATCTCTTCTGATCTTGGGAAAGCTGTGCCTTGCAGTATCATTGGTTCCCACATGGACCAAAAGGAAGGGGTAATGATCCGTAGGCTTGACGAGTCTTGTCAGCCTCTCAGTCACATCACAGATCTTTGCCCCAGGGAGACAACACACCTCCCGAGTCATCTTGTCAGGGCCACATACCACTGCTTCTGTACCCTGCAGCAAGGAGTCCCCCCCCACCACCACACGCCTCCGCTGAGGCTTCGCAGCTGCTGTTCCTTGCGGTGGTCCTCTCAAGGTCCCCTGCTCTACCCCTGAAGTCTGTCCATGCTGTTCTTCCTCGTTGTCCTTGATAAGGGAAAGGGCTTCGAATCGATTCTGTAGCTGTAAGCTGCTGGAAGAATCCCTGGATTTTCTTGTTCTGTGTGTGACATTCCTCCAGCTGTCTACTTCCTGTGTCCGTGAAGTGACCCTCTCCTCCACAGCCACTTCCTCTGTGCGGTCCCCATCCAAGAGTGTTTGTTCTGTTCTGTCCAGGAAAACCTCTTGCTCACGAATCTGTTGAAGTGTAGCCACCCGTGTCTCCAGCTGCTGTACTTTCTCCTCCAAGAGGGCTACCAGCTTGCATTTGGTGCATATGAAGTTCTCCACATCTGTAGACAAGAATACAAACATCGCACAAGTGTTGCAAGTGACTGCTGCAGTCCCCTCAGTGTCCATGATGAGAGCTTTTAGGTACTCTAAGAACTCTTAGTTAACGCTGAGAATGCTAAGCTGTACTTTTAGGTCTGCTGTATTTTTGTTTGGTTATTGAAATTCGCGCGCCGTTAGGTGCGTGCCTCTGGCTCTTGAGGGTAAAAGGGCAAGGTCAGAAGTTCAAGCCCCTCAGCAACAAGCAGCCTCTCCCAATAGTTTTTTAAAAAAATTCAATCTCCCCAGTCAGAATGGCTGTTCAGAAGTTGCTTCCTTCTTCTCCCTGGCAGGAAACTGGCAGGAAACTTGCTGTCCAGAAGCTGCTCTCCTTCTCTCTGGCAGGAAACTGGCGGCACATACACTCTAATGGCGGCACATACGCTCTAACAGATTAGCAAGTAGTCACTGGTCAATGAAGTTTCTTTGAAGGGCCCCTGAAATAGCCAATCACAGCGTCTGTGGTGGGAAAGAGCACCAGAAACACATCAGCTCCTTTGTAAAAAAAAAACGAGTAATCGCATCCTTGATTGACAGCCAAAATAATAATAATACTGAGATCGTTAAGGTGTGTAAACAAAAATGTCACGGGATACATTACCACGGGAGATTCATCATGTCATGGGACATATTGTGGTGTAAACAACAATCCCGGGATATTCAGGTAACCGTGACAAATCATGTAAACAGCAAGGGACGAACTCAGGATCAGGAAATCCCGGTTCTCCCCATGATAAAGTGACATTTTAGTGCAACATAAGGTTAGTTGGGAGAGAATCAGTTCTATTCACCGCCTAAAGCCCTTTCCTTTCGCAATTTGCAATGACACATCCTGAAACTGCCTGGGGAAGGATGGCAGCAGTCTGTGGGTTCATGACTGAGCACTTTCCCTGAGTCATAATTTTCAGCCTCCCGAGATGAAAACGGATTAGGGGAGCACTGAAGTGGAGGGGGGGTAGGGGAATTATTATGGTTGAAAAGAACTATAGTAAAGAACTTAACGTTAACTTTTGAAATTAGTCAATAGGAATATTGTTATGTTATGTTTATGGTAATACTAAGAGCTTTAGTAAATAAGTATTGATTGGATATTATAATGTATGATTACAAAATTTATTTTAAAAAAAGAGAGGGAAATGGATTAAACCTGAAGTGCGAGCCTCTCCACGGCATTGCTTTGCCAAAGGAAGCTGAGATTTATCAATGCCAAGGCAAAGCTCCTCACTAGTGTCCCTGCCAATTTTTCTACGCCTGATTTATCTGAGGCTCCGGACGACCCTTCCGCCTTCTCCAGCTGCGGAGGGGAACAGAGGCAGGGCTGGGGCTGGCTTGTCCTTTTTCTTTCTTTTTAATTGTTGTTCTTTCCCCCCCTGAAATGGTGAAACCCTCAATTTTATTTATTTCTCTTTACCTGTTGAGGAGCATCTTATGAGGTTGTTTAAATCCCTGAAGGTCCTTACCAGAGCAGCTCCCCAACAGAAGAGGAGGAACCACTCTCAGAAGCAGAGATGTCACATATTGCTATCTTGCTCTGAAATAAACCCGAATCCCTCCCAATCATCTGCAATGACACATCAGGAGACTGTGGCCACTTTCTGAGGAAGGATGGAAGCAGTCCGTGGGTCAGCGACTGAGTACTTTCTCTGAGTCATCCATACAGAAGGAAGGCAAAACAAGAGAGAAAAGTAGTTCGACATGACTTGTTTTGCAGAAGCTCAGGCTGACCTTTCTAAGTGCTCACAGATGTCTATTTAACCACCTGCTTGTTGGAATATAGTGGCAATCTAACATGCTGGTTTGTTTACTCTTAGAGAGATAGATTGAATGTAACACAGATAGTGAGATAATTTCCTGTTGTAAACTGAGATGTTTATTCATAGAATCATAGAATTGTAGAGTTGGAAGAGACCACAAGGGCCATCCAGTCCAACCTCCTGCCATGCAGGAAATCACGATCAAAGCATCCCTGAGAGGTGGCCACCCAGCCTCTGTTTAAAGACCTCCAAGGAAGGAGACCCTACCATGCTCTGAGGGAGTGTGTTCCACTGACGAACAGCTCTTACTGTCAGAAAGTTCCTCCTAAAGCTGAGGTGGAATCTCTGTTCCTGGATCTTGCATCCATTGTTCCCTGTTCTCGTCTCTGGAGCAGCAGAAAACAAGCTTGCTCCATCCTTAATGTGACACCCCTTCAAATACTTAAACAGGGCTATCATATCACCTCTTAACCGTCTTTTTTCCAGGCTAAACATACCCAGCTCCCTAAGTCTTTCCTCATAAGGCATGGTTTCCAGACCTTTCACCATTTTAGTCACCCTCCACTGTACACGCTCCAATTTGTCAATATCCTTTTTGAATTGTGGTGCCCAGAACTGGACACAGTATTCTAAGTGAGGTCTGACCAAGGCAGAATAGAGTGGCACTATTACTTCCCTTGATCTAGACTCTATACTTCTATTGATGCAGCCCAAAATTTCATAGGCCTTTTTAGCTGCCGCACCACACTGTTGACTCATGTTCAACTTGTGGTCTACTAGGACTCCTAGATCCCTTTCGCACGTAGTCTCATTCAGCCAGGTCTCCCCATCCTATATCTATGCATTTTGTTTTTTCGCCCTAAGTGCAGTACTTTACATTTCTCCGTATTGAATTTCATTTTGTTAGCTTTGGCCCAGCTCTCCAGTTTATCCAGGTCATTTTGAATTTTGATCCTGTCCTCTAGGGTATTAGCTACTCCTCCTAATTTGGTGTCATCTGCAAGTTTGATAAGTATGCCCCTAATGCTGTCATCCAAGTCATTGATAAAGATGTTGAATAGCACTGGGCCCAGGACAGAACCCTGTGGCACCCCACTGGTCACATCTTTCCAAGATGAAGAGGAGCCACTGCTGAGCACCCTTTGGGTTCAGCAGGTCAACCAATTACAAATCCATTGAACAGTTAACTTGTCTACCCCACATTTTACAAGCTTGTTTGCAAGAATGTCATGGGGAACCTTGTCAAAGGCATTACTGAAATAAAGATATGCAGTATCCACAGCATTCCCTACATCTACCAAGCTGTTAATTTTATCAAAAAAAGAGATCAGATTAGTCTGGCATGACTTGTTTCTCTGAAACCCATGTTGACTTTTTGTGATTATGGCATTGCCTTCTAAATGTTCAGAGACTCTCTGTTTAATGATCTGCTCCAGAATCTTCCCTGATATCGATGTCAGACTAACTGGACAATAATTGTTGGGAACCTCTTTTTTCCCCTTTTTGAAGATGGGGACAACGTTTGCTCTCCTCCAGTCTGCTGGGACTTCTCCTGTTCTACAGCAGTTCCCAAAGATTATTGCCAATGGTTCTGAGATTACAATTGCCATCTCTTTTAATACCCTTGGATGTAGTTCATCTGGTCCTGGAGATTTAAATTCACTTAGATTAAAAAGGTATTCCTGTACTACCTCTTTGCTTATTCTGTGCTGGATTTCCCCTGTTGTGTCCTCTGTTCCATTATCCTCAGGTTGGTCACCCTTTTCCTTTTCTGAAAACACTGAGGCAAAGAAGGTGTAGAGTAATTCTGCCTTTTCTCTGTCCCCTGTTAGTATTTTGCCATCTTCTCCACGTAGTGGCCCTACCATTTCCTTCTTCCTCCTTTTGCTGCGGATATACCCCCCAAAAACCCTTTTTATTGTTCTTAACCTCTCCAGTGAACCTGAGCTCATTCTGCACTTTAGCTTTTCTGACTTTACTCCTACACGTGTTCGCTATCTGTTTGAATTCTTCTTTGGTGATTTCTCCCTTTTCCCATTTCCTATACATGTTCCGTTTAAAACATAGCTCTGTTGAAAGTTCTTCAGTCATCCATCCTGGTTTCTTAAGACAACTCCCATTTTTCTTCCTCATTGGTACTGTTTGAAATTGTGCCTTCAGTATCTCCCTTTTGAGAAAGTCCCATCCGTCTTGAAGTCCCTTCTCTTTTAGTATTCCTGACCAGTATTCTGTGTGTCTTCAGGAAGAAGTAGGTTCTTTAAGTTTCTTTTGTCTGGAAGACACAATGCTCAGAGTCACCATTGAGATGTCCTCCAGGCAGGTCGAGTCAGGACAAGCTCCTGCATGTTTTATCTTAGAAATGTAGCAATCAGTGGCGAGTTCATTGTAGAGTACTATTTTGGGGAGGCGATGGTCCTCCATCCTAGAAACGTGCCCTGCCCAGTGCAGCTGCGTTCTCAATATCATGGCCTCAATGCTGGTAATCTCTGCTTGCTCAAGGACAGCAACATTCGTCACATAGTCAGTCCAGTGTATATTTAGGATTGTGCGTATACAGCGCTGATGAAAGCATTTGAGGAGTCGTAAGTGGTGACGATAATTAAAGCCATTATTTTTCCCGGGGTTGGTTATTTTTCAGTGAGTTTAAAGCATGTGTTTTTCCCCCTCCCCCCTGTGTCTAGCTTTCTTTTTAAAGTGCTGTTTTTTTTCCCTTTGGAGCTTTGGTTTTGAATTACAAAGGGAGCCCTAATGTCCCTGATAGAGCAACAGAGCCGAAAAGGCTTATTTTCCTGACTCAAGAAAATTACAATTTGTGGAAAAAGATGGTTGAAACCAGATTTAAAGCTAATAAAATTAGTCCTTGCTAGGAGAGTTTAGGAACAAATGGATGTCCTCGGCCAGGAAATAATTTTCCAAAGTTTACGAGAAGAGCAATTAATTTACATTACTCAATGTAACTTATCTAGGCAAATGTTGGAGAAATTGAGTCAACTTTATAACTTCAGTTGTGCCAAGTCTCAATCTATTGCAATTTGTGATGTTATGAAGTCAAAATTACATTCTCAAAAGGACCGTGAAGCTCACATATAATGATTTGTGACCATCCTTGAAAAGCTAATTACACAAGGGTTTGTTGTTACTGAAATACAGAAGATTGCATTCTTTCACTAACCAATCACATGTTCACTGTTTTAAATTGCAGTAGGAGGGGTCACATTGTTAAGAACTGTAGACTCCCAAAAGGAATGCAGCCAATAGCAGCTCACTAAAAGAAGCTGAATCTGTCAGTTTTGTCCAGAGGAGGCAGAAATACTCTCAAGCTGATGTTAAAAGCAAGTTTCAGGATAAGAAAAATCTTTTAGTGCACAATCAGGTTTTTTTTCCCAATGATACCTCAGCAGTGGATGATGGAACTCAGAAATAGGTTAAGTGGGTAGAAGATTTTGGATGTCCACTTATAGCTCATACAATGCTGCCAACTTTATTGAAATGGACACTAATACGTGTGGCAGAATTCAAATTGCGGATGGAAATTTTCTTGACATACAAGGAAGTAAGTGGACAATGCATTTTAAATTGTGTTCTGCCTAATGAAAATGTGCAGCATGTGGCTGAGGAAGTCCTGTTCATTCCCCAGCTCCATTGTAACGTGTTAAGTGTTTCAGCATAGGACAATAAAGGATTTTCAGTAATTTTTGAAAAAGGCATGTGCAAAATATATGATGAAAACATGGCTTATGCAGAAGCATACCAAAATAATAGTGCCTATGAGTTAAGCCGAGGTGCAGGAAGCGAGAGTGGATGAAGAGAGCATTGACCTCTAGCACAGACCCTTTGGTCATCATGACAAAAAGGCCATACTTCAGCTCCAAAACCAGAGTTTGGCAACTGGTATTAAGGTAAAACCATAAAGCAATGAGAATGCAAGCAGGTGTGTAATGTGTGTTGAGAAAAAGGTAATAAGGCCTTCATTTCATTCAAGAACTGAAAAGATATCCACCGGAGTTCTGGATCTGATACACACTGACTTGTGTGGACCCTTTAATGTCCCATCTCTTGGAGGAAATAGATATGCTCTAATATTTGTGGGTGATTTTTCAAGGTACTGTGTCACCTATCTACTGAAGGAGAAAAGTGAGACATACCAGATGCTATGCAAGTACGTTGTCATGGTGAGAAACAGATTTGAGAGATACTCCAAAGTCCTTTCTTCTGATTCTGGGGGTGAGTACATTGCACACCACACACAAGCCTTCCTGGAAGAGGTTGGCAGAGAGCACTTAAGCACTGTCAGTTACACACCAGAGGTGAATTCTGTGGCAGAACGCAAAATGAGATCTTTAGTTGAAATGACAAAATGTATGTTGGCTGAAGCCTATTTACCCAGTAGACTGTGGGGTGATGCATTTGCAATAGCAACTTATTTGCAGAATAGATTGCCAACCAAAGGCACTGAGAGAACACCTTTTGAGATGTGGTATGGCAGAGTGCCTACCACCAGACACATCAGAAGTTTTGGATGCCTAGCTTATGGTTACATTCCTAAACAGAAGCGAAGTAAGCGAGATCCCAGTTCAGAACAGACTATTCTGATTAGTTATGAGACTTCTACCAGAAACTATAGAGTGATGAGCCTAAAAACTGGCAAAGTGACTGCTAGACATATTGTGTACTTTGATGAGACTAGCAGAATTGACAGAAGAGGGACTGTGATAGACTTTCCAGGAAAAAAATGGCATTTTGCATGAAGACAGATATGTCTGAAGTTTCAGAACTGGAGTGTGAATCAGCCATGTTAATGCAAGTGAATGAGTTTGATGTTGCAGCAGGCGAGGAGGACACAAAGAATGGCACACCCAAAGATGAAGATGGAGATGACCTGAATGGATCGGACGGTGATGCTGAAGAAATTCACCAGGATCCACAACAGGCTCCTTCCAGATATAACCTGAGTCCAAACTGCGGAGTGCCTCCTGACAGATTGTCTTTCATTGCAAGGTAGGCATTACCCAAGGAACCAACAAGAATAGAGGAAATTGAGTAATGCCAGAAGATGAGGCAGCTCTATGGTGAAAAGCAGCACAAGAGGAAATAGAAGTGCTGCATAAGAATGGAACATGGACTCTTATTGAACTCCCACCAGGCAAGAAAGCCATTGGATGCAAATGGGTGTTCAAGTTGAAGCAAGATGCAGAAGGTAAAGTAGAACACTACAAAGCAAGGTTAGTAATTCAAGGATTTTCATAGAAGTTTGGAGTTGATTATGATGAATTTTTTGCTCCAGTGGTGAAACATAGCACCATAAGACTGTTGCTTAACCTAGCTGCTTCTAAACAAATGAGTGTCAAACATATTGATGTGAAAACAGCTTTCCTGCACGATGAGATGCAGGAAGAGCTGTACGTGAAGCAACCTGTTGACATCTTGTTTGTAAACTCAAGTTCACATCTTGTTTGTAAACTCAAAAAGGGATTGTATGACCTCAAGCAAGCAGCAAGGGCCTGGAATGAGAAATTAGACAAAACGATGAAGGGTTTAGGCTTCAAACAAGGAGAGGCAGACCCATATCTGTACATGAGATTCAAAGATGGACTTTCAACTTTCATACTGACCTATGTTGATGTTTTAATTATAGCTACTCAGAGAGATGATGACTACAGAGAAATTGTGAGAAACTTGAACAAGGAAGTTGAATAGAAAGAACTGGGAAATGCTATGTATGACTTAAGCATACAGATTCAAAGAGAAGAAGATGGTTCTTTCCTGCTAAGTCAAAGGTAAAATACTGTTGAGTCAAAGGTAAAATACTGCTTTTAGAGAGCCTAGAATTGCAGGATGCGTAGAGTGTGGCAACACCTATGATAACAGACTTTGTTAAAAATAATGAGGACAATGAACTTTTGCCAAACAACACGATGTACAGAACAGCAATTGAAAAGCTGTTGTACCTAGCCACAAATACTAGACCCGACATAGGCCACGCAGTAGGAATTCTCAGCAGAAAAGTTAGCGCACCAAGTAAAAGAGACTCAACAGCAGTGAAGAGTTGCTTGCTACCTAAAAGGGAATATGGATTTCCAGTTGACGTTACCAGCTAACACAGACCTAAATCTTGTTTGTTTTACCAATGCTAATTGGGGTGGCAGTGATAGTGACTTATGTGACTCATTAATGCAGTCTAGAATCACATTGGGTTTTTTAGCTGCTGCATCACACTGCTGACTCATGTTCAGTTTGTGGTCCACTAAGATTCCTAGATCCCTTTTGCATGTACTACCATCAAGCCAGGTGTCACCCATCCAATATCTGTGCTTTTGATTTTTACTGCCCAAGTGTAGTATCCTACATTTCTCCCTGTTGAAATTCATTTTGTTAGTTTTGGCCCAGTTTTCTAATCTGTTGAGGTCATTTTGGAGTCTGATCCTGTCCTCTGGGGTATTAGCTACCCTTCCTAATTTGGTATCATCTGCAACCGTGATAAGCATGCCCTCTATTCCCTCATCCAAGTCATTGATAAAGATGTTGAATAGAACTGGGCCCAGGACAGAATTGAATGGTTAGTTTCTTGGTTCAATTACACAAATTTACATATACTCCCCAACAGGGGTTGACAATATATAAACTCCACACAAACTCCTACCCAACCATTCTCTGAAGGTGCCAGCCACAGATGCAGGCGAAATGTCAGAAAGAAACTATTCCAGAACACGGCCTCACAGCCTGAAAAAACCCAAAGAAAATCTATGGATGCCAGCCGTGAAAGCCTTCGACTTCACACAAAATTATTTTTATTTCAGTCAATCCCCATCTTAACTACTGACACCCTAGAACATCTCAAAATTCAAAGAAAAATAATGCAAGGCTACATACAGAGAGAGGCGGGCCAGGATTGCTTAAAGGTCTGCTACCATGCATGCAACCCAGAGGGATTAAAAGATTGGACAAGATTGGAGAATAGGGGGCTGTGGCAATTCGAATGGCGAGATATAAGATCTGGGCGGCATGCTTATCTGTCGCACTTTGGAACTTCCTAAGACCAGGCTCCTGCCAAAGTTGTTATTGTTGGAGGGGTGTGTGTGTGTGTGTGTGTTTGTTTGTTTGTTTGTTTAGGCAACCTAACATGCTGTGTGTGTTTACATGATAGTTAATGTGTTAGATTGGTTGTAATGGATGTTTATTGCTAATTTCCTTCTTTTACAGCCCATCTTGCAAGTTGAAATCTTTTGATCTTTTGTTTAGTGTTAGGATCAGGCTGTCACCATTCTTTCTTCCCTTCTTTGGCTGCTCATGGGAGCAGACACATTTTTGCTTAAAGGATGCAGAACCAAGCTCCTAGAGGATGCTTAACATGTACAACTGCATATTTTACTTCTCTGCTTTCATATTTTCAAGTACTGAGCCTGCGTTATCTGAGGAAGCACATGATATTATAAGTAAACTGATTTTTATATCCTTCTAACGAAGTCTGACTACTTATTTTCTTTGTTTTGCTAGACTGTGAAAAGGGACTGGGGGGCTGGCTTAATTGAAATCTTTACAGAATAACTGCTAAATGTGTGTTTATTTTACTCTGCTACTGAAAATATCAGTATTTTCCAACTGTTATATGGATCATCACTGCAGGCTATGGTCAACTTAGACCCATTACAAAGAGCACAAAATAAGTTTTTGTGTAGACTCCTGGCAGTTACCATTTCTACAACTGGCATTGCTCCATGCAGAACTGGGTGTAATGACAATCAAAGCTGAAGCTCTTAGATTAGTTCTGCTTTTTTTGGTTAAAAATTATTTTCAAGCAGGTGTCAGAATTTCTTCTGATGATCTTGGAAGAGATACTCTCAAACTCATGGAAGCATAAAATGCAGCAGGTGGCCATGATTGTGGGATTTTCTGTCTTTTCTTTTCACCCAGGGTTTTGATAGAGCCAAAGTATTACTGCTCCAAAGGCTTAAAGGCGAACCCTTCCAAGTTTCATCAACCAAAGAGGACACCATAACTCCTCTTCTTCCCCATAACCAGGAAACTGGCTTTTCTGCCTTTGAGGCGACGTCTTGATCCTGGCTAGAGGGAGTGCCCTGCAGCCAGGAGGGGGGACATTGGCACCACCTTTGGGTGCTGCAGCCAACCCAAAGAACAGGGGCACAGAAGTGGGTTCACCAAGTGTAGCCGAGGAACAAGGACGGGCACACAGGGGGCTCTGGGCCACTGCAGATGACTCTTCTCCAGAAGCAGGGGAACTTGCTTGTCTTGTTGGTATTGTGGAGGTCAAGAGCATGGAACTAGAATGGAATCCCTCCCGCCTCAGCCATGGAAACCCCCTGTGTGACCTTGGGCAAGTCACACTCTCTCAGCCTCAGAGAAGAGGCATGGCAAACTCTCCCTGCTGAAATCTGGACAGAAAACCCCTAGCATAGGAGTCACCTTGAAGGCATGTGCCAACAGTAACAACCCATGGCACTTGTTATTCACCCATTGATTTCCATAATGGAGGAAATGGAGCAATGGATTTCTGGTTTATCGTGACATACCAAAATACCTCAGTCCTCCCAACCCTCCTCGTCTTCTTTTTAGCCAGAAGTTTTTTTTAGCAGGATTGGCATTGGGTGAATGGTAAAAGAGGGCTGGAGAAACACAGATTTTTTGGTGCCAGGTTGAAGCAGTATGTCTGCAGTAAACAATACAATAACCTGGGGGAAATGGGATTTTCTTCTAGTGGATCCTACTGTAGATGTGTGAACCTGCCTACAACAGGCAAGGTAAGCTGCCTCCAGAATCCCTTTTGTGAACAGCAAAACAAAGGGTGAAGAGGCAAGGAGATTATCCTGTCTCACCATCTACCCCTAGTGTATTTAAAAAAACCAACATCCCACAGATGTACAAGTCTGGCTACCAAAACAGAACTCATAAGAAGAATGGAGACTGGTGAAAGGAAGAAATAAAATCCCTGGATACATTTTGGAAGAAGCTTTCAAGTGATCTCTAGAAGGTTCAAAATGTTTTTACTTATGCTAGGCTCAACTTGAGTTGTTTCATTTCACATATGTATACTGTTCATTTTGAATAAAAAGCTTGCTGAAACAGAATGAAGCAATTTCTTATTTAACACTTGTTAAATACAGTATGTTGCATCCCATGTCAGGAGAGAGGCAGCAGAAAAATTAATTAAATAAGGGCCAAAATCCTGCCTCTTCAGCTGTAGTTACCATTGTAGCAGCTGCTTCTGCCAATACCACCCTGCAAAAAACCTATCTCTTAAGATAGACAGGCTGGTTTAAGGGTTACGGAAACAGAAGGATTTCCAAGGTACTTGCAGATTAGGGTGATGGGAAATTATGATTGAAATTACAGCTGGTCATGGGTTGCACTGAGAGGGGCCAGCTGGAGAGACCCCTCAGGGGTCATACTGGTGTTGCTTGTCTCAATGCACCCTGCAATTGGAAGCGTATGGCAGTCATCTTTTCCCTGCACGCTGGTCTGCAGGACCTCAGAAACCCTTTGCCTGGGGCCCTGCCTGGCTTAAAAGGTAAGTTTTTGAAGTCACATCCAGTCACCCATGGCTTTAAATGTGAATTCCAAAACTTCAATCTCGTAACTACTGAACAGGATGCCAGCAAAAATATTGAGTAAATTGGACAGGGCAATTTTTGCCATGATACTGCATGTTGTTGACATTCAGTTTTTAGGGCTGGCTTGCCTTGTTACTACATTCCTGCATTTATAGTTCATGGACACTTCTCAATTCTCCCTTGGTCAGCATCCTGTTCATACAGTGATCAACTGGTTGCCCCTGAGAATCCCACAAGCACGTTTACCTGATTGGAACAGGAACCTCCCACTTGTGGCCTCAGTGTGTGGCAAAGGAAGATCAGCTGGGCACCCAGGCCCATCCACCCACCCAATCTGAGGAGCCAGACATATATATACACACACACACCTCTCGCCTAGCCTCCCATAATAAACCTACTTACACATAATAATTTTAGCAGTGATGTAGACTCGAGTCACTTCCAATACTTGTCTTGACTCATGACTTGTACATTTTTAGCAACTGACTTACTGGCCTTGGTTCAGTAATATAAGACATTCATCCAGAAATGTAACGGCGTGGAAACAGTTTTCTTCCATCAAACAATGCTTCCATAATCTCACTGCTTTTTGCCTACACGTCTTGTGACGGAAGCAGTAACAACAAATGCATTAAGCAATGGGCTTGAGATGGAAGGATCCTTCTAAAGCTTTCCCAAAAACTTTAGAAGGCTCCTCCAATGTGCAGTGGGAACAGGCTGCAGAGCAGACCTCACCCCCTGCCTCAAGCCCATTGCCTAATGCATTTGCTGATAATTTATTTATTCTTACCTAAGTTTGTACACATCTTCTTGATTTTCTAGTTATCAAAACTCCACCCCCCCACACACTTTTTTTCCTGTTGAAGTTGGCTCCCAGATTTGAGACTCAACTTGAGACTTGACTTGAAACTAACTTGCAAGAACTTGACACTTGAAGGTAGAGACTTGAGACTCAGAGTAAAAGACTTGAAAACATCACTGAATTTTTGGAGTGCAAATGTTTTTGAGATAAAGATGAAACTCTGGAGAACCACCTGAGAGCACTCATTGCCGCCCAAAGGCCCCCCAGATATGCCTATGAAGAGGACTACTATTCAAGGAGCCAACTGAACCTTGAAGGCCCCACCACGAGGTCATAATGGATAGATATGAAGCTACCAAGAAAAAACTATTAACCAAGGTCTCAAGGGACCCTCTTTCTGATCCTTGCCTGAACTTGAGCACCAGTCATCCAATTGGTTGCAATACCTGTATCTGTGTATGTTCTAGTTGTCCTCCTCTTTGACTCCACAACACCACAAGGCTATGCAGAATGCTGTGCATCCCAGAAAAGGCCTGCCCTGGGGGTTACACTCATAAAATTGCACACAGGATTGTAGCCTTGGAGGCTGTACAATAAAGAGCTGCCTCTATTTTTCTTTGCCTTGAGAGCTGAAACAGGTCGATAAGGATTTCAAGAAGGAAAGATGGGGAGCAATGACCTTTTGGCAACCTCAGCTTGGACACATTATTTTTTATGAACTACTTCTGCCAATATATATCTACGCACAATCCTAAATATACACTGGACTGACTATGTGACAAATGTTGCTGTCCTTGAGCAAGCAGGGATCACCAGTATTGAGGCCATGATATTGAGAACGCTGCTGCGCTGGGCAGGGCACATTTCTAGGATGGAGGACCATTGCCTCCCAAAAATACTACTCTACGGTGAACTCGCCATGGGTCAGCGTAAGAGGGGCGCTCCAAAAAAGCGATACAAAGACTCCCTGAAACAACATCTCAGGCTCGGCCAAATTGATCACCAACAGTGGTCCGCCCTGGCCTCACATCGGGAGGCATGGAGATGCACTATCCACAATGCTGCAGCCTTATTTGAGAACTCATGCCGGACAAGTCTTGAAGAGAAACAACAACGCAGAAAGAATCACAACCCAAAAACATCACCCAAGGAGACCTTCTGCTGTGCTTTCTGCAACCGGACTTGTTTATCTTGGATTGGCCTTTTTAGTCATCAGTGCGCTTGCAGAAAGTGCGGGATGAGTCCTTCCTGAATCTTCGTTTGTGAAGAAAAGCCAGATATATATATATTCTTAACTGGGGGAATTGGAGGAGGTTTAATCAAAAAAAGAACTTCTTCAAGTTTGGCTGACAACACAACTCATGAGTGGCAAGTGTTGCTGTGCAAGGATTCCCCATGGACACCAAGATTGACAAATCTGTTGTAGCCATTTCCCTTCCTGGCATGAGAAAAGTGACAGACAGCCAAACTTGAGAGCAAGGAATCATAGAGCTGGAAGAGACCACAAGTGCCATCCAGTCCAACCCTATTCTGCCAAGTAGGAATACACAACCAAAGCACCCCTGACAGATGGCCATCCAGCATCTGTTTAAAAACCTCCAAAGGAGACTCCACTACACTCCCAGGCAGTGTATTCCACTGCCGAACAGCTCTGTCAGGAAGTTCTTCCTAATGTTTAAGTGGAATCTCTTTTCCTGTAGTTTGAATCCATTGCTCCGTGTCCTAGTCATTGGAGCAGCAGAAAACAAGCTTGCTCCATCGTCAGTATGACATCCCTTCAAATTTTTAAACATACCTATCATGTCGCCTCTTAACCTTCTCTTCTCCAAGTTAAACATACTCATCTCCCTAAGCCACTCCTCATAGGACATTGTTTCCAAACTATAGTTTCCTTGGTTTTTTTCCAGGCTGTGAGGCCGTGTTCTGGAATAGTTTCCAGAACACGGCCTCACAGCCCGGAAAAAAACCAAGGAAAATCTATGGATGCCGGCCGTGAAAGCCTTCAACTTCACGTTTCCAGACTTTTTACCGTTTTGGTCACCCACCTCTGAACATGCTCCAGCTTGTCAATATCCTTGAATTGCAGTGCCCCAAACTGGACACAGTATTCCAGGTGAGGTCTGACCAAAGCACAGTAGAGTGGTACTATTACATACCTCTGTCTAGACACTAGACTCCTATTGATGCAACCTAGAATTACATTGGGTTTTTTAGCTGCCACATCATACTGTTGACTCAAGTTCAGCTTGTGGTCTACTAAGACTCCTAGACTCCTTTCATATGTACTATTGCCACCCATCCTATATCTGTGCATTTCATGTTTTCTGCCTAAGTGTGGTACAGTCGGCCCTCGGTATCTACTGGAGTTTGGTTTCATGATACCACCACCACCCCATGGATACCAAAATCCATGGGCGCTCAAGTCCCATTGTATACAATGGCATAGTAAAACGCTATCCCTCATATCAAATGAAACATCAAACATATAAAATGAAAATATAAAACATCACATTTTGGATTTTCCCCCGCTGAATTTTTTTGAATGATGGCTGGTTGAACCCTTGGATGCAGAATCTGTGGGTATGGAGGACTGACTATACTTTACATTTCTCCCTGTTGAAATTCATTTTGTTAGTTTTGGCCCAGGTCTCTAATAAAATTCATTTTGTTAGTTTTAGCCTGGCTCTCTACTCTGTTAAGGTCACTATATAACCCCACCTGTTCTCTGAGCCCAAGGGGTCTGATCGTGGCTATAGGGTGAAGGAGTGTCTGAGCTGGAAAAGGAAACAGGCACACCATCCCTAGTGGGGGACTTCAAAGACTCACCCTCTGTTGGAAGACTCAGGCAGTGAGTCTCTGAAACATGAATCAAAAGGGTTTAAAAAGGATTACATAGGCTACTAGGTTTTTATACAAAAGCTAAAAATAAGTCTAGAAAGCAAATTCAAGCTCTATTAACTATTATTAAACCAATGTGGATCCAAATACATCAGGTCTGCCACCTTATCTGCAGTGCAGACATAAAATCACAGGTGCAACATCTTCTAAGCAAATGTAAAATATTAATACAAAATACTCAAACAACTATTAATGTCAAAAATCTATGACCTCCAGATGGAATCAACATATCCAGACCCTGAGGGCTTCAAGAAAGCATGGGATACTGCTCTATATACAAATGTGGCAAATGTTAAATGGAAAATATTATTGAAGTCTTCCAATAAAATCTGCATCTTCCCATATGAGAGAACATGCTATAAAAATAATGTATCATTGGTATCTAACCCCAGTTAAAATTAAATAAATAAGACAAACACTTATCTAACAAATGCTGGAGGAATTGTGGGTCTCTTGGTACATATTTTCACAAATGGTGGGAGTGTCCCAGCATTTCTGAATTTTGGAAAAAGATATTTCTAAGAATAAGTCAAATTACTCTGTATTTTGTGACAACTGTGAAGCATTAAATCATACAGACCTGGATATACATATGTATATGTGTGTGTGTATGTATGTATATATATATATATATATATATATATATATATATATTTGCTGCAAGACTGATAATAGCTCAGAATTTGGAAAAACTGAACCATATCTCAATTGAAGCCTGAAAATCTTACTATTGGGGGAAATAATTGCAATGCCTCCCGAGTTTCTGGTTTGTTCTGTTGGAAAGAAATGGTTACATTGCACCACTGTGTCCTGTTGTTAATAACTTAATAAATTTTTTTATAAAAGAATACAACAAACAAAACAAATTGTCCCCCCTCCACCAAAAAAGGTTTAATTTCTGCTCTTTAAGATTGGAGGGAGGATCTTGGGAATTTCTGGCAGCCCCTTTTATCTGCCTGGCCAGCTCACTGAGTAGAGACTATCTGCTCCATGTTGAAGATATGTTTTCTTGTAACCCTAGTACAGTTTGTTAGTATTTTCAAGACTTGGTGTTTCATCTGGTCCATCTCACTACATGAGGAGTCGATTTCACAACAGCCTCTTCTCCAGGGGTTCTCCTTCAAGTCTTCAGTTCTTCCTGGTGTTGCTTGTTACCTGGCTGTATGACAAGCAACACCTACTGAAATTCCCTCTTCTACCCAACCATTAAAGGCACAGGAGCCCTCAGCAGTTTGCAGTCTGACAACACCAGCCCTGTGTAGATTGGAGCCTGACACATACACAGAACCAGAGATATTCTGAACAGAAAATCTGTGCTAGGGCCATCAATAGCTTTTGGGATTGCCTGACCCCAACAATGCCAATCTTCCATTAGCAAAGGGACACTTATCTCAAGGCCAGAACCTCCAGGAACAATCCCTTGAAATTTTCAGTTAATACAGGGTGTTAGAATGTCAGGGTAAAAATCTGTGACTTGCCTCAGAGCAGGAATTGACTTACTTATATTTTTATTTATTCATTAAAAAGGCACATCTTTTAAAAAAATGATGAATATTATTTATACACTGCCTTATTTCACTAGGCATCTTACAATGTGAATATCATCCCGCTGCAATAAAAATATATACTAAAGAGGAACAGATGTAAGCATAATACAATCAAAACCATCAGTCATGAAAAAATGACAACCTCCACTATATTTTGAGAAAATTTGGAACCTAAAAAGACCCATGGATTCTGTTTCCCCACAAAGGGCAGCCACACACTCTGGGCACACCCACAGCTCAGAACATAAGTGCAACAGGATCTTCCTGCTCCTGTTCTCTGTTGCATTGGGCAACTGGGCCAATTTTCTGCTCCTGGGGCCCAACCAGGGCTACATGGATTGCCAAAATAAGAGAGAGAAAGACCCCCATCCAAAAGCAAAAGCAACCGTAAATAACTTCTGGTTTTGAAAAAAGTTACAGGTCACCCTTGGTATGTGTGGACCATTACCTGCAGTTTCAATTATCCATTGTCCAAAAAATATACCGGTAGCCTCTCTAGGCATTTCCTAGATCCTCTAGCATGATTCTATGGGGTTAGCTACTACCCACGGATTCAAGTTTTCGTGGTAAGTTTGGGAACATATCCTCCATCCATAGAGGGTGACCTATATTACTGATATTAAATAATGTGTGCAGGGTGGGGTGGGGGAACCTTTTTAAAAAGTGAATTCCTGGAAGCTTTCTATCCTTTTTGTTTAGGCCAGAAAATTATTGTTACTGTTATTAACTTTGTTCATATCCCACCTTTTACTTAAGAACTTTGTTTTCCAAGAAAGGGGATGGTCCTAAGAACCTGGAGGTGTCAAGGGCCACAAAAACAGCTGGGGGGCACATGGGACTCAAGGGCCTCATTTTGCACACCCTTGCTCTCCACCAATGCTTTCCACTGGCTGGTATCGAGAGGTACACTACCCCAGGTACCAGAGGTTCTATATTGCCTTTGAAGCCACAGGCCTAAGCTTCAAAATTTCATTCAATGTTTGCTCAGGCATATTATTCATCATTTCCCTACTTCTTATAGCACAAAGAAGTGCACAGGTAGCACCGTCAGGTTCAGTTTCCTTTGACCAAGAGAAAACCAGGGTGTCACTGTAGCATCTGCTTATTTACAAATATACAAGTGAGTCATACGAGAAGAAAGGCAGCTTCAAAAACTGGGTATACACCCACGTTTTCCTTTCTCTCCTTATCTTCTTCTTTTGTTGTTACCTCTTTTATGCTGTTAAGATCTCACAGGCAACAAGTTGTCTTTTTCCCCCCACCCATTTAACTATGCTATCTACCCAGTGAACTCAGGATAAACCAATACCTCTCAGAAACCAGCTTAGCAGCCATGCTGACTGAAAATTTTCCAGGAGGTGCAGTCCAAGAAAAAGTCAACATCTCCCAGACTGGACTAAAACATCTTCCTGTCATGATCCAACCAGACAGACCCTGGGAGCCACACATTTCATTCTCCATATAATATGCTCCCTTCTTGGTGTTTTTGTTTCTTTTGTACTGAAGATTTATGGGATACTGGTGGACGTTTTTAATGCTCTGTGCAATGATATCAGAATAGCCCCTTTTGCCAAAAGATCCCACGAAAGATCTTGCCACAATCTATTAGTGTGTTTCAGGCACTGCAGGCCTCTGACGATTTTTTGCAACAAGAAATTAATTCAGGTGCTTTCTTGGAATTCAACGACACTGTCCATAACTCATGTACATTCTTTGATATGAAGGATTACATTTTGACTAAAGCTCTTTCCAAAGTCCAGATATTCTTATGGATTCTTCCCTGTATGAGTTCTTTGGTGTAAAGCAAACTGCTCACATCGACTGAACTGCTTTCCACACACCAAACATTTATACGGTTTCTCTCCAGTGTGGATCCTTCGGTGTCTTTGAAGGTGTGATGTGTTCCGAAAGCTTTTGCCACAGTCTGAACAGTTATAGGGTCTCTCCCCTGTGTGAGTTCTTTGATGTGAAGTAAGATTTATTCTCCGACCAAACTTCTTCCCACAATCCAGACACGTATATGGCTTCTCCCCTGTGTGGATTCTTTGATGTAAAGTCATGTCTGACTTAGCAGTGAAGCTCATTCCACATTCAAAGCATATAAATGGCTTCTCCCCTGTGTGGATTCTCTGATGCCTCATAAGGCTTGATTTCACACAAAAGCTCATGGTACAATCGGAGCATTTATACGGCTTCTCCCCTGTGTGAATTTTTTGATGATAGGCAATGCTTGTGCTTGAACTGAAACTCCTCCCACACTCAAGGCATATATATGGTTTCTCCCCTGTGTGAATTCTCTGATGTCTTATAAGGTGAGCGCTCCAGTTGAAGCCCTTCCAACATACTGTGCATTTATATGGTTTCTCCCCTCGGTGAATTATCTGATGTCTAATAAGGTTTGTGCTCCAACTGAAGCTCTTTCCACATTCCAAACATGTATATGGCTTCTCCCCTGTATGAGTTCGTTCATGTCCTTTCAGGTTTAACTCACTGCTGAAGGTACTTGCACATATAGGGCATTTATACTTCCTCTTTCCATTCTTTTTTTCAATTGGAACTTCAATTCTGTGGGAATCTCCATGATGATCATTGCTGGATTTACCCTGCCAGTTCTGTGTTTGGTTTCCCTCCTGTGTCCTTGAGTGATTTTGATTTTCAGATTTCTCTTGCATCTTAAGGTTGTTGGTTGTTTCCATTGATTCTATACAAGGGTCTCCCTCATTCTCACTCTCTTGTCCATTGCCTCCTGTAATAAAGAGGAGGAGAAAAAGAGAATTAAAGGGCTGTCAGAAAACTCCAATGACAAAACAAAAATCCACTGTTACAGAAGCACAGAATTGGAAAGGATTGCAAGAATCATCTAATCCAACCCTCTGCCACGCAGGAATACACATCTACTAGCTGGACTCGGCATACCATATGCCGTTAAACTCCCCAAAAAACACCAGGTAGACATCACGTCAACCCTGTAAGGTAGGCTGGTGGGTTTAAATTCCTCCTCCCCCTTCTTAGCATTCCACTTTTCCCGGAATTGCTGAGGGTGACTTGCTTTGTTGCCTTGCCGACACCACCACCACCACCAGCTGACTGCCTGGGTCCCGTCACAGGCGGCCTGTCAGCACCGCCAGTTGACTCTCTGGGTCCCAATCTGGGCCACAGAGTGAGTGACAGGAGTGCATTGTGAGGTGGAGAGGGAATTTGCATGTGGGTGGTGATTAGTTGATGTGAGCTGAGTATGTTTCCTGAGCAGCCAATCAGCACAATGGGAAAGGCAACATACCCAAGAGAACTTTATATATATATATATATATATATATATATATATATATACACACACACACACACATACACACACTAGCTGGACCCGGCGTACCATACACCATTAAAAAACTCTCCCAAAAATGCCCAGGAGTCCTCATGAGAACCCTTTGAGATAGGCTGGTGGGTTTAACTTCCCCCCGCCACTTTTTCTGCCCCCCTGACACCGCCCCTCCGCTTGTCCTGCCCCCTGCCACCCCCCTCCGCTTGTCCTGCCCCCTGCCGCCCCCCTCCGCTTGTCCTGCCCCCTGCCGCCCCCCTCCGCTTGTCCTGCCCCCCTGCCACCCCCTCCACTTGTCCTGCCCCCTGCCGCCCCCCTCCACTTGTCCTGCCCCCTGCCGCCCCCCTCTGCTTGTCCTGCCCCCCTGCTGCCCCCTCCGCTTGTCCTGCCCCCTGCCGCCCCCCTCCGCTTGTCCTGCCCCCTGCCGCCCCCCTCTGCTTGTCCTGCCCCCCTGCTGCCCCCTCCGCTTGTCCTGCCCCCCTGCCGCACCCCTCCACTTGTCCTACCCCCCTGCTGCCCGTTTCTTCTGCCCCTGCCTCCCCCCTCCGCTTGTCCTGCCCCCCTGCCGCCCGCCCCTCCGCTTGTTCTGCCCCCCGCTGCCCTCCACTGATTCTTCTGCCCCCCTGCCGCTCCCCACTTGTCCTGCCCCCTGCCGCTCCCCTCAGCTTGTTCTGTCCCCCGCCACACCCTTCTGCTTGTTCTTGCCCCCCTGCTGCCCCCTCCACTTGTCCTTCCCCCTGCCACCCCCTCAGCTTGTTCTGTCCCCCTGCCACTCCCCTCCACTTGTCCTGCCTCCTAGCACCCCCCTCAGCTTGTTCTGCCCCCTGCCACCCCCCTCTGCTTGTTCCGTTCCCCCTGCCGCTCCCCTCCGCTTGTTCTGCCCCCCTGCTGCCCCCCTCTGCTTGTTCTGCCCAGAAGCTGCTCTCCTTCTTCTCCCTGGCAGGAAACCAGGGACTCCATTTGATTCTTGCCAATATTTATTATTTATCAGTTTGTGTAAGAAAGCACCAGGATCCTATCTTATCCTAGAGGTTAAGCAGGGTCAAGCCTGGTTAGTAGAATCATACAATCATAGAGTTGGAATAGACCACAAGGGGCATCCAGTCCAACTCCCTGCCATGCAAAAATACACAATCAAATAATTCCCGACAGATGGCCATCCAGACTCTGTTTAAAAACCTCCAAAGGAGACTCCACCAAACTACGAGGCAGCGTATTCCACTTCCAAACAGCTCTTACTGTCAGGAAGTTCTTCCTAATGTTTAGATGAAATCTCTTTTCCTGTAGCTTGAGTCAATTGCTCCATGTCCTAGTCTCTGGAGCAACAGAAAACAAGCTTGCTCTATCCTCAGCTTGACATCCCTTCAAATATTTAAACATGACTATCATGTCACCTCTTAACCGTCTCTACTCCAGACTAAACATGCCCAGCTCCCTAAGCTGCTCCTCAGAGGGCATGGCTTCCAGACCTCCCACCTGGATAAGGAACCACCAAGGAATACCAAGTAGGCAGTATTTCACAGGAAGGCCATGGAAAACCACCTCTAAATACTCCTTGCCTGGTAACCCTATGAAATTCATGGGGTCACCATAAACTGACAGGCAACTTGAAGGCATATACTGTATATATATATGCGCACACACATGCATGGGAACATATTTGTCCATCTCCTTCAACCCAACAGGAGCCCTGAGGCATTATAAAACAAACAAAAGCATTTTAAAAAAGAAAAAGATTTTAAAACAGATGTAACTCCTGTTTGAAAACTGATTTAGAATCACAGCAGAACATGATAGTCATCTGAGCCTGGACTGAAATGCCCTGCCAGGCACTCTCAATCCACAAAAAATCCAGGCACGCTCTGTCCTTACCCATTGCCTTCCTGTCCCCTTTATCCAAGGTTTTACCTGTGTAAGGTATCTTCTAGGGACTATTTGCAACTACCAGGATAAGATGCCCATTTTTGAAAAAAATGGTAGCATTATAAGCTGTTACAGGTGTATACATTTTTTTTTGGTGGGGAGGAATGGTAGCATTCTAAGCTATTACAGGTGTATACATTCTCTGAAAAATAACATTACAATCTGTTACCCCCTCCATTTGTATTACAATCTGTTAAGAGTGTATACTTTTTTTTGAGAAATAATGGTAGCATTCTAAATTGTTCAGAGTATACTGTGTACATGTTTTGAAAAAATTTTTGTAGCACTGTAAACTGTTCAGCACGTACACATTCTTTGAAAAATAATGCAGCATTATAAGCTGTTACAGGTGTATGCATTTTTTGGGGGGAATGGTAGCATTCTAAACTGTTACAGATACACACATTCTTTGAAAAATAATGCAACATTACAAGCTGTTAAGGGTGCATACAGTCATCCCTTCACATTCATGGGGGTTAGGGCCGCAAGACCCCCGCGAATGTGAAAAAAACACAAATAACAATCACTGCTCTCCTGGGCCTTTGCTTCCCCCGCAAAAGGAGCGAAGACACAGGAGACGGGCAATTTTAGAGGCTTTGACTCTCGCCCCGCACTTCCCTGGGTCTTTGCTCCCTTTGCGAAGGGAAGCAAAGACCCAAGAGAGGGGCAGCGGGTGAGGCAAACCCGCAAATACAGGTACTTAAAACCGCGAAAGTCAACGCTGCGAATGTGAAGGGATGACTGTACATTTTTTTGAAAAACAATGGTAGCATTCTAATTTGTTCAGGATGCACTGTGCGCATGTTTTGGAAAAAAAACTGTAGCACTGTAAACTGTTCAGGGTGTACACATACTGTGAAAAATAATGCCGCATTACAAGCTGTTACGGGTGTATATATTTTAGGGGGGGGAGAATGGTAGCATTCTAAAATGTTGCAGGTGTATACAGTCTTTGAAAAATAATGCAACGTTACAAGCTGTTAAGGGTGTATACATTTTTTTAAAAAAAATAGTAGTAGCATTCTAAATTGTTCAGGGTGCACTGTATGCATGTTTTGGGGGGAAATGTAGCACTGTGAATTGTTCAGCGTGTACACATACAGTAGGACCCCCTGCCCACCCATATCTATGGATTCATTATCCATGGGACACAAAACAGCACACCTACCATAGAATCTTCCTAGAAAATGTGTCCTCTCTAGCCATTTTTTTGGTCCTGTAAGAGAATTCTATGGTGCTCTAAACAGGAAACCCTGTTATTTTCAACGGCGTTCGCTATTATCCACAATTTTCGGTATCCACGGTCCTCCAGAACCAATCCACAGCGGATACGGGGGTCCTACTGTACTGTGAAAAAATAATGCAGCATTATAAACGGTTTCAGGTGCATCCATTTTTGGGGACGGGCTGTACAGTCGGCCATATATATATACACACACACACACACAATATATATATATATATAGATATAGATATATATTTACACACACACACACACACACACACAGCCGTCCCCAGTAGCCTCCTCCCAACTCGAGCTGAGGGGGAACTTTGTCTCCCAGTTCCCTTCTTTGTACCGCCCCACCATCTCGCCCCCTTGCCCAGCCTTCGCGCTTCTCAACTGGACTCACCCTGAGCTGCGAAGGGCGCGTGGGAAAATCCCAGGCTGTTTTCCCAGGGGAGGGGGAGGGGAAGGAACCGGAAGTGGCTTTTCCCAATTGGCCTCCTTCTCTTCCTAGGCGCCTCTCTAGGAGCTGGGAGTGGTCGACTCTCTCCCCTTAACCTTCTCCCTGCCTCCCACCCCCTCCAAAAGAGAGGAAGGGGCGCCTCCTCTTGGGGCTGGTCTTGCAAGCCCTCCTCTCCCATTCCCCATTTTTAAAACTTGAGATTCCCCAAGTTGAGGTGGGGGGAAAGAGAGCCACTGGGTGAGCTTGGGCAAGTTCAGCCTTAGAAAGGGGAGGGACCCCAAAACTCCCCCCAAACAACAACCTAAGAGAGGGTTGCCATAAGCAGCAGTCGATTTGAGGGCCCATAACAACAAAGGTTCATCTGTGAGGCCTGGTTTGTAGTTTAAAGCCTAGTGGTTTGGGCTTTTGAGGTCTGGCTTGTAGTCCGAGGCATGGTGGTTTGTTGGGTATAAGGAGCCAGCACGGTGTAGTGGTGTCAGTGTTGGACTCTCACACCAGGCTTGTAACACACAGTGATAGTACAAGTGAAGCAAGCAAAAACATACCCGTATTGAACCACTTACCAGTTCACGCAGTTGCGAAGTGGAGAGAATTTGAATTGCAGGGACGGTATAAAGCGTGCTGATTTAATGGTTGGGACCCTGACCCCCAGGGGATCCTAAGAGCTATGTCTCGAAGAGGGGTGCTGTGGTCTAGGGAGGAGGTGCTACTGCTCCTTCGCTTGGTCAGGCGAAGTGGGGGTGTTCGTACCCTCATGAGGAGCGCCTCCATCCCTAACGGGCATATTTATGCAAAGGTGACCCGAGGCTTGGCTAGGTCTGGGTTTCTTAGAACCCAGGCCCAGGTCGCCTCAAAATTCAAAATGCTGAAGGGATCTTTCTACAAGGTAATGGAGCTGTTTGAAGGGAGGCCACCCCCACACAGCCACCTGCCTTTCTTCAGGGAGCTCCATGCCTTGTGGAAGGATGCCAATATGCCTAGAATGAGATCCGTCAGATAACAAGCCTGAGTGGCTTTAAAAAAGCACTAAAGACGGATCTCTTTCGGCAGGCCTTTCCTAATTAGATCCCGGCCTCAGGGGATCCTGGCCTCTTCTAGGCTGCTGGCCATTTATTATATTTTATTGTATTTATAGTTTTAAATGTGATTTTAGATTAGTTGTTTTAAATTTATATTTGTTTAATGCTTTTTTATGGGGGAGGGTGGGAGTGGGGGTGTTTAGGGATTTTATCTGTATTGTATTTTAAATTTTGTAAGCCGCCCCGATTGTTTTAACAGAGGGGCGGGGTATAAATAAATTTTATTATTATTATTATTATTAAGGCCGGCACACCCGTGGTAAGTGATTCTCCTTTCCCCCTTTGCACCTGTTTTACCCCTTTCATCCTGCAAGGCACTGTTTTCAGTGGGATATGACTATTGGCAAGGCCTCCAGTGGTGGAGACATTGCCCTTCAACATGCCGTGGTGGAACCTCAGGCTACTCATTTCTTCTTATTAAATCACAGGTCAGGATCTGGAAAGAGTCATGCAATGGCCACAAAGATCGTGGGCAGCTGCAGCAGCTCATGGTGAGACTGAACTTTTATTTATTCCACTGGGGCATTGATTTGGTGAATGTTTCTTATTTGCGAATTGCACCTGACGTGGCATTTTTGGTTTCTGCGAACCACACCTTAGAGATATGGAGATGGAGAAATCATCACACATGTTATGGTGTCATTCCTTTGTTTTTGTGTAACACAGGGGTACAGGTCTGTGTAGTTCACCAAAAGGAATGGTAGGAGGAACAGGACCTCCTCCTGAGGCCAGAAAGTTAAAGTCACTCATGTTGGAGCATCTGTCAAAACACATACTTATGGAGACATAATGTTTACACCCATTGTAGCACCACCAGCAGCCCCATTATTAGACTAATGTACTTCTTCAGATGTAAAAAAAAATTCAGTTCATTTGCCTGGTCTGGTCAACGCACAACTAAGGAAGGAGGGAATTGGCCATGTGTGTGTGACATCATAACAATTGCGCAGTATTCCCTTCTTGCCTGTGACTAGTACTGGCTGCCTTACCAAGTGCTGTGTTGTTAATTGTTGATTTCCAAGTCACCAATATCCTCCAACACATTAAAATGATGTCATCACATACCTATTTTTTACCCTGTTCCACAGCAGCTAAGGAAGAGGAGGAGGAAGAAGAGGAAGAGAAGGAGGAAGAAGGGGAAGTAGAAGAAGAGGAGGAAGAAGAGGAGGAGGAGCAGCAGCAGTTCCTGGAAGAGGTGAGGAGAGAGGATCTCCCACCAGAGTCACTGGTTCCTGGACGCAGCACGCTTTCACAAGGTAAGGATACCAAAGGCCCCTTCTCCGACTTTGAATGGACATGGGTGCAATATTTCATTAGCCTTCTGCCTGACTCTCTTCCTCCCTGTCACTTGGTCAGCGTCGCTACTACCAGTGTGACCATCACCAAGTGGTACAATGAAAAATGTTTTTTGCCAATTCACTCACATCCTCCTTCACAGTTAAAAAAAAAGAAGTTATAATACACTATTCCTTTTTTTTCTCCCAATCTTCCACAGTAGCTGAGATAAAGAAAGAAGAGGATGAGCAGCAGCAGCAGCTCCCAGAAAAAGTGAGAGGCGAGAATCTCCCACCAGTCACCGGTTCCTGGACCCAGTGTGCTTTTGCAAGGTAGGCATACCAAAGGCCCCTTCTCCAACTTTGAATGGACATGGATGCAATACTTCATTAGCCTTGTGCCTGACTCCTTTCCTCCCTATCACTTGGTCAGCGTGGCCACTACCAGTGTGACCATCACCAAGTGGTACAATGAAAAATGTTTTTTGCCAATTCACTCACATCCTCCTTCACAGTTAAAAAAAAAGTTATAATAAACTATTCCTATTCCTTTTTTTCCTCCCAATCTTCCACAGCAGCTGAGATAAAGAAAGAGGAGGATGAGCAGCAGCAGCAGTTCCTGGAAGAGGTGGGAGGTGAGGATCTCCCACCAGAGTCAACTGTTCCTGGCCCCAGCATGCTTTGGGAAGGTAGGAATACCAAAGGCTCGTTGTCCAACTTCGAATAGCCATTAGCCTTGTGTGTGGCTCCTTTCCTCCGCATCCCTTGGTCAGTGTGACCATCATTGGTTGCCTTAACAAGCACTGTAGTGACAAATGTCAGTAAATTAACGTTCTCACACATCCCTCCTTTCCTCCCCACTTCTACAGGTGTGCTATATGGCAAGGAGGAGGTGGAGGTGGAGAAGCAGCAGGCAAAGGAGGTGGGTGGTGAGGTTCTTCACCGCCACTCTCCTGTTCCAAGAGGAAGCCCACACCATCATGGTATCAACACCATTAAACCTTTGCGTAACTATATGTTGCATAGATGAGTGTTCCCTGCAGGAGGGGCAATCAGCATAAATGTTTTGGCAAACAGGTTTTTTTTGGGGGGGGGAGTCAAAGGCTTTCACAGCTGGCATGCATAGATTTTCCTTGTTTTTTTTCCCCCCGGGCTGTGAGGCTGTGTTCTGGAAGAGTTTATTTCTGACGTTTCGCCTGCATCTGTGGCAGGCGAAACGTTAGAAAGAAACTATTCCAGAACATGGCCTCACAGCCTGGGAAAAAAACAACAAGGAAAATCTATAGATTTTTTTTTTCAATTTACAGCCGCTGAACCACTTCCCAGGGTGCTTCTGGACAAGAGCACCCAAACAGAGCAGGAAGGAGAGGCCTTACCCAGGACATTCGAGGAGGCAGTGGATCTCCTCCAGTCCCTGAGGACAGAAGGTACGTACCCTCATTGTAATCACAGTTTGTATGTGGAGTGGGGATAGGAGCAAGTACTAACTCTCTTGCTTAGAGGAACTCCATTAAAAGGACTGGTTTTGCTAACGCTTGACTCTGGGCTGATGACAGTAGCTGTGCACAGTTTGTTGCATGCATGGCATGGGAAAATAATGGCACTGGGGTGAAAATATGGTGACAAAGCCACCACCATAATGTCCTGTGTTGTCTTCCTTATCTGCAGTGCAAGTACTGTCCCAACGACGGGAACTCCTATTCACCAGCCTGGATCGGCGCCTGACCATGTTGGAGATCTCCCATAATGCTCAAGAGAGTTGGATCAACCACTTAAGGGGGATTCTCCAGCACCCCTGAATATACTTAATTTTGTTGTAATTTTTTATTTACGTATTGTAAATAGTTTTTATAAGTAAAAACAGTTATCTCTCGTTACCCTCTGGATGTTTCCTTTTCCTTTTTTAATGCACCAGTAATTCTTTAAAGTTAAGGGTTACTTTGTCCCAGCACAGCAATTAAGTGGAAAGAGGGCCTAGCAGTAATTTTGGAAACAGAAATAGAAAAAATGATTAACAATGTACAGCAATATACCCTACAACAGACAGTTGGCAGGCAACAAGGCAAACAGGGGCTTGCATGTTAAGTTATGTGTTTCTGTGGAGCCAGGAAGATCTAAAAATGGGGAAATCAAGCAACATGGCAAAAGGAACTGGACAAAAATCACAACCAGCTACTCTGTTAGGTTGTTGGTGAAACCTGTAGGCCAGACAAGCAACATCGAGAAAAATCTCATTCAAAACATAACTTTACAAAACAAAGGCCAGCAGAAACCCGGCACCAACGTAGTGCAGAATAACACAGCAACACATACACCAGTGGTTTAAGGTGTGACGTGAAATAGGAGACCGCAAGTTTGGGTATAGAGGAAATACCCTTATTTTGGGAGGTATAAAGGGAATGGAAGTCCTATCTGGCCTATCAAGAAGTGAAGTGTGGTGGAATCTCCTTCTTTGAAAGTTTTTAAAAGGAGGCTGGATGGCTATCTGTCAGGGATAATTTGATTGTGTATTCCTGCATGGCAGAGGGTTGGACTGGATGGCCCTTGTGGTTTCTCCCAGCTCTATGATTCTATGAAGCAGAGGGCAACTCAGTTTCTATAGAAATTGAATGTTCAGAAAACTGAGTGCTGCCATAATTCGTCTTGAACCCAGAGCACCAGGGGCATTGAGGTCTGGACAAGGCCTTGGTGAGAAGATTTGTGGAATCTGTCATGATGGCCAAAATACAGATGTTCTCAGAAACAACATGAAGAACCTCCTGCTGTGCCTGCAAAAGTGAATGATGTAGTGCCACCTTAGTAGGCAGTACAATGCTGCTGTGTCCTTCCATCTTATGGCCAAAGCAATAACATGCCTCATAGGGGAGCATTGTTTGCTTCCTCTTCTGAGATGTTGGAGGCTGACCACATGCCTCATCCATGGTTCCGGCATTGCAGCCTAGATATGGAGAAACAAATGCAGTTAGAGATGTCATTCCAGAGTGATTGGTATAGTGATCATCTCCCTTGATCTTTATACTTGCATATTATTTTGAAAGCAGGGCCTTCTATTAGCAGAAAATATGAAAACACTTATCACAGCCCTGTTATGCATCAACAATTGGTGTTATTTGGACCATTTCATCTTTATGCATCCATATTGGTCTGCGGATGTCCCTGGCAGCATTCCTGCAAGTGCATTCCTCTCAAGGGGTATGTCATCCTCCTACAACACCCAGCTTCTGGGGATGCCCATCAAGCACACCTTTGCCAATAGTGTGAGGTGGAGTTGTTTTGGATCGGTTGTTGCAGATCTGAAGAAAGTGGTCCCTGAATAGGGTAAAGGCCATATGAACACACTGTCAGTAATAAGTAATGAAAGAGAGCCATCCTATTGGTCATTCTGCCCCCTCCCCCTGTCCAAGAGGGAAGAAGTACAGTAGGACCCCTGTGTCTGCGGGGGATTGGTTCTGGTGGGGCCCGTGAATACTGAAAACCACGGATAACAGCGAACGCCATTGAAAATAATGGGACTTCCGGTTTAAAATACCATAGAGTTGCCTTGGAGGACCTAGAAAACATTTAGAGAAGATGCTTCTCTAGGCATTTTCTAGGAAGACTCTATGGTAGATGTGCTGTTTTGGGTCCCACGGATAACTGAATCAGTGGATAATGACTCAGCGGATACGGAGGGCCTACTGTATCTTAACATTTTCAGCAAGCATGCATAGTCGCTTCCCCAACCCCATAGTCGCTTCCCCAACCCCCTTCCAAGGCCTTCACGGGGCCTCCGGAGGCCCTCCGGAAGCCCCGTGGTTGCCTCCCCAGGCCTCCCCACTCCCTCCCAAGACCCCCTCACTGCCTTTCCCACCCGCCCCTGGGTTCCTAATGTGGCGAAGGCCCCCTCCCCACCTCTCCCACCTGCCGCCTGGCTTCTTAAGGTGGCGAGGGGGCCTCGGAGGGCTCTCTCACCTCCTTTCCCACCCGCCAACCCGGCTTCCTAAGGTGGCGAGGGGGCCTCGGAAGGCCCCCTCCCCACCTCTCCCACACACCCTGCCTGGTTCTCTCCCCCCCAGAAGTGGCCACAGGGCTTCTAAAGCCCAGTCGCTGCTTTTGGGAGGGCGGGGGGGGGAGGCCTTCCCAAATCCACAAATACTCAAACCGCGAATGCTAAATTCGCGAATGTGGAGGGGCAACTGTATTATGGTAAATATATTGTCCTATAATCTCCTAAAATCATATCAGCCTCTGGATGTTTAAATCTCATGCTAGATAAATATCATAAGGACTATGAGGAAAGGGAAAGAGATTCCAGCTCCTGCTCCCCCCTTTTAAACCTTTCTCTCCCACAGCCCCCCTCCCTCACCATGGCACTCTTTGTGCCTTGCTGTTGCATTGCAATAATTGTGGGTCTGAAGAACCAATTATGATTTCCATGCACGACACACTCCCTGGGGTACCACACATTAATAAATTGAGAAGCAATGTATAATATGTTTGCTGTTTGAAAATCCCAACAACCATCCCTGCCTGAGGCCATACCTACCTGGACCAGGTATGGAGCCTTGCCCTTGGTCATAGAGTGGGTATCTTTCTATCTAGCTAGCTTTAATAAAATGTATATATCTAATAAATGTGCAGCAAATATAAATCTTAAAAATAGATTTAGTGCATTTGTAAAGATGATAAAGCTCATAAAATGTAAATCTAACACAAATCTTCTTAAAGCTTAATAAATTTATAATTCTAATGAATCACATAAAATGGCTGCCGTTGTGTGCCTTCAAGTCATTTATGACTTATGGTGATCCTAATTGTCAGGTTTTCTTGACAAGATTTGTTCAGAGGGGGTTTGCCTTTGCCTTCATCTGAGGCTGAGAGCATGTGACTTGCCCAAGGGCACTCAGTGGGTTTCTATGGTTGAGTGGGGATTCAGACACTGGTCTCCCAAGTCCAGCACTTGAACCACTACATTAAGGTAGCTCTCATAAATATAAATCTAAAACAAATCTTTAAAACCTCCAATGAAGGAGTCTGTCATTTTCCAAGGTAGTCTACTCTGCTGCATCTTTATACTTTGCAGGAAAGAGAAAGCAGCATGCAAGGATTAAAAGTATTCACACCCACGGTGGTGAATGGCTACAATTCAATCAGATCTCTTGCTTTGGTGCTGGTTGTTGGCATAGGTAACCTGTTTGGCAAGTTACAAGTGGCAGCTGGTGGTCTCTATGCCAATGGGGTGGAGAATCTGTCCTGGATTCTAGGCTGAACTTGAAGGGGGTTATCCAAGATATTCAGCCCTAGCACTAAAAACAGGCTGAGGCCACTTGGTTAAACTCCTTTAAAGTTCAGTCTATGTCTTGACTTGGACAGAGGAGAAGAAAACTGCTAGGATGGCAACTCCAGCGGCAATCAGAGGTGGCTGGCTGCCCTGTTGCGAGAGAAAGAGCACCCGGTCCATCCCAGGCAGCACCTGTGGATTTGCAGGAAGAGATAGAGGCTTTGCACCTCACTGTGCGTCAACAGTTAAAACACAGGGAACAGAGAGATACTCTTCACCATCTTAGTTTACCTTAAGTAAACTATGGGAATTCATGAGGCCAGCTGGGCTAAGTTGCTGCTGGCTATAAATTAGCTCCAGCCTCAACAATAATACCCATGAGTTACCATCTGAAAGCACTCCTCAAAGATGATAATCCAATTTCTGTTTAAAAACCTGTTTAAAAAGCTCTATATAACTCCTTGTAGAGGCTTTCCAGACCTCCAGCAAAGGAGAGCCTACTATCTTCTAGGACAGTCCGTTCCACTATCAAACAGCTCTTGCTGTTAGGACCTTCTAGTTTTAGGTGGATTATTTTTTCTTGTAATTTGTGTCCATTGGTTCATGTCCTAGGGCCTTTTCACACTACACAATTATAGTGCTATCATTCACTTGAATTGCCATGGCTCCCTCCTATGGAATCCTGGGATTTGGAGTTTAGTGAGGGGCATTTCAGAATTCTCCGCCAGAGAGCTCTAGTGTCTTTGACCAAACTACAAATCCCAGAATTCCTTGGAATGCAGTCATGGCAGAACCAAATCACTGTACAGTTGTCCCTCCGTATCCACAGATTTGCTATCCACAGATTTAAGTATTCATGGCTTGAAAATATTATTTAAAAAAAAATAATCCAAAAAGCAAAGCTTGATTTTGCCACCTTATATAAGGGCACCATTTTGCTCTGCCATTGCATATAATGGGACTTGAGTATTCACAGATTTTGGTATCCATGGGGAATCCTGGAACCAAACTCTAGTGAATATGAAGGGACAACTGTACTTGTATTACATCAAAGGAACCCTATTCTCTGGCACAGTAGCAAAAAAGCTGGCTCCATTTTGTACAAGACCTCCCTTCAGGTATATAAAGATGGCTTTCATACCGTCTCTTCCCCAAGCTAAACATAACTTAGCACTTAATCACCATCCACTAAGCTGTTAGACAAGGATGCTCTGTTGCCCAGGCTAGCCAGGGCTACATTCTGAACCTTTGACCAACTTTCAACTTTAACTCAAAGATGAAGAAGGAGTTCAAGTGAAGTATATTTGTTTACAAAATTATTTATTTAGCAGCAAGCAAGCCAGCTCTGCTCAAGGCGGAGAGCCTGGAAGAGATTGTCAAGGGCTCAAAAAGGCAGGGTTTCAATCAATACATTTGGCAGAAAATGTTGCTCCTGTACAGAATCCAAGTAACTTCCTAGATGCACACCCAAACTGGAAAGAGAGCAATTCCTCATTCAGTGGCTACTGGCTCCCATTTCAAAGAAGCAGTGAATCCACTCCAGTTTTTAGCCTGAATTTTACAGGAACTCTGCAAGGAGCTGAGCCTATTTTGGAGATATGGTTCAATACTTTTAGAATTACTTTTAGGATTAGACTAAAACTGGGGCGGGGGGGGAAATTACTCCTCCCATGGCACGAAAGCCACCAGCTGCACACTGCCCCATATGGTCAATCTTGATTTTTGAATTTTAAGGACATGACAAGAAACCTTCCCTCTTTGCATGGATTGAAAAAAACCAACAACAAACATTTAAAAAGGCAGCTCTGCATGACACAGAGCTTCCACACCGTCTTGTGAAAATGCTGCTAGAGATCTGATTTAATGCTGGCTGAAATAATTTGAAATCATCATTATCATAATAATCATCATTATATTTATTTATATCCTGGCTTTCTCCCCATATATGGACTCAAGGCGGCTAACAATGAATTTAAAACAATACACAAACATGATAAAGGTTATAATTATATTTGGTAATAGGTTATAGAGGAGTAATATTATACTAACTAGATGTAATCAGCAAGAAGCAGGAAGTTTTGAGGGGGCCAATATTTGTTGTATTTGTTTACTTGATTTCTTTTTTTGTCTATGTGGGTGTCGTTGGGTTCTTTTTCATTTCTTTTCTTTTTCTTCTTTCTGTTTAACGTTGCTCGTTTTTAGTATGTAGTCAAGTAGTTTGTATTTTGTATTTGTGCATTGTTTAAGCATAGAAAATAATAAAAACATTTTTAAAAGAAAAAAATACACAAACATTAAAAACACAAATATGACATTTACAAAACAGAGTAAACAGTTTACAGTGTTAAAACATTTTAAAACATTAAAAATATTAAAATGCAATAAAAACTATATACACCTTAAAAACCAAAGTGCACAGCACATACAGGCCCAGCCACCATCAGATTGTAAATGTCTTGATGGCACAAGAATGTTTTAACTTGTTGGTGAAAGGACAGCAGAGACGGGGCCATCCTGGTCTCTCTTGGGAGGGAGTTCTAAAGTCTAAGAGCATCCACCAAGAAGGCCCTCTTCCCTCATTCCCACCAAACAAGAGGATGGTGGGACGGAGAGAAGGCCCTCTCCAGATATCTAAGAGCTCTAATGGGCTCATAAAGGGAGATACGGTCCTTCAAATAACCTGGACCCAAGCCGTATCATGACACAGTAGTCTCAGCATTGATTTGATATTCTGTAAAAAAAAAAAAAAATGTTTTTGTTTTGGCTTGCTTCTGCATTTTATTATGTTCAATAAGGTCAGTGCTACTTGACCAACACTTGTTTACTAATGTTTTGTTCTGTTATAAACAAAATTCAGTTTTAAGAAATGAAAACCCTGTGTTCTTTTCACGTAAAACAGTACAGGCAACTTGGATAGCAAACGAGAGGGAATGTGCAGATAACCATACACAACATAGCTGTCTATTGCCAAAGAGAATCTGTGAATGGAACCTCAGGTTAAAAACAGGAGCCCTGTGGGATCAGATCAAGGTGAATTTACCCTCTCCAATATTTACAACCCAACAGGAGCTAAACACATTTAAGATCTTGTTAAAATTGCGTCCCCCACTATTATTTCTTTCCCATTCATTCACCCACTCTCTCTGTTGTAATATCGTTCGCACAATAGTGGAGTTTTGGCTGCATTTGTAAACTCTCTGTCCTTCCTATGTGGATTCTCTGGTTACTAGCTGGTCCAAAATGCTCTAACCTATGTATATGGTTTCTCCCAGGAATGGACTGTGTGCTGTGCAGAGCTGTGATCCACCTGGAGGATTCACAGAATCCTCCTCTATATGGGTTTTTTTATGATCATTCAAGTTTGCAAGCCATCGGAAGCTTTTCCCACAAACCGAGCATATATATGGCCTTTCCCCTGTATGAATTCTTTGGTGAGACCTAAGGTACGAACTCTCTACGAAGCGCCTTCCACACTCTAAGCATTTATATGGTTTTTCATCAGTGTGCAGTTTTAGATGGTTTGAGTGACTCTGGCTACGGCTAAAGCTCTGTCCACAAAACGAACACGTATAGGGTTTCTCCCCTGTGTGAATTCTCTGATGTATGGTAAGGCTTGCATTCCGACTGAAGCTCTTTCCACACTCGGTGCATTTAAATGGTTGCTCTCCAGTGTGGCTTCTTTGATGGGAACGGAGGCTGATGCTGTGACTAAAGCTCTTTCCACACACTGAGCATTGATATGGCTTCTCCCCCGTGTGGATTCTTTGATGAGAGGTAAGCGTTGTGACCTGGCTAAAGCTCATTCCACATTCTGAACAAATATAGGGTTTCTCACCAGTGTGGATTCTTTTATGTTCAGCAAGGCGTGATTTATGACTAAAGCTTTTCCCACACACATCACATTTGTTCTTCTCACAAACCACCCTCTTTTGGGAGTTAGCACTTTTAGAAGCAAAGGATGTATTCTTCTTGCTTATTTTTTCTGGGATTGTTGTTTTGTGGATGTTAATGCTGTTAGAAAGAAAGGATCCACTGTTTTTCTTCTGCTGTACTTCGGTTTCTGTTATCTTGCTCTGTTGTTCCTCATCTGTACATAGAGGTCTTTTTAAGGAGACTATGCATGGTAGTTCCCCATTCTTGCTTTCTCCTGCATCACCAACTGGAATAAAGAGAAAATAAATAAAACAAATAAAGCTTTAAATGAGGAAACAAAACCAGTCAGATTGGACAGGGTTTAGTATTTCTTCATTCTTTGACATCATCATCATTAATTCATTTATATCTCTGCATTTTTCCTGTACTGGTTCTCAAGGTGATTTACAAAAATTAAAACAAACATTTTTAACCGTACCTACAGAGACAAAAAAAGTTGTTTTTTAAAATGCAATTGAACTATCCATACAATTAAAACCATTAAAAACAATCCTGTAGTTTTAGAGAGAGAAAGGTATGAATACATCATATATATATAGCAGCCAAAAAGAAAGTCAAGTCACTTTTCTTTTCGTTTGTATTTTCTTTTTATATCCTACTTTTCTTTCTTCTGTTTCTTCTTTCTTTTTCTTTTTTTAAAATTTTACTGTACAGTAGGACCCCAGTATCTGCTGATTCATTATCCAATGATTCAGTCACCCGCAGTTTCAGTTTTGGCACAGCTATCATAGAGTCATCCTAGAAAATGCTTCCTCTCTAGCTATTTTCTAGGTCCTCTAAGGCAACTCTATGGCATTTTAAACTGGAAGTCCCTTTATTTTCAATAGCGTTCACTGTTATCCATGGTTTTTGGTATCCACAGGGCTCCCCAGAACCAATCCAATCCCCTGTGGATACGGGGGTCCTACTGTACTTTGGAAAATACTTAAATTATTATTTTTTTTAAAAAAAAAAACTTCCTGAAATGAGAAAGGACAGGAAAACAACACACTCTTAAAAGGCCTTGCAATCAGTTCCTAAAAGTGAAAACTTTCACTTTCCAACAGAAGGAAGGCAATGCAGGAACCATCCTAGCCTCTGGGAGGGAATTCCAAAGCCTGGGAGAAGCCACTGAGAAGGTCTTCTTTGTTCCCACCAAGCATTCCTGAGAAGGTGATGGGCCCAAGAGAAGAGGCGTGCTTGAAGGGATGGAAGAGAACCAGCCAATCCCAGCACAGGATGCTGTGATGGGAGGGGCTTCTGTGAGGGAGAGTCTGAGAGAATGAGAGTTGAGAATGTCAGGATATTGGGACATACAGTAAGTAGACTTATTTTGTAAAGATCTGGGGTATAACAAACAGTCTGCACTTTGCAGAAGCAAGCTAGTAAATGTATCAATATTGATGAGCTCTCTAGCTCTGGTGCAGAGCTGACTGAGGGAGGTGATAGGAACTCTGCAAAGCTGGGAATTTAGTTTGTCCTATAGAGTTGAACTGAGTGGTTCTGTTTTGAATCTTGAAGTGTAAAGATGTTTTTTCTTCTATGGATGTTGTAATCTATATGTATAAAATGGTCAAACATTAGGAGGAACTTTTTGACAGTAAGAGCTGTTCGGCAGTGGAACGCACTCCCTCGGAGCGTGGTGGGGTCTCCTTCCTTGGAGGTCTTTAAACAGAGGCTGGATGGCCATCTGTCAGGGATGCTTTGATCATGATTTTCTGCGTGACAGGGGGTTGGACTGGATGGCCCTTGTGGTCTCTCCCAACTCTACAATTCTATGATTCTATGAAACTCTTGGGTATGTACAATGGGTTTAGGTATGTTGCCTCTTTCAGGGTGCTGATTGGCCCCTCCTGTCACTTCCTCAGCCAATCACCACCCACATGCAATTCACCACCCACATGCAAATCCCCTCTCTTCCTCACAATCCACTCATGGCTAATCTACATACTGGGAGTGAAAAACAATGTGCTACAGTGTTGGCTATAGTTACTAAGGCTGCAGGCCTTTCCAGTTCACCAATGTCTCAGGGCTGCACAATTCCCACTTATGATTTAAGTCTACACAGTAATATCATTTCTGTTACCACTGTGATGGGACCCAGGCAGTCAACTGGTGGCGGCAGTGGCAGGACACCACTGCTGTCGCTGCAACAGGAACCAGGGAGTCAACTGGTGGCAGCAGCAATAGTGGGACACTGCCGCTGCCACTGCAACAGGACCCAAGCAACCAGGCGTGAAGTCTACCGCTGTTTTTTTTTGGGGGGGGGGAGTTTTTTAACAGCATATGGTACGCCGGGTCCAACTAGTATACTGTAAATAGTCTTTATTATGTTCAAGTAAAGAACCAGAAGATTCTAGAGGCAAGCCTGTGTCTTTGCCTTTATTCTGATGCCTGAAGGAACAAATACACTGCTATTATTTTATGCTGCCTGGGACCTGTTTAGGTTCTCAGTGCGTGCTACCACCTGACAGAGAAGAGAGTTGGGAGTGCACTGTAATGAGAGAGGGTGGTATGAGACAAATGAGAGAGGCGAGGGGAGAAATGGATGATCTGAGTGAAAGTATGGCCTGTCACTAATCAAAAGAAACATTGTTAATATATCATTATTACATCGTCCTGAAAGTTGTGAAAACCTTGTTATAATAAATCAACTAAACTCTTTTGTTAACTATTACACTGGTTCATATTGGATTTATTTCCCTTAGAGTAAGGGGTGGTCACACTGTCCAAAAGATTACACACTGTCAGACAAACTTGTCCACTACGAGGGTCACCTGGAGACTCAGGCCCCAATCCATAAAGGGATACCAGAGGGGGACCTAGAGTAGTGTGGAACTGACTGGCAGCCAGAGCTGAAAACTGCAGGGCCCGCCTGGTGAGGCCAACATCACAGGACCTCACCTGAAGATCTTAGAGCCTGTGCAGGTGGGTTTCCTGTCACCATTTTGAGGGGGGCTGCAGAGGAAAATGGAAGCATTTGGGGAGGTGTATGGGATTCTAGGGTGCAGGTGGCATTTTTTATATGTATTAATTCATGGGGGGGGGGCTTTGTGTGATTTGGGGACCAACATTTCACCAGCTCTTTTTTCTTTTAAAAAGTTGGGGTGATTGGTGGGTTGGGTGCTGGACTTCAGGACCACAAAGTTGGGGTCCAGGGGCCACATACACAGGACTGTGGAATTAGTAGGTGAAACCTTAGACACCAACTCCTCTGTTTTTCTTCTGTCTTGACTCCCAACTCCTGAGCCCTGACATCTTGAATTATGGGGAAATGCTCAAATGCAACTGAATTAATGGGAAGCTTCTCTGAGATTGAAAACTTTTCAAAAGTATAAATCCACAATCAAAATTGCAGTTTTTCCCCCTAAATAAAAAAGCATATATAAGTATAAACTAATATACCTGGCTTGAAACATCTGGCTTGACAGCAGTGCATGTGAAAGGGATCTAGGATTCTTAGCAGAATACAAACTGAACATGAGTCAACAGTGTGACATGGCACCTAAAAAAGCCAATGTGATTCAATGCGATCAATAGGAGCATAGTGTCTAGATCAAGGGATGTAATAGCACCACTCTGTTCTGTTTTGGTCAGACCTCGCCTGGAATACTGTGTCCAGTTCTGGGTACCACAATTCAAGAACGATATTGACAAGCTGGGACGTGTCCAGAGGAGGGTGACCAAAATGCTAAAAAGTCTGGAAGTCATGCTCTATGAGGAGTGGCTTAGGGAGCTGGGTACGTCTAGAACATGACCAGCTCTGAAATCTATGACCATCAGATGGCATTGCAACATGGGGTCTGAAGACCTCTGTAAAGTGGATTTCTTTTCCACCTTGATGAGATTGTAGAGGATTACTCAAACATCTAACCAGGACATATTATTTTTAAAGCACATGTGGAATAATGGTAGTTACCAAGGGAAAGAGGGCACCTTACCAAGAGAGTTCAGATTCGCATAGTTCTCCACCATGACTTCCCACTGGAGGGCTCTTTGGTCCTGATCCAGCAGAGCCCACTCCTCCTCAGTGAAGTACACTGCCACCTCCTCAAAAGTCACCTGACCCTGAAGGAAGAAAGAGACGTTTTCTTCTCACAGTTCATCAGCCGGGCTTCACCCCTAGTGGGAGAGTTTTGGCAGGAGCAAAGCAGCGGATTCTTTGAGGTCCAGGGAGAGAAGCCAAACATCCAAGTGCTCCCATACCATTTCTCCCCAATAATCTCTCTCTTACCTTATCTGACTGTAAAGAAGATGTTTCCATTTTATCGCAAGGGGGAGAGAACTCTGTAGGCATCACTTGTGACTTTTCACCACCTGTAAGTGATGCAGATGTGTTAGGAAGATTCTGCATCCTTTATGCACATATAGGCATTTTAATTGCAAGCAAACAAGAACAACCTGATTTGGATGTAATGCTATAACCATGGTTTGAACTAACTGTAGTTTTATAGATCATGATTTGGTTTCACACTGTTTTGCATGGAACAACATTTTTCTGTATCTTTTTCCATATGTTAATCACCACAACGGTCATTTAGGCCAAAAAATGGAAAGAGACACCAGAAATGACAGGTTGGATGTTAAAAATACAGGAATATAAGGAGATGGACAAATGTACTTGTCTAATTAGAAACCAATCCTTGGAAAAATATAGAAAAGAATGGAAAGAGTTAATAACATATTTAAAAGATACCTGGGATGAACTGGCTACTATAAGTGTGGGGAACTAATATAAATTAAATAAATAGTTAAAATGTAAAGGTTGAATGTGAGAGGAACAGATGAAACAATTGGTGAATGTTTAATGAGATATTTAAGATTATAAAAAAGGAAAAACAACTATACAATATTATCCAACCCAGCTAGAGATTGAAAGTCTACCTTTCAGAATGAATGTGTAAGAATGCCTGATGTATGAAAGTGTTTGTTTTATTCTAATGACATGTTTTTGACATGTATTGTTTGTATGTTAATGTTTAAATTATATTTGTACACCATCCTAGTAAGTCACTTTACTTTTTCAAATAAGTCTATGTTCGCACTGAAACAAACAAACTCTGGTTTGTAGATCAAACCACAATCCGACTCACAGAATATTTGTACCATGTTGGCTTGTCCCCCCATTCCACTCCCTCAACAGGTACCCAGAAACTGCCTCAAATCTAGGCATCACAATCTCTCTGTCTGATATGCATCTAAAAATTACATTTATACATCCAGTAAATATCAATCTAATCTAAACCTAAAAGCAGCCCACAGACTTTGGGAGGGGGAAATCAAGCTGAAGCATGCTTCTTTCAATCTTACCTGACAAAGTGGCACCTTCAACATGCTCCTGCACAATCTTCCTGAGCCCCAACATTACTTTCATGTCCGACGGGGCTTTCTCCCATATGGGGAAATCAAGAATTGCATCTGCTAACAGACCCTACATGTAAGATAGCAGTGAAGGTTCCATAGACAAGAGATTAGAAAAGGAATGACAGCCAAAAGCACAGGTGGGCTAAGTGGAGTCCGGGGTCAACCCCAAGGCTATTTTGGCAACCCTCAGCACCTCCAGATTCCTTAGAGTGGCTTTTTTTTCCTGATAAAAAGAAGAAGGTAAATTGCCTCTTCTGGTAATTTGCCCTTTAAATACAGCCCGCCCCTGTATCTGCGGGGGTGAGTTCCCGGACTTACCATGGATACCAGAAACTGTGGATAATAGCAAACCTATTAAAATAAAGTACTCCTGATACATACCATAGAGTTGCTTTGGAAGCCCTAGTGATTCCTAGAGGACACCTCTCTAGGCATTTTGTAGCATGACTCTATGGTATATGTCACTATTTTTTCAGCTGTGGGTAAATGTAACCACAGAAATCGGTTCCGTGGATATGGGTGGTGACCTGTATAGCCATCCTGTACTGTTAAACAAAGCATTCCTGTTTTTCAAAACCAGAAGTGGACTTCCAGCAACATCAATGGGAGGAAGCAGGCATTTGGAAATCTGGAAAGCCTCCAGAATACCCCAGGGCCACAATACTGTCCCTCAGACCTGACATAATTGCCCACTCCCACCAAAGGGGTGTGAGGTTTGGATGGGCCCATTGAAAGTATCCTGATAGGATATCCATACCTTATATTTCTGCTTCTTGTCTTCGGCCTGGCTTAAGAGGAAACCTTCTGCCAGGGCCACTGCCTGGGAACTGGTCTCTGCTCCACATTCCCTGACCCAGTTCTTCATCTCTGGGGGTAGGATGGTCAAAAACTGCTCCAGGATCACCAGGTCCAAGATCTGAGCCTTTGAGCATTGCTTTGGCTTCAGCCACTGACAGCAGAGTTTGTGGAGTTGGCTGCAGACCTCACGGGGTCCCTCAGCTTCCTGGTAGCGGAACTGCCTGAAGCGCTGGCGCTGTGCCCCTGAGCTGGCATTGTCCTCACCTCCAAGGATCTTCTTCATTACTTTTTCCCAGCATTCCCTGGTGCCCTCAGCCTCTGTGGCCAAAGGACCTCTTGCTGAATCTGGTGTTTCTCCCTTCGATCCATTGGCCAACACAGCCTCCAATAGGATTCGAAGCATTGTCTTGTTCTCCTGCCAGTTTCTTTCTTTCTCGGCCAGGACTGAGGAGTCAAGTGTGAGGTGAGGAGAAATCCTACAAAACAAATACATATTTTTCTGTGTGACAGTTCCACTCACCAAGTGGAAAGAGGAATGACAAGAAGGAGTCAGCGTCCGAAGGAGCGTTTTCCCCGTTATGAACCCGCCTAGGGCGTGAGATCTTCAGGGGAGGTATTTCTCTCAGCTCTACCACCCTCACAGGCATGTCCGGTGCGAATGCAGAAGACGGCATGTGCAATGGTGGCTCCCAGGATTCTGGAACTCCCTTTCTAGGAAGGTGAGGCTGGCACCTTTCTCACTGTCATTTTGTTAGCAGGTGAATTGGTAATTGACTGTTTCTAAGGAAATGGCTTTTAATAGTGTACTGCAGTGGCTCTCAACCTTTTCTTTACCAGGGACCCCCTTTAAATATCTTTTGTTGCCATGGTCCCCCAAGACTTAACCCAATTTTTAAAACCCTAATAATAACAACAACAATAACAACAGCAACTGATGATGATGATGATGACAATACAATTACACCATCCATTAAGCCTTCCTTCAGAGGCACTGGACGGGGAGGGAAGGCTTCTCTCGTGCGTCTTCCTACAAGTTTGTGGCTGGAGTGGATTGAATGGCAATGTGCAGGCCAAGCCAGCCATCCAGACTTTACCTTGGCTCCTGTCATGTGGCTGATCCACTGCAGGGAGTAGGTGGGCCAAGCAGACTTCAAGCCTTTGTGGACCCCCTGTGAAGACATCACAGACCCATGGGGGTCCCTGGACCATAGGTTAAGAACCACTGGTGTACTATATTAATTTTTTTGTCTTTTTAACTGGATATGTTTGCAATGCTTTTTAATTCTAGAAACAGCTTAATTACATTTGTACAATGTTTTCCCTACATGTCTGTTTTAACCTGTATCTTTTTAAAAAAAAATTAAAAATCCAGTAAAATAAACAATTTATCAGTACTATTACATTCCAAATCCATTCTTCATTTTAAACTATCCTTTTTACTCCCTCCTGTTCCCAAATTATAATAGAGAAAGAAGCTGCTTTCCTGTCAATCTTCTTACCATTTCCATTTTTCTTCTATACCAATATACATTATTACTCATACACTGTATGACGTTTACCACTTATTAACCCAAAATTTCACTTGTTTGTCAGGAGGTTTAAATCCAATAAGATGGATGGAAAATATCAGATATAAAATTCAATTAGGACAAAGGGAGAAATCATGGAATACAAATTTGAAATTTATATAGGCAATGCTCTAAAGCAGTGGTTCTTAACCTGTGGTCCATGGACCCCCAGAGGTCCACAATGTCCTCATAGAGGGTCCACAAAGGCTTGAAGGCTGTTCGGTCCACCTCCTCCCTGCAGTGGAGCGGCCATGTGACAGAAGCCAAGGCAAAGGCTGGATGGCTTGGCCTGCACATTGCCATTCAATACTCTCCAGCCACAAACTTGCAGGAGAAAAGTTTTCCCTCCCCCTCTAGTGCCTCTGAGGGAAGGTTTAATGGATGGTGTAACTGTATCATCATCCCCACCACCACCACCTATTATTATTATTATTATTAAAATAATAATAATAATAATAATAATAATAATAATAATAAATAAACACCTGAGGCAAAGCACAAAAATCATTGTGTATAGAGCCATTGTACTGTCTATTCTCCTTTACGGGTCTGAAACATGGGTCACCTATCGCCACCATTTACGACTCCTCGAACGCTTTCATCAGCGCTGTCTACGCACAATCCTAAATATACACTGGACTGACTATGTGACAAATGTTGCTGTCCTTGAGCAAGCAGGGATCACCAGCATTGAGGCCATGATATTGAGAACACAGCTGCGCTGGGCAGGGCACGTTTCTAGGATGGAGGACCATCGCCTCCCCAAAATAGTACTCTACGGTGAATTTACCACGGGTCAGCGTAAGAGGGGCGCTCCAAAAAAGCAATACAAGGACTCCCTGAAACAACATCTCAGGCTCAGCCAAATTGATCACCAACAATGGTCCGCCCTGGCCTCACGTCGGGAGGCATGGAGACGCACTATCCACAATGCTGCAGCCTTATTTGAGAACTCATGCCGAACAAGTCTTGAAGAGAAACAACAACGCAGAAAGAATCACAACCTGGAAACATCACCCAAGGAGACCTTCTGCTGTGCTTTCTGCAACCGGACTTGTTTATCTCGGATTGGCCTTTTTAGTCATCAGCGCGCTTGCAGAAAGCGTGGGATGAGTCCTTCCTGAATCTTCATTTGCGAAGAAAAGCCAGAGAGATTATTATTAGGGTTTTAAATCTTGTCATAGAATCATAGAATCATAAAATTGCAGAGTTGGAAGAGACCACGAGGGCCATCCAGTCCAACCCCCCTGCCACGCAGGAAATCTTGTCTTGGGAGCCCATGGCAACAAAAGATATTTAAAGGAGGTCCCTGGTAAAGAAAATGTTAGGAGCCACTGATCTAAGGAAAATTATTATAATATGTTCCATAGCTGCTATTTAATACCAGTTAAATTGACTAAAATGAAAAAAAAAAGAGAGAGAAGAAAAGTGCTGGAAATGTGAAGAACAAAAAGGAACTCTTCACCATGTGTGCGAAGAAATGCTGGCTACATATCCATAATACAATAACTAAAACACTAACAATTTAATATGTAAATGAAACCAGAACTTTACTTATTAAATATAACAAACAAAATAACAGAAGGAAAATGTAAGAAAATATTATTTTATTATACATGATAACAGCTGCAAAAATTGTATACACAAACTATTAGAAGATGAAAACTGCACCGGCTCCAGAAGACTGGTTAATAAAACTAATAGACATGATGTAGATGGATAATTGAACAACCACTGTAAAAGAAAACTCACTAAAAAAATTTGAAGAACAATGGAAAGAAGTGATAAAATATTGGAAAGAGAAATGGGGAGAGAAGACAATTGTAAATTTAATAGATTGGAGAATCTTAATAATGAATAATACATTACAATTAACAGATCTAATACTAACACCTCTGTAATAAGACGTAGTATGAATTATATAAATATATAGATTAATACAGCAAAATTTTGATAGAGAGAGGTACAATATAGCAAAGTTAGTGGGGAACCATGGCTTGGTAGAAGAAAGTTAATAGGGGGAAGGATGAAAGATGTATATTTTAGAAGCATTGCAAAAGTTATACAAAATAATGAGAATAATATTTGGATGGAATGAAGATATGTACTGTAGTTGTAAAAATAATAATAAAAATAAATAAATCCAGTATTGCTTGGACACAAAACTTTAAAATGGCTTCCATAAATTATCAAATAAGTCGTCTTTTAATTTTCCTCTTGCTAATCTAACTCTATATGTTAATTTCTCTGACAAAGCCATGGCCCAAAACTAAGTTGTTGTTATTGTTGTTGTTTATTATCTGTCTTGATTCCCAGTTCTGGTGAAAAAATAATAATACCACCACCACAATGGAATCTATGGAGAAAGTATGGTTTTTACCACCTGCAAAGAAACTGGCGCAACCATTATCCTGAAAAAGTTGTTGAAAATGATGAAGTAAAAATAATATGAACCTCTGAAAAGCAAACTGATCAATAATTAAGGTACAATATACCGCAACAACTGTGACGGAGGAAATGAAAGTTTGGATTATAGATGCGACAATCCTGGAGGATTGCAGAATCAAAAGAAAAAGAAAGGAAAGGATTATGAAATATGGAGAACTACAAACTGAGATTCAGCGCCTCTAGTAAAACTGGTGCACCAGTGGAGTAGCACTGGAATCCTGTAAAATCTGAAAAATTGGTTGATTTTGGCTGCTGCCACACTGCAGAAATAATGCAGTTTGACACCGCTTTAACTGCCACAGCTTAATGCCATGGAATTCTGGGATCTGTAGTTTTGTGAGATATTTAGTCTTCTCCGTTAGAGAGCTGTGGTGCCACAACAAACTACAAATCCCAGGATTCCATAGCATTGAGCCATGGCATATTTCTGCAGTGTATCAGCACCCTGTGTGTGTGTGTAAATAAGAGAGAGAGGGAAGGAGACTTTGCTTGGTCCCACTAAATGCATCACTCCACTAAAGGCATGGGCAACAGGTGGCCCTCCAGATATGGTGAGACCACAACACCCATCATTCTTCACTGCTAGCTGCTGGGAGTTCTAGTCTGACAACATCTGGAGGACTACATGTTCCTGACCTCTGCTTGCTATGACTTTTGGATATACAGTTGTCCCTTCATATTTGCTGGGGTTTGGTTTCAGGACACCCCCCCCCCCGATACCAAAATCGGTGAATACTCAAGTCCCATTATATGCAATGGCATAGAAAAATGGTATCCCTTATATAAGATTGCAAAATCAAGGTTTGTTTTTTGGATTATTATTTTTTTAAGAATATTTTCAAGCCATGAATACTTAAATCCGTGGATACGGAGGGACAACTGTATAGTAGAACCCTGTATCCACTGATTCATTATCCACTAATTCAATTATCCACGGGACACAAAACAGCACACCTACCATAGAGTCTTCCTAGAAAATGCATCCTCTCTAGCCATTGTCTAGGTCCTCCAAGGCAACTCTATGGTATTTCGAACTGGAATTCCCATTATTTTGAATGACGTTTGCTATTATCCACGGTTTTCGGTATCCACGGGCCCCCAGAACCAATCCCCAGTGGATAAGAGGGTCCTACTGTACATTTTTTCTCCTAATGAAAAGAAGTGAATTGGGGGAGAGGATTTTAAATTCACAAGTTTATGCTAAAATATGGTTAAGTCTTATAGACACCACAAAATTGCTTTCCTCTCTCCTTCCTTTTGCACTGAAACAGACTAAGAGGGCTCTGTCTTTTAATATATTTCCCCCCCTCCCAACAAAGTAACAGCCCCATGGCTTATGGGTCTTATGGGACTTTTAAGATCCCCATAATCTGAAAGCATCTCTGACTTTTGCATGAGAGAGTCTCCCAGCCCACTCCTCTCCTCCGACTTTCCTGCCTTGTCCACCCCACTGTCCTCCTGCATCCCCTCCTGCATCAAACTCACTTGGCACTCACCAGTTACAGGATGGAGAGAGAGGAAAGATGTCTGTGTGTGCCAAAAATTGATCCTCAACAGGAAGTGGGTCAATAAGTGTGAGTGACCCAGCATGTGACTGTCTTGACAGTCCTGTCTCCCAAAATGCCTCTCTAGGAATCTGGGATTCTCACACTTTAACCCTTTGAGAACCTATCACAGATTTTTCTTGGCAAGATTTGTTCAGAGGAGGTTTGCCATTGCTTTCCTCTGAGGCTGAGAGAGTGTGACTTGCTCAAGGTCACCCAGTGGGTTTTCCTGTCTGAGTGGTGATTTGAACCCTGGTCTCCAGGTTCTAGTCCAACGCTCAAACTACTACACCATGCTGGCTCCCAATTACAGTCCCAAATAAAAATTTTTACCTTTGCTGGGGGTAGAAACCTCAAAAAGTTAAGTCCTAGTCCTTTGTTGCCTTTTGTTTAGGACTCCCCTGTTGCAATAAAATCTTGCATCTTCAAATCCAGGAAACATATTCAGCTTTAGCCGTGTTGCCATACAGCAAAATAAAACAAAACCCACAATCCATAAAGGAGCAATACCTTTATTGGCCAACCAAAATGCACAAAACACTTCATGCAAGTTTTTACGGCAAAACCGTTAGTGAATTGTGAAGATGCACATCTAAACGCTAGCAGAACTGCTCCAATAAGCATCAGGCTCTCTGGATGCGCATTGGGCACTCCTGTTATGCTCCAGCACTTCCTAGCCAGTGTCCAGATGTGTGCTGGGGAGTGCCCCAATGCACACTGGTGCCCGTTGCATATGGGGCCATGGCACATGTCTTTTCCATTTCTTCCTTTAAAAAAATTCCCCCATGGTCTCAAAACTGATGTACATTTGCCACCTGTGGTCTTAATAAAAGTAGACACACCGAATCAACAGCACCTTTGTGCTAACAAGTTTCCATTAGTTTAGTGGAGTCTACTGTAGCAAGAATTCAATTCCAGAGATGGGAATTATGTGACCTTCCAGATTTTGGACCGCAGCTCTCAGCAGTCCTACTCAGCATAGCCAATGTTGAGAAATGTTGGGAGTTGCAGCTCAATGAAATTCGAATGGTCATGTGGCTCCCACTCCTGATTTAAGCCAATGCATTAAAATGTTTTTACATGTGGGGGTGAGACTTTATCCTGAGATAATGGGACTTAGGAGATCAAGTTTCTAGTTTCTAGTCCCCCAGTAAACTATAACACTAATTGGGTGGCCTTGGGTCTTGCTCAGCCTGATCAACTACACAGGGTTGTTGTGATAATATGTATGTCACCTTGAACTGCTGGAGGAAAAACAACATATTAAGGTAAGTAATAACGGATTTTTTTTAACAAATACAAGTCTTGCGAGAGGCAGGAAACAATTTGACAGAGATTGTGGCGGCAAGTTAAACCTTTCAGTTGAAACCAATCCTCTCTCCATGCTCACTGGGGCAAAATATATGGACAATGTAATCATCACCATTTCCAAAGCAGCAGCCATTTTAGTCTACTGTGGTAAAACCATAAAATCATAGAATTGGAAGAGACCACAAGGGCCATCTAAGTCTAACCCCCTGCCACGCAGGAATACACAATCAAAGTACACCCAACAAATGGCCATCTGTTTAAAAACCTCCAAAGAAGGAGACTCCATCACACTCCAAGGCAGTGCATTCCACTGCTGAACAGCTCTTATTGTCAGGAATGTCTTCCTAATGTTTAGGTGGAATCTCTTTTCCTGTAGTTTGAGTCCATTGATCCGTGTCCTAGTCTCTGGAGCAGCAGCAAACAAGCTTGCTCCATCTTCAATATGACATCCCTTCAAATATTTAAACATGGCTATCATATCAACTCTAACCTTCTCTTCTCCAAGCTAAACATACCCAGCTCTCTAAACTGCTCCTCTTAGGGCATGGCTTCCAGACCTCCTGCCATTTTGCTCGCCCTCCTCTGGACACGCTCCAGCTTGTCGATACCCTTCTTGAATTGTGGTGCCCACAACTGGACACAGTATTCCAGGTGAGGTCTGACCATAGCAGAATCAACAGAGTTCTGTGACACCTTTAAAACTTACTGTATTGGTCAGTGCTCAGTACCTACGGAATGTTGACCGTGAAAACCAGGAAGGAGGGATAAATAGAAAAGAGGTCTTATTTACACTAGGCAGGATACACCAGTTCCCTGCCAGCATATCCTGTCTATAGAGGTGGCCCGTTCCCCCCGCCCCTGCTACATGCAGAATATGGGCCAGAGTCCAAACAGGACACTGTCCCATCATTGAAATCACCACCACTGCTGCCGCCATTTTCTTGCTAACAGAGAAGCCAGGCAGGGGTCCCCCAACATGTTTAAGGGCCCTGCAGCACCTGCAGCCACAGGGCCCACCATCATTCTGGAGGGGCCCGTCGTAACCCTCCTCCTGCAGAAACATTATTAGTAATAATCTGAATATCCTGTACTGTGAATAGGTTAAGTTAGGTTAGATTGACCTGAGATAAACATATGCCCCCCCTCAAAATAAAATGTTGCAGGGGGGGCAAATTCCTTAAAACAGCCCTGCCCCTGCCTGTGACCAGCCTTGGCCACATACTTCAGGACCCCTGTCTGACTTCCAGAAGGGGAGCTGGCAGCAGCAAGGAGAAGCCCACAGACACGTGGGTCCCGATCTGGCAGAAATGGAGTAAATCAGCTATTATCTTATATTGAGGTAAAAGGCCCTATCCCAGCTTGTCCGCATTCCAGCCCTGTATCTGCCCTGGGGGTCCTTGGACCTTACAAGCTGAACTAATTGAATGAAGAGATACATTCTCCTAATCCCCAGTGCAGTTTCTTCTTCAAGTTACTAATTTGAAGAACAAGGCAAGAGGAATGACACTGAAAGGTTTTATTAATACAGTCAGTACAACCTCAGAATAATATGAAATGTGATAGAAAATGGCCAGACCAATATAAGCAAAACTATTATCTTTGGGGTTTTCAGTTACATGAAGCATAAATAAAGATACCTCCATTTACCCAGCCTAAAGAGGGAAAAAAAGAAGAAGTTTGTATCCCTCCAGCCTAAAAATTTGTGAACAAAGCATACCAAAGGATCCACACAGAGAGAAGATAAAGTAAGGAGTACGTTTCTCTGTGTGTGTGTATAAAAACACCTTCAAAATTAGCGAATGATGCCTGAATTTTAAGTACTGGCATCCTTCAATTAACAAAGTGTCTTGACAGTAAAGTATTTTTAAACCAAGACTTTTACATGCACCCAGCCCCTCCCCTTTTACTCATCCTCTGTCTAGCTGGAAGTTTTATAGCAGCATCCACATTGGGAGGATAGTGAAGGAGGGCTGAAGAAGCACAGACTTACAGTGTTGGGTTGCAGTAAAACCGCACACTGCAGTAAAAAAAAAAAACTCGCCCCCGCCTTGTGGTCCTCTTTTGCTTCCAAACTGAGTTTGCCACTGACAGGAGGAAATGATGAAAATAAATATGACTATATAGTAAAACATTTTTCAGTGTAGGAAATCAGACAGTCAAGTCCTGCATGGCAGGGGGTTGGACTAGATGGCCCTTGTGGTACCTTCCAACTCTAAGATTCTATGAATCTATAAGAGAGCTCAGAAATCTTAAGATGATCTCTTGTAAGATGAACTTGGGAATCTTGTAAGCCAGCAGGGGTAGGAATCATGTGGCCCTCAAGATGTCATTGGACTGTAGCTCCTAGCATTCTTTACCACTGCTGGGAATTGCAGTCCAGCAATACTTGGGGTGGAGTGCATGATTCTTGCCCCTATTGTATACCAGTGGAGGAATTTCTGTGAATTTTCCCATTTTTAGCATCAGTCAGAAAGGCTCTAATCTACATATATGCTTTCTCCTTGGACCAACTGCTCTGGTATGAAGAGCTGTCCTCCAACAGCAGTTCTGTCCACAAACCAGCCATTTCTAGGATTAACCACATTCTCCCCTGTGTGGATTTTTTTATGTTCATTGAAGTTTGTGCTCCACCGGAAACTTTTTCCACACACCAAGCACATATATGGTTTCTCCCCAGTGTGGATTCTTTGATGGGATTTAAGGTAGGAACTCCCAATGAAGCTTTTCCCACACTCTGAGCATGTGTACGGCTTCTCTCCAGCATGCACTTTGAGATGGATAGCGTGGCTTTTGCTGTGACTGAAGCTCTTCCCACACAAGGAACAGGTATACGGCTTCTCCCCTGTGTGAATTCGTTGGTGCAAAGTCAGGCCCGTGTTCCGAGTGAAGCTTTTCCCGCACACTCCGCACTTAAATGGCTGTTCCCCCGTGTGGATTCTCTGATGAGAGTTCAGGCTGATGCTGTGACTGAAACTCTTCCCACACAAAGAGCACGAGTATGGTTTCTCCCCAGTGTGTATTCGTTTATGAGACCTCAGATCTGAACTCCCCCGGAAACTCTTCCCACACTCGGAGCATTTAAACGGTTGCTCTTCCGTGTGGATTCTCTGATGTGACGTAAGATCAGTACTCCGTCTGAAGCTCTTTCCGCACTCTGTGCATTGATATGGTTTTTCCCCGGTGTGAATTCGTTTGTGTTCATTCAGGTGAGATTTACGACTAAAGCTTTTCCCACACACATTGCACATACTCCTTTTCCTTTCGTTGTCTAATCTTTCATGGAAATAAGTGCCTTCGAAAGCAAAGGATATGTCTCCACGGTTCTCTGTTGACTCAGTTTCCCTTTGTCCCTCTTCTTGCTCTTTACACATGACTCCACCCAAGGACTCCCTCCAAGGTTCTTCCTCACTGATGCACCTCCATCCATCAGCTGCTGGGATAAAGAGAGAAAAGCAGTCAAGCCCTGAGGGAGAAACTGAGTTTTTAGTCAGCCAGCCAGTATCACCAATACTCACCAGGGGAACAGAGCGTAGGGGCTTGTCTAGATGTAATGGTATACTGTGAGTGGGTGCACATTTTCACCCATTCACAGTGACGCTGTTTTGTCTCCACTATTTTTTCGGCAATTCAGATCCATTCGCATCTATTCAAATGGAGTGGCCACACGCTTCGATAAAGAGCAATCAAGCAAAAATGTGTAGCAATGCGAATACAAATGTCCACACATGCAAAAATGAGCATCTATGCACATTTTCTGGGAAACTTTGGGGAAACCCACAAATCCTTTTAACTGTGTGGTTTGTGGAGTTTTTAGCCCCCCTCCTTCCGAATACCTCGAATCTCATTTGAATCACACTGGGACACGTAGTCTCTGCAAATTCTACAAGGAATATTTTCATTGTCTGAACAACCCCTATGTGAAATAGCTATGACTATTTATTTCTATGTGTTTATTAGAGTATTTATACCCCGCTCTTCAGCCACAAAGGCTCTCAGAGTGGCTTACAAATTGTTTAGCAATAGCACTTAAACACCTATACCGCTTTATAGCATGCTAGGCACCTCCAAGTGGTTTCCAATGTGTGTTAGCTAATTGCCCCTGCAAGCCAGGTACTTATTTTACCAACCTACGGAAGGATGGAAGGCTGAGTGAACCTTGGAGCTCTTGGGATGGAACTTGCAACGTTGTGGCTGCAGTACTGGCATTTAACCACTGCACCACCAGGGCTCCCTCTAACTACAAGCCTGCAAGGTAGAACTCCCACAACCCCTTTTGCTCAAATCAGTCAGGGTCAAGAGATACACAGACCTTACAGCAGGATAGGGAACTTCACCAGGGAACAATTTCTACCCCTGCATGCTCCCAGTGGCCTGTGTGGGTACATTTTTGGCAACCTGGAAGTGACATGATGTCACTTCCAATTTTGCTTTCCATCTATTTTTGGTTCTTTTTAAGGGGTTTTCAGGGGGTCATGGGGAATGAACTTGCAAAATAATCAAGTTTTGTGTTTTGGCACCTTTTTCAGGTGAAACATGGCCAGCTATTTTTAAACAGTTTTTGATGTTTTTCAAGCAAATGAAAGAGAGAGACTTACCGAGACAGATCAGATGTCCATAATTCTCCACCATGACTTCCCACTGCAAGGCTTTTTGGCCTGGGTCCAACAGAGCCCACTCCTCATCAGTGAAATACACCGCCACCTCCTCGAAGGTCACTGGTCTCTGGAAGAAGAAGGAGGTGAGGGTTCAAACATCCTCCACACAAATAATAATCAAAGTTTGGGAAAGTTATTTATTTATTTATTTTATTTTATTATTTATTTATTTATTTATACTCCGCTCTTCAGCCACAAGGCTATCAGAGTGGCTTACAAATTGTCTTAAGCAATAGCTATTTACACATCTAACTGCATTGAACAGTTTCCAATGTGTGTTAGCTAATTGCTCCCACAAGCTCGGTACTCATTTTACCGACCTACGAAAGGATGGAAGGCTGAGTGAACCTTGGAGCCCGCTGGAATCGAACTTGCAACGTGGTGACTTGCAGTACTGGCATTTAACCACTGCGCCACCAGGGCTCCCAAGTTACTTTGGAAGACTATAATTCCCAGAATTCCCTTTGCTGACACAGAAGGAGCCACACATGTAACTTTTCCAAACTCTGAGAACAACACAATTCTGTATCAAATAAGCACAGTGTAAAAATTATACCAACATTGAGAAGGTGCTCCATCCAAAAAGCCTTTTGTCATGGCATGCAAAGCTTTCTTTAGTCTCTTTCAAATGGCACGACTGTAGCAGGCTGATACCACTTCAACTGCCACGGCTCCATCTTTTGGAGTCCTGGGATTCATAGTTTAGGGAGGGGGATTTAGAATTCTCTGCCAGAGATAAATCTAGCACCTTGCCACACTACAACATCCCAGAGTTCTACAGGGTACGACCATGGCAGTTTAAAGCAGCATCAAAATTGTACGGTGGGACAGAGACCTTTGTCAAACGATTGGGGCAGATCCTTTTAGATCCAGCAATGAGATCCCCAAATGATCATTCCCTCTACCTGATCTGGTTGTACAGAAGTTTCTTCCATTTCACCCCTGAGAAGAGATGATTTAGGAGGCACTGAGGGCGACTCTCCATCACCTGTAAGTGACACAAATAGAAAGATATTGTATCCTTTATACTGGGTGAGCAAAGTGTGGCCTCCAAAACTGCTGTTGTGACCCACATCCCTGCTACCAGACTGCCCTTCTTGTGGCAAACAAAGGGTGAATTGCTTTTCCTGCTGAAGCCTTCTGGGAGCATCATTCCCCTTTCTACATAGGTAGCAGCCACTCTACACTATCTTAACATCAGAAAACAGCTATTTTTCAGAACAAGATTTTCAGCCCAGGTTCTGTGGTTGCCAGGAGTGTTTTTGCACATGTAAAGCTTGTGTGCCAACTGTGCCTGTTTCTTGAGCCAGCAGATCTGGCCACAGTGGTACATACCTTGGTTATATCCTGCTTAGACTACTGTAACACACTTTACATGGGGTTGCCCTTGAAGAGTTTTCAGAAACTTCAGCTAGTTCAAATTGTTGTAGCCAGAGTGTTAACTGGAGCCAGTTACAGGGACCATACCACTCCCCTGTAACAACAGCTCCACTGGCTGCCAGTTTGCTTCTGGGCACAAATTCAAAATACTGGTTATGGCCTATAAAGCCCTATGTGGTTGAGGTCCAGGTTATCTGGCAGACCATATCTCCTTGTATGTACCTGCCCAGGCCCTGGGATCATCAGGAGAGGCCCCTTCTCTCAGTCCCACCCCCTTCACAAGCACAGCCGATTACAGGGCCTTCTCGGTGGCTGCCCCTAGACTTGGGAACTCTCTTCCCAACTTCCCCCTCCCTGCTGTCCTTCCATCATAAGACAAAGACCTTTTTTTATTTTGAAAGGCTTTTAATACAGAAAGTTTTTAAAGAATGGGCTAGGGGGTACTGTTTTGTACAGTTTTTGATAGCATTTTAATCTCTTCAACCGCGTTTTATTCTTTTAGCTAGAAATCGGAAGTGTTTTAATATTGTGATTAATTTAGTTCATTTTAACGTGCAGTTTCTTGCACGTTTTTAACTGTGTTGCTCTTTTAAACTGCAAGCTGCCTTGAGTCCCAATTTTGGGAGGAAGGCAGGATACAAATATAGTCAGCCCTCCACATTCGCAGGGGCTAGAGGTGCCAGACCACCGCGAAAGTGAAAACAACAACAACACGTGAACAAGTTAAGCCCTGCCCCAAACATGCATACTACACTACAGTATTGTACGCTCCTCTCCTGCCAATAGGACTGTTGACACCTGGCACCAAAACAGCACTGCCACTTTAAAACACTAAGTAAGGCCTCTCCTTTCTCAAACCTACAGCAACACCAGCCCCCCAGGCACACAAACCACAGCCCTCACCAACACTCACCTCCCCCCAGAGGAGAGACCTTACTGAGTGTATTAAAGTGGCAGTGCTGTTTTGGTGCCAGTTAAGAAAGTAAGCTGGAGTTGTTTTGTTGCCAGGACAGGAGGGGAGGGAGGGGTCTTGGAGTTTGAGCTAGTTGAGCAGCAGTTACAAACTGTGAATAATCAAAACAACAAATGTGAAACCCATGAAAGTGGAGGGCTGACTGTAAATAAGTTATTATTGTTGTTTTCTTGTCGTCCCCCCCATCTTTTTTTCAGTCTTTGAAGACCACAGAGGGACAAAAATTGACCCACCACAGTTGCCTCCCCAAAATAGTACTCTACGGTGAACTCGCCACGGGTCAGCGTAAGAGGGGCGCTCCAAAAAAGCGATACAAGGACTCCCTGAAACAACATCTCAGGCTCGGCCAAATTGATCACCAACAATGGTCCGCCCTGGCCTCACATCGGGAGGCATGGAGACGCACTATCCACAATGCTGCAGCCTTATCTGAGAACTCACGCCGAACAAGTCTTGAAGAGAAACGGCAACGCAGAAAGAATCACAACCCGGTAACATCACCCAAGGAAACCTTCTGCTGTGCTTTCTGCAACTGGACTTGTCTGTCTCGGATTGGCCTTTTTAGTCATCAGTGCGCTTGCAAAAAACGCGGGATGAGTCCTTCCTGAACCTTCGTTTGCGAAGAAAAGCCAGAGAGACAGTTGCCTACCCTGATTTATATAACTGAGGCATTTCAGTATGTAAGTTAAAGCTCTACTAGATCAGAAACCTCCTAAGGGGGAAAATTTCTCTTTCAAACTTTTGATTCATTTGCAAGCTCATTTATTTCATAACCAGATCTAACTTGACTTGCTTCCTTAAGCAATCTCCTCTGCATAGATTTTGAATTCTCTTCCATGAATTCCTAAACTGCCTATAGGACAGGATTGTTATAAGGAGATAGCTTGGGGGCCAACCTCCAACTAAAGCAGAAAAGTGTTGATTACAACCATTTTAAAACATGCAGGTTCAAGCAGAACATAAAAGCAGCCCTTAAACAACAGCCCTCAAAGATGGAGCTAAAAATATTCTCGAACCATCCTTACCTAAGAAGCTTGTAATTCTTTCACACGCCTGCCCATTCTGCCAGAAAAGTGATGTCTGAGAGTCATCCAATAGAGTCATTCTTGCTTCAGAGAAATCAGCGGCCACTTTTGCTGACAGCAGCTCCCTCTGAAAAAGGATTGGTAAACCAAGCAAAGAATGTGGAGAGGTTAGAAAATGAAGGCTAAAAACTGAGTTTCTGAATACTAGGGCTTGTCTACACAGACAATATACTCTGTCTTGCCCCTGTCTCAGAGCCCTGCAGTCCTAATGATTTTCCCTGTTCTGCCCCTTGGGCAGTTCTTCTCACCACTCCCAGGGCAGATACGGAGCTGAGCTGGGGGGAAAGCAGAATAGGGCCTGATACAATGATTTAGAATAATGTTGTTTACTCCATTACCACTGGCAAAAAACAGAGTGGTCCCTGCATGTCTGCAGAAGCCCTACCTGCTGGTGGTAGTCTGCTGTGCTCTTCTGGCTCCAGGAGGGAGTCCCAAAGCATGTGACCAAGGCTGGTCATATGCAGGGGGCCTTGGTCACATGTTGCAAGCGGCTTCCTCGATGCCAGGGGAGCACTGAAGATGGCAGCGGTGGCTATAGTGAAGGGGCCAGCATGCCCATCTGGGCTTCTTCCCATCTCATACAGCTAATGGATGAACAATGGGCCTGATCTGTGGCCAGGATATGCCAGTGGGGAGACAGCATATCCTGGCTCATGTAGATGAGCTCTTAGTTGCTTCAGCAGCCTTTATTACTGATAGAAAAACCCAGTATTTGCTAAATAAGATACAGATAGGTAGGTCTATGAAAAGAGAAACGTATCTCTTTATATCTTTGCAATGTAGGCCATTTAGGAATTCATGGGAAAACACTTCTGGCTCACACACTCTGAAAAGTACAACACAAAAGGAAGAAGGAAAATTTGCATGAACTCAGGAAGAGACAAAGAAAATAATCCAACTACAACTAAGAAGAAACAGGCATCAGATATTGTCATTTGAAGAAGAACAAGCCAAATAGAAATGTTATCAGTGAGACAAAGAAAAGGTCAAAGTAGTTAAAGTAGGGATAGGCAACTGTGATGGCTCTAAGGGCCACCTCTCTGCCCCAAATATCCAAAAATACCAAAAAAATGAGGGGGGGGCGAGAATAAAAGGCCTGAAGTCCACTTCTGTGTTTTTTTTTTTAAATGATATTTTAAAATGTTAACTAGTGCCAGGGAGGTCTTGCAACCTATTTAAAGATTGCTGCCTTGTATCCCATCTTGGGAGAAAGGTGGGATATAAATCCAATAAATAAATAAAAATAAAATAAAAATTTAAAGGGTGGATCCTCATTCTTGGAGGCTTTCAGGTAAGGCAATCCACCTCTGGGCAGTGAAGGAAGATAGAAGATGGTCTACTATGCAATCTAGGACTGTGGGCCACAAAAAAGCCAATATTATTGGCCACGTGTGGCACCAAGGCCGCACTTTGCCCACCCTTGATTTAAAGGGGAAAAGCTGGGTAGATGAGAAAGTTTAATTTCTCAGACTCTGTATCCTTCTACCTTCCAAGCCCTGCAACTTCCGGCAGACACATCTTCACTGAGCAAGCACAACACGAATGTGTGGATGCGGGAGTGGTTCTTCCAGGAGGATTAACTCAGATTCTTCCTAAAACTCAGCATCCAGAGAAGGAGACAAGAGGAGAAGGAGCTAGCAGAGCTGTGAGGTCCCAGACCCTTCCTGTCTCTTTGCAACACTCTAAAATAAAATGTGTGCCTCCCAGTGGTCTCCATTCACCCCACCACACTTTTGGCATTTTCATCAGTGTGCATCCCCCAGAAGCTCTCACGGCAGAAAACTGCCCCCTGGATACATCACAGTTGCTCATCCCTTTACCAGACTAATTTTATTTAAATGCTTCCCACGCATTCCCACACTTTCTCAGCCTCTTAGCATTAACAGAACAAAACCTTCTCACCTGAAGCTCTTCCTGCTTCTTCTCTTCCGCCTGGTTCAGGAGGAAACCCTCTGCCAAAGCCACCGCCTGGGAGCTGGTCTCTGCCCCACATTCCCTGACCCAGTTCTCCATCCCCGTGGGAAGGACAGCCAAGAACTGCTCCAGAATCACAAGGTCTAGGATCTGAGCCTTGGTGTTTCGCTCCGGCTTCAGCCACTGATGGCAGAGAGTGTGGAGTTGGCTGCAAACTTTTCGGGGGCCCTCAGCTGCCTGGTAGGAGAGCTGCCGAAAAAGCTGGCACTGCTCCTTGGAGCCGGTGGTGCCCTTGCCTAGAATAGTCTCCATTGTTCTGTCCCAGAGTGCACCACTGCTCCCAGCCTGGATGACCCGAGGGCCATTTTCTATTTGAGACCCAGCCAAGTCCCCATCTTCCATCTTCAATCAGTGCTCCAGCACAGCCACCAACAGAACCGGGGAAATCTTCCAGGTTTGTTCCTAGTACCTTTCTAAAAGGTAAAATGTTCTGGGTGAATTCAGAGGTGATGACAAATCCTGCACAGGTTCACAAGCTTTTCTCAGTGGGGCAATTAGTTACCAAAGTGGGAAGATTTTGTACAGGAAAAATGGGATGATTGCTTTCAAGGAAGAGCATATCCCTCTGTAAACAAGACAGATAAATGTTAAGATAAACAGAATTAGAGACTAAGGGTTGGGAGGGAGGGAGGCAGTTCCACCATCTAAGAAGGTGGTTCCCAGCCTCTAGTCCTTGAAATGTTTTGAATCCCAACTCCCAACAATCCCAGCCTGCACGACCAATGGTCAGGGATTCTGGGAGATGAAGTCCAAAACATCTAGAAGGCCAAAGGTTGATGGCCACTGATCTAAGAGCATAGCTGGGGAAAGATATGACTATAGTTTCCAGCTGTAGTTCAGTAAAAACACACATTTGAACGTTTGCTTATGAAAGCCAGACCAAACCCTTCACTTGGTTGACAACAATGTGCAATGAACATCTACAGCATTGACTGATCACATACTGAATCCTACTGGTTAGTCCCAACTGGAACAGATGCACTGAATCAACCACAGAATAAATATGTCCCATGTATTCAATTAGAGCATCAGTGTGGGAGTCCTGTGGGCCTCTCAGATGTTATTGTACTATAGCTCTTAGTATTCCTCACCATAGGCTATGCTAGCTAGAGCTGATGGGACTTGCAGTCAAACACCATTAGGAAAGCTACACAAGTCCCACTGCTGACCAACTTTTCACAACACTTTTTTCTGATTCACCCTCTACCACATCCAGGGTACTTTTCCTCTAACCTTGAAAAAAAGCACTAGTGAATCCAAACCTAAAGGTCAAGGTCCTTTTTATTCAGTTCTCCCCACCCCAATGCATGACAGGCAACCTCCTCCCATGGTCTTATGCTCTCCATTATGATGGACTGCAACACCCATCATCTCCATGCAGCACTATTGGCAAGATGATGGAGCTTGAAAGCCCCCACTCTCCAAGAACTTTGCAGGGAACTCCAGTTGTGATAGAAAGGCCAAGGTGGGAATCATGTAACCCAGTGGTTCTTAACTTAGAGTCCGAGGGTTGCTTGGCCCATCTCCTCCCTGCAGTAGAGTGGCCACGTGACCGAAGCCAAGGCAAAGACTGGCCTATCCAAATGATTTTAAAGTGTGAATTTTAAATTGTGTGTTGACTGTTTTAAAATGCCTTGGTTTTACTTTTTCTTTTAAATTGATATATATGATATATGATATGTGTTTTTAACCAATGTCATGTCTATGTGTTAATGTGTTGTTGATCCATAGGGCTGGCTTGGCCTGTGCATTGCCATTCAATCTGCTCCAGCCACAAACTTGCAGGAAGAGTAGGAGAAAAGTCTTCTCTCCCCCTCCATTGCCTCTGCGGGAAGGTTCAAGGGATGGTATAATTGTATTCTTATTCTTATCATCATTATTATTAGATATTAGGTGTTGTTATTGTTTGTTGTGGTTGGCCACTCCCTGCTCTCTTTTTGTTGGCAGTTGAAGATGGTTTTATTTAGACAGGCATTTGAACTGTAAATTTTAGTTGGTGTGCTGCTTTTATTGTACCCAGCTTGTGGAGGCGATTAGCTAACACACATTGTAAACTGCTTAGAAAGTGCCTAGTGTTGCAGATATGTAGGTGCTAAGCCGCTCTGGGGGCCTTTGTGGCTGAAGAGCGGGGTATAAATACTTAAACAATTTTTTTAATGTTGTATTTTTATGATTCTATGCATTTAATTCATATGTTTTAATTATATTTTAACAATATTAAGTTAATGTAATTCTTTAACTTTTGTACTTGTGATATTTTTAGCTGTATTTTTTTTATGACTGTAAGCTGCCTTGGATCTCATCTTGGGGGAAAGGCGGGATATAAATTTAATCAATAATTAAATATTGAGTTAAGTCTTGGGAGTCCTCAGCAACAAAAGATATTGAAAGGGGGGGCTGGTAAAGAAAAGATTAAGAGCCACTGGTGTAATTGTGTTGCTGTTGTTGTTAGGGCTATAAATCCTGAGTTAAGTCTTGGGGGCCCTCAGCAATAAAAGATATTGAAAGGGGGCCCCTGGTAAAGAAAAGGTTAAGAGCCACTAGTGTAATTGTGTTGCATTATTGTGTTGTATTATCAGGTATTATTATTGTTGTTTTTGTTTTAAATCTTGAGTTAAGTCTTGGGGGACATCAGCAACAAAAGATATTGAAAGGGGGTCCCTGGTAAAGAAAAGGTTAGGAGCCACTGGTGTAACCTACAGATCTGCCTGGACTGCAACTCCCAGGATTCCTCACCCATGGCTAGGCTGGGTAAGGCTGATGGGACTTGCAGTACAACAATATCTGGAAAGTGGGGACCAAGCAGGGGAAAGCACACTCACCAAACTCCCAGGACTGAAGGCAGCAAGGAGGAGTGTAAGGATGGATAGGAGGAGAAAAGGAAGTTTTCCCAACGGGGGGGCGGGACTGGAGGCGGTACTTCCGATTCAAAACCCCTCCCTCCTCCTTTCCCCCCCCCCACAAGGCCGCTCTAGCAATCAAGACTCTTTCATGTTAACTCTTCCATTACCTCTGCTCACTAAAGCTTTGTCCCAGAACAAGGAACATTACTACAGGACTGCAACTCCCAACATTCCTCATGATTGGCTAGGGCTGCCTCATGGGCCCTGCAGTCCAGCCTCATCTGGAGGTCCTAGAATCCCCCACTCTCTGTGTAGGAGGCTGCTGACACAATGCAGAAATAATGCAGTTTGACACCACTTTGCCTGCCATGGCTCCACCTTACAAAATCCTGGGATTTGTAGTTTTGTGAGGCACCAGCGCCCTTTGGCAGAGAAGGCTAAAGGCTTTTTGTTAATTTATTTGTGCAACTTCTATGCTGCCTTTCTCCCAAAGTGGAACCCAAGGCAGCTCATAAACAATTAAAATCACAATTAATAGCAATTAAAACATACACAATTTTAAAAACTACAGATCCCAGAACTCCGTAGACTGGAGCTATCGCACTATAGTGTTGTCAAACTGCATTATTTCTACAGTGTAGATGCACCCAGGGTCTTGTTTTCTTTTCCTTCCCCCCTTGTGGATTTTCCAATTTCCACTATAGGAATTTGGGGTGGGTGGGGATTAGGAATTTTTTATTGGAATAAGACCATTCTACTGAAAAATACACCCAACCGCAAAAGGCCGTAACAATAATGCAAAAATATTAATAATTGTTTTCCTCTTTTCTTACTAATACAAAAATAAAACTATCCTAACACTAATATATTTTTCCTCTTAATCTAAGCACACTATAATCACATTATATTTACACATTATAATTATACCTACTCGGAAAAGAAAAAAAAATCAATAAAAGATTAATACAAAATAATAATACAAAATAATACAAAAATACAATAATAAGAATAAAATATTTTCACTATAGGGGTGGGGTGGATGGAGGTTGTTGCCTTCAAGTCATTTTGGGCTTATGGCAACTTTATCATGGGGTTTTCTTGGCAAGATTTGTTCAAAGAGGGCTTTGCTTTTGCCTCCCTCTGAGGCTGAGAGAGTGTGACTTGCGCAAGAAAGGTCACCCAGAGGGTTTCCATGGCCTATGGGGGATTTGGGCCCTGGTCTCCAGAACAGTAGTCCAACCCAGTTCAAGTCCCCAAATCCCCGGCCTGCATGATAAGTGGGGATACTGGGACTTGTAGTTCAACAAGTAAAATTTCAAACCACCAGCAAACGAGAGAAGGCGATAATTCAAGGAGTCATAACCCCTGAAAAGTGTATTTCACCAGATCTGGCTGGGGGAGATGTTTGGTCTTTCCTCCTTGCTCCAATTCCCAGAGAGAAAAACTGAGTTCAGCCCTCAGTCTGGCTGTGTAAAAGTTTCTGATTCTGTACAACAGGACAGGGATAGAAATCATGAAGCTTTCCAGATGCCACCAGCCTGCAAATCTCATCATCCTCGGCCAGCATAGCCAGTGTTGTAGAATGCTGGGAGTTGCAGTCCAAAAAATTCCTGGACGGCATTATTATTATTATTACTATTATTAACCTGCTTTTTTCCCAAGGCTGGGACCCAAAGTGGTTTTTAAAACACACAGTTAAAACATACAAAAAGTCTACATTAAAACAGAATTAAACTACAGTAATTATATTATTAGAACAATATCAAAATATCTTAAAAAATAAAGTATACTTAAAAGTATTAGAAACTTTTTTTAAAACAAAAAGATAAAAAGCTTTTAAAAACATGTGAAGTCAAAGGCTTTCAAGGCCGGCATCTATAGATTTTCCTTGTTTTTTTTCCGGGCTGTGAGACCGTGTTCTGGAAGAGTTTCTTTCTGATGTTTTGCCTGCATCTGTAGCTGGCATCTTCAGAGAATGGTTAGGTAGGAGTGTGTGTGACGTTTATATCCTGTGAACCCCTGTTGGGGAATATATGTAAATTTGTGTAATTGAATGGTTAGTTTCTGGGTGTAGAAATGCAAGGATGATTAGTGTCTGTTTGGCTAATGGTTGGTTGATGGCCCATTATCTGCTGGAAATCCCCCTGTCCGTGAGTGGAATTCCTTTGTAAGTGTTGAGTTATTATTCTGTTGTTTTATAATACTTTACTAAAAAGGGAATGGCAGAATGTGGAAGCCCTAGCAATCTCTTGTGGAACCCTAGGGTTGAGAAACCCTGCCCTAGCCTGTTCTTTTAGAAGCCTGTTAACAGTCTGGTTGCAACTCTTTGGATGCCACTCCCACCCTAGCTAGAAGAGACCAACAACAGCTGAAGTTATACAAATTGTCACCTAATTTGCTGAGATGACTTCTGTTTTCAAGCCTGTCTTCAGTGTAAAAGAACATGCCAATAAACTCAAACACTGAACTTGCAATTTCAAAGTCCAGTTTATTCCATCTGGCCAGTTGGGGAACAAGTGGTCTGAGTAGCCAAAACTTGTGCCAACTTTCATTCAAAGTCTCAGCTTGTTTATACTATTTCTTTTCCTTTGTTATCTATTGCTTATCTTAAACTAACTGACTAAAAGCTTTCCGTTATCCAACATCCATACTTAATCTGGTCAGCTAAAAGCTATGGTTACCCATCAGGTCATCCATCACATTTAACTCTGGTTTGTATCCTCTAAATTACGTTTACATTCCAGTGTTATCTTGTTTATATGTCTTTATATTCCAGTATTATCTTAGAAGCTATAGGTAGAGACATCCTAAACCTTAATGTGATCTATAAAGCAGAGCTTAGCTTCAGATTTGTCTCCTAACCTTTAACTATCAGTTTATCTTGTCAGCAATTACTGCTTATTTTTCTTCTAATTCTTTCTAGGCCATTTTTAACCCTTCAGTGTTTCTGCTTTCCTCTTTCATGCCTGCAGAGAGACACAGAGTACAAGGCAGGAACCAAGATTCTTACTCCTTTATTAAGAGTCACAATTACAACAGCGCACAAGTACAGCTGGGCCAGTTGCCCATATCTGCTGCATAGGACAATCCTTTTCACCAGGCTGATGGCACCTAAAAAGCCTTGCTACAGAGGATTTTAAGCAGCTCACCCAATCCTGGATTCTGGCTGCTGCCACACTGCAAAAATAATGCAGTTTGACACCACTTTTAACGGCCATGGTTCAATGCTATGAAATTCTGGGATTTGTAGTTTTGCTATTGCTTAAAACAATCTGTAAGCCGCTCTGATAACCTTGTGGCTGAAGAGCAGGGTATAGATAGATAGATAGATAGATAGATAAAATTATCCTCCCTGCTGATCGTTTCTGGGCTACTTCCAGCAAAGTTCCCTCTTTCTCCAGGACACTCACCGCCATCTCCTGGAGCAGCCAAACAACTAATTCTGAACAGGTCAAGATAAGTTCATACAAAAGAGGGTAACTCCTTCAGGGCAGGCTTCTGACCTACAAGCTAGACAATAACTTTCTTAGTGATTCTGCCACTCACAGCTATGTGCCCTCACCTGCTGCTCTGATTTCCCAGCCTCCTGCTGCCTCAGAAGGAAATCCTCTGCCAGGACAATGGCCTGGAAGCAGGTCTCAGAGCCTCTCCCCTTCACCCAGCTCTGCATTTCAGAGGACAGGATGGCCAGGCACTGCTCTAGGATCACCAGGTCCAGGATCTGCTCCTTTATGTGCCTCTCTGGCATCAGCCACTGATGGCAAAGTTCCCAGAGCCGGCTGTACACCTCTCGAGGCCCGTGGGCATCCTAGTAGCAGAGCTGGGCCTCAGAGCTGCTGACACTGTCCCTTCTTCTCTCTTTCATTTGCTCACTTCTGTCGCCACCTGTGATTTCTGGCCTGCAATGGCTTTGCTGGGATGTTCCAGAAGGGAGTCTGGCCCTGCTCTCTTTTTCAGTCCACTGGCTAGTGGCTGTCTCCCCCTTAGGGGAGAGCCCAGAAGCCTTAGTCTCACCCCATGGTGCAGGGTATGGGTCTCCCTCTCCAGAGTGAGGGGTCTGCACTGTTTTGAGGAATTCCAGCCACTGATTTTCCCGCTTCTGAGATGGCAGCTCCTCTTCTTGCTCCTGTTTAATTCATGGAGGCTCCTCCCAGCTCAAGCATTGCCTGGATGCTCCTATCTGAGGATGCTCCCACCTGAGGATGGGAACAGTCTCCTCTGTTCTTTCCATTTCTGGGTTGGACCCCAACAATACTTTTTGCTCCAACTTCATCCCTTGCTTCACACCTTTCTCTTGTGCTGTCTGGAGCCGGAGACCTGGGGCTGCTGGGAATTCTCCCCCTGTCTCTGCAGCCATTTTCCCACACATGAAGGGATGTTCCTCGCTCAGTTCACCCACTTGGTTGTCTTTCAGGAAAAGATCTAGGTGATAGGCTTGTTCTTGCAGTTAAACCAACATAAGAGAGATGTTTCATAATGCAAAGAAAGCTGGATAGAAGAGTCCATTCCACAGTGTTCCTTCATCTGACAAAGTCTCTGGTCAAAGGAGGAGTTCATGTGGAAGTTGGTGTCTTTTCCTGACTGCTGACAAACTATTGTCACTGAAGAGAACAGAAAGAAAATACATTAAGTTAATAGGGAGTTGTTTCTGAGCAGCCAAGTTTCTGGGAATTTAGAAGAATCTTGCTGGATAAAACAATCTAGTCTATCCTTGGTGGCCTGTAGGTGGTGGAGTAAATCCACTCCAGGTTTTCAAACACTTTAAGGGCACTCTCCAAGGTGATGAATCTGTTTTTTGGATAGAGTTCAGTACCATGGATAGTTCTCTTAACATTTGGCATAAAACCTGAAGTAGATTAATTTGCCCTCAGATATGGAAGCCTCCAGGTGTCAATATGGTCTTGAATCTAGTCTCATGAAGTGACTAGCCTGATCTCTTTAGGATGCTCATAAGGAGGGCATGATATATCATATCGCTCATCCACTTCTGCTTCCCAAAGCTACACTGCCGCTAAAAATAGAAGTTATATCCTATCCAAATGAGGAGCTAACAACTGCCTTCTCTGAGCTGGTACCCTTCAAGCCATTGAGACTTCAACTTGCATAATCCCCCACACTGTCCAAGTTAGCTGGGGGTCATGGGAGTTGCAGTTTCATCATCTGGAGATGGTGGGTAACAGAGTGGAGAAGGGTGATCTAATAATATGCTTAATAGCTTTGTTGCAAACTAATAAGAAAACAGACAGGCTATTGTGTCCTGTAGAAGAGGAATCTAAATCAATGCTTCAGTACTCTATAGCAATGTGCAGTTTTGGACTTTCCTTTCACACTGGAGCATGTCAGTAGCTGAATGTCATTTCAGGTTCAGTCCAGAAGTCCTGGCCCTGAACTTGGAAGACTTAACCAGGGTTGTTTAATAACAGAGAGTCTCAGAGGTCTCTCATTTATAGCACCACCATAAACTGAAGCCAACTTCACAGGAAATAACAACAATGGGTTCTACAGCTGTCGATCTCAGCTTTGGACTGTCAGATGTATTGGATGTCAGCTCCCAGAATCCCAGACCATTGGCCATGTTGACTGGGGCTTCTGGAAGCTCAAGTAAAAAACCAGAGTTGGAGATCCACTGCTCTACAGTGCTCTGCCTTTGCAAAAGGTGAGTAAGAAATACAGTAAGACCCCCGTATCCACTGATCCAATTATCCATGGGACACAAAACAGCACACCTACCACATAGTCTTCCTAGAAAATGTGTCCTCTCTAGCCATTTTCTAGATCCTCCAAGGCAACTCTATGGTATTTTAAATCAGAAGCCCCATAATTTTCAATGGCGTTCACTATTATCCATGGTTTTTGGTATCCACGCCCCCCGAACCAATCCCCAGCAGATACAGGGGTCCTACTGTATTATCCTATCACATCATCCAAAACCAAGTAACCTGTGATGAAATTTTCCATTCTGTTTGAGTCTCACACACAAATTCCAGACTCGTCCGTCCTTTGCATTATTGGGTAATATCCCTTAATACCCACACACACAGACACTATTTCCTTCCAAGTCTCCCACCTTGAAGAAAAGCAAAAGGAGAGCAAAAACTATGTATTTCTTCCTTATAGACATGGGTTTTTTCCTGCATTCTTCTTTCTTACATGAAAACCCATTTCCATAAAAGAAGATACAGGAGGAACTATAATAATGCAAAATTAAATAAATATAAAAATGATAACATGTATTGTCAATATATGACTAGAATGTAATAACTTGCTATGTTAAGGGATATAGTTACAACTGTCTGGGTTTTTTTTTTTTTAATAAAAAGAATTTTAAAAAACATTTCCTTGCAAGAGTGGGGAGGTGAATATCTCTTCAACTTCTTCCTGTTCCCCTCCAATTTACAACCTGCCTGCCCATCCTATTCTCTTTAAAGACCCCATTCCAGGCTCGGCCAAATTGATCACCAACAATGGTCCACCCTGGCCTCACATCGAGAGGCATGGAGACGCACTATCCACAATGCTGCAGCCTTATTTGAGAACTCATGCCAAACAAGTCTTGAAGAGAAACGACAAAGTAGAAAGAATCACAACCTGGAAACATCACCCAAGGAGACCTTCTGCTGTGCTTTCTGCAACTGGACTTGCTTATCTCGGATTGGCCTTTTTAGTCATCAGCGTGCTTGCAGAAAGGGTGGGATGAGTCCTTCCTGAATCTTCGTTTGCGAAGAAAAGCCAGAGTTACCTCTGATAGGTATGAACCTTTGCTTTAAAAAAAAAAGACAAGAAAGCCCAGACCAATAAAAACAATGGACAGGAAGGTGTGCCCCTCATTAAGGTCCCCCTTGCCCTCCCACTTCCTTCCGCTCTAGGAAGTGGAGGAGGACTGGGCACTTTAATGCCCTTTGATTCTTCACAGTAGGAGTGTTTCTAGGCTTAATCAAATACTCTGCTTTTTTCTTCTTTTCTTAAGTAATTTTTATTTAATAAAACACACCAGACACTAAAAAGACACCAACAGAAAAATGTACAAAGAACAAAAGAAAAAATAAATAAAGACTACAGTTGTTGCTCCGTATCCATGGATTCGGTATCCACGGATTTAATAATAATAATAATAATAATAATAATAATAATAGATCTATATCCCACTCCTTTACAAAATGCAATCAGGGCTGCTTACAACATTTAAAATATACTTCCCACCCTCAATCCCACCCCCCCTTAAAATACAATTAAATAGTTCAAAAACTAAAACATACTTTAACAATATCAAAATAAACAATAGACAGTGGCTGTAGTGAAGTTGGGACAAGTTAGATTTTCTTTTTGATGGTTGGGCATCTATTCAGGAAAGGCCTGATTACTGAAGCATTTAAATATTTACGGCTTGAAAATGTTCTTAAAAAAATAATAATCCAAAAAGCAAACCTTGATTTTGCCATCTTATATAAGGAGCACCATTTTGCTTTGCCATTGCATACAATGGGACTTGAGTATTTGCAGATTTTTGTATCCACGGGGGTGGGGGGTCCTGGAATCAAACCCCAGTAAATATGAAGGGACAACATAAAACCATTAAAAGTCGACTTCCTGCTTTCTTACTAAAGACATAAGCACTGGTGACCGTTTACACAATGAAAATGTAGTGGGAAGAATTTGTATCAAACCCTGGTTGTTTACACCTACATTGTGTGTGTGTTTAAATTTTAAAGGCACAGTCACACTGCAAGCCTGTGTGCTCCTGATCGCCTCATTCAATCCCTCCCCTCCCCATCTCCTGCACTCGGCTTCCCAGCTGAGAGCATACTGGGCTTGGGGCTTGTGTGTGTGCGTGCGCTGGGGCTCCACTCTTGGTTCTGCTTTTGACTTCTCTCACCTTCCCCAGCACCAACCAAGGTTTGTCTTTTAAAATGGCTTGTGTGCCAGTACTGGCATTCTCCTTTACATGGAGTTTAACATTTTTGGGTGGGTTTTTTTTTTAATCAAATTGTGCAGAGGGGGGTTGCCTTCACCCTCCTTCTCTTACCAATGCAGAAGCTTGAACAAATATTTGTGCCAGCCAATAGCATTGCTCGTGGTGGGAAACTCTAGAGGAAGTACGTCACCGAGGTTGTGAAAAAAGAGTAATTGCATCCTTGATTGACATCTTAAAAAAAATCCTGAGACCGTAAATGTGTGTAAACAAAAACACCCAACAACAACGGGGTAGTATATAGTGGGAGAAGAGACATATCACGGGATGTGATGCCATGTAAACAATGATCTCGGGATCTCCCGGGATATCCCAAAGAGAGACAAAAATCGTGTAAACAGTGATGGAAGAATACAGGATCAAGAAGTCCCGGGACGCCCTGCGACAATAACTAGCATCTAACTGGCACCCCAATGTATCTCCCTTTTTTTCTGCATAGACTTGATTTCTGGGAAGAAAGGAGACAGAAGAAACATTGGGAGGGAGATTAAAGAAATCTGTGGCAAGTCATGCCCTTATTGTAAAGGGAGAAAGACCCTTTTCATCATTCTCTGTAGATTCAAGCATTTCTATTGAACATTGCCAAGTACACTAAAATGACAACTATTTAAAAGAATACAAAAGAATAAGGGCTTGTCTATACAGTCAAAATAATCCAAACAGGATGAGAATGGAAGGCGATTTGTTCATACAGACATTTGCATAAATACATGTCATTTGGAAGGGGGGCTGCCAAATCTATTGCAAAGTCCATGTGTGCAACATTTGGGGCTTCATCCAAATTTTTTAAAAAGCTCCATACGACATGTGAATGTGTGATTGTTTGAACACTTGCATTTGCACAGATATGAACAGGCAGCATAATCTGATTGGCTAGACAAGCATGGGGGCGCTTGCAGCCACTGTGTTGGATTTTTGGCTAAGCGAGGGTCCGGTAAGTCTATAAAACAACAATCTTATACTCCCTCTCTCTCTCTTTTTTTTTTTTTTCATTTTCTTTTTGTAAATACGAAATATTGCATGTGCACACCATGGGAAAATGTTTGGTTTTTTTTAATTGGCGGAGGCAGATGTTGAATTGTGAGTAAATCATTCACAGCTGCCATCTTGGCTAGGGGTCATGCAGAGTTTAGGGGGGCTCTTTTGAACATGAAGACAGGTTGCATCATTGTGAATGGCTGCTTTTCCAGATCTGGTCATATTCCCGCCCCTCATATAGACAAGCCCTAAGAAGAAAAAGAACCAGAGAAAAAAGAAAAAGCTCTTGAAATATAGAAAAAGATACATAAGAATACATTATTCTTATTCCCAGGTCTCATCTAAATGGTGAAAATACCCCTCATGGAATCTGCTGGAAATCCTACCAGTCTAAACAGTATTCAGGGCCAATCCACACTATTTGGAAGGAGGGGGCCCCAAAATGGCAAAAATAATGGGGTAAAAGCCTTCACAGATTTTCCCATACTTTTTCACAAACTGCAAGGTTGGTGTGCATTTTTGCTCTTTTGGATTATTGAACAGTAAAAAACACAAAGGGAAGGACAAAGCTGATTTGCTGGGTGAGACCGGAGGCAGGGCTTGCTATCAGGGCAAGTGCCCACTGCCACCATGTTGGATTTTCACCTTAGCAATTGCTTGCTAAGGTGATTTTTAAAAGGATCAATATTTTCTGTTTTACTTTGGAGAATCACTTCACTGCACCAGCGCACCTTGGGATGATTTTTCTTTAAAGATAAACCTGGTGGCAGTGAAGAACTATCTCAAGTAAATCACTCGCAGCCACCATCAGGAATGAGTGGCTTATGGGGGGCTTTCGAGGCCAGAAAAACCATTTGGTCTGGTTGCTGCTGCTGAGAGATGCCAATAGTACAAGGTATTTGGGATTTTTATTAGATTGTCATTTCTTGTTTTTTTTTTAAAGCACTCCTACATTGCCTGCAGGTCTCTACAAGAACAAACCTCAAAAATATTTTGCTTCCAGGGAGGACAAATCCCATGCTGGGAAAGTTACCCTTCAAAAGTAATTAATTCAGCTACTGGTTACTAGAGTTGCCAGAGGGAAAACTAGAGATGGCTCCTGTCCTGTTAATGGTTGTATAGAAGGGATTTCAGCAGGTGTTGCTTGTCACTGAATGAGGTAAGAAGCAATACCTGCTGAAATTGGATTGTTTTAACTTGCTGTTGTTTTAATCCTGTTGTATGCTGCCCCTGTTGCCGACAGAGGAACGGATTAAAAATAAAAATTTATTATTATTATTATTATTATTATTATTATTATTATTATTATTTCCCGCTTCTGCACGCCTATTAAAAGTACAGAAGCCCTCTCCAGTTTTCACACTGGTAACTCTAGAATTCAAAGACATCCTGGTGTTAGCCTGGAATATCAGTAAACGAGGACATTTTGTAGCCATGTTGCTTCTCTAAGAGCCACCAGATAATGGGTCTTAAACATCTTATTCGGGGTTGGACTAAATGGCCTCTTGGGGTATCTTCCAACACCCTGATTTTATGAAAGTTCTTTCTCTCTCTCTTTCCTCCCTCCAACCAGGTGGCAAGTTAAATTTGTCTTTCTCTGCAAAGATGTAACCACAAGGCAAAACACCAGACACTTTGCTAAAGTGTGGTGGCTTTGTACCAATATATTTCTTATAGGACTCTAATATGTATTTAAACTTTCTCCTATATTCCCTGAGCTTGCTAGCTGATGCTGATGCAGCAATACTAATGTAACTGTTTGTTCGGTTAATATTGCCAAAGTGCTCTGTCAACATCCCCAAACGGGTCAGGAAGCCCTCAATGTTATTATCTTGCCTTGAACTGTGTTGTAACTGCTTTTCTGAAATGTAAACAATATTGCTAGAAGGAAAATGTTGAGTCTGCATAAGGAAACCACTAAGAGTGGGGGAAAGGGCTTTTGCTTGTACAGTCGTCCCTTCACATTCGCGGGGGTTACGTTCCACGGACCCCCGCGAATGTGAAAAATCCGCGAATATTGTTTGCCCCCCCCTCCCCCGCCATAGCGAACATGGGGCCTCTGGAGGCCCCATAGTCGCTTTCCCCCGCCTCCCCACTCCCTTCCTAGGCCTTCCCGGGGCCTCTGGAGACCTTCCCAAGGCCCCATGGATGCCTCCCCAGCCCTCCCCCCTCCCACCCAAGCCCTCAACGGGGCCTCCGGAGAGTCTCCGGAGGCCCCGCGGAGGCCTCCCCGGCCCTCCCCAAGGCCTTCGCGGGGCCTCCGGAGGGTCTCCGAAGGCCCCGCGGAGGCCTTCCAAGCCCTCCGCCCCAAGGCCTTCGTGGGGCCTCCAGAGGGTCTCCAGAGGCCCCGCGGAGGCCTCCCCGGCCCTCCCCAAGGCCTTCGCGGGGCCTCCGGAGGCGCCGTGGAGGCCTTCCCAGTCCTCCCCCTCCCCCCCAAGGCCTTCGCGGGGCCTCTGGAGGGTCTCTGGAGGCACCGCAGAGGCCTTCCCAGTCCTCCCCCCTTGGCCTTCATGGGGCCTCCGGAGGGTCTCCGCTCCCTCCCAGGGCTTTCACGGGGCCTCTGGAGGCCCCATGTCGCGGTATTGGGGGGGCGGGGGGCCCTCCCAAAACCGCGAATAATCAAAACCGCGAATGTCGAGTTCGCGAATGTGGAGGGACAACTGTATATCACAATGTACCTTATCATCTATAAAAGTATTCAGCGTATGTCACTCAGGGCTCTTGGTCTTTGGAATTCATTCCACTAAGAGTCCGCACGTCTTGTGTCGGAGTTTCTGCAACAAAAGCTTGCATGAGGAAGTAGCTAGCCGGACCGCATAAAATGGCAGGAAGCATAGGCTAGTTTCGATCTGACTTATACCATAAGATGTTCCAAGGGGCAAGGGCAAAAATAGTTATTGTTTTTATTGTTGCCTGGAGTGGGGCAGAGGAGGTTTCTTTGGGAGGGAAGAAATCCTCATTCGAAAGGCATGTGTCTGAGATGTAGGGAATCCTACGAAACAAGTGGGGAGTCCAAAAACGGCCAGAGGAGGACGAAGCGATTGGTGTCTGATTGTCCTGAATAAAGTCTGTGTTTCTCAACATCTCTAAGTGTTGACTGTGTGAAAAGAGGATGGGAGGGACTTGAGAGTAAGCAATCCCAGGGGTGACAACTTCTCACTCCCCTGGAATGTATACTCTCAAACTGGAAAAAGGTGAGTCAAGGATATTTGGCCCCGGTATCACCCAGCTGGGATCCCTCCATGGGATGCCAATGGGACTTTTTGACAAGAGGGTTACAGGCCTGGCTTTGGTGGTTTGATGGTCAAGGGAAGATAGATGAGGAAGAATACATGATAATTTTTAAAAATGCTGCTTGGGGATTTCCTGAGACTGCCCTGTGGTCCAGACAGGGAACAGTCGACCAGGAATCTCCCATCCTTTGAATTGGTACCAAGCCCTTTAGAAACCCCGTGTCCTAAGGACATGGGACCACAGACTCTGGAACCCCTTTCCCCTTCTTTTTCCCAACTTTCTTTACCACCTCCTCCTCTTCAACCTCCTCCCCAATATCAGGTGTCCTGTTCTTCTGACCCCTCTGACCCCCCTTCTCAGATCCCTTCTGCCCCAACCTTGTATCCTTTGGTTCTCCAGACAACCTGCCTGCCCCGGCAAGGCAGAGGGGCAGACATGGTCCATACCTTCGGCCATAAAGCTTGAGGACCTACTGAGATTGCAAAACTATCTGAACTAAAGGGACAGTTTTCCACCGAACCCCCGAGAGTCATTGCTACCCTGAATGCCCTTTTTTCAATCCATAGTCCAACTTGGGAAGATGTTAAAGCTCTGACACAACTGATGTTTTCTGAGGTGGAGATTAACCAGATAGAGTTGCCAAAGCTCAAAACATAGCAGGAAGGGTAGCCAACACCACTGTTTATGGGACTTCAGGGCACAGCATGCCACCCCCTGAGCCCCTTGTAAAAGTGAGGGTGGGATACATTCCTTTCCTGATAGACACTGGGGTATCCCTCTCTGCAGTAAATCAACCCCTTCCAGCACCACCTAAGCAGCAAATCCCTGTGACACGAGCAACAGGGGCTAAAACAGTCACTCAATATGTCAAAACTGATCTCCTTATTCATGGCTGCAAGCAGCCTGTCAGCTCAGAACTTCTCTTTCTACCCAATGCTCATGTCAATCTTTTAGGGAGAGACTTGCTCCATGCCACAAAAGCCATCATAGAATTTACAGGAGACTCTGCCTGCCCTATTCAAGTGAGGGATTGGATTATTGGAGAGGAAGTTGGTTTGGAAAATCACCACTTAACATGGGGGCCGTTTACACGATGAAAATGTCCTGGGAAGAATTCGTGTCGATCCCTGGCAGTTTACACGTACATCGGGTCGGGTACGTGATTTTCGGAAGGGGGGCCACCTTTTATCCCTCAACCTGCGGGACTTCCAGTCCCGCAGGTTGTGCCGGTTTTTAAAAAAGTCACTGGAGGATTCGGAAAATCGGAAATGTAAACAGCGTGGGACAAAATGTCTCGGTACTGGGATGGCCGGAAATGGTGACTGGGGGCGGGCTTAGAGCTCAGGGACCAGAAAAGGAGGGGTCAGTCACCCGTTCAACAGATCCAGCCTCACCAGCCGAAAACAAAGGCATCCCTTCCAGCTGCATGAAGGTTGATGTGTGTGTGTGCGCGTGCGACTGTACTCAATCACCTTTTTAAATGGATTCCTACACTGCATGCTACAGAGAGATCATGGTGGGCAGATCCTCCCTGGTTCTGAACAGAGAGATCGTGGTGGACGGGCACAGTAAAATATTCCAGCCTCTGAGCGAATGAACATCTCTTAAATTCCCCCTCTCTGTGTCTGTGTGTTTCAAAACAGCCTGTTTGTAGCTGGTTTGAAGCATGAACTCTGCGGCTAATCTGTGTTGTAAGGGTTAACATTTTACAGAGGCAAGGGGAATACGATGCCTCCCCTCCCCTCCCCTCCCCCTCACTCGGCTTGATTTCAAATGGAAAGCACTCTTTCGTTCCTGCGTCTGAGCGAAAGATCTCAGTCTGGATCTTTCAAAATGCTTTCTGCCTCTTCTGAAGGGGTTAAAATGTTCAAGAAGCAAAGGGGGAATAACAAACCTCTGCCCCCCTCTCTCCACCACCACCCCAGCCAGCCAATAGCATCGCTTGTGGCACGGAACTCTAAAGGAAGTGCGTCACCGAGGTTGTGAAAACAGGAGTAATCGCATCTTTGATTGACAGCCAAAAAAAAAAAAAAATTAAAACCTAAACAAAACCGGAACTATGGACGTGTAAATATCAGTCACGGGACCACACGGGATATCCAGATCAGAGACATAAATCGTATAAACAGCGAGGGACGGATTCGTGATCACTTTGTCACGGTAGGCAACGCGACAATTTCTGTCGTGTAACTGGCACCCTGATGTGTAGTACAAAGACTTTTGACTGGTCTGTTGTGCCTCAAGGAGTATGGGAAACAGGGCAGCCTGGCTTGGCAGTAACCTGCCCCACCCACCCACCCCCGTGAATATCAAATTAAGGCCAGGAATTACTCTTGTCAATATTCACCAATACAGACTCAGAAAAGATGTGCTGCCTGGCCTGTCTATAGTGATTGACCGGCTCCTTGACGTGGGTGTTTTGCTGCCTCTGGATGCTTGTGACAGTCCCTGCCCCATTTGCCTGAGACGTCAGAAGTCCAGCATCGAGTCACTCAACTGAAGGCTCGCTTTGCTGAGGCACTTGCCCTACACCTCCCTGATCCAAACAAGCCTTTTTAACTCCACATGGCTGCTGGTGGAGGGCTTGCCCGAGGTGTCCTGGTCCAAATTTCTCCTCTAGGACCCAAAGGTATTGCCTAATTCAGCAAAAGATTAGATGAGACAGCCAATGGATGGCCACAGTGCCTCCAGACAGTGGCAGCAGCAGCTCTCCTGGATCAAGAAGCCCAGAAATTTACTTTTGGCAGCCAGATAGAAGTTCTGTCCACCCATGCCTTAAGAACCATACTGGAGGTACATGGACCCACCTGGCTGACCTCTGGCAGGTTGATAAAGTACCAAGCTCTTATACTCCAACACCCAGAAGTCTCTGTTCCCAGATCAGACCAAGTGAACCCAGCTGTTGTACTTCCCATCAGCAAATCCAAAACAGAGTGGATCTTTGCATTGGAACATGACTATGTTTCCACAATTGACTACCAGACAAAAGCTCAGAAAAGCCTCTAGAAGACCCTGATGTTACCTTTTCCACTGATGGTTCCAGTTTCATGTATAAAGGCAAGAGATACTCCAGATGGACAATGGTGGATGACCAGGAAAGAGTCCGGGGCTCCGGATCTCTACTGGCTAGCCATTCAACCCAACCAGCAGAACTGGAAGCCATGACTCAAGCCCTCAGGCTGGCTCAAGGTCTGAGAGCCAATACCTATACAAACAGCAAATACGTATGGGGAACTCTGCATGCTTTTGCTCAGATGTGGAGAGAAAAAGGACTGTTGGACCTACCTGACTTTCCTATACAGCATGCCTCTGCAGTATCAGATCTTCTAGAAGCAGTTCAACTCCCCTCTGAACTAGCCATTCTTCACTGTCCAGGACACCAAAAAGACAACACCTTGGCTGCATGAGGAAACCAAACAGCTGCTCAGGCTGCCCAACAAGCCACCCTTCTTCCTCCAGACCTTATCATGTGCAACTCTCTCATTCTAGCCTAAGGAAGTTTAACAAACTACAGATCTTGGATACAAATTAACCCATGGGTGGCTGTTTCACCCTGATACTCAGAGACACTTGTTTCCTGACTCATCACGCTCTTTTCTTTGTCGCCTGATGCATGATCAGTTTCATCTAGGAGAAGAAAAGGTCATCACTCTGAGGAATCAATCTTTTCAAACTGCATCACCAGTCCACCAGCTTTTTACCCACTTAACTCAAACCTGTTCCACCTGTCAACAGGTGAACCCTGCTCATAACAGACCCCACCTGAGCCAGCCCCCTAAGCACCTGCACAACCCCTCTGTGTATCCCAGACAGTTTTGGCAAATTGACTCACTACCCTGCCCTGCACAATGAGATATCGTTATTTGCTAGTTTTTCTGGACCTGTACAATGTTGAGAGAATGAATGCTAACCTTAAGTCCCTGCTGACAAAACAAATCTTGGGGTCCAGTCTGAAGTAGCTCGAAGCTCTTCCCATAGTCCTTTCAATCATTAAACCGACCCCTAAGGGAAAACTTAAAATGTCACCATTTGAGCAAGTTTTTGGGAGACCATGGCCATTCTCTGCCCCAAGCACTGAGAAAGGAGAATTAGAGATAGGGGAGGGGATGCAGAAACAGCTTGTAGTTTCTTTGCCTTGCTTGCTGTCTGCTTGTCGTTCTTTGACCTTACAGGAGAGGCCCTTCAACCTGGATGGACCTCTTCACAATATCCAGCCAGGTGATTGGGTTGTCGTCAAGGTGCAGTGATAAGGAACCTCTCCACCCTGGATGGACTCAGCCTGCCCAGGTCCTCCTGACAACTGACATAGATCTCAAAATAGAAGGACACAAGGCGTGGCTGCACTACACCAAAGTAAAGTAGGTTCCAGAACCAGAAGAGTGGACTACACAGCCAATTGATCTAGATGGAACCAGAGACATCAAGATGCTATTTCAGAGAAAACAAAGGGAAAAGTCCTGAGACGCACCAAGGCTGCTCGGGTGAACATCACCAGGAATAAAGAAAGAACTTCTAAGATCCCTGGGATGGACCTAGGCCACCCAGGTGAATGACTAAAGGTGTGACAAGAACTGATCTTTCTTTGTTGTTGCTTGCAATATAACATGTCTCTCCTTAATATGCTCCCTGGTCAGAGAAAAAGACAAATGGTTTCAAAAACTAAAAGACAGGAGAAGATAGCCATGGTTCATTTAAAGGCTTTCCAGAGAGAAAAGACTTCTGATCCCCAACAGGTAACCATGTTGTAACAGCTTCACTGGGAATCTTTGAGGGGAGATTTGTAAGGTGGAGGCAGGAACAGGAAACAGCCTTAAAGATTCCCAGCTACACTGCCTCCAATACTGAATTTCAAACATCTTATTCAGGGTTGGACTAAATGACTTCTCAGGGTCCCTTCCAACACCCTGATACTATGAAAGTTCTTTCTCTCTCTCTTTCCTCCTCGCTTCAACCAGGTGGCAAGTTAAGTTTAGCTTTCTCTGCAAAGATGTAACCACAAGGCAAAACAACAAAAGGTTTTGCTAGGCTCTGAAGAGGAATTCGCTAGCCTGACCGCATAAAATGGCAGGCAGCATAGGCTAGTTTCGATCTGAGTATGTGTTTATACAACATCTCAGGCTTGGCCAAATTGATCACCAACAATGGTCTGCCCTAGCCTCACATCGGGAGGCATGGAGACACACTATCCACAATGCTGCAGCCTTATTTGAGAGCTCACGCCAAACAAGTCTTGAAGAGAAACGGCAACGCAGAAAGAATCACAACCCGGTAACATCACCCGAAGAAACCTTCTGCTGTGCTTTCTGCAACCGGACTTGTCTATCTCGGATTGGCCTTTTTAGTCATCAGCGTGCTTGCAGAAAACACGGGATGAGTCCTTCCTGAATCTTCATTTGCAAAGAAAAGCCAGGGAGAGAGAGAGAGGTCTGTTTATACCATAAGATGTTCCAATGGGCAGGAGCATAAGTAGGTCAGGCCATTCTTTGAGCATGTGCACCTGTACCTTAATGACATAGAGGTGGGCATTCCAAAGGGGATGTGTCAAATAACTTGATTGGTCCTTCTGTCTATGCTATGGATTCAGCAAAAACTTTAAAAGTCCTTGCCAAGTGTTTTATCTTTGCCCCAAACTTCTTTTGGCACCCATTTGGCCAAATGAAAATAAACTGAGCTTCAAATCAAAACCACTGGTTGTCTGCTTTCCGTTCTGCGTCTGTGAGCTGTTTCCTAAGGCAGAGGTAACAGTCTAACCACATTTGTAGGGCTATGTGGTCCCCCACTTTTGGCTTACTCCAGAAGTGGGCATAGTGCAGCCCTTGGATTTGACTTTTGTGGTCCCTGAAACCCCTCCACCAGTCCCCCAAAGCCCAACCTTCCCCCCAATTTTTTTTTAAAAATCAGTGTGATTTTTTGTTAATGTTTGCTCCAAAACCAGTCAGAAACCTTCCCAGACATGTGAAAATACTCCCTCCCCATCCCCACAGGCATGACATTAACCTATACTACTCCCAAATATTTCCCTTTTCCTCTGTAGTTCCTCTCAAAATGGTGAGAGGAAGTGATGTGATATATCACTTCCTGTCACCATTTTGAGAGGAAGTGCAGACTATTTGGGCTTGCTGTGGGGGAAAGGGAACTGGGTCCAGCCCCCCCCCCCACAACTACCCACCCTTGGCTTACACAATACGCTTTGAGCAGGCAGCTGTACAGAGGGAACTATCCTTGTGATTGTTTGGACTTGGAACATTTACAGGGAGGAATGTCATTCTTTGCAGGCAACCAAGCATCTGCCTAAATATCAAATGTCTCAGATCATTTCTAAAGTGCTGGACCCAATTCAAGTCCATTGTTCACACTTAGTCATGTCGATGGAAATGCCTGCCACATTTTGAGCACTGATGCCATTGGCTCCTTGTGTGAATTCTTTGTTCATTGCTGACATGGTCAAATAAATCGTAGTTATGTGCTTTTTCTTCAGTATGAATCTTTTAAAACAATGGCTCTCCCACAATCCCATCGTTGCTCATCTGTACAAGATTTGTTCTTGTGTGTAGTTTTTGATGTGCTTTAAGATGCGTGTTACGACTAAAGCACTTCCCACAAACAGAGCATTTGTATGGTTTCTTCCCAGTGTGAATACTTTGATGCCGTTTGAGGGTGCTGTTATCACCAAAACTCTTTCCACATTCCAAGCATTTATAGGGTTTCTCTCCTGTATGGATTCTTTGATGCACTTTAAAGCTGCTACTACAACTGAAATTCCTTCCACATTCCAAGCAATGATAGGGCTTTTCACCTGTGTGAATTCTTTCATGTGTTTTAAGGTGTGCGTTCCGCTTGAAGCTTTTTCCACACAATGAGCATTTGTAGGGCTCCTTACCTGCGTGGATCCTTTGATCTGTGCTCTGATTGCTCTTTTCACATTTATAGGGTTTCACCTCTATGTGTCTTATTTTATGTGATCTGAAGGCAGCACTATGACTAAAACTTTCACCACATTCAGAGCACTTATATGGCTTCTCCCCTGTGTGGATTCTTTGATGCACTTTAAGCATTTTACTCTGATTAAAACTCTTCCCACACTCAGCACATTTATATGGCTTCTCGCCTGTGTGGATTCTTTGATGTATTTTATGGTTTGCGCTACAACTGAAGCTTTTCGCACACACAGAGCATTTATAAGGCTTCTCGCCTGTATGAATTCTTTGATGTCTTTTAAGACATGTGCTTCGATAAAAGCTTTTCCCGCACTCTAAGCACATATAAGTCTTCTCACCTGTATGGATTTTTTGATGAGTTTTAAGGCACGTGCTTCGACTGAAGTTTTTTCCACACTGGAAACATATATAAGACTTCTTGCCTGTGTGAATTCTTTGATGACTTTTAAGACATGTGCTTTGATTGAAGCTTTTTCCACACTGTAAGCAAATATATGAGTTCTCACCTATATGATTTTTTTGATGCTGTTTAATGGTTCTGCTATCACTGAAACTGTTTCCACACTCCAAGCACTGATACGGCTTCTTTCCTGTGTGAATTTTTTCATGCACTTTGAGGGTTCTTCTGCGAATGAAGCTCTTTCCACATACAGTGCATGTGTAGGGCTTTTCTCCTGTGTGAATCCTCTGATGTTCTTTACAATTTCTCCTACCACTGAAACTCTTTCCACATTCAGAGCATTTGTAGGGCTTCTCTACAGTGTGAATTCTTTCATGTGATTCAAGATGTGTCTTCCGCTGGAAGCTCACGCCACATGCCAAACATTTATAGGGATTCTTGCCTGCATGGAATCTTTGCAAGTTCAGTTCTGAGCTGCAACTAAACTGTTCTCCACACTTCAAGCATTTATATGTATTCTCTCCTGTGTGATTTCTTTTATGTTCAGTAAGGTATAGCTGCTGACAGAAACTCTGTCCACACACTGGACATTCCATGGATTTCTCCCTTTGAATATTGCTGTTGCATCTTTCCTGACATTCATCTAGTACTGGAATTTCATAGAAATTAACCTCTTCAAGAGAAGATACATCTCTCCACTTCTGTTCTTCTTCACTTTTCACTCTCTTTTGTTTACCCTCCTTGTGGATCTCCATCGCATCAACTAAAAGATTCAAAAGAGAAGTCTGATCAGGGAGGAAACAAACCCAATTTATTGGTGTTTTAATTAAATAAGGAGAAAGCCATTCTTATGATTCTCATGAGGAGAAAAAGCAGAACTTTCCAAAGCCTCTCATGAGCAATAGAAGCAGAGTGATCTACACAGACAACCAGAGTGAATATATGGAGAATTACTTTTAAGCCAAACCCACTCCAAAATCAACAACAATCTTAAGTTTTAAAAGAATAACAGACAAAATGATGAGAAGACATGGATATTCATGAACAACTGTAAAGAAACAGTAGAAAAAAATTACAGTGGGCCCTCGGTATCTGCTGGGGTTTGGTTCCAGGACCCCTGTGGATACCAAAATCCATGGATGCACAAGTCCCATTGTATACAATGGCGCAGTAAAATGGCATCCCTTATATAAAATGGCAAACAGCAAGATTTGCTATTTGAAATTTCCACCCCCCAAATTTTCAAGCTATGGTGGGTTGAATCCATGGATGTAGAAGCTGTGGATACAAAGGGCCAACTGTACTTTCCATTAAAACAATTTAAGTGCCACGGTGCAACTACCATACTAGTGGTTCACATGAGTGACATTTTACTAGATGAAGGGCCTCCCAGGCCCTTTTGTGTTGCTTTGTGCTTTCAAGTTGAATCTGACTTATGACAACCCTATCATAGTCTTGGCAAGATTTATTCAGTGTTGGTTTGCCATTGCCTTCCTTTTTGGCTGAGAGAGTGGGACTTTTCTAAGGTCACCCAGTGAGTTTCCATGGCTGAATGGGGATTGAAACCCTGGTCTCCCAATCTAACATTCAGTCCACTACAACCCACTGGCTCCTGGGGGGGATGTGGGGTGTGATACAGAAGATCCCACAGTACCTAAAAACTGACCTGCTGATCTCTCTCTTTCCATGGAGCCTTGGTCAAAGGGACCTTCCCCTTTTTTGTTCCAGAAGATGAGGTCAGGTTTGAGAACCAGAAGCCCTTTGAACAAGATAAGATCAGGACATTATTTATGGGTCTCCTGAACACAGCCTGTCTGAATCCCTCCCTATCAACCTCACAACAGTCCAAACAAAAGGGATATCAAAATCTTGGAACTCCTGCCCAATGGTAAGCCACAGGGGCTGTGTAGTGATCACAACGGACCTTGGAAAAATGTTGTTGTTCGGTATTTTTGATAATACTTCACACAATCTCCCCTGCCCAAAGTGAATCTTCCAAGTTTTAAGACATACAAATAGGTTATTGGTTCAGAAGGGGATACTAAAATAAAAAAAATGGAGAGAAGGTTTAAGTCTGTTTGTGGTGGTCCCAATCCAGACTAAGAACATATGCTCTTAGTTTAGTGTAAAAGTGCTCCCCACAAAGCCTGAGACTAAAAAAAAATGTTCTTTTTTAAAATGTTGGTTGATATTTTTCAGTCATTCTATGGGCTAATTCAGTGCCCCGAGGATCCCAAACATACCCAAGTCACTCATTATTGGGAGACAAGCAGAATATAAATTAATAAAATGATGATGATGATGATGATGATTCCTGTGCTTGAACACCACACTGCTGGAGCCTTGGAAGGAGGAGGAACTGACACACCTCACACACTTGCCAACCCTGATATAGAATCATAGAGTTGGAAGAGACCACAAGGACTATCCAGTCCAACCCCCTGCCATGCAGAAATACACAATCAAAGCATTCCTGACAGATGGCCATCCAGCCTCTGTTTAAAGACCTCCAAGGAAGGAGACTCCACCACACTCCCAGACAGTGTATTCCACTTCTGAACAGCTCTTACTGTCAGGAACTTCTTCCTAATGTTTACATGGAAGCTCTTTTCCTGTAGTTTGAACCCATTGCTCCATGGCCTAGTCTCTGGAGACACAGAAAACAAGCTTGCCCCATCCTCAGTATGACATCCCTTCAAATATTTAAACATGGCTATCATGTCCCCTCTTAACCTTCTCTTCTCCAGACTAAACATGCCCAACTCCCTAAGCCACTCCTCATAGAGCATGGCTTCCAGACCTCCCACCATTCTGGTCGCCCTCCTCTGAACACATTCTAGCTTCTCAATAGCCTTCCTGAATTGTGGTGCCCAGAACTGGACACAGTATTCCAGGTGAGGTCTGACCAAAGCAGAATAGAGTGGCACTATTACTTCCCTTGATCTAGACACTATACTCCTATTGATACAGCCTAGAATCACATTAGCTTTTTAAGCTTTGCTCACACAAGATGTGGGGATTAGACTATCCTTTGTTAGCCACAAAGGCCATGTGCTCCCTCCAAGAGCAGAGGCTATATTGCCTTTCTGTCAATGGGACACTGAATCCTCTCTGGGTTTTAGTCTGAACTTTAAAAGAGCCATCCAGGGTGCTGAGCCACACCTCCATAAATAGTTTCAGCACCTTGGATAGCTCCTTTTAAAGTTCAGGCTAAAACTTAGTGGATTCATCTCTCAGTGACTGGAAGCCCTCAGCTGCCACTGCTTTGAACAGTAACCACTGGAGAACAGAAAAGGAGTACTGTTTTTGTGTCCTGCTCGGGGGGGGGGGATTTTCCCAAGCAGAGCTTGGAAAAATTATTTGGGGGGGCTTCAACTAACAGAATCCACCAGCCATGAGTTTGGACTAGTTGTTGTTGTTGTTCTTGTTGTTGTGTGTCTTCAAGTCATTTCTGACTTATGGTGACCCTAAGGGAAACCTATCACTGGGTTTTCTTGGAATAATTTGTTCAGAGGGGGTTTGCCCTATTTCTGTGGTTGAGTGGGGATTTGAAACCTGGTCTCCCAGTGCCCTATCCCAACACTCAAAACTAATAATCAGACTAGGTAGGTTTCTGGCCTCATCCAACACAGTTGATGTTCTAAAGTTTAAAAAAAAAAAAGCAGAGGGGAAAGAGGTATCTTACCCAGAGAGGCCAGATTCTCACAATTCTCCTCCATGACTGCCCAATACAAAGCCCTCTGGCCTGGATTCAGCAGAGCCCACTCTTCCTCCGTGAAATGCACAGCTACATCCTCAAACATCATGAGACCCTGAGAGAAGACATCAGACCCTTTCAAGACAGATAAAAGGACACCCTTCATCATACAATGTGCAGCAAAAAGGTGGAACTCATTGCCACAAGATATAGGAATGGTTCCCAACTTGGGACAGCTTTAAAAAAGGGGATTGGGTAACCATTTTTAGGGATCATGGAGGATGGGGAGCCACTGGTCAAGATGGTTGTATGTAACTTCCTGTATCAGAAGCAAAGTAGTTCTGTGTACCGGCTGCCAAGGAGCACAAGATGGAGGATGCAGATTCACTTATGTCCTGCTGGTAGGATCCCCATGGAGGCCACTGATTGGCCACTGTCAGGATCAGTCCCAGACATGACCTTTTCCTGCCAAATTCAGTTCTGTTGTATCCCTTTGTAGCTAATTGTATTTATAATAATAATAATAAAATTTTATTTCTATCCCGCCCCTCTGCAACGCAATCGGGGCGGCTTACAATATAAAACTCCATAGTCCCAGTACCCTAGCCCACCCACCCCTTAAAATAATATTAAATTATAAAAGATTAAAAACATACAGTAATTAAAAATATATAAATTAGAAAAAAAGATTAAAACATACAATAGTTTAAAAAAAATATTTGCATTCCTTTGTACTTGCTAACAAGTATGTAGTCTAACTGGGGAAAGGGAGTATGCCTGTGTCTTCACCTGGCCTCAGCTATGGAAAAAGTGGGTTGAGCCCGAGTCTGGTGGGAACTGAGTGTGGGGGTGATGGCTAGCCAATTACTGTATAGCCCGCCAGATTTTGAAGACTGTAGAATGCTTTTAGTTGAAACCTTGTTAGTTAGGTTCCATTCTGAGCAACAAACTTGTAGGGTTAGCTCTTTGGATTACTGTGATAATAAAGGTTTCTGTTTTTAAACTCTGCAACTGCTGGTCACTATATCTGAAGTAGCCAGTTGGCTGCAGGATCTTGGACCAGAGAGGCCTTTGGGCCAATCCAACGTGGCTCTTCTTTTCACTGTTCTCTTTTAAGCTGAGAAAGAGGATGTGAAGGACAGAGACTATTTCCCCATTGATGCCTCCCATTACTATACCTTTTCCGGATTTGCAAATCCTGTTTGCTCTCCAGCACAAACAGAAGGAGGAAGAGGGGAAGGAACATATGTTATCATTTTCCTGTTGCTGAGTGTCAATCCATTCCCTGCATGGGAGACATAGAAAATGGAAAGCTACTTTAGCCTTTGTGAGCCTGTTTAATCAAGTAATAAAAAGTATTTAAAAATAACAACATTTTAAGTTGATGTAATTGAAAAATAAACATCATTTTTAACCCATTATTGAAAAGCAATGTGGAAGGAAAGAAGACTGAGTTGAAATATGCTCCTGATATCCTGATTACCTGCTGAGTTGACACCTGCATCATTCTTCTGGATTATCCACCTAAGTGGCAAGGTTGGCATGGTGTCCAAAGGAGTTTTCTCTGACCCAGAGAAGTCAGTGGCTGCTTTGGCTAACATCTCCTGTACCTGGAACTGAAATGAGGAGCCCAGTCAAGGAAAGGGGACAAAGGATTAGGAGAGAAAAGGAACATGGCAGCCAAAGGCCTGGAGGTGGCATTTCTCAGGCTCATTCATGTATTATCTAATTCTAACATAAGGATGGGGAAAATAACCAGCACAAATGGAAGAAATGTGCATGTTTTAAAAATTGTGTTAAACAGCAGTTTTTGAAAGGTCCTACTTCAACTCTGTGTCCAGTTCTGGGCACCACAATTCAAGAAGGATGTTGACAAGCTGGAACGTGTCCAGAGGAGGGCAACCAAAATGGTGGGCGGTCTGGAAGCCATGCTTTATGAGGAGCAGCTTATGGAGCTGGGTATCTTTAGCCCAGAGAAGAGAAGCTGAAGAGGTGAAATGCCCTGTTTAAATATTTGAAGGGATGTCATACTGAGGATGGAGCAAGCTTATTTTCTACTACTCCAGAGACTAGGACATGGAACAATTGACTAAAACTATAGGAAAAGAGATTCCACCTAAATATTAGGGAGTACAGTTGTCCCTTCATATTTGCTGGGGTTTGGTTCCAGGAAACCGTGGATACCAAAATCCGTGAATACCGAAGTCCCATTATATGCAATGGCATAGCAAAATAGTGTCCCTTATATAAGATGGCAAAATCAAGGTTTGCTTAATAATTATTATTATTTTAAGAATATTTTCAAGCTGTGAATACTTAAATCCATGAATACCAAATCCGCGAATATGGAGGGACAACTATACTTCCTGACAATAAGAGCTGTTCAGCAGTAGAATATACTGCTAGAGGACCTAGAGAGAACATATAATTTTTCAGATATGGGTAACTGAAAGTGTGGGTACCAGTCCCACGGATACAGGGGAGTCATACTGTATCCTCTGATCTTAGAGGTAGAGGTAATCTAACCATTGAAAGGAAGAGAATGGCTGGGGGTGGAGGAAGGTTAGGTGGGAGCAGAACTAAGCCTTCCCCATGAAAGAAATCTGTGGAAGGACAGTTGCACTGTAAAGTGAGGGAGGGTATTGTAATTTAGATAGAATTATTATTGGCAGTTACCAAAGTAAGCTTATTGATATGCCCATGAATTTCCTTCTCACATCCTTACTTAAATGAGCTTGTGGTCTTACCTGCCCCACATATAAACAGAGAAAAAGAAGGATCTTTACTGAGAGACACCTTATTTCTGTAATTCTCTAATATGACTTTTCCCAGTAAAATCCATATGATTGCTCTGAAGGAACTCTCCAAGCTGCTAAGTATTGGTTTCCAAACTTTAGTCCTCCAGATGGTATGGCCTTCAGCTCCCAGCATTGCGTACTGTTGGCCAAACTGGCTGGGATTTCTGGGAGTTGAAGACTAAAGCTCGGGAAGCACTGTGCTAAGCCCTATCCTGAAAAATACATTCAGCCTCTTAGAGAATTCATTTAAAATTCAGAGTATAATCCAGAGTGGATCCATCACACCTTATCTCTGTCCCCAAGATGAGACCCCAACTGAATACTGCTTCAGCACATGAGATGGTACTATCCTATTGGAGGGGAGAGGGGTTGGGACATCCCTTCCTCAGCAGACATTTTGAAAAAGCTGGGGTTCTAATGAAGTGGGGATTTTGAGCATCAAGTTTCTTAGTTTCTTGGAGCTTTTGGGGAAGAAATGCCCATACCTTCTCCTCCTGCTGCTCCTCTTTCTCCTCCTGCTTTATTTCTTTGCACAAAAGGAAGGCTTCTGTGAGGGCCACCACCTGGGAACCAGCCTGGAAAGCTGCCTGTGGACCTTGGGCCTTCTGCTCAGACTTTTCCCAGAATCCCTCACTGCTCTCGTCCTCATCAACTTCACGACCCCTTCCTGATGCTTCACAATCATCTGAAATGAGCACCTCCATCTCTACTCTTTTTCTGAAGAGTGCCTCAAGCGTAATGGAGGGATTGCTTTGCATTGATTCCATTTTCATCCTTGAAGGAAAGGTGCATGGAACTTATTAAGCCCTGCAAAACTAACCATGTGTCAGAACAATTCAGTCCCCAATTGGCCAGGTAATTCAGGAGAGCAATTACACTTATCTCTGTAGGAAGAGGTAACCAAAGCCAACAACTCAACTTCATAGACCAAAACCTACATCAGGCAGGGGAACACAGTATACATCACCCTGGCTGGTGGCCTGTTCCTCACTAACCCCCTTCTCTTTTCTCTAGGGTTGCCATATTCCAGTTCCCCAAATCCACAAATGCATATTAATTGTGGCATTCTCTGTCTACCATCCTTCAGTCTAATACCATTTACTTTTTACCAATCTGAGACAACCAGAATAATGTGTTGATTAGAATGCTATACTTGGAACCAGGAGACCCAAGTTCAAATTGTTGCTTGGCCGTTAAGCTTACATGGAGAAGTCCCTACCTGTCGGGTTAACCTACCTCACAGGGTTGCTGTGGTGATAAATAGGAAGAGGGGAAGCATATAAAGTGGCCATGTGACTTTCTAGTGTGTGACAAATGAAAAATAAATATAATTATCACAATATTTTTTTCTCTCACACAGGGGCTTCCAGTATTATTCTCATAAGATCTTGTTGGTTTTTATTGTGGGGGGTTTTGTTTGGTTTTTTATCAGAAAGAAAAACACTGATGGCAATAAATGACACGAGAATACCACAGGACTACCACTCCGCAAATGACAAATTTTCATCAGGCACTCAGGCCAAAAAATGTGGAGAAAAGCCAGAGTGCTCAGCAAGAACCTGTGGGAAGAAAATTACAAAGTGTGACTACTGACTAATATTTTGCTATAACAAAATACCAACTTTCTTTGTACAATATGGCCCCCATATCCACAGGGGGATTAATTCCTAGATTTATTGTGGATACCGGAAACCACAGATAATAGTGAACCCTATTGAAATGATGATGATAATAATAATGATAATGATAATATTCATTTCTATCCCACCTTTCTCCCACCAATGAGACTCAAGAAATGAACTACTTAAGTCCCAAGCATGCAACAGAGTTGCTCTGGAGAACCAGAGATACTTAAAGAGATTATCTCTCTAGACATTGGTAGGTCCACTAGCGCAACTCTATGGTCAACTTCCAGCAGAAGCATACCATAGAATCATGCTGGAGGACCTAGAAAATGCCTAGAGAGACCATATTTTTTGGATGTGGGTAAGTTAATCCATGGGTACTGGTTCCATAGATATGGGAGTCATACTGTAGCTTCTTTGCCCACTCTTTGTATCTTGTTGTAATAATTAATACTAGCTGTATGCGGCGTAACATACACTGTTAAAAAAACTCCCCCCCCCAAACGGCCAGTAGACCTCACGACAACCCTGTAAGGTAAGCCGGTGGATTTTTAAATTCCTCCTCCTGCTTCTCAGCGTTCCACACTTTTCCTGGAATTGCTGAGGATGACTCGCTCTGTTGCCCTGCCACCACCGTGGCCACCACCAGTTAACTGTCTGGATCCCAATCTGGGCCACAGATGAGTGACAGGAGTGGATTGTGAGGTGGAGAGGGAATTTGCATGTGGGTGGTGATTGGTTGGGTGTGTTCCCTAATCAGCCAATCAGCACACTGGGAAAGGCAACATACCCAGGAGAATTTTTATATATATATATATATATATATATATATATATGGCTGAAGCCAATTCAAGCTTATTTGGAAAAAATATATAGAGAAAAGGATAAGATACAGAAAAAGGGCAGTGTTTCCCCTAGGCCTTGTATGGCTCATCAGAAAGAGGAAAGGGCATTTTGCTTGCATGGCTTACTATAGCTCAGTTAAATTCCAAGAGTTTGAATGGGAATGCCTTCTAGGCAAAACATTCTAGCAACCTCACTCACCCAGACTGTTTTAGGACGTGCTGCAGATCTCACACCTTAACACAGAGGTGCGCAATGTATGGCCCATGGGAGACATGTGTATCAAAAAACATTTTTTTGAGGTCTAAACCCATGTCTTCTAAACTATACACACAGTGACTCCAGTGTGTGTCACTGCTTGGAAAGGTCACCTTTTTTGACAATTCCCAGGATCTTCCAGACATCATGCCCAGTGGCCACAATACCTGGAGGATTCTGGGAATGGTAATTTTGAAAGTCACTTTTCCAGACTTCTCCACTGGGGCATCCCATTTGCGGAATGCCCTCCGCTTAGAGGCCCAGCGGGCCCCAACACTGGTGTCATTCCAGTGCCAAGTAAAAATGTGGCTTTAAATCTGAAAACCCTGGCAGGTTCATATAGGGAGAAACAGTCTTTTTACTAAAGCCGTTGGGGCCTAGATGGTTTTATCCAAATCCTTGCATTGGCATGGTTTTAAATTGTTTTAAACTGTTTAATTGCTTAATTGAAACTGTTCCACCTGCTTTACTAAGAATCATAGAATCCTAGAGTTGGAAGGGGCTGCATATGGCCATCAGGGCGAACCCTCTGCTCAATGCAGGATCATAGAATCATAGAATCATAGAATTGCAGAGATGGAAAAGATCACGAGGGCCATCCAGTCCAACCCCCTGCCATGCAGGAAATCACGATCAAAGCATCCCTGACAGATGGCCATCCAGCCTCTGTTTAAAGACCTCCAAGGAAGGAGACCCCACCACGCTCCGAGGGAGTGCGTTCCACTGCCGAACAGCTCTTACTGTCAGAAAGTTCCTCCTAATGTTGAGGTGGAATCTCTGTTCCTGGAGCTTGCATCCATTGCTCCGTGTTCCAGTCTCTGGAGCAGCAGAAAACAAGCTTGCTCCATCCTCAACGTGACACCCGTTCAAATACTTAAACAGGGCTATCATATCGCCTCTTAACCGTCTTTTTTCCAGGCTAGAGCATGTCTAGTTGTCCAGCCTCTTTCTGAAGACCCGCCCAGAAAAGGAGACCTCACCACCTCTGAAAGGCTCGATTTTAACCATCCTCCCTGGTGTGAAAATGACAAGGGGCAGCTTGTACACAACTCTTGTTGCACCCCTATCTTGCATCCTATCGTATTTCCAACTCCTTCTCCTGGAATTCTCCAACAACAGACCTCTTTACATACTTCTCCCCATCACTTATATCCCATACCTTCAAACTGTCCCGATTTAGCAGGGACAGTCCCGATTAGTCTTCTGTTGTCCCATTTTTTTCCACAGCTTTTAAAAATGTCCCAGTTTCTCTCTCATCCTCCGCTTCCCCTCTTCATCCTCAGCTTACTTCAATTACCGTAAACTGTTCAAAGTGCAAAAACAGTTTGTACCAATGCTTCCCCTTTCTTCTCAGTGGATTCCCATGGCTCTGTTGGTATATGGAAGAATAGTATGTGTAGCCTGTGTTGCTGCAAGAGTTGTAGCCAAATTGTTGGAGACCAATGCCAGGCACAGGGACCTGCTGCAGGCTCACTCTTTAGGTTGGTTAAGTGCTGAAGGGGTGCATGTTTTTGTTCTTTTTCATTTTAAGTTTAAAATCATAGAACCATAAAGTTGGAAGGGACCACAAAGGCCATCCAGTCCAACCCCCTGCCATGCAGGAATAAACAATCAAAGCATTCTTGACAGATGGCCATCCAGCCTCTGTTTAAAAACCTCCAAAGAAGGAGATTCCACCTCACTATGAGGCAGTGTATTCCAGTACAGTAGGACCCCCATATCCACTGATTCATTATCCACTGATTTAATGATCCACAGGACACAAAACAGCACACCTACCATAGAATTTTCCTAGAAAATGTGTCCTCTCTAGCCATTTTCTAGGTCCTCCAAGGCAACTCTATGGTATTCTAAACTGGAAGTCCCATTATTTTCAATGGTGTTTGCTATTATCCATGATTTTTGGTATCCATGCCCCCCTGAGAACCAATCCCCAGTGGATATGGGGGTCCTACTGTACATAAAATTATCTATGTATATGTAAAATATATTAAAATTAGTGGAAATTAAATAAAAATTAATTTGTCATTGAATGTGAGTAAATTAATTAAATTTGCCCACCCTATTTGTCAATAAACAAAATTCCCCATTCATATTTGATTTATTATAACTAAATTTATATATAAATGAACCTTAAATGTACTTACATTGACTTAATATAGTAGAGAGGATGATATTTTTTGATACTGAATTATAAGGAATTAAATTGACTGTACTATGGACTGTATTGCTGTTACAGTGTACTGTACAGTTATCCCTCCATATCCACCGATTTAAGTATTCACAGCTTGAAAATATTCTTTAAAAAATAATAATCCAAAAAGCAAACCTTGATTTTGCCGTCTTATATAAGGGACACTCTTTTGCTATGCCATTGCATATAATGGGAGTTGAGTATTCACAGATTTTGGTATCCACGGGGGGGGGGGTCCTGGAACCAAACCCCAGCGAATATGAAGGGATAACTGTATCCAGTTCCTTTCTCTATTGACTGTAATGCTTTTAGCAATTTGCAGCTGAATTTTGGCAGCAAACATTATGTCAACTTAAAAAAACATTGGGGGAGTACTGGGGAGGGGGCTATAAAACAGGCCTTGATCTCAACTCATTGAGGGGAAAAGGAGCGAAGGGGATGGAGTAGGCTCAGGCAAAAGCAAACTGCTGCAACCTGTCCTAGCATGAGTCTTCCTCCTCATTAACAACTTCTACAATATTGGCCACATTGTGATTGTAGCTTGACCACATGCATCCTGGTTTTCATCTGTGAAATGTTGGAGGGTATGCAGGGCCGGTTTAACCTGTCTGCCAAATCAGCATTTGCAGGGGGCCCCAAAGTCAAGAGAGGGCCCCGGTGCTGGCCTCCTTAATCTGACAAAGGAGACAGCCAGGGGACAGCAGGGAGGAGCTGCTGTTTTGCAGCCCCCTCCAACCCTCCTCCTCCAAAACCTCCTGCTGGTTTTTTTTAAAAAACAAGAAAACCAGTGTGTCCAAAAGAGAAAGAGGAAGCAGCAGCAGAAAGCAGCCTAGAATCACATTGGCATGTTTTGCTGCTGCATCACACTGCTAACTCATGTTCAGGTTGTAGTCCACTCTTTCTTTTCTTTGAGGAAATCTACACCATTATGTTAATTGCTAATAAACAAACAATATTATGTTCGCGCCTATAATATAGTTTTTTAACTAAATTATTGGTGGCAAATTATGTAATACAGTAGGCCCCTGTTATCCACTTGGGATTGGTTCGGGGGGGGGTTGGATTCTGAAAACCATGAATAGTGAACGCCATTGAAAATAATGGGACTTCTGGTTTAAAATACTATAGAGTTGCCTTGGAGGGCCCAGAAAACGGCTAGGGAGGACACATTTTCTAGGAAGACTCTATGGTAGGTGTGCTGTTTTGTGTCCCATGGATAAAGAATCCATGGATACGGGGGTCCTCCTGTAATCTGAACATCCTGTACGGTGAATAGAATAGGTTACATTGACCTGAGATAAACATATGGGGGCCCCAAAATAAAGCATTGCAGGGCCCCCCAAAATTCCTTAAACTGGCCCTGAGGGTATGATATTACTGTACACTCTTTTAGCTCTCATTCTCAATATCTTCACCAGGCAGAAGGACAGCAGAGAATTTTTCGATTTCCTCATGAAAACTAGAGACACAACCCTATTCACCAGGAATGGGCAAAGTGGTCCTCTATGCCTCCTTCCATAACCCTTGGCCATTCTGGATTGCCTAGACCACCCTGTTATGGCCTAAAAAGCGGGATGCAGGGAGAGAGTGAACTGCCTTTCCTGGAAGCCTTCCAAAATGAGACCCCAGACCTACTGTAGTACCCACCCTTACTATTATTATTATCATTATTATTATTATATCCATTTATGTCACGCCTTTCTCCCACCAATGGGACTCAAGGTGGCTCACAACATCATTATAATACCCCTCTGGCTTTTCTTCGCAAATGAAGATTCAGGAAAGACTCATCCTGTGCTTTCTACAAGCGCGCTGATGACTAAAAAGGCCAATCCGAGATAAACAAGTCTGGTTGCAGAAAGCACAGCACAGTACAAGCTAAAAACAGTACAAAGTTAAAATCACATCATAAATATAAAATCTAAAAAAGAAGCTGAAAAGTGTCCATCCAGAGGAGGGCAACTAAAATGGTGGGAGGTCTGGAAGCCGTGCCTTATGAGGACTGGCTTAGGGAGCTGGGCATGTTTAGCCTGGAGAAGAGAAGGTTGAGAGGGTACATGATAGCCACGTTTAAATATTTGAAGGGATGTCATACTGAAGATGGAGCAAGCTTGTTTTCTGCTCCTCCAGAGAGTAGGACATGGAGCAATGGGTTTAAACTACAGGAAAAGAGATTCCACCTAAACATTAGGAAGAACTCCCTGATGATAAGAGCTATTTGATAGAGGAATGTGCTGCCTCGTAATGTGGTGGAGTCTCCTTCCTTGGAGGTCTTTAAACAGAGGCTGGATGGCCATCTGTCAGGTGTGCTTTGATTGGGCACTCCTACATGGCATGGGTTGGACTGGATGATCTTTGTGGTCTCTTCCAACTCTATGATTCTATGATGGCTTCCAAAATGAGACCCCAGACCTACTGCAGTACCCATCATCATCATCATCATCATTTTCATTTCTATCCTGCCTTTCCCCACCAATGGGACTCAAGAAAGCTCACAACATCATCATAAAAACAATACAAGCTAAAAACAGTACAAAGTTAAAATCACATTATAAAAATAACATTTAAAAAAGAACTAAACGATTTAGACATTGAAAACATTACAGTAAAAATTAAAATACCTTTTTTAAAAAACTTACATTTTTTAAAAACCAGACCACACAGCCTCACTAGCCAAGCTCTTGTTGGTTCATAAAAATTATACACATATTAAGCTATACACACTCACCTGGGCATAAACCCCACTGAATTCAAAGGGGTTTTGATTTCTGAGTTAGTCCCATACAAGATGGAGCTTTTGATTTCTGGCAAAGACACCCCAATTTTACCGTTTTGTACCTAAGAGATTTTGAAACCTTCTGACTATTCAGAATGCAAGGTAGTTTTTTTCTCCCCTTTACCTTCCAAAAGCAATGCATATAATGGGATGGACCATTTCGTCCAGAAAGTCAACAAGCAAAAAGTCCAGGGAAAAATATTTAAGAAAAATCTTTGCTATAAAGGCCCAGAACATATACAGTATTTTCTTTTTAAAAATAATAATAATAATTTGATGCAATGTATCGAACGTTTCCTTCTTGGGCCTCCATCGATCGAAGCCTTGCAAAGATCTCAGCACTTGGTCCTGGGAGGGTTAAAGGAGGCGATCTGGCCGATTCCTAGAGAGGCTGAAAATGTGGGGAGGGAGAGAGGGAGGGAAGGGGGGGTGGACCTTGCATATCAAAAGACCTTCCCTTGCCAAGCTTTTTGTGATCATGCTGGTTCCTGCACAGAGAAGAAGGAAGGAGGTAGCTAGAGCTAGAAACAGTTCTTCTTTTGGACTGCAGCTCCCATGATCCACCAACCAACAAGCCCTGGGATCAAGGAGGCTGGGGCTTGTAAAAAGTCTTATTCTGAACTGCAGCTCCCATGAGCCACCAGCTTGCGTGCCCAGTGACCATACTGACCGTGGGCTTGAGAGGGCCCTGCTTTGGACTGCAGCTCCCATAATCCGCAACCTAGCATGGCTAATGACCATGACAGCAGGGGGCTTCGAAAATTTGCTCTTTTGGACAACCGCTCCCATAAGCGACCACCTAGGAAGCCCTGAGATCAAGCAGACTGGGGGCTTTCAGAAGGTCTTATTTTGGACCGCAGCTCCCATAATCCATCAACCAGCAAGCCTTGAGATCAAGGAGGCTGGCGTCATACAAAAGTTCTTACTTTGGACTTCAGCTCCCATGATCCACCAGCTTGCATGCCAAGTGACCATGCTTACCGGGGACTTGAGAAGTCTCTACATTGGACTGCAGCTCCCATAATCCGCAAGTTAGCATGCCCAATGACTATGCCGGCAGGAAGTTTGGAAAAGTTTCTCTTTTGGACTGCAGCTCTCATAAGCAGGTGGGGGGCATGCAAAAGTTTTTATTTTGGAATTTGTCTCCCATGACCTGCCAGCTTACATGCCCAGTGACCATGCTGACTGGGGGCTTGCAAAGTCCCTGCTTTGGACTGCAGCTCCCATAATCCGCAAGCTAGAATGCCTGGTGACCATGCCGGCTGGTGGCTTTAAAAGTTGATCTTTTGGACTGCAGCTCCCATAATCGACCAGCTAGGAAGCCCTGAGATCAAGTAGGCCGGGGCTTGCAAAAAGGTTTTTTTTTTTTTACTTCAATTCCCATGATCCACCACCTAGCATGCCCAGTGACCATGCTGATTGGGGTCTTGAGAAGTCCCTGCTTTGGATTGCAGCTCCCATAATCCACCAACTAGCATGCCTGATGACTGGGGGCTTGGAAAAGTTCCTTTTTTTTATTTTGGACTGCAGCTCCTAGAATCCATCATCCATCCAGTGTGGCCAGTAAGCTATAATGGTCAGTGGCTGGGAAAGTTCTGGTGAGTTTTCCCAGTGGGTTTTGAAGGAAAAGGATAAACACCGATCCCATTGAAAGGAAGGGGAATTCAACTTTTAAATTGGTTGCAGGTAGAAGTAAATGAAGTCCTTTGGAGGGCATTGGAGGAAGAAGGTACCCTTCCTCTTTCTCCTCCCCAGGACTGCTGGGGCAACCCAATGGTTCCTTTATTTCTTTATTATTTTATTCATTTCATTTGTATGGCACCTTTCTCCCAGAGTGGGACGCAAGGCAGCTCCCAAAGAAAGTCAGTTAAAAACGCTCCCAAAGAAAGTCAGTTAATAATGAAGTGGGTAACAAGTAATGAAATAAGCTCTCAAAAATTTTATTAGGAGATGGATATTCTACTTTGTACTGTAAGAAAATGTGGTTTATCAGGAAAAGTACAGGATAGGAATTATAATGCATAGGACTCACCTAGGAACTGTATAGAAGGGAGGTAAAGAAAAAAAGATATAAATTGACATGGCATGTACAAAATTCAATAAGGCCTAGTCCACACTACACAAATAATCCAGTTTGAAACTGGATTATTTGCCCTGGCCTCTTCCTCTAGAATCCTGGGATTGGTAGTTTCACAAAGTCTTTCCCTGCCAAAGAGTGCTGGTGCCTCACCAAACTCCAAATCCCAGAATTCTCTGGGGAGGAGACAGGCAAATAATCCAGTTTTAAACAGAATTAGTTGTGTAGTGTGGATGCCCCCTATGATTGATCTGATTGTCTAAGGCCCCGTCTACACGATGAAAAGAAATCCATTGGGGGGGGGGTGGGAATTCAAAAAGGCAGCCGTTCGAATGTGTGCGATCTGCCTAGACAATTTTTTTACCCCCAAAAAAACTCTGTATGACCCTCTTTGCCCAGCTGGCTGGAGCGAGCGATCCAAGCGGCGGTTTTAAATCTCCTGCCGCTTTTTTTTTTTAATTTAAAAAAAGTGCCTGTTATGCGGACAGTTTTCCGTGTTTACAATATAAAATAAAAATGAATAAATGTAAAAATCTCCATTTCATGGACTTATCAGACTCTTGCTTAGCCAGGAATCGAACATGGCAGCCGCTCCAAAATCCCCTCTTTGCTAGCCCCACCCCTTGTGCTCAGCCAGCCAATCAGATTGCACTGCCTGTTTGTATGTGTGCGAATAGGGTGTACAAACGATCGCAAATTTGAATGGTTGTACGGATTATTTGCCGAGATCCTCCATTCCTCCTGAACTCCAAATTCACGGACTTTACGGGGGATTTTCTGGCCCCCCTTCTGAAAGACACGAATGTATCCGAATGGCCATATGTACACATTATCGATCTTTCAAACACCGTACGGATTTTTTTCCTCATGTAGACGGGGCCTAAATGAGGGGAAAGAATGATGATACTGATGCATTGAAATAGACCAGTTTTATTGAACTCGCCACGGGTCAGCGTAAGAGGGGCGCTCCAAAAAAGCGATACAAGGACTCCCTGAAACAACATCTCAGGCTTGGCCAAATTGATCACCAACAGTGGTCCGCCCTGGCCTCACATTGGGAGGCATGGAGACGCACTATCCACAATGTTGCAGCCTTATTTGAGAACTCACACTGAACAAGTCTTGAAGAGAAACGACAACACAGAAACCAATCAGGATTCAGCTCTGCTCACAGTAATTCGAAAAGGCAGATGCCAGTTTACACGATCGTTAGTTCCCACGGTAAAGTATGCGCATTTTCGCGAACTTAATCAAAAAAGTGCGGAAAACTAGCGAAAGCTGATACTGCGCAACTTATGGGTTTTTTGCACCCCCTCCTTTTGAAAAGGGCGCTGTTGCTTCGAGATGTGTGGGAACTATCAGGCTTCTTGTCGCATTCTTTGAGGATTTATTTTGCCGTGGAAACGACCCCAGACAAAACTGTACTTTAAAATGTTTTTATAACTATGATTTAGTTATAAAATCATGTAACTATATATACTAAAAACCTTAATAATAAAAAATTAAATCAATTAGAACAGCTTAAGACCCCCACATTAAACAGTACAAAATCTGTTTAAAAGACATACATTTTTTAAAATAAATAAATAAATAAAACACAGAGAGTAGGGAGGGGGGGCAGTGGGAAACGACGTGTAGAGCCTTATTGCGCTACACTGTTATAGTGCTATTATTCCACTTTAACTGCTATGGCTTCCTCCTGTGGAATTCTGGGGATTGTAGTTTAGTGTGGCCTAAGAGCTGTCTGGCTGAGAATGCTAAATGCCCATGCCTAAACTGCAAATCCCAGGACTCCACAGGAGGGAGCCAGAGCAGTTAAAGTGGAATAATAGCGCTGTAACAGTATAAGAGTGTAGTGCTTGAAGGCGCACAACAACAGGGAGACCTGCCTCCAACTTCCCCTTCTGAAGATCTTTTCGCCCTCCCATCCACTTCCTTAGCACAGTCAGAAACCACATGAAGGCCCGCAGCAGCAGCAGCAACAACACCAGCTTTCCTAAAAGTAAGTTTGTTAGAAAGGAAGGTAGAGGGACCTGAGGAGATCCCCTTTCTCTCCCATTTTGTCATGTTAATTTCAATTGCTGCCTTGCTTCTGAGTGCAGTTGTCCCTTCATATTCACTGGGGTTTGGTTCCAGGACCTCCCGTGGATACCAAAATCAGTGGCATAGCAAAATGGTGTCCCTTATATAAGATGGCAAAATCAAGGTTGCTTTTTGGATTATTATTTTTTCAAGAAGACAGTTGTCCCTCCACATCCATGGATTTGATATCCACAGATTTAAGTATTCATGGCTTGAAAATATTCTTTAAAAAATTATAATCCAAAAAGCAAACCTTGATTTTGCCATCTTATATAAGGGACACCATTTTGTTATGCCATTGCATATAATGGGACTTGAGTATTCATGGATTTTGGTATCCATGGGGGTCTTGGAACCAAACCCCAGCGAATATGAAGGGACAACTGTATTTTCAAACCCATGGATACCAAATCTTTGGATACAGAGGGACAACTGTACTAGGCAAAGATCTCGAAGATTCAGGAAGGATTCATCCCGCGCTTTCTGCAAGCACGCTGCTAAGTACTGTACTAGACAAAGAACCCAGGAATGTTTTAAAAGGTTAACCTTTTTAAAAGTTAAAAATGTTTTTAAAATCTTTTGAGTTGCTCCTTCGGTTTAAAAATCTGCTTCTGAATTGCTTTGCTGTTTTAAATCTGTCTTTTCTTTCCGAGGAGACTTGGGGAGATAAGAAATTTGTTAGAGAGCATGCTGTGCCCTGCCAACATGCTTATTAAGGCTAACACTGATAAGCAGCGCCTACTGACCAAGTGCCTTGAGAGCTTCATCAGCAAAACAAGGTTTTGGGATAGTGAAGCAGTTGCCTCACAGTCTTATCCTCTACCTCTATGGCATTTTGAAGCTAATCAATTGTAGAAAAAATAAATTTCCTAAAAGTATAAAAGGTTTGCTTGATACCCACAGTTCACCACCTTCTTATCTTAGGTGAACCCAACAGCGCTGTTGCTTTAAATAAAATTTCTTTGCTCTTGAGTTTGCGGCCCCTCTTTCTTCTCCTGCCAGGAGGGCAAGTCCCATGATAAAAGGCAGAGCCATGCATTTCATTGTCAATAGTTCTCTAAAAGCTGCCTCTGAGATGCTTCTCCAGCAGATGAGCATGGCCAAGTATTTAATTTTAAAGATCTCTTTAAAATCTGCCCCCAGATTGCTTTCCGTTTGATCCCTTTTACTTCTGAGTAGACAATAATGTTGACCGTGCATTTCATTTTCAACACCTTAAAAATGTACCTCTAAATTGCTTTGCTATTGTAAAATTTGCAAGTTTAAGTTTTGCCAATTTGATTATTTGTGGATTACAGTAGGGCCCCTGTATCCACTGGGGATTGGTTCTGGGGGGGCCTGTGGATACTAAAAACCATGTATAATAGCAAACACCATTGAAAATACTGTACAGTAATGGGACTTCTAGTTTAAAATACCATAGAGTTGCCTTGGAGGACCTAGAAAATGGCTAGAAATGACACATTTTCTAGGAAGACTGTATGGTAGGTGTGCTGTTTTGTGTCCCGTGGATAATGAATCAGTGGATACAGGGGCCCTACTGTACATCCTGCCACCTCCGCTGCTGCCCTATGCCATATTGAATAGAGACTGCAAGCCTTGTGAGACTGAGAGAAGCTGTGAATGTGCAGAGAGGCTTGTAAATCCTTAATAAAAATGGCAGAGGGCAGCAAACCCCGCCAGCCGCCCACCTCTGCCTTGCAAAGGAACCCTGCCACTTCAAAGGCTTCTGCAGTGGATTGAATGTACCTTTTGTGTGTGTTAAATGTGGTTTTTGGGGCGGGGGGCTAGACATATTCATAGTTTTTCCACTTTCACAGGGTCCTGCACCCCTAACCCCAGCAAATGTGGAGGGCCAACCGTATAATTTACTTTGGAGTAGACAAGCATGGCAGTACATTTCATTTGAAGTGCCTTTTAATTTCTGCCTCTGAGTTGTTTTGCTACCTTAAGGATCTCTGTTACTTTTGAGTAGACAAGCATAACACTGCTTTTTATTTAAAATCCTGTTTAAATGATCTCTGAGTTGCTTTGCTTTTTTAAAGTTCACTTTTACTTCTGAAGAGACCGCTCTGGCCATTGTTTTCACCTGAAAAATCTGCCTCTGAGCTGCACTGTCATTTTTTAAAAAGTTCTCTTCCACTTTTGAACAGACAAGCATAGCTCATTGTTTCATTTCAAACTGCTTTTAAATTCTGCCTCTGAGTTGCTTTGCCACTTTAAATCTCTCTTTTAAATGAGGAAGACCTTTCTGAGGGTAAGAACTGTTGCGCAGTAGAACAGGCGCTTCTTATTTGGAAGTTTTAAAATAGAAGATTGGGTGGCTGCCTCTCGGATGATTTGAGCTGTGGATTTCCTGTACTGCAGGTGTGTGCGTGTGTTGAACTAGATAGCCTTTGGGGTTCCTTGTTGTTCTGTACTTCGCTGTAGAAAAGTGCCACCCTTCATTGTATTCTACCAACATTCAGGATAGGGGTACAGATTGGAGGTTGTGGAAAAGTGAAAAGAGAACTGAAGAGAACCAGTTAGGATGATTTTAGCAAGTTACTCAGCTACAGCTGGAGAGATAACAGTGGTGTGTGTGTGTGTGTGTGTGTGTGTGTGTGTAAATAATGGCAACACACACACACACACACACACACACACGGCACAGGGGCAGCATGCTGTATTTGTATAGTTAGAACCACCTCTTAGTTTTTGTAGCAATATGTTGAGGCAGCTATGCAAAAGGGTTAAAGTACATCTACTAAAAAAAAAAAAAACCAGCATGAACCCTGCATGTATTCACTGCTGCACTTATTTATTTTTTTACCAATGATTGCTAAGTAAATATTGACCAGTCACATGCCTTGAACTGTTCTCTGACCAAATATAAAAGTGCCTCTATACGTGCTCTGTAAAACTCTGCTTTTTGAGATAACCTGGGCTCTCAGTCTTTTGGAGGATTCCAACTGAGGGCCGGCTAGCGTTACAATAAACGCCATTTCCTAATTTGTGGGTCTCCGTTTCTGATTTCCTGCAACAATGTGACAGTACAGTCTAGTTCTAACAGGTGGGTCATTTATTTCATTATCAGTTTACAGCACCTTACTGACTTTTCTTACCTCAGCACAATGGCAAATGTTAACTTAAAAATTAAGAGGAGGGCATGTTGGGCTAAACTGGAAATCAGTTTGAAAGCGCAGAGTTGGGATACATTCTGTAATACTGCCGGGAAGAGGAGGGGGGATGTTGTTGTTGTTGTTGTTGTTACTATTATTACATTTATTTATATAGCACCATAGGCTTTACATAGCGCTTTTCAAAGGAGAAAAAACAACGATCCAAAATAAACAAAAGGACCTGCCAATGGCACATCATCTAAAACCATAAGCAAAATTATAAAATTAATAAAATATTGCTATAACAAGATTAAAACAATACTATAAAATGTAAATTAATACAAATAATATGAAGATAAAATCAAGATGAAAGTTGGAAAGCTTCCCTGAATAGAATAGTCTTTAATTTAGACTTAAAGTAGTCTAGAGAGGTGGTGGTCCGCAAATTTATGGGAAGGAGATTCCAAAAATGGGGGGCAGCGTGGGAGAAGGGGAATATCTGAGTAGGGGCAGAGGAAATCCTTGGCTTTTCTTGACATACACACACACACACACACACTTTGATCCAAGGGAATGCTTCCCCTTCCGAACCACTGGACAGCAAGGAAGTGGATGGGACACATTATTGTGTAAGCAGACAGGTTTTAGTGACAAGACAGTGATTTTAACTGCACATGCTCTTTACTACACAACACACAATAAGCTTTTCAGCTTTGGTTAGGCTTGATACATTTCTAATGTTTTATCTTTTGCCTATGTCTTCTTTCCAGCTAGCCTAGGCCTCATAACAAAGGGAATGGAAGGCCAAGAAGCCCTTGGTTCTTAGACTTTTCCTAAATGCAAAATGGCATCGCTTAGGCTAAGCAGCAGATACAGATTTAAGGCTTACAGGCCCATCATTCAAAACTTTGACCTGTGAAAGCAGAGAAGTGATTCCATCTTCCTCCTCTGCTAATCTTCCAGAGGTAGATTAGGAATTCCATTCTGATTTGTACCTCTTTCTACACCTGCTGCTAGACATGTTAATCTGAATAGCTTTTTGTGCATTACTTGTGAATCTTCATCGGCAGAATGAGAGGCTGAGCAGCCAGTGCGTCTTTCTCCCAGGATGCCTTGGGTCATCTGCTTCCTTTCCTTTGTGCCAAAACATCTCAGAGGTTTGGTATCTGGCGTAATCTAGTGGAATTTCCCAGAGTTTGGAAAAGCCATTGGTTTGGGCACCAAAGTGTAACACAATGGAGTCACTGACAAACTTCTCCTTCAGGGTTCCAAAATTAATAAATAAATATAAATGATATAAATGATTTTTTTTAATTACAAAGGCCTCATTTCCCAACTGGTAGGCAACTTGTGGGGGTGGGGGACCTCATTGTCCCCCCCATAGGACCTTGGAGAGCTATATCCCACTGCCTCCCCTGCAAAAAAAAAAAAAAAATGCCCCCAAATGCCCCACAGTGCCACCTACATGTTGGAAGGTTTATGTCTCTGCCCTTAAGTTTAGCCTAAGTTACATCATGTTTGCATTTCGGAAATCAGACCTGTAGCCATGCCTCAACAATATGTTAACTGCTACCACTGTTGCCTTTCAGAAAAAAATATTTTCAGGTAGTCACGTTGGCCAAAATCCACCAAAAAACTATAACATTATTGGCCAACCAAAATGCACAAAAGACATCATGCAGGCTTTTTTGAAGGTCCACTGTCTTCTTCATCAGGCAAAAGATGTTTTAAAAAGTCATACAGGAGAAAGAAAAATGTCTGATACAAAATGCAGGCCTGTGACTCCAACACCGTCACTTTTTTTTTCTTTTTCTTGTATGATTTTTAAGAGAGACGTTGCTAACTAGCCCCGAGCAGTCACCAATGTCTTTACTCCCAAGGACACCCTGCTGTTTCTCACCATATTATATGTTGCCCTCTCTGCAAGCTGAAACATAGGGAGGCTGAATAGATAAGCGAATATAACTGAGCTGAAAGACTTATTATATATTGTATACTATAAGACATGCACAGTAAGGATTATTACTGTCTAATTTTTGCTTGGACTATAAAAACTGCCCACTGACAATAAATTTGGTCCGTCCCATTACCTTGCTGGGCAGGAAAGTGGACATGTTCCAGAGGAGGGCAACACACATGCGTGCACACACTTTTAAAGAGCATTGGGACCCAATTTGCCAGTTTTTGACCTGCTCTGGCATTTTTTTCCAAAAGGAGGTGACCCAGAAGTTAACTATCAGGTTACTTCCTAGTGAAAAAACCCTTCTCCAGGACTTGAAGTAGTGGGGGTGGGGGGAGTAAAAAATGTGGTGAAATGTCCTCGAGGGGACATTTGGTAATACAAGTCGTCCCTTCACATTCGTGGGGGTTCCGTTCCGCGGACCCCCACGAATGTGAAAAATCCGCGAATAACTACACCCCTCCCCCTCCCTCCCCAGGCCTTCGCGGGGGCCTTCCTAGGCCCCGCGGAGGCCTCCCCGGCCCTCCCTCCCTCCCTCCCCAGGCCTTCGCGGGGTGTAGGAATCTGAGGTTCTCAGCTGTCTGGCACACCGGACATTTCATGGGAACTTCATGCTTCCTTTGTTCCTACCTTTACAATTGGGCCAATAAAACATCTGGCTTCATAAGCCATCTTTGAAGGGAAGCTCAGGAAATTACCTTGGATTTTACAACTCAGTGTTACCTTCCTATCTGTAGTTTCCCATGGAAGTTCCTTTCATGTAACATCACATCCCTAGGCTAAGACCTCCTTTGATCTCAGTGATTGAGTGTATATGGTACAGACAAATGGTTAACTGCCTACGTGACAAAGAGCCTATAAAGAAAGAGCTTCTGCTCTTTAAGGAGAAGCTTCTTCTCATTTTCATCATGTCTCTCTGTTGCTCTCTGTATCTATCTACCTGCCTGCCTGCATTGCTTTGACTGAGATGCAGTGTCCATTGTTTTCTCCTAATGTCTTTCTGTTAGCATGCAAACTCTGAATAAAATCTCTTAGCATTTTGCCTCTGGATCGTGATGCTTCCTTGTTACTTGCTGTAACATGTGGCGCAGCGAACAGGGACTCTAAACTTTTCTCACCCTGGAACCAAGATTCAGCTTTTCTCACCCCGGGACTTCACAGACCTCTAGACCTCTCCTCATCTTACCTCTCGCTCGGCATGAGCTAAGTAGCTACTTCACCATCGGATTGAACCGATCCCTCCAAGGTAAGTATGGGCGCTTCCTTGTCAGGAGAACAGGAGAAGCATGCAGAGGAACTCTTATTTCTTTTACAAAGAATAGATCGCCATCCTTCTTGGGATGCAGTTCAAAGGCTGGTCCTTGAACTTGGGGCAAAATGCCCATGGTACCCCCCAAAAGGATCCCTACAGCTTAAGGACTGGGAGAAATTAGGAAGGGAATTGCATGCAGAACCTAGGGCTTCAACTGAAACCTTACAGATGTGGCATCTTTCTCGTTATGCAGTGGAAAAATTTGGCTGTGAATCAAAAACTGTAGAGTTATCCACTTTTTCTCCAACTCATCAATCCCCTTTGTTTATACCACCACTGCCTGCCACTTCTGCTATTTCAACCAATGAATTTCAAAACTCAAAAAGTAATAGTGCAGTGGAGGGGATGGCAGAAGGATGTAAACATGACCCTGCCACTCCAGCTAAGGAATCAGCAGAAATGCTTGCCATATGCAACATGGAAACTAAAGATCATCTAGTCAAAACTATAACTCAAGAAGGAATGGATGAATCTTGCCAGGATGATGGGAACTGCAGTAAGGATAGTGATTCAGATTGGGAAAATCTAGAGCCCCCCAACTCAAAGCATCCAAATTTTGAAATCCCTGTGACTTGCAAACAGGCATCCATCCACAAACCACATCCACATAATCCCCAAGTGGTTTGGAAAACCTTCACTAGGAAGGCAAAGCCTTGCTCTAAGAAAGTACAGGCAAAATCAGTCCCCCACAAGACATCAAAGAAAAAGGAAATGACTTTTAAAACAAAGATTAGAGATGCAAGTGAAGTTTCACAGATGCTTGCCCCAGAAATGGATCACACAGCACCCAAAGTGATCTACTTGTGTGCCACCCCAAAGCAGGTACTGGAATGGCACAGCAGACCCCCAGATGGCACAAGCCAACTCTCTGCCTTGAGCAGAGCAAGCAATGCTTGTGAAGCTGAGATAGTGTTACCCACACAGACTCAAATTTCAGGGAATCTTCTGTTAAGGAAAATGCAACATGGGACATACAGTGAAAGAAATAAAATATGTATGTGAAAGTCACAATGACTAAGCAAGAGCAATTATGGGGCTACACAGGTGAAACTGCTAATGTAATCTAGAAGGCCTGAGAGCCAAGGACAGAGGTACTGAATGCAGATTGGAAACACCTGAGAATCATTAAGTGTACAAGGTGAAATGTTGAAATACATGGGTTGGTCTTAGGCATGGGTGGAACTATGTGGACCAATCAGAATGGAAGTACACACCCACTGGGTGGAAACTAATTAGTGGGTGGTGATAAACAATGGCTATAAAATTGCAATGTTTGCCAATGTATTTTTGTGGTGGTTGAGTAGAGTTGGAGTGGTTTGGAGATATTGTGGAGTAGTGTGTAGAGATTGTGATTTGTTGACCATATAGTATATTTATATAGAAGAATAAAGTAGGTTTTATATAAAACTACTGAGTTGCCTGAGTGAATCCTGGGGACATTTTGGAGACACCTGGAGAAGAGTGAGAAGGCTTGGAGAGTTTGTCAGGATCTTCAGCCTATTCTCTGAAACTCTGCTGCTTTGGAGAAAAGCATTAACCACTGATCTAAGCTGGTTGGCTCTGCTGCATAACAAGGTGGTGAGTTTGAGCCAGAGGTGAAGAGCTACAACTCCCATCATCCCTGACAAGGGTTATGGGCCCAGTTACTAGAGCACCCAGCATCCACAGAAGCTGAAATTTCCAGAGAGTGGAAGAAAGCTTTGTGGACGATAGATCAGAGCAAGCTGTTTGTGCTGCACTGATAAGCCTCGTGAGTAAATCATTTTGTGTTTTGCTTAAGCCCAGACGGGTCGGCTGTGCATACTCAGAAGGACTGTGTCAAATTGAGTCACTGCACAAATCAAGATGGAAATTCTAAAGTTTAGTAAATTAAATAGAAACAACTACTCTACCTGGAAGATTTATGCCCAATCTCTACTAGTAAAGGAAGGTCTGTGGTCAACAGTTGAAACAGGGCTGGCAGCCGATGCTGATGAAGCCACTCAAGAGAGAGATAGTAAAGCAAAAGCCTGTCTTTATCTCATGCTTGAAGAAGACTTAATTAATGACGTCAGAGATAAAACGTCTGCCAAGGATGTGTGGGATACCTTGCAGAGATTACACACTCCTTCAACTGCTTTTGCAAAAATGCTATGGTCTAAAAGAATATACAGGCAAAAGATGGCTAAAGGGCAGTGTGTGATAGAACATTTAAAAATAATGCAAGACTTGTTTGTGCAAGCTGAACTGAGGGGAGTGCAAATTAGCAAAGAGCAGCAATGCTACATTTTAATAGAATCGCTAGACTCTTCGTGGGACAACATAACGAACAGCTTGCAGAACTTGCCAGAAGCTGAGCTTAATAGAGACTTAATTGTGGCCAGAATACTGGAAGAGAACCAGAGAAGAATGTCTGAGCAAGGTGACTCAGCAAGTTTAAAGACTGTGCCAAAACAACAAACAACTCCTGACTGGCGAACGCAGGAGGAAGCAGCTTCTACAAGGGAACAACGGAGGTGCTTTTATTGTAAGAAGATTGGTCATCTGCAGAGACATTGTAAACATTTTGCAGCTGAGAGACGCAAGCAAGCAGAGAGCAGATGGCAGCCGCGGCAGAATCAAAAACAGTCCAGACCTCCATTTTTGAGGGACAGTGGTAATAAAAAGGGGTTTGCAACCATGATTAAGGAAAAACAAAATGCAAATTCTAAATGGCTAGTTGATTCAGGAGCCACATCTTTGATGTGTAATGACATAAATTTAATAAGTAATAGAAAATCAGCTAATGTAAATACTGTAGTTTTGGCTGATGGGAAAGAGCTCAGTACTGTAAATCAAATGGGTACTGTGTACATTCCAGGGCTAAAAGAGAATTTTAATGATGTCTTACATGTAAAGGAGTTAGAAAATAATTTGTTATCAGTAAGCAGATTAACAGAAAGAGACTACACAGTCATCTTTGAAAAGAACATGTGTAAGATAAAACTGAATGGGGAATTGCGTGGCATAGGTTTGAAAAAGGACAAACTTTATTATTTGGAGGACAATATTGATAGCTACAGGGTTGAAGAAGCTAATAACATAGAAAATATTCCAATCCACAAAGACTGCATACATGAGCTCCACAGAAAATTCGGCCATGCGAGCTTCAAATGTTTAAAGAATTTAATCAGTATGTGTCCAGATTTAAAAGTTACTGAATGCAAAAACCACTTAGATTGTACGGTATGTCATCAGGTAAAGGTCAGAGCTTTTCCAGTAGCTAAGAAAACAAAAAGAATTGCTCAAAGACCATTTCAGTATGTACATGCAGATGTCGCCCAAGCTAATTGCTTGTCCTTAGGGGGAAGCAAGTATTTCCTAGTAATTGTTGATAGGTATACAAGGTTTGCATTTGTGAGAATAATGAAAAACAAATCTGACGCTGGGCAAAGTTTAAAAGCATGGGTAAGAATGGTGGAAAGACAATTTGATAGCAGAGTAGGCACCATTATTACTGATAGAGGAGGAGAATTTTTAAATAATCAATTGTTTAACTGGTTTCAAAAGGTGGGAATAAGGCATGAAACTACAAACCCTGCTTGTCCTAGTGAGGATGGGTTAGCAGAGAAGAAAATACAAGATATAAAAAGAATTACTGCTTGTATGATGGCAGATGCAGGGGTGAAAGATAGTTTTTGGGCAGAAGCAACTTTGACTGCAATACATATCAGTAACAGATTGTATCATTCAGAAATTGAAGACATTCCCTACAGGGTATTGTATGGGAGAATGCCAAATTACAAGTACTTAAGGGTTTTTGGACAATTTGCTCATGTTTACACACCTGCTTGTTTCAGGAGGAAAGGAGAACCCAAAAGCAAAAGGCTTAGGTTTTTGGGGTATTCTGGAAATAGCTACAAGTTTCATTTGGGAGGAAAACAAGTGCAGTATTCTAGGTCTGCAAATTTTGAGAGACATGCTGGTTGGGACAAACTGCATGCCAATAAAGAAGTGTTTTTGAGATTAGGGAGTTCAAATGAGCCAGAAGCACTAACTGAACCAACCTCAGGAAACGGAGGGGTTTCAGTTAAGCAGGAAGCATCACCTAGCAGCAGTGGTAGTTCTTCCGATGATGAGATAGCATCTAGGCCTACTACTACTCGAATGACTGAAGACAAGAGATTTAGTCATAGAACTACAACTCCCAGTAGAGAAAGTGAGGATGAAAGAGACAGAACAGCAGATTTTATTCCCAGGCGTAGTCACAGAGTTAGAAAGCCTCCAGATAGGTTTGTTGTGACAAAGGCAAGAGCTTGTTTAGCAGTAGAAGAGCCTGAAAGTTTTGAAGAGTTGGAAAGTTTTTCTAGAGAAGAACAGGAAAGATGGTTTGATGCAATGGATAATGAGTTTGGTTGCCTGGTAAATAAAGATGTTTTTGAAATTGTTGACAGACCCAAAGACAAGAAAGTAATTGGTTGTAAATGGGTATACAAAAGGAAAGAAATGCCAGATGGAAGTATCAAATATAAAGCTAGGTTAGTGGCTAAGGGTTTTGCACAACAGCAGTATGAGAACTATGATAAGACATATTCTCCAACTGCAAAGCCAGAAAGTCTGAGAATGGTTCTAGCTGTAGCAGTAAAAAGGAATTTAGTTGTAGAACATTTTGATTTTGAGACAGCTTACTTGAATGCTGTTCTGGATGAAGAAATATTTATGGAACAGCCACAAGGTTTCGAAGAAAATGGTAGTCAGAGAGTATATAAATTAAAGAAAGCGTTGTATGGTTTAAAACAAAGTGCCAGAGCATGGAATCTGTGCATCAATGATGAGCTAGTTAAGCTAGGTTACAAGAGGAGCATTGCAGATGCTTGTGTTTATACAAAAGGAGACATAGTATTAGTGATTTATGTAGATGATTTGTGCGTAGCAGCAAAGTCAAAACGGGAAATTGAGTCAGTAAAAAGAGAATTGTCTAAGAAGTTTGTTTTGAAGGACTTAGGTGTATTAAAGTCTTATTTAGGTATTTGCGTTGAATGGACAGAAGAAGGACATTGTTTGTTAAGTCAGAGAAATAAAATTGAAAGACTGATTGAAAAGTGTGGATTACAGAATGCAAAAATAGTAAGAGCTCCAATGACAACTGGTTTTGTGTCTGAGGAAACAACTAGAGCGTTTGAGGATAAGATTCTCTTCAGAAGTATAATAGGATCTTTACAATTCATATCTTGCCACACCAGACCAGACATTTCTTATGCTGTAAATGTATTGTCTAGAAGGGTTAATGATCCAAAAATTGAAGACTGGACAGCGGTAAAACATTTATTGAGATATTTGAAAGGAACCTTAGATAGGAAATTGATTATAAGAAGCAGTAGTTCAGATCTAGATTGTTATGTAGACAGTTCATTTGCATCAGAATTAGGAGACAAGAAGTCAGTTACAGGAATGATAATTAAATATAGTGAAAGTCCAATAGTTTGGAGAAGTAGAAAACAAACTAATGTAGCGTTAAGCACAACAGAAGCAGAATTCGCTGCTTTGAATGAGATAGTAAATGAGGTACAGTGGATTAAGCAATTGCTAAACGATTTAAATGAAAGTTACAAGATACCAGTGGAAATTCTGGAAGATTCACAGTCATGCATAGCGATGGCTGAAACTGAAAGTTTGAAGAACAGAACAAAATATGTTGGTGTAAGATATCAAAATGTGCGAGACATGGTTCAGAAGGGTGAAATAGAATTGAGATATATAGAAACACAACACAACATAGCAGATTTGTTCACAAAAGCATTGACAGCAGAAAAACATGAAAGGCTGACACAAATGGTTGGAATGACATTGTAAGATACATACAATATTTTATTTCGGAGGGGATTGTTAAGGAAAATGCAACATGGGACATACAGTGAAAGAAATAAAATATGTATGTGAAAGTCACAATGACTAAGCAAGAGCAATTATGGGGCTACACAGGTGAAACTGCTAATGTAATCTAGAAGGCCTGAGAGCCAAGGACAGAGGTACTGAATGCAGATTGGAAACACCTGAGAATCATTAAGTGTACAAGGTGAAATGTTGAAATACATGGGTTGGTCTTAGGCATGGGTGGAACTATGTGGACCAATCAGAATGGAAGTACACACCCACTGGGTGGAAACTAATTAGTGGGTGGTGATAAACAATGGCTATAAAATTGCAATGTTTGCCAATGTATTTTTGTGGTGGTTGAGTAGAGTTGGAGTGGTTTGGAGATATTGTGGAGTAGTGTGTAGAGATTGTGATTTGTTGACCATATAGTATATTTATATAGAAGAATAAAGTAGGTTTTATATAAAACTGCTGAGTTGCCTGAGTGAATCCTGGGGACATTTTGGAGACACCTGGAGAAGAGTGAGAAGGCTTGGAGAGTTTGTCAGGATCTTCAGCCTATTCTCTGAAACTCTGCTGCTTTGGAGAAAAGCATTAACCACTGATCTAAGCTGGTTGGCTCTGCTGCATAACAAGGTGGTGAGTTTGAGCCAGAGGTGAAGAGCTACAACTCCCATCATCCCTGACATCTTCCCCTAGAATACACAGGCTTTCCTTTAGGAACAAATCTACAGGATGGAGCACAGGACAGAACATCCACGGAGAATGGTGAGTATGATTTTTTGTGTGTTTTTAAAGTTAATTTAGCATTTATGGAGTCCACAAATTTGGGAGGTCCCAGTAAACCAACTCTGTTCTCAGAACCTCCAAATTTAGAACTTCCCTGTCTGCCAACCCTGAAATCCATTCTGAAAGGTCCTGAATTTCTAGATCTGCAGCTTAATCTAAAAGGTCATCCAGACAAGCCCCAACTGGGCAACAGAAAGTGCGGACCTGAATAGAATAGAATAGAATCTTTATTACGGTCATAGACCAGCACAGGTAAAAAGGGGATACAGAATAAAGGTAAGATCACAGAATAAAAACAGGCTAAAAGCAGTATTTAAAATGTTAGCTCCAGTATAACAAGTATAACAAGATAACAAAAATAGGTTGACACTATTCTACTGCTGAGGACATTGTCTGACGAATTTTAACCGCAGCTGCGCAGAATCTGGCAACATTATAAGTTGTTCCTGGGTTGGTGTCTGAAAGCAACAAGTTTATGTAGAATTGTCCAGTGTGCCCTTGATATTTATGCAACAGGGGTGAAATAAGTCTGAGACGTATGTCCCTGTAGTATGAGCACTGGAGTAATACATGCTCTGTTGTTTCTATTTGGCCTGAGTTGCAGGGGCACAGTCTGTCTGAGAAGGGGATCTTCTTGTATCGGCCTTCAAGGACAGCTGAAGGGAGGGCATGACACCGTGCAAGAGTAAAGGCCCTTCGATGTTTAGGTATTTCAAGTGTTGCTAAGTATGCCAAAGGTGAGGCCAGATATCTATTGGAGTCACTAGCAATGAAGGTTGGAGTACTGGCTATGTCCAGTTGTCGCTCTATATCTGCTACCCGTTGTTTGATAGTAGCTTTTGCCCTATCATATCCCAGGCTTAGCAGAAGAACTGGGGAAAGGCCCAGCATTGAGATTTTAGTCATCACTGTCTGTTTCCAGCTGGATTGGAAATCATCACTTAAGGTTAGTGGAGCAAGGCCAGTGGGAAAGAGGGATAGTCTGAGCCAGTAGTTGAGTATGGTCACCCACACTCTGGCCTCCATTTTCATAAATCCTGACTCCAGTCTCAGAGCTGCGTTAGAGACACATTTTGGAGTTTGGAAAGCTGATCTTAAGAATTTGGATTGGACAAGTTCTAATGGAGCAGGGTTGGGGAAGGGTCCCAATTGGGATCCATAAAGCAGTTGTGCTACTGGTTTGGCTTCAAAAAGTTTGAGCGCTGCAGGTACGTAGTGGCCTCCTCTTGTCTTAAGAAATTTGAGAATGGTTGTTGTGCTCCTCTGTGCATTGCAAGCAGCATACTCTCCATGCGCTTTCCTACTACCAGTGGCTTGAAAAATTACCCCCAGGTATTTGAAGCAAGAGACCTGTTCAATCTTGTGGCCATCTATATTCCAGTTGTAGTTCTTAGGCCTTTTAGCGAATGCCATGATTTTAGTTTTTTGATAGTTGAGTTCTAGCTGTTCCACTCGGCAATAATATGTTAGTGCTCTTAGGGCTCTTTTTAGTCCAATGGGAGATCTTGAAAGTACTGCTGCATCATCCGCATAAAGCAGCGTTGAAATATGCCTTCCCTTTAATTTTGGGGGGTGGAAGTTAGTGTTGTTGAGGTGATCCACCAAATCATTAATGTAGAAGTTAAACAGGAGTGGAGCTAGAATGCAACCTTGCTTGACACCCTTCTCAGTGACAATGTCATTGGTGAGATGTCCCTGGGGGTTACATCTTACTTTTAATGAGGTCCCTTCATGCAGCATACGAATTAGATGGAGTAAACGTCGGTCGATCGAAGAAGCCTCCAGTTTTTTCCACAGTTTGGTTCGGGGTATAGAGTCAAAAGCTGCTTTAAAGTCTATGAAGGCAGCATAGAGAGAAACTGTGCTGCAGGTGGAGTATTTTTCAATAAGGTGGTGGAGTACAAGGCACTGATCTATGGTGGAGCGGCCTTCCCTAAAGCCAGCTTGTTCTTCTGCAAGTATGTTTTCTTGTTCCAACCAGGTCTGAAATTTCCACTGTAAGTGTCTTGCATAGAGTTTGCTGATTGTACTGAGGAGACTAATTGGTCTGTAGTTGACAGGATCATCCTTGCTTCCTTTTTTATATATGGGGACGATGATTGCAAGACCCCAATCCTTGGGTGCTCGACCATATTTGTCGATACAGGTGAAAAGTGAGGCCAGGATAGGGGCCCAAAATTCAAGGTTGTTTTTAATGGCTTCTGCAGGTATTAAGTCTTCTCCTGGAGCCTTCCCCATTCTCAGCTGGGCTACAAGGTTCTTGATCTCTGTCGCTGTCACTGGTGGCCACTCTTGGATATTTTCTATATTTTGGCTAGTGCATCCACTTTCAATGTAGTTGTCCTTATAAAGTGCTTGAAAGTGATCCTCCCATATCCCTGGAGGGATGTGACAATCCACTGTAGCTGGCCCATTTCTCTGGGAACTTGATGTAATATGCCAGAATAGAGCTGTGTTGTTGGATCTGACCGCCTGGATAAGTTGTGTCCACTCATTCTTCATGGCTTCTTTTTTCTTGTTCCTCAGCAACTTTTTGTAGTCTCTTTTCTGCTGAAGCAGCATTTGTGCAGCATCTGGAATGTTATTAAATAGGTAACCTTGATAAATATCAATGAGGGCTTTTTTAGCATTAACACATTCCTTGTCAAACCATGGTTTGGAGTGGTGCTGTTGTTGTTTCCGCTGATGTGCGCTATTTTGACAGATTAGATATTGGTGTAAAGCTTGGGTAAGTGTATTGTAATTTTCCAAGATTTCATCAGGGGACTCAGCTGATATCAGGGCAGTCCTAAGATGCTGAAGTTGGTCTGAAGCCAATACCTCACTTATTGTTTGGTTTAGTTGGGGGGCCCATTTAGCTCGGCGATAAGTCCTTCCTGATGGTGTCACAGAGAGATGATAGTGCTCCCTGGTGTGTGTCTCCTGAGTGAAGTCGCTAAGCTGTAGCCGAATTGGTAAATGATCACTTTCAAATCTGGGCATAACTTCTAATTCCTTGGCATAGGGAAGAAGGTCCCTGGAAATGATTATGTAATCAATGGCACTCATTCTGGACCCAGAGAGATAAGTGAATTCAGCTGGGCAGTCATTTTTCAGGGCACCATTTAGGATTTGAAGGTTCAGCCTGAATGCTGTTTGATCCAGACAAAGTCCTGCAAAGTTTGATTTCTTGTCCTTTGAGCATCGGATGAGGTGGGTTCCATCATCTTCAAAATCAGGAGGAGGGCATTTGTGATGGGCATATAGGGTATGATTATTGGGGCCCAGTCTGGCATTCAAATCACCTCCCAAAATTACAAATGCATTTGGGTTCTGCAACATGAGATTAGCAGTATATGATTCCAATTCAGCCCACAGGCCTCTGATTTGGGATTTCTTCTTCATTGGAGGCATGTAGGCATTTATTATCAGCAAAGTGCAATGGTTAAATTGAATCAGCACTGCCATGGCATGTGTTTTAAAAGTAGAAAGAGGCCTTGTTATGGCACGTAGGGTGGTGGAGACCAGGACGCCCAGGACGCCTCTAGCTCTTCCATGCTTTTTCCCTGGCTCTGCCGGAATTGAGAATGAGTGAAAACCATTTAATAACAGATCCTTATTAGTCCATGTTTCCTGGATCAGTATAATGTCATATTGGGTGAGGAAGTCATTAGGACAGGGATCTCTGCGGGCCGTCGGCCACCCAGCAATGTTCCAGGTCATAAGGGTCACCTTGTGCTGGTCTGTTGGAGGTCAGGCAGTCGCATTGCAGGGCACAGGCTGAATGGGTAATTCATCTGATGGCAGTTGGTTAAATGACTGGGTTGACTGTGGCTGTGTCCTCCTCTGAGGATGGAGGGGTAGTGAGTCACATTCCTGTTCTTCTTGCCCTGCCTGTTCTGGAAGGGAGATTGGAAGAACCAATGCAGCATGGGAAGTGAAATGAGGATCAGAAGCAAGCAAGGATCCCATCTCTTTAGTGAGGGGGGCATTCTTTGGCTTAGGAGATGAGGTAGGTGGCAGTGAAGACTGTTTTTCCCTTGAGCTAGGTTTGCTTAGGGATGCTTGAGTCCCCTGGGGTTTAATTGTAGATGGGGGTGCATCTGCAGTATATTGCATTTGTGGAGGGGTGTTGGCTACAACTCGGGATTTCAAGGCTTCCTTGATTGTGAGTAGAGAGTCATCACTTTCACTTTCACTGTCATAAATATCAGAATAATGCACTGACAGTTTTCTGCGAGGGGGGGCTGATTTCAATGGGGCTGGATTGCTGTTAGATTGACTCAGGATGGTATCTTTCATCAGCTGTATTGTGGGAGCGTGTTCCCAGATTTCTCTGAGTTTTTCTCTCAGTTTATTTACTTCATTATTAATAGCCTGAGTTTCTTCCTTTAAGGTGTGTTTAGGTTCTCCCTCTTGGTGTGCAGAATTATTGCTTCTTTGTGTTATTGTTACTGTTTTCCCTGTGATGAGATCACGAACTATCTCATCCTTGAAAACTCTGTTAATTTCTATATAATGTGCATTCCAGAGGAAATTTCTTTTCCATAACAGCCTGTTAGGAATATTTGCCTGGCTAAAGGTCAAAAAAATTCGCTTGGTAGCTCTTGAGCTGGGCAAAAAGTGGCAGTCTGTTAAATCAATTGTTTTGCTGTGCATGTTTAAAAGTTGGGAAAGGTATCTGATAACAGCCTTCTTTCCGTTTAACAAGTGCCTGTTGTGATGTATTTGCAACAGAAGCTCATTTTTTTTTAACACTCTGCTGTGGTTAACTGCATCCTGTGATGTGGCAGGGCACGTCATTTCCTCCAAATCTGCTACATTTTTAACCCCCTGTGTACCATATGGGTTTTGCCTTTGAAAATCTTGTTGGGAAAGCTTATTGGTAATGTTGTTTAATCTTTGCAAAATAGGAATCAAAGTCTCTATGGACAGTTTGCAGAAATCATAAAAGAGCTGAGCGCTGTTATTGTAGGGAATGCTGCCAAGCTCCGGGAGTTTGACTTTGTTATCAACTTTGTTTTCAACTTGCTCTGTCCCATAATTTATATTTACACTTTGAGGAATTGGGGAGGCTGTTTTGTTTAGTTCAAGTGTCTGTAATGGCTTAAGGAGTAAAGAAGGAGCCGTTGTTACAGATCTGTTACTCACGGGCTGTGTTGTCTCTGCCGCTGGGAAGAGTGAGTCAATCCTCATCTGTTTTCCTGCTTTGGAGGATTCCTGTTTGTCAATATTATTACAGGGGCTCGTCCGATTTCTTTTCTTGCCTTTGGATGGCATTTTGGAGGTATATATAGGTGGTAATGCCAGATGTTAGTGGGAGGACAATTCAGAAGTTGTTAGTCCGTCGCCATCTTGCCCCTCCTCCTCCGTGCGGACCTGATGAGAATCTCTTGCAGTTCCCCTTTTGGGAACCCCTCAGAACAACATCCTTGATACCCCCCCATCACAGGAAATGCTCCCCAGAGAGTGAGAGCACTCAAAAAAGAGAAATAGTGTGTTCAACCCCCACAACAGCAGTTTCTCTCCTGATTTTGGACAAGGGAATCCAAACCCTTGCTGCAGAAGTCCCCAATAGAAATTTTGTGAACTGCAATGCCCATGAGGCTGCAACTTCTCTAGTTTCCTTCACAATGGCAACATGCAGCTCAATTTTAACCACATTCCTAAGGGTAATGGCTTCAAGTGCCAAACACCACTTAGATGAGCCGCTGCAAACTCCAGCCAGTCCACAAAAAGCACAAGCCCCCTTTCTTGAAAGTGTTCCTGGAAACCCTGAACAGACAAAAGCAGAGAAATTTCTTTTCCTCTTTGCCATTCCCCAGAAGCTGTCTGAGTGGAAAGGCAGACCTCCAAATGAGGCTGCCCTAGCCTTTCCTAGCCTTTCAGAGGCTGAGACAGTGTTACCACTTGTGATGACTGAAAAGATGTCTCTTGACTGGAGAGATGCCAAATCTTTTGGGAATGTGCACCCCCCATGAAACATTTAAATGCTAACAAGTTTATCCCATGAATGTATTTTTCTTCTGTAACAGTTGAGTGAGAAAACTCATGATATTTTTTCATTTCTTTCTCCCCCATCTTTTGGAATGGTATCCCCCATAAGGAAAGTTGGAATGGTATCTCATAAGGAAAGAAGTCCTCACAACCCACTCATTTGTAAATAGTTTTGTGCCTTTCTTTTGTCTTCTCTCTATCATGCAAATTGGGGCATTTGGAGGCCCCAGACTCATAGCATGCAATTGTAATTCTTTGAATTGGGAAAACTTTTTTTTTCTTTTTTAAGCATGTAGGAGGAAGTCAGAGCATGCACTTTGACATCCTATTGATTCCCTGATCCTTTTCAGTCATTGCTGACCCATGAAATTTTGTTGCCTGAAGTTCCCAAAAGTTACATGTTAATAACTGAAATTTGATTTTCATTGGAATTTTTGTTAAACATAGTAATTGGTTTTAGATATTTTTGCATTCTCAGATAGTTCATTCATGAATTCCCACCTCTGTAAGCAACTTATGTTGGGAAAGAGAATTCCATTGTTTTAAAGGGAATTGCCCTATTTTCCATTTTAAGTCTTGTTATTTTACCAGATGGTCTAAAAGCCTTGCCAATGACTCTTTTGTCTGATCTTTGGGGACCCCAATAACTTTTTTCCTTTGCAGGTCCTTGTAGAATTTGTGCTCCTTTTAGCCATTATTTTTGCTTTGTTGTTATTGTTGTTATTGATTTTCACTTTAGTTAAATGAGTTACTCTAAAGCCCATGATGTTTTGGTTAGTTATCCCTCAGCTATTGTTGCCATGAATGTTTTTGCATAATTTTTCAAAGCTTTTCTCAGAAATAGGTATCTCATCAGCACTAGACAAGAGTAAGCCTGAAATTCCTGGAAGCTGCCAATTTTTTGGACTGCCCTGATGCCCTCTCCACAGCTGGGGAAGGAAGAATGCTCAACTGTTGCTGATTAACATATCCTCATTGCTTTCATAGTTTCTCTTTGCCTTGGGTACCCAGCGAGGACATCCAGTCTGACCCCAAAATTAAAACTTTGTCGTGCACCTTGAAGTTTGGCATATGAATAACTGCATTTTACTTCTTTTCTCCCTTTCTTCAAAGACTGATGTTATGTTTTGTGATATGCATCTTTCTCTTTCCTAATCTCATGACATTCTTTACAGGTCAACTTATTGGGCATAGTCACTCAAAGACTTTTGAAAAACAAAAAGGGGGGAGTGTGCCTCTTCTGCGCTCCTTGGTAGTTATTCAGTCAAACAGTAATTGCATATTGTATATTTACACTATGAATTATTAACTTTTTCTGATTTTTCCCCAATACAGAAGCATTTTTGGCACCTTTTCCCTCCCATAACCACAGGTTCTGAATAGCCAGCTTCCAGATCCTGATCCTGAATTTCAATCTCAAGCCTGCAACAAGTGATTCCATATCAACCAAACCATCAACCAGTAACTTGGGAAGATATTAAAGGACTGTTCAAACACAAAATTATATTGACTGAACAAACTAAAGGACACCTGAGAACTTTTGTTGCAGCAGTTTGGACCTACTGCTAATTCAGCAAAACACTTTTGTACCTTATCTGCTTATTTACAGTCACTCCTAACTGCTAAAGAGACTTTTACATGACTGTTTTATTCAACATATGGACACATCTGGATGTATATTATTTCTGTTTATCTCTTCCATTGTTTCTAACTCTCTGTTGGACAATTTATATTCCATGTTTGTAAAGCCTGATCTAATTCAAACCAAGGTTCCATTGAGTTGCCAGAACATGTTTGCCACCTGCATTAATTGTTAAACATATGAATATGTATCCTTTAATGATGCTCACATTATGCTGAATATGTTTCTAGCTATCAGTAGAGCTGCTATTATTTGCTTTACCTGCATCATCACAGATATGAACTTTTTATAGAACAACAGTTGCATTATTTAAGAAACTTGACTACATATTACTACAAATATAGGATTTCATGATCTTTTAAGCTAGCTGCCTAATCTAAACTGACTACAAACTGCCTTTGTTTATTTTATAGGATTTTTCATGAGCCTTTCCTACAAAGAGACATCAGTTGTTATATTTGGACAACAACTAAACAATTTGGATTTTAAAAAATAAAGAAGGGGGAAATGTAGGAATCTGAGGTTCTCAGCTGTCTGGCACACCGGACATTTCATGGGAACTTCATGCTTCCTTTGTTCCTACCTTTACAATTGGGCCAATAAAACATCTGGCTTCATAAGCCATCTTTGAAGGGAAGCTCAGGAAATTACCTTGGATTTTACAACTCAGTGTTACCTTCCTATCTGTAGTTTCCCATGGAAGTTCCTTTCATGTAACATCACATCCCTAGGCTAAGACCTCCTTTGATCTCAGTGATTGAGTGTATATGGTACAGACAAATGGTTAACTGCCTACGTGACAAAGAGCCTATAAAGAAAGAGCTTCTGCTCTTTAAGGAGAAGCTTCTTCTCATTTTCATCATGTCTCTCTGTTGCTCTCTGTATCTATCTACCTGCCTGCCTGCATTGCTTTGACTGAGATGCAGTGTCCATTGTTTTCTCCTAATGTCTTTCTGTTAGCATGCAAACTCTGAATAAAATCTCTTAGCATTTTGCCTCTGGATCGTGATGCTTCCTTGTTACTTGCTGTAACAGCGGGGCCTTCCTAGGCCCCGCGGAGGTCTCCCCGGCCCTCCCTCCCTCCCTCCCCAGGCCTTCGCGGGGCCTCCGGAGGGCCTCCGGGCGTCCCGTGAAGGCCTCCCCACCCCTCCCCAGGTCTTTCACGGGGCCTCTGGAGGCCCCGTGTCGCGGTTTTGGGGGGGCCCGGGGGGGCCCTCCCCAAACCGCGAATAACCGAAACCGCGAATGTCAAGTTTGCGAATGTGGAGGGACAACTGTACAGCCGGACCCCTGTATCCGCGGAAGCAATATCCATGGTTTCAACTATCTGCAGGGCATAAAACAGCATATCTACCATAGAGTCTTCCTAGAAAGTGCCTCGAGAGGCATCCTCTCTAGACATTTTCTAGGTCCTCCAGGGCAAATCTATGATAATTGTAACCTGAAGTCCCAGTATTTCAACGGCATTCACTGTTACCTGCAGTTTCCAGTATCTGTGATAAGCTCAGGAACAAAACCCCTGCAGATATGGTGTCCGACTGTAATTTAAAAAGAAAGAAAGAAATTGAGAGGTTGTAGTTCAAGGGCTGAACTTTATTCAGTCCTGCCATACGTTAAAAACTCAGCCTTTCATAGTCGTTTCCAGAATTGTGGCCCTACAGGCAGGAGACCAAAGTGGTAGACACAATGGATTGCCTTAGGACGGTTGTCTATAGCATGATAAACTTCACCCATCTTTCCTTGTCTCCTTCACTCACACGAAGCAGGAAGATATCAGTCACAGTCACATCCTTAATCTGGTCGTCCCTGTGGTGAACTGGAAAGAGCTGATATGGAGCTGCCTCAGGTAAGTGAGAGCTCACCAAGAAGGATATAGAAGAGACTTCCACAAGTTTGAAAGGAACATCTCTCTTCCACTTGGCTTCTAAGAATGCAAAATATCAAGGCAGCACACAGGAGGTAACAAGCATATCCTATAGGTTGGAAAAGTCACCTTTTGGGCTTCAACTCCCAGAATCCTCCAATTTCACTGGAAAATCATGCTAGGTTATATCAGATACAACGATAGGAAGTGTGTTGGGATACAGAAAGGACAGTAAAAGTCCCAAAGAATCCTGGGAGCATTTAGCTACGGTTACTTTGACGACTGAAACATCCAAAGTCATCTACATATTTTGGGGGCATTAAGCAGGACCCACAAGATAGTGAACACTCCAGTCTCACCTGCTTTTGGAATATCAGCAGGATCAGGCTGGGTTAGGCCTTGGATTGGAAATCACTGCGTGATAGAAGAGAAGTCTCCTGATAGGGCCAGGAAGTCATGCTAGTCTGAAACCCTGGAGAGCCACCAATACCAGAGGAGACAATGCTAGCTAGTGGTCTGTCCCAGACAAAGGCATCTTCTTATATTCCTATGATTTTTATTGGAGAGAGAGACATTGACAGGTTTGTCCTTAGTTTTCATATGTGCCCCCCCCGAGGGACCCCATAGCTAGCTTTATTTATTATAAGGCAAAATGCAATCATTTTCTTGTAGGTCCCTGTTTCCTTTGAGGAGGTAGCTGTCCATTTCACCAAGAAGGGATGGGCCTTGCTGGATCCGAACCAGAGGGCTCTGTACAAGGAGGTCATGGTGGAGAATTATGGGAACGTGGCCTCTCTGGGTAAGAACTCCTTTTGCTCTTGATTGATAGAAACAAAAATGATTCAGCCACCGGTTTTGATTCAGGAACGCTGGGGCCTGGGTCAGTCCTGAAGCAGCAACCCTAACTCTAAATAAATAAATGTAGAATCATAGAGTTGGAAGAGACCACATGGGCCATCTAATCCAACCCCCTGCCATGCAGAAATACACAATCAAATCATTCCCGAAAGATGGCCATCCAGCCTTTGTTTAAAAACTTCCAAAGAAGGAGACTCCACCATACCACGAGGTAGTGTATTCTACTTTCAAACAGCTCTCTCTCTCTCTCTCTCTCTCTCTCTCTCTCACACACACACACACACACATGCAAGGTATTTGCCCCACAATGCTCCCAAATACCCTCTAGGAGACATTGTGGACATTTTTGCCATATTTTGGGGCTCTCCGGATCATTTTTGGTTGAGGAGAGGCCTTTTTGTACAACAGGAAGTAAACAGGAACTGACTTCCGGTCACTTCCTGATGTTAAAAAATACCTTTCCTCCACCTGAAATGGCCCACGGGGGCCCAAAAGCATAGCAACAACAACAATAACATACCTTTATTTCAGCCAACAGGCCATTAGGCATAAAACATATAAATCATGTTAAAATAACATTATAAAACAAGTATACATAACATGCTCGTATTGCATGCTCATGTACATACATATCTTCCTTTGCAAGAGCATAGCAACAAGCCCCCACACCCCTTCGTGGGTGTTTAGATGCATTTGGGGAATATATATATGCACATTGCAGCAGGGTACAAGGTCTCTGGGGTGCTAGTACAGCCCTTGAGCTTCTTGATCTAAAAAATACCCATCTAAACCCTGGGCGCTTTCACAGTGTATACTTATAGTACTACGATTCCCCTTTTAATTGCCATGGCAACATCCTGTGGAATCCTGGAATTTGTATTTTGTTGAAATACTAGAATTTCTGGCTGAGAATTGTAAAAAAAATATCTCCCACTCAAACTGCAAATCCCAGTATTCTGTGGGATGTTGCATGTCATTTCAGGTGGAATCACAGTGCTATAACTGTGGAGTGTCAGAGAGCTCCCTATCTGGCTGACTGACAAACTCACTTTTAAAAATCACTTTCACACTGCCAGGCAGTTCCCGGTCACCTCCAACACTCCCTGCTCTATAGACCACTTTCTTTAATGTAAATATTGTGTATACCACACATGACAATACATTACCCATCCCTCTCATCTGGGGACCACCATCTTCTGCTCTACTTCATCATTGCCCAACATCTTGCTTCTTCCTCCATCAATCTCGGGGTGGTGGTGGTCTGGCAGGCTGGTTGGGCATCCTTGACAATTAGAAGGTACTAATCCTGTTCCTTCTGGTTTCCCCTTGAAGAAGGGCCTCTTCTTCCTCAGTCTCAACTCATCTCCTGGCTGCAAGAAGAAGAAGAACACTTTGTCCAGGATCAATTACCAGGTAGGTGCTTTGATTTGTAGTGTGGGACAGTGTGTCGCTTGCTTCCAGAAGGGAACTAGATTTTAAAGAATCTAGTTTGATTTATAAGATCAAACAAGGTGTATGTGTCTGGGAGCTTATTTGGCTTCTGAAAATATGATTCTCTTGAGGAACGCTTTTTTTTTTTGCCACCATGAGGTAGTCCCTGGGCTATGCTGAACAGCTGCTGAACTCATACTCAAACAGTAAATCAAACAATGTTTTTATATACAAACCCATGGCATCACAGATTTTTCTGCCAACACCCCAATTTTTCCTGGGAGCCCAAACAGGCCCTTGGTTTTCCTGGCTGTGCTTCAGTGGAAACTGTTGAGAGGGAAACTTGAGTATAGAAACTCATTGGAGGACTAATGTTTATTGAGGAGTTATGGTTATTTCAGAACAGCTGGGAATGTAGCAATAGATGTAACAAGAGGTCAGGTGGAAGACCAGAGACAAATGTATTGGTTTATAAAGGGCCAAGTATATCCAATCTTGTATGATGCAAGTCTGCTGTTTATATCTGTTTCTTTACTCTTACGTTGTTGTGTACCATTATTATCTTGCAATTTCTCTGAAATCCATTAATTTACCTCTGATTTCTGGTATATTGTGCCTTCTTCTCAGAGGCCTAATTCCCTGTCCAACACTTGCAACAATAAAGTGCACCTCTGAATAGTCTCAGGTCATCTCTGTTTCTATCTTCTTACTTACTGGATCAAAGAGATTTTCATTTTCACTGCCTCCTTTTTTAGCACTCCTGGAAGGTAGAGGTGAAATGCCAGTAAAGCATGCCAGATCCTCTAAGGGTCACCACGTGATGGATAAAGCTGCTCTGTTCCCAGCTCAGGTAAAGGCAGATGCTCTGTCAACTGTGAAGGTTCTCCAGGAGTGGGTTGCTCCTCCCCCGGGCTTCAGAGGCGGAGCTATGCAAACAGGGGGAGGAGCTACCCTCAGTTCCAGTCCCGCTTGCATGATGGCAGCCATATTGATTATCCTTGCATTTCTTTGCTTGGGAGGTGGGTATCTGATTTGATGAGAGAAACTTGTGTTTGTATATTACATCCCAAAGAAGAGAGGCCAAGATGTTCTCCCAAGTGTGGAGTATAACTGCCCAGTATGATGTTACAGACTTTTGTTTAAAAATATTATTGCATTGATTAGACAAGTTAAAGTAAAATATAGCCATGTATGTAATACATAATGCAGATAAAGCTCAGTTATCAAAGTCGCTGTGTTCCTGGACATTACTCCCTTAATCAAAAATTTGATACCAGATTTAATCTGATACCAGAGGGCAAGAGAGCTCTCCTCCCTTACCTGGTTCCTTCGGCTCAGGGACTGGGAAGGGAGGAGGGAGAAGAGGGCAAGAGAGCAGGAATAACATGTTTCAATGCAGAAATACCATGTTTCAATGAGGTTTATTTAAAAAAAATAAGCTGAGTACCCAGCTTGTGGGGGCAATTAGCTAACACACATTGGAAACTGTTTAATGCAGTGTAGACGTGTAAATAGCTGTTGCTTAAAACAATTTGTAAGCTGCTCTGATAGCCTTGTGGCTGAAGAGTGGGGTATAAATAACTAAAAAAAAAAAAAAGAACTAACAAAGAGCTTGCCTACATGGGCCATTTACTTCATCTTGTGCCCATCTTTGAGCCCTGCAGTCCAGATGACACAGGCCTTTTGCCCTGTTTCCTCTCCATCCGGGCAGTCCTCATGACCCCCAGGACAAAGACAGGGCTAAAACAGGAAGGAAAAGGGGTAATACCTATTACACCGTTTAAAAAAAAAAAATACCCAGGAAAAACAGCTAGGCAAAAAAAAATAAAAAATCGAACCTTCAAGATACTGTGAAGTTGAAGGCTTTCACAGCTGGCATCCATAGATTTTCCTTAGGTTTTTTCCAGGCTGTGAGGCCGTGTTCTGGAATAGTTTCTTTCTGACGTTTTGCCCGCATCAGTGGCTGGCATCTTCAGAAAATGGTTGGGTAGCAGTGTATGTGGAGTTTATATGCTGTGAACCCCTGTTGGGGAGTATATGTAAATTTGTGTAATTGAATGGTTAGTTTCTGGGTATAGAAATGCAAGGCTCGTTAGTGTCTGTTTGGCTAATGGTTGGTTGATCGGCCATTATCTGCTGGAAGTCCTCCTGTCCGTGAGTGGAATTCCTTTGTAAGTGCTGAGTTTTGATTCTATTGTTCTTCAAAACTGGGAGCCAGATTTTGTTTACTTTTAAGGTTTCTTCTTTCCTGTTGAAGTTGTCCAGGTGTTTGTGTCCAGGTTGGTTTATAACATGTTCTGCTACTGCAGACTGGGCCAGCCAGAAAAATAAGCAGAAGCAGAACATGTTATAAATCAACCTAGACAGAAAATGCTATTTAAAAACACAGAAATTCTGGACCAGGCCAACAACTGTCATGTCAGAATACACAGAGAAGCTATTGAAATCCACAAATCCTAGATTCAGCTAGGATTATAAAGAGATAGGAAGAAAGAGTTAGTAAAGTCAGGATTTGGATACATTAAACATTCTTAAGTGCATGCTGTGTCAGGGAAAATAAATATTGTGATTGAAATCCATAATATGCTGTACTTTAGTTTAATGAATTATTATTGTATTATGCAATTGTGCCTCTGGGAATAAGAGTGCTGTTGGTTGAGTTCAGAGACATGGTGTCCATGGTGGCAGCAGTGGTTCATGGGTGGTGATATCTAGTTGTGGGATTGTAGGCAGAGAGTCTCACACAGAAACCACAAAGACACCTAGAAGGTCCCCCAAAGTGGTGCTGGTAGCAGTGGGACAAGTGGAAGTCCCCAAATTCAGTGCCATAGTGGTGGGACAGGTGGATGGTCCTCACACCTAGCTAGTATCCTACAAGATGACCCAAGCATCCCACCCAGAGCACAACCTCATTTTGGCCAGCAGTGGAACCAAGCACCTGAGAGAGGGGGAAAAGAGACGCTAATCTGGTGACCTGCATACATGTCCCCCCTCCCGCCGTATCCACAGGGGATATGTTCATGGACAAGCTAAACCCCGGATAATAGCAAACCCTATTAAAATAAAGGACTTCCTGTGCAAACATACCATAGAGTTGCATTGAAATCCATGCTACCTCTCTAGGCATTTTACAGTGCAACTCTATTGTATGTGTCGTCTATTTTGTGTCCCACAAATAGCTGAAACCACCCATATTGGTTCTGGGGATATGTGTTGGGGGACGACCTATATTTGTTTATTTGTAATAAAAATGCACTGCTTTTCTTTTCAGGTCCCTGTTTCCTTGGAGGAGGTAGTAATTCATTTCACTAAGGAGGAGTGGGCCCTGTTGGATCCGGACCAGAGGGCTTTGTACAAGGAAGTGATGCTGGAGAATTATGGGCACGTGGCCTCTCTGGGTAAGGAAGCTGTCCTCTGGGAAGGTTACCACTGGCTTCTTTCTTTCTTTCTTTCTTTCTTTCTTTCTAAAATATTTATATTCCAGCTTTTATTTTTGAATCTCAGGGTAATGTACAGTGCAAACAATTTAAAAACCTTCCAGTTTGAAATAAATAAATAAACAAATAAAGACACATTAATCAGGGCAACAGATTACACACTTTTAAAGGTCACAACCATTTAATACCATTTAGATGTACATTTAGAAGTAGGTGTCCAGAGCGCCCAGAGCCGCCATGTTGGATTTTGCATTAGCGAGCAATCGCTAAGGCAATAAAATGGGGGGATTTTTTGGGTTTTTTGTTAAGTAGAAATATTGCTCTATTGCACCTTGGGTATATATATATATATTTTTTAAAAAAATATTGTTCAGCAGCAGCAAATTCATGGCTATCTTGATTCGCAGGTATGCCCCATTTGCACAGGAAACACGGATAGCTTCACATGCCCCTGGTCTGACCCCCCAAAATTAAGACAAATCGCAGCTGCTGCGAATTGACATTACTACAGAGCAATCCACTTTGTTTTGTCTCATATGGACAACACTGTAAATTAGCCTCCAAAGGCTTTAATAATAGCCCATGTTTTGGTTTGACTCCGGAAAGAAAAACAGCACCAGTCAGACATCTAAGGGGAGGGTGTTCCACAGTTAGGGTGCCACAACCATTAAGGTCTTCTCCCATAGCCTTGCGCTTCATATTGCCCCCATTTCCTGTCTGGTATTTCCATCCTTAGAATTCTTTGCTACAGGGTTTAGTGCTATGCTGTTGTTCTTGCTGGTGTTGTTGTGAGCCTTCAAGTAATTTCTGACTTATAGTGACCCTAAGGTGAACCTATCACAGATTTTTCATGTCAAGATTTCTTCAGCAGATTTCTTCAGCAGGGGTTTATTATTGCCTTCCTTTGAGGCTGAGAGAGTGTGACTTGCCCAAGCTCACCTAGTGGGTTTCCGTAGCTGAGCGGGGATTCAGCCCTCTACAGGTGTTTTGATCCAATGCTCAAACCACACTACATTACCACTACTCTCTGTTAGTGGTACAGTTCAGGGAAATATATGATAAAACAGTGATTCACAACCTTTGGTCCTCCAAAACACCTGTAGAAGCTGCTCGGATTATGCTGGGCGGATACACCCCAGCTCTATCGTGTGTTCTCTCCACCTGTCAGACCATTTTTGTGTTTTGAAATATTTTACCTACCTTTCATTTCTTTTTTGGGTGAAGTTCTTGCAGTGGGACAACCAGACAAAGTAGTTTGGAATATTTAACGCTTTTAAAAGAGGGAGTGTCGTAAACAATTTTTTGTTTTCCCATACAGAAGGACTTCTGGCACCCAAATCTCTCCTCATCTCCTGGCTTGAAGAAGAGCAAGAAGGGGAGGCAGTTGTCCAGCTGAAAGTGACAGGTAGGTCCTTCAGTATATAAGGAATCTGTGTTTTCTTTTCTTTCTCTCTTACTATTTCATTTTATGTTGTGCCTTACTCTATGTAGCAAAGAATCTGGCCAACAACAATAAAAAATACAGTACAGGTTAACCACCATATCTTCAGATTCAGTAGACACAGTTTCACTTAACCACATCCAAAAAAACATGTTCTCTCTCCAAGCATTTCTAGTCTCTCCAATGTGATCCTACTTCCAGCATCTATCTTATTGAAAATAATAGGGTTCCCTATTATCCATGGTTTCAGGTATCCATGGGTTGTCTTGAAATCTATTCCCTGCAGATACAGGGGTTGACCTGTACAGGAACCCACCCTGCTGGCTATGAGGAACATGCAGAGTGGGGAGGGATGAAAATATATGCAAGGTAGCAAGAGAAGGAGAGCCAGTGTGGTGTATTGATGTTGAGTGTTGAACTAGGACTCTGAGAGACCACGCTTGTTTGGCGTGGAAACCCATTGGGTGACCTTGGGCACGTCATACTTGCTCAGCCTCAGAGGAAGGCAAAAGCCAACCCCTCTGACCAAATTCTGCCAAGAAAATGCCATGATTGGTTCACCTTAGGGTCACCATAAGTCAGAAATGACTTGAAGGCACACAACAATTTAATTGGTGATAGTATCAGCCCTCATACTACCTTTGCGAAGACAGGTCCAGCCACTGCTGGCTTTCATACTTGACAATCTCCTCAGCGGTTCATTTGATCACTCTTTTTCATTTGGTTAGCAAAGAATCTGGCCAAAAAAAATCAGTATAGGAGCCCACCCACTCACCCCACTGTCTGTGAAGAACATGGAGGGAAATTAAAATAAATGCAGGGTGGCAAGACAAGGAGAGCCAGTGTGGCGGTATGGTTTTGAGTATCAGACTAGGACTCTGGGAGACCAGGGTTTGAATCCCTGTTCAGCCATGGAAACACCCTGGGTGACCTTGGGCAAGTCACACTCTCTCAGCCTCAGAGGAAAACAAAGGCAAATCCCCCTCTGACCAAATTCTGCCACGAAAACACCATAACTCAGGAGTGACTTTAAGGCACACAACAACAACAACAACAACAACCAAGGTTGAATTGGTGACAGGATCAGCCCCCTTACTACCTTTTGGAAGACAGGTCCAGTCAGAGCTGTCTGTCATACTTGACAATCTCCTCAGCAGTTCATTTGGTCAGTCTTTGATTGGGAAATCCCATTTCTTCTTTCTGCTCATGTTCGTGTTCTTCTTTTTCAGCAGGAGGTGTGTGGGAGCTTGGAAATGAAAGAAATGTACCTCACGTGTCAGAGGAAAGTGATGAGTGTTTTGACATGGATCAAAATATTGGTATTCAAGAGGATATGAAGAAGCATAAAGGGAAGAAAAGAAACAAAAAGAGGAAAAAATCCACCACTTGTCCGGATGAAACACTGCTCTGTCAAGAAAGGTCCAAAGGAGAGAGAAGGAAAGAATATGGAAAAGCCAAAGACCAAAGACCAGTGTATGATAACAACGGAAATAGTAATGCCAGGGAGAAACCATCTAAATGCTTAAAGAGAAGGAAGACCCTCTCTTCAAGTCAGCAGCTTTCAAAGCACAACAGAATCTGCACAGAGGAGAAGCCATTTGAATGCCAAGAAGGTGGAAAGACCTTTACGTTGGGAAGGCAGCTCAGTAGCCCTAAAAGAACTCATACAGGTAAAAAGCCATTTAAGTGTCTGGAGTGTGGCAAGTCCTTCTCTCAGAGTGGAAAACTTACTGTACACCACAGAATCCACACAGGAGAGAAACCATACAAATGCCTGGACTGTGGAAAGAAATTTAGTCGTAAATTTATACTCATGTCCCACCAACGAGCCCACACAGGAGAGAAACCATACAAATGCCTAGACTGTGGAAAGACCTTCTCTCAGAGTGGACAATTTCGTGAACACTACAGCGTGCACACAGGAAACAAGCCATATGAATGCCTAGAATGTGGAAGGAGCTTTAGGTTGAGATACTATTTAATCAACCACCAAAGAATTCATACAGGGGAGAAGCCATTTAAATGTCTGGAGTGTGGAAAGAGTTTCCGTCAGAGCGGCGATCTTACTTCACACCGCACAATCCATACCGGGGAGAAGCCATTTGAATGCCTGGTATGTGGAAAGACCTTTAGATTGGGAAAGCACCTCATTAACCATAAAAGAACTCATAATGGCGAAAAGCCATTTAAATGTCTGGAGTGTGGAAAGTCCTTCTCTCGGAGTGCAGAACTTCGCCTACACCACAGAATTCACACAGGAGAGAAGCCATTTGAATGCTCGGAGTGTGGGAAGTGCTTCGCGAAAAAGATGAACCTTAATACCCATAACAAAATTCACACAGGAGAGAAACCATTTGAATGCCAGGAGTGTGGGAAAAGGTTCAGTACCCATAATCACCTGACCAGCCATGAAAATATCCACCTAGGGCAGAAGCCATATAAATGCTTAGATTGTGGAAAGAGCTTTGGTCGGAAAGACATCCTCACTTCACATCAAAGAATTCACACAGGGGAGAAACCACATAAATGCTTGGAGTGTGGAAAGGCCTTCATTTGGAGTGGGGACCTCATTAAACATAAACGAGTCCACTCAGGAGAGAAACCTTTTAAATGTCTTGAGTGTGGAAAGAGCTTCAGACAAAAATCGGCTCTTACTGTACATCAGGGGCAACACACACAGGGAAACCGATTTAAATGTCTGGAGTGTGGCAAGAGCTTCAGGGCAGAGGAGTTATTTATAGGGCATCAGAGAACCCATGCTGGGGAAAAGCCTTTTAAGTGCTTCGAGTGTGGCAAAAGCTTCAATCGATATGATCATTTTAGAACCCATCAAAGAATTCACACAGGAGAGAAGCCATTTAAATGCCTGGAATGTGGAAAAAGCTTCCATTCAGGGGACTCTCTTACTAGACATCACAAAATTCACATTCAGGAGAAGCCCAGTAGGAAACGCTCTGGGAAGAGTGTGAATCTGGCCTCAAATCAAAAGCGTCACAAGTGATGTAAATGGAGACTTGAAAAATGAGCATCTACTGGAAACGCAAAGGAGCTTCTCTTCTGAGGGCAGGTGCTGCAAAGAACCAGTAAAAATGTTCCCAGTGTGGTGAGATCTGGCCTCATTAAATAGGTCTTCACAAAGATCTGAGGATTTACATAGGAGGAAGGTCTGTGAAAACTCAGGTTTGTAATAAGAACTTTGGCAGTAAATCAGCTTTAAAAGACAGATGGGTTTATATGGCAAAAAAACTAAATCATAGTAAGAAGTATAGAGGGGGGGAGAAATCCAAATGGTCTGAGATTCCATGGACTGAAAGTATTTCCTATTGCTTTTTTCTGCATCTTATGAGAACAAGTCAACCTCTTTATCAATGACATTGAATGACTTGAATGACCACTTACAACTCCTCGAACGCTTTCAACAGCACTGTCTATGCACAATCCTAAATATACACTGGACTGACTATGTGACGAATGTTGCTGTCCTCAAACAAGCAGGGATCATCAGCATTGAGGTCATGATACTGAGAACACAGCTGCGCTGGGCAGGGCACGTTTCTAGGATGGAGGACCATCGCCTCCCAAAAATAGTACTCTACGGTGAACTCGCCATGGGTCAGTGTAAGAGGGGTGGTCCAAAAAAGCGATACAAGGACTCCCTGAAGCAACATCTCAGGCTCGGCCAAATTGATCACCAACAGTGGTCCGCCCTGGCCTCACATCGGGAGGCATGGAGACGCACTATCCACAATGCTGCAGCCTTATTTGAGAACTCATGCCGAACAAGTCTTGAAGAGAAACGACAACGCAGAAAGAATCACAACCCAGAAACATCACCCAAGGAGACCCTCTGCTGTGCTTTCTGCAGCCGGACTTGTTTATCTCAGTTTGGCCTTTTTAGTCATCAGCGCGCTTGCAGAAAGTGCGGGATGAGTCCTTCCTAAATCTTCATTTGCGAAGAAAAGCCAGAGAGAATGAGGGAATAGAGGGCATTCTTATCAAGTTTCCAGCTGACCTGAAATTAGGAGGGGTAGCTAATACCCCAGAGGACAGGATCAGAATTCAAAATGATCTTAAAAGATTAGAAAGCTGGGCCAAAAGTAAGAAATTGAATTTCAACAGGGAGAAATGTAGAGTAATACACTTAGGCAGGGGAAAAAATGAAAAGCACAGATATAGGATGGGCGACACCTGGCTTGATGGTAGTACATGCCAAAGGGATCTCGGAGTTTTAGTGGACCACAAGCTGAACATGAGTCAACAGGGTGAAGCAGCAGCCAGAAAAGCCAATGTAATTCTAGGCTGCATCAATAGGAGTATAGTGTCTAGACTGAGAGAATTCTGCTCTATTCTGCTTTGATCAGATCTCACCTGGAATACTGTGTCCAGTTCTGGCCACCACAGTTCAAGAAGGATGTTGACAAGCTGGAGTGTGTCCAGAGGAAGGCAGCCAAAATGGTGGGAGGTCTGGAAGCCATGCCCTAATTAAATAGGTCTTCACAAAGATCTGAGGATTTACATAGGGGGAAGCTCTGTGAAAGCTCAGGTTTGTAATAAGAACTTTGTCAGTAAATCAACTTTAAAAGACAGATGGATTGATATGGCAAAGAAACTACATCAATGTAACAATTATGGGGTGGAGGAGAAATCCAAATGGTCTTTGTCCTTCAGTAGACATCACAGGAAGATAGAAATTACAAGCATCTTATTTGTTCATCTGTCATGGAGAGGAGGGTGTAGGTTTGTTCTCGGATCCAATGATTTTAAGTTACAGGAGGGTAGATTTCAATTGAACATGAGGAGACCCATCCTGATGGGAAGAGCAGTTTGGCAATGGGACCAATAGCCTAGAGAGGTGGTGGGGTCTCTTTCTCTGGACAGCTTCAGAAAGAGGCTGGACAACTACCTTATGGGGATGTTCTCCATAGAGCAGAGGGTTGGATTCAATGGTCAGTGGGCCCTCTTCCAACTTGATGATTCTATGAAAATCCTTTTGATAGAACCTAGAAGTCTGAGATTCCATGGACCGGAAGTATTTCCTGTTGCTTCTTCTGCATCTTATTAGAATTAGGCTAAACTATTATAGAAAATTGGAACTATGTAGAAGTCTGGATTTATGGACTTTTGAAAAACAGACACACCCTTCTGAAGATGTTCCATCAGTTGTATTCTGCTCAATTTCCAAAACTGCCAATTTGAGTGATAAATTCCACATTTTAGTTTAAATAGGAACCAATTAAGTTTTTTCTTTATTTATCTGTAAATGCTGTTCTCATTCCCCTTTGTATAGAACATCAGAGGTAAGAGGCAAGTTAGTGAGAATTGTCCCTTTTATTTGCAAAGGAGAAAAGGAAGGCATGCCTCAATGTGTTCAGTGGATGGCTGGTTTTATTGGGGGCGGGGAAACAGTGTTCGTTGAAATCTTTGTTTACTTTTAATTTTTCATATGGCATGTATGCGTGCCAACCATATCGTATATCAAAACCCTATAAGCACAACAGTCTCCTGTTCTCTAACACAATCCACTCTTTTATCCACATTAAGCAACAGGCTTGGTAATAGTTTCAAATTCAGCAAATTTAACTCCCTCCCCTTTCTTTTGCATCCTGTAATTTCTCTCTCTCTCTGGCTTTTCTTCGCAAACGAAGATTCAGGAAGGACTCATCCCGCACTTTCTGCAAGCGCGCTGATGACTAAAAAGGCCGATCCAAGATAGACAAGTCCGGTTGCAGAAAGCACAGCAGAAGGTTTCCTTGGGTGATGTTTCTGGGTTGTGATTCTTTCTGCGTTGTCATTTCTCTTCAAGACTTGTTCTCAATATCATGGACTCAATGCTGGTGATCCTTGCTTGCTCAAGGACAGCAACATTCGTCACATAGTCAGTCCAGTGTATATTTAGGATTGTGCGTAAACAGCGCTGATGGAAGCGTTCGAGGAGTCGTAAGTAGTGGCAATAGGTGACCCATGTTTCAGACCCATAAAGGAGAATAGACAGTACAATGGCTCTATACACACTGATTTTTGTGTTTTGCATCAGGTGTTTATTACTCCAGACTCTTGTAAAGTCTTCCAAATGCGCTATATGCCTTTGCTAATCTGTGATCGATCTCTTTGTCAATCTTGGCATCTGAGGAGATGATGCTTCCCAGGTAGGTAAACTGCTGAACGGACTTAAGCACAGATTTGCCGACGGCAACGTGGGGATGGTGGTGTTCGTCCTGTGGTGCAGGCTGGCAAAGAACTTCCATTTTCTTCAGGTTGACTTCCAGCCCAAACAGCTCTGCAGCTGTTGCGAAGCAGGATGTTAGGCGCTGCAGAGCTGCCTCTGTGTGGGCAACAAGGGCGGCATCATCAGCAAAGAGCATCCTGTAAAATCTTTAGCTTAACCCTTGGCTTCTTGCAAGACTGTCTAAATCTAGAAATACTTGTTTGCTATTCCTTAAATGGCGCTTCATTTAATATGATAGGAATTGTTTGGAATAGAAATAATATCTTGTGCAGCTCTGCCATTTTTATCACTGATGTTTTCCCTTGTAATTACAATTTTATCTCAATATCATGGCCTCAATGCTGGTGATCCCTGCTTGCTCAAGGACAGCAACATTCGTCACATAGTCAGTCCAGTGTATATTTAGGATTGTGCGTAGACAGCGCTGATGAAAGTGCTCGGGGCACGTTTCTAGGATGGAGGACCATCGCCTCCCAAAAATACTACTCTACGGTGAACTCGCCACGGGTCAGCGTAAGAGGGGCGCTCCAAAAAAGTGATACAAAGACTCCCTGAAACAACATCTCAGGCTTGGCCAAATTGATCACCAACAGTGGTCCGCCCTGGCCTCACATCGGGAGGCATGGAGACGCACTATCCACAATGCTGCAGCCTTATTTGAGAACTCACGACGAACAAGTCTTGAAGAGAAACGACAACGCAGAAAGAATCACAACCCAAAAACATCACCCAAGGAGACCTTCTGCTGTGCTTTTTGCAACCGGACTTGTTTATCTCGGATTGGCCTTTTTAGTCATCAGCGCGCTTGCAGAAAGCGCGGGATAAGTCCTTCCTGAATCTTCGTTTGCGAAGAAAAGCCAGAGGAGGAGGACAATTTTAACTTTTTCCATCTTTGCATGTCATTTTTTATTGATCTTTTTAATTTTTACAGATCTTAACAAAACATAAAACAGAGAAGGTACATTTTTTAACCTATATAAAACCATCAATATCGTGAAGTTTCAACAAGTAAAATCGTCAAGTTGGCAGGCAGCGTTACCCTTGTCAAGTTTATGTTGGTGGGATCAGGACGTTGTGGCAATATTCTATTATGTTTGCGGTGACATCAGATTTTCAAATGTGTCCTCCCACACACAGATTTAAGTGAGTTGACAATGGCGCCATGCCAGGAACTTTGGAATGTACATAGTCAATAAGTGGAAACTAGCGTTCAATAAAGCTTTTTGAAATAAATCTACATATTTGTGTGTTCATTTTGTCCGCCAATTTTATCTAACAGTCAGAGATCCCACACATGTTTCCACCATCTTTCCACACTGACCTCTCCCGTTTTCCATGTGGATGCAATTTCTGTCCACGTAGCTACAAGGGAAAATGAGATCAAGGATTGGTGCTTCAGACCCTTGTTCTTACCAATATAGAGTGACAACGAAAGGAGTGACAGCCAGAAGTTTATCCCTTGGTTGGTCACCATTTCTAATTGCCCAATTATCTCTTGCTAAACAGCCATAGACTTTTGGGCAGTCCAGCCACATGTGCTGATATGTCTCCTGTGCAGCACATCCCCACCAACAGGTTGGCAGCATGCTTTTAACTGTATTGCTAACCATACCGGGGTCATATACCACCAATGGATGAGTTTTGCAGTTGTTTCTCTGGCTCTGGCAGATCTGGACTTAAAAGGAGGAGAGGACCATAGATGTGACCAATCTAAATCTGGTATGACTATGCAAAGGTCTGTTTCCCAGGGTTTTTTTAGGCTCTGTATGGTGCCATACGTACACTCCACCAAAGTGGTATGGCTCAAGGAGGCTAGCCCCTTGGTGATAAAGTCAGGAGCCATACATTTCTGTTCATAGAAGGTTAAAGAGCACAGGAAATTATGTGTGGCTGTCAATTTAGTGCCAAAAGAGATAATTTGATTTAACTGATGGCAGGAGACAGGGTACCGTGCAGTTGGCCAATCAAGTGTTTCTCTAGATTTTAGTTTACACTTGGAGAACAAGTGTTGAATTAGAGGGATGCCTCTCATTTCCCAGTCTTTGAACTGTTTTATCCTATCCGGGCTGTAAAAATTAGGATGCAGTAAGAATGGAGATTTTGGGGAAGGAGCAGGCACAATAGTGTTTTTCCATTTGGACCAGATTAGCAATGATGCCCATAGCCAAAGATTGGAAATAGAGCCAAATTCCATTTTTTTAATAGTTTTTAAAAACATTGCATGTTTGAGGGAAAACTTACTATCTAGTTCCATCTCCAACCATGGCACCATATGGTCTCCACGTATTAATAGGGAAGTTTGGCAGAGCTGAAAGGCTTCATAGTAAAGTTTTATTTCAGGAATCGCTAAGCCGCCTGACTTGGTGGGTAAGTGCCTAGCTGTTTTTCTAAATCTGGGCCGTTTATGATTGAAGATGAAGGAGCTAAGAAGATTCTGCCACAATTTAAATTTAGTTGGGGGGGGGGGGTCAATGGAATCACCTGAAAAAGAAAAAAAAAGCCAGGGCACTGTAAACGTTTTTGTAAGGGCTATCCTGCCTAACAGACTCTGATGCAGATGTTTCCATTCTCTCAGTTGATTAGTTATCCATCCAGTAACTTTCTTATAATTCCTATGCATTAATTGATGACTGTCCTTTGTTACACAAATGCCCAAGTAAGTAAAACCTGAAGGATAAAGACGGAGTTTGGTCATATCTTGCAGTTCCTTCTGGTTTTTGTGGTGGGTTTTAAGGCATAATAGTTTAGACTTTGTGAAGTTAATTCTGAGACCCGCGAATACATCAAATGCATCTGAGATTATTTTCAGTTGTGGGGAGGAAGTTCTAGGTTGCTCCAAAAAGATCAGTAAATAAATTAATTTTGTGAGTTTTGGTAAGTTTCATTTTTTACATCCATCTGTGTGTCTTCCTTTACAATTTTACAGTACCTTAATATATACTCACAAAATCTCAAATTTAGCAAAATGTAACATCACCGTCCATTATATTTACTAAGTAAAGATGGATCTCTTTCGGCAGGCCTTTCCTAATTAGATCCCAGCCTCAGGAGCTCCTGGCCTCTTTTAGTCTGCTGGCTATCTATTATTTTTTAATGTGATTTTAGATTAGTTTTTAATTTATACTGGTTTAATATCTTTTTATGGGGGAGGGTGGGGTGGGTGGTGTTTAGGGATTTTAATCTGTATTTGTATTTTAATTTTTGTAAGCTGCCCCGATTGTTTTTAACAGAGGGGCGGGGTAAAAATAAATATGATGATGATGACGATGTAGACTTCCTGCCACCCAGCTACTGAAATACTAAAGTTTGTATTTTCCTTCCCAACATAAAAAAACATCTTGAACACGCTGACTATAAATTCTTCTTAAGTATTACTAAGTGTAATTTTCAATACCTTAAATAAACAAAGAAAAAAACAGAGAAAGCAATTACAGTAGCACCCCTGTATCCACTGATTCGCCATCTGCTGATTCAATTATCCACGGTTGGTGACAGTGGGGGGGGAGGAGGGGGCATCTCCCTTTGCCCCCCAGATGGCTTCTGTGGCGGCAATGGCAACAGGGGGATGAAGGGAGGGGAGGGGAGGAGAGGTCTTGTCTCCCATCTACCTTCACCCCCCTGGGATGGCTCCCATGGTGGCAACTGCAATGGGGGAGTATTCACTATTATCTGTGGGGGAGGGGCTGGAACCAATCCCCCACGGACACGGGGGTCCTCTGTACACCCCTCAGCATTAGTTCATACCGATATCTATAAATAATCCTTTTTCAATTTATCATGACAATTTTAAATTCCATTTCTTTTCCAATTCTTTTTAACATTCTTCTAACACTCTTGATGTTTGAGTAATGATCCATATTTAGCATAATATGAAAGCTTATCAATTTCCATAAAATCTAATAACTTTAAGAGCCATTCTCTTGTTTGCGACACATCTTCTGCTTTCCATTTTGGGGGAAAGATCAATCTGTCTGCCATTATCATGTGAAGTAAAAAAAAATTCCCTTGGATTTGAGATTAGTCCTCTATGATGTTTAGCAGATACATTTCTGGTTTCACTTGCACATTGATTTCTACCATTTCAGTGATCAACTTAGGCATCTGCTTCCAATATCTTTCTGACTTGTTGTGTGGTAGCCATGTTCAGAAACTTAGCAAAAAGTATATTTTAATATGCCTTTTCCATATTGCTAATTGCTAATTGCTAAATTGCTACTTGCAAATAATGAAATGTGCTTGGGTTGCAATGACAGAGTGAACTATGTTTGAGGTAAAGATCAGATAACAAACACTGCTGAATGTTCTGACAACATTTGAGGTTAAAGTGACAGAGACCTTAACATGGAGACATTGCAAACTGCTTATCTTGCTACAGTCTGTAACTGATTTCCTGAAATGTAAACAGTATTGTAAGGAAGGAAAACCAAATATGGGTTTCAGAAACCATGAAACCACCAGATGGGCGGAGGGGAGTGCACCTGTTTGTATTTCATAACATACTGTATTTTTCTATAAAAAGTTGCTTTCAAAATGACTTGACACTCTTGGCCTTTTCGGAAATTATTCCACCAAGGCTCCGCGCGAATAATAAAGCTCACTTTCTCAGATTCTCTGTGGTCCTGCGTCTGGTTCCTGCTACAGTTGCAAGACAAGCAGTACAGTCGTCCCTTCACATTCGTGGGGGTTAGGTTCCCCAGACCCCCGCGAATGTGAAAATTCCGCGAATAACAACTGCCCTCCCCCTCCCCTGCCAAAGCGACCATGGGTCCTCCAGAAGCCCCATAGTCACTTTCCCCCACCTCCCCCTCCCTCCCAAGGCCTTCACGGGGCCTCTGGAGACCCTCCCGAGGCCCCGTGGATGCCTCCCCAGCCCTCCCCCCTCCCGCCCAAGTCCTCAACAGGGCCTCTGGAGCATCTCCGGAGGCCTCGTGATCGCCTCCCCGGCCCTCCCCCCTCCCGCCCAGGGCCTTCATGGGGCCTCTACAGTGTCTCCGGAGGCCCCATGGAGGCCTCCCCGGCCCTCTCCCCTCCCTCCCAAGGCCTTAATGGGGCCTCCAGAGCGTCTCCAGAGGCCCCATGGAGGCCTCCCCGGCCCTCCCTCCTCCCTCCCAAGGCCTTCATGGGGTCTCCAGAGGCCCCGTGTCGCTGCTTTTGGGAGGGGGGGCCTCCCAAAACCCGCAAATATTCAAAAACGCGAGTGTTCAGTTCGCAAATGTGGAGGGGCAACTGTACTTACATCCTGGGTTTTTTGGGGGGAAGGGTTTTCCGAGGCCTAAAATGGCCCAGGGAGGGCTAAAAAACTGTTGAAAATGCCTCCCACGGCCCCTAGAAGATATTGTAGGGCATTTGGGGGGCAAAAAATGTGGGGGGGGCAGTTTGGGGAAATTAGGGAGGGGGCACAGCCCTACAAGATCTCCTAGGGGGCTAATGTAGCCTCCTAGCCTCCCACAGTTGCCCATACCTGACCTAAAGAGTGGAGCCAAAAACTGTTGGATAGAGGAAGCTCTGGACATGTAGCCTTCTTCTCACTCAGACAAGACGACTTTGCAGTGTTTAAAAATAGTCTATTGAAACCTGGACAATCTTCTTGTATGCTCACAGCCTGACCAGCAAATTAGGGGACAGGGATTTGAGCTGTGCTGAACAGGGTTACACTCCTGAAATCTCAGGTTTGTGGCTTGGGCATACACTCAGACTGGAGGCTCAAGTTTCAGCGATAGCCCAAGAGTGCATTTGCACAGTTAAAACTAATGTACCAGCTGTATAAGAACCAGTGGCAATTGATATTTTCATCCTGTAATAATTCTTGAGTTTTCAGTATATATGTTTTCCACTTTTTTTCAAAATGTAAGAAAAATTTAAAAGAGAAATAAAATCAGAAGGAATAGAAATAGAAAAAACAAAATTAGATATATTGTTATAAGAGGAAAAGAAAAAAAAAACCGCTTTCCAAAATATATAAGATCCTAATAAACATTGGTTTAGAAAAAGAAAGAATTTAAAATTATATGATAAAATGGGCCCAAAATATCAGACATGCAATTCAATTAGATCCATGGGAGAAAACATGGAACAAAAATCTGTCATTTACCAAAAGTTACAACATAAAAGAAAACTTTATTAAATGATCTTTTGATGGTATTTGATGCCAGGAAAATTAGCAAAAATATACAAAAATTCTTCAGATAAAATGTTAGAAATGTGGAAAAACAACTGGAACATTTTTTCATGTGTGGTGGATGTGTGAGAAAGCAAAGAAATATTGGAAAAGAATAAATATTTTAATCACTAAAACATTCAAAATAGATTATCTGTGTGAACCTGAAATTTAGCTCTTAAACATGCTTCATGATATAAGTATACAAATATAGGTACAAAAAAAATTTGGGAAGAATCTTCTCTATATGGTAATGGCAGCTAGAATAATTTACACCAAAAAATGGAAAAGCCAAGAAATACCATCAAATGCAGACTGGGTTATAAATTTACAAAACATGTCCGAGATGGACAGGTTAACAATTATAATGAATGAAAGGAAAACATTGAAAAGTAGTGATGTTTGGAAGGAATTAATTCCCCTATGGAAAGAAAATTGGGGAGAATTAGCAATTATAAGTATAGACATTTAATATAAATAAAAACATGAAAAGACAGAGTAGAGGTGATACAAGGGAGAAGGGGATGATAATCCTGATATTATCAAATCGGGAAAGAAAAAGGAAGTTTGTTATTGTTATATTTTTGTGAGTTTTGTTTTATGTAAATATCTGTTATGTTGATTGAAATGATTGAAATGTATTGATGTCTATGTAATTGTATTTTAATATGGTAAAAAACTGAATTAAAAAAAACCGAATGCACTAGCTGTGCCCGTTTCTTGAGAAGCCAGATCAGGCTGTCATAACTAACACATGCCTTGATTACATACCAGTTGAATTACTGCAATGCACTCTAACTAGATTTTCAGACAACACTGTTATAGCGTTACTATTCCACTATATTTGCTATGGCTGCCTCATATTGAATCCTGGGATTTGCAGTTTAGGGAGGGGCATTTACAACTCTCAGCCAGAGCTCTTAGGCCTCACTAAACTACAAACCCCAAAATTCCACAGCAGGAAGCCAGAGCAGTTAAACTGGAATAGTAACACTATAACAGTGTAGTCTGAAAATCTCCTTAGTGGGGCTGCCTTTGGAAACCAAAGAATTTCTGAGACACTGCAGATCAGGGTGCTGGGAAATATCATCTGCAGGGCGACACTGAGAACAGGCAGCCATAGAGACCCCTCAGGGTCCTGCCACAACAGCTTGTCTCAAGTCGCCCTGCAATCAGGAGAGTGCTATGGATGTATTTTCCCAGTGCCTCGATCTGCAGCACCTCGGCAACCCTTTGGTTGGGGCACTGCCTAGCAGAAAAGGTAGGGGTTGGGGGTCATGTTTGGTTGTTAATGATTGTAAAGCTGAGCCCCTTGCAGTTATGAGATTGTAGCCAGCATGATGTAGTGGTTTGAGCATTGGACTATGACTCTGGAGAACATGGTTCAGATCCCCACTTGGCCATGGAAACCCACTGCATGACCTTGGGCAAGTTACACTCTCTCAGCCTTGGAGAAAGGCAAAGGCAAATTCCCTCTGACCACATATTGCCAAGAAATCCCTGTGATAGGTTTGCTTTAGGGCAGTGGTGTCCAACCTGTGGCCCTCCAGGTATTTTGGTCAAGAAGAGGAATGGCCTCTGCCTGCCTTAAGATCCCTCTAGTCCATCTTAACTGACCACAGTAGGCCTGGGAAACTAATATCACCACTTTTCTTCTGTATGATTATTAACATATTGTCTGAAGAAACCAGTGAAGCTTTGAAAGCTTGCATGATATATTCTCTGCATTTTAGTTGGCCCAATAAAGATATCACTGTTTTGTGGATTTTATTGTATGGCCAACATAGCTACCCTGGATAAATGAAGTAGCCATGCAGGGACGGTTGAAGGGCCCAGAGGCATCTGCAGCTGCAGGGGCCCCCGTCATAACCATTCTCCTGCAAAAACATTATTAGTAATAATCTGAATATCCTGTACTGTGAATTGGTTAGGTTATGGGCTCCCCAAAACAAATCGTTGCAGGACCCCTCAAAATTCTTTAAACTGGTCCTGTAGCCATGAGTGACTACAGTGGGGGATGGGGGTCTAGATTCACTCCCATATCACCCCAGTGGGGTGCAGCATGCCTGAAAATGTAACTTGGAGGTAACCAGAAGTCACTTCCAATTTAAGTGTGTGTGTGTGTGTGTGTGTGTGTGTGTGTGTGTCAAAGTGAGCAATCAGATGCTCCTCCAAGAGCAGCAATTGACCCGTGTGATTTCTTACCTATGTTCTTTAAAAGCAGGGTTGAGTTGTTCATGGGAGACTTGAAACCTCCCCAAAAACAGGTTGAGGGGCACACTTCACCCCTCCCCATAATAAAGAATAAAGGCAAGGACCACTCAAACTCAAGACCATTTTTCTTTTACTGGATACACATTAATTGATAAATCACATAAACCAGTACAGGGACTCATATTCAGCTTCACATAAACATGGAATCTGTGGAATTACCTTACAGGTTTACTATGTTTGTTTCCATTTGTTTTGATGAATGAATGATTTGCCGAAAGAGTTTTTCCTGTAGATATTCTAAACATTTTGATTAATCTTAAAAGAATTCCCAGCCAACGTCTGGAGAGAGGGGCAAATAAGGCTCTGAGAAAGTGCTTGATGTTCCCTTCTCCAATCTTTCTATACATATCTTTGTCTTCCAGTCACTCCATTCTGTCACACTCTCCAACTACTCAGTATGTTCCCTAATATCCAATACTATTGAACACTGGGGAGGGAGGTCTTTCCCTACTTAGGATTCAAAGACATAGGCTGTTGCCACACTGCAGAAATAATGCAGTTTGACACTGCTTATATAGAATGGCTTCATCCTGTGGAATCCTGGGATTTGTAGTTTGCTGTGACACCAGAGCTCTCTGACAGAGGTTAAATATCTCACAAAACTACAAATCCCAGAATTCCATTGCATTGAGCCATGGCAGCTAAGGCACTGTCAAATTGCATTACTGTATTTCTGAAGTGTGGCAGCAGCCATACCTGTTAAGTCTGGATCAGTATGCAGAGGGATCCTGTAGCACCTTTTAGGCTTACTGAAAAAAACCTACGAACTTCATTCTCTCAATTAGTCTCAAAGGCTACAAGATTTCTTTGCATTCCGACTTAGTTGTTTTCTGCCAATGCCTCTTCCCTCATGTGTGGGTGGTGCAGTTTTGGCTACATAAACAGAAGCAACAAAACCAAAAACAGGATAGTTGCTCCCATCAGCAATGCGAACAGAATTAGAGCTGAGATTTGTCAGTACAGGAATCAAGCAGAGACTGAAGGATTTAATTTTTATACACTTACTTTCCATGGCTGCACAGCCTAGCCTGACTTCTTTTTTTATAATGACACATCATACTGAGCTCTCTTGGAACCCAAATATCAGAATCTTTTTCTCTTGCATACATTCTCTTGTATATTTCGGTTTTACCCTCTAAACCTCCATGTGTTTTTGAAAAAGCCTAATGATCTCATCACTTGGAACATAATTCTCCAGATTTTGCTATGCTGTTTAGCAGATGTAGTGACGTAAACCTCCTCAGTTCCTCCCAGAGTGACTGATCCTTGTCTTTACATCTTTTTCTTTCATCATTATACTGTATGTTTGAGTAATACCTAGGACCATAGAAGCTGCCTTATACTAGCTCAGAATTTTGACTGGCAGGATGCTTTCCTGGTCCTACTTGGAGATCCCTGGTGGTCTCCCATCCAAGTATGAAACAAGCTTGACCTTTCTTAGCTTCTAAAATCAGACAAGATTGGATTATTCTGGGTGGTATGTTGGACTAAATATGATGGGTTGACTATCATCAAGATGCAATTGCTTAAAAGGAAAAAGGATGTAACCAAAAATTAGCTCCATTAAGGATCTTCTTCCACCAGGAAAAACTAGGGGATCATAGAATCATAGCTGGAAGAGACCACGAGGGCCATCCAGTCCAACCCCCTGCCATGCAGGAATAAAAAAAAATCAAATCATTCCCGACAGATGGCCATCCAGCCTCTGTTTAAAAACCTCCAAAGAAGGAGAGTCCACCATACTATGAGGTAGTGTATTCCACTGCCGGACAGCTTTTATAGCCAGGAAGTTCTTTCTAATGTTTAGGTGGAATCTTTGGGGTTTGGTTCTAGGACCCTCCCCCCTGTGGATACCAAAATCCATGAATACTCAAGTCCCATTATATGCAGTGGCATAGCAAAATGGTATCCCTTATATGATGGTAAAATCAAGCTTTTTGGATTACTATTTTTAAAGAATATTTTCAAGCCATGAATACTTAAATCTGTGGATACCAAATCCATGGATATGGAGGGACAACTGTAATTTGAACCCATTGCTCCGTGTCCTAGTCTCTGGAGCAGCAGAAAACAAGCTTGTTCCATCCTCTGTATGACATCCCTTCAAAAATTTAAACATGGACATCATGTCTCCTCTTAACCTTCACTTCTCCAGGCTAAACATACCCAGCTCCCTAAGACACTCCTCATAGGGCATGGCTTCCAGATCTCCCATCATCCTGATCACCCTCCTCTGGAAATGTTCCAGCTTCTCAATAGCCTTCCTGAATTTTGGTTCCCAGAACTGGACACAGTACTGTATTTCAGGTGAGGTCTGACCAACGCAGAATAGAGTGGCACTATTACTTCCCTTGAACTAGACACTATACTCCTATTGATGCAGCCTAGAATAGCATTGGCTTTTTTAGCTGCTGCATCACACTGCTAACTCATGTTCAGCTTGTGATCTACTAGGACTTCTAGATCCCTTTCGCATGTACTGCCATCAAGCCAGATGTCACCCATCCTATATCTGTGCATTTCATTTTTACTGCCCAAGTGTAGTATCCTACATTTCTCCCTGTTGAAATTCATTTTGTTAGTTTTGGCCCAGCTTTCTAATCTGTTCAGGTCATTTTGGATTCTGAGCCTGTCCTCTGGGGTATTAGCTCCGCCCAGGGCCGGTTTAACCTGTCTGCCAAATCAGCATTGGCAGGGGCCCCCGAGGTCAAGAGGGGGCCCCGAGGTCAAGAGAGGGCCCCGTGTTGGCCTCCTTAATATGAAAATAATGGGATTTCTGGTTTAAAATACCATAGAGTTGCCTTGGAAGGCCTAGAAAAGGGCTAGGGAAGACACATTTTCTAGGAAGACTCTATGGTAGGTGTGCTGTTTTGTGTCCCATGGATAATGAATCCAGGGATACGGGGGTCCTACTATAATCTGAACATCCTGTACGGTGAATAGGTTAGGTTACATTGACCTGAGATAAACATATGGGGGCCCCAAAGTAAAGCATTGCAGGGGGCCCCAAAATTCCTTAAACCGGTCCTGGCTCCGCCTCCTAATTTGGTGTCATCTGCAAACATGATAAGCATACCCTCTATTCCCTCATCAGTCATTGATAAAGATGTTGAATAGCACTGGTCCCAGGACAGAACCCTGTGGTACCCCACTAGTCACTAGTCACTTATCTCCAGGATGAAGAGGAGCCATTGGTGACTACAGCCCCTTGCTCCCCCTATTCAGCATTCAGAAAAGGTGTGTCAGAACTAAAAGGGGGAAATTTTACCTGGTCAAAAAACACACACAAAACCGCATACCTGGTCAAGACACTCACCAACTACATGGGAGTCTGGGGGAACAAGAGTGCAAAGTATTTGACTTAATTTCATCACACATAAATATCAGAATGGAGTTTCATTACAGGAAGATTGGAGGAAATTTCACTTAACAGAGAATATTTTATTATTGGGATAGATAATGATGCCACGATAGCATTAAAGTTGGGTCAATGTATTAGTTACCCTTATTTATGTGAAGTCGAAAGCTTTCACGGGTGACATCCATAAATTTTCCTTGGTTTTTTTCCAGGCTGTGAGGCCATGTTCTGGAAGAGTTTATTTCTGACGTTTTGCCTGCATCTGTGGCTGGCATCTTTTATTTCCACCCAGAAACTAGCCATTCAAATACACAAATTTACATATCCTCCCCAACAGGGGTTCACAGTATATAACCTCCCCCCACACACACACACTCCTACCCAACCATTCTCTGAAGATGCCAGCCACAGATGAAGGTGAAATGTCAGAAATAAACTCTTCCCGAACACAGCCTTACAGCCCAGGAAAAAACCCAAGGAAAATCTATCCTTATTTATTTTTACCCTATCAGGGTTTGTGTTGATTTGCTAAAAAATTTTTTTTGCAGAAAATAGCAGAATTGGAAATAACAGAAGTAGCATTTTACAGACATGGAAACTGTATTGGTTATATTCTTTGCTGGCAGTTACTCAAAACAAATGTTCCATCTCAGGCAAAGATATGTTTTCTGCATATTGTCAAATACCTTTGATTCTGTACCCACAAACATTCCCCCAGACATGGGGCATTTTTTACTCTCTGCCATACAATTGAAGTTTCCATAGCACTGGAAAATAACCCAGAAGTCAATCAAGGCAGATATGCCTAAATTAGGGTTAAAACTGTATAACACCAGTATTAAGCTTTTGAAGCTTTAGACATTTCAAAGAGAAATAAGTCAGAAAAACTGAAGAGCCATAGTACAACTAAAGGAACAAACACCATTTTCTCATAATACTATGGCTTAAAAATCCCTTCAATTTATTCCAAGTTTAGCTTATGTTAAATATAAAGTTTACTCCTCTGTACTGTGTCATTAAAACATCTCAGCTGCTTTCTGAACTCAAAAGAATGAAAATAGCAGTTAGGATTGTCAGTTTGATGAAATGCTTGCTGAGACTTGAAGCCAAAATACATGCTGGCTTCCTTTGTAGAGCCAAACAGGTACCTAGGGTTCTATGGCAGTTTGTTAATCAGGCAAAAATGGAGTATTTAGACCAATTTTTAAATTATAACCAGCATCTCAGAACAAGAATAGGAGCAATGAAAATCTAGATTTTATACTGGAGAGGGATATTGACTCAGACCTTAAACTGATGTTTAAAGTGAAGACAGACATTATCATAAAATCTCCTTTAAAAAAAAAAACTAAATAGAAATGATCCATTAATTTATATATACAATCGGACTCCCTTATCTGCGGGGGGCGGCGGTTGGTTCCCGGACTTACCACAGATACCAGAAACTGCAGATAACAGCAAATTCTATTAAAATAAAGACTTTCCAGTGAAAACATAACGTAGAGTTCTGTTGCAGGACCTAGAAGATGCCAAGAGGATGCCTCTCTAGGCATCTTCCAGAGTGACTCTATGGTATGCATCTCTATTTTGTGTCCCACAGATAACTGAAACTGCAATTATTGGTCCCAAAAATACAGGGGTCCAACTGTATATCTAATAGAGGAGGGGAAGGTAATCTAAACTGCTGGTTTGTTTGTTTTAAAATCCATTCTACAGCCACTTCCTTTGCCTGTTTGATGGGTTTTAATAAATATAAGATCCAAATAGTTTCCCAAAATAATTATTAAAACGTCTCACCAGAAGGATTTGTCCTTTAAACCAGGAATTAGATTCAATATTTGCAAATAGTGTAATGTTTCTAATACAACTCTTCAAGGATTTAAAGGAGTGAAATCTCTGCCAAGTGTAGTCCCTACCCCTCCCTCCCTGGGCACGCCACCTCCTTCCTCACTGGCTGGGCACATCTCTCTACAGTAATTTAGCAGCCAGGGAAGGGCAAGAGGTACCAAAGCAGTGTCCAGCTGTGTTCTATCAGATGGATATATGAAGGTTATGTCATTCTCCTGGACCTTTGGGGGCGGGGATGTCCAAGGACACCCAGAAAGAGGTCTGCTTCTTTATGTGTCTGGCTGCACCAGATGCTACCTGGCCACAACCTGGCCCCTAAATGCCTGGAGGATGGCATCCAGCCAGCAAGGAAGTCAACTGTGTGTGTTGTAGACAGGGATGCTGGATGCCTCTGGCCACACAAACCAAAAAATAATTTGCAATTATGCCTATCTATGTCACGAACAGAACTCCAGCCATTTGTTTAACCAGAGGCACAATGAGAGAGTTCCTTTCCCAAATTCCTTCTGTATGCTAGGCGTTCACCAATGTTCATTTATTTATCAAAGCACATTTCACATTTAAAAGTTCTCTCTTCTATGCAGATTTCTTGATGTGAAGTAAGGTTTCAACTCAGTGGCCACTATCATGCAACATATAAAGCCAGGGAACCATGGGAAACTTGGTTTATGGTATAGGGACAGTGTGACAGTGCATGCTACCCACTTGTAGCTGATACACTTAAACAAACCATGAAACTTCGCTCCATGGTTTGTTTATTGTTTCGGTTTGCTGGCAGGCAAGTCCTGTGCTTTCACCAAAGCAATTCTCATATTCCAGAGATTTAAACGGTTTCTCCCCTGTGTGGACTCTTTGATGGTAGATAAGGCTTCTGTTCTGACTGAAGCTCTTTCCACATTCCAGGCATTTATATGGTTTCTCCCCTGTGTGAATTCTTTTATGTACAGTAAGGTTTGCACTAAGTCTAAAGAGCTTTCCACACTCCTGGCATTTAAAGGGTTTCTCCCCTGTGTGGACTCTTTGATGGAAACTAAGGCTCCTGTTCTGCCTGAAGCCTTTTCCACACTCCAGGCATTTGTATGGTTTCTCTCCTGTGTGAACTCTTTCATGGCAAATAAGAGAGTCTCTCTTCATGAAGGCCTTGCCACACTCTAGGCATTTAAATGGCTTCTCCCCTGTGTGGTACCTTCGATGGATGGTCAGGTATTCATGCCTTAGAAAACTCTTTCCACATACCAGACACTTGTATGGTTTCTCTCCTGTGTGAATTCTTTTGTGTGACATGAGATGTGAATCCTGACTAAAATTCTTTCCACACTCTAAGCATTTAAAAGGTCTCTCCCCTGTGTGAATTCTGTGATGGCGGATAAGGCTTCTGTTTTGACGGAAGCTCATCCCACATTCCAGGCATTTATAGGGTTTCTCGCCTGTGTGTACTCTTTGATGTATGACAAGTTGCCCGCTCTGGCTAAAGCTTGTTCCACACTCCAGACATGTAAATGGTTTCTCCCCTGTGTGGGTTCTCTGGTGGCGAGCAAGGCCATTGCTCTGACCAAAGCACTTCCCACATTCCAAACATTTAAATGGTTTCTCCCCTGTGTGCACTCTTTGATGATCTGTAAGGTGATGGTGGCTACGGAAGCTCATTCCACATTCTGCGCATGTATATGGTTTCTCCCCTGCGTGCATCCTTTGATGGTAGGTAAGGCTCGTGCTCCAACTGAAGCTCTTTCCACATTCCTGACATGTATACAGTTTCTCCCCTGTATGAACTCTCTGATGGATGGTCAACAGCTCATGTCTAGGGAAACACTTCCCACATTCCAGGCATTTATATGGTTTCTCCCCTGTGTGGACTACTTGATGGTATGTAAGGCTTATGTTCTGGCTGAAGCTCATGCCACATTCCAAGCATTTAAAGGGTTTCTCCCCTGTGTGGATTCTCTGATGGCAGCTGAGGCCTGTGCTTGAACTGAAGCTCTTTCCACACTCCAGGCATTTATATGGAGTCACTCCTGAGTGTATCCTTTGATGTATCGTAAGCTGTCCACTCTGGCTAAAGCTTTTTCCACATTCCACACACTGAAATGGTTTCTCCCCTGTGTGTACTCTCTGGTGGTCTGTAAGCTGATTATGGCCACGGAAGCTCTTTCCACATTCCAGACATTTATATGGTTTCTCCCCTGTGTGTATTCTTTGATGGTAGGTGAGGCCCGGACCTGAATTGAAGTTCTTTCCACACTCCAGGCATTTATATGTTTTTTCCCTTGGGTGATTTCTTTGATGTATAATAAGTCGCCCACTCTGACTGAAGCACTTTCCACACTCTAGACATTTATAGGGTTTCTCGACTATAAGTTCATGCTGCTGGTAAGCAAGGCCTGCACTCTGACTGAAGTATTTTCTTGATTCAAGACACTGAAATGGTTTCTCCTCTGTCTGCATTCTCTGGTGGTGGCTGAGGCTCTTTTCATATTCCATCCGTTTAATTGGCTTCTCTGTTGGGCAGGCTTCCCAGTGATTGTCTAGTGTTGACTTAAGCACATTCTTAGCTGAAAAAGACAAAAAAAGATGAAATGATTGGAAAGAAAGAACTGCATTTTCCAATGAAGGAACAGAACAATTATGTGGTAGAGAATGCTGGAATATAAAAGCAGTTTTTACTGATGATGTCCACAAACATTGGTGGCAAGGCCACCCCTAACAGAAACTGGGTTCCACAAATTTTATCTTAACCCTCTTTGGCTTGGGGCCAGGCTACCTACAGGATTGCCTTCTCCTGCACACTCTGCCCTGTACCCTTCAGTCCTCTGGGGAAAATTTAATTCAAGTCATGAGAACAAGGCTGGCCACTGTCACCCAAAGGACCTTCTCTGCCACTGCTCCCAGACTGTGGAATGGCTTGTTGGAGGAGATCCGGCACCTTGATGATTTGGGTGCTTTTAAGAAAGCTGTTAAGACAGATCTCTTCTGGCAGGCCTTTCCAGATTAGGTCAGATGCCTAGCCATTACTTTGATACTCTCCACCTTGTCACTTTTATTCCCCATTTTATTCCTTTTTTATTTTAAGTGTATTTTAATATATGTATTTTATATTTAAATCTTAACTGATTGACTACTGTAGAGATGGTTTAATGATGTTTTAACATCATTAATGATGGTTTAATGATGTTTCACCTGCATCTGTGGCTGGCATCTTCAGAGAACCTCTGAAGATGCCAGCCACAGATGCAGGCGAAACGTCAGAAAGAAACTATTCCAGAACACGGTCTCACAGCCTGGAAAAAAACCAAGGAAAATCAATGCACAGACTCCTGCTTCATCTCTGAGCACAAAGGGCTGGCTAGGACCTACAAAGCCTGAAACAAACTCAAGACTGAAAAGAGTTACTTCTTAGTTCTCCTTACTGTGGTTGGCGAAAAGGAGGTGGTGGGGCAAGGAGATGTTTGCAAAATCTATTCTTTAGCAAAAACAAGGGTATTGCTCCACTCAAGCCAGGACCTTTCTCCTTCCTGCTTCCAGGTACAGTTCCTCCAGCTGAAAATAAAGCACAGCTATAAGGATATACAGGTCAACCCCTGTATCCGCAGGGCATACGTTCGAAGACACCCCCTGTGGATACCTGAAACTGTGGATCATAGGGAACCCTGCTATTTTGAATGAGACAAACACCAGAAGCTGATCACAGAATCACATTAGAGGACCTAGAAATGCCTAGAGAGAACATATTTTTTCCAGACATGGATAAGTGAAACCATGGATACCAAATCCGTGGATACGGGGGTCGATCTGTACAATGTTACAGGACGTGTAGCACTTACACTTCCTGGAGGACTATCTAACCATTTGCAATATTTTCAGTTGGAGGGATGGAACCTGGAAACAGGGAGGAGAAGGATTGTGCCCTGGCTTATTTATGGTAAAGAATAGTTGTTAAAATCAGTCTTCCTGGCTCAGAAACTCCTCTCTCATCAGCCCCAGTTCCAGCCAATGGGGAAAATGCATTACCTGGGCCCCCTCCTGAATGACACTGTGGCAGCTAATAGAGTGTTTTGCCAGAATAACAGCATTAACAATTTTATTACTGTTACAGTATAGGTAGGGCTGGTACCTGTGTAGTATTACTTCCAAAATCTGGAAATTGCTTCATAAGAGATGCCTTCATAACCCCCTTTATAAAAAATTTCTTCAGCCATCAGGCAAAGACTATTTTATTTAGACAGATTAACACAATCTTTTTACTTCGCTAGTGAAAACTTATTGGCTTCTACTGCTTTTTGTTGTTGTTGTTGTTAGTCAGCTTATGGGCTACATGTAATAAGCTGGGAAATAAACAGAAATATTGTAAATAATAATAATAATAATAATAATAATTTTTTATTTTTAACCCGCCCCTCTGCTCGGCAATCAGGGCGGCTTACAACAACATTAAAACAACAGCAGGTTATAACAATATAAAATAAAATGCAGCCTCATGAGATTTTACACACACACACACACACACACACACACCAAGGATATACCTGGCAATCTTTCCTGGACACACAGCTCTTCTTTCTTTTCATTAAGCTGGAGGATGGTGTCAGATTTGGGCATCAGGGATCCATCTTAAAAGAACAAAATTGGACCTGTTATGTATTGTTGTTCTGATTGGAACAAACAAACAAACATTTAAGAGAGCCCAAATTGCATTCTCCCTGAAGGCAAGATTGTTTCAAACACCAGAACAAGAAGCAGAACAAATTCATTACAAGCATGAAATAATTTCTTTGGTGTCCACAGCTTGCTAAGCTAAGACAAAAATTCTGGGGAGGGGAGAACTGGGGTTATGGAAAAGATGTCGAAGAGACTCCTTTCACAATAAAAAGGTGTCCCTTGCCCATTTTTCAGGTCCCTCAATTGTTCCTACCACCACCACCTTTCCCCGCCCCCTGCCATAAAGGAGAACTGCTGCTACTGTAAGCTTTTAGAGTAATGATTTTCCTCTACAGCAGGAGTGGGCAAAGTACAGGCCATGGGCCACATATGGCCCTTGAGGGTCTAAAGTGCAGCCCCTGAACCCACTCAACACCTTAAATTTTTAAAAAATATAGTATTGTGGTTGTTTTTTGCCAATCCCCCTCCCCCAATTGCTCAAAACCAATGCAAAATGCAGCAGGTTTGCTCCCCCAATCTCTTTCTGCAACAATCTTGAGCTATTTGGGTAGTAAATATTGCCCAGGAAAATATATTTTTCAATAGTTTAGGGGTCTCTGGTACACTGGTATGGCCTGCTAGGGGGGCACAGGGGTGAAAATTGGCCTCAGTTCCTCTACAGTTGCCCACCCTCACTCTAAACTAAGGGGTAGGTGTTTTAGGTGTTTTCTTTAGTGCAGAGTGGTGATTTCTGCAACATTTCCCTCACAATCGGACGTGATTCTGCATTCATTTCCAGCTTTGAAAAAGAACAGGGAAGGTATTATGGCCCTTATTGGCTCAGGAGTCAAAGTAGCCCCCAGACCTAGTGAAATTGCTTACATCTGTTTTAGAACTATATTTGAGAGAAGGGAAGGCCTTATCTAAAGAGAAACCCCTTCTTTCAACATCACAGCATGTCCAAGCACTGGTGAAAGGTCCCCCTGTCTACAAAGGCCCCTGAATCCTTGCCCAGCCTGAAGGTGGGTGATGGCACCACATTGTGTGGCTTAGCCAGGATGTCCAAGGCACACCCTACCAGACACAGGCTTCCTTACTGGTGACATTCCTTTGGGAGAAAGGTGGAATAGAAATCAAGCAAAGAAATAAACATAAAATTAACAACTCTTCCTGGTAAACAAATAGAATTGGAGGAATATCAAGCCTTTAGGATCTTTCAAGAAACAGGGTCCGTACCCAGAGGTGCAACAGTCCCCAGCTTCTCCTCCATGGTTTCGTTCTGCAATGGTTTTTGTTCTGGATCTGGCAGGACCCCTTCCTCCTTGGCCAAATGTTCTGGCTCCACCTCCTCAAAGGACATTGGGGCCTGGGAAAGAACAGAGAATTTCTGATTACACAATAAATGAACAAGCAAGTATAACTAGACTATCTACTCTTTTTGGCCAGATGTTCTCTGTCCCCTTTTATGGTTAGATTCAGACCTCTCTTCTGTGAGGCATACAGCAAGCATTCACAGAATCATAATTAAAAGAGACCACAAGGGCCATCCAGTCCAATCCCCTGCCAGGCAGAAATACACAATCAAAGATTTTCCTTGGGTTTTTTCCCCCTCAGATACAGGCGAAACGTCAGAAACAGATACACAGATACAGGCAAAACGTCAGAAATAAACTCTTTCAGAACACGTCCTCACATCCCAGACAAAAACCAAGGAAAATCTATGGATGCTGGCCATGAAAGCCTTCGACTTCACACAATCAAAGAATCTGACAGATGGCCATTCAGCTTCTGTTTAAAAACCTCCAAAGAAGGAAACTTTACCCCACCCGGAGGCAGCATATTCCACTGTCCAACAGCTCTTACCGTCAGGAAGTTCTTCCTAATGTTTAGGTGGAATCTCTTTTCCTGTAGTCTGAGTCCATTGCTCCATGTCCTAGTCTCTGGAGCAGCAGAAAACAAGCTTGCTCCCTCTTTAATATGACATCCTTTCAAGTATTTAAACATGGCTATTGTGTCCCCTCTTACCCTTCTCTCCTCTAAGCTAAGCATTCCCAGTTCCCTAAGCCGCTCCTCATAGGGAATGGCTTCCAGACCTTTTACTATTTTGGTAAAATGGTAAAATTTTACCATTTACCTCTGGACACATTCCAGCTTATCAGTATCCTTCAACTGTGGTGCCCAGAATTGGACACAATATTCCAGGTGAAGTCTGACCAAAGCAGAATAGAGTAGTGCTATTACTTCCCTTGATGTAAACACTATACTCCTATTGATGCAGCCTAGAATCACATTGGCTTTTTTAATTGCAGTGTCACACTGCTGACTCAAGTTCAGCTTGTGGTTTATACAGACTCCGAGATCCCTCTCACAAGGTCAAGCCCGTTGTCACACATTGTATATCTGTGCATTTCATTTTTCTCCCTGTTAAAATTAATTTTGTTAGTTTTGGCCCAGCTCTCTAATGTGTTAAAGTTATTTTGAATTCTGATCCTGTCCTCTGAGATATTAGCTACCTCTCCTAATCTGATGCCATCTGCAGATTTGATAAGCATGCCCTCTACTTCATTATCCAAGTCATTGTTGAATAGCACTGGACCCAGGACAGAACCTATGGCACCCCACTAATCACTTCTCTCCAGGATGAACACCCTTTGGGTTCGGTCAGTCAACCAATTACAAATATACTTAATGGTAGCATTGTCTAGCCCACGTTTTACTAGTTTGTTTGCAAGAAGGACATTGTCAAGGCCTTACTGAAATCAAGATATGCTATATCCACAGCATTCCCTTTATCTACCAAGCTTGTAACTATTAAAAAAAAGCTATAAGATTAGTCTAGCATGACTTATTTTTGAGAAACCCATGTTGACTTACAACATTCTTTTCTAAGTGCTTAAAGACTATCTGTTTAATTATCTGCTCTAGAATCTTTCCTGGTATTGCTGTCAGCCTGATTGGGTGATAATTGTCTGGCTCCTCTTTTTCCCATGTTTTGAAGCTGGTGACAACATTTGTCCTCCTTCAGTCTACTGGGACTTCTCCTGTTCTCCAGGAGTTCTCAAAGATTAAAAATTATTGCCATTCAGTAGAACGTCCCTCAACAGGTTCATAATGAACTTTCAAGGCAACAAATGCTGAGTCTACCTGCTTACATAATAAAGAAGGCTATTTTGAGAGAGACTAGAAATGGGGTACACTCCTTTCATTGAAGGAGGGCCAAACCAAACATGAACTCATTTGCCTCTGAACTAGCAGGTTGAGCAATCTGCCCTCACAGAATCTTCACAATGGACAGAGAACCTTCCCTTACCTGATCTGAGTGCAGAACAGTTCTTTGCACTTCGTCACAAACAGGAGCAGATCTGGAACACATCATGGATGTTTTGCCACTGCCTTAGAAGGTGGGTGAGGGAAACAAAGAGGACAAGTTTTTCCCCCCTGTATTATAATCCTTTTATGTAACTCACATCATCCTAGTTGTCTTGAAGCACAACTCAAAATATTGGCTATGATCTAGGAATGCTCAGACCAGCCTTCCCCAATTTGAGCATCCTCCAAATGTGCCAGGCCACATTTCCCGTCATCCCCAAGCTGTTCAGATTGAGTGGTGGGAGATATAACACTGAACACCTGAAAGACTGTATGTGTTAACCATTTCCAACAAATGGGGAAATGCAGGGAGGTGACTGACATGGCCCCACATTTCTGTCACTTTTCATCTGAGAAGTCCTACCTATGCATCTGTCTTGTGGAAGGATGATGCTGACATTCTGAAGTACTGGAAAATTTTCTTTTATCTTCTCCCTTTGAGACTGCCTGCCTTTCATCTCTGTTTTCAGCCTGCTGGGAACACTGGCGTACCATCTCCTTCTCTGTCCAAACTCAATTTGATCTCAGATTCCTCTCAGCCACTGAGTCAGCAGCCTGGCTAATACTTCTAGAAAGAGCGTGGGGAGGTGATCACCCCTCATTCTGTTCCTAATAAACATTAGAAGGTTTGTGGGAATGGTTAACACATTAATTGCTAAGAAGCTTTTAAAAAATGATCTTGTTTCCATTCCCAATTTCTGGCGATCCTAGGCTGAACCTATCGTGGGGTTTTCTTGTCAAGATTTGTTCAGAGGGGGGTTGCCAATGCTCTCCTCTGAGGCTAAGAGAGTGACTTGCCCAAAGTCAGCCACTGGGTTTCCATGGCTGAGTGTGGATTCAAACCCTGGTCTCCGGAGTCATAGTCCAACACTTAAACCACTATGCCATACTGGCTCTCATTTTTAAAAAAGATAATTAAGCTAAAAAGAAGAAATTATTCATGCTTTTAAACCACCTTGAATCTCTGTTTTGGGGAAAAGGTGGGGTATACATAAAGACGAAGGTGGTGGTAAATTAGTACCTCTATTTACCTTATACTCTTACACTAGGACCAAGGTGAAAAATTCCACCCTCCAGGTACACCTGGAGGGAACATGGAAGACAAGGCCTTCACCATGGCTGCTTCCTTGATCTGGATCTCTCTTCCTAGAAAGGCTAGATCAGCACCCTCTTTACTATCTTTCTGCAAGCAGATAGGAACCCTTTCACTCTGGCAGGCCTTAGACCATTTTAATGTTTTGATAGTTTACATACTTTTTAACTTTTCATTTTTTATACTGCTGACAGCCACCTTGAGACCAAAACAGAAAAAGACAGGGGGTTGTCTAGACAGTGAAAATAATCCTAACAGAATTTGTAGAGAATACTTTTTGTCCTAACAAGAGCTGAATGAGATTTGCTATATTCAGAAGCAAGGGGCCCAAAAACTGCCAGGGCGGGGGAAGCCTTCACTTTTCTTAAGGTTTTTTTAAATAATCCAGGGAAATGTGCATTCCCGCCTGTTTCACCATCCGATTTGCATCACAGCGCATTTTCAGAGAGAGCGGAAGTAGACAGCTAGTGGTCAGATGTGCACGGGGCGGCGGGCATGGCCAGAAGCACCATTTTGGAGTTTCACACTATCGATTGTGCACTTTTTTGCTGTGCTGAGGTGACCAAACAGCATTTTTAAGCAGAAGGTTGCACTTGCGCATCTTTGATTTACAGTTAAAAAAAAAATACTGTGCAGCAGCAGCAACCTGTTGAGAATAATAATGCAAGTAATACACTCTTAGCCCACCATCTTGATTCACAGGCAGGACTGTGTGTATTTCAAACATGAATTGCTTCACATACCAGCAATTCTGCCAAAGGATCGTGGAGACAAATTAACACTATAGCAATAGCATTGATATTTATATACCGCTTATCAATGCTGAAGCACTCCCAAAGTAGTTTACATTGTTGTTGTTTTTTAGCTAATTGCCCCCAACAAGCTGGGTACTTGGGTACAAGCTGGGTAAATTCGCTGCTGCGAATTTGCATTAATGCAAAGCAATCCACATTATATCTTCTCATCTAGACAACCCCAGAGTCTAAATAAATATGATGATGATGATTTTTATTTTATTTATTTAGATAGGTATTTATACCCTGCTTTTTAGCCACAAAGGTTCTCAGAGCTTTTTACACATCTACACTGCATTAAGTGGTTTCCAATGTGTGTTAACTAATTGCCCCCACAAGCCGGGTACTTGTTTTATCAACCTACGAAAGGATGGAAGACTGAGTCAACCTTGGAGCCCTTGGGATCAAACTTGCAACATTGTGGCTTCAGTTCTGGCATTTAACCACTGCACCACCAGGGCTCCATGATGATGATGATGATGATGATACTCCATCCCTCTCTGCCCCTTATCCCTGTTTTAAGCTTGGGAACTTGGCTGAGGACATGGTACGCCTTCCACTTAATCTTTACAAGAACACTCCTGTGAGGTAGGCCAGGCTGAACAAGAGAGTGACTAACACAAAGTCACTTATGGCTTCAAGTCAGTCAGTGGGAGAAAATGAACCTGGATCTTCCAAGACATCCAGGTCCATGAGCTTCTCCACAGCAGCACCATTTCCAAATGAGTAAGTGTGTTGCAGCAAAACAACAGCGCCTCCTAGCACATTGAGACACAGTCTCCTGGTGTGTTAAGAACGATAAAGTAAAAACATGAATCTGCATTATGGACCAGCTAACTGGCTGGCTTTCATCCCTCATTTGTGTTGTTTTATTCTTCTTCTAACACAAGACAAAAAGGCAAACAGAAATCCCCTTGTAATTATTTGTCACCAAAATTTGGGAAGGAACAGCTAAGAATAAAGTCACAGAAGGATACAAATATGTAAGAGTCAACCAATTATAGCTAGCATTAGAGGACTTTTCTCAACAACTGGAAGGAAACTGGCCAAACTACTGATGAGAATTACAGGAGATATGCAGAAAAGCATGGGACTATGGTGATGTAATTTAGGATTGTGAAGAGAGAAGAGCTCTATATCTATACAGTCAAGAGCAAAAGCATTCATACCTAGAGAGGCCACATTCCCATAATTCTCCAGCATGACTTCTCTGTACAGAGCCCTTTGGTCCGGATCCAGCAGGGCCCACTCCTCCTCCGTGAAATGCACAGCTACCTCCTCAAAGGACACAGGGACCTGGAAGAAAAGAGATGGTTGAACTTAGCGTGAAAAGTTCATGCTTTGCAGTGGCTGGAAGGTGCCTCTGCATGGGTAGCTCTTCATTTGCTCTAGTTACCCTTTTGGACTACAACTACAACTTCTGGCCATACTAAACAGATTGGCAGGTACTGTACTTTATTTGTGGGAGAGAGTGCCCCTCATTTTTTGTTGTCCAAGCTAGCATCCTTTAAGTTTCTTGTGGCTGATTCCGAGAAAAGGGTCTCAGACTTTGGAACTCTCTCCCCAGAGAGGCCAGGATGGCCCCATCCTTGCTCTCCTTCCCATGGCAGGTGAAAACATTTGCATGCCACCAGATTTGTATGTACTGACAAGGGCTGGGCTTGTAAAGGTGTGCGGTGCAGTTTTTAAGATGGTGAATGGGTCTTTTATACAGTTTTTAATGCAGTTTAATATTTTTACTGTTTAATGTTTTTAACCTATAAACTGTTTGATTCTTCTTTTGTATTGTTAAAACAAAACTAAAAATTACATTAAAATTATTTTTAATGTAATTTTTAGTTTTGTATTGTTTTTAACTTGTATTGTTTTTAAAGATGCTGCTAGCTGCTTTGGATCCCGCTTGTGGGATAAAGGCAAGATATAAATGAATAAAATAATACTATGTTAGATTCAGTTATCCACAGATGGCAACGGCAGGGGGAATGGACGGAGGAGGAAGGGGAAGAGGAGAGCGGCCGCCTCCTTTCTCCCTTCTCTGCAGGGCTTCCGGTGATGGCGGTGGAGGTAGCAGAGGGGTAGGCGGGGAGGGAGGACAGCTCGCCTCCCTTCTCTCATAGATCATAGAATCATAGAATTGGAAGAGACCTCAAGGGCCATCCAGTCCAACCCCCTCCATGCAGGAATACACAACCAAATCAATTTTGCCCATTTCCTTCCTCTGCGGGGCTTCTGGTGGCAGTGGCAAGGGAAGTCCAGGATTCACTATTATCCAAGGATTTCATTATCCAGAACCAGTGCCCTGCGGATACAGGGGTCCTACTGTAATAATAATTCCATTTTATTTGCCATTGCTCCATCCTATGGAATCCTGGGATTTGCAGTTTAAGGAGGAGTACTCAGAATTTTCTATCAGAGAGCTTTCTGGTGCCTTACCAAAGTACTAATCTCTAGTGTGTCAGGACCCAAGGTTTCAGTTGGGGTGGGCAATTGCAGGAGGATAGGGGACTACTTTAGCACCCACCAAACAATGGAGGACTTTGACTTTTTCTCCCCACATTTTTTTTTAAATGCCCCCCACCAAACAGGCCTTTTTAAACAACAAGAATGCAAGTGAAATCATAGTGCTCTAAGTGTGCAATGCAAAAGGACCCTTTGTTCTTGGGGAGGAGGGAGTGGATTAGACAAAGAAGGAAGCAGTGGCAACAACCAATGTATGGCCCTTATGTGCCATCCTGACAACAACCAATGTATGGCCCTTATGTGCCATCCTGGCAACAACCAATGTATGGCCCATATGTGCCCCCCTGGACTGTTTCTGTAAACTCCACCCCCTCCCATTTCATTTTTATATTTACAAATGAGAAACATGCTCCCCAAGGTTTGGAGCATGTGTAAAACAAATCACCTCTGTGTTCTTTGTGGGGTGCGCACACACCCCTTCTTCCACTGAGCAGCATTCCATGGGGCAAAATCCCACCAGGCAGCCAGTGTGGGATGCACCCTCCCCTCTACCTCTTCCACTGAGAAACCCCGCAGGGCCCCACCTTGTTGCTCAGGGCCCCCACTCCTGTCCATGGGCCATCCTGGAGGGCATCCAACTTCTCTGAGAAGGCACCCGGCTTCTTCTGCAGCTGGGCGTCTCTTGGGAGATCCTGCAAGGTGCCCTGCAGAGCGTTCCCCTTATCGTCCAGGGCACCCATCTCCTTCCACAATTCATCCCTCAGACCATCCAATGTCCACTTCAAGTCCTCTGTCTCCAGGGGGGCAGCCACCTTCTCCTGCAGGCCTCCCATCTTCTCCTCCAATGGAGCATCCCAGAGGAAGCCCCAAGAGGTATCTTTCTGCGTACCAACCACCTCCTGTAAGGTATCCATCTTCTCCGCAAGGACGTTGTTGTCCAAGGCACCTGGAAGGAGGGCAGCACCTTCCTCCTTCAAGGTGGCATCACATAGAGCAAAATCCCTGTCCGAACGGGCACCCTCTTGCTCCACCTCAGAGCCAAACAGGGCATCCTTGAGTGTGCCCACCTTCTTCTTCAGGGGGTCCATTTTCTCTTGCAGGGCGACCTGAATGGCATCCATCCGCTCTGGCACAGAGCCCGCCTTCATCCTCAGGGAGTCTATTTTCTTTCCTTGTGTGACCTGAGAGGCATCCACCCACTCCTGCAGGCTGCGCACCTTCTCCCTAATGGAGTCCATTTTCTTGTGTGGGGCAACCTTCAGGGTGCCTGCCTTCATCCTCAGGGGATCCATTTTCTCTTGGGGGGCGACCTGAAGGGCATCCACCCCCTCCTGCAGGGTACCCACCTTCATCCTCAGGGGGTCCATTTTGTCTTGAAGGGCAACCTGTTGGGTGCCTAACTGTTCCCTCAAGGGCTTAATTTTCTCTCTCTGGGCAACCTGGAGGGCACCCACTCCCTCCTGCAGGGCATCCATTTCCCCCCTATAGGAGTCCATTTTCTCCAACGGGACACCCTTAAGGGCACCCACCCACTCCTGCAGGGCACCCATTTCCTCCCTGAGGGAGTCCATTTTCTCTTGGGGGCCAACCTGCCGGGTGCTCACCTTCATCCTCAGGATGTCCATTTTCTTTCCTGGGGTGACCTGAAGGGCATCCATCCCCTCCTGCAGGGTACCCGCCTTCATCCTCAAGGGGTCCATTTTCTCTTGTGGGGCAACCTGCTGGGTGCCCACCTGTTCCCTCAAGGGCTCCATTTTCTCTCTCCGGGAAACCTGGAGGGCATCCACTCCCTCCTGCAAGGCACCCATTCCCCCCCTAAAGGGCCCCATTTTCTCCAGCGGGGTACCCTGAAGGTCATCTATCCCGTCCTGGAGGATGCAACCTTCCTCCTCGTTGTCGCCTTGCTCCCCTCCTTTCATGCATCGATAGGGGGTGGCTACGGGCTGGCTCCTTGGCTCCCTCTTGACCATTTGGGGGCCGGTCCTCTCGAAAGTGGGGGCTGCCTCTTCCTCCTCCTCTTCTTCCTCCTCCTCACCCTGCTGCCTCCATCCTCCTCCTCCTGGGGCTTCCTCCGCCTTGGCTCCCAAGGCCTGGATGGGTTGGATGGGGGCCAGGCCCAGCTCCAAGGAGCCCAGCAGCGTCTCCCGGATCCCCTCCTCCTCCTCCGGGACCGACTGGATCCCCTCGCGGAGCCCCTCCGCCTCCCTCTGCAGCCCCTCCGGGGAGTAGCCGCTCGCCATTCATGCAGCCCTACCCGGCTCCCTTCTTCAGCGCCTTCTCTTCTTTCTTCCCCCACCCCTTTTTTCTCCTTCTCCCCACCCGCGCTGCTGGAGGAAGAGAGGCGGGAAGAGCGTTCACACGAGCACCGCCCAAAGACGCGTGTCTGGCGGACGAGGGCGTCCCGTTGACCCAAAGTTGGGTCCGCTGGTTCAAGCAATGCCTCCCTCCCTTCTCTTGTCTGTCTCTATAATAATACTTCACCTCCCAGGCTGTCAGAGCTCAATGCTAAGGATTCTGGGAAGGGTAGGCCTCTCAAAAGTAACTTTTCCCCCAGCTCTGCAATTCCTAACTGGCCCACTGGGGGCGAGAAGGAAAAAAAATGCCTCAATCCACACCAGCTAGCATTTTAATCATGATGATGTGAACACACCGCCTCTTTCTCAATCATCATCATCATCATCATCATCATCTCTCTCTCTCTCTCTCTCTCTCTCTGGCTTTTCTTCGCAAACAAAGATTAGTAATAATAACAACACTCAGCCTCTTCCTTTCCAACAACAACAACAACAACAATAACGATGATGATGATGTAAACACACCGCCTCTTTCTCTCCAATAATATGAAGAACAATGATAATGATGATGATGATGATGTGAACACTCAGCCTCTTCCTCTCCAATAATAATACTATAATATATATGCAGTAATACCTATAATAATACTTCACCTCCCAGGCTGTCAGAGCTCAATGCTAAGGATTCTGGGAATTGTAGTCCTCTCGAAAGTAACTTTTCCTCCAGCTCTGTAATGCCTAACTGGCCCACTGGGGGCGAGAGGAGACAATGCCTCAATCCATACCAGCTAGCATTTTAATAATAATAATAAAACCCATTATTATTATTATTATTATTATTAATCTTTCTTTTTGGAAAGCTGTTTAGTGATTTCAGTATAGCTAATGATGGGGAAGAGGGGGAGCAGTGGCAGCCAGGGCTGCCCTTAAGACATTTTGCTGGCTGAGGTTTGAGGATATCTGCCCTGCTTGGGGGTTGGACTAGATGCCCTTTGAGGTTCTTTTCAACTATACCAGTGGCTCTTAACCTTTTCTTTACCAGGGACTCCCTTTAAACATTTTTTGTTGCCTCTGACCCACAAGACTTAACTCAAAATTTAAAACCCTAATGATAACAACAATAACTGGTAATTATAATAATACAATTGCACCACCCATTAAACTTTCCCCCAGAAGCACTGGCGCGGGAGGGAAGATTTTTCTCCCACTTCTTCCTGCAAGTTTGTGGCTGGAGTGGAATGAATGGCAATGTGCAAGCCAAGCCAGCCTTTGTCTTGGCTCCTGTCACATGGCCACTCCACTGCAGGGAGGAGGTGAGTCAAGGAGCCTTCAAGCTTTCGCGGACCCCCTGAGAGGACATCACGGACCTCTGGGGGTCCCTAGACCACAGGTTAAAAACCACTGAACTATATGATTTAAAGAGCACTCCCCCCTGACACACTCAAAGCCAACCAAGATATTTTCACACCTGAAGAAAAAGTCCACAAGCACGTCACACCTTCCCTAACTATATAAAATATCAGCAGCTAAGTAAAGAATCTGGGTAAAGGTAAAATAAATAAATAACACTTGTCCCTTCATAGTCACTGGGGTTTAGTTCCAGGATCCCCGTGGATACCCAAATCCGTGAATACTCAAGTCCCATTATATGCAATGGCATAGCAAAATGGTGTCCCTTATATAAGATGGCAAAATCAAGGTTTGCTTTTTGGATTATTGTTTTTTAAAGAATATTTTCAAGCCATGAATACTTAAATCCGTGAATGCCAAATCTGTGGATACGGAGGGACAACTATAATATGAAATCAAGAGGATCTGTTTTTTATTTCATGGGATCCAACTTCTTCTTTCTTGCCCAATGGAAATGCTGACAGTTTCCTGCCCTATCCTGATACTCAAAAATCTGATAACCTGAGGTAGTTGCCTCATTCAGTCAATATTCTGATTTAAATGTTCATCAGAGGGGCAGCTGAAATTTGGCTGATCCTTTACTAAAAGTACAGCCAGACCCCCGTATCCACAAAACCAATATTTGAGGTTCTAATTATCTGCAGATGAAACAGTGAGAACACATACCATAGTCACACTAGAAAATGCCTAGAGAGGCATCCTCTCTAGGCATCGTCTAGGTCCTCCAACACAACCTCACAGTATGTTCGTACTGGAAGGCCTTTATTTTAATAGGGTTTGCTATTATCCAAGATTTCTGGTATCCATAGTAAGTCTGCGAACCAAACCCCCATGGATATGAGGATCCAACTGTACCATAAAAAGGGACAGGGTCAGGATACTGGTTTTGGCTGAGAGTGAAGATCATCAGGTGCTGAGGCTGACTATGAATTTGAGTATGACATACCATCTATGTATGATCTTGAAACAATGTTCTGTATCAGAAATCACAGATTTTATTGGGGCTTTTTTCCTAAAAAGAGTTCTATACTGAGACATCTATAGGGATGTCTAGATCCCATTCCCGTCACTTTCTCCATACCATTTGTAACTATACATCTGTCTCAGGTTTACCCCTGACACACTTATTTGCATTTCCACCCAAGCTTAAAAGCACTGAACATTGTAAATTCACAGGTGAGTTATTCTAGACCAAGGGTGGGAAACCTTTAGCCTTCTAGATGTTTTAGACTACATTTCCTATAATTCCACATCACTGGCCATGCTAACTATGACTTGTGGGAGTTGCAGTCCAAAACATCTAGAACGCCAATGGTTTCTCACCCATTTTAGACCCTTGATTTTTCCAGAAGTTTTCAAAGAAGTAGCCATGTTTAGTCTGTTGCGGCATAAAAAAGGGAAGGGGAGAGGGAAAAAGGAATGTAGCAGCATTCCTGTAAGACTGTTTTTTTGTTTTAGCATGTGCTTTCATGGACTAGTTACTCTTCCATGTCAGTGGTGTGGTGAAACTACTCCAAGTTTAACTCTGAATTTTCAAGGCGCTCCCCCAGGTACTAAAAACCTTAGACAGCCTATGGCTATATTTTGTCCACCTTTGCTCTAGGTTGCCCTGCTATTGTTGTTGGACTTGAACTCCCATTAACTCTTATCCAGTTCTTGTTGATAGGAGTTGCAGCCCAACATCTGGAGGTCCATCCTTTTGCTACCCTTCCTCTATGCACAGAAGCTGAGCCATACGAAGGAGCTTCAGACCTGCTTACTTTGCTGATCCTTCCTGTTTCCTGTTATATAAGTTGCTGAGAGACCTGGGCCAAAAACAGACCTACCTGTTGAGAGCGACAGTGACCTCAGGAAACTTTATACTCAAGGGCTAAGAGGGGCTGAAAAGCTGATCCAGAAAAAGAATTAAGCAGCAGCCAATATCACATAGTTTAATCAAACACCATTGCGAAGACAAGATAGTGTAAGATAATCTAAACTGATCACAGAACAGAATTTCAAGTTAAAAAAGAGGGGCAAATCCATTATAATATTCAGCTCCAATACAGTGACCCATCAACCCTCAGGATCGTATGGACTCACTTAACACAGGGAGGCAAAGTAGACTTATCCTAGTTACTGGGCAGGTGTGCTAGATCACAAGACTACACACATACCTGGCAGGATGTAGGATCCAACTGAGGCTCACTGCCCACACTCAGCTGTGCCGACAAGTTTCTCCCATATTTTGAGCATTTATACTGGAGAGGTGAGCCAAGTGTGCCTCCATAAGGCTGTTTCTGCCAACCCTTAAATGTAGGGGGCTCTCCTCCCAAAGCAAATCATTCTCTAGGAATCCTACAGAGAGCACAGATTGTCAACCTGAGGCATTCTTAGGGCTTTTTCTGTGGTTTTGGAGAGAGAGAAAAAGGCCCTCATCATCCCAAAATAGGGCTATAGGAAGGAATGGTCCAAAATGGTGAAAGGTGCTCCTGACAGTATCATTTGCTATTTTTGGAGGGCAAAAAATGTTAGGTGTGAGGCAGTGTGTAGGATCACAGAATCATAGAATTGTAGAGTTGGAAGAGACCATGAGGGCCATCCAGTCCAACCCCAGAGGAGGGTGACTAAAATGGTGAAAGGTCTGGAAATCATGCCTTATGAGGAGAGACTTAGGGAGCTGGGTATGTTTAGCCTGGAAAAAAGACGGTTAAGGGGCAATATGATAGCCCTGTTTAAGTATTTGAAGGGGTGTCACATTGCGGATGGAGCAGGCTTGTTTTCTGCTGATCCAGAGACTAGAACATGGAGCAATGTATGCAAGCTCCAGGAACAGAGATTCCACCTCAACATGAGGATGAACTTTCTGACAGTAAGAGCTGTTTGGCAGTGGAACACACTCCCTCGGAGCATGGTGGTATCTCCTTCCTTGGAGATCTTTAAACAGAGGCTGGATGGCCATCTGTCAGGGATGCTTTGATCGTGATTTGCATGGACAAAAAAATGGTCCCATGAGTAGTGGGTTGCTCACCTTCGATTTATATAGCTGATGCAATGTTTGAATTCTCTATTGCTTATTAAAATTTGACAGGCCAAGTCAATTCCAATTATAGGTTAAATATGCCTTATCCAAAATGCTTGGGACCAGAAGCGTTCTGTATTTCAGATTCTGGAATGCTTGTATATACATAATGAGATATCTTGGAGAGGAGGCTTAAATCTAAACATTGAAATTCATTTATGTTTCATAGCCTGAAGCTAATTTTATACACAATATTTTAAATAATTTTATGCATGAAATAACATTTGTGTACATGGAACCATCAGAAAGCAAAGATGTCACTGTCTCAGCCACCCATGGAAACAATTTGGGATTTTGGAATATTTCGGAATTCCGGATAAGGGATACTCAACCTGTACATATAAACCACATTTTGAGCACTGCTATCATTGTTCCACTGCTTGTTAAGATTCAATCAGTCAAATAAACTACTTACTTATATACCACACTGTCAACGTTTATACAGTTGGAGTGTTGTGTGAATTCTCTACTGGTTGTTAAGGTCTGATTGGTCACATAAATTCTACCCTGCTTATGAACACATTTCCTCTTGGGTTTTCGTCTTTTAAAATGAAAGGTTGTGGTCCACCAAAAGCTCGTCCACATTCCAGCCACTGCTAGGATTTGAAGGACCCCTCTCGGGGTGTGTTATCTGATGCCAATTTAATTGTGTGCTGTCACTGAATTGCCTTCCACGTTCAGAATATTTAGATGGCTTCTTGCCTGTGTGACTTCGCTGATGTTTTTTAAGGTGTGAGCTTTGACTAAAGCACTTACCGCACTCAGAGCATAGATAAGGTTTCTCACCTGTGTGAATTCTTTGATGCCTTCTGAGGGATGTACTCTGCCTAAAACTCTTACCACACTCAGAGCACTCATAGGGCTTCTCTCCTGTATGGATTCTCTGATGTACTTTAAGGAGCCTGCTATCACCGAAACTCTTTCCACACTCTGAGCAGCTATAGGGCTTCTCCCCTGTGTGAATTCTTTGATGTCGTTTAATGAGTATGCTCATGTTGAACCTCTTTCCACATTCGCCTGCATGGATTGGATGTGAGGGAACCTCTGACCTGTAACAGATTTGTTTTCCACACTCAGAACACTGGTATGATTCCTCTCCCGTGTGGATTTTTTTATGTCTTTTCAGGTGCGTGCTCTGCCTAAAGCTCTGTCCGCACTCATAACATTTGTAGGGCTTCTCCCCCGTGTGAATTCTTTGGTGCTTATTAAAGTGAGAGTTGCAACTGAATTGCTTTCCACACACATAGCACTTGTAGGGTTTCTCCCCTGTGTGAATTCTTCGGTGTTTTTTAAGGCTTGAGCTCCACCTAAAACTTTTTCCACATTCCACACATTTGTAGGCCTTGTTCCCTATTTGGTTTTCATGATGTGAAGTAGGTCTCACACTAAGATCAAATTGCTTTCCACACTCATAACACTTATATGTTTTCTCTCCTGTATGAATTCTCTGATGCTCAGTAAAGTATATCTGCTGATTTAAGCTTTTTCCACACTCTGAACATTTCAAGGGTTTCTCCTGGTTCTGAATATTCCTTTTATTTCTTTCCCAACATTCTTCAAGTTTTGGAAGTTCACGGAAGTCAGTTCCTCCAGGAACAAGGGATTTGTTCTGCCAATTCTGCTTTTCTTTAATTTTCCTTCCCTGTTGTCTTCCATCTTTACTTCTCTCCCTTCCATCACCTAAAGAAATCCAAAGAGAAACCTGATCAGGGAGAAACAGATCCTCAAATCAGGAACAAACCCAACCAACTGTTATCAAGTACAACAAAAACAGAAAACTTACACCTTGAATACTGTTGGTCTTGCCTGATTTCAGAAGCTAAGCAGAGTTGGGCCCACCCAGGTAGCACTTAGATGGAAACTGACCAAAGAATATCAGTGACCTTCATCAAGAACTAGGAATGAACTATGTGTTGTGAGCCACCTTGGGTCCCAATCTGGGAGAAAGGTGGAACAGAAATCAAATAAATAAATAAATAAATAAATAAATAAATAAATGAAACCAGGAAAACATCCAGTCAGAATTGACAGTACTGGGATAGACAGACTAAGGGTCTGACTTGTTATAAGGCAGCTTCCTACGTTGGAAAATCAAAGTGTTGTTACAATCAACAGTCCAATACCCAGAGCTTGGAAAAGTTACTTCATTGGACTATAATTCCTAGGACTCCCCAGTCAACAAGGCATTGAACCACCTGCTAAGCAGTGACCTGTCACAGCTGCCAGCCTCCCATTGCCAGGCAACAAAGTGTAGAGCTGGCTGAAGGCAAACAACCTGGAACAGTTTCACAGTCTCAGAAAGCTTGCCTGTCTGGGAGGGTGTAGGAGAAGCGTAGTCAAAAGTCAGTCTAAGAGTCAGGAATCCAGCAAACAGCAAGGTCACACAGTCCAGGGGTCAAGGAGTCCAGGTAGGCAACAAAGCAAGAGATCCGCTAGTTTTGGACTACTGCCCTCTGCCCTCCTTAAAAAGGCTAGAGACAGGTAGCTCTCATTCAAGCCCTCCTCTTTCATGGCCTGATGAGCTCCTGGTGAGCTTGTGTTTGCATGCTGACAGCTAATAGCTTCCATGGCAATGGGAAAATGGATTAGCTCCAGGTTTCAGCAATTCAAGAAGCTGAACCTATCACCAACTTAGGTTCAGTACTGTGGACAGTCCCTTTAAGGTCTGAACTAAACCCCAGATCAGTTTCACTGCTCCACTAACATGGGACCTGTAGACCTTCCTTGAAATCAATCTCCTCCATCTTTCTGCCAGGCAATGAGATCAGACTTGGGAAATGGGGACTCTTTTCAAGGGGACAGAAACAAATGACTTCAAGAAATTATCTCCTCCTCTTTCAGTCTGAAGGTGGAATTCCATTCCAGACAACTTCTCTGGAGAAAGGATCTTCCAGTGGTAGATGGGGCCAAAGAAAAAGGGTGGAATCAAAAATGGCAAAGAATTTTAACTTCATACTCTCGCTGCCAGTAACTAAAGGCTTGGGAGATGCATTTCAGCCTTTAAGACTGGGGAGAAATGGGGCGGGGGAACCATATAAAAGCCAGATAACTGGGTAGCTTGCAACTGAACATTAGAAGGAATTTCTTGACGGTAAGAACAGTCTAACAATGGATCAGGTGAGATGTCCATCTCTCAGAATCATTTTAGCTGTGTATTTGGCAGGGGCTTTGGACTAGATGCTCTATGCAGTCCATTCCATTTCTGTGTTTCTATGATCCCTCTGGTGTGGTCTTTTTGACCATGTCAAGGGGAAGGGAATTCCGAGCCAGGCATGAAGAACCTCTTAGAAACATCCCACCCATGGGGTTTCTAACCAACTTTCCACAGAAATGCTGTTAAGTCACATACATCAGCTAAAAAGAACATGGCCAAGGAAGCAACTTCACTCAGCTCAGAAGGGAAGAATGCTAAGCCATGATTGTAAGGGACTGATGTTCCTTCTCATGTAGCTTCCAGACGGAATAAATGACTGCTGCTGCTATTACTGCTACTATTACTAAAAAATAATAATAACAATAACAACAATATTTATTATCTTGGTAATAATAGAGAAGGGGTGGGAATTGTGAATCTGCCCAACCGTTGTTGGATTGCAAGTTTAAAATAGTCCTAGCCAGTGTAGCCAACAGTGAGGAATGGTGGGTGATGCAGTCTAACAGCATCTGGAAGGCCACGTGATTCCCCATGTCTGTGGTAGAGCATCTCAAGAAGATGGACCACACACTCTTGTTCCCAATGTTATCCACACAATACTTTGATATAGACAACAAATAGCAGACATTTGTGCTGTCAGGATCTCTCAGGCATAGCTTGGAAAAGTTTGTGTTTGGACTCTTTAAATATTTCAAGGGCTGTCACAGAGAGGAGGATGCGGGCATGTTCTCTGCTGCCCCAAAGGGTAGGACCAGGTCTAATGGTTTGAAGTTACAGAAGAGTAGCTTGCGATTGAACATTAGAAGGAATTTCTTGATGATAAGAACAGTTCAGCAATGGAGCCAATTGCCTAGATCAGTGTTTCTTTTCCTTACCAGGGATCCTCTTTAAATATCTTTTGATGCCATGGACCCCCAAGAATTAACTCAAGATTTAAAACCCTAATAATGATGATAACAATAATACCTGATATAATAATAATAATACAATTACACCATCCATTAAACCTTCCCTCAGAGGCACTGGAAGGGGATGGAAGACTTTTCTTCTGCTCCTTCCTGTAAGTTTGTGGCTGGAATGGATCGAATGGCAATGTCCAGGACAAGCCAGCCAGCCTATGCCTTGGCTCCTGTCACTTGGCCACTCCATTGGAGGGAGGAGGTGGGCCAAGCACCCTTCAAGCCTTTGTGGACCCCCTGTGAAGACATTGCTGATCCCTGGGAGCCCCTGGACCATAGGTTAAGAACCACTGGCCTAAAGAGGTGTGGTGGGGTTTCCTTCTCTGGATGTCTTCAAAAAAAAGCTGGGCAGCTCCCTACTGGGGATGCTCTACCTGGAAGGAGGTTGGATTCCATAGCCTATAGGTCCCCTTCCGACTCTATGATTCTATGACTGTGACCTCAATCTTCTTGATGGCCCCAACTAGAGTAGAACCACTGAATCAACAAGATTTACCTTCATGTTGACTCAACAATTCAACAATTGATCCAACAGGTCTACTCTAGGTTGGACTCTCAAGAGGATTTATGCCATAGTCCAGAGCCAAAAAAATCATGTAAAACTTTCTCATTCAATGGGTCTACTCTAGTTGAGACTATCAATAGCATTTAGGCTAATAATTCACGGAACCTCCTATCTACCATGCCAGTGGCTATGCTGGCTGGGGGGATAGTAGAGTTTTTAGTATAAAACCCCTGACTTTTCTTTTCTTTTAAAAATATTTATATGTATAGAAAATTTTCTAAACAATAAAAAATCAACTGAATCAAACAAGCAAGACAACATAAATCAAACAAACAAATATTCAAATGTCCCATGTTAAATATAACAAGTGTCAATAGATCAAAAAGAAAGAACAAATTTGGAACACATATAAAAGACATAATAATAGTAAATATTATCTAAATATTACATTTATCTTCCATCCTGACACACATCCTAAACACATTCTATCTCCTATCCATACCTTCCTCCATTCTACTCTTCTTACAACTTCTTCATCCTACCTCTCGACCTTCCTACTCCTCCTTACTCTCCTCTTTCTACACTTCCTCTTATTCTCACACTTGCCATTTCCTTTCTCTTCCATTCACATCCATACAAATATCTCTCAACAAGAGAAAAAAAAAACTGAATTAGATGACTTAGATGATGGAAAGAGGGAACCTTACTTAGAAAAGCCAGATTCCTGTGGTTCTCCAAAGTAACTTCTTCATGGAGAGCCCTCTGGCCTGGATCCAGGAGAGCCCATTCATCTTCCGTAAAACTCACAGCCAGTTCTTCAAAGGTCACCAGAGCCTGGAAGAAAGAAGTGTTTTCTCTCATTGGTTAATGCTACAACCCCCCAAAAATGACAGTGAAGGCAAAAGGAATGAAAGTTCTACACCACAGCTTCTTGGCTGGCTGACTATTCTTATTGTCCTTCATTCTTCCATGTCTCAGGTAGGCAACCTGGGGTCCTCCAGATGTTTTGGACCATAACCTCTCATGATCTCTGACCAATGGCCATGCTGACCAGGACTTTATGGGAAGTATAGTCATAAGGAAGACAGGAACCGAAGAAGCAGCCTTATATTGAGTCAGGCCATTGGTTCACCTAGCCCAGTATTGTCAACGCTGACTGAACACCACAGTTTTTCTTGGTTCCAAGTAGGATTCTGTCCTAACCTGGTAATCCTTGGTGGTTTCTCACCAGATTTAACCAGGCTTGACCCCTCATAGCTTCTTGAAATGAGACAAGACTGAGTGTTTCCAGAGTGGCAATCCAAAACATCTGGGAGATAAATCTGATCTACATGATCCTCTTGCTTCCACAGTGGCATTCAGCATACCGCTCCATTCTGCTTGCAGCCCTGAAGAGCTGCTCTCCATCTAAACACTGAGGTGAGGAAGCCAAAAAAGCCAGTGCAATTCTGGGCTGCATCAACAGGACTCTAGTGTCCAGATCAAGGGAAGTAGTAGTACCACTCTATAGTCGGACCCCCATATCTGCAGGGGTTTGGTTCCCAGACTTACCATGGATACTAGAAACCACAAAGAACAGCGAACCCTATTAAAATAAAGGACTTTCAGTAAAAAAAAATACCATAGAGTTGTGTTGGAGGACATCGAAGAAGCCTAGAGAGGATGCCTCTCTAGGCATTGTTCAGCATGACTCTGGTATGTGTCCCCTATTTTGTGTCTCATGAATAACTAAAACCGCAGATATTGGTTCCATGGATACGAGGGCCCGACTGTATTATGCTTTGGTCAGCCCTCACCTGAAATACTGTATCCAGTTCTGGGCATCACAGTTCAAAAATTAACAAGCTGGAATGTGTCCAGGGATGGGCAACCAAGATGATCAAAGGTCTGGAAACCAAGCCTTATGAGGAATGACTTAGGGAGCTGGGTATGTTTAGCTTAGAGGCTGAGAGGTGACATGATAGCTATCTTTAAATATCTGAAGAGATGTCATGTAGAAGACTGTTTTCTGCTGCTCCAAAGACTGGAACAACAAGCAATGGATTCAAATTATGAGAAAAGAGCTTCCACCAAAAAGAAAAAAAGAATGCCTTTATCTTAAGAGCTATTCACCTGTGGGACAAACAGGGATTGTGGTGGACTTTCCTTCTTTACAGCATTTTAAACAGAGGTTGGATGGCCATCTCTTGCGAGTGCTTTAGTTGGACTAGAGGCTCCTTGCCCTCTATTAACAATGCAGTGTTGATGTGATACTAAAGGAGGTTAGAGCAAAATAGAGAAGCACCCAGCCTGTTCTCTACTCATTTTATTCTTCTCTTACCTGATTCTCAGCCACAGCAACTGTTTCTGCTCCATCACAAGGAGAAGGACTGGAACAAAGCACCAAGGTCATTCCACAGCCTGTGAGTAAGACAAAGAAAATGGGAAGACTCACTGATCCCTAATAACTATTTGATACCACCCTCCCTGGATTCCAATCCAGCATCCAGTGGCTGTGACAGTTGCAGTGTATTCCACTTCCGAACAGCTCTTACTGTCAGGAAGTTAGAAAAGACATTCTACCTATACATTAGGAAGAACTGCCTGGTGGTAAGAGCTATTTGACAGTCGACTACCCTTCCTTGGAAGACTGTGGTTTCTCCTTCAATGAAGGTCTTTAAACAGAGGTTGGATGGCTACTTCTGAGGAGTGCTTTAGCTGCATATTCCTACTTGACGGAGTGGGATTAGGCGGCCTTTGCTATCCCTTCCAACTCTACGATTCTATGAACTAAGAAGCTGCTTGTGAATCCCAGGCATACACAGGAAAGGGAAGCCAAGAATGGAACAAATCCTTACCCAAAGAGTCAGATCCTCTGTTGCTCTCTTGTGTGATCCACCTGAACAGTGGCCTCTCGGGGGTTTCTGTTGCCAGGAACTCAGGGGCTGGTTTGGTGAGAGCCTCCTGTACCTGAGACACAAGTGAGAAGACCAGGTAGGAAAAGTGAATATCATGAGGCAAGGCTCCTTAGACCTCATTTCTCAGTCTCCTCAAATGGCTGCTTTTTTTTTTCTTTCTTTCTTTCCTTTTCATTATAAATAACTTTTGTATTGGTTTATGCCAGGGTCTTACAAAGAGGAAGTTTTGTAACAATGAGTAGAATAATCAAATAATACAAGGACATGTGCTTTGACATCAACAGATAATTTTTAAATATATATATATACCCCAACACCATACAGATTGAGTCTCCCTTATCCAAAATACTTGGGACCAGAGGTATTTTGGATTTTGGAATATTTCAGATTTTTGAATACTTGCGTGCGCGTGCACGCACACACACACACACACACACACAGAGGCATACATATAGAGAGAGGGGTGGAGACATATCTTAGAGTTGGGACCCAAGTCTAAATACAAAATTTATTTATGTTTCATATACAATTTATACACATAGCCTGAAGGTAATTTTATGCACAATATTTTTAATAATTTTGTGCATAAAACAAAGTTTGTGTACATTGAACCATCAGAAAACACATAAAACATACAATGCCCTGCCATGTTGGCACTCCAGAAATGTTATGGATTTTGGACTATTTTGGATTTCAGAATTCCAGATAAGGGAGAATCAACCTGTGCTTGAGAATAAAAATAAAGTATATATAAAAGAATTGCATGAAGAGCTACATTCTATGATCCTGTAAAGTAACAGGGAAACACAAACTGCCTCTTTTCTAAACTTGTTGTTTTCCAAGCTTACAGATCCCAAAGCAGTTCTTATTGAGGTATTCATTACATCACAACAACCCTGTGAGGTAGGTCAAGCTGAGAGAAGATAACCAGCACAAGACTCACCCAGTGGGTTTCATGGCTAGTTCTCATAGCCTTCTCTGTGGTGAAACCCCAGTTGTGAAATAGCCTCCCCTTGGAGGCCCAACTGGCACCAATGTTAGTATCATTTCAACACCAAGTCAAAATCTAGCTTTTTATTAAAGCCTCTGGCCCTAATTGATTTTATCCAGGCTGTGATTTAAAATTTAAGAAATATTTTGGTCTTGTTGCATTATTATTATTATTATTATTATTATTATTTATTGTTTCAAACTGATTTTATTGTAAGCTGCCCTGAGATCTTCAGATAGGGTAGGATAAAAATATTTTAATAAAGAAAAGAATTAAATAAATACTTTTATTTACAAGTATAATAGTTTAGTAACGAACAACTAAGCTCAGGATTCCATAGGATCGAACCATAGCATTTAAAGTGGAATCACAGTGTAGTTAGCAGTTTGAGTGTTGGGCTCAAATTAAGACAATTGTGGAGACCAGGGTTTGAATCCCACGCAACCATGGAAACCCACTGGCTGATCTTGGGTGGTAGATAAGATAAGGTAGATAAGGAGGCCATGGGCCTGAACCTGCAGGACCTGTGAGTGGTTGAAGACAGGGGGTCTTGGAGATGTCTCATCCATGGAGTCACTACGAGTCCAAGGGTTTTAAATCTTGAGTTAAGTTTTGGGGGTCCGTGACAACAAAATATATTTAAAAGGGGTTCCTAGTTAAAGAAAAGGTTAAGAGCCACTGGTTTAGTGTGAAAGGGCTGGGGGAGGGCATTTTGTCTTCTGTCTCAGGCACCAAGGTATCTTGGGTCATCCTGGAATTGGGGCAGGGGGAGGCATGGGATGATGCTAGGAATGGGGCAGTGTTGTTTTTTCGGAGATGCTGTTACACACCTTCTCTTGCCACCAGTGGGATGAAACCCTCTCACCTGCTGCTCTTCCTGCTTCTTCTCCTCTGCCTGACTCAGGAGGAAGCCTTCAGCCAGGGCCACCACCTGGGAACTGGTCTCTGGCCCACATTCCCTGACCCAGTTCTCCATCTCTGGAGGAAGGATGGCCAGGAACTGCTCCAGGATCACCAGGTCCAGGATCTGAGCCTTGGTGTGTCTCTCCGGCTTCAGCCACTGACGGCAGAGAGTATGGAGGCGGCTGCAAACCCTTCGGGGTCCCTCGGCTGCCTGGTAGCAGAATTGCCGGAATCGCTGGCGCTGGACCTCTGGCCAGAGCATCCCTTCCTCCTCCTCTCCTTCATCAAGGATCTCCTCTTCTGCAATTCTCCTCCAGGATTCCCCATGGCTCCCATTCACCTGGGTGATGTGGGGACCCTTCCCCCTTGTCTCAGGGACAGCTAAGTCACCCCTCTTTACTTCCATCTTCAGTCACTATCCCTTTTGCTCTGCCCCCAAGTCTTCTTGGAAAGAGGGTCCAGAGGGGACCCCTGGGAAATGCACAGTTCCCTCCTGGAAAAGGAGGTGGGGGGAAGCAGAAGAAAAAGCCAATTTCTCCTTGTTTCCTTTTGCAATGCCCTCCAAATCCTTTTGGAAGGAGGGTCCAGAGGGGACCCCTGGGAAATGCACAGTTCCCTCCTGGAAAAGAAGGAGAGGGAAAAAGGCAGAAGAAAAAGACAGTTTCTCCTGGCAGTCCCTGTTCTTAAGGCTCTTCCTTTTGCAATGCCCCCCAAAGTCCTTTTGGAAAGAGGGTCCAGAGGGGACCCCTGGGAAATGCACAGTTCCCTCCTGGAAAAGAAGGAGGGGAAAAAGCAGAAGAAAAAGCCAGTTTCTCCTGGCAGTCCCTGTTCTTAAGGCTCTTCCTTTTGCAATGCCCCCCAAGTGCTTTTGGAAGGAGGGTCCAGAGGGGACCCTTGGGAAATGCACAGTTCCCTCCTGGAAAATCCTGGAAAAGAGGACGGGGGGAAGGAAGCAGAAGAAAAAGCCAATTTCTCCAAGCGGGGGCTCTTTCTTTCCAAAGAATAGAAACAGCAGTAGCATCAACCACCCAGCCTTTTTCAGCTCGGGCCCCTCCACATGTGTCGGACTACTAGTCCCAGGATGCTCCAGCGGGGAATGGGATTTTGGGAGTTGTAGTTAAACACGCCTGCAGCAGGGCAGGACCAAGGATGTGGTGGAAGAGTGTGCTTTTATTTCTGTCTCTGGCCCCTGAGCAGAGGCTGCTGGCAAGGCTGGGATCAGCCCTTTGGAGAAGACTCCCCTCTTAGGGTATAGAACTGGAGAGGAAGGGTCCCCCACATGTGTTTCTCAGCTGCCAACAGTCCATTTCAGGGTTAAAGGGAGAGAGTCGCCAGGACTAGAGCAGCATGGAAAGACACCACTTCCTAAACTCACTTGGGGAGGGGAGGACTGAAGCATGGCCTCTCTAGGCAGTTCAACTCTCTCCCTTTAACCCTTGAGGATCTGGCTCAAAGCAAGAGCATTGGAAGGGGGGCTGGAAGGAGGGAAGGTGAGGCAGAAAAGAAGGAAGACCAGGCTGGAATTGGTTGCTTGCTCCCAGTTTTTAATAAATAAATAAATAAAATTTATTTATAATATTTAATATACTGTAACATTTAATATTTAATAATATTTTAATATTTTATATTATCTCTCTCTATAAAACCCTTAGGTATGCACAATGGCCTTAGGGTATGTAGGTACGTTGCTTCTTGGGTATGTACAATGGGTTTAGGTATCCTCTACCACCTCCTTGGTCCTGCCCTGCTGTAGGGGTATTTAACTACAACTCCCAAAATCCCATTCCCCACTGGAGCATCCTGGGACAGTGGTTGCTTGGGATCCCTCCTGTCACTCCCTCAGCCAATCACCACCCAGATGCAAATCACCACCCACATGCAAACTCCCTCTCCACCTCACAATCCACTCCCTGCCACTCATGGCCAATCTGCATACTGGGAGCGACCAAACAACATGCTACAGTGTTGGTTATAGTTAGTCTTGGGCTGCACAATTCCCACTTATGATTTAAGTCTACACAGTACAGTACAGTAGGAACCCCGTATCCACTTATTCATTATCCACTGATACAATTATCCACAGGACACAAAACAGCACACCTACCATAGAGTCTTCCTAGAAAATGTGTCCTCTCTAGCCATTTTCTAGATCCTCCAAGGCAATGCTATTATATTTTAAACCAGAAGTCCTATTATTTTCAATGGAGTTTGCTATTATCCATGGTTTTAAGTATCCATGCCCCGCCCCACAACCAATCCCCAGCAGATACGGGGGTCCTACTGTAATATCATTTCTATTCCCACTGCAACGGGACCCAGACAGTCAACTGGCAGCGGCGGCAGGACATCACTGCTATCACTGTGACAGGACCCAAACAGTGGACTGTGAGGCCTACCGGCTGCTTTTGGCAAGATTTTTTTAGCAGTGTATGGTATGCTGGGTCCAGCTAGTTTAATATATTTAATGATATTACTCCCAGGCACCATATTCCACTGTCGAACAGCTCTTACCCTTGACACAGTTTTGCAGGATCTCTAAATGGCCTTGGCTAGACATTTGGAATCGTAGCCACTGAGCCAAGAGCAGGTATATCTCGGTTAATAAAGCAGACGTGTTCCTGAATATTATTGTGGTAGCGGTGGTGTGCCTAAGGCTAACCTATCACAGCGTTGTCTTGGCAAGATTTTTTCAGAGGGGGTTTGCCATTGCCATTGCCTTCCTTCTGGGGCTGAGAGTGTGACTTGTCCAAGGTCACCCAGTGGGTTTCCCTGACTGAAGGGAATTCAAACCCTGGTCTCCAGAGTCGTAGTCTGACTCTGAAACCACTACACCACGCTGGCTCTTAATACAAAATTCTTACTTTACATCAAAGAATTCAGATAGGAGAACCGCATAAATGCTGGGAGTGTGGAAAGGCCTTTGGTTGGGAGTTTTCACCTTGCTTTGCACAGAAGACTTCACAAAGAAAGAGAAACCATATAAACACCTCTAGGGGTACAGCCAGTATATGCACTTTATTCCTGGGTAGTCATGGAAAATTTGGTATCCAAGGCAGATATTGTGATGTACACAGAACACAAACTCACATATCTTCAATAAAGTTCTTTATTGGAATAGAAGCATGTGTAAGGAACAGTGGCAAAGCTGCAAACTGAAGATCAAACTTACAGTGGAAACAGATAAGGTACACCCAGCGTGAGAAAGCAGAAAAGGGAGGGCAGTACATCAAAGCACACTTTGGAGGAGCGAGAATTGCCAGGCCATCTGGCCGGCCTTGAGCTCCCGGGATGAACAGCGTTCCCATGGTAACCAACATCTCCCAGACATTCCAGAGGCCCAAGGCAGAACCAGTCTCAAACCATCAAACTGTCAGGATCCTCCATGAACTCTACTCTATGCCTCAGAATTCATGGATGACCCTGACAGATATAAGGGAAGAAGAGGGAAAAGTTCCTGCACCACAAAAAAAAAGAAGAGGAGCCTGAATGTGTTTCAACAGATGTTTTATGCAAAATGAACAATAGGCACATGGAATGAAACAACCAGGTATGGTCAGCGAAAACATTCTGAATCTTCTGGAGTCTGACTACCTGAAAGCTTCTTCCAAAACACACCCAGGGATGACTTTTTTCTTTCCCCAGCCTCCACTTTTCTTCCAATTTATATTTAGGTGGCCAGACTTATAGAACTACAGTTGTCCCTCCATATTCACGAATTTGGCATTCACAGATTTAAGTATTCACGGCTTGAAAATATTCTTTAAAAAATAATAATCCAAAAAGCAAACCTTGATTTTGCCATCTTATATAAGGGACACCATTTTGCTATGCCGTTGCATATAATGGAACTTGGGTATTCACAGGGGGCGGGGGTCCTGGAACCAAACCCCAGTGAATATGAAGGGACAACTGTATACTTTTTAACATGCTAGGGGCAGCTGGTGAGGCAAGCTTACTGCTATAGATTTTCCTTGTTTTTTTTCTGGGCTGTGAGGCCGTGTTCTGGAAGAGTTTCTTTCTGATGTTTCGCCTGCATCTGTGGCTGGCATCTTCAGAGAATGGTTGGGTAGAATTGGGGGGGAGGTTATATACTGTGAGCCCTTGTTGGAGAAAATATATACATTTGTGTATTTGAATGGCTAGTTTCTGGGTGGAGATATGCAAGGAGGATTAGTGTCTGTTTGGCTAATGGTTGGCTAATGGTCCATTGTCTGCTGGAAATCTCCCTGTCCCTGGGTGGAATTCATATGCAAGTGTTGAGTTTTGATTTTAGTGTTTTTCAAGACTGGTAGCCAGATTTTGTTTACTTTCAGGGTTTCTTCTTTCCTGTTGAAGTTGTCCAGGTGTTTGTGGATTTCAAAATAGCTTCTCTGTTCATTCTGACATGATAGTTGTTGGCCTGGTCCAGAATTTCAGTGTTTTTAAATAACATTTTCTGTCCAAGTTGGTCATTTTAAAACAGAAATTCTGGACCAGGCCAACAACTATCATGTCAGAATGCACAGAGAAGCCACATGGAAATGAACTCCACCCAGGGCTTGGGGGATTTCCAGCAGACAATGGACCATTAGCCAAACAGACGCTAATCCTCCTTGCATATCTCCACCCAGAAACTAGCCGTTCAAATACACAAATTTACATTATCTTACCCAACAGAATGTAAGAGAAGCTGTTCAAGTTGGGTTGATCGCTGATATATTGCCCATCTGAAGAGAGCATTGCTGACCTATTCACAAAAGCTTTAGGTCCAATCAAGCACCAGTACCTTTGCAACAAGTTGGGTGTCACAGCAGATGTGTAAAATACATCTCTTTATGCATAAATTTAAAGGGGTGTTAGGGTTTTGAATGTGTAGCCCTTGGAAATTTACGTCATAAAGAGATACCATATATTCCATTTATCTGTAGAGGACAAAGCTGAAGGTTAAACAGCTACCCGGTAGACTATAACAGCTGATGTTTTTCAGCCAGCTTATCTCAGTATGACTAATAAAGTGGAGATAACATACTAGGGATGATGTCAGATGATGTCACCAGTCACCAGTTGAATGAAGGGGAGTTGCTAGAACTTGCTAGAACAGCTAGGAAAACCCTATGTAAGTCATGGTGCAAGGCAGCCCACTTCACTTCTTCAACTGACTTCTTTGACTGACTACTAACTGTAAGCTTAGCTATTAGAGCAACGTTTTTGTTTGTAGTTTAGGATGTAAACAATAAAGACTGTTAGTTTTTAGACACTAAGTGTGTCCATCTACCCATTGAACATTGAGCATGCTGGAAGCATCCGGAACAGGCTTTTGCTATTCTGCTAACCTGACTGCTGGCTGGACTCCTGAACATAGACTCCAGCAGGCTGTAACGCGACATGCCAGCCGTAAAAGCCTTCGACTTCACATCAAGCTTACTGCTCTTCCCTTTTCTCTCCGTTCTACTCTTTACACATGCTTAGTAAGGGACCCTGGAGGCAACTGCTTTTGACCTTGCCTGTTGCAGACAGGCACACATGGCTAGAACAGAATCAGCTAAAGTTGAAGCCTGCCTGCTCTTTCCCAGATCAAGCTTTGCTTACTGAATTGCTTACTGCTGCAATGCCAAATGTTTTTTCCCCAACCCGCCTTCACCATTTTCCCAATACTAATGCAGCTAAAAAGCTTCCAGCTAAAAAGAAAAAGAAGAAAGGGGGACCAGGGCAGGTATTAAAAGCCTTTAAAAAAAGGAATTTCGCTTTCAGAGGCTTTGTTAACTGAGCCTTGGTTAACAAAGGCCTGTATAAATGTTTTCCAATATATGTGTGTGTGTGTATGTCTATGTGTGTATATGTATATGTGTATATATATGTATGTGTATATATATACATACATATATATATATATATATATATATATATATATGCTTCTACTCCCAGAGTGCTGATTGGCTGCTCAGAGAACACACCCAATCAATCTCCACCCACATGCAAATTCCCTCTCCACCTCACAATCCACTCCTGCTACTCAATCTGCTACACCCCCAGCCTTACAAGGACCCCCCTGCTCCCACTGCCTCAGCCACTCACCACCCACTTGTAAAAAAATGCAATATTTTTTCCCTAAAATAATACCATGTAGCTGAACCGTGTGAACCTATCAAATCTCCTATAATGGCGTATGTTACACTGGTACAGCTAGTATAACAAATATTTTGAGATAAAAAAGGCATTCCAAAGTGGCAAATCCACACTACTAGCAAGTTCCAAACAGGCTGGATATTTATTGAAGAATAAGGAAGTGTCATACGTATAACTCACATTTTCAATGCATTTTTAAAAATGTCTGGTGTCACAAATGATTAGGAAAAACTGCTACTTGTAAGCCTATAGATCAAGAGGTGGGGAACCTGTGACTGGTCAAGCGTTTTTGGACTCCCATCAGTCACAATCTGCATGGCCAACAACTAGAGATCATGCAACCTGTGGTTCCATTGTGTCTGGATGGCCACAGGACCCCTATCCTTCCTGCAAGTAGAGACGGGCAATTTGCAACCCTCCAGAGGTTGCTGGACTACAACTCCCATTAGCCCAGGCCAGAGATGTAGGTGGGAAATTGTCCACTAAATTTTTTCAAAACAGAAAATGTGTCATACCACATATATACAGTCGGATTCCTGAATCTGGGAGTTCAGTTCCTGGACTTACTGTGGATGCTGGAAACTGTGGATAACAGCAAACTCTATTCAAATAAAGGACTTCTGGTACAAACATACCATAGATTTGCATTGGAGGACCTAGAAGATGCCTAGAGAGGATGCTCCTCCAGACATTTTCCAGCATGACACCATGGTATGTGTCCCTATTTTGTGTCCTGCAGATAACTGAAACTGCAGATATTGTTTCCATGGATACAGTGGTCTGACTATATTTATATTTATCAATACTTGTCTGAACCGTTGTACTGAAACCTATCATGTTCGATGGGCCACACACTATGAACTTCTAGTTATTCTAAAACAAATGTTGACCAACCTTAGTATTCTCAGAAGAACAGATCAACAAATGAACAAGCTGCTAAGCTCCTTTCTATTTTACAAAATATTTTGTTTCTCAATCAGTCACAAGTGCAGGTAGTCAAGACAAAATGTGTTGGGTTAACTGTGCCCACAGATTCACATCCATCCTTTACTGAAATAATGTTCAACTAGTTTACTATATTAGATTTATCTCAACTTAAAATGGCACTGATAAGTACTGCAGTGAGCAAAGCTGAAGGTACTACAATTTTACCTCAGTGAAGGAAAGTTAAACTGTTGATACAACAAATATATTAGGTACCACTCTCTTTTAAGTACGGGTATGTGTCTTTTTTAAAGCTTTCTTTTCAGTTGTAATCATTTTAAAAAATGAAGTATCTGCTCTTCTCTTTGCATTGTTGCAAGTAGTCTAACAACATAATATAAAGTTTTGAATGTGCTTGAATAGAATATCTAAGCCAAATGTGCTCAATTAAAGAACATTATATACAGCACTGAAAAATGTTCCGAAAGATTTTCCAGTCCTACTTTTCCCAGAAAATCCACATCACTGGCCCTATAGTCAGTGATAATAAATAATAGGAGTTGCAATCCAACCACCTTTAGAGGACTGCAGCATTTAGACCAGGCTATAAATAATAGAAAAGGGATCATAATTATCAAATGATTAAAGATGTTACGAAACACACAATTATTGTTATAGAAAGCACACATTAAAGACAAATCTTTAAAAAGAAGTGCTTCCCAGCCCAACTAGAACAAGGGAAGATGACAACACACATTCTAGTGACAATTCTCAGCTGCTTGGTTTCAGATTTGTTCACTCGCGCCACTAGCAATTGCTGACTTGGAGCTTCTTTCACTGGAGCAGGAAATTCTGGAAAAAAATTGTTTGCTGCTTATACCATCACTGTGGAGAAGATCTGAAGATCTCCAGTCATTGTGGGACTCTGGCTCCCATCAGCACCCACCAGCATAGTCAAGGATAATGGGAATGGTAATCCAGCCACAGAGTGGGGCCACGGGTTTCCCACTCTGGGCTTACCCCATAGCATGGTCCCACAGCATGGAGCCTTCCAATAAACTACAAGGAACTGACTGTGAATGTCTTGTACTGGCACTATCAAATAGATCTCACTCCTTTGAATTACAGTTGCCCCTTCATATTCACTGGGGTTTGGTTCCAGGACCCTCCGTGTATACCAAAATCTGTGAATAGTCAAGTCCCATTATATGCAATGGCAGAGCAAAATGGTGTCCCTTATATAAGATGGCAAAATCAAGGTTTGCTTTTTGTGTTATTATTTTTTTAAATAGTATTTTCAAGCCGTGAATACTTAAATCCATGGATACCAAATCCGTGGATATGGAGGGACAACTGTATCTTTCCACTCCTCTCTAGCCATTTATCTTTCTAGTTTGTAAAAACCTGAGGGAAAGCCTGTCCTGTCCTGCCCCTCCTTAACTGGTGTGGGCTACTACACATTTTTTATATTCAACAAATAAATATAGTCCTCCCCCCCGCCCCCCGGATTTAACTGTGCAATTCTTCTGTTATGAAGTGAAGCTTGTGCTAGTACAGTAGTTGCTCTGTTGAAAGCATTTCTTTCTGTCTTGTGAACTTTCCTATAATTCCACGAAGAAGTAGCTGTCCTCAGCATAGTTAGGAATGGAAATGAGGTCATGCTCTCACTTGCCTTTTCCTTCCCCCTGGAGCCCAGACCAGCCAGATCTCCATTATATGAACTGCCTCTCCTTCTGCCAGTAAGTGACAGCAGCAGCGTCCTCCCAAGGCTTGGCAGGTGGTGAGGTTTGGGGGAAGAGCACAAGGGCAAGTGAATAGCCCCTGTATGACCCATCCAAATAGTTCAGGCATGTGAGTCTGAGTCCCACCGAATTAACTGCAATAAATACATTCTATTTTGTCAATATGTCTTCTCCAGTTGGGACTAACAACTACATTTAGGCAAAGGTGAGAATCATTTAACCTTCCAAAGGCTGTTGGACTGCAACTCCCAGCAGCCTTTGCCAGCACAGTCAAGCATGATTTGGAAGGTCAGAAAATTCCCAGTTGATTTAGGCCAGCCTTTCTCAACCTTTTTATCCTGGAGGAACCCTTGAAATAATTTTTCAGGTGTCAGGGAACCCCTGCATAAACATTATTCTATATACTGCTATTGCTTTCCCCTCACAATCACAACCTTTTGAGAAACCCCTAGCCACCTCTTGGGGAACCCTAGGGTTCCAGGAAACCCTGCTTGAGAAAAATGGATTTAGGCTGTGGAAAATGTATAGTGCACCTTCCCAAGGCAGTTGCTTTGCTCAGAATGGTTTATAAGAAAACAGTAGAGGATAGAAATGGAAAACAGGTTCAGCAGATAAAACATTCTAAAATGAAGGTTTAAAGAATCATCTCCCTGGCAAAAGAATGGCCTCTGAGACCAGGACTGCTTTATGCAGTCAATTAAAAGCAATATAAGTATGTGGTAAAATATTCCACAATCTTGCACGTGGCCTCTATAAATGTTTTCTTTCATGTCCTGACCATGTATAAGAAGTTGGCTTATTGTAGAAGCTATTGCTCACAGCTCAGGTATTTATAAGCATATCCCCTTGTGTGAATAATCTAGAATTAGTCTTCAAAGGGAAAATTCTGGATTTTTGGCCTGAGGTACACACCAACTCCAGGCTCACAACTCTGAGTTTCTCTTTCTTTCGTTTAATTTCATGTCCTTCAGGATGTTAATAGCTCAGACAGGTACTCAGTGGAATCTGACGGGTAAGGGAGCCAGTCAGAAAATGGAAATGCCCCCAAGGTCCAGCCTCCATGCAATGTAGAGATAGGAATTTGAGAGGGAAAATTCTGAGGGATGGAAGCAGTCTAGCAGTCCCTTTAGGGCCTCCCATGTTGATATCATTTTCATGGCTATCTAAGAAAGAATGCACAAAACCAGTGGCAAGTTCTGCAAGTAAATTTCCCAATATCCCTCAAAAAAAGTCTCCTTTCTCCACCAAGAACCTGCAATGATATTCCTTTAGTGGATAGTGCCATTATACAGTTTAGTCAGTAGGTGGCACTGGACTTGTGAACTTATGAGTTTCTCTTGCCTGTTTTCTTCTTCTAAAGAGAGAGAAGATAAAGTTTTTGTTTAGCTTCTTGACAGGTGTATTTTCTAAGCCTTCCATTACACAGGAGTCAAAGGGCAGTTTCTGTTCTCTAACTTCTTTTTGCCACATGACAGGAGCCCCCAGAAATCCCCTCTCCACTGATTAAACAGAGATATGTCCAAATAAGCATTTGCTGGCTAGGGTTCTAGGGAACATCATTTCAACCACAAAATGTAACCAAGCTCTTGCTTACAAAAGTTTAGTCTATAATAAATATAATAGTCTTTAGGGTGCCACATGACTCTGCAAAGAACTAACCAGTCTCTTCTTCCATAGTGCTCTCCAGTGCATGACCAGCCCCAGGTATACTGAACACCATACTGCATTTTTTTAAAAAAATGAGAAAAGGAAGACAAAAGGCTTTGAAGAGATCAGTGATAAGGATGCTGCAAATTTCATACATGGAGTAGGATTGAAGGAATGTTAGACATGACAAGCAAATTGCTTGGAGAATTCCTAATTGGAAAATGCTGGTTCTCAGTTTACATCACAGGGATGAAAAAAGGCATTTTTATTCACAAAAACAAATTAGCAGAATTTCTCCACTCTACTGCAGATATTTCAAGGAAACAAGAAGTGTAGTGCTTGGAAAAATATTTATGACAATGCATGCAAAAGATCTGTTAAAATCTCTGCTCTTAACACCTTTACAGAGTTCTGCCTCATTCCATTTCATGTAGCTTCATCCTACCCTCGCCCAGCTTAACTGCTTTTGCATGATGTATGCTTGGTGTTACAACAGAAGTACTGTTCCCACAACAAGAATTCCCTCACTCTCTGATGGCCGACATAATTTAACGTTGACTCATTGCTGAAGTTCTCACTACAGCATGAACATATTCAGGGTTCCTTGAGTTTAAATTACTTCCGGAACTTTCCAAAACTTACTGAATAACAAATGTATTCACTGCACCCTGATCATTGCTAAGAATTGTTCCTTCTGTGAAGTCTTTTATGTCTAATAAGTTCTGGGATCCAGCTGAATCTCTTTCCACATGCCAGATATTAAATGGTTTCTCCCTTGTGTGAATGCGTTGATGTCGAATAAGGAGCGTGCTGGAAAAAAAGCCCTTTCCACACTCAAAGCATTTAAATGGTTTCTCCCCAGCGTGACGTCTCTGGTGCTTATTCAGTAATGAGGCCTCGCTGAAGCCTTTACCGCACTCCAAACATTTAAATGGTTTCTCCCCAGTGTGGGTTCTTTCATGTCTAATAAGGAGTGTGCTCCAAGTAAAGCTCTTCCCACACTCCAGGCATTTAAATGGTTTGTCTCCCGTGTGGGTCCGTACATGAGAAATAAGGATTGATTTGTGACTAAAGCTCTTTCCACACTCCATGCATTTGAATGGTTTCTCTCCAGTGTGAATTCTTTTGTGGGAAGTAAGGTGTATATGCTGACGGAAATTCCTTCCACACTCCAGACATTTAAACGGTTTCTCTCCTGTGTGGATTCTTTTGTGTGAAGTAAGATGTATGTGTTGACGGAACCTTTTTCCACACTCTAGGCATTTAAATGGTTTCTGCCCTGTGTGCATTCCTTGATGTGCAGTAAGAATTCCACTCTGACTGAAGCATTTTCCACATTCCAGGCATTTAAACGGTTTCTCTCCTGTGTGGGTTCGTTGATGTGCAGTAAGACTTCGGCTCTGACTGAAACACTTTCCACACTCCTGGCATTTAAATGGTTTCTCTCCTGTGTGGCTTATTTGGTGTCTAATAAGATTTGTACTATCAATGAAGCTTTTGTCACACTCCGAGCATTTAAATGGCTTCTCTCCAGTGTGAATTCTTTTATGCCTAAGAAGTTCTGAGCTCCGACTGAAGCATTTTTCACATTCTGGGCATTTAAATGGTTTCTCTCCCGTGTGGGTTCTTTCGTGTCTAACAAGTTCTGAGCTGTGACCAAAGCTCTTTTCACACAGCAGGCATTTAAATGGTCTCTCTCCTGTGTGGGTTCTTTCATGTCTAATAAGGTGTGAGCTCTGGCTGAAGCTTTTCCCACACTCCAGGCATTTAAATGGTTTCTCGCCGGTGTGTGTTCTTTTATGAGAGGTAAGGTGTATATGCTGACGGAAACTCTTTCCACATTCCAGGCATTTGAATGGTTTCTCTCCTGTGTGGATTCTCTCATGAGAGGTAAGATGTATGAGCTGACGAAATCTCTTTCCACACTCCAAGCACTGAAATGGCTTCTGCCCTGTGTGCATTCCTTGATGCGCAGTGAGAATTCCACTCTGACTGAAGCACTTTCCACACTCCAAACATTTGTATGGTTTTTCACCCGTGTGACTTCTTTGATGCGTAGTAAGAATCCCACTATTGCTGAAGCACTTTCCACATTCCAGGCATTTATATGGTTTCTCTCCTGTGTGACTCCTTTGATGGGAAGCAAGGTTTCTGCTTTGACTGAAGCTCTTCCCACAATCCAGGCATTTAAACGGTTTCTCTCCAGTGTGAATTCGTTTATGTCTGTTAAGTTCTGAGGTTCGACTGAAGCTCTTTCCACACTCCAGGCATGTGAATGGTTTTGGTTTTTCTCCAGTGTGGGTCTTCCTAGGCATCTTAAGGTGTGGTGTATTGCTGTAGCTCTCCACATATACAGGGCACTCATTCTCTCTTTCTTCTTTGTACATATTTGGATGTATTGGCATTTCACAAAAGTCAGCATCCAAATAAGCAGTGGATTCATTCATTTCTTTAACCATCTGGTATCCCTCCTGCTTTTTAAAGCCGTCTTGATTCCCAGGACCCCCTTCCATGTCTAGATACATCACACTTTCCTCCAGTATTTGATGTGCTTCCCCATCATTTGTTCTCTTCCATCTCTCCCCTGTTAAAACAAAGAGAGAAAGCTGATGTAATTGAAGTGAACATAACTGAAGAGAAGGACTGGGGTTCCCAATGAAGGCATGGGTCAATCAGTGACTAATGTTAGAATACAAAGATCCTGTTCAGTTTGGGCCAAGCATAACACTTCACTGGCATTATTACATTATGAGAAGCTGGAACGTGTACAGAGGAGAGTGACCAAAATGGTGGGAGGTCTGGAAGCCATGCCCTATGAGAAGCAGCTTAGGGAGCTGGGTATGTTTAGCCTGGGGAAGAGAAGGTTAAGAGGGGACATGATAGCCATATTTAAATATTTGAAGGGATGTCATATTGAGGATGGAGCAGGCTTGTTTTCTGCTGCTCCAGAGACTAGGACACGGAGCAATGGACTCAATCTAAAGGAAAAGAGATTCCACCTAAACATTAGGAAGAACTTCCAGATGGTAAGAGCTGTTCGGAAGTGGAATGCACTGCATCAGAGTGTGGTGGAGTTTTCTTCTTCCCTGCAGGAACACACAATCAGAGTACGTCCAACAGATGGCCATCCAGCCTCTGTTTAAAAAACCTTCAAAGAAGGAGACTCCACCACACTCCAAGGCAGTGCATTCCACTTTCTTTCTGTGGAGATCTTTCAACAGAGACTGGATGGCCATATTACAGGAGTGCTTTGATTGTTTTTACCTGCATGACATGGGATTGGACTAAGTGTCCCTTGTGGTCTCTTCCAACTTGATGATTCTGAACTTGTTTCAACCATCTGGGGTGCATCTACACTGTAGAAATAATGCAGTTTGACACCACTTTAGCTGCCATGGATCCATCCTACAGAATCCTGGGATTTGTAGGATTTGTAGGATTTGTGAGGCACCAGCGCTGTTTGGCAGGGAAGGCCAAAGACCTGGTAAAACTACAACTCCCTGGATTCCACAGGATGGAACTATAGCACTTAAAGTGGTGTCAAATGGCATTATTGCTGCTACGTAGATGCACCCTTGGACAGAGTACAGGATGGGTGTCATGGGCCACACTAAGGACCGCAAAGGGTGTATTTACAGATTTGTATATTCTACTGCTGGCCTGGCATTGCTCAGAAATTTTCCTACCATTACAGCACAACACATTTCTATTTTCCTACTCTTTACCACTATGACCCTGTAACATCTCTCCAACTCAGAAGGAAACTCACATTCATTTGCCACATTTTGGAACAGCATGCTGTCGTGGGAGCTTCCTGCCGAAATCATAAATGCTTCTGCTGATATGGGGTCTTCCTCTTTGAAATTTTCCACAGTACTCCCAGCCATGCTCCTGAAACAGGAGAAAGTGAGTCATGACACTTCATATGACACAGGAGATACCAGAGCAGGGAAGTCTTATAGCAGTGGTTTCCAAACTCTGCCCATCCAGGTGTCTGGGACTTCATCATCATCTTTGAAGATGAGAAAAGATATGAAAAGTCTACCACCAAATCTTGTAGCCTTATCATACTACGCTGCTACAGCACTATTATTCCACTTTAACTGCTCTGGCTGCCTCCTGTGGAATTCTAGGTTTTGTAGTTTAGAGAGACCTAAAAGCTCTCTGGCTAAAAATGCAAAATGTTCAAGGATTCTGGGAGCTAAAGTCCAAAACACTCTGGAAACAAATGATTGGGAACCACTGCCTTACAGTGCAAACCTAATTGATCAAGATGACCAAGTGTTAGCTGAGTTAACATAAAGCCAGCTGAACCTGTGCTGAATACACATCTACTCAGTGTAAGGGTACTGAAAATCACTTAAGACTACCTTCTTCTTTTTTGTTTTTTTTTAAATAAAGAATTTTATGAACATATAAAATATAATTTTTTTAGGTTTTCTGTGGATTTTTTCCAGGCTGTAAGGCCATGTTCTGGAAGAGTTTATTCCTTCAGGAATAGACTGTTCCAGAACACGGCCTCATAGCCCAGAAAAAACCCACAGAAAACCTATGGATGCTGGAACATTGTCTCATGTCTGTTTCTTATTCAGGACAAGGGTAATGACATGAACACGAGTGTGAACAGCATTCAGCGTGAGGTTATGAGACTCCAGAGGACACCACGAGAAAACACTTAATTGAAAGAAAACTTAAAATACAAAACATGCACTGATCGAGTCAAGGGGGTGGGAGAAATAAGGAGGTTCCAGGATTTGAAAAAGGTGATGAGAAGAGCATGCCATCATAGGTTGAGAGTACATGGAGAAGTTTAGGAAGAAGGATCCCAGATAATATCATTCCACAGTTTACCATGGAGCAGCGGAGGGTGTAAAGTTTCATTAGTATTACATAAATATACAATTAATGGAAACCACTTCTCAATGAATTCAGAGGAACCGGCATTTCCAGCCGTTCTCCGCATTGCGCCTGACAGTTTCTCTCTGAGCCATAGCTCCCAAAATTTGTGCCACCATACATTGATAGTGGGCATTTCCACTTTCCAGTTTTTAGCTATTACGATACAAGAGACAGCTATTTAAAAAGCAACAATTCTTTTGTGTTTAAAGTTTTTATTAGAGTTCAGAAATAATGAGAGTAAAAGTAGTTCCGGGGATGGGGTGATGTGTTGTTTGGTAATTTTGCTGATAATGTCCAGTGTGGATAACCAGAAAATTTTGACAGCAGGGCATTTCAGCCACATATGTAAAAAAGTGCCTAGGGCACAGCAGCCCCTCCAACAAGTGGGAGATGCAGTTTTGGTTATTCTGGCAAGACCCAGTGGTATGAGGTGCCACTTGTAAATCACTTTTATTGATGTCTCTTTCAAAGCAATTGAGCAGGTCTTTAAATTGGAACAGGACCAGATCTTTAGCCATTCAGAGTCAGGAATGTCAATATTAAGTCATTCACCCAGTTTGTTTTGTAATGTATATTATTACTATATGATTCTTCAATGAGCCACCATTATATGCAGCCAGCCTGTCCTTTTATAGGTAAACTGGGGGAGGTACACATATGTTCAAAGGCTGTTAGGGATCTTAGAGTATGCCCAGGGGTATTAAAGTGTGCCAGGAAAGTCCGGATCTGATATGGCTGGAACCAATCAGGGGTAAGTGGGGTTAAATTTTGAAGTAGTTCTGCATCTGATTTAGGTTTAGCATTTTGAAAGAGGTCTTGCTACATGCATATGCCTCTCTCTGCCCAAGAGCTGAACTGCCGCAGTTTATCAGGATGAAAGAACAGAGGGTGAAAAATAAAAGGTTGCATTGGGTAAGGGGCAGGTGCAAGTGTGTATTTCCACTTGTTCCATATTAGTAATGAGGTAATGAGGTTCTCAGAAAGGGGTTGTCAATTTTTTTCAGTTGGTGAGCCATAGTTCGCGTGTAAAAGGTATTAAGCAGTATCAGATATTTCAAATCTATTTCAATCACCACCCATGTAGCTATCTGATCTTTTTGGAGGAGGGAGATAATTAGGGTTAATTGATAAGTGGCAAAATATAAATATAAATGGAATAGTTAGAAATCCCAAGACCCCCGTTTTGGGGGATGGTGTGCCAGATTCGTTTTTGGAATCGCGGTCTCTTTTTCTCAAATATGAATTTATTCAGAAGTTTTTTCCACTTGTGGGGAAGGAGGATACATTGGAACAAGAATAACAGACGTGGTAAAGCAAACATCTTAAGGAGCGCGATACTGCCCAGGAAAGAGGGGTGGAATGCTTTCCAGATGTTTAGGTGAGTTCGCACCCAGCGTGTAATGGGTTTATAATTACAACAGACCAATTGGTTGAGATCTTTAGTGATTATTATGCCGAGGTATCGGAAACCTTCTTCATAGCCTGACTTTGGGCTGGCACAGTGGCCATGTTGTTAAGCTAAGGGATATTTAGATGTGGCTGCTCTCTCATTCAACTCCTTCTCCACCTCTTTTTGGACTTTCCTCTCTACTAGATCAAAGAGGCTAAGAAGCCTCTTAGCCAGCACAGCAGCTCTGTTGGCAGACTGCTCTGTCGGCAGATACAGTGAGTTGGGCCTTTGACACAAGACAGATGGATATGGGCAGCCTTGTTGGAATCAGGGACAAATATTGACAGCTGTCCGCAGTATAGAAAGGGTGAATTTCTATGAGAATTTTGTTAGATACTTTTTTGCATTCACTTGGCAGTTTGAAGGTGAGAAAAGATATGAAGAGGCTACCACCAAATCTTGTAGCCTTATCACGCAACACTGCTATAGCACTATTATTCCACTTTAACTGCTCTGGCTGCCTCCTGTGGAATCCTGGGATTTGTAGTTTGGAGAGACCTAAAAGCTCTCTGGCTAAGAATGCAAAATGCCCCTCCCTAAACTGCAAATCCCAGGACTCCACAAGAGGCAGCCAGACCAGTTAAAGTGGAATAATAGTGCTATAACAGTACAAACCATGGTTTATTTGCAGGGAATCTTCAGATACAACGAAAAGCCAAAAATTAACAAATTACAATAGGCAGCAAACTACAGTATTGTAATTAGTATCTGAATAGCTACCTGACAGATTCTCGTCTTCATCCGAATCCTGGATGGATGGACAGCCTCTTCAGCCAGCCAAAATATGACATCAGCTTTGGAGTCAGACACTGCTGTTTTAGAAAAGGAAGAGAGAGAAACAGAACTGTTATATGTGGAGCAATGCAAAAGGTATTCAGAGATTCTGATCCAGACTGCTTCCATCTCCCTCCACTAATACTGTAATCTCAAACCAGGAAACTTGGTGGTTGTCTAAATGGTTTAAAAAAAACCCTCATGAAATTTGCTGGGAATCCTACGTAAATGGGATCATGCACCAATCCATATTATTTGGAAGGAGGGGGGCCCAAAATGGCAAAAACAACACAGGAAAAGTCTTTGCTGCTTTTCCTGTAGTTTTGTGTTTTTTTTTAATAGCAAGGGGCTGCACTTTTTTTTTTCCCTGTGAAATTGGAAGCTCACTATAGAGCTCCAGAACGGCGTGGACAGTGTGTGTGTGTGTGTGTGTGTGTTTAATGGTGGTTGTGAAGAACTAACGCAAATAAATCACTCGTGGCCACCGTCTGGAATGCGAGGCTTCTGAGGCCAAAAACACAGCTGCTAAGTCTGCTGAGATATTTTTTGGCTTCTACCAGGGACTGAGTGTCCTATCATCCCCTGACATATCCTTCCTGAACTGTGGTGCCCAGAACTGGACACAGTAGTCCAGGTGATGTCTGACCAAAGCAGAATAGAGTGGCACTATTACTTCCCTTGATCTACATACTATACTCCTATTAATGCAGCCTAAAATCACATTGGCCTTTTTAGTTGCTGCATCACACTGATGACTCATGTTCAGCTTGTGGTTCACTAAGACTCCTAGATCCCTTTCACATGTACTCTCCCAGGGATGGGGCTGGTGGGTGTTGCAGGGCAAAGTATCAAGAGCAGAGAAAGGGTGAAGCTCAGCCATTCAGAAGGGTTTTCATTGCAACTCCCAGCATTCCCCACCATTGGCTATCCAGGCTTAAGGCTGTTGGGAGTTGTAGTCCACCAACATTTGGCCTTCTAGAGTGGCGGGTAGGTCAAATTTCCCCACTATCAACAGGCCACTATCAACAATAATAACTCTGTGCCAAGTGGGAGCAAAAATCTTTTTATGGGTGAACAAAATGTCTGGAAAGTTTACCTCTCTGGGCACCTAAATCCTGATCTTATCTTCCCAAGAATTTTTTGGCAGTAAAGATAGCTAGTTCCCTCTGTAAAGCTACTGGAGACCGCTGGCTGTTTTCATTCCCTCTCCCTTCCACCCCGCCTGCTTAAAGCCCATGGAAGTCTCTTTTTTTAAAAAAAACAAAAAACAGGAAGTCATCATTGAGAGGAAATTTTTAAAAAGAGGGTACAGCCCTTCAGGAGTCCCAGAGGAAAGATGTGGCCTACAGATCCCCTTCCTGTAAGCTCATGGAAGAGCCAAACAGTATCTCCGTTTCCTTTTCTCATTGCTTCTTCCATCTTTTCATTACAGAAAAGGAAAAAAGTTGAAATAGCTGCCTGTCGCCTTTTTCATTCTGAGCGGTAGGAACTGTCCATCTAGAATGCCACAGACTCTTGTAAGAAAGATAGTGGAAAGACCCAGGAAGGTTAATGGTTGAAAATCAAAGAGTCATAGAAGATCACAGAACAGAGTATGGAAGGGACCCCTAGAGCCATCTAGTCCTGCCCTTGCAGAATACTGATGTGTGATTGTGCAACCTGTATTAAAAACCTCCAATGAAGTAAAGTTCACCACCTTCTGAGAGAAGCTACTCCATTCTTGAACAGCTCTTCTGGTCAGGAAGTACTACCTAATAGATTTTTCTTGGGGTTTTTTCGGGCTGTGAGGCCGTGTTCTGGATTTCTATCTATCTACACACACACACACACACACTTGATTTGGGGATATATATATATATATATATATGCGCTCTTGATTTGGGGAGAGGGGAGATATTACACACACACACACACATATATATATACACATATACATACACACACACATATGCTCTTCATTTGGGGATATATATATGCACTCTTGATTTGCGGAGAGGGGAGCTAGATTACATATACACACACACACGCACACACACACAGACACTCTTGATTTGGAAATATATATATGCGCTCTTGATTTGGGGAGAGGGGGGATAGATTACACACACACACAAACACACACACTTGATTTGGGTATATATATATATATATATATATGCGCTCTTGATTTGGGGAGAGGGGAGACAGATTACACACACACACACACACACATATATATATACTCTTGATTTGGGAAGAGGGGAGATAGATTACATATATACACACACACATATATGCTCTTGATTTGGGTTATGCGCTCTTGAGTTGGGGAGAGGGGAGATTATACACACACACACATATTGATTTGGGGATATATATATATATATATATATATATATGCATTCTTGATGTGGGGAGAGGGGAGATAGATTACACACACACACACACACACACACACCTATGCTCTTGATTGGGGTGTATATATATGTGTGTGTGTGTGCTCTTGATTTGGGGAGTATATATCCCCTCTCCCCAAATGAAGAGAATACCCCACCACCTTCTCTTCTCTGGTCTTTTCCACCTGCCTGAAATTTGGCATCTGCCTCCCTCTTCTCCTCCTCCTCCTCCTCCACCCAAATGAACTCACCAGGTGCCCTCCCAGCCACTCTTCCAGCTGGCTCAGCTTGGCTGCTCCATCCTCCATGGAGAAGAGGGGGGGGGAGAGGGTGAAATGCAGCCGGAAGTGTTTGCTAGAGACACTTTACCCCCCCTTTTTTTCCTTCCATGCTTCTCTAGGACTGCAACTCTGTCTCTTTAACCCGTCAAGGGTTGCTAAAGAGATGCTTTGCATTTGCAGATTCTGTTGCTGTTGTGTGCCTTCAAGTCATTTCAGGACTTGTGGAAACAATATCACAGACTGTGTTTTTGGGAAGGGGGCAAGATTTGTTCAGAGGAGCTTTGCCCTTGCCTTCCTCTGAGGCTGAGAGAGTGTGACTTGTCCAAAGTCACCCCCTGGGAATCGAACCCAGTTCCCCTGAGTTGTAGCCCAACACTCAAACCACTACACTATGGTGGCTCTCAGTCCCAGCCTGTCTTCCTTCTGGAGTCAATTAAAATTTTTCTTATTTCGCAGCTCTCCACTAATGGTTGTGCTGGGGTATCTGTGTGTTGTGCATGTGTATATGTGTGTGTGTTTTAAAAATTTTTAATTGTTTTTAACTGTTTTAAAGTTTGTTGTTGTTTATTTGTGTTTTAACTTTTGCATTTTGCTGATTTTAACAATGTCTTTTTACTGTACACTGCTTCGAGTCTCAAATTGGGGGGAAAGCGGAATAGAAATAAAGATTATAGTAATAATACAGAATTACCTGTTCCTGATTTTGTGTTTAATATCTATGCATATACATATACATATATAAAAGGTTATCTTGGTTTCCCCCACCCCTCAAAAAATTGTGGTGAAAATCAGAGGTGGGAATCACAGGGTTTTCTGAGGCTGAGAGTGTGTGACTTGCCCAAGGTCACCCAGTGGGTTTTCATGGCTGAGTGGGGAATCGAACCCGGAGTGCTGCACAGGTCTCAGCCCCGGCCTCAGTTGTATTGTTAGCAGAGTTGCCAAGTGTCCCTTATTTCTAAGGGATGTCCTTTATTTTAGGGCTAGAAAGTTTGTCCCTTAGAGGGTTGGCAAGTATCCCTTATTATGAGGAATGCTCCCTATTTGAAGGCTGGAGAACTTATCCTTGTATGTAGACCGAATGAAGGTTCATCCACACTGTAGAAATAATGCAGTTTGACACCACTTTAAGTGCTGTATCTCCATCCTGTGGAATCCAGGGATTTGTAGTTTTACAAGGTCTTTAGCCTTCCCTGCCAAACAGCACTGGTGCCTCACAAAACTACAAATCCCAGGATTCTGTAGGATGGAGCCATGGCAGTTAAAGCGGTGTCAAACTGCATTATTTCTACAGTGTAGATGCACCCTGAGAGATGCCAAATAAAATAAAATAAATCCCATATTTTGGGGTGTAGACCATTTATAAATCTATGCATCCAAATTTTAATACCCAGTTCAAAGAGGGCAGGGCCTAATTCTTACCCTGGCAATTAACACAGCTTTCCCCACCCACTCACCCTTCTTTTTTTCTCTTTCTGAACTGAACTAGCAAGTATAGTTTCTTCTTTAGGAGCCTCCCCATCCGGTGGGCCAAAACAATAATTTAAAGGGGTTACACAACTATTCAACTAATGCCAACTATTAAGAACTGATCACTTTTTGTACTTTTAAGTACTGTATATGTATTCCTTTTGGCATCTCTTGGAGCATCTCAACCAAGGACTGCTTTTCTAAGTGGAAAGGTTACTGTGTATACCCATGTATAAGTCTAGAAATTTTAGTAAGAAATTCAATTCAAAAAATCTGGGTCCGTGGAGCAATGTAAGTACAGTTGTCCCTCCGTATCCACAGATTTGGTATCCATGGATTTAAGTATTCATGGCTTGAAAATACTGTATTCTTTAAAAAATAACAATCCAAAAAGCAAACCTTGATTTTGCCATCTTATATAAGGGACACCATTTTGCTATGCCATTGCATACAATGGGGCTTGAGTATTCACGCATTTTGGCTGACCATGACAACGTGTAGGTGTAAAGTCAGGCTCGCTGGAGAGGTTAGGAACAGTAAAAAGGATTTTTTGGGGGTATGTCCGCAGCAAAAGGAAGAAGAAGGAAATGGTAGGGCCACTATATGGAGAAGATGACAAAATGCTAACAGGGGACAGAGAAAAGGCAGAATTACTCAACACCTTCTTTGCCTCAGTGTTTTCAGAAAAGGAAAAGGGTGATCAGCCTGAGGATAATGGAACAGAGGACACAGTAGGGGAAATCCAGCACAGAATAAGCAAAGAGGTAGTACAGGAATACCTTCTTAATCTAAATGAATTTAAACCTCCAGGACCAGATGAACTACATCCAAGAGTATTAAAAGAGCTGGCAAATGTAATCTCAGAGCCATTGGCAATAATATCTGAGAACTGCTGTAGAACAGGAGAAGTCCCAACAGACTGGAGGAGGGCAAACGTTGTCCCCATCTTCAAAAAGGGGAAAAAAGAGGATCCCAACAATTATCATCCAGTTAGTCTGACATCAATACCAGGGAAGATTCTAGAGCAGATCAATAAAGAGTCTGTGAACATTTAGAAGGCAATGCCATAATCACAAAAAGTCAGCATGGGTTTCAGAGAAACAAGTCATGCCAGACTAATCTGATCTCTTTTTTTGATAAAGTTACCAGCTTGGTAGATGAAGGGAACGCTGTGGACATCGCATACCTTGATTTCAGTAAGGACTTTGACAAGGTTCCCCATGACATTCTTGCAAACAAGCTTGTAAAATGTGGGCTAGACAAGTTAACTGTTCAATGGATTTGTAATTGGTTGACCGGCTGAAACCAAAGGGTGCTCAGCAGTGGCTCCTCTTCGTCTTGGAAAGATGTGACTAGTGGAGTGCCACAGGGTTCTGTCCTGGCCCCAGTGCTATTCAACATCTTTATAAATGACTTGGATGAGGGAATTAGGGGCATACTTATCAAATTTGCAGACGACACCAAATTAGGAGGAGTAGCTAATACCCTAGACGACAGGATCAAAATTCAGAATGACCTGGATAGACTGGAGAGCTGGGCCAAAGCTAACAAAATGAAATTCAATATGGAGAAATGTAAAGTACTGCACTTAGGGCGGAAAAATGAAATGCATAGATATAGGATGGGAGTGACCTGGCTGAACGAGACTAGGTGCTAAAGGGATCTAGGAGTCCTAGTAGACCACAAGTTGAACATGAGTCAACAATGTGATGCGGCAGCTAAAAAGGCCGATGTGATTTTGGGCTGTATCAATAGAAGTATAGTGTCTAGATCAAGGGAAGTAATAGTGCCACTCTATTCTGCCTTGGTCAGACCTCACTTAGAATACTGTGTCCAGTTCTGGGCACCACAATTCAAAAAGGTTATTGACAAATTGGAGCATGTGCAAAGAAGGGCGACTAAAATGGTGAAAGGTCTGGAAACGATGCCTTATGAGGACAGACTTAGGGAGCTGGGTATGTTTAGCCTGGAAAAAAGACGGTTAAGAGCCGACATGATAGCCCTGTTTAAGTATTTGAAGGGGTGTCACATTGAGGATGGAGCTAGCTTGTTTTCTGCTGCTCCAGAGACTGGAACACGGAGCAATGGATGCAAGCTCCAGGGACAGAGATTCCACCTCAACATTAGGAGGAACTTTTTCACAGTAAGAGCTGTACGCCAGTGGAACACACTCCCTTGGAGTGTAGTGGGGTCTCCTTCCTTGGAGGTCTTTAAACAGAGGCTGGATGGCCATCTATCAGGGATGCTTTGATTGTGTATTCCTGCATGGCAGGGGGTTGGACTGGATGGCCCTTGTGGTCTCTTCCAACTCTACAATTCTATGATTTTGAAGATGTCATATTGAAGATAGAGCAAGCTTGTTTTCTGCTGCTCCAGAGCCTTGGAACCAGAGCAATGGATTCAAACTACAGAAAAAAGAAATTCCACCTAAATATTAGGAAGAACTTCCTGACAGTAAGAGCTGTTCAGAAGTGGAACCCATTTCCTTGGAGTGTGGTGGAGTCTCCTTCTTTGGATTTTTTTTTTTAATTTTTATTGGAATAAGACCATTCTACTAAAAAATACACCCGGCCGCAAAAGGCCACAACAACAACGCAAAAATAATACTAATTGTTTTCCTCTTTTCTTACTAATACAAAAATAAATCTATGCTAACACTAATGTATTTTTCCTCTTAATCTAAACACACTATTATCACATTATATTTACACATTACAATTATACCCATTTGGTAATGAAAAAATCAATAAAAGATTAATTAAAAACAATAATACAAAATAATACAAAAATACTAAAATAATAATAAAATATTTATTTAAAATATCATTTTATGTTATTGCTGGGGTCGTCTCACTAAATCACGGCCAAAACTTTTTCCAACGATAGCTTGGCAATTTCTCTTTTTCACTCAGAGCTAAATTTTCAATTACATTATTCACATAATAGGCAGTGCCTTTTACATCCTGCAGATTTTGACTTTTCACCTCCTTTTGTCTCTGGAAAACTAACCCTAACATCACATAGAGGTTGACCAGGCGCACCGTGGACCAGGGCACTTTCCAAAAACTCTCAGCCACAGAACCAGACTCCTTCCTCTTCCTCTTTTGGCCCACTGACTTTCTGGGTCCCCTGACACCCTCTGGAGGCTCAGTCCCCGAAAGCACTGTCTCCCAAGCCTGTTGTGCCAAATCTGGCCAATCCAGGACCCGGGCCACCTCCTCCCATGTTTCCCGGGAACTCGGGCAGTCCTGGACAAAATGTCTGATTGTCTCCTTTTGTGCCACGCCACTCAAAATCTCAGCCTTTTTACATTTCAGACGAGGACAAGTTTGATCATCCTCTGCGGTCCATGGTTTCTTTCCCCTCAGATTAAGAACTTGATGGTAGAGTCTCCACCTCAAGTCCCACAACTTTTTGGGGACCCTTTTGTCCATGAAATACTCAATTGGGTTAGTCTGGTGATTTAGGTATTCTGATAAATCTAGTTTGGCCTGACGCTTTTGCAAAAACGGGTTAACATAAATCTCCTCCACTATTTTCCTGTACAAACTTCTCTTGATGCTGGATGGCCATCTGTTGGGAGTGCTTTGTGTTGCTACATGGCAATGGGTTGAACTGCATGGCTCTTGTGGTCTCTTCCAACTCTGATTCTATTATTTACTCTCACGTCTTCATCCACCTTGCCTAGAAGGAGTTTGAACACATTGGGGCTTACCTTAAGATAAGCACATGATATCAGGGAGTTTGCCTTTCCTTCCTTACATACATTTCCTAAATTGGCGGGGGACCAAATGTTTCCAAGAGATCTGTTGACTGTCCCACAGTAACTGATATTCAAAGGTAGACTGCACCTGAACATGGAGGTTCTAACCAACTGCAACTGAAATTGAAATTATTGCCTGGCCTGACTGCAACAGAAGTCCATCCAGAGCAACATTTTCCTCTCAGCTGCAGTCAAATGAAAGGAAAACAGCATCTGTATAGAGCAGAAAAGCAGAGAAAAGAGGAGAGTGGGCTCTTCTCTCCCAGGTGGAGCTTAAGGGCTATATCTAATAGTTAATCTTCACTAGAGCTAGACCCATTGAATCCATATGATTTGCATAAACTTTGGCTTAACAGAATGAAGATTCAATGATTTTACCCTAGTTGGGATAAATAGACTGAACTCTAAGTTAAAGTCAAAGGTGTGAAATCAATGCCCTGCCGCCGCCGCCGCCGCCGCCACCACCACAAAACACCATCAGATCAGACATCTCATCTGTCTGTACAGGCTGAAATGTTAAAAACCATGTTCCTGGTGCTTTTTGGAGGCACCCAGCAGCAAAAACATGGATGAAACGCATAGATCCTTATGACTTTGCACATGAGCCACTCTAAAAATGGTCAAATCAAAGATCACATTTCCCTCCCTGTGGACTGATGATAAAAAGCATAGAATGTGGATACAGGGTGTGGATTGTCTGGCTTGTTGTTAACCACAGCCAAGTTGGTTTTGACTTATGGTGACCCTATGAATGACAGTTCCCGCAAAGCCCCCATCATCAACAGCTCTGCTAGGTCTTGCAAATGTGGGCAGCCTTGGTTTCCTTAACTGAGTCCATCCACCCATGTTGTGGTCTCCTCTTATCCTACCACCTTTGATTTTACCAAACATTAGCATCTTTTCTAATGTCTAGATCCCAGGTGGAATTCTGTGACTTTTAGATGTTGTTGACTGCAACTCCCAACATTCCTTACCATTGGCTGTGCTAGCAAGGGGCTGCTGGGAAGTGTCAGTCCAAAATCTGGAAAGACACACAGTTCCCACCTTTGCTTTAGAGGTTTACAATGGTTTCCTCCAAAACTGTGATCCATCTGTAGAACACAAGAGTCTATAGCCATGTACTGACCCATTAAAAAAAAAGATGTGTTGTTTTCTTCCAAGTACAATGCACTGAAGTGCACTAAACTGCATAGTCCATCTTCCTCCAGGTTTCAGACGCAGTCTCTCAGTGTCAGCTTCGAGAAGGGGGAACTAATGTTGGGGTGTGGCAGTTGTTTCTGGGTGCTTCCCTGGGGCATGTGAAAGAGGGGACTATTTATTATGAGAAGTAGGTAGATAAGAGTAGTGGAACCAGGACCCACATGGTTGAAGCCCTAGGTCTTTTTAATGATCAGGAGCTCCAATTTAATTTGCCACCCCCATTGAATTCTCCATTCTCTCTGAGTTTCCTTCAATCCCATCATAGTTGGGAGTGCGTTGCTGTGAGCCATCCCTGTGATAATTCAAAGTATTTAAGGATGGCATGGTTTTAACTGGGCAAGACCCATTAGCTTTACAAAAGACCTGCTCCTGCTAGAAATGAAAATTCCCAGAAATTGTTTGTGATCAAAATCACTGCTGGCATTGTTGAACTCTCTGTAGAAAATGGTGCTACAGATCCAGGCTGAGAATCGTTCAGCACTCCAGATGTTGGATTGCAGCTCCTAGCATACACCATTGGCTAGTAGCTGCTGAAAGCCGCATTTCAAAGACATCTGCAGGACTACATGATTCCTACCCCTGTCCTACAAAGACTCTCCTGGTGAGGGGCCTGCACTTCCAAAGTGATCATGACCTCACTGGATGAAAGCAATGAAGTTGAAAGAAGAGGGGGGGAGTAGAAAGAGGCATTCTGCCCCATCAGTCGTCCAAGAGTTAAACGAACTGAGGTGCAATTCCTAAAAAAGCAGGACATTTTGAAAATTATGGATGGAAAGAGAAGGGGGACAAAAATGAAAGCACCTCTACACCTCTTTATTCGGACTAGGGGGAAGTGGATGGATCTTCTCTTTCAGGTGAAGCAGTACAGTTAGGGTTCCCATATGTCTCTTATTATAAAGGGTGTCACTTATTGGAGGGCCAGAAAGCTTATCTCTTAGAGGGCTGGCAGGTGTCCCTTATTATAAAGTGGACCTGCCATAAAGACAGAAAGGTATGCATCATGTCTTTTATAAATGTGAACCTGATGTCAATTTTATCGAGAAATACATGGCTAAGTGAACTGAAATCAATACAGTTGGACCCCCATAACCACGACGGTTCAATTCTTTTACTTACTGTGGATACCAGAAAACGGAGATAACAGTGAACCCTATTAAAATACAGAACTTCTGGTAAAAATATTGCATAGAGTTGTGTTGGAGGACCTATAAGATGCCTAGAGAGGATGCCTCTCTAGGCATTTTCCAGCATGACTCTATGCTCTGCACCCCTATTTTGTGTCCCATGGATAGCTGAAACTGTGGATATTGGACCTGTGGATACAGGGGTTCAACTGTACCAGTTCTTGTATTTGAACCAGAATCACATCAGAACTGAATCACATTTAAAATTTATTGAAATGATAGATAAGATGTTGAAAAGCATCAGATGGTTATAAAAACAGAGGTAATACAGGATATATTCTAATAATATTAATAGCAGTAGTAATAAAAACAGTAACAATAATAATATTAGTATTTTATTGAGTGTGATATTGGAGGCCAGGACTTAATATAAATGAAACAAACTATTGAAGAAGAGTAAAAATCCTTGAGTAAACCCATAAAAGAAAGCAAAGAACAAATATTAATACAGTGGGCCCTCGGTATCTGCTGGGGTTTGGTTCCAGGAACCTCTGGGGATACCAAAATCCATGGATACTCAAGTCCCATTATATACGGTGGCATGGTAAAATGATGTCCTATATATAAAATGGTGAACAGTAAGGTTTGCTTTTTGGAATCCCTTCCCCACCCTTGAATATTTTCAAGCTGTGGTTGGTTGAATCTGTGGACGCAGAACCTGTGGATACGGAGGGCCAAATGTAGATGTACAAAGAGAGAATTTGCTGGACATCAAAGAAACAAAAGGTGCAAATAGAAAGAAAATAACGAAAAATCTCCTCAAACCCTGGCAAAACAAACTACTGCATAGTCAGCACATTAAAAGCACAGAAGGAAAACCTTAATAGGGGAACATCTACAATAGTTACAGAATGGAACACTGAAGAAAAGACTTGTTTTTGTGGCTCAAGAACAGGTGCTTCAGTCAGATAAACAAAGATTGAAAAAATTAACTATGGATAGTAAATGTGGTCCAATTAAATAAAAAGATGAAATTGTTGACCACATCATTAGTTAGTGACACAAGATCTCACAGACTAAGTATAAGAAATGCCAAGATAAATGATAGGTTTTGGATATTTACACAGAATTTATTTGGATGGGTAATATCTTGTGCATTCTGCTTTTGTCTGTAACTAGCGATTTGGGCACTGGACATTTTGAAAAGCTGAATTTGCCTCTGAAGAAGACCCAAAACAGCTGTACAAGTACCAGGAACAACTTTGGTTGCATATAATTTACAGCCTGCCAGTCATTGGCTGGATTTTTGAATGAGTTATTTGTCATTGTTGGAATGTTCTTCACTCTTACAACTACTTGATCCTACAGCTGGAGTGTGTTTCCTTGTGTAAGTCTTGGTCTTTGTTTCACATTTGTACAATGTTATATACTTCATTTATTATCTTGACGTATATGTAATGTGACATTTGTCTATGCTGTATGTTATTTTTCTGATTGTATGTGCAGTATGATACTCTCTTTAACTCTTAGTATACCGTATTTTCAATTCTATATTGTCCGTATTTGCTATATTGTATATTTATTTTTCATTTCTCTATTGTTCATCTTTGCTATAAAAACTTATTGGTTGTTGGTAATTATTATATTTGTTTTGTTTATGTAATGGTCTTGTGTGTGCCTTTGACTTGTGTTTCAGACCCTGCCCTTTTGTGTTTGTTGATTATAAGAAATGGCATGATAATTTGGTTGAAATGATACATTGCAATCTGTACAAAAAAGATGATTTACCACCTGCAAATCATGGTTGATGATAATAGCAAAGTAAAAATTTTATGGAACTATAAGATTCAAACTGATACAACTATTACTTCCGTTCTGTGAAGCACCACGTGCATTGATGGTGTTATACAAATTCATAATAATGAGAACATAACATGCTAGACATCACTTTAGTTGAGGAAAAGAAAGTTTGGATTATAGATGTGGCAATCCCAGTGGAGAGCAGAATCAAAGACAAAAAATGGAAAAGATTATGAACTATCAAGACTTATAAATTGAGACTCAGCATCTCTGGGAAAAGAAACCAACTGCAGTTCCAGTAAAGCTAAGTGCTCTCGGAGCAATTCCAAACAGACTGACAAGAAGTCTAAATGAAATTGCTACAGATATGACACTACTTGGAACACGCCACATTGTCCAGTAATACCTCACTGATTCCTAGATTAAAACAAACACACAAACAAACAAAAAACAAAAACAAAAACAAAATCCACAAAAAGAGGGATGCCTTTATTGGCCAAGATGTTAGAAAGGTCTACATTTTGTACCAGATGTCATTTCTGTTCCAGTTCAGTTGGTGTGGAGGGATCTCAATGCAGACAGGGACCACTCCCCTCTTGGCCATGTGGGGACTGAGACAAAGGATAGTAAAATATAATGTATAAACTCCATTAGCAGCAGTAAAGTAACTCCTCTTGGAATCCAGGGTGCCTCTGCCTGCACTGAGACCCCTCCAAAGCAACTGAACTACAACAGAAACAACATCTGATACAAAATGGAGGGCTGTGACTCTAACATCGCTCACTTTTCTTCTCCTGTATGATTTTTAACGTCTTTTGCCTATTGAAGAAGCCAGTGGAGCTCTGAAAACTTGCATGATGTATTTTGTGCATTTTGGTTGGCCAATAAAGGTTATCACTCTTTTGTGGATTTTGAATTTTGTTTTATTTTGCTGCATGGCCAATACGGCTACCCTTGATTAAGTGTCCTGATTCCTACACTGTTTGATAGAATCCAAATCATTGATGTTCTACCTTCCAGTCAGCAACACCTGGTAGACTGTGAAACTGAGAGATAATACTGTTAATACTAGCTGTACCCGCTGTAACATACGCCATTTTAAAACTCCCCCCCCAAAATGCCCGTTAGACCTCACAACAACCCTGTAAGGCAGGCCGGTAGATTTTTAATTTCCTCCTCCCCCTTCTCAGCACCTTGGAATCTGGGCCACAGACTGAGTGGCAGGAGTGGATTGTGAGGTGGAGTGGGAATTTGCATATGGGCGGTGATTGGTTGGGTATGTCTCCTAAGTAGCCAATCAGCACACTGGGAAAGGCAACATACCCAAGAGAATTATATATAGAGATAATTGTTGTAGGGTTACCGTATATCAAGACAGATTTAGTAAGACTGAGGCTGATTTTAAAATGAAAAGCAATTTAAAATAAACATTATCTCCACTCTGAAAGATAACAGTGTTGTATAAAATGAATCACAAATTTTAATCACAAGTGAATAAAATTTGAAGTTTTAAGTCTTTTGGCACAACATTTTAAAAAACATTTCTTGACGCTTATGTTTATTCAGTATTACAGTTGTCCCTGAATATTCACAGGATAAGCATTTCCGGATTTGATGATTCAGGGATTACAACAACAACTACGATGATGATGATGATGATGATGATTTCTTACCCACTGTTGTCCTATATGTGATTGAAAAAATATGTTCTCAAAAATATGTTTTCTCTAGGCATGTCTAGGTCCTCCAACATGATTCTATGGTCAACTTCTGCCAGAGGATGATCATTCAGTCATGCTGGAGGACCTAGATATGTCTAGAAAAGTGTTATCTCAGGTAAAAATAAATATGCAGGCCTATATTCGAGTTACAGTATTTCAATTTTGCCGGGGTCCTGCACCACTATCCCCCACTAAACTTAAGGGCCAACTGTATTTCATAGTCAGACAGCTAAGTGATAAACTCAGTTTTAAAGGGGTCACTTTGAACTGAGAAGGAGCTTTCAAAGGCTGAATAATGCAGACATCGTTATATTCAAATGTTCTTCCTAAGTCCAGCAGTAAGGAATGACCCCTTCCTTTGCTTGCAGTGGCTGCAGTCTTGCGTCTCGTATTTCAAACAGACTCTTGGCCTCAAACTGGGTAAAGCACAACTGTAAAAGGGCTCATCCAGACTGGGAACTAGCACTGATTAAATCAGCTATAATTTAATGTCACTTTGGGCTACTTCTTTCTGTTTCCACATCCACACACTTGTTAAAAAAATAAAACACATGGCCTACTCTTCCTTATCAATTATTGTGCTGAATGAGATCTCGCTCACACACACTGAACTAGAGAGTCTCTGGCACCTTAAATGGAGCAGGGCATACTGACAATTTCTTTCTATCACCCGCTTTTCCTCTTTCCACTGCCTTCCTTCCACACAGAGCAATTTTCCAAAGTGGGGCGAGGAAGGGATAGTTTCTCCTCCCATCTTCTTTTCCTCTTTTCTCTACTGGTGCGCATGCATACACAGAACTGCAGATCCAACTTAAAACATGTAGAAGGGTAAAGGGAGTAAAAGGAGAAGGCTAATGGACTAGGAAAGTACAGTAGGACCCCCGTTATCTGCTGATTCATTATCCACTGATTCAGTTATCTGCAGGACACAAAACAATATACCTACCATAGAGTCTTCCCAGAAAATGCCTACAGAAGCATCATCTCTAGACATTTTCTAGGTCCTCCAAGGCTAAATCTATGATAATAAACTGGAAATCCCATTATTTTCAATGGTGTTTGCTGTTATACGTGGATTTCAGTATCCACGGGGTTCCTTGGAACCAATCCCCCATGGATACGGGGATCCTACTGTATAGGCTTTTTAAAAGGCCACCCTGTTGATAACCAAGTACTCTGGAAAGGAGGGAGTAAAGTCTGAAACATCCCGGAATTACCAATGCATTGTCTGGTTTTTGGAAACAAAAGTGGTAACTACAGGAGTAGAAACAGCGATCTCTGGCTATATTTGGCCAGTCTGGACAGCTTCTAAGGGGTTTACCGCACTCCAAAGAAAAGCGCCAAAGCAGTAGGAATATTCCGTCTTCCCTGCTGCCTTACCACATGATGCTGGTGTTTTTCCGTGTTCTTCCATTCCTGTCCCATGGGGGACTGAGGTAAAACTGCATCTTTTTGCTAATAGGTTTTTCTGGTTAGCCAAAAGATGTGTTTTTACCTTGGCCCCCCATGCAGCAAGGCAGCAGGGAAGACGAAATGTTCCTGCTGCTTTGCCGCTTTTCCTTGGAGTGTGGAAAGCCCCTAAGTCTATCATGGATATTCTGTGAGCCAGAATTTTCCTGAACTAAAGTAAATTCACTGGAAATATCCTTTTGGTAAGTCTTGACATAGGCCACTGCCTGACCATTAGGCAGATGTAAAATTGAACTAAAGGAACCTTGGGCCCTTTCACACTACACAATTCTGTTATTTTTGTTATGGGCCTTCAAGTTCTTTCTGACTTATGGCAGCCCTATGGCAACCTACCACAGGGTTTTCTTGGCAAGATTTGTTCAAGGGGGGGGGGTTGCCATTGCCTTCCTCTGAGGTTGAGAGAGTGTGACTTGCCCAAGGTCACCCAGTGGGTTTCCATGGCTGAGCAGGGATTCAAACCTGGTCTCCAGAATCCTAGTCCAATGGTCAAACCACTACATAACACTGGTTGTACACAATGACTGTGCTATATTCCACTTTCACTGCCATGGCAACATCCTATGGAATTCTGGGATTTACAGTTTAGGGAGGGGCATTTAGAATTCCCAGGGAGTTCAAGTGCCTCACCAAACTACAAACCCCAGGATTCCATAGGACTTTGCCATGGCAAATGAAGAATACAGTGCTGTAAGGGTGTTGCGTGAAACAACTTTTTTAGTGTGGTTCAGCGCTAATCTACATAGGTTCTTAATATTGTTGTTGTTGTTGTTTAAAAATCAGCCTGATTTTACACTCTTACATTAAACACAGGAAGCCTTATTAAGGTACCAACCAATTTAGCATCTTCCTGTTGAATTTTGGCAAGTAACTCTGACACCAAATTGTTTTTAAGGACTTTTTCGGACGAAGAAAAATAATGCAAGCAGCCTCTCCAGCTTGCGAGGCTGCTGTGCTGCAAAGCGCCCCTTTCGTATGATGCTCACCCCTGCCGGTACTGTTGCGGTACCGCAGGGAGAGCTGAGCACCATATTTCGTTGATTTTTACTCACGATCAACTTTCGTGAGTAAAAAATCAACGAAATATGATGCTCAGCTCTCCCTGCGGTACCGCAATAGTACCGCTAGAGGGCAGCGTCATCCGAAACTGACACTTTGCAGCGCAGCAGCCTCGCAAGCTGGAGAGGCTGCTTGCATTATTTTTCTTTGTCCGAAAAAGTCCTAAAACAACCCTTTTCTTGTTGGAAATGGGAGGTGTTGGGGGTTGCTTGCAACCTATGGACAGCACTTTGCCCATTTGTGATTTAAATGTTTTCTCCCCATATGGCTTCTGCGATGGAAACTGAGGCACACCCTGTCACCAAGGTGATTTTCACATTCAGAGGATTCAACGGATTTCTACCGTGCGTGGATTTTCATATGTGCAGCTAGGTGCGTATTCTGTCGGAACCTCTTTCCACAAATCAGACACTGAAATGGTTTCTCTCCAGTGTGGATCCTTTGATGGGACCGAAGGGTGTGTTTCTCCCTAAAGTTCTTCCCACATTCCATGCATTTAAATGGTTTCTCCCCTGTGTGGATTCTCATATGGTAAGTAAGGCTTCCACTCTGAATAAAGCTCTTCCCACATACCATGCACTTAAAAGGCTTCTCTCCTGTGTGGATTCTTAGATGGTAAGTAAGGCTTCCGCTCCGACTGAAGCTCTTTCCGCACACCAGACACTTAAATGGTTTCTCGCCTGTGTGGGTGCGCAGATGGCAAGCAAGGTGTGTGTCCCGACTAAAGTTCTTTCCACAATCCAAGCATTTAAATGGTTTCTCCCCTGTATGCATCTTCATATGGTAGGTAAGGCTTCCACTCTGAATAAAACTCTTTCCACACTCTAGGCACTTAAATGGTTTCTCCCCAGTGTGGATTCTCAGATGGTAAGTAAGACTTCCACTTCGACTGAAGCTCTTTCCACATTCCAGGCACTTAAATGGTTTCTCCCCAACATGCAGCCTCATATGTGAAGCAAGGCTTGTACTGTAACGGTAGCTCTTTCCACATTCCAAGCAATTAAATGGTTTATCCCCTGTATGGATTCTCATATGATCAGCATGGTGTATCTTCTCACTGAAACTCTTTCCACATCTGACACATTTAAATGGTTTCTCCCCTGTGTGGATTCTCATGTGGAAACTAAGATCTGTGTGCTGATGGAAACTCTTGCCATAATCCAATTTATCTTTACAATTCAGATTGTTGCTACACAGTTCTTCATTCCTATTTTCTTTCCCACCAGGAGCTGAAATAATAATAATACCAATACTAATACTAATACTAATACTAATACTAATAATAATAGCAGCAAGTGTGTTAACAGAACTGCCAGACTAAAGGAAAAGAACACAGATTGCTATACAGACAATCACATGTTTGGAAGTCTGCAAGGCCGTCTAATCCAATTCCCTGCCATGCAACAATGTAGAACTAACCCAGTCCTAAGAGATGGACATCCAACTTATATTTAAAAACCTCTGAAATAGGAGAGCTCACCATCCTCAGAGGCTGCCTATTCCTCTAGGAAACAGCTCTTACAGTAAAGAGGTTCTTCCTAAGGTCTAGGTGGAATCTCTTTTATTCTAATTTTAATTCATTTGTTCGTGCCCTAATCTTTGGAACAATAGAAAACAAGCTTGCTCCATTTTTGACATAGCTGCCCTTCAAATAATAATAATAATAATAATAATAATGTATTTATATCCCTCCCCTCTACAAAATGCAATTGGGGCAACTTACAACATTTAAAATATATATAAAAACCCTCCATCCCGCCCACCCCTTAAAATACAGTTAAATAATTGAACATTTTAAAATACTTAATAAATACTAAAACACACACACAATAAAATAACCCAATAAAATAAGGATCAGACAAATAAGATTTTTTTTCTTCTGATGGCCGGGTATCTATTCAGGAAAGGCCTGTGGAAGAGATCCATCTTAAGAGCTTTTTAAAAGCTATTTAAGGTGGTAATGTGATGGGTCTCGTCCGGCAGGCCGTTCCATAATCTGGGAGCAATAGCCGAAAAGGTCCTCTGGGAGGTCGAAAGAAAGCCTGGTTTTTAAAGGTTGCAGCAGATTCCTCCCAGAGGACCTAAGTGCACGAGGAGGATTATATGGAAGGAGACGGTCCCGAAGACAGGTTGGACCCAAGCCATTTAAGGGCTTTAAAGGTGATAACCAACACCTTGTACTGGGCCCGGAAACTAATGGGCAGCCAGTGAAGTGATCTTAAGACTGGTGTTATATGGTCTCTTCTGAATGCACCTGAGACCAATCTGGCTGCCATATTCTGTACTAGTTGAAGTTTCTGGACCAAGCACAAGGGTAGCCCCATGTAGAGTGCATTACAGAAATCAAGACAAGAGGTTACCAGAGCATGTACCATGGTCTCAAGGTCCCCAACTTCCAAGAAAGGGCGTAGCTGGCGTAGCAGCCGAAGCTGATAACAGGCACTCCTGACCGTCACATTTACCTGATTTGTCATCTGGAGCAACGAGTCCAGGAGTACCCCCAAACTGCGGACACAGTCCCTGGCGGAGAGTGTAACTCCATCCAGGACTGGAGGCTGTATCCTAATACCTGGGTTCAGGGCTGCTACTGCGATAACCTCAGTTTTGTCTGGATTCAGCTTTAATTTGTTTTTCTTCATCCAGTCCATTGCTTAAGGCAATCATTGAGAGAAGAGACACTATCTGAAGTCAGAGCTGAAGACCGAGACATGGAGAAATATATCTGGGTGTCATCAGCATACTGATAACACCCCACCCCATGCCTCCGGATAATCTCTCCCAGTGGCTTCATATATATATTGAATAGCATCGCGGACAGGATGGCGCCTTGTGGGATGCCACAATTAAGTTCTTTCCTTGCAGAGCAACTGTCCCCGAGCATCAAGCTCTGGAATCACCCTCTAAACAAACCCATTTTAAATACTTTAAAATGGCTGCCCTATTACCTCCCTTTTCTTTCCTCCCAGCTAAACATACCCAGCTCCTTCTTAGAAGCTTCTCATAAGTTTGATTTCCAGAGCTTGGTTGTCCTCCTCTTGACACATTACATGTTGTCAATAACCTTCTTGAACAGTGGTGCCCAGAACAAAATACAGTACAGTTTGCCCCTGGTATCTGCAGGGGATATGTTCCCGGAGTTACAGTTTATAAATGAAACTGCTGATAATACTGAATTTCCTAGAATACCATAGAATTGCACTGGAGGGCCTAGAAAATACCTAGAGAGACCTTCCTCCCAACAGTGGTTAAATGATACAGCAGTTACCAATATCACGGATACGGGGTGGGGGGGGACAGGACCTGTATTTCAAGTGAAGTCTGACCAAAGCACAATATAGTAGTACTATTACTTTCTTCCATCTGGACACTATTCTCCTGTCAATGCAGCCTAAAATTGCACAGACTTTTTTGGCTACCACATCACACTGCCATTCCAGGTTTACCTTGTGGTTTACTAAGATCCCTACATTATCTTTACAGTTATTGTTGTAAAATCATGTGTTGCCCATCCTTAATTTGTTCTGTACTTTGGAGTATTAGCTAGACCTACAAATTTGGTGTCACTGCCAATTGGATAAGCATGCCCTATGTTCCATAATCCAAGCCATTTAGAAAGATGTTGAGCAACATCAAGTGCAGGACACCTTGCTAGTCTTTGGTTGCTCGACCAATTGCAAATCCACTTAATAGTAGCATTGTCTAGCCCACATTAGGAGGGGTAGCAAATACTCCAGAGGACAGGATCCGAACTTAACAGATGGGAGAGTTGGGCCGAAACTAACAAAATGAATTTCAGCAGGGAGAAATGTAAGGTACTACATTTAGGCATCAAAAAATGAAATGCAGAGGAATGGGATGGGTGACACCTGGCTTGACAACAGTACATGTGAAAGGGATCTAGGAGTCTTAGTAGACCACAAGCTGAACATGAATAAACAGTATGATGTGGCAGCTTAAAATGTCAATGGCACTCTAGGCTGCATCAATAGTATAATGTCTAGACTGAGGGATGTAATAGTACCACTCTGTTCTGCTTTGGTCAGACCTCACCTGGAATATTGTGTCCAGTTCTGAGCACCACAATTGAAGAAGGATATTGACAAGCTGGAAGATGTCTAGAGGAGGGTGACCAAAATGATGAAAGGTCTGGAATCCATGCCCTGTGAGGAGAGACTTAGGGAGCTGGGTATGTGTAGCCTGGAAAAGAGAAGGTTAAGAGGGAACATCATAGCCATGTTTAAATACCTGAAAGGATGTCATATTGAAGAGGGAAGAAGCTTGTTTTCTGCTGCTCCAGAGACTAGGACATGGAGCAATGGACTCAAACTACAGGAAGAAAGATTTCACCTAAACATTAGGAAGAACTTCCTGACAGTAAGAGCTATTTGACAGCAGAATACGCTGCCTCGGAGTGTGGTGGGGTCTTCTTTTTTTGGAGAGTTTTAAACACAGGCTGATAGCCATCTGTTGGGAGTGCTTTCAATGTGTCTTTCTACATGGCAGGGGGTTGGATTAAATCGCCCTTGTGGTCTCTTCCAACTCTATGGTTCTAAACAATCAGCTCTAACTCAAAAGGCACAAGCTCATCTTTTTCTATTTCTTCCCCCAAACCTGCTATTTATTTTATTCATTCATTGAATTTATATCCCGTCTTTTTCTCCCAGGACAGGATCCAAAAGAACTAAACTAAGAGAACACAGAGTGTTGTACATAGGCAAGGTATTCGTTGTTTACCCTTTGTAGACTAGTTGGGTATACCAATGGAAAAAGAAACTCTTACCCAGAGATGCCATGTTTGCCAAATTCTCTTCCATGACTTCCCTGTGCAGAGCCCTTTGGCCTGGATCCAGCAGTGTCCACTCTTCCTCCGTGAAATGCACAGCAACGTCCTCAAAGGTTACTGGGTCCTGAAGGAAGCACATACATTTCAGTCTCATAGGGAACGGCACAGCTTTACGGAAGCTAAGGAAAAGGGAAAGAGGGTTGCCGTGTGGGGTAGCCACACCACACTCATACCCTTCCCTCCATAGATTCCCTCCTACCAGATCTGGTGGCAGAGTAGGTGCTTCCATTCCACCATGAGGAAGAGATGAGTAAGGATGCAGCCCCAGCATCATTCCAATACCTGCAGCACAGACCAAGGGGGTAGAAATAGGTTTCCTTATTCATAGACAGGTTTAGTAAAAGCTGTTCAGCAGTGGAACGCATTGTTTTGGAGTGTGGTGGAGTCTACTTCTTTGGAGGTTTGTATTCCTGAATGGCAGGGAGTTCGACTGGATGGCCCTTGTGGTTTCTTCCAACTCTATGATTCTATGATTCTCCCTTATCCAAAATGCTTAGGAGCAAAGGTATTTTGGATTTGGGAATACTTTGGATTTTGCAATACTTGCACATACATAATGAGATTATCTTGGAGATGGGACCCAAAGTCTATATACAAAATTCATTTATGTTTCATAAATACCCCTAACACCCTTGCCTGAAAGTAATTTTATACACAATATTTTTAATACTTTTGTGCATGAAACAAAGTTTGTGTACCTTGAACCATCAGAAAGCAAAGGTGTCACTATTTCAGCCATTCATGTGGACAATTTGGGATTTTGGAATATTTCGGATTTCTAAATTCCAGGTAAGGGAGACTCAACATGTACATGCATACCTCAGTTTAGGAAAGCCTCTGACAAAGAAGCCTCTTTTTACAGAATCTTTTTATCTCTGCCTAGCACCCCCCCCCTTTTTTTTTCTCCTTTTCCTATATCTAGATGGAAGTGTTTTTTTTAGCAGCATGAGTACTGGAAGGATGGTGAAGGAGGACTGGAGAAGCACAGACTTTTAGTGTCAGGTTGCAACAGCATGTCTTTAGTAAACAATACAATAAAAGAGGGAACTGAGGTAAGGTAGGCATTATTGCTAGTCTACCTGTTTCAGCCAGTGTACATATTGAGGATTATTTTTTCTCCCAATCTACTGGTGTCTCTTTTTCTTGTGTACGGGTGCGAAGGTGTTTTGCTGGCATTAAGCCAGTAAGCTTGTACTGTCAAGGAGTGCTATTATCTTCACCTTATCTTTGTTAATACTTAGGCTGGCTCCCTACCTGAAGCAAACCTGTGTTTATTTTCATAACATGCTACTCTACATCTCTACAGCTCCAAAAGTTTAAGAGAGGCACATACAAAACTAAAAAGCAACCCAGCGTGTTACAATACACTCTGGGAAGCTAGACCACAATTCAGGGGAGCTTGAGCACAGTTCAGACACTTGAAAGAAGGATGAGAGAGGGAAAACAAGTAGGAATATCTCTGTCAAACTCCTTACTCTGCAAGGTGGTGCTTCCAGCCTTCTCTTGTGGGATGCTCTGGAAGGGCATCTCCTGTCTTAGGTTCAGTGGAGCCTCCACTGCCCGAGGGAAGTCTGTGGTCAATTCTGGGGTCTCCTGCAGCCAAAACAAAATGTGCAGTTTCAGGCATGAAGGGGGAAAGGAGTTACAGAAGGCATGGTACCAGAAATGGATTTAAATATGCAGGGCGTGGAGAATGGAACTGTTTGCAGAAACAAGGACAAAAATCAAAGGAGGATCGAGATGGGGGAACTTCAAGACAGGGCACTGTGAGTGACTCCACTCCCCCTTGCCTAATTTTAGGGGTGGGCAACTACATGGAGGCCATGGCCAATTCAACCTCACCCCCTCACCCCCTGATCATCTTCCAGGTCACACCCTTCACATAGCAAGCCCAAATACTGCTGTTCTTCTATGCAGTCCCTCTCAAAATGGCAAGTGATATCATGTCACTTCCTGTTGCCATTTTGAGATGTACCACAGAGGAAAAGAGAGGTATCTGGGGATAGTACAGGGCTCTAGGTGCTTGCGGAGGTGCAGTGAAGGGTATTTTCGCATGCTTTTACATGTTTAGGGGAGCTTTTTGCACTATTTGGGGGCAAAAATATTGTCCTAAAATTGTGCCAATTAAAAAAAAATTGGGGGGGGGGCTTTCAGGGCCACAAAAGTAGGGTCCAGGGGGTACATGGACTGCAATATGCCCAGCCCTGTTTATGAAAGTAAAGACAAAAAGCAGAGAAGGTACAAAATGCTGGGAGGAGCACTTTAAGCTGTTTCCCTATACCTTGCCTAATTTTATCTTTAAGGGGACAATTAAGAGAAACAAAGACTCTCACCGGCTGCTCCGCTTGCTCCTTACCCATTGTCTGGCCCAGGAGGAAACGTTCTGCCAGGGCCATTGCCTGGGAAGTGGATACTGGTCTACATTCATGGACCCAGCCCCCCATCTCTTGTGGGAGGACAGTCAGGAACTGTTCTAGGATCACTAGGTCCAGCATCTCAGCCTTGCTGTTTTTTTTCCCCAGCCTGTCTGAGCCCTGGGAACAGCGGCCTCTCTCTTGCATTTGACACAGCTTCCACTGTCTCAGGGATGGTAGTGACCAACTGTGAGGATCTCTGTGCCCAAAACAAAATGGGAAACTGCAGGGAATGAATGGAAGGAGGGGGTTACAAAACTTGTTTTTTTTTTTTATGTGCCTTCAAGTCCATTTCCAATCTAGGGTGACCCTAAGGCAAACTTCTCATGAGGTTTTCTTGGCAAGATTTGTTCAAGGGGGGGGGGTGCCATTGCCTTCCTCTGAGGCTGAGAGAGTGTGTCACCCAGTGGGTTTCCATGGCTGAGCAGGGATTTAAACCCTGGTCTCCAGAATCCTAGTCCAATGGTCAAACCACTGTATCATGCTGCTTCTACACAATGTCAGTGTTATATTCCACTGTCACTACCATGGCTACATCCTATGGAATTCTGGGATTTGCAGTTTAGGGAGGGGCATTTAGAATTCCCAGGGAGTTCAAGTGCCTCCCCAAACTACAAACCTCAGGATTCCACAGGACTTTGCCATGGCAAGCAAAGTGGAATACTGTGCTACTAGCTGACCCAGCATAACATATGCCATTATAGTAGATTTGAAAGATTCACACGATTCAGCTACATGCTATTATTTTAGGGGGGGAAATATTGCATTGTTTACATGTGGGTGGTGAGTGGCTGAAGGAGTGAGAGGAGGGAGGGGCCCTTGTGAGGCTAGGGGTGTAGATGCAGACTGAGTCGCAGGAGTGGATTGTGAGGTGGGGAGGGAATTTTGCATGTGGGTGGTGACTGGCTGAGGGAGTGAGGGGAGTGAGAGGATTGGTTGGGTAAGCAGCCAGTCAGCACATTGGGAAAGGAAACATACCCAAGAGTTTTATATATAGAGATAACATGGCTAAGCAGGGATTCGAACCCTGGCCTCTCTGTATCCTAGTTGAAAAGTCAAACCATTAAACCATGCTGGCTTAACGTAGGATACAGGAAAGGGCAGTCGACATGGAGGGTGTGGAGAGTGGAACATTCTAGATACAAGATGGTGGAATTCAAGATAATGGTACTTTGAGTAACTCCATTTCACCTTGCCTAATTTTTAAGGGGACATATTAGAGAAACAAATAGAAAAAAAATCTCTCACCAGCCTCTCCTCTTGTTTCTTCTCTGCCACCAGGCTCAGGAGAAATCCTTCAGCCAGGGCCACTGCCTGGGAAGTGGATTCTGGTCTATGTTCTCTGACCCAGGTCTTCATCTCTGGCGGGAGGACAGCCAGGAACTGTTCCAGGATCACCAGGTCCAGGATCTCCATCTTGGTCCATTTTCCTGGCTGCAGCCACTCATAGCAAAGATCATAGAGTCGGCTACAAACTGCCCGGGGCCCCTCATCTTCCCGATAGCAGAACTCCCTAAAATGCTGGCGCTCTGCATCTGAGCTGAGGGTGCCTCCTATCTGGTCCCTCTTCATGCTTTCCCCCATTAATTCCTTGCTGTTCCTGACTTCCATGTCATCAGCTTCTCTTCTGGCTTCAGGACTTGCTGAGCCTTCCACCTCCAAGCCAACCAGCCCTGCCTCTAAAACAGCAGAAGGGACACCATCTTTTGTTCCCTGTAAGAAAGGCAAATACAAGTATATGTCAGTTAACGAAGCCTCTGACAAAGCAGCTTTTTTTTTACAACAGCTTTTTATGGCCTCCCACCCCCAATTTTCCTCCTTTTCTTATGTCTAGTGGAAGGTTTTTAGCAGCATCAGCACTGGGAGGGTGGTGAAGTAGACCTGGAAAAACACAGATGTTTTGGTGCTGCATCTGCAGTAAACAATGAGATAAACCTTGAGCTGGGAAAGAATGGGATTCTACTCTAACTAATCCTAAGGAAGCCATGTGTGCCTACTTACAAGAGGCAAGGGAAACAGCAGCTGCCTCCAGACTCCCTTACTGAGCATGTGTGAGAGAAATAGAGAGAAAGGGGGAGCATAAATAAGCCTGCCACTTCAGCATGTTAAAGAACCATAGATCTTTAAGTCTGGCAACCAAAATGGACATCATAAGAAAAGTAGAGGCTAATGAAAGGGGAAAAAAACATCATCAGGTAATCTCCAGAAATTTCAAAATGTTTTTGTTTACTTATGGAAGAGTTACCTAACCTGCAAGATGTACTTAACCTTTAGATATCTAAACTATGAGAAAACCTAAAGGCTTGGGAGCAAGTGGGGCGGGGGGAATGTTCCTTCAAATGTAAGTCCCACATCACATGTCAGATGTGACCGATAATCACCGGACAAAGTCTAACCACCTCTTGTCTGTCCATAACAAACACCTCTTGTCTGTCCTCTGTTTTCTACTCACCTCCTCTGATTTCTCTAAGGTCCACACAGAATCATAGAGTTGGAAGAGACCACAAGGACTATCCAGTCCAACCCCTGCCACACAGCCTCTGTTTAAAAACCTCCAAAGAAGGAGACTCCACCAAACTACAAGGCAGTGTATGCCACTTCCGAACAGCTCTTACTGTCAGGAAGTTATTCCTAATGTTTAGGTGGAATCTCTTTCCCTGTAATTTGAACCCATTGCTCCATGTCCTAGTCTCTGGAGCAGCAGAAAATAAGTGTCTTCCATCCTCAATATGACATCCCTTTAAATATTTAAAAATGGCTATCATAGAATCATAGAGTTGGAAGAGACCTCAAGGGCCATCCCGTCCAATCCCCTGCCATGCAGGAATACACAATCAAATCATTCCTGACAGATAGCCATCCAGCCTCTGTTTAAAACCCTCCAAAGAAGGAGACTCCACCATAGTATGAGGCAGCGCATTTCACTTCCGAACAGGTCTTACTGTCATGAAGTTCTTCCTCATGTTTAGGTGGCATCTCTTTTCCTGTAGTTTGAACCCGTTGCTCTGTGTCCTAGTCTCTGGAGCAGCAGAAAACAGGCCTGCTCCATCCTCAGTATAACATCCTTTCAAATATTTAAACATGGCTATCATGTCCCCTCTCAACCTTCTCTTCTCCAGACTAAACATGCCCAGCTCCCTAAGCTGCTCCTCATAGGGGATAATGGCTTCCAGACCTCCCTCCATCATGGTTGCCCTCTGGACACATTCCAGCTTGTCCATATCCTTCTTGAATTGTGGTGCCCAGAACTATACACAGTATTCCAGGTGAGGTCTGAACAGAATAGAGTGGCTCTATTACTTCCCTTGATCTAGACACTATACTCCTATTGATGCAGCCTAGAATTGTATCATCACCAGAAAGCTGGCTATCAAATGACACACACTGCCCAAAGCTACTAGGAAGATACTATGAATGTGAAATAGCTGCAAAGTACTTCAGTGTAGGGACTACCTACACCTACACTGGTGAAATCACAGCTCATTAGGATATTCAAGTTCCTGATTCATGTTCAGTTTGTAGTCTACAAAGACATCCCTGCTTTGCCCACCTTCCTCCATCTAACCCTCACTTCTAGCTAACTCCTTCTCCTTAAGGCATACTGGGGCTAAAAATACAAGGCACGTGGAAAATAATGCAAAGTAAGGCCATCATTCTACATGAAACAAGGTAGGATTCATATGGGGAAATGTACCTTGATGTGACTGGTGGCAGCCATCACCTTCTGGATTTTCCACCTTTGAAGCCAGAGACCCTTCATCATAAGATTTTCTTATGAGTAGGAAATAATACTACTCAACTCCACTGGAGCTCTCCGTCAACTGGACTCAATCCTGGGATCTCCATCTACTGGGTTAGTAATGGAGAAAGCCAAATCCTAGAGAGAGGAAAGAAATCTAATCAGATCCACTTTGATTTTCAGTCTGGAAGTCAAAATGATTCCATTTATTTCCATCAGTAAGTCATGAAGGCATATTGAAGGGGGACGAATATACATTTGCTAATTGAATTACACAAATGCTAAGGTTTACAGTCACACTCTAGACAAGTGGTTCCCAGACTTTGGTCCTCAAGATGTTTTGGACTTCATCTTCCAGAATGTCTTGACTGTAGACCAAGGTGGCCTAGGCTTCTGGGAGATGAAGAAGGTGAAAGATCTGGAAGCCATGCCCTATAAGAAGCAGCTTAGGGAGCTGGGTATGTTTAGCCTGAGGAAGAGAATGTTAAGAGGGGCATGATAGCCATGTTTAAATATCTGAAGGGATGTCATACTGAGATGGGAGCAAACTTGTTTTCTGCTGCTCCAGATACTTGGAGCAGTGGATGCAAACTACAGGAAAAGAGATTCCACCTGAACATTAGAAAGAAGTTCCTGATCCTTAGAGCTGTTGGACAGTGGAATGCGTTGCAGTGTGGTGGAGTCTCCTTCTTTGGAGGTTTTCAAACAGAGGCTGGATGGCCATCTGTCGGGAATGTTTTGATTGTGTATTCCTGCAAGGCACGGGGTTGGACTAGATGGCCTTGTGGTCTCTTCCAATGCTATGATTCTATAAGTCTATAAGTCAAAAAAATCCCACAAATTTTGGGAATCACTGCTCTAGATTATCTGAAAGACCATATCTCCGCATATGAACTTACCCAAATTTTTAAATCCTCAGGAGAGGGGGGTTTCTCTCAATCTTACCAATAACACAGGCAGATCTGGAGAAGGTGCATGAGAAAGCCTTCTTGGGGGCTGCTCCCAGGCCGTGGCATTCCTTCCCGCAAGAAGCTAGTGGAGCCCCACTCTGCTTTCCTTCTGCAAGCAGGCAAAGACATTTTTTTATTTTGCTACACTTTTGCCTACTATCTGGCTGCTGAGGAATGATCTACTACTCTCATTGCGATGTTTTTAATGGTTTTACACCATTTGAAGTAATGCAATTTTTCATAGGATAGGTTATTTAATTGTTCGATAACTTTTAAAATCACCATCTTACTGTTTTAGCTGTAAGATGCCTTTGGTCCCTTATTGGCAGAAAGGCAGGATCTCTTAATCTCTCTGTCTATAGCTCTTGGGTGTGTTGCCTTTCCCAGTGTACTGATTGGCTGCTCAGGAAACACACCCAAACAATCACCACCCACATGCAAATTCCCTTTCCACCTCACAATCTACTCCTGCCACTCAATCTCTGGCCCAAATTGGGACCCAGACAGTCAACTGGTGGCGGCAATTCCAGGAAAAGTGTGGAGTGCTGAGAAGGGGGAAGAGGAATTTAAAAATCTACTGGCCTACCTTACAGGGTTGTCACAAGGTCTACTGTGTGTGTTTTGGGGGAGTTTTTAAATGGTGTGTGTTATGCCAGGTACAGCTAGTATAAATAAATACAAGTAGACTTGGATGGAAGTTGCATGAATCCCAGGTGCTATCAATGCATCCCAGATGCTGTTAGGTTTCATTTCAGAGGAAGAAACCGGCCAAACCCCCTCTGAGTATTCCTTGCCAAAGAAAACCCTAGAAAATTCATGGGGTCGCCATAAATCGACAGGTGAGTTGAAGGCACGCACACAGTCAACTAATATACACTCACAGTTAAACTATCAAGTCATGTCAAATGGGGGAAACATAAATGTTATTCCCTAGGCCAGTGGTTCTTAACCTGTGGTCTGGAAACCCCCAGGGGTCCTCAATGTTCTCACAGGGGGTCCGAGAAAGCTTGTAAGCTGCTCAGCCCACCTCCTCTCTGCAGTGAAGGGGCCACATGACAGGAGCCAAGGCAAAGCCTGGCTGCCAGACAGCAGACTAGACTCAGAAGCTTTCTCCTTGGTTGCAGGGCATTAAACAGTGATTGGATGGGCATGTCTCAGGAGTGCTTTAATTCCAGGTTCCTACAGGGCAGGGGGTGAGACTAGATGGCCTTTGGGGTGATTTTCAGCATCACCATTCTGTGATGGAAGAAACTGAAAAGGGGGGCTTTTTCTCTGTCTTTTAACAAACATTCCTCTGGTCTTAATTCAGCCCTCTCCTTCCGCTCTGAATCTCCCCAAAAGCAATAAAAGGGGCAAAGGGGGGCTGCACCCACAGCTCTCTCCCTCCCACTGAAAACTTACCAGGTCTCCTCCAAACCAAAACTCCCTCCCAGTCTGTCTGGGAAACGCCCGAAGTGGCTTTAGCTTGGAGGAAGGGATGTTTATAAGAGGAGGGGGGACAGGAAAAAGGTGGCATAGCTTCCTCCCCTCCTCCTGAGATGAGGACTGGAGCATCAGTCCAGTCTAGGAGTGGGGAAATCAGTCTCCTTAACCCATTTTTTTAGTTACAGTACTGTACTCTGAATTGGATATGAGGCGGGAAAATATATTTCCAAGGCCTCCACCCCCTTCTTCCTAAATGCCTCTCTAGGAGGAAGGACTCTGTCTCTTTAACTCTTTTTGAGGAAAGCAGAATCTGCAAGAGAAAAAAGACAATGGAACCCAGAGATGTGCTGCCATTCTGAACCACATATAGAAGCATAGCGTTGGAAGAGACCTCAAGGGTCATCTAGTCCAACCCCCTACCATGCAGGAATAGACAGTCAAATCCTTCTCGACAGATGGCCATCCAGCCTCTGTTTAAAATCCTCCAAAGAAGGAGACTCCTTTTTTCAGCAAACTATTACATGATGTTCACGGCAGCGCAGAAAGAATCACGACCCAGAAACATCACCCAAGGAGACCTTCTGCTGTGCTTTCTGCAACCGGACTTGTTTATCTCGGATAGGCCTTTTTTGGTCATCAGCACGCTTGCAGAAAGCGTGGGATGAGTCCTTCCTGAATCTTCGTTTGCGAAGAAAAGCCAGAGAGAGATTTCATGATGTCTTCTGGAAGTTTTGGTTAACTCATGGCCAAATATGGCAATACAAGACAATACAAATACAATGAAATACTGTACAATACAAATATGGTAATATAAATCCAGGCTTTCACATCTCTGAAATGCTAGTTCCTATACAGGTATAACCCCAAGAAACACATTCAGGGGTGGCTGTGTTGGCCATGCAGCAAAACAAAACCCACAATCCACAAAAAAGTGATACCTTTGTTGGCCAACAAAAGCGAAACACATGATGCAAGCTTTCAAAACTCCACTGGCTTCTTCATCAGGCATCTGATGAAGCCTGCATCATGTGTTTTGCCTTTGGTTAAGTCTCTCTCTCTCTGGCTTTTCTTTGCAAACGAAGATTCAGGAAGGACTCATCCCGCGCTTTCTGCAAGCGCGCTGATGACTAAAAAGGCCAATCCGAGATAAACAAGTCGGGTTGCAGAAAGCACAGCAGAGGGTCTCCTTGGGTGAGGTTTCCGGATTGTGATTCTTTCTGCATTGTGGTTTCTCTTCAATACTTGTTTGGTGTGAGTTCTCAAATAAGGCTGCAACACTGTGGATAGTGCGTCTCCATGCCTCCCGATGTGAGGCCAGGGCGGACCATTGTTGGTGATCAATTTGGCCGAGCCTGAGATATTGTTTCAGGGAGTCCTTGTATCGCTTTTTTGGAGTGCCCCTCTTATGCTGACCCATGGCGAGTTCACCGTAGAGTACTATTTTTGAGAGGTGATGGTCCTCCATCCTAGAAACGTGCCCTGCCCAGTGCAGTTGTGTTCTCAATATCATGGCCTCAATGCTGGTGATACATGTTATTACAATCATTGCACACAAACAAACTTTATTCAGAATCACAATAACACTTAGAATTTTGCAGAAAATTTATTCTTTATTATTGAGTTCAATATTCAGATCATAGTTTGCAGTATAGTAAGATTTCATCTTAAACCATTTTGCACTGGTCACAGTGAAACCTCCCCTGTATTTCAGTTCTATCCCCAAATGTACTACTGAGAGGGACAGGTCTAGCTGAATCCCTATAGCTCCCTTGGCATTCTTACTACACTTACTCGCAGGCCTCCAAGGGGCCCAAGGCTCGGAAGGTGTAGATAAGGAATTGGCATAGTGCAAGCTAGAGACATTAGAGTTGTGCAGACATATCATGTAGTTAGCGCGTGATCAGACAGTGAAGCCTGTCCAGCAACACAAACCAGCCAATTAACAAGAGCTTGAGCAAAGCTAACCTGCCCCGGCAACTAGATAAGAGAAGTTCTGCTTAGTAACATTTTTGAAGGCCAGAGATATGTAGCATTATGATTGGTAGTTCAAATAGCCATAGAAAGTGACCGAAGGAAATAAAATACTCCTGAAACAAAGAGAAGGGGCGGCAGTCTTTTTACCCTAGAGGGAGCTGTCCGCCCCAGCTGGAAAAAATAAAGAATCTCAACTTCTACTACGGGACTTTGGCTCTGTTCCTTTCTTGCGCCGTCCTCAGACCCTATATGTTCGGGTTTCCTTTGGGATTCCCGTAACATTTTCTGGGGGCTCGTCCGGGATTTGAAGGGACGGATCGCAAGTGACAGAGTCCTAGTCTGACGATTGGTCTCACCGCATCTTCGTGCCTGCAGGATTCACCGAACCAGGTCATACGGCGAGAGGGATCCCGCATCAATTGACCGCTGGTGCCTCTTCGATGATGCCTGTTGGGCATTGAGACCGGTGCCGAACCTTGGTGGTTGATTGAGGTTCTTCGGGAGGACGTCCTGCAGCGCCTATTCTGTGACTCAGGCGAGTATGCTTGATTAAGTAAGAATACGTGGTGAATAGGTACCTGGGAAGTCGGGCTGGTGAGGGAGCCCCAAGATTCCAGTTCCGCACGATGGGGGGAGGTCAATCTAAGCAAGTAACCCCTCTGGATTGTATGTTACAAAATTGGTCAGAATTTAAGAGATATATAGATTCAGGAGGAAGGAGTAAAGGAAAATTAAGGACTCTTTGTCAATTAGAATGGCCAACTTTTCCCATTGAACCAAGGTGGCCAGGGATAGGAACTTTAGATCAGGGCATTGTGGACAAGGTGGCAAATTTTTGTGCCCAGTATCATCCAGACCAATATTACTATGCGTCTGCTTGGCAGACTATAGTCTATTTGAAACCCCGTCCGAGTTGGTTAGAAAAATGTAAATGTATGGTCCTCCAGACATTGCCACCTACTAATAATCCCTTTTTGCCTCTTCCGGATTCGGGTTCTCCGGAGGATGACCCTAGTAGTCCTACTGCCCCACCACCCTATGTACAGGCTGTGTACCCAAAACTGCCCACACCCAAGACACCCCCTGCGCCGTACCGAGACAAACTGCGGTCGGCAGATCAATCACAACCCCAGGTCGAGGAAATGCCGCCCTTGGAGGGAGAAGAGGAAGATAAATTGTGTCCTCTGAGACTTGTCAATCAGATGGTTCCAGATCCTGAAGGAAAACACAAACCAGAAATAATGGGGGTGTATCAGCATGTCCCATTTACTAGTAGTGACTTGTTAAATTGGAAAGCTTCCCGACCCCCATGGACACAGGATCCCACTGGCATGGCACAGTTGTTAGAAGGTGTTTTTCAGACGCATGACCCCACCTGGGCAGATATACAGCAACTTATGAATTGTTTGTTTACTACTGAGGAAAAGGCACAGATCATTAGCCAGGCTAGAGAAGAAGTGAAACATGATTACCCCACATACAAGGAAGGGGAGAGGCTCCTACAGATGCAGGAGGAGGCAGTTCCTTTACGTGATCCCCAATGGGATCCTAATAAGGCTGAAGGCAGGGAACGTCTTACACGATATCATGGATACTTAGTGAAAAGTATGAGAAAAGGTCCACCCCGACCCATAAATCTGAAAAAGATATATGACATCCAACAGGAAAAGGATGAGTCTCCTGGAGCCTTCATAGAAAGACTGAAGGCTGTCTATCGACAGTATAGTCCCTATGATATGGATGATGATAAAGAGGATTCCCAAGGCAAGCAGGCTCTCAAGCAGAGCTTTTTGGCTCAGTGTGCCCCAGACATACGAAGAAAGTTACAGAAACAACCTGGGCTTGCCCACATGACTTTGGCAAGGATGCTGGAGTTGGCGTCACAAGTGTATGTAGGTAGAGAGGATGAGGAAGGAAAGTTCAAAAGGAGAGCGGGAGTGATAGCAGCAGTTTTTGGAGTGAATACCCCTGAGGGAAGGGGTAGAGGAAGGGGCAGAGGAAGAGGAAGAATAGGAAGGAATCAGTGTGCGATTTGCAAAAAGGAGGGACATTGGAAGAATGAGTGTCCAGAAAAAGAAAAAGGTGCTGTACAGGCAGGGCAGAGAGGGCGAGAAAGAGGAGGTAGAGGAAGAAGTAGAGGACGTGGCTGGGGAAACCCACAGGGGTGGACGCCCCAAATGCAGGGAGCAGCAGCCACAATGACTATGGAAGCTATGAGTGAAGGAAGCTCAGGAGGAGGACAGGAAGAGTGGGAACCTCCGTTTCAGGAATAGGACAGACCGGCTCCCAAAGAAAATCACAGTTGTAAAATAGTAATTCCTGGTTGCCAGGAGCCATTGGTCAAGGTTAAAATAGGCAATCAGGAGGCCTCTTTTTTATTAGACTCTGGAGCTGCAAAATCAGTGATCAATACCCCTATCGCCCCTAATGCCAAAACCACCACCCAGATAGTTGGAGCAACTGGAAAAAGGCAGAGTTGTTCCTATTTGCAAGCAAGGACATGTCAGTTGGGGAAACGTATGGTCACACATCAGTTTTTATACATACCTAGTTGTCCAGTACCCTTGCTGGGGAGAGATCTGCTGTGCAAACTTAGGGCACAGCTGACTTTTGAAGCAGATGGAACCATAGAGGCAAACTTTAGAGACCCTCCTACTTCTAAGTTAATGTTAACCTTGCCGGTTGAAGAGGAGTGGAGATTATACCCTGTGTTGTTAGATAGAGCTGATTGGCAGACCTTTGATGTGCCTGGCGTCTGGGCAGAAGACAATCCCCCTGGATTAGCTAAGGATGTGGTTCCAGTGATAGTGGATTTAAAGCCTTTAGCTGTTTCTGTAGCTATACCACAGTATCCCTTGCCGAGAGATGCAGTGAAGGGAATTGACGAACATTTACAAAGGCTTTACCAGTGGGGAATTGTAATTGACTCTCAGTCCCCTTGGAATACACCACTTTTGCCTGTCAGAAAGCCAGATGGTTCTTACCGTCCGGTGCAGGATTTGCGAGCAGTGAATCAACGAGTGGTTCACATACATCCAGTCGTCCCCAACCCATATACCCTGTTGAGTTTGTTGTCCCCAGAGTTGAAATGGTATTCAGTCATAGATCTCAAAGATGCGTTCTTTTGTGTCAGGTTGCACAAACATAGTCAGCCCATTTTTGCTTTCCAATGGGAAAATCCAGAGACAGGCCAGCGAAGACAGGTTACGTGGTCCCGTTTACCACAAGGTTTTTGTAATTCGCCCAGTCTCTTTGGTCAGGCATTGGCACAAGACTTGGTGCCATTGACACAGGGGGGAAACCCCTGGAACATATTGCAGTATGTAGATGATATTTTGCTGGCTACTGAAACTAGGAGTGAATGCCTAGAAGGAACAGGGAAGCTGTTACAATTCCTGTTTGAAAAGGGGTATAAGGTGTCCAAAAAGAAAGCTCAGTTGGTGCAACAACGAGTTAAATATCTAGGTTTTGAGATAGAAGAAGGGACCAGAAGGCTGGGAATAGAGCGAAAAGAAGTAGTCTGTGCTATCCCCACCCCCACTACACGAAGACAAGTTAGGGAATTCTTGGGAGCTGCAGGTTTTTGCAGGCTTTGGATACCCAATTATGCTGTTCTAGCTAAGCCCCTTTATGAAGCTACAAAAGGAACAAATGCTGAACCATTTGTGTGGGGGGAGCAACAACAAGAATCATTTCAGAAGTTAAAAGAGGCTTTGATGAGTGCACCCGCCTTGGGGCTACCAGACATGGAGAAACCTTTTGTTTTATATGTAGGCGAAAGGGACGGTATTGCAATAGGAGTGTTAGCCCAGACCTTAGGGTCTTGGCCGCGACCGGTAGCCTACCTTTCTAAACAAATGGGCCCTGTTGTTAAGGGATGGCCACCCTGTTTGAGAGCAGTGGCAGCAGCAGCTCTTTTGGTAGAAGAAGCAAACAAGCTGACCTTGGGACAGCCTGTTATCTTAAAAACTCCTCATGCAGTAGTAACCTTGATGGAACACAGAGGCAGTCACTGGATGTCTAATGCCAAACTTTTAAAATATGAAAGTATTCTGGTAGATAACCCCAATGTTCAGATTCAAACTTGTACTACTTTAAATCCTGCCACCTTGTTCCCAATGTCTGAAGATGTGTTATTACAACATGACTGTGTTCAGACAATGAGTGAAGTTTATTCCAGCAGACCTGATCTCAAGGATAGCCCGTTATCAAACCCTGAGGTTGTTTATTTCACTGATGGTAGCAGTTTTGTAGAAAATGGGATTCGCAAGTCGGGATATGCTGTGGTTGATGGTCAGGGACATATAATAGCTGCCAAATCACTGGGCCCCACCGTGTCAGCACAAAAGGCAGAATTGATAGCCCTAACAAAGGCTTTGGAACTGGCACAAGGGAAAAGGGCTAACATTTATACTGACTCCAAATATGCTTTTCTGACCTTGCAAGCACATGGAGCCATGTATAGGGAAAGAGGACTTTTAACATCAGGAGGAAAAATGTTAAAACATACCACTGAGATTCTCCAATTGCTAGAGGCAGTGTGGAGGCCCAAAGAGATAGCAGTGATGCATTGTAGGGGTCATCAGTTGGGCAATGACCCCGTAATTATGGGAAATCGAAAAGCTGATCAGGCCGCTAGGGAGGCGGCCAGGCAAGTAACAAGTTTACATGAAACTGATGAGGCTCTTTTGTCTTTACAATTAGCCAGCTTTCTCCCAGAAGAGGTAAAATACACAAAAGAGGAGGAGGCCTGGGCTATAGCTGAAGGCGCTAGGAAACAATGTGGGCTGTTTGTTTTCCCTGACAACAGAGTATATATCCCCAAAGCTGTGGCATGGCATGTGGTTCAAGAGGTCCATAAACAGTCACACATGGGAAGCACTGCTATGTCTAAGTTTTTAGAGAGACAAGCATACTTTGAGGGAATCCCTACGTTAGCTAGACAAGCTGCCTTGAGGTGTGAAGTATGTGCAAAGACTAACCCTAGAACTGGTCCCTTACAGCCCCCTGGTGTTCAGGCAGTAGGATTCACCCCATGGGAATCAATTGTTGTTGACTTTACTGAAATGCCACCATGTAAAAAGTTTAAATATTTGCTTGTCCTTGTCTGTACCTTTTCCAATTGGGTGGATGCATATCCTACCACTAATGAGCGGGCCGAACAGGTAGTCAAGGCCTTGCTACGAGACTTGGTGCCACGAAGTGGGATCCCCCTATATATCGCGAGTGACAATGGCCCGTCTTTTGTACACAAGGTCACACAAGGTTTAGCCTCTGTATTAGGTATCACTTGGAAGTTACATTGTGCATATAGGCCTCAATCTTCTGGAAAAGTAGAAAGAATGAATAGAACCTTAAAAGGGACACTGTCCAAAATGTGCCAGGAAACGGGACTGGATTGGGTGACTGTTTTGCCAATGGCACTTCTCAAAATCAGATGTACTCCAGACAGTTTGTTGGGACTTTCTCCATACGAAATTGTTTTTGGCAGGCCCCCTCTTAATGTGCATAGGCTAGAGGGAGATGTTGAACAACTGGGAAAGTTAGAGATTGCAAAATCTGTCCAAACATTAGGCAAGTGTCTGAATCAGCTTCATCGATATGTCAAGACAATTAGATATCCGTTCCCTGTTACTGCACTTCACCCTTTTTCACCAGGTGATAGAGTATGGTTGAAGGACTGGAAATCTAATCCCTTGGGACCAAAGTGGAAGGGTCCTTATGAGATACTGCTGACTACCCCAACTGCAGCGAAGCTACAAGGAGTCAAGCCCTGGATCCACTACACCAGGCTGAAGAAAGATCATACCAAGGAGTGGCAAGTGGTACCTAGCGATTCCAATCCTCTGCGGCTTCGGATCAAGCGGTCCGGGGAAGACAGGGCAGCATCGCAACGTGAGCCCCCTGTCTGAGGTCAGGTGACCAAGCACCGCCTTGAAGCAAAGGAGCCTTGGCCAGCCGAGGGTCATGGCGAAAGAAACAATACTGATCCAGATGTCGGATGGGAGCTTCAAGTGGGAAGATGAAATAGAACAGCGCATGGAAGACAATATTCAAGAATGTCAGAGAAGGAATGCCCAGACTCAGACTGAGGAAAAGAGGGTTCCCCCACCCATTTGCCCCACAGTCATGCGCATGCCATGTATTACTTTGCAGACTGTAGTCTGGCTTTGGGTAATAGGTGTGTTGTTGTGGCTTTTATTGTTCCCTCTCCCATGCAAGGGGTTCTTAGAAAGCAATTCTCTAATAGTCTATTCCGCTCATATTGTTAAAGCTTTTAATATCAGTAAGTGCTGGGTCTGTCATCAAATGCCTACAGATTCTCATACTGGAATGCCCTTTGTAGTACACCAACTAAATGATATAGAATATAATAGACCCTATAGGCCAGACAATAATACCGGGTACAACTGGACACATTTAGAACCCTCCACTGGAGGATATTATCGGGTTGGGAAACAAAAGGGAAGGTGGTGCTGGAGCTGTAATGAAACTAATGGCCCTAGGGTAGGTTCTAGCACCTGTGAAATAGAAATAAGGATAAATGGCGCATATATAAATGGCACCTGGGAGAGTAATTATATTTTAGCCAACTTAACAGGTGATGGCTACTATAGCGCCTGGACAATGACACAGAGATGTAAGAAGCCTTTTTCTGCACTAAGGGGCCACTATTTTGTGTGTGGCAAACGAGCTTATGCTATTTTACCTGAAAACTGGAGCGGAAATTGTTATGTGGCCACTATTTTTCCAGCTATAACTATCCGAGACAACCTACCTGTGGGGAAAATAAGAAATTATAGGGATCTGGAAGAATCCAAACAAATTGTAAAAGACTATCAACCTTTGCGCCATTGGGGAGGGCACCGAAGTCTGCTGAATGCCATGTATAGGGTACAGGCTGTTATAGAAATAATGGCAAACGAGACAAGCGAGGCTCTCACCACTTTGGCAAGAGAACAAGGACAGATTAGGCGGATGTTACTACAAAACCGGTTGGCATTAGACACCATGTTGGCAACTCAAGGTGGTGTATGTACACTTATCCACCAAGAATGTTGTATTTATGTCCCAGATAATGAACAAGATATAGAACAACACGCACAACAAATCATGCAAGTAGCACAGGTCCCACACATGGAAAAGGGTTGGAATTTGTGGGACTGGCTCACATCATGGTTACCTGATTTCTCATGGTTAAAAGGATTGTTTGTATTTGGCTTGATAACTGTGTTAATTAGCATTTTACTATGCGCATGTATACCTTGTTTGTTTAGGTGCTTACGTACTAGGCTTGAGGCTATGCTTGCTCATGATAGAAAAATTCTGCTTGCTCGCTGTGCATATCAGGAACTTAAGCAAACTAATGAACCCAACCACTATGTCTCTTCGCTTACAAGAAAAAGGGGGGAATGAGAGGGACAGGTCTAGCTGAATCCCTATAGCTCCCTTGGCATTCTTACTACACTTACTCGCAGGCCTCCAAGGGGCCCAAGGCTCGGAAGGTGTAGATAAGGAATTGGCATAGTGCAAGCTAGAGACATTAGAGTTGTGCAGACATATCATGTAGTTAGCGCGTGATCAGACAGTGAAGCCTGTCCAGCAACACAAACCAGCCAATTAACAAGAGCTTGAGCAAAGCTAACCTGCCCCGGCAACTAGATAAGAGAAGTTCTGCTTAGTAACATTTTTGAAGGCCAGAGATATGTAGCATTATGATTGGTAGTTCAAATAGCCATAGAAAGTGACCGAAGGAAATAAAATACTCCTGAAACAAAGAGAAGGGGCGGCAGTCTTTTTACCCTAGAGGGAGCTGTCCGCCCCAGCTGGAAAAAATAAAGAATCTCAACTTCTACTACGGGACTTTGGCTCTGTTCCTTTCTTGCGCCGTCCTCAGACCCTATATGTTCGGGTTTCCTTTGGGATTCCCGTAACACTACCTAATTGGTTCCAACTCTGTCAGGTTTGGATGTTTTAGTACCCTTAACAGCATCTGGTTTTACCTTGCAATCTCCCACAGCACATGAGCACATCTGTATATCCCCTAAGTCACCTATAAAAGGCCAAGCTGCTCACATATAGAGATGGCTGACTGAGGAACTTTTTTTGGAAAATGTATACTGTAAAGTGAGCTGGGAAAGAGATTTAAACATCTCAATACATGAAACTGATTGGCTGAAACTTTGCACCTCCCCAAACTTTAAATTTTACTTGATTGCCCTTAAAGAGACATCGCTGAAATTGCTTTGTAAGTGGCACCTTATGCCATTCCAGCTGGCTAGAATGATAAAAACTGTGTTGGCTAGAATGTCCGAGTGTCCAGAAGTTTTGGTCTTCAATTTTGGAGGTTATTAGCAAAATTACTGCTCAGTCCATCGACCCTTCTCAAGAACTCCTTTTATTGTTGTTATTTACGAATTCTAATAAGGACCTCAAGCATAAAAAGATTATTGTCTTTCTGCTGGCCATTTCCCACATTGTGATAGCCAAGAATTGGAAAAATGGAATGCCCACCTTAAATGCTTGGCGGGACAAGTTCTAGGACATAGGAAAAAGCTATGGAAAAGCTTTCAGATACACTTCAAAGCTTTCAGATACACTTCAAAGATTGTGGTGTAAAAGCTTTCAGATACACTTCAAAGATCGACCGCTCATGCCAAACCTGATGCTTTTGCAGAGAAATGGTTCCCTATAATTGAATATTTATTCAAGGCTGATAATGCCATGTTTCCTCCCCCACATTATGGTAATATGTGGAACGATGTCCTTCCCGATTCTCCCCCTTAATCCCACATACACACCTTGATACACTGTGGTCCACTCTGACCTTTTCTCCCCTTATCCCTTCTCTGGGTGTCTGATGTGTATATATATATATATATATATATGTATTGCTTTTTGGTTTAACTCTGTTTTGTAGAGTTGTCATAAGCAATACTAGTATCCATGTACCCCATTTGTAACAAAATGACAACTGTACAATTTTGTTCTTTATATCAATAAAACTTTATTTTAAAAAGGAAACAAAAAAATTAAAACATCTCACAATTTTATCACTTGATAAAAAAAAACCTAGGCAATGTTTTCATGTCATCAACTAACAAAAAAGAAAAAAAGGTGTAATACTGTACATTAACAAAAGGTTTAATGTAAAAGAAACCCTTAATGATAAAGAAGGTCACTATGTAGGAACTGAAATAACATACAATGACAGAAAGTGTCTAATCGTGGGAATCTATGCGCCCTTGGAAAAACAACTGAAATTTTACTCAGAACTCTCTAAAAAAATTAAATCTCAATCCTTTGACTACCTTTTAATTATGGGAGAAATTAATGGTGTCATCAATCCGCTAATAGATAGAAGATCTGAGAAAACAATAAAAAGCACCCAAGGGAAATTACCACATTTGTTTTTTAAAATTATAGATTTATCTTTGGTGGACGTTTGGAGATATAAAAACAAAGAATCAAAAGACTTCATTTTTTATTCTAACAGTCATAAATCTTGGGCCAGACTGGACATGTTCTTAATCTCAAAAAGATGGATTCCAAATTTAATTAAGAGTAATACCCCATTAAGAACTTTCTCAAATCACAAACCCACTTCAATGTCTATTCAAGGAAAGGAAAAAAAATACAATTGGAGACTGGATAACAATTTACTAAAAGATAAAGCTATCTTAGAAAAAGCCAAAAAGACTCTCAAGCTACATTTCAATGAAAATTAATCTTAAGATTTCCGTACTATATGGGAAGCTGTGAAATTGGTGATGAGGGGCTTTTTCATTCAACAGATCATTATCAAGCATCAAGAAAAAAACAGAAAAAAACAAAATTTAATGTATTGCTAAGAGAAAAAGCATTACTCAAAAAACCACCAAAACCAAAAATTATCGATGAAATTAAACTGCTACAGAAACAAACTGACATAATTCTAGCAGAAGAACTAGGAAAGAAAATAATCTACACCACACACAAAAAATTTGAACCTGGTAATAAACCTGGGAAATGGTTATCCCAGCAAATTAGGAAAAGAAGAGAGAAAAAATTAATATTAGGATTCAAAATCAAAGACAAAAAATATAATGACCAAGAGACAATTAAGAAAACATTTTTACTATTTTTACTCACAATTATTCAAAGAATATAAAATTGATGAATCTAAATTAGAAAAATTCCTTAATAAACATACTATACTATATCAACTCTAAGTGAAATGCAGAGAACAGAATTAAACAAACCAATAACTATATTAGAGATATCTGAGGCAATAAAGAAAGGCAAGAATGATAAGACCCCCGGGTCCTGATGGCTTCACAGCAATGTACTACAAATGTCTGGAAAACCAACTGACAATACCCATGTATCAATTAATGAATAAAATTAATGAGATTGGCATTCCGGATACTCGGAAACAAGCAAATATAACCTTGAAACACAAAGAGGATCGTGATCCATTAGAAATCACAAGCTACAGACCAGTCTCATTATTAAATCAGGACTACAAAATATTTACTTCCATTCTTGCTTATAAATTTAGAAAGATACTAAAGAACTGGATTAATGAGGATCAATGTGGATATCTATCCAACAAGCATATCAAAGACAACTCATGGATTGTACTTAATACCATTGAATATTATAGGAAACATTTAAACAAAAAATCTGCCTTAATCTTTCTAGACATAGAAAAAGCCTTTGACAGGGTAAACTGGAATTTTAAAGAGTTTTTTGGGGGGAGAACTGACATCGGCCAAAGATTTATTAGTTGGTTTAAAGCCATATACACTGAACACAAAGCAAGTAACATAATCAATGGAGATTTGACAGACCAAGTGATAATCTTGCAAGGCACCAGGCAAGGCTGCCCTCTTTCCCCACTGTTGGTTCCTAATAATGCTAAAAGTTCTAAATATAATATAAGATCAGATAAAGTAATTAAAGGGTTAAAAATAAGAGAACATAAACTAACGTGAAGAGCATGCGCAGATGACTTGTTGATTATAATTGAGAATCCACATGAATCTATAAAAAAATTAACAAATCTATTAAATGAATTTGGTTCAGTGATGAGACTTAAGATAAATAAAACTAAAACGACCTATGGTCCCATTCAATTTGGCTAATGAAGAAAAATTAAAGATCACATTTAATTCAGAATATTGTTTGGAAAAGAAATTAAAGATCTTGGAATAGTCTTAACAACAAATAACTTTGATCTATGAAAAAACATGGAAAGAAATAAAACAAAATCTGCTTAGTTGGTTAAAAATGAAATTATCTTTGTTAGGAAGAATATCTATAATAAAAATGAATGTTCTCCCAAGATTTTTATTTTTATTTCAAACAATGCCAATAATGACATAATACTGTACTTCATAATTGTCAGAAAGGAAGAAATAAGTTTATCTGGAAAGGAAAAAAGCCAAGACTTAAACTAATGAACCTACAAGATTTTAAAGATAGAGGAGGGTTAGGTCTTCCCAATATAAAATTATATTTCCATGCTTGCAGTTTGGAGTAGGTAAAACATTGGATCCGCCTTGAAATCCAAAATTGTTAAATGTGGAAGGAGATACGTTAAGATATGGGTGGCACACTCATATATGATTCAACGAAGATTCAGTCAATAAAGATTTTTTAAATCATTTTGTTTGGTGCTCACTCCTCAGAATCTGGAAAAAATATAAACCTAGACACCTCCAAAACCTCCCGGTTGGAAATCACCCCATGAAGCATTTTATAGATGTAAAAAGATCCCTGGTACAGGATGGTTAAGATATGCAGATCTGATAATCTGTAAAGATTCACAAATATCAATAAAATCACAGGAAGAACTAAAACAAGAAGGAATTGAATGCCATTGGTGGCTTTACAGGCAAATCAGAGGAAAAGCTACGAACAGACATGAGAATTTATGGTATACGAAATCAAAGTCCTGAATTAGAAACCATCCTGTATCAGGGTCTAAAATCTATATACATAATTCTCTTGGATATGTTGCCTTTCCCAGTGTGCCGACTGGCTGCGCAGGAAACACACCCAACCAATCGCCACCCACATGCAAATTCCCTCTCCACCTCACAATCCACTCCTGCCACCCAATCTGTGGCCCAGATTGGGACCCAGACAGTAAATTGGTGGTGGTGACAGGATGCCTGCGATGGGACCCAGGCAGTCAGTCAACTGGTGGCGGCAGCAGGGCAACAGAGCGAGTCACAGAGCGAGTTCCTATTCTGGGAAAAGTGTGGAACGCTGAGAAGGGGGGGGGGAGGAATTTAAATCCACCAGCCTACCTTACAGGGTTGTTCTGAGGTCTACTGGGTGTTTTTAGGGGAGTTTTTTTTTATTGGCGTATAGTTTGCCAGATCCAGCTAGTATTATCTAAAATATACAAAGTATTACTAAAATGGGAGTGCGAAGAAGAACTAGTAAAGGACTCAATAATTAAATGGGCCCAGAATCTTAGTCACACAATAGATTTAGAAAAATGGGGAAAACTATGGCAGAAGACACTGAAACTTACTACCCGTAAAGATTTGAGAAAGAACTGTATTAAAATGTGTTATAGACAGTACCTGACTCCTGATAAAATAGCGAAAATATATAACGGTTCTCATAACAGGTGCTGGAAATGTAAATTAGAGAAGGGTAAATTTTTCCATTCATGGTGGACTTGCAAAAAAGGCATATAAGTACTGGACTATGATTCATATAAACACTGTAAACATCCTAAAAATACATTTTCAGCTGTCTCCTGAACCCTACCTACTCTGTATGTTTGATGAAAACCTGGAGAAAAAAATGTTTTCTCTTGTTTTACATGACAGTGGCAGCCAGAGTAGTTTATGCTCGTTATTGGAAAACTGACATCCTGCCCTCAACTGAGGAATGGTCCATTAAATTACGGGTAATAGAAATGGTATATTTGCATAATCTTACTCAAATAATAAAAGAGAATAAAGTTATTACAATAGAGGAAGATTGGAACATCCTGAAGACACATCTCAAAGAGTTTGGGGTGATTAGGCAACTCAGAGATTTCTTCATTAATTTTTAAGATCAAAATCGGTATTATAGCTGTTCCAAACGGACAGCATATTTTTGTTATTGCAATATGCAAACTGGTTAATTAAAGTAAGGTCACTTAGACATCCTTAAACATATTCAGTGGGAATGACTTAATGGGCTTAAGTAATGGAAGATGAAGAATGGAATTGGTTGAACATAAATGACAGAGGTAGATGTTTATACAATTATATAAAATTCTGTTGGTACGTTGGTAAGTGTGTTTGATACACTGTGAGATTGTACATTAGGCTGTTTTTTATGTTATTTACTTTATTTGGGTTGTATTGGTTTTTGTATGTATATTTTTGCGTACTATTATTAATAAAAATTAAAGGGGGAAAAAAAGAAAGCCCAGTTTCACAGGCCCAAATCTAGGTCCACTCTGAGGCATGGAACATCATCTTTACTGCTACTAGTTGAGTCTTCCTTATATGAAATGCTTGGGACCAGAGGTATTTTGGAATACAGTTGTCCCTCAATGTCCACGGATTTGGTATCCACAGAATTGAAAATATTCTTTAAAAAAATAATAATCCAAAAAGCAAACCTTGATTTTGCCATCTTATATGAGGGACACCATTTTGCTATGCCATTGCATATAACGGGACTTGAGTATTCACGGATTTTGGTATCCACGGGGGGTCCTGGAACCAAACTACAGCGAATATGAAGGGACAACTGTATTTCAGATTTTGGGTACTTATATATACATAATGAGATATCGTGGCGATGAGACCCCAGTCTAAAAATGAAATTCATTATGTTTCATATACACCGTATACAGTTTAAAAAGAGCCTCTAATGTTGATGTCTTTGTTTTAAACTTTAGTGTCAAGACAATTCTGTAGACCCAACAAAAAAAAGGGAAGTTTTTTAATGGTGGGGGTTTGGGGGATATCGTATTTCCAACTAACCAAGGAATTTGATTCTTCTGTAAGAAGTAAATGTGATATGACATCTGAATAAAGATTCTACCTGTAACAAAATTTTACCAATAGTCCTTGCATCTATCTGTTTTGTGAACTTTTCCCCACACTCATAAAACCATATGGTTTCTTTCTGGAGTGACATTAGAAAGCCACTTGTACAAAAGCTCTCATACATTTCATACATTTAAATGTCTTTTCCCCTGAGTGAGAACTTTGATATCTACTAAGTGCCTCACTATAACTAAAATTATTTCAACATTCTGTGCAGTTATATTTCCTCTGCCCTGTGTGTATTTTCTTGCTGTAATTGTAGTTTTCTACTCTGGTTGAAACTCTTTTCACTTTCTATGCATTTTGGGGCTTTTTTCCTTGTGTGGGTTCTTTCATGAACAGTAAGGCTACTCCTCACACTGAAGAATTTTCCACATTCCAAACATTTATAAGGCTTCTCCCCTGTGTGTGTTCTTTGATGAATGGTACATGTTCCACTACGCCTGAAGCTCTTCCCACATTCCATACATTTATATGGCTTCTCCCCTGTGTGGATTCTCTCATGCGAAGTCAAGTTACATTTCACGCTAAAGCTCTTTCCACATACCATACAGTGATATGGTTTCTCCCCTGTGTGGGTCCTTTGATGGGAACGCAGTTGTTCAGTATAATTGAAGCTCTTTTCACATTCCATACATTGATACGGCTTTTCACCTGTGTGTGTCCTTTGATGTAAAGTCAAGTTACTTTTCACACTAAAGCTCTTTCCACATACCATACAGTGATATGGTTTCTCCCCTGTGTGAGTCCTTTGATGGGAACGCAGATGTCCAATATAACTGAAGCTTTTCCCACATTCCATACATTTAAATGGCTTTTCCCCTGTGTGGGTGCTTTGATGTTTAGTATGTGTTCCTCTATCTCTGAAGCTTTTGCCACACTCCATACATTGATACGGTTTCTCCCCCGTGTGGATTCTCTCGTGTATAATAAGGTAATAATTTGTAGTAAAGTTCTTTCCACAGGTCAGGCATTGAAATGGTTTCTCTCCTGTGTGGATACTTTGATGTTTGGTAAGGACTCTTCTATCACTGAAGCTTTTCCCACATTCCATACATTGATAGGGCTTCTCCCTTGTGTGGGTTCTCTGATGTAAAGTAAGATTACTGCTCACGCTGAAGCTCTTTCCACATTCCATACATTTGTATGGCTTTTGACCTGTGTGGGTCCTTTGATGTAAAGTCAAGTTACTTCTCACACTAAAGCTCTTTCCACATACCATACAGTGATATGGTTTCTCCCCTGTGTGGATTCTCTCATGTATAATAAGAGAATTATTTGTAGTAAAGTTCTTTCCACAGGTCAGGCATTGAAATGGTTTCTCTCCTGCGTGGATTCTTTGATGTTTAGTAAGCGCTCTTCTACATGGCTTTCCCCCTGTGTGGCTTCTGTAATGTCTCTTTAGCTCTGCTTCATATCTGAATATTTTTCCACAAACAGGACATTTTCTCATTTTCTTTCCTTTTTGAGCTTCCTGAGCAGCTAAAAAGTCAAGGGCATCATCACCCATGGAAACCATAGATATTTTCCTTTCTTTCTTCGATCGCTCTCCTTTGCCAGCCTCCTCAGCTGAAGAAAATAGAAACAGGAAATCTCATTAGAAATTTAAAGCAAAAACTAAGGCTTTCACTAGGAATCAAGCTGAACCAGCTGTTTCGCTGATCCTCCAATATCTTGCTTGCCCTCCTGAAGTTGGCCTTGCCATTTGAAATATACATCATTTGTTTATGAATTTAGCTACCATTTCTAGAGAAATGTGCTCCACAATAAGGCACAGCACTCTCACTAGTGGCCAAATCTGCAAGCTCCTTATTACCAAAATTTAATTTTTACATTTGAAACGCCAATAACGCTGTTTGTTCTAGAATGAAGTGGCACAGATGGCACCTGTTCTAGCCAGCCACTTCCACACTGGCATACTGACACTGCCAGTTCCATCAGAAGTGCAATACTAAGGACAACAATGATCCTTTTGGCACTGCTCCACTGAAAGCCAAGGTATCCTTACCCAGAGAGACCACATTCTGGTAATTCTCCAGCATGACTTCCTTGTACAGAGCCCTCTGGCCTGGATCCAGGAGATCCCATTCCTCCTCAGTGAAGTCCACAGCCACATCCTCAAAGGACACCAGCTGCTGAAAGAGGGAGAAAAGGATGCCATTACTCCCAATTTGAAAGGGCCACTTATACCCAGGTAGCTTGTTAATTCTTTTTATTTTCCTAACTTCACAGTTAGAATCCTGTTAGTGAATTACAATGACATCATCTCAATGCTCTTTTCAGGTTGTTGCATAGACTGGCATTCATTACCAACTGCGCAACAATAAAAATCCCTCCCCAAAACACATTTTAAGCAACACACTCCATGCATTATGGCCATCTCCACATCACTGGAGAGCAGGGGGACCAGTGGAGACAAATCCAGCTATTTTCCTGTCGCTGGATATGCTGCAAAGATATCATCTGCAAGGACCTCCTGAGGACTCCTGGAGGTAAAGTCGAAGGCTTTCACGGCCAGCATCCATAGATTTTCCTTGTGTTTTTTTTTCAGAGCTGTGAGGCCGTGTTCTGGAGTAGTTTCTTTCTAAGAAACTAAGAAAGAAACTATTCCAGAACACGGCCTCACAGCCCGGAAAAAACCCAAGGAAAATCTACTCCTGGAGGTCCCTACAGGTGCCTGTTGCAGCAAGATTACCAACCATAAAATAGCTCGACCCATCTCCAGCGATCCTTCTGCTCTCCAACGATGTGGGAATGGCCATGTTGCAGGGACTGTGTTGCTTAAAAGGAGGGTTTGGGGAAGGCGTTAGCATTGGGAGACATAAGTACCAAGACATAGCTCTTTGCTATATGAACATCTCCTGATGGGAGAATAAAGCTTGATGACTTCATAGGAGGGAAAGGGTGGAGCCCACATCCTTCTTACCTGATCTTTCAGACACCTTCTTGAAGCACCAAAAATAATGGAAACAGGTGGGCACATGGCAGCTCTTTCCACAACACTCGAAAAAAGAAAGGAACCAGATCTGTCCTCTGATGCCATGGCACTGCCTGTGAGGGAGACAAAGCAGAGGTAACCGTTGTCATCTCCGCAACGGTTGTAGCCTCCATTATTTCTTCTTTTGAAGAACTACCGGAAAAAATATTCCACCTAAACATTAGGAAGAACGTCCTGACAGTAAGAGCTGTTCAGAGTGGAATGAGCTGCTTGGGGGTGCGGTGGAGTCTCCTTCTTTGGAGGTTTTCAAACAGAGGCTGGATGGCCACCTGCCAGGAGTGCTTTGATTGGGTTTTCCTGCAGGGCAGAGGGTTGGACTGGAGGGCTCTTGTAGTCTCTTCCAGCTCTTCTATCTATCTATCTATCTATCTTAAAGTTCTGTTAATATACATGGCACTGTACAAAGATAAAACAAACAGCCTAGTCAAAGGTGTAAAATCTAATAATAAAAAAGGAACATAGGAGAACAAGGGAACTAATAAAAATACAAAACCCAACACCTAATACAGTCAGATCCCCATATCTGCAGAACCAATATCCATGGTTTCAGTTATCTGTGGGACACAAAACAGCACACCTACCATAGTCTTCCCAGAAAATGCCTAGAGAAGTGTCCTTATGGTCCTCCAAGGTAATTCTATGGTATTTGTAACTAGAAGACCTATCATTTCAAGGGCATTCATTGTTATCCATGATATTTGGTATCTGTGGTAAGCCTGGGAACCCAAACCCCCACAGATACAGGGGTCCGACTGTACAATTACATTGCAAAAGCTACCCAATAAAATATTTTTTTGCTTCCCCTGTTTTCACAACAGCCCAATACTGTTCTGTTGAGAAAATGCACAACTGGCCAAAGACCACCCAGTCTCCTATGAAGTCATTAAGAGATTTGAGTCTATAACCCACCTCCGCTTTGACTATTGAACCACAGGGTCTTTCATATTGGCCCACCTCAGAGGGCTGCTGTGAGAACTACTCATGTAATTGTCAAGGATGATGGGAGTTGTAGCTCTTCTCCTCTGGCTCAAACTCACCACCTTGTTATGCAGCAGAGCCAACCAGCTTAGATCAGTGGTTAATGCTTTTCTCCAAAGCAGCAGAGTTTCAGAGAATAGGCTGAAGATCCTGACAAACTCTCCAAGCCTTCTCACTCTTCTCCAGGTGTCTCCAAAATGTCTCCAGGATTTACTCAGGCAACTCAGTAGTTTTATATAAAACCTACTTTATTCTTCTATCTAAATATACTATATGGTCAACAAATAACAATCTCTACACATTACTCCACAATATCTCCAAACTATTCCACCTCTACTCCACCACAAATACATTGGCAAACATTGCAATTTTATAGCCATTGTTTATCACCACCCACTAATTAGTTTCCACCCAGTGGGTGTGTACTTCCATTCAGATTGGTCCACATAGTTCCATCCATGCTTAAGACCAACCCATGTATTTCAACATTTCACCTTGTACACTTAATGATTCTCAGGTGTTTCCATTCTGCATTCAGTACCTCTGTCCTTGGCTCTCAGGCCTTCTAGATTACATTAGCAGTTTCACCTGTGTAGCTTCATAATTGCTCTTGCTTAGTCATTGTGACTTTCACATACATATTTTATTTCTTTCACTGTATGTCCCATGTTGCATTTTCCTTAACAATCCCCTCCGAAATAAAATATTGTATGTGTCTTACAATGTCATTCCAACCATTTGTGTCAGCCTTTCATGTTTTTCTGCTGTCAATGCTTTTGTGAACAAATCTGCTATGTTGTGTTGTGTTTCTATATATCTCAATTCTATTTCACCCTTCTGAACCATGTCTCGCACATTTTGATATCTTACACCAACATATTTTGTTCTGTTCTTCAAACTTTCAGTTTCAGCCATCGCTATGCATGACTGTGAATCTTCCAGAATTTCCACTGGTATCTTGTAACTTTCATTTAAATCATTTAGCAATTGCTTAATCCACTGTACCTCATTTACTATCTCATTCAAAGCAGCGAATTCTGCTTCCGTTGTGCTTATCGCTACATTAGTTTGTTTTCTACTTCTCCAAACTATTGGACTTTCACTATATTTAATTATCATTCCTGTAACTGACTTCTTGTCTCCTAATTCTGATGCAAATGAACTGTCTACATAACAATCTAGATCTGAACTATTGTTTCTTATTATCAATTTCCTATCTAAGGTTCCTTTCAAATATCTCAATAAATGTTTTACCGCTGTCCAGTCTTCAATTTTTGGATCATTAACCCTTCTAGACAATACATTTACAGCATAAGAAATGTCTGGTCTGGTATGGCAAGATATGAATTGTAAAGATCCTATTATACTTCTGAAGAAAGTCTTGTCCTCAAACGCTCTAGTTGTTTTCTCAGACACAAAACCAGTTGTCATTGGAGCTCTTACTATTTTTGCATTCTGTAATCCACACTTTTCAATCAGTCTTTCAATTTTATTTTTCTGACTTAATAAACAATGTCCTTCTTCTGTCCATTCAACGCAAATACCTAAATAAGACTTCAATACACCTAAGTCCTTCAAAACAAACTTCTTAGACAATTCTCTTTTTACTGACTCAATTTCCTGTTTTGACTTTGCTGCTACGCACAAATCATCTACATAAATCACTAATACTATGTCTCCTTTTGTATAAACACAAGCATCTGCAATGCTCCTCTTGTAACCTAGCTTAACTAGCTCATCATTGATGCACAGATTCCACGCTCTGGCACTTTGTTTTAAACCATACAACGCTTTCTTTAATTTATATACTCTCTGACTACCATTTTCTTCGAAACCTTGTGGCTGTTCCATAAATATTTCTTCATCCAGAACCGCATTCAAGTAAGCTGTCTCAAAATCAAAATGTTCTACAACTAAATTCCTTTTTACTGCTACAGCTAGAACCATTCTCAGACTTTCTGGCTTTGCAGTTGGAGAATATGTCTTATCATAGTTCTCATACTGCTGTTGCGCAAAACCCTTAGCTACTAACCTAGCTTTATATTTAATACTTCCATCTGGCATTTCTTTCCTTTTGTATACCCATTTACAACCAATTACTTTCTTGTCTTTGGGTCTGTCAACAATTTCAAAAACATCTTTATTTACCAGGCAACCAAACTCATTATCCATTGCATCAAACCATCTTTCCTGTTCTTCACTAGAATAACTTTCCAATTCTTCAAAACTTTCAGGCTCTTCTACTGCTAAACAAGCTCTTGCCTTTGTCACAACAAACCTATCTGGAGGCTTTCTAACTCTATGACTACGCCTGGGAATAAAATCTGCTGTTCTGTCTCTTTCATCCTCACTTTCTCTACTAGGAGTTGTAGTTCTATGACTAAATCTCTTGTCTTCAGTCATTCGAGTAGTAGTAGGCCTAGATGCTATCTCATCATCAGAAGAACTACCACTGCTGCTAGGTGATGCTTCCTGCTTAACTGAAACCCCTCCGTTTCCTGAGTTTGGTTCAGTTTGTGCTTCTGGCTCATTTGAACTCCCTAATCTCAAAAACACTTCTTTATTGGCATGCAGTTTGTCCCAACCAGTATGTCTCTCAAAATTTGCAGACCTAGAATACTGCACTTGTTTTCCTCCCAAATGAAACTTGTAGCTATTTCCGGAATACCCCAAAAACCTAAGCCTTTTGCTTTTGGGTTCTCCTTTCCTCCTGAAACAAGCAGGTGTGTAAACATGAGCAAATTGTCCAAAAACCCTTAAGTACTTGTAATTTGGCATTCTCCCATACAATACCCTGTAGGGAATGTCTTCAATTTCTGAATGATACAATCTGTTACTGATATGTATTGCAGTCAAAGTTGCTTCTGCCCAAAAACTATCTTTCACCCCTGCATCTGCCATCATACAAGCAGTAATTCTTTTTATATCTTGTATTTTCTTCTCTGCTAACCCATCCTCACTAGGACAAGCAGGGTTTGTAGTTTCATGCCTTATTCCCACCTTTTGAAACCAGTTAAACAATTGATTATTTAAAAATTCTCCTCCTCTATCAGTAATGATGGTGCCTACTCTGCTATCAAATTGTCTTTCCACCATTCTTACCCATGCTTTTAAACTTTGCCCAGCGTCAGATTTGTTTTTCATTATTCTCACAAATGCAAACCTTGTATACCTATCAACAATTACTAGGAAATACTTGCTTCCCCCTAAGGACAAGCAATTAGCTTGGGCGACATCTGCATGTACATACTGAAATGGTCTTTGAGCAATTCTTTTTGTTTTCTTAGCTACTGGAAAAGCTCTGACCTTTACCTGTTGACATACCGTACAATCTAAGTGGTTTTTGCATTCAGTAACTTTTAAATCTGGACACATCCTGATTAAATTCTTTAAACATTTGAAGCTTGCATGGCCGAATTTTCTGTGAAGCTCGTGTATGCAGTCTTTGTGGATTGGAATATTTTCTATGTTATTAGCTTCTTCAACCCTGTAGCTATCAATATTGTCCTCCAAATAATAAAGTTTGTCCTTTTTCAAACCTATGCCACGCAATTCCCCATTCAGTTTTATCTTACACATGTTCTTTTCAAAGATGACTGTGTAGTCTCTTTCTGTTAATCTGCTTACTGATAACAAATTATTTTCTAACTCCTTTACATGTAAGACATCATTAAAATTCTCTTTTAGCCCTGGAATGTACACAGTACCCATTTGTTTTACAGTACTTAGCTCTTTCCCGTCAGCCAAAACTACAGCATTTACATTAGCTGATTTTCTATTACTTATTAAATTTATGTCATTACACATCAATGATGTGGCTCCTGAATCTACTAGCCATTTAGAATTTGCATTTTGTTTTTCCTTAATCATGGTTGCAAACCCCTTTTTATTACCACTGTCCCTCAAAAATGGAGGTCTGGACTGTTTTTGATACTGCCGCGGCTGCCATCTGCTCTCTGCTTGCTTGTGTCTCTCAGCTGCAAAATGTTTACAATGTCTCTGCAGATGACCAATCTTCTTACAATAAAAGCACCTCCGTTGCTCCCTTGTAGAGGCTGCTTCCTCCTGCATTCGCCAGTCAGGAGATGTTTGTTGTTTTGGCACAGTCTTTAAGCTTGCTGAGTCACCCTGCTCAGACATTCTTCTCTGGTTCTCTTCCAGTATTCTGGCCACAATTAAATCTCTATTAAGCTCAGCTTCTGGCAGGTTTTGCAGGCTGTTCGTTATGTTGTCCCACGAAGAGTCTAGCGATTCTATTAAAATGTAGCATTGCTGCTCTTTGCTAATTTGCACTCCCCTCAGTTCAGCTTGCACAAACAAGTCTTGCATTATTTTTAAATGTTCTATCACACACTGCCCTTTAGCCATCTTTTGCCTGTATATTCTTTTAGACCATAGCATTTTTGCAAAAGCAGTTGAAGGAGTGTGTAATCTCTGCAAGGTATCCCACACATCCTTGGCGGACGTTTTATCTCTGACGTCATTAATTAAGTCTTCTTCAAGCATGAGATAAAGACAGGCTTTTGCTTTACTATCTCTCTCTTGAGTGGCTTCATCAGCATCGGCTGCCAGCCCTGTTTCAACTGTTGACCACAGACCTTCCTTTACTAGTAGAGATTGGGCATAAATCTTCCAGGTAGAGTAGTTGTTTCTATTTAATTTACTAAACTTTAGAAATTCCATCTTGATTTGTGCAGTGACTCAATTTGACACAGTCCTTCTGAGTATGCACAGCTGACCCGTCTGGGCTCAAGCAAAACACAAAATGATTTACTCACGAGGCTTATCAGTGCAGCACAAACAGCTTGCTCTGATCTGTTGTCCACAAAGCTTTCTTCCACTCTCTGGAACTTTTAGCTTCTGTGGATGCTGGGTGCTCTAGTAACTGGGCCCATAACCCTTGTCAAGGATGATGGGAGTTGTAGCTCTTCTCCTCTGGCTCAAACTCACCACCTTGTTATGCAGCAGAGCCAACCAGCTTAGATCAGTGGTTAATGCTTTTCTCCAAAGCAGCAGAGTTTCAGAGAATAGGCTGAAGATCCTGACAAACTCTCCAAGCCTTCTCACTCTTCTCCAGGTGTCTCCAAAATGTCTCCAGGATTCACTCAGGCAACTCAGTAGTTTTATATAAAACCTACTTTATTCTTCTATCTAAATATACTATATGGTCAACAAATAACAATCTCTACACATTACTCCACAATATCTCCAAACTATTCCACCTCTACTCCACCACAAATACATTGGCAAACATTGCAATTTTATAGCCATTGTTTATCACCACCCACTAATTAGTTTCCACCCAGTGGGTGTGTACTTCCATTCAGATTGGTCCACATAGTTCCATCCATGCTTAAGACCAACCCATGTATTTCAACATTTCACCTTGTACACTTAATGATTCTCAGGTGTTTCCATTCTGCATTCAGTACCTCTGTCCTTGGCTCTCAGGCCTTCTAGATTACATTAGCAGTTTCACCTGTGTAGCTTCATAATTGCTCTTGCTTAGTCATTGTGACTTTCACATACATATTTTATTTCTTTCACTGTATGTCCCATGTTGCATTTTCCTTAACAGTAATGTCCTATAGCAACAGGAAGACCTTCTGAGGCAGATCTTTCAAGGGGTGAAATTCAAAGGCATAGACATGTTAGTCTGGAGTATCAGGATGCAAAGGGATTGTATATCACCTTTGAGAATGAGAGAAAGAAGTTGCATCATAAGCTTTTGGCATCTGAGAAAGTAGACTAAGGCTGCATTTGCATGGTAGAAATAATCCAGTTTGACACCGCTTTAACTGCCATGACTCAATGCTACAGAATTCTGGGATCTGTACTTTTGTGAGAGATTTAACCTTCTCTGACAGAGAGCTCCAGTGCCTGTGGCATCACTAAAGCTGGTATCACCCTCCCCCCCAACCCCATCGACAGTGTCACCCTGGCACAGTTCAACCTCTCCATGCCCCCTTAGTGATGCCACAACACACTACAAACCCCAGAATTCCTTAGCATTGGGCCATGGCAGTTAAAGTGCTATCAAACTGGATTATTTCTGCAGTGCAGATCCAGCCTCAGTCTAGGAAAGCTTATGCTACAACTTCTTTCTCTGGTCTCAAGGGTGTTCCAGGATCCCTTTGTGTATTTTCAAGGGGTGAGTAGATGAACAGGTTCAAGGGAGACAATAGAGAAGAGCCTCCCTCCTCACCTCATCCTCATCCCAGCTCTCGAAGGTGTGGGTCGCAGAAACCCATGGGGCAGCAAAACCAACTGGGAGGGAGCATTTCTTTTCCAGAATTTCCCCAGTGAGTCTTCAGCTTTAGGGGGCAAATAAGAGACAGGAGCCAGTGTCAAAACACTCCACCACTGGCTGGTCCTTCTTCATATTTCCAGTGGATTTAAATTTGTTTAAATTAATCTTTCTCATCCAGCATCCTGAAGTGTTTTGATATGGATCCATTTTTCATATTCTGAGTGGATTTAAATTTGTTTAAATTATTTTTTTTCTTCCAGCAGCCTGAGATCTTTTGATGGGGGCAGGATATTTCCTCACTGACTTTTCGCACATAGAAATGCAGAGTTTTTACCTGTTTCCCCCTTTTCAGCTGGTTTAACTCGTGAAATGATTCAAGATGTTTCCTTGCCTCTTTAAATCATATTTTATTAATTGTCTCACATCTAGAGTAGTTTTTAAAAGTTCTCTGACTGTGGTTCTTAACCTGTGGTCTGTGGACCCCTAGGGGGCTGTGATGTCCTCACAGGGGATCCCCAAAGGCTTGAAGGCTGCTCTGCCCATCTTCTCCCCACAGTGGAGCAGCCACCTGACAGGAGCCAAGGCAAAGGCTGGATGGCTTGGCCTGTGCATTGCCATTCAATCTTCTCCAGCCACAAACTTGCAGGAAGAAGCAGGAGAAAAGTATTCCCTCCCCTTCCAATGCCTCTAAGGGAGGGTTTAACAGATGGTGGAATTGTGTTCTTGTTGTTGTTGTTATCAGTTATTATTACTATTATTATCAGTACGGTTTTAAATCTTGAGTTAAGTCTTGGAGGTCTGTGCCAACAAAAGATATTTTTAAAGAGGCTCTCTGGTAAAGAAGAGGTTAAGAGCCACTGTTCTATGATTCTATGAAATGTGTTTTTTTCTGTTTTAGATGTATGCTGCACTGAGAAGGGATAGAAACAGGTTCATAAAATAAATAAATACATTTAAAGTAACTACTATGCACAGTAAAACACCCCCACCCCAGAATTATACCTCCTTCTGAAGACCCACCTCCCAGGGAGACAACTTAAGAGGGGAGGCAGGAAACAGGAAATCCTTGCATTGAAATGGTTACAGAGTACAGAAAGGAGAGGGAAGATACATTATAGCTGAAGGACTTTTCGTATTTTCTTTTTTTCAGGGGGAGACTTTCCTTTCCTCCCCTCCCTCCCCCCTTGTTATTCCTCCCCCTGGGGTTGCATGCCCCAGGCCCCCTCCTCCAGGCTCCCCATGGGATGTCTCCCCCCCACCAACAAAGACCCTTCCCATTCCTCCTTCCCAAAGCATACCTGGGGTCTCCTCTGCACCAGGCTCTGCAGCCCCTCCTCTCTCTCCCGCCTCCTCCAGGCCCCAAAGACCCCCCCAGAGGAAGCCCCAGAGAGAGGGGGAGGGGCACTTCCGGTGTAGGGGTCCCCCCTGACTTTCCTGCCTCTCTAGGAAGCCGCTCTCAGCTCCCGGAGGACTGACGGGGGGAGCGCTGTCGCCCTCGCAGGTGGAACCCCTGCAGAAAAGCACCGGATCCCGTCGGATCAGGGAAGCTAAGCAGGGTCAGCCCTGACTGGTACATGGATGGGAGACCGAGGCCAAAGGAAGACCAGGCACACCCTAGGCTATATTTCAGAGGGAGGAACTGGCCAAACCCCTTGCTTAAGAAAACCCTTAGAGAGGGTTTTGTGGTACCCCTTTTTGTTTTTTTAAAAAAAATCTCCTTAAGGCCATAACAGAATGTAAATTTCAATCCATTGGAGCAAATATTTTCCCATTGATCATTTATGCATGATAACCAAAAGCCAATGTGATTCTAGGTTGCATTAATAGGACTGTAGTGTCTAGATCAAGGGAAATAAAAGTGCCACTCTATTCTGCTTTGGTCAGACCTCACCTGGAATACTGTGTCCAATTCTGGGCACCACAATTCAAAAAGGATATTGACAAGCTGGAACGGTGTCCAGAGGAGGGCTACCAAAATGGTGAAAGGTCTGGAAGCCATGCCTTATGAGGAGAGACATAGGGAGCTGGGTATGTTTAGCCTGGAGGAGAGAAGGTTGACTTGATAGCCATGTTTAAATATTTGAAACCATGTCATATTGAGGATGGAGCAAGCTTGTTTTCTGCTGCTCCAGAGACTAGGACACGAAATCTGTGCTTAAGTCCATTCAGCAGTTCACCTACCTGGGAAGCATCATCTCCTCAGATGCCAAGATTGACAAAGAGATTCATCACAGATTAGCAAAGGCATATAGTGCATTGGGAAGACTTTACAAAAGAGTCTGGAGTAACAAACACCTGAGGCGAAGCACAAAAATCAATGTGTATGGAGCCATTGTACTGTCTATTCTCCTTTATGGGTCTGAAACATGGGTCACCTTATTGCCACCACTTATGACTCCTCGAGCGCTTTCATCACCGCTGTATACGTACAATCCTAAATATACACTGGGCTGGCTATGTGACGAATGTTGCTGTCCTTGAGCAAGCAGAGATCACCAGCATTGAGGCCTTGATATTGAGAACACAGCTGCGCTGGGCAGGGCACATTTCTAGGATGGAGGATCATTGGCTCACAAAAATAGTACTCTACGGTGAACTCACCACTGGTCAGCATAAGAGGGGTCCTCCAAAAAAGCGATACAAGGTCTCCCTGAAACAACATCTCAGGCTCAGCCAAATTGATCACCAACAATGGTCCGCTCTGGCCTCACATCTGGAGGCATGGAGACGCACTATCCACAATGCTGCAGCCTTATATGAGAACTCAAACTGAATAAGTCTTGAAGAGAAACGACAATGCAGAAAGAATCAAAACCCGGAAACATCACCCAAGGAGACCTTCTGCTGTGCTTTCTGCAAACGGACTTGTTTATCTCAGATTGACCTTTTCAGTCATCAGCGCGCTTACAGAAAGCATGGGATGAGTCCTTCCTGAATCTTCGTTTGTGAAGAAAAGCCAGAGAGAATGGGTTCAAACTACAGGAAAAGAGATTCCACCTAAACATTAGGAAGAACTTCCTTAAAGTAACAGCTGTTTGGAAGTGGAACATGCTGCCTCGTAGTGTGGTAGAGTCTCCTTCTTCGGAGGTGTTTAAACAGAGGCTGGATGGCCATCTGTCGGGATTGCTTTGATCACATATTCGTGCAGGATAGGGGGTTGGACTAGATGACCCTTTTAGTCTCTTCCAACTTTATGATTCTATGCTTCGGGCAGCAGCTACTGTTTACCTTGCCTCTTGTAGGCAGGCACACACAACCACAGTAGGATCTGCTAGAGCAAAATCCCATTCTTTCCTGGCTCAAGCTTTATTGAGTTGTCTACCACAGACATGCTACTGCAACCTGCATTTCTCAAGCCGTCCTTCACCATCTTCCCAATGATGCTGCTGCTACAAGCATCCAGCTAAGCAGAGAACAAGGAGAAAAAGAGGTCTGGGCAAAAAGCCCTAGTAAAGAGAAGGTTCTTTGTCAGAGGCTTTATGAACTGAGACATGCCTGTACAGTACAGTATTTCATTCCTCTGTAGGTAGTTTCCTCTGTAGTCACCATATAGTATGAGGTAGCAACAACCCTTATGTAACTTTGCAAACAGGGGGCTTGACTACATGGGGCGAGGGGTAAAAATCTAGATGGGATTCGAACTACTTTGGCCCAGAGTTGCAGCACATGAAATTTGGACTATTCTGGCCCGGATTTCAGTGTAACTACTGCCAGAGCCCAAATCACATTGTTTTTTTACTTGGCTTCCTGTTACTTATGTTTGCTTCTGGACTCCAGGAAAATCAAAGCCCAAGTGTTAATTGCCTTCTCTGAAGCCGGAACAGGCAGCTTAAAAGGAACACAGCTGCCATAACTGAACCTCTGAAAAGGGTGTAAGTCCCAAGACCATGTGTTTGTTTGTTTTTAACAAAAGACAAAGCAGATAAATAGAACATAGCTAAATTCAGCCACATTGTTTGTTTTTAACAAAAGACAAAGCATATAAGTAGAACATAGCTAAATTCAGCCACATGAAAAAATATGGGTATCTGGTATTATTTGAACTGCAAATCTCAGCATTCCTCACCATTGGCTATGCTGACAAGGAATGCTGAGAGCTGCATTCTAGAGGACAGGATAAAAATTCAAAATGACCTGGATAGACTGGAGAGCTGGGCCAAAGCTAACAAAATGAAATTCAATACGGAGAAATGTAAGGTACTGCACTTAGGGCAGAAAAACAAAATGCATAGATAGAAGATGGGGGAGACCTGGCTGAACGAGACTACGTGCGAAAGGGATCTAGGAGTCCTAGTAGACCACAAGTTGAACATGAGTCAACAGTGTGATGCGGCAGCTAAAAAGGCCAATGCAATTTTGGGCTGTATCAATAGAAGTATAGTGTCTAGATCAAGGGAAGTAATAGTGCTACTCTATTCTGCCTTGGTCAGACCTCACCTAGAATATTGTGTCCAGTTCTGGGCACCACAATTCAAGGAGGATATTGACAAGCTGGAATGTGTCCAGAGTGCAACCAACATGGTGAAAGATCTGGAAGCCGTGCCCCGTGAGAAGTGACTTAGGGTGTTGGGTATGTTTAATCTGGGGAAGAGAAGATTAACAGGTGACATGATAGCCCTGTGTAAGTATTTGAAGGGATGTCACATTGAGGATGGAGCAAGCTTGTTTTCTGCTGCTCCAGAGACTAGAACACGGAACAATGGATGCAAGCTCCAGGAACAGAGATTCCACCTCAACATTAAGAGGAACTTTCTGACAGTAAGAGCTGTTTGGCAGTGGAACACACTCCCTCGGAGCGTGGTGGGGTCTCCTTCCTTGGAGGTCTTTAAACAGAGGCTGGATGGCCATCTGTCAGGGATGCTTTGATTGTGATTCTTGCGTTGCAGGGGGTTGGACTGTATGGCCCTTGTGGTCTCTTCCAACTCTACAATTCTATGATCCTATGCAGTCCAACAGTATTTGGCAGGGCACCCAACTTCCACCTCTTCTCTACTGCACAAGTAGAGGTTTGAATAATGGAATAATGCACAAGGTTTGAATAATGGAAACCTTTTAATTTCTGAAAGTTAAACCCTTTTCCAACTTTCTAGAATATGTATTTGTTAGCCATCTTCCTAATATTTGCTGACATTATAATATTAATTTGCTATAAAAATACATAGGTTTGACCCTATTGCCCTAGTCAGTAAAGTTACCTGAACCTGGGGTGGTCTAAATGGTGAAAATACTCCTCACGGAATGCGAGGAGAATCCTACCTGCCTTAATGGCATCCTGCATCGTTACACCATATTTGGAAGGAGGGGGGACCAAAATGTCCAAAACTCTGAAAGAAAAGCCTTTGTAGCTTTTCCTGGAGTTATTAAAAAGCAGCAAGGGGAATGTGCATTCCTGCTCATTGGGACAAGCAATTTGCTTTGAAATGCTTTCCCATACAAGTGGAAGTGCAAAGCTGATTGGCTGGATGAGCACAGAGGGCAGGACTTGCTAACAAGGCAAGCACCCACAGCCATGATTTTGGATTTTCGCCTTAGCGAACGAGCGCTAAGGGGATAAAACAGGTTTTGTTGTTGTTGTTTTAGTAAAGGCAAAATAACACTTTATTGCACATAGGAAATATTTTAAAAAAGATTGGTGGTGGCAAATTCAGGTAAGTTAAAACACGAATAATTCACTCGCAGCCACCACCTTGACTGGCAGGCATGTAAAGCTTTTAGGGGCCAAAAACCCATTAAGACAAATTGCAGCTGCTGCAATTTGCCATTACTGCAGAGGAATCTGGGGTTTTTTGCTCCATATAGATGGGACCGCTGTGTGGCTTCTTCAGAAGGCAAAGGACCTGCTATAGGGAAGATGGGAGTCAGGAAATCAGCTTCAGAAAGCCCAGTTTCACAGGCCCAAATCTAGATCCAATCTATGAGGCACGGGACATAATCTTCACTGCTACAAATTGAGTCTTCCTTATGAAATGCTTGGGACCAGAAGTATTTTGGAATACAGTCCTCCCTCCACATGCGCGGCCTCCACACTTGCAGTTCTGCATATTTGGAGTTTGCCACGAGGGGAGGTGGGGCAAAGGTGCGACCTGGCCTCTCAAGGTCCGATCGCCACTGTTGGGGAGGTGAGCAGGCAGGGGGAAGTGGCGACCTGGCCTCTGAAGGCCCCATCGCCACTTTTGGGAGGGCGCGGGGGGGAAGCTGTTATTATTTGCGGATTTTTCACATTCGCAGGGGTCTTCTGACCCTAACCCTCGAATGTGAAGGGACGACTGTATTTCAGATTTTGGATACTTGCATATACCTAATGAGATATCTTGGCGGTGGGACTCAAATCTAAAAATGAAATTCACTTATGTTTCATAAACACCATATACAGTTTAAAAAGATCCTCTAATGTTGATGTGACAACATTTATCAATATAAATTTTTCTGTCAGGACAATTCTGCAGACCCAACCCCCCACCTCCAAAAAAAGGCAGTGCTTTAATGGTGAGGGTTTGGGGGATATCGTATTTCCAACTAACAAAGGAATTTGATTCTCCTGTCAGAGGTAAATGTGATATGACAGTTGAGTAAAGGTTCTGCCTCTAACAAAGTTCTACCAATAGTCCATGCATCTATCTTTTTTCTGAACCTCTTTCCACACTCATAAAACCATTCGGTTTCTCTCTTATGAGAGCGCTCTGGTGTGACATTAGAAAGCCACTTATAAAAAAGCTCTTGTACATTTCATATATTTACATGGCTTTTCCTCTGAGTGAGAATTTTGATGTCTACTAAGTGCCTCACTATAATTAAACTTATTTCAACTTTCCATGCAGTTATATTTCCTCTGCCCTATGTGGGTTTTTTTTTTTTTTTTTGCTGTAAATGTAATGTTTCACCCTGGTTGAAACTCTTTTCACTTTCCATGCATTTTGGGGCTTTTTCCCTTGTGTGGGTTCTTTCATGAACAGTAAGGTTACTGCTCACACTGAAGAATTTTCCACATTCCAAACATTTATAAGGCTTCTCCCCTGTGTGTGTTCTTTGATGTTTGGTACATGTTCCACTATCACTGAAGCTTTCCCCACATTCCATACATTTATAGGGTTTCTCCCCTGTGTGGGTTCTCTGATGCGAAGTAAGATTACTGCTCACACTGAAGCTCTTTCCACATTCCATGCATTTGTATGGTTTCTCCCCTGTGTGGATTCTTTCATGTAGAGAAAGAGCATAACTCCAACTAAAGCTCTTTCCACATTCCATACATTTGTATGTTTTCTCCCCTGTATGAGTTCTCTGATGCTTAGTATATGCTCCACTATCAGTGAAGCTCTTTCCACATTCCATACATTTATATGGTTTCTCCCCTGTGTGGGTTCTTATATGTGAAATAAGGTGACTGTTTTGACTGAAGCTCTTGCCGCATTCCATACACTTATATGGTTTTTCCCCTGTGTGAGTTCTTTGATGTGAAACAAGAACATCACTCCTACAAAAGCTCTTGCCACACTCGAGACATTCGTATGGTTTCTCCCCTGTGTGAGTTCTTTGATGTGTAATAAGTTTACTGCTTTGACCAAAGCTCTTACCACATTCCATACATTTATATGGTTTCTCAACTGTGTGAGTGATTTGGTGTAAAGTAAGAAGATCAGTCCTACAGAAGCTCTTCCCACATTCCAAGCATTCATATGGTTTCTCCCCTGCATGGATTATATAGTGTCTCTTTAAATCTGCAATATATGTGAATATTTTCCCACAGACAGGACACTTTCCTCCTTTTTCTCCATTCCAGTTTTCCTGCATTGTCAGGAATTCACCAAAATCAGAACCTTGAAAAGCACAGGATGTTTTCTTGTCATTCATTGCTTGATTGCCCTTATGCCATTTTGGTCCCCCTTGATTTCCCATTTTCTCTTTTCCTGTTTCTTGAGTGGCTGTTCCCAAGAACACAATGGCAGGGTCCTTATAACTTTCACTGCCTTCCATATTACCTGTTTGAAAAACAGAAAAAGAAAATCTTGTTAGAAGTTCAGCAGAGAAATGGGAGAATCCCATCAGTGATGAAGCACTATGAGCTCCTTTATCTCCAAGATCATAGAATCAAAGAGTTGGAAGAAACCACAAAGGCCATCTAGTCCAACCCTCTGCCCTGCAGGAATACACAATCAAAGCATTCCCAACAGATGGCCATTCAGCCTCTGTTTAAAAGCCTCCAAAGAAGGAGACTCCACCACACTCTGAAGGAGTCTATTTCACTGCCAAACAGCTCTTACCCTCAGGAAGTTCTTCCTAATGTTTAGGTGGTATCTCTTTTCCTGTAGTTTGAGTCCATTGCTCCATGCCCTAGTCTCTGGAGCAGCAGAAAACAAGCTTGCTCCATCCGCAGTATGGCATCCCTTCAAATATTTAAACATGGCTATCATATCACCTTTTAATCTTCTCTTCCCCAGACTAAACATACCCAACTCCCTAAGTCACTTCTCATGGGGCACGGCTTCCAGACCTTTCACCATGTCGGTTGCACTCCTCTGGACACATTCCAACTTGTCAATATTCTTGAATTGTGGTGCCCAGAACTGGACACTATTCTAGGTGAGGTCTGACCAAAGCGGAATAGAGTTATACTATTACTTCCCTCGATCTAGAGACTATACTATTGATGCAGCCTAGAATTGGATTTGCTTTTTTAGCTTTCTCTTCTTGACATGCCCTGATGAAGTCTAGATTACACAATGAATACAACAAAAACATTTCTTCTGGTGTCTTCCTCTTAATTTTACTAGGAACAGAAGTGTGTGGATTCTTTCTTCTGTGGTAGAAGTGATGTTTTGGATGACCTCTTTGTTTAGTGTTTTTGACATGGGGGAAAAAATCCATTTGGGGAGGCAGCGGGCTTTGGAAGTGTCCCGAAGAGCATGGAGGATGCAGAAATGTGATAGAGGGCCACCTGCATCTCTTGGACTGTGCATTCCCCATCCTTGGTCAAAAGAAAAGATGCTCAGATACAAAGACAATGATCTTCCCAAACCTCCTTCCTTTTCGTTTTCCAAGCAGCTTTCCAGCGGGCTATGGAGAATAAAATCCGGGCAGCTCTCCTCCTCTTCCTTGCAGGGACGACCGTCCTGGTCGTCTTCAGGTGCTGTGCTGCCGCCCCCCCCCCCCCGTACAAAACTGAAACAGCCACCATCTTGATTCACAGCCACGTGAACATTGCTGAAGGAGAGCTTCATATACACTAAATTTTGCTAAAACACAGCGGAGACAAAGAAATGCTGCTGCGAATTGCCTATAATGCGCAGGTATGTGCATATGAGGTCTGGTTTGCAGTATCCTAGCAAAGACATACGGAAGGCAGTTAGTTTTTAACAGAAAATATTTAGGCATTCCAAATCCAGTCACTGATTTAGCTCCCAGTTCCAAAAATCAAGAGGGGGGAAATATTATATGATGGCACTAGCTGCTGTATAATGATGATTAACAAGTTTCACGTTATGGCCCCTCCATCACAAGAGAAAGATGGTGGATTTCAATCCCAAGAGTTAAGGACTCCAGCTCCCAAACTGGAGGCCAAATCAGTGTAATTGCCCAACCATTAAAAAAATCTGGATGCTGGAGGATACACGAGGATAAGAGAAATTAAATTTGTCATTGTTGGGGAGAATTTCAGCGATAAAAATGAATGTCTTATCTAGAATTGTGTTTCTGCTCCAGACAATAATAGTTTTGACAACCAATGCACCCTTTAAGCAATGGCAGAAGGACTTATCTAAATTTATATGTCAAGAGGGGAAAAAATCAAGAGTTAAATACAAGGTATTGAAAGATGGAAAGAAAAGAAGAGGATTGGGTTGACCTGATTTGAAACTGTAATTTGCAGTCTGCTGTTTTGTGTGGATAAAAGAATGGATGAGAAATAAAAGGTTACCTGAATTCATAGAATCATAGAGTTGGCAGAGACCACAAGGGCCATCTAGTCCAACCTCATGTCCTGCAGGAATACACAATCAAAGCACTCCTGACATACGGCCATCCTGCCTCTGTTTAAAAACCTCCAAAGAAGGAGACTCCACCACACTCCCAAGCAGCAGCATACTCCACTGCTGAACAGCTCTTACCCTCAAGAAGCTTTTAGTCTATTGAATTCTTTTTTTCATTGTTTTAGCCTGTTTATACTGAATTCACTTCTGTGCCCCTTGAGTTCATGTGATATACAGCAGTATATAAATATAGTATGGCACCCATGTCTGTGGGGGATACTTTCTTGGACTTACCATGGAAATGAGAAACTGTGGATAATAGCAAACCCTATTGAAATGAACGCATTTGAAAAAATCTGTTCTCACTAGGCATTTCCTAGGTCCTCCAGCATGATTCTATGGTTAGCTTCCACTGGAAATTGACCACAGAGTTGCACTGGAGGACTTAGAAATGCCTAGAAAGATGTTCTCTCTAGGAATCTCTAGGTCCTCCAGCACAACTCCATGGCATGCTTGGGCTGGAAGTCACTTCAATAGGATTCGTTATTATCTGCAGTTTTGTATTTCCACGGTAAGTCCAAGAATGTAACCCCCATGTACACGAGGGCTGTACTGTACTGTACTGTATTGTACTGTACTGTACATCACATATATAACCACACGTAGCCTTAATTTCTCTAATAAATGCCGCAACAATTTTTGTTTATAAAAGTCCAGATCATCATAGCATCACAGACACAAGCAGAGGAATTCTATGTTTTAAAAATAGCTTCAGCCAAATTGAGTTTTGAGAACTGGCATGGCGTAGTAATTTGAGTGTTGGATAAGGACGCTGGGAGACTGGGGGTAAACAATGAAAATATTCCTCATAGAATTCAAGAATAATACCTTTCGTCTAAATGGGATCCTGTGGCGATTCACCGTATTTGGAAGGAGGGGGGCAAAAACACCATATACTGCACGGGAAATGCTTTCATGGGTTTCCCTGAAGTTTTTTAAAAAACCGTGAGGGAAATATACATTCCTATGTATTGGGACAAGCAATTTAGATTGCAGTGTATTCTCAGTGAGGAATGAAGTGGATTTTTGATTGGCTGGACAAGTGTAGGGGGAGCGGAGCTTGCCAGCATCACAGTGGCCAGAACCGCCATGCTGAATGTTCATTATAGTGATCATGTATTAAGGGGTGAAACGGGTTCTTTTTAAAGTTTGTTTAAGCAGAAGGTTGCACTTCTGCACCTTGGATTTACTTTGAAAAAAAAAGTTTGGCACTTGCAACTTGGGGAGAATAAAAACACAAGTAATTCACTCACACCTGCCATCTTGATTCACAGGCATGCTAAGGTGAACATCAAACACGGATAGCTTTGTATACCTGCAATCTTGCCAAAAAATGTGGAGACAAATGGACGTTGCTGCGAATTGGTGTTACTGCACACCAATCCACGTTTAATTGCCTTGTATAAGACTAGCTCTGGGGTTCAAATCCCTGGTCATCCATGGAAACCCACAGGGTGACCTTGAGCAACTCACACACTCTCAGCCTAAGAGGAAGGCAAAGGCAAACCATCTTTGAACAAATCTTGCCAAGGAAAGCCTTGAGTTGAAAATGACTTGAAGGCACACGACAGCAACAGGGTGGAATGAGCAATATGTTCAGGGCACATAGCCAGGACACCCACTTCTATATGGGCATCCAGAGAGTTCAGGGAGAAACACCAAGAAAAGGAATTCATTCCTTTGGGGTCTAAATATCCAAAGCAAAGGGACCCTTACTCAGAGAGGTCATGTTCCTGTAATTCTCCAACATGACGTCCTTGTACAGAGCCCTTTGGTCCAGATCCAAGAGGTCCCACTCGCCCTTGGTAAAATACACAGCCACCTCCTCAAAGGACACGGGCTACTGAAAAGAGGAAAAACAGCAATGAATCACTGATCATAGTAACTTGCATACATTTCTCTACATGCATAAATAACCTCCCTGCATATACCATCTGCTCCCAGTCTGAAAAGGGGAACGACAACTGGGCAGCTTTGCTTTTTATTCTCCTATTTTCAAATGACTTTGGAAGGACTGGGTGATTTCATCATGAGAGAAGCTGCAGAGCTCACAGCTTTCTTACTTGGTCTCTTTGACATCTTGCAGCGTTGTGAGTCAGAGGAAAAGGGGGTTGCACAGCAGCCTCTCTTTTCACCCCACTCCAAAGAAGAGAGGATTTGGATAGGGGCTCTGATGCCATCCTGCTGTTGACTGTGGAGGAAACGAAGGAAGGAGAGGAAAAAAAAGGAAAAACAGCAATGTTTCACTGATCACAAATAATCCAATTTACAAACATTTCCCAACACAGAGAAATAATCTCTCAGTGTATATTATTGTTCCCAGTCTAAAGCAGGGAGTGATAGATAACTGGGCAGCTTTGCTCTTCGTTTTCATCTGGATGTAGCTGAGAAGTGGTGTCATCACTCAGCCTTTAGGGGATAATGGGAATACCAATCATCCTTTCTATAACTTTTATATTTCTGGGCTTTGAATATTAGAAATACTACAGATTGAGCCTCCCTTATCTGGAATTCCAAAACATTCCAAAATCTGTAACTTTTTTGCGCACCAACATGACAGGGCAGCAGTGGAGGCAGGGCGGGAGACGGTGTGGCCGAGTTCACAGCCAAACTTTGCACAGGTGGTGGCTACAGTGATGGCTGCAGCTACTCCTCCTCCATTGCCACCCTCCAGCCAAAGTGAGGTCTAGAGTAGGACGCAGTGGCGGCTGTCGGTGTCTCCAGCCTTGGCCCAGAAGAGAGTCCCGCACACACAAAAACAGCCCCCCTCTCCTCTCCCTGCTGCTTCCACTGCCAGAGCCCAGATCTCATTCAGCCAACTCCAACAGTGGCGACAGTGGGGTGATCTTTCCCACCCTCCATCCATGCGAGCACGTTGGGCCACCCAGCAACTGCAGGATGAACACACAGCTCTGCTGAGCTCCCGACAGCCATTTCCACTGCCTCTGGCTCCCCAAAGCCAACATGAGCAGGTGTCTGGAGAAGGAGATGTCCATCTTCCAAAAGCAACAGCTCACGGCCACTATCACATCCGGGGTGGACAAGCACACAGGAGCAGCTGCCAAAATTACCTTCAGGCTATGCGTATAAGGTGTATATGAAACATAAATGAATTTTGTGTTTAGGCTTGGGTCCCATCTCCAAAATATCTCATTATCTATATGCAAGTATCCAAATCTGAAATTTTCCAAAATCCCAAATACCTCTGGTCCCAAGCATTTTGGATAAGGGAGACTCAGCCTGTGCTCTATAAGGGACTTCCCCTGTGCTCCGGGGCCAAATCCACACTACACAAATAATCCATCTTGAAACTAGATTATTTGCCGTGGCTCCTTGGACTTTGGATATGGGTGGTTTATATCCTAATAGGTTATAATAATTTGTAATAGATTGACTCAATCAAGGAAATGACAACTCTGAGTCTGCAAGATCTCGGCAAGGTCTCTTGGAGGTCTTGCATTCATAGGGTTGCCATAAATTGAAGCCAAATTGACTGGACCATGCAACAACCACTTTACAGTCTGCCTAAATACCCTAAAAAGGCACCAGATCCCATCTGATTTTTGGAAGCTAAGCAGGATCAGGCCTGGTTAGTACTTGGAAGGGAGGCCTCCAAGGAAAACCAGGTGCTGTAGGTTCTATTTCAGAGGGAGAAGCTGGCAAAACCACACCTGAGTACCATACTCCTTGCCTAAGAAAACCTGATTAAATCCACAGGGTTGCCATAAGCTGACAGGTGACTTGAAGGTGCACACATAGTGATAAAACTCTCCTACTGGTTCCATTGGATGTGTTCTAAACATGAATAAAAACACAGATGGACAAGAGAGGGGAGATGAAAAAGCGCTGTTCCCCCCCTTATTTATCTCTTTATTCCTTCCCATCTTTGTCACCTCTGTTTTCTTCCACACACAAAAGCAGTGCAGCTATTCCCACTAGGCCACACTACTCCCAGAAGTAAGTGTCTCCTCCCTGCAACATCCCCCACACCCCAACGTGGCCTATGGGGAGGTTGGATTCACTCAGTAACAACAACAATAATAATGAAAGCAATAGCATTGATATTTATATACAGTACTGCTTATCAGAGCCAAAGCACTCTAAGTGGTTTACAGTATGTTTAGCTAATTTCTCCCAACAAGCTGGGTACTCATTTTACCGACCTGCGAAATGCTGGAAGGTTGAGTCAACCTTGGAGCCCTCTGGGATCGAACTCATAACGTTGTGGCTTGCAGTAAAATGCCCTTTTCACCAAAGGGCAGAACATCAAGCATATATAATCAAAAGAAGACATTAAAACAAAACATTATAAAATACTGAAAGAATATACAAATATACCAATGGTTCTTAACCTGGGGCTCAGGGACCCCCATGGGTTCACAATGTCCTTACAGGGGATCTGTGAAGGCTTGAAGATTGCTTGGTCCATCTCCTCCTACCTGCAGTGGAGCAGCCATGTGACAGGAGTCAAGGCAAAGCCTGGCTGGCTGGCTTGGCCTGCGCATTGCCATCCAATCCACTCCAACCACATTCTTATAGCAAGAAGCAGAACAGCCTTCCCTTCCCCTCCAGTGCCTCTGAGGGAAGGGTTAATGGATGATGTAATTGTATTACGGTATTTATTATTATTGTTGTTGCTAGGGTTTTAAATCTTGAGTGAAGTCTTGGGGGACCTCAGCAACAAGATATTTAAAGTGGGTCCCTGGTTAAAGAAAAGGTGAAGAACCACTGGTGTAATTGTGTTGTATTATCAGGTATTATTGTTATTGTTGTTGTTAGGGTTTTAAATCTTGAATTATGTCTTGGGGGGGCTTCAGCAACAAAATATATTTAAAGGGGGTCTCTGGTAAAGGATAGGTTAAGAACTACTGGTGTAATTGTGTTGTATTATTGTGTTGTATTATCAGGTATTTTTGTTACTATTGTTGTTGTTTTAAATCTTGAGTTAAGTCTTGGGGGGCCTCAGCAACAAAAGATGTTTAAAGGGGGTCCCTGGTAAAGGAAAGGTTAAGAACCAGTGGATTCACCCCAACCCACCCTCCCTCTCGACTCTCCAAGGTTGCAAAATTACCTCTTTCTCCTGCCTCCTCCATAAGCCAGCCTCACCCCACCACAAGACCCCCTTTCCCCCCATGGAGGTGGGGTCCCCCTCTATTTTCCCCCCTCCCCTAATTTCCAACACTTCCTGACTCTCTAGGAAGCTGAGCTCATGACTCTTAACCCTTTGGAGGAGCCAGGGAGAAAATAGGGGGCTTTCTCTCCCACCCCACCAAAAAATATGGGGCTGAGATAAAAGAAAGGGGTCAACTCCCAGCTCCTCTTTCAGGTAAAGAGCCAACATCTGCAGGATGTAAAAGGCACTGCTTATTATGATTAAAATGTAATTGAAAATTTAGCTTTGGCTGAAAAGGAAAAAAATCAGCCAAACCATCCTTGGAGAAAATTTTGGCTGTGGTTTAATTGTTTATTTTTTAGTATTTTTTAAGTACATTTTAATTTTTGAATTATCTAATTGTATTTTAAGGGGTGGGTGAGTGGGATGGAGGGTTTGGGATGTATATTTTAAATGTCAGCTGCCCTGATTGCGTTTGTAGAGGGGCGAGATATAAATAATAATAATAATAATAATAATGAAATGTTTTACCTTTGTTGGAGGTAGCAACCTCAAAGAGTTAAGTCCCAGTCCTTACTTCCCTCTTGTTCAGTGTTTCCCCTGTTGCAGCTAAATCAGGACTCACCCTCCGCTCTGCAGTCCTCCTGGCTAGAAGCAAGGAGGTTAGATGAAATGTTCCTTAACGCCCCCTGCCCTGCCTAAATTGGCAAGAAGGAATATACAGTAATTTGATGAGACAACCCCAGCAATAACTTAAGGCATATCTTTAAATAAATATTTTATTATTATTGTTGTATGATTATTTTTGTATTATTTTTTTTCTTTTCCAAATATGTATAATTGTAATGTGCAACTTCTAATGTTATTTTTTAAATTGAGTTTTTAAAATTATGTTACAGCTCCATACCAGCTCAAACAATACATATATCCACTTGTTTCATGTGTAAGTTTTACATATATATCTTCCCTTAAAAGAAATTAACCGTCCATAAAATCAAAAATCAAAACTGCATTGTACATAATTATTTGATTGAATAATTAAACATATCTAATACAATCAAACATTCGCTTATTTAGGTCATTTCACTTTAAGTACTTCCAACTTCCTTCCCGATATATTTGGGTTTTGCTGAAACTAATTATAATTGATTTCCATAATGTGTAACTTCTAATTTTAGTATAATTTTATATACATATACATATATATATATATATATATATATAATATAATTTTAGCATAAAGGTGTAAATATAATGTTTTATTGAAAAAAGAGAGAGAGTGATTATAGTGTATTTAGATTAAGAGGGGAAATGTATTAGTGTTAGGATAGCTAGTTTTATTTTTGTATTAGTAAGTAAAGAGATTGGGGGGATTTTTTTTTTGCATTATTGTAACAGCCTTTTGTTGTTGGGTGTATTATTTTATACAGTACAGTGGTTTTATTTCAATTTAAAAATTCCTAAATCCCTCCACCCCAAATTCCTTCAGAGTCCTCCAGTTGGGAAGTGAGCACAGAGTTCTACTCGCCCAGAGCGTCCATGTGGGGCCGCTCTAGGGAAATTATTACACACCCACACCGGAAGGGGCGGGGCCAAGGCCAAGAGTGACACCCAGAGGGACCCTTTTGGAATTTTTTGGAATTTTTATGGGGGTAAAGGGAGATAAAGTAGGGGGAGATTTTGGGTCTCCCCCACCCCTGCCTCCTTGGGCTTTGGGGCCAAGGAGTTGACCCATAGGAGCAAGGGGGTGGGAGAAGCCAAGCAAGAAAGTGGGGTAATGGTGGTTGTGGTTTGGGTTGCCAGTTCAAATCTCTCCCAGGTCCTGAGTTTCCCATCTGAGACCTAAGGAAAGCCCCATGTGATGTCATTAAACCTTGTGCATCAAGTCCCAACCAAGGTGGCTCACAGCTTGTCTTTCAGACACACACACACACAGAGACAAAACATATTTTCCACTTTGGAAATTAAGAGAGAGAGAGATGTTAACTAAAGGGGGAATTAGAATCATACCGACTTATCATACATACGCAGAAGTGGCCTGAACCAAGGCTGTCGAGGCCACCACGGTGCAATCGGTATCGCATTGGAGTTGTCCCTTCTCAGCTTCAAGATCACCTTCATAAACAGCGGTAACGGAGGAAACATGTAAAGCAGCGGACTGTTCCACTGGAACAGGAATGCATCTCCCAGGGACCCTTTTGCACGGGTCCAAGCGCAGTATCTTCGGCAATTATTCTTCTTCGATGCGAAGAGGTCCACCTACGGGAACCCCACCGCCTGAACAAGGTCAAGGCTTCGCTAAAGGGACATTAGAATCATAGAGTTGGAAGAGACCACAAAGACCATCTAGTCCAACCCCATTCTGCCATGCAGGAATGCCCAATCAAATTATATTCCTTCTTGCCAATTTAGGCAGGGCGTGGGGTGTTAAGGAACATTTCATCTACCCTCCTTGCTTCTAGCCAGAAGGAGGACTGCAGAGCTGCAACATGGGAAACTCTGAACAAGAGGGAAGTAAGGACTGGGACTTAACTCTTTGAGATTTCTACCTCCATCAAAGGTAAAACATTTCTTTTGGAATATAATAAGCTAACGCACATTGGAAACCACTTAATGCGGTGTAGATGTGTAAATTGCTATTGTTTAACAATTTGTAAGCCACTCTGAGAGCCTTTGTGGCTGAAAAGCAGGGTATAAATACCATAAATAAATAAATACATAAATAAAATATAATTGACTGAGTTTTACCTATGCAGCACCTAAAAGTCCCCCCTCCCAAGATAAAACAGTACAGAAACTTATTGAAAAATTCAATGTTTTCTGCCTGAGGAGGGAGCCTGTAGCTTTGCAAAGGGGCACTGTGGATCCCAAGTGGAGTTACTTTACTACTGCTAATGGAGTTTAAAATTTACTGTCCTTTGTCTCCGTCCTCACATGGCCAAGAGGGGAGTGGCCTCTGCCTGCATTGTGATCCCTCCAGAGCAACTGAAGGACAAGAGAGACAACATCTGATACAAGATGTAGCCCTGTGACTCCGACACTTTAAAACTGCACTGCACAGCCTTAAAAGCCCAGCCCTTGTTAGTTTGTAAAAACCTGGTGTCACAAACAATGTTTTTACCTGCCACCTTTGGAGGGAATTCCAAAGTCAGAGAAACCACCTAGAAGGCCCTCTCCCTTCTTCCCACCAAATGAGCCTGAGAAAACTGTAAAACAGCTCCATGCCTCTGACCTCAAGAGAGCCTTTGGTAACAAACCAATTGAAATTTATAAGAGAAATAACGGATTAGGGGAGGAAGATGAATTGGATGGTAAAGTAAGTGAGAGGGTATGAGAAAGTAATTAAGAAGGTATGAAGATAGAGAGTGTGGACTTGGAATATAGATGAAGGAGAGAAGAAAGGGAAGAAATGTTAAGACTGTAATACAAACGGATATGATTGCGCTGTAATATGAAAGGAATTAAGAATGTAATAGTATAGTGAAAAAAAGTTGTTTTATTTATGTAGGCAAATGAAGATTAAGCTAAGAAAACATCAGATTATGTTTATATATAAGCATTGTTGAATTTGTCAATCAAAATATTTTTTTTAAAAGAGAGTCATTCACAGAACACTTAATTTACTTCATAGGATTGGTGTCTTCAGTGATTTTACCTGGTGAAAGAGGAAAGTGCTCCTTCAGCCATGTTGGAAACATGGGAGAACGGCTCAAAAATGGACAAGCAAGCTTCCGTTGGCTATAAGTTTGTACAAGGCCCTCATGCTAGTCGAGCAAAGCCTAGAGGAGAATTCATGGGAAGCACAATGAAGAAGAGCCTGGGGGAAGTTACACTCTGTTCAGATATACAGAGTCAGCACTTTAAACACTTTGGCTACCAGGAGGCTTTGGGGCCCCGAGAAGTTTGCAGCCAACTCCATGCTCTTTGCCATCAGTGGCTGAAGTCAGAGAGACACACCAAGTCTCAGGTCCTGGACCTGGTGATCCTGGAGCAGTTCCTGGCTGTCCTTCCCCTGGAGATGGCGAGCTGGGTCAGGGAATGTGAGCCAGAGACCAGTTCCCAGGCGGTGGCCCTGGCTGAAGGTTTCCTCCTGAGTCAGGTGGAGGAGAAGAAGCAAAAAGAGCAGCAGGTGAGAGCACTCATCTTGGTAATTTCAAAAGACCAGAAATATTTATTTTTATGAATATTGAATCAATTGAAGACAAGACAGAGGGGTTTCTGATCAGTTGAAAAGCGGATCGGAGAATAAGGATTAGGAATTCTGTGCTGGGTAGGGTTAAACTCCCCACTGAAGACACAGTTTAGGTGTACTCCTGGATTCAGCCCCGAGTCTGGATATTTAGGTTTTTGTGGTGGCCAAGTGTGCATTATACAGCCAAAATTATTGTGCCATTTGTGCCTGTTTTCTGATGTTGTTTGATTTGGCCACAGTAGCACACGCTTTAGTTACATCCTGGTGGTAGAATTAAGGCGTAGCCATGTTAGTCTGGAGTATCAGTATGCAAAAGGATCTTGTAGCACCTTTGAGACTTAACTGAGAGAAAGAAGCTGTAGCATGAGTTTTTGTAGACTTAGGGTACATCTACATTGTAGAAATAATGCAGCTTGACACCATTTTAACTGCCATAGCTCCAGCCTGCAGAATCCTGGGATTTGTAGTTTTGTGAGGCACCAGAGCTCTCTGACAGAGAAGGCTAAAGACCTTGTAAAACTACAGATACTAGGATTCCATAGGAAAGAGCTACAGCGCCTAAAGTGGTGTCAAATTGCATTATTTCAACAGTGTAAATGCACCATGTGTCTACTTCTTCAGATGAGTGAAGTGGATCCATGCATCTGAGGAGGTAGATGAAGTCTACAAAATGTCATGCTACAGCTTCTTTCTCTCAGGTTCAAATGTGCTAAACGATCCTTTAGTTACATCTTGTTGGAGTACTGCAATATGCTGTATGTGGGCCTGCTTTTGAAGGATGTTCAAAAACTTAAGTTAGTCCAAAGAGTGTAACTGGGGGTTAGAGAGGACATCAACCTCTTGTTACAAACATGTCCACTGGCTGCCGATCCGATTCTGGGTATAATTTAAAGTGCTTGTCATGATCTATAAAGCCCTGTATGGCTCAAGTCCAGGCTGAAGGACTATATTTTTCCATCTGAGCGTGCCTGGACCTTCCCACCCATAGGTACATCTTCTGGGAATGTGAGAAAGGGCCTTTTTTGTAGCTGCCTCCAAGCAGTGGAACTCCACTCTTAGGGAGGTCAGAAGGCCACCTCTCTTGCTGTCCTTCCATTGACAGTTGAAAACATTTTCATTCCAACAGAAAACTGACTACGCAGTCTGTTAACGCAGAAGCTTCACTAATATACCAGAGAGAACGACGGATCAACGCTTCATTGTGATACATATCTTAGATTAGTTGTTTTATTGTTTTTCTTAAGGGTTTTGTTGTTGTAATGTTTGTTTACCTAAAATGACAAAATAAAAAATCAATTACAAAAAAACCCCATAGGTCGCCCTGTTTACGCACGGGGTACATTCCTGGACTTACTGCAGATACGTAAAACCATGTACAGTATAATAGCCAGAGAGAGAGAGAATAGTGAACTGCCATAGAATCATGCTGGAGGACCTAGAAAATTCCTAGAGAGGACACATCTCTAGGCATCTGGCATGACACTATGGTCAACCTTTGGTGGAAGCTGACCATAGAGTCACACTGGAGGATCTCCTGATGCCTAGAGAGACCACCTCCAGCATGACTCTGTGGTCCTCCTGATGCTTAGAGAGAACCCTGATCACAGGCAAATGAAACCGCCGGTACATAATTGCTGGGGGCGGGGTGACCTGTAATATGCTATCCTGTTATTTTATTCTTGGTTTTTAATCTACAAGATTTTAAATGGCTTTGATACTACAGTATAACTACAGTAGGACTGCCGTATCAGCTGAGTCATTATTTATCAGTGGGACACAAAACAGCAGACCTACCATAGTCTTCCTAGAAAATGTGTCCTCTCCAGCCATTTTCTAGGTCCTCCAAGGCAACCCTATGGTATCTTAAACTGGAAGTCCCATTATTTTCAATGGCGTTCAATGGTATTATCCACGGTTTTTGTTATCCACACCCCTCCCCAACCAATCCCCAGCAGATATAGGATTCCGGGGGGGGGGGGATACTGAAAACTGTAGATAACAGTGACTACCATTGAAAATAATGAGACTTCTGGTTTAAAATACCATGGAGTTTGCCTTGGAGGACCTAGAAAATTACTAGAGAGGACACATTTTCTAGGAAGACTATGGTAGGTGTGCTGTTTTGTGTCCCATGGATAACGGAATCAGTGGATAATGAATCAGTGGATACAGGGGTCCTACTGTACTTTTAACCAGCCAGAGTTTGTCTTCTTCCTTTCTTTTCCATGTCTCTTTCTTTTGTTCTCCTCTTTCTGTTTCTTCTACAGCTGGTCTTGTTTGTGGATGAGGGGGCAAAGGTGGAGAAGTCTCCTTCCGAATCCATTCGAAGATGGCAGTTGAAGAGAATCCTGCAGGAGTGGGAGAACGCATCCCCCTCAGTAGGTAAGGGCTAAGGGGGAACTTCTTTGCTTGCTCACCTTCCCTTCAGTCTGCTTAAAATATCCTGGCTGTGTAGATTGCAGCACGTTAACCCATTCATGTATTCTAACCGGTGTTTTGAAATGACATGGACCAAAGATCAAGGAAAGGGTTGCATCCATGATTTAGTATCCTGACTACCAGACAGCCCCACTCACAGCTTTAGCCCCCTTTCTATGTGGGGAAGAACCTGGACTCTGCCTAAGAACCCCCCCTCTCCTCCTCCCCCTTAATGTGCTGAAGTACACTAAGGGATCTGTCATGATAATGTTCTCTTTTGTGGGTTTTAGCTAAAAGCTGCTTTGAAACTAAATTTGGGGCATAAATATGAGAAGCCAACAAGAACCACCAACAAAATGTGGCATTGTGGAGTGCATCTGTAGACGGTTCCAGCCACCAGTTCCATTCCCTGTTCTCTCCCCTATCCCTCTCCCCATCCCTGTCCCCCCCTCTCCCCGGGAATAATCAGTCAGTGTCCTTCCCCCACCACCAGCATCTCCAGTCTTCAGTGGTCTCTTCGCAGCAGCATTTTTCTCCTTTTGTGAGTGAGTGTCTATGGGTTGGGGAGGTAAGACTAAATCTAAGATTTTCAGAGGTAGCTCTCACTTCTCTCCCTAGGGTTATTTAAAAAAATAGTTTCTCAAGATGCTTTTCTCCATAACTATTAAAAATACTGTCAGCCCCCCATATCCACAGAATCAATATCCACAGTTCCGGTTATCCATGGCTGAAAACACAGGGACACATACCATAGAGTCACACTGGAAAATGCCTAGAGAAGGTCCTCTCTAGGCATCTTCTAGGTATTCCAGTGCAACTGTATGTTATATTTGTACCAGACATTCTTTATTTTTAAAATATATATAGATATTTATAATTGCTACAAAAACAGACAAGGTGGCATCATTGATATATTAAAAAAGAAAGGAAAGAATAAAAGAAAAAATAACACAACACATACCCCCCCCCATCTTCCCCCTTTCAAGTTTCCTAATGGAAACAGAAGAAGATTCTGGATGTTGAGGAATGGATAGAAAAATTATTGGCGCTTGCTGACTAATTTGATAAAAGGAATACAACTGTATCTACAAACTTGGCAACCATTTATGGAATATGTAAAAAAAAGGAAAAAATGGGAGACAACTTTGATATGTAGGAAGGCTCTCTTTTCTATATTATAGAAAGGACTGTATATATAAATAGAGAAAACAGGCAGAGGGAAAACTTTATGTAAAATTGTATGACCGCAATCAGAGTAGTGTGGAAAGTCCTTTATTTTAATAGGGTTCAGTATTATCTGTGGTTTCACGGTAAGTCTGGGAACTGAATCCTTGTGGTTACGGGGTTCTGATTTATACATCTGTGCCCTGATTTTCTCCACCAGAAATTCAATTCCATTCCTTTCTCACTGAGATTTCAGTGCTTTTTCCTTTTCCTGAGTTAACATTCTGTTGGACACTTTTTTCTCCCAGGGCCACTTGCTTGCTCCTGAAGATATTTTGGGTTACTTCTGTTAACCTCTAGGTTCCTTTGATTCTGCTGTTGCTTTCCAGCTGTGTGTATGTTATGACATTTGCTACATTTGCATTAATGTATGGAAAAAATTTAATCAGAGACTGAAAGTGTAGTAAGTAAGCCTCCCTTTTGTCTTTCCTGTTTCTCACAGGAGGTGGAATGAGGACAGGGTCTCTGTGTACAGGCACATCTCATTATGATACACTCACAACTGTTTCTCTGAGACTGGATCAGGTAAGGGGCAGGATTGCGGGGTGGGCTGAGAAGAGAGCTGATTGGGTGCTTGTCCCCTACACATTTCCCATAGTCTCTCTCTTTCCCTCTGTTTCCATTACAGTCTCCCACTAAGGGGCTGATAAAGGCTGTTGTGTAAAGATCCTGGAATCTTCCAGACTAGTGCAAAGAAGATGACACCAAATTAGGAGGGGTAGCTAATACTGCAGAGAACAGGATCAGAATTCAAAACAACCTTAACAGATTAGAAAGCTGGGCCAAAACTTAAAAAATGAATTTCAGCAGAGAGAAATGTAGGATACCATACTTGGACAGTAAAAATGAAATGCACAGATGTAGAATGGGTGACACCTGGCTTGACGGCAGTACATGCGAAAGGGATCTGGGAGTCTTAGTGGATTACAAGCTGAACATGAGTCAGCAGTGTGATGTGGCAGCTAAAAAGGCAAATGCGATTTTGGGCTGCAGCAATAGGAATATAGTGGTTGGATCAAGAGAAGTAATAGTGCCACTCTGTTCCGGTTTGGTCAGACCTCACCTGGAATACTGCGTCCAGTTCTGGGCACCACAATTCCAGAAGGATATCGAGAAGCTGGAATGTGTCCAGAGAAAGGAACCAAAATGGTGAAAGGTCTGGAAGCCATGCCCTATGAGGAGCGGCTTGGAGAAGCCTAGAGAAGAGAAGGTTAAGAGTTGACATGATAGCCATGTTTAAATATTTGAAGGGATGTCATACTGAGGATGGAGCAAGCTTGTTTTCTGCTGCTCCAGAGACTAGGGCATGGAGCAATGGGCTCAAATGCTGCACTTTCTTCTAAAAAGAGATTCCACCTAAATATTAGGATGAACTTCCTGATAGTAAGAGCTATTTGAAAGTGGAAGAGTGGTAGAGTCACATTGTTTGGAGGTTTTTCAGTAGAGGCTGGATGGCCATCTGTTGGGAGTGCTTTGATTGTCTTTTCCTGCAAGTCAGGGTGTTGGACTGGATGGTCCTCGTGGTCTCTTACAACTCTGTGACTTTATGATTCTAAATGAGATATTTTACAGCAGTGTTCCTTGTTTATTGCCAGTTGCTTTCTCTTGGAGCTGCCTTGGTATCTGCTTGCAGCTTCTTAGATTTTTTTTTTACTCCCTGTAAAAGCAAGCAAGTGGGGTGGAGGGTGGTGAGGAAGAAGGAAGCTGCATGAAATTGAGGCAGCTCAGCCAATCATCATTCAGATCTCTTCAGTACCTTTGCTCACTATTGGCTCTGGATGTTGTGAGACCTGGTATGGGTTTGTTTTCTCTTTTTAAAGGACTAGCAGTCTAGAATCCCTTAATAAAGTACAAGGGACTATTTCTGCTACCAGTTACTCCCCCAGCCCCAGTAGCGATGAGAAGGAGCTAGTGGCCAAGGAACCCAGCATGAATTGCAAGTATTGAACCACACCAGTGCCATGAGGCTTTTTTGCTCTGATGCATCCTGGAAATGGGGGTAGGGTGTGTGAAACACTCTCTGGGAGGGAATAAAATGTTGCTGCTGGTGCCGGGAATTGTCTGGAACAACAGAAATGTCATCTAGTTATTTTATAAAAACCCGAGAACTCCCAACAGCAAATATAGCAGCCATTAGCAACATTTACTCCATCTGAAGGAGCCCTTAAATTCTTGTGCTCAACCCAAAGCTACGTTGCTCTCTTTTCTGATTGGGGCTAGCCTTTTCTGCTCACGGATGATGTGCCTTTGCTTTTTCTAATGTAAGTATACCAGCAGTGCAATAAGACCCCCATATCTGCAGATCACATACAGGTTTCACTTATCTGCTGTTTGCACAACAGCCTCAGGCTTTGGGGTTGGAAGCAGGAAGAATCACCCCCATCACCATTGCTTCATCATCAGGGAAAAGCCACTTTGACTTCTCCTGGGTAACAAAGCACAGCAAGCACTTCGTTGCTGGGGAGAATCCACCCCACCACTCCTGCTGAAAAGGTTGCTAGATAACGCGTGAGCTGGGTGGGAGGAATAGTGAATGCTCTGTTTTTGCTCTGGGTGTAAAAATAGAGCATTCACTATTACCCACGGTTTCACGTATCCACGGGAAGTCTTGGAACATATCCTCTGTGGATACAGGGGTCATACTGTACATGATTTGTTGTATTATATACACTGTATTATCATGGTGTTTTGTAATGGATGTTGTGCCCAGACCAACCCCTGCCCCACACTCCTATTACTATTACCTACGTTCAGGGCTGGTTTAAGGAATGGGGGGGGGGCTGCAATGCTTTATTGGGGGGGCATATGTTTATCTCAGGTCAATGTAACCTAACCTAACCTATTCACAGTGCAGGATATTCAGATTATTACTAATACTGTTTTTGCAGGAGGAGGGTTACAACGGGGCCCTCCACAATGACGGGGGCCCCTGCGGTTGCAGGTGCTGCAGGGCTCTTAAACCAGCCCTGACTTATGTGTCTTTCTTCAGGAGACCTTTGAAGAGGTGGCTGTGGATTTCACTGAGGAGGAGTGGGCCCTGCTGGATTCAGGCCAAAGGGCCCTTCACAGGGCGGTGATGAAGGAGACTTGGGAGATTGTGTCATCTCTGGGTAAGGCTGCCTCTTTCTTATCGTTGACCAGATCCCTTTACTATGCTGAAAAATCTCTTTTGAGTCTTGCTACATTAAAACAGACTGAATCATGATCTTCCAGCCTGGCTTCTGGTCTCTTCTTCTGGTCTCTCTTCTCAGGAAGCCTTTGACTATCAGACTGTGGTCAAGGCTAGAGAGGATGCTGCACTGCTAAGTGTGAACCACTGGGTGGAAGATAAAAGTACCGCTAGACATATCCCACTCCCCCATGGCCCGCTTTGCCTCTTTCAGCTGCTGTTGTGTCTACAACCAACCACCATTTAAAAAGTACGAATTGCCTTGTTTAAGGGACAGTGATAAGGCAAAAAGTAGAGAGCTCTGTGGCCCCTCTAAGGAGCAGCCACTTTTCCCTTGCTCCCTCCCACTGGCTAGCTAATTCCTCATACTTGGAGCTTCCAAAGAGGCACAGAGGGAAAGAGAAGGTGAGGAATTGGGGTGAGTGGCTGCCATCATTTGCCCAGTCCTGTGTAATGGAAGGCATAGGTGGACTTGACCCCCCCCCCCACTTCCTAAAGATTAGGCTGTGGGGCTTCCACCTAAACAAATTGGAAGAACTTCCTGACAGTAAGAGCTGTTCAGCAGTGGAATGCACTGCCTCAGAGTGTGGTAGAGTCTCCTTCTTTGGAGGTTTTTAATCAGAGGCTGGATGGCCATCTGTCAGGGAAGGCTTTGATTGTGTATTCCTTCATGGCAGGGGGTTGGACTAGATGGCCCTTGTGGTCTCTTCCAGTTCTATGATTCTATTATTCTAACAACAACAGTGATCTGGCAAAATTGAGCCACCAAGCCTCCTGTGTAGTTGGGTTTCCTGTGAGAATTATCTATCAGAGGTTTGTGCTTAATGATCAAGCAGTTAGAAATATTTTATTTTAAAAAACGTTATGGGCTATAGACCCAGCAACAAAATTAACAAAATCTTACAATATCAAGATACAAAATACAAAGCAAAATAAGGTATCATAAAAGGAAATATACTTGGATAAAATAAACCAAGGTTGTATACGATCAGGAATATTAAATAAAAAAAAAAGAAAAAATTAAACTTTCACCAAACTCCTCCCTACTAACCTTATGAGAGTGAGTTGAATTTTATAATACATTTCAAGAATTCTGGCAGATTTTAAGAGCTTCTCTCTCTAATCTTGGTAGCCTTTGACAAAAACTTAGCAACTGACAAAGAAACATGTAGGCATTTATTCTCTAACAGGAATTTTACCTACAGCTTTTCTGATAGACCTAGCAAATGAATCAGTTGGGGAGAGATCAGTTGATTATGACTCTGATTATAAAAAGTACAAGGTAAAAGAATATATGATACTGTTTCAATCTCTTGGGATCCACAGGGGCAGAGTCTTTTGGAGGAAGGCAGCTTAGCATACCTACCAAAGAGAGTTAGAAATATTAAGATAACTATAGATTTTCCTTGGGTTTCTTTTCCGGGCTGTGAGGCCGTGTTCTGGAATAGTTTCTTTCTGACGTCTCGCCTGCATCTGTGGCTGGCATCTTCAAAGATCTTCAGAGATCTCTGAAGATGCCAGCCACAGATGCAGGTGAAATGTCAGAAAGAAACTATTCTAGAACATGGCCTCACAGCCTGGAAAAAAACCCAAGGAAAATCTATGGATGCCGACCATGAAAGCCTTCGACTTCATATTAAGACAACTGTTGTCATTGAGGCCTCTGAAGAATAAGAAAGGCTTCCTGCAGTCTGTGCTATGGTTGGGAATAAGGTACACTGAACTCATGGTGGGCGCTTCAAAGTCTACATTGTGCTTGTGAGAGTCTTCATTGTTAAGGAGGCTTCCCTGTTAGTATATGGCACAAGCAATTTACTCTCCCCTGCAAGTAGGCAAAATAGTAACCTGTCTGCCAGTGTTGAGTCCCCCCCTGCACACACACACAATTAAAAACTGTTCTGGGGTTACTGCTCAGTTCTTCCTGCAAAGAGAAGGAAAAGCAGAGGCAGGGGCTGGTTAACATAAATGGAGAGCTGGTGCTGTCTCATATCCTATGTTGAGGCTAGAGATATAAATGCAAGCTCAGCTAATATTTGCATGTGTGGGTGAAGAACCACAAAATTGTTCCCCTTGCCTTGCGATAGGCCTATGTACAGATTAACCCCCCATATCAGCAGAACAAATATCCATGGTTTCAGTTATCCATGGCTGAAAAAAATAGGGACACATACCATAGAGTCACATTAGAAAATGTCTAGAGAGGTGTCCTCATAAGGAATCATTAAGTCCTCCAACACAACTCTATGGTATGTTTTTAATTAGTATTTAACTCTATGGTGCGTTTGTATCAGAAGCCCTTTATTATAATAGGATTCACTATTATCCACCGTTTCATTTATAAACAGTAAGTTTGGGAACGTATTCCCCCATGGATACGGTGAGTGACCTGTAGTTAGCTCTCGGTAAGAGAATGAGAACAACTTTTCCCACTCAGTAAGCAAGTCAATGTGGTATAGTGGACTGAGTGTTGGACTAGAACTTGGGGAAGCCAGAGCTCAGAGCCCTGCTCAGCCATGGAAAACCGCTGGATGGCCCTGGGTAACTCACACTCTTACAGCCTCAGATGAAGACAATGGCAAACGTCCTCTGAATAAATCTTGCCAAGAAAAACCCAGGATAGGGTGGCCATAAGTCAGAGTCAACTGGAAGGCACATAAGAACAACCAAGCAAAAGAATGAAAACATCTGCTTTGTTGTACGGCCTTTTAAAGTTTAAAATGAGTTGCAGACTTTTGTGGGAAAGTCATTTCCTGTCTTTCAGTGACTTGTTCAAGCTGAGAAACAAACCAAACTTTGCCTGCTCGCAAGCTTACAGTGGGAAAGGAATGGCAGAAAAGGGGGGGGGGAAGAGATGTGTTTAATGAAGGGGAAAATGAACTGGGACACCTGAAAATTCAAAAATCTTGAGAGCACCACGATTCCAAGGAAGGACTGGAAGGAAGGGCTCAGTAGAGCTGGTATCTCAGGAAAGCTAATGGAGAAGAGCTGGAATCCCATCTCTCTCTCCAATAGCCTCCTGAGATTGATGCAAATTAATTAGTTGACAAACTTTGTTACCTCTTTGACTTCATTCTTCATTTTTTTCTTGAGCTCTGAAGAGTTCTTTCTGTTCTTTCCAGGTAATGATGGACAAGAGAATGAGAATGAAGGAGAACCATATAAGCTGTGGCTGCAAAGAGCCCAGTGGAAACAGATGGACGGGAATGAAACAAGAAATGACACTGAAGAGAAGAGCGGCACGGACCCTGTTTTGGAAAAAGATAACACTTGTGAAATCTCAATCCAAGAAATAAAACAAAAAGGAACAGAGAAGACTAAAAATCTTTCTGTTGCATATGAAAGAAGCTTCAATTGCAATGCTAGCCTTAATCTTCATCAGAGAATTCACACAGGGAACCAGTCATTCAGAGGTGGTGACTGTGGAAATACCTCAGCTCTGACTTTCCATAAAATAATTCACACAGGAGAGAAACCCTTTGAGTGCTTGACATGTGGAAAACGCTTCAGGCAGCAGTCATACTTAATATCCCATTCAAGAATCCATACAGGAGACAAACCATATAAATGTCTGGAGTGTGGGAAAAGCTTCAGCCGGAAGACACACCTCAGTCATCATCAGGTAACTCACACAGGGAAGAAACCATTTCAGTGCTTGGAATGCGGGGAAAGTTTTGGTTGGAAGACAAGCCTCACTCGTCATCAAGCAACCCACACTGGGGAGAGACCATTTCAGTGCTTGGAGTGTGGAAAGAGCTTCGGTCGTGAGACACACCTCACCCGTCATCAAGCAACACACACTGGAGAGAAACCATTTCAATGCCCGGAGTGTGAAAAGAGCTTCACTCAGAAGATGCACCTTACTCTTCATCAAGCAGTGCACACAGGAGAGAAGCCATTTAAATGCTCGGAGTGTGGAAAGAGCTTCATTCATGAGATGCACCTCACTCGTCATCAAGCGAGACACACAGGGGAGAAACCATTTCATTGCTTAGAGTGCGGCAAAAGTTTCTATGAGAAGAAAAGTCTCCTTCGTCACCAAGCGACGCACACAGGGGAGAAGCCATTTGAATGCTTGGAATGCGGAAAACACTTCACTCGGAAGGCGGGCTTCATTTATCATCAAGCAGTGCACACAGGGAAGAAACCATTTCAGTGCTTAGAGTGTGGAAACAGTTTCTGGCAGAAGAAAAGTCTCATTCGTCATCAAGCAACACACACAGGGGAAAATCCACTGAAATCCTTGGAAAGTACAAAAAGTTGCAGTCAGAAAATAAACCTCGCCCGTCATCAGGTGACACACACAGAGGAGAAACGATTTAAGTGCTTGGAGTGTGGAAGGAGCTTCATGTGGAAGGCGCTTCTCACCCGTCACCAAGCAACTTACAGAGGAGAGAGACCATTTAAATGCCTGGAGTGTGGAAAGAGATTCAGCCAGAAGACCAGCCTGACTTACCATCAAGTAACACACACAGGGGAGAAACCATTTAAATGCCTGGAGTGTGGGAAAAGTTTCAGTTGGAAGAGTAACCTCACTCGTCATCAAGCAACTCATACTGTGGCTGCCTCGAGTGAACCAGGTGCAGTTCGCCACCATTATCTTTTTATCTGAGGGATTGAGTTTCTCTGCCATTTTCTCAGTTAACCTCTATTCATCTGGTGTTTCCTGTGGTTTGTCTTCTGACCACCTGAGCTTTCATTTAATGAACAGCAGTATTGTCCAAACAGGCAGGCTAACATCAACACTCCACTTAAGCCTTGCTTAACCATTGGCACACCAAGAGATCTTGTCACACCTTTGAGACTAACTGAGAGAAAGAAAGTAAGCAAGGGGATCTCATAACAACTTTGAGACTAACTGTAAGAAAGAAGTTGTAGCATAAGCTTTCATAGACTATTCCACTTTCTCAGGTGCATGGAGAAAGACGTTAACAGCATAAGCTTTCATAGGTTGCTGAGACACTGCAGAAATAATGCAGTTTGACACCGCTTTAACTATCATGGCTCCTGGGCTTTGTAGTTTTTTGTAGCACCAAAATTCCCTGACAGGGAAGGATAAATATCTCACAAAACTACAAATTGCAGAATTCCATAGCACTGAGCCATGGCAGTTAAAGTGGTGTCAAACTGCATAATTTCTGCAGTGTGCCGGCAGCTTCAGTCTACCTAGTCAGATGCATGGAGTGAGGCACCTGTTGACAGACATTTATACCCATTAATGGGTGCATTGGGAATATAAATAGTACAGTTGGACCTCCATATCCACAGATTCTGTATCCATAGATACAACTATCTACAGCTTGAAAATATTCCAAATAATAATAATAATCCAAAAAGCAAACTGTGATTTTGCCATTTTATGTAAGGGGCACCATTTTACTATGCTGTTGTATATAATAGGATTTGAGCATCCATGGATTTCAGTATCCACGGGATTTTAGTATCCTGGAACCAAACCCCAGCAGATACCAAGGGCCCACTGTAATAGGAATGCAAACAAGTGATCGAGCTACAAAACATGTGGGTATGGTGATGGGGTGACAAATTCAGCTTGAGGGAAGGTTTTGGTCTGGTATGTTGATATGAGCATAGGACCAGAAGAGAGATGTGATAAGAAACAACATATCCACAGACTACAGTCCATTGACAGTGGTTTGAAGAGAGTCAACAGTTGCCTGGTACATATTACAACACCAGGGGGTATCTCAGCCACTAGCAGGTTCTCATACCCACTTTATTACATCTCTTTTCTGGTCCTAAGCCCATATCAACACACCAGACCAAAAACGTGCACCATTACTCATACGTTCATTCTTGGCACCCACCATTGTTCTCTAGCTACTCTTTACAACTCTTGTTGAAACTCAGGTGCTACGAGATCCCTTTATATATTGATACAGACTAAGAGAGCCTGTGTCTTTGACTCTTTAACTACTGGAATTCAGGATATTTTATACTAAGGGGAAAAAACAGGCAGCTTTATAATCTTTCGGGATTTATTTATATAAATACATCAGTATTATACAGTTGCCCACATTGCTTGGGGAGCATCATTACAACATAGATATCTCAGTCTAGGTACATTCGTATAGAGATTGCCATTAACTTATTACAGACATATAACATTGTGCTCTCAGAAGTATATTTCTCATATCATCCGTCGAGGAACTTCTACATGCCTCTAGCAGACATCTGTTATACATTTCTAACAGGTACTGCAATACATTGCTGGTACTAGCCTAGCATGTACCACTGTTCGAGCATTGTAGAGTATATCATTTATCTTATGCACCTGATGAAGTAGACTAATTCTATGAAAGCTTATGCCACAAACCTCTCTCAGTCTCAAAGGTGCTACAAGTTTCCTTTGCTCACTTACCTTAGGAAACATCACCAACAGTAGCTGCATAACATGACCTTACAATGGTAAGGAATCAAACATCTTAAACAATACTATAGTATCATATGCTCCTGTCAGCTATCAGATAAAATACATCTTATATAATCCAACATCCAGACTGGGGGTTCTCTTTCTCTCTGGCCACCATTTTAAGAGTATTGTACTCAGCTTAGGAGGCAAAGAGCTGTCAGGGAAGCCGTTGGGAGCAGTCATGAGATAGGTTGATCACCTCTGTGTGTATGGAGGTGGCTTTTATACTGTACCTAGCCCCTGGCTTTCTGCCAGGGTGTCTTGTGATCCTACATCCCTGCCAATCAGATACAGGGTTCTTTAAATCTGGTTATCTGCCATCAAACATGACATAGTTGCAAGATTGAATTGCTCCTGGCCAGCTGTTCTCTTATCCTCTCCTCTGTTATTGTGGGATATATCTATGAGCTAGACAGACAGACAGAGTATGCCTTATTAACAGTTTATCTGGCTATATGTCCAGACAGAAGGATAACACATTTCTATCTAGAACTGGCTATCTTAACCCTATAGCTGCTCTGTTTCTTGCTCAGTGGTGTCACACAGACTCCACATTAACCTTTTCTGTTAACCCACTTCCGGGCCTGAATTTAGCAAAACATATAATGGAAATAACATCCATGCTATAGCACAAATGTGGAAAGAGCTTCAGTTGGACAAGATACAGTTGGACCCCTGTATCTGTCGGGGTTTGGTTCCCAGACTTACCATTGATACCAGAAACCACAGATAACTGTGAACCCTATTGAAAGTAAATGACCTGGTAAAAAATACCGTATAGTTACTATAGAGGACTTAGAAGATGTCTAGAGAGGATGCCTCTCTAGGCATTTTCTAGGATGACTCTATGATATATGTCCCTGTTTTGTATCCCGTGGATAACTGGAAACCACAGATATTGGTTCTGCAGATACAGGGGTCCGGCTGTACCTCACTTGTTTTCAAGCAGCTGACACAGCAGAGAAATCATTTAGATGTTCAGATTATGGAAGTAGTTTCTGTCATAAAATAAGCTATACTGATCATCAAGTAACTCACACTGAAGAAACACTTTAATTTACTGGAGAGTGAAAACCACTCAAAATATCGGTGGAAAAGCAACCCATAAATGTAGTATGGCCCCTTAAGTTCATCACTTTTAATCACTTATTCTTATAACTGACCAGTGAGCACACTCTGTGCTCAGTTCAACTAGTTTTAAACCTGCATTATCTTCTACCAGCCATTTTATTAAAAAGTCTATCTTGTTTTTTATTTCTTTCCAGTAGACTCTTTTGTTCTGTGAAAGCAAGAGTTTCCCATTTTGCTCTGGTTTTCAGAATACTGTATTCAAATTTCTCTTGTGGAATGAACGTTGTAGTTTTGAGCTGATTTTTTTCCCCTTTATGTTTTATTCAAGGTTTTATTTGTTCCAGTTTCCAGATTAGATAGATAATTTCTTGAGAGATTTTGATGAGGGTAGTTTTTTACAAATTTAAAATTTTAATTATTATGCTTTATTGTTTTCTTGTCTTAGATTTAGACATCATAGAAGCATATAATGGAGCAACAGAAATCCATAACCTGGAAACTCTGGGATAAAACAGTTACTAACAGTCTCAAATAAAATAACCAGCAGTGCATCAAGTTGTATCACCAGGGATACACTCTCCACACTAAAAGTCAAAAGTTCTGGAGTGAAGATAGAGGACTGGAAGGGGACGTTTCTCTGCTGGCAGTATGGTGTCGAGTTTTTTCCCCCCCTTATGGGTGTGTTAGAGGCCCTTTTCATTCCTCTCTCGTGTGTTTAGTCAATAATTTATTTTAACTGAGCGTCACAAGTATTAAATTTGTGAGGCAGGGGGAGAAAGAATAATTTGTGTGTCTGTCTTTTGTTTTTGATGAAAGGAAAAGATTCTCTCAGGACCAGGGACACGTTCCAGGGTCAAGGACACCCTGCTCTCCTGGGATCCTGCCCCTACCTTATCCACTCTCACTAAATTGCATCAACAGCATCACAATCAAGAGAGAAGCCAGTACATGTTGTCCATGTCCTGGTTCCATCTCCTAAGAGGGAAGGCAACGGGCAAACCAGGGAGTTGTTTCTGATTGAAGTCTTTCCATGCTCACAGACAAATGGAAGCCAAGCTCACACATGGGAAGTAACAAGTACCTTGAATACTGTGTCCAGTTCCAGCCACCACAATTCAAGAAGGATGTTGATATGCTGCTGCGTGTCCAAATGAGGGTGACCAAAAGGGAGATGGGCATGTTTAGCCTGGAGAAGATAAGGTTAAGAGGTGACATGATAACCATGTTTAAATATGTGAAGGGATGTCATACTGGGGACGGAGCAAGCTTGTTTGCTGCTGCTCCAGAGACTAGGACACAGAGCAATGGACTCAAACTACAGGAAAAGAGATTCCATCTAAACATTAGGAAGAACTTCCTGAAGGTAAGCGCTGTTCGACAGTGGAATGTGCTGCCTCAGAGTGTGGTGGAGTCTCTTTCTTTGGAGGTGTTTAAAAAGAGGCTGGATGGCATTCTGTTGGGGGTGCTTTGATTGTGTATTCCTGCATGGCAGGGGGTTGGACTGGATGGCCCTTGTGGTCTCTTCCAACTCTATGATTCTATGTTTTAAATTGGAGCATGTCCAGAGAAGGGCAACTAAAATGGTGAAAGGTCTGGAAACGATGCCTTATGAGGAGAGACTTAGGGAGCTGGGTATGTTTAGCCTGGAAAAAAGACGGTTAAGAGGCGATATGGTAGCCCTGTTTAAGTATTTGAAGGGGTGTCACGCTGAGGATGGAGCGGGCTTGTTTTCTGCTGCTCCAGAGACTGGAACACGGAGCAATGGATGCAAGCTCCAGGAACAGAGATTCCACCTCAACATTAGGAGGAACTTTTTGACAGTAAGAGCTGTTCGGCAGTGGAACACACTCCCTCGGAGCGTGGTGGGGTCTCCTTCCTTGGAGGTCTTTAAACAGAGGCTGGATGGCCATCTGTCGGGGATGCTTTATCAAGATTTCCTGCGTGGCAGGGGGTTGGACTGGATGGCCCTCGTGGTCTCTTCCAACTCTACAATTCTATGATTCTATGTCTGAAAAGGCAGGATGCGATCTGTCTACATGGCCAAAACTACCCCCTAAACTCCACATGACCCCCTAGCCAGCTGGCTGCAGCGAGTTATTTACTTGCGATTTTAAATCTGCCACTGCCAATATTTTTTTAAAAAAAAGTTTCCTGTGGAATGCACAGGCGTTATTTTGTATTTACAACAAAAATAATTTTTTAAAAGAGTAAAAATCACTGTTTGATCGATTTACCAGACCCTCGGTTACCCGAAAATCCAACATGGTGGCCATAGCCGCTTTCCTTCTTTCCTAGCCCCGCCCCCTGTGCTCATCCAGCCAATCAGATGGCGCTGCCTGTTCGTATCTGTGCAAATGTGAGTGTTCAAATGATCGCACATTTGCACGTCATACGGATCTTTTCAGAAAATTCGGACGAAGCCCTGGACACGGCGCAAATGGACTTTAGGGTGGATTTTGCTCCCTCCCTTCCAAATGACACACATTTGTGCGAACACCTGTTTGAATGAATTGCCATATGTTCACACGACGTTCATATTTTTTCTGCCGTTTCTCCTCAAGTCCTGTCTACACGATGAAAAATGACACGTATTTATTCGGAAGACTGGCGGTCTGTACAGACCGCCGTGTGAATAAATATGTGTCATTGAGCCCCCCCTCCCGCAAAACTTACCTTTTAGTCCATGTCCAGCAGATCTGAGTTTCCATCCAGATAGGAGGGATTAATCTGGAAAATGTTCGAATGATTGGCAGTTTGTGCACTCCTGTTCGCACAGATATGAACAGGAGTGCAACCTGATTGGCTGGCCAGGTAGAGGGGGTGGGACTGCGAAAGAAGGAAAGCGGCTGCAACTGTCATGTTGGATCCCCGGCTCGACAAGTAACTGACAAGTAAGTCAGTGATACGTTTTTTCATTTTAATGTTTAAGTGTAAAGACATAATCATGGCTGTCCGTATACCAGGCACCTTTTGAATTAAAAAAAAAGGCAGTGGGAGATTTAAAACCGCCACCTAGATCACTCGCTCCGGCCAGCTGGGCAAAGGGGTCATATGGATTTTAGGGGGCTGTTTTAATTGTGTAGGCAGATCATTCGTGTTCGAACAACTGCCTTTTCAGATTTATTACCTTCCCTGGGTCAGATTTTTTTGGAATCGTGTAGACAGGACCTCAACATCACACCAAACTCTTATAGCGCTATGATTCCACTTTATTTGCTATGGCTGCCTCCTGTGGAATCCTGGGATTTGCAATTTAGGGAGGAGCATTTAGAATCCTCAGCCAGCGAGCTCTTGGGCTTCAATAAACTACAAATCCCAGAATTCCACAGGAGGGGCAGCCAGAGCTGTTGAAGTGGAATAATAATGCTATAACAGTGTGTAGAGTGATTATCTTCATGGCAAAGGTTATGGGGAGGGGGAGACAAAGAGCTCTGGATTTCTCTCTCCCCACAGAGGAGGCTGAGCAGAGAGTGTGGAAAGTAGCGGGGGCATCAACTCCCACCTCCTAAAGGCACTGCTTATTATGTTAAGAACATGATTGAAAATTTAGCTTTGAGTGAAAAAGCGAAATTGCCAAACCATCGTTGGAGGAAATTTTGGGTGTGGTTTAATGAGACAACCCCAGCAATAACTTAAGGGATATCTTTAAATAAATATTTTAGTATTATTTTATATGTTAGTATTATTATTTTTATTAATTTATTATTATTATTATTAATAATAATAATAATAAGTTCTCTGAGGATGCCAGCCAGCCACAGATGCAGGCGAAACATCAGAAAGAAACTATTCCAGTACACGGCCTTACAGCCCGGGGAAAAAAACCCAAGGAAAATTTATCATTACTATTATTATTATTATTATTTCTTTTCCAAATATGTATAATTGTAATGTGTAACTTCTAATTTTAGTATAAAGGTGTAAATATAATGTTCATTGGAAAAGAAAAAAGAGTGATTATAGTGTGTTTAGATTAAGAGGGAAAATGTATTAATGTTAGGGTAGTTTTATTTTTGTATTAGTAAGAAAAGAGGAAAACAATTTTTTTGGCGTTATTGTTACACGGTGTATTTTTCAGTAGAATGGTCTTATTTCAATAAAAAAATTCCTAACCCCCCCCCCCCCAAAATTCCTTCAGAATCTTCCAGATGAAGAGGAGAAGTTCGGCTTGGCTAAAGAGTCTCACTCCCCACCACAGTGCCTCTCTAGGAAAATTCTTCCCCTCCCCATGGCCGGAAGGGGTGGGGCCAAAGGAGTCTCACCCCCACAGTGCCTCTCTAGGAAAATTATTCCCTTCCCTGTGGCCGGAAGGGTGGGGCCAAAGGAGTCTCATTCCCCCCACAGTGCTTATCTAGGAAATTTCGTCCTCTCCTCATGGCCGGAAGGGGCGGGGCCAAAGGAGTCTCACTCCCCCAAAGTGCCTCTAGGAAAATTCTCCCCATGCCGGAAGGGGCAGGGCCAAAGGAGTCTCACCCCCCCCACAGTGCCTCTCTAGGAAAATTCTTCCCCTCCCCATGGCCGGAAGGGGCGGGGCCAAGGCCAAGAGTGACAGCCCGGCCAAGAGAGCTGGTTTCTGTTGCTTAGAAGGAGCTGATTGAAGAAGGAGGAAGGAGTCGGTTCAGCTGCTCAGACCCTTTTGCTAGGGAGAGAGGTGGGAGCCCTCACCTGGAATACTGTGTCCAGTTCTGGGCACCACAATTCAGGAGAGATATTGAGAAGTTGGAATGTGTCCAGAGGAGGGCAGCTAAAATGGTCGGAGGCCTGGAAGTCATTATGGTCTGTGAGGAGCAGCTTAGGGAGCTGGGCATGTTTAGCCTGGAGAAGAGAAGGTTGAGAGGAGACATGATAGCCATGTTTAAATATTTGAAGGGATGTCATACTGAGGATGGAGCAAGCTTGTTTTCTGCTGCTCCAGAGACTAGGACACGGAGCAATGGGTTCAAATTGCAGGAAAAGAGAACTTCCTGATGGCAAGAGCTCTTCAACAGTGGAATACACTGCCTCAGAGTGTGGTGGAGTCTCCTTCTTTGGAGGGAAAGATTTGATTGTGTGTTCCTGCATGGCAGGGGGTTGGACTAGATGCCCCTTGTGGTCTCTTCCAATTCTATGATTCTGTGATTCTATGTTCTGAGATGAGATGTTGTGTATGAATTGTTGCAATCTGATGAGCTACCCACTACACCAGATTTCCTCTCAGAGGAATCTATTGTTGTTGTTATTAATATTATCTTTATTTCTATCCCTCCTTTCTCCCAATTTGGGACTCAAAGCGGCGTACAATAAAAAAAAAGACATTGTTAAAATCAGCAAAATGCAAAAGTTAAAAAAAGAATTAAGCAACAAAAAAGTTAAAAACAGCTAAAATTTGTAAAAACACATACATATATACATATGCAGCACACACATATACCCCAGCACGACCATTAACAGAGATCAGCGAAGGCCTGCCAAAACAGGCCTACTTCAGATTGAGGGGTAGCAAAAAGTATAGTGAGTTTTTAAGTCGTGCAGGTGTGACAACACCTTTAGGTACAATGAAGCAGTTGCCTCAGAAACCAGGTGGGAGCCTCCCAGCTGTTCTTCCCCTCTGGAAACTACCCAGCTTATCTAAGGAGGAAGCAGGACATTTTGTCCATTGCCTCCAGCTGCAAAATGTCTTGGTGTGGCACTGTTGAAAGACAGAAAAGCAACACAGTTGCTGCTAATAGAAAAAGATACTTTTAAGAGATGTGTTAGAAAGGGAAGGGAGGGATGCACAAGGGAGGACAAAGAGAAAATGCGGTGAATTGTTAGGGAGGGAACAAATAGAAGGATGCTGCATTGGGTGACAGTCTTTGGTTTCTTACCAAGAATGAAGGGTTTCCCTAGTTTTTATTTGAGATTAGGGTAATTCTCTTTTATACAGAGAAAGGAGCCACTTTCCTTCCAGGTTAATGTGATAGTAAAAACATCTTACTTCAAGAGAATCTCTAGAATAACTTATTCAAACAATATCTTGTTTTCTTTTGTAGGCCTTGGTGTGTCCAGTCAGTTTGCCAGCTTTTGCCTGAGACAGAATTTGACAGAAGAGGCCTGTGATTTTTTTGTCCCCCGCCTCTATGGAGACCATCTTGGAAGAAGGGGTGAAGATAAAGGCGCAAAACTCCTCTGACCCTGAAGCCAGAAGACATTCTTGGGCCATTCAGACCAGAACTGGAGTAGAGCTCTTGGAAAAGATCAAGCAGAAGAACAACCTGGCTGATCATACCTTCAGCCCAGATGTGCAGTGCCAGTATTTCCGGCGTTTACGCTACCAGGAAGCTGAGGGGCCTCGCAAGGTTTGCAGCCAACTCCATGCTCTTTGCCATCAGTGGCTGCAGCCAAAGCAACATACAAAGGCTCAGATGCTGGACCTGGTGATCCTGGAGCAGTTCCTGGCTGTCCTTCCCCCGAAGATGGCGAGCTGGGTCAGAGAATGTTGTCCAGAGACCAGTTCTCAGGCAGTAGCCCTCGCCGAAGGTTTCCTCCTGAGTCAAGCAGAGGAGAACAAACACAGAGAGCAGCAGGTGAGAGCAATGATCTGATGGTCATTTTGAAGGATGAGGAATGTTTATTTTCATGGATATTGAATGCCCTTGAACAAAGTGAAGCTTAATCCAGACAAGACAGAGGAGCTCAAGGCAGAGCAGAGAATACAGATTCCGTCCATGTTGGATGGGATTAAACTTCCCCAAAGACACAAGCTTGAAGTCTTGTTCTCCTGGATTGAGGCCTGATCCTGGAAGTTTAGGTTTTTGTGGTGGCCAGGCGTGCATTTGTACAGCTAAAAGCAGTTTGTCATTTGTCACTGTTGTTGGCATTGTCTGATTTAGCTGCAGTGATCCACGTCTTAGTTGCATTCTGCTGAATTTCTGTATAGTCAACCCTCAGTATCCACTGGTTCTGCACCCACAGATTCAACCAACCACAGCTCAAAAATATTTGGGGGGGGGGGCGGGATTGCAAAAAGCAAACCTTGCTGTTTGCCATTTTATACAGGGGATGCTATTTAACTATGCCATTGTATATAATGGAACTTGTGCATCCATGGATTTTGGTATCTATGGGGGGTCCTGGAACCAAACTCCAGTGGATACCAAAGGGCCAGTGTAATATGCTATATGCAGGGCTGCCATTGAAGAATATAGTGGGCCCTTGGTATCTGCTGGGGTTTGGTTCCAGGAGTACCTGTGGATAGCAGAATCCATGGATGCTCAAGTCACATTACATACCATGGCATAGTAAAATGATGCCCCTTGTATAAAATGTGGCAAACATAAGATTTGCTTTTTAGAATTTTTTTAAAAAAATTTCAAGCCGTGGATGATGGAATCCATGGATACCAAATCCATGGATATGAAGGGCCAACTAGTTAAAAAGCAATTAAGCTATCTATAGAATTAAAGTCTTTTGCTATTATTATTAGTGGTAGTAGTATTGTTATTGTTATGAACTTATTCATTTGTAGCCAACCTTTCTTCCAATAATGGGACTCAAGGTGGCATATTTAAAAACAAACCCTAGCGGATACCAAGGGCCCGCTCTATCATTTTTGTATATTTTCATTTGTATTGTAAGCCGGCATGAGTCCCATGAGAAAAGATAAAATATAAGTGAATAAAATGATACTTGTAGCAGCAGCAGCAGAGAGACAGCATGACTTGTGGCTTTGGTGTTGGACTAGTTTGGTGTTGGACTAGTATTCTGGGAAACCCGGGTTCAAATCCCTGCTCAGCCACAGAAGCCCATTGGGCAAATCTCACTCTCTCAGCCTCAGAGGATGGCCACAGCAGACATCCTCCAAATACATCATGCCAACAAAACCCTAGGAGAAAATCGCACATAACCACAAGGAGCAGCAGCAACCACCACCACCACATAGTCAAACTCTCTACTACTTTCCTCCCTTTTTCCCCCTTGGAAATCATCTAAACGGGGAATGGCCCAGGTATGACCTTGTCCTCGTCTGTTCTTTTCCTAAATCTATCTTTTGCTTCCATTGCTGTTTCTTTCGGTGTAGGCCTTGTTTGGGGAAGAGGTGGCCAAGGTGGAAAAGGCTCCTTCTGAATCCAAGCAAAGGCTGCAGGTCAAGTGGATCAAGCTGGATTGTGTCAGAGCACCCCCTTCAGAGGGTAAGAGCCAAGAGGCCACTTTTCTGCTTGACTTCCTCTTGAATCTTCCTAAAATATTGGGGCTTTGCAGGTTGCAGCCCTTTAACCCTTTTTCTGTATCCTAACCAACACATCATTGTAATGGGTGTGTAACGGAGAAAAGATTAATGGAAGGCCTGCATCTGTGGCTCAGTGCCCTGGCTGCCTAGCCACAGAGTCCACCCACAGCTCCTGCCCCACTACTAGGAGCCCTGGTTGAGTGCCAGTACGACAGCCACAATGTTGTGAGTTCGATCCTACAGGGCTCTGAGGTTGACTCAGCCTTCCATCCTTCATTAGGTCAGTAAAATGAGTGCCCGGCTTGTGGGGAGCAATTTGCTAACAAACTGTAAACTGCTTAGGGAATGCTTTGCACTGATAAGCAGTATAGAAATATAAATGCTATTGCTATTACTTGTGCAGAAAAGAACCAAGGACCTGGCTGGTTTCACCAACTGCGAGAGCTGGAAGACTCTCTCTCCGCTTCACCCCCTTAATGTGCTGAAGGGAACAAACAGCTCTTTAGTGATATTATTCCCTTGTGTAGGTTTCAGGTGAAACCTGTTTTGAAAGCTGAACCTGATTAAATTTGGGGTATAAACATGAGAAGCCAACAGGGAACTGCAGCAAAATGTGGTAGTGTGGAGTGGATTTGTTGAAAGTTCCAACTGCTCAGTTCCATTCAGTCTTCTCTCCCCAACTTGTCTCTCTACCCCAATTCCTGCCCAGAAGAGTCATTGAGCACCCTTTTCCCACTGAGCATGAGGCTCTTTCTGGCAACTATTTTTCTCCCATTTTTCTTTTTGTGCCTCTAAGGCAGAGTTGGCTGGTTTAAACCAAATGACTTAAAAAAAAAAAACCACTCCTGCTTTTTTAAAATTAATTTTTCATTTAAAAAAAGTCTGGCTATTATTACTATTTTCCAACCCTCTTACGTGACTACCAATAGCTCTTTGAATTTAAACATTTTAACTTTGACAGCTTATTGGCAGTTGTTAAACCAGCATCCAGTGTCAGTTGCTTCTTTTTAATCACTTCATAGTGCAAGAAATGCCATTCAGAGCCAAATTCTTCAATTAACATAAGTTCAACCAAAACAATTTGCTTTCAAAAAAACACTTTTAAAAGAACAATTATTATTTAAGATAGTGGACTTAATATCTGAATTGCATTTTGCTACTTAATTTTCTGATCTACATTGGTATTAATGCAAAAAAAAGCCCCCAAAATCCTGGTTTAAACAAACAAAAAAAAAAGGGGGGGGAGAGGTTGGTGCTTTCTTTAAAAAAAAAAAACCAACCCTGCTCTAAGGGTTTTACCAACTGCAGGAGTCAGAGAACTGCCACCCTCTCCTCCATTCCCTTAATGTGCTGAGGTGCACCAAGTGGTCTCTTATGATAATGATCCCTTGTGTGAGTTTCAACTGAAATCTGTTTTGAAATTAAATCTGGGGTATAAATATAAGAAAGAGTCAGCATGATGTAGCAGTTTGAGCATTGGATGACAACTCTGGAGACCAAGGTTCAAATCCCTGCTCGGCCATGGAAGCTCAGTAACTGACTTTGGGCAAATCACACTCTCTCAGCCACAGCAAACCCCTTCTGAACAAAATTGTGCCAAGAAAACCCTGTGATAGAATCACAGAACTATAGAGTTGGAAGAGATCACAAGGGCCATCTAGTCCGACCCCCTGCCATGCAGGAATCTCTCTCTCTCTCTCTCTCTTTGGCTTTTCTTCGCAAACGAAGATTCAGGAAGGACTCATCCCATGCTTTCTGCAAGCGCGCTGATGACTAAAAAGGCCAATCCGAGATAAACAAGTCCGGTTGCAGAAATACACACAATCAAATCACTCCTGACAGATGGCCATCCACCCTCTGTTTAAAAACCCCCAAAGAAGCAGACTCCACCACACTCTGAGGCAGTGTATTCCACTTCCGAACAGCTCTTACTGTCAGGAAGTTCTTCCTAATGTTTATGTGGAATCTCTTTTCCTGTAGTTTGAACCCATTGCTCCATGTCCTAGTCTCTGAAGCAGCAGAAAACAAGCTTGCTCCATCCTCAGTATAGCATCCCTTCAAATATTTAAACATGGCTATCATGTCACTTCTCAACCTCCTCTTCTCCAAACTAAACATGCCCAGCTCCCTAAGCCGCTCCTCATAGGGCATGGTTTAGGTTCACTTTAGGGTCACCATAAGTTGGAAATGACTTGAAGGCACACATCAACAATAATAAATATGAGAAGTGAACAGGGACCTCCAACAAAAGGTCTGGAGGGCAACTGTTGAAGGTTCCAGCTGCTCAGTTCCATTCCCCCTCTCCCCAATAATCAGTTGGCACCTCTTTCTTCCTTAGCTTCTCCAGTCCTCAGTAGCTTTTTAACAAACAATTATTTTTCTCCATTTTGGTTTTTGCATCTTTTAGTACCGTATTAGGGAGGTAAGACTCAATCTAAGCTTGATGGAGGCTGCTCTCACTTCTCCAGGAGGATATTTTAAAAATAGCTTCTGAAGATGCTTTTCTCAGCACCTTTTTAAAACAGATACATCTTTTTGCTGAACTTCTTCCAACAGCAACTCCTTTCTCACTGAAATATCAGTATTTTTTTCTTCCACAGTCCATTAGCAATCTGTGGCCATTTGATTCTCCCCCGAGCCCTTTGCTTGATTCCATTATGTTTACTCAGATTTTATTTGTACCTTTGTCATCCTCTGTGTTTCTTTGACTCTGCTGTTCCTTTCCAACTCTTACTGTGTGTATGTTATGATGTTGTTTTATTTAGTTCTATATTAAAATATTTATATCCACCTTTTATCAGAGGATTGATTCTATGATTCTCAGTGCAGCTACAATAAAATCAATGTAAAATTATGAATAATTACAAAAGATTAATAACATTAAATGGTTCCTCAATTTAAAAGCTGACAATTTGAAACTGGTTAAAACAATCTTGAATCATAAAACAGGTGCAGACTGGATAACAACAGTTTGGCCCAAAGGATTTAATAAAAAACCAGGTTTTAACTAGGCACTGAAATAATTCCAGTGTTGGTGCCAGACAGGACTCCAGGGAGAGGGAATTCCACAACCAGGGAGTCACCACAGAAAAGGCTGTCTCCCATGTCCTCCCATAATATATTTCCCCTACTGATGAGACGCAGAGGAGGGCACTTCCAATAGATCTCTAATCTCAGTACAGTTGCCCCTCCACATTTGTGGCTTTCACACTCGCAGTTCTGATTATTCACGGTTTAGCCCAAGCCCCTTAGGGAAGGCTGGCGAGAGGCGGGGCAACCTCCTGCCTGCACCTTCCCTGGCCTTCCAGAGGCGGCTCCGGGGGCGGGGGCGGGCAGCATCCTTCCCTCCCTCCACCTTTCCTGGTCTTCCTGAGGGGACTCTGAGGCTTCTAAGACCTGGAGTCCCCTCAGGAAGGCCGGGGAGAGGCCGGGCAGCTTCCCTCCTACCCACCCGCTGCCTTCCCCGGCCTTTCTGAGGGGACTCTGAGGCTTCTAAGACCCGGAGTCCCCTCAAGAAGGCCGGGGAGAGGCCGGGCAGTCTCCCTCCCGCCCACCCTGCCTTCCCCAGCCTTCCTAAGCGGGCTCCGGGGCTCCAAAGCCCCGGAGTCGGCTCAGGAAGGCCGGGGAGAGGCAGTGCTGCCTCCTCCCCGCCCACCCGCTGCCTTCCCCGGCCTTCCTAAGCGGGCTCCGGGGATTCTAAGGCCTGGAGTCCCCTCAGGAAGGCTTGCGGAGAGGCCAGCCAGGCTGGCCAGACACCCTCCCGCCGCCTCCCTCCCTCTGGGGGGGGGGTCGCGGGAGCAGTATTTGTTATTCGCGGTTTTTCCACATTCGCGGGGGTCTCAAGAACATAACCCCTGCGAATGTGGAGGAACGACTGTGTAAGGAAGATTCATTTAAACAAATTAGGCACATAGAAAGTATCCTTTGTTTTTATTGTTTTGTGTAAACAGAGATTGTATCATTATCATGAAACAATTTGTTTCTGTTTTATTTATGTGAAGATAATATTATTCTCTCTCTCTCTCTCTCTCTCTCTCTCTCTCTCTCTCTCTCTCTAATAATAATAAAAATCTCTGGCAGGCATATATAGAGAGAGGGGCGCTCCCTCAAATATTGAAGTCCCAAGCAGTTTAGGTCTTTAAATGTTATTGCTAGCACCTTGAATTCAGAATGGAAATGTCATAGGCCTGACAAGGGTAATGCTGCCAACTTGGTGATATTACTTGCTGAAACTTCATGATACTGAATGTTTTTATTTGGTTGACCATTTGTACCTTACCTGTTTTATGTTTTGTTAAGATCTGTAAAAATCAAAAACATCAATAAAAAACAGAACAGAAATGTATTGGCAGCCACTGCAATTCCTTCAGAACAGGTATTATTATATATCTAAATGGGATTCCAGCGGGCAGTCTAGTTGCTGCATTTTGCACCAGCTGCAGTTTCTGAGTCATCTTCAAGGGCAGACCCACATAGAGTGCATTGCAGTATGTGGTGGAGTCTCCTTCTTGGGAGGTTTTTAAACAGAGCCTGGATGTCTATCTCTTGGGAATGCTTTGATTGGCTATTCCTGCATGGCAGGGGGTTGGACTAGATGGCCCTTGTGGTCTCTTCCCACTCTATAATTCCATGTTTGGTGTGTCTGCGTTAGCATGTGGAAAGACATGGATCAGAAGCAGAGAGAATGGTAAGTAACCCTCACTTTTGCGTTTTCTGTTCCTCACAGGAGATGGAATAAGGACAGGGCCTCTGTGTATAAGGACATCTCTTCATCCTCATGCTCTCAGAACGTCTTCTGTGCACCTGGACCAGGTAGGGGGCAGCACTCTTGGTGGGCCAAAAAGGGGGCAGGTTGGATATCTGTGAGCCTTGCACATTTCCCTCACCCCAGGTAATCTCTCTCTTTTCCTTTGCTTCCTTCAGAGTTGCCCACTAACAGGCCCATTGTGTTAAAAAAAAAATTCCTTTGGACAACCCCACACTACTCTGTTTTCTCTTTTCTGACCAGGGTTGATCTTTTCTGCTCGCGATATAACATGCCTTTTTTTCAGGTGATCTTCAGAGACGTGGCGGTGGATTTCACCGAGGAGGAGTGGGCCTTGCTGGATCCAGGTCAAAGGGCCCTTCATAGGGAAGTGATGGCAGAGAACTGGGGGATCGTGTCCTCTCTGGGTGAGGCTCCTTCTTTCTTGGCGTTGATCAGATCAGTTTACATGTGCAGACAAGTTGCTTTTGAGCTCTTCCTCAGTTGCAGTAAGGTATAATGAACCCAGGGAGAGCACTGAAGACACATTGACAGAATCTTCATATTGAAGGACCTTTCTGAGATAACAGATGGGAGAAGAATTTTATTTATTTATTTAATTTATATTCCACTTTTCACCTGAATGGGTTCTGAGGCAGCAGGAGTCCCAGGTAATTTATTCTCTCTCCTCCCCCCCTCAACATAAGTCCCTGCAAGTAGGCAGAGTAACAGCCCACCTTCCAATATGGAGCCCACCCCATGTCCCATCTTTGAAACATTTCCAGGATCCCTGCCTGGCTCTTCCTCAAAAGAGAAAGAAAAAGCCCAAGGCATGGTGCAGAAGCCAGGGCTCTCCATAGTGAATGGAGAAGTGGTGTTGTGTCACATCCAGCACCTTAAGAATGGTTCTGGGGTTCTGACCCAGTTCTTCTGCAAAGAGAATAGGCTAGAAAGCTGGGCCAAAGCTAACAAAATGAAATTCAGTACAGAGAAATGTAAGGTACTGCACTTAGGGCAGAAAAACGAAATGCATAGATATAGGATGGGGGAGACCTGGCTGAACGAGACTACATGCGAAAGGGATCTAGGAGTCCTAGTAGACCACAAGTTGAACATGAGTCAACAGTGTGATGCGGCAGCTAAAAAGGCCAATGCGATTTTGGACTGCATTAATGGAAGTATAGTGTCTAGATCAAGGGAAGTGGTAGTGCCACTCTATTCTGCCTTGGTCAGGCCTCACCTAGAATACTGTGTCCAGTTCTGGGCACCACAATTCAAAAAGGATATGGACAAATTGGAGCGTGTCCAGAGGAGGGCGACTAAAATGGTGAAAGGTCTGGAAACCATGCCTTATGAGGAAAGACTTAGGGAGCTGGGTATGTTTAGCCTGGAAAAAAGACGGTTAAGAGGCGATATGATAGCCCTGTTTAAGTATTTGAAGGGGTGTCAAATGGAGAATGGAGCAAGCTTGTTTTCTGTTGCTCCAGGGACTAGAACACAGAACAATGGATGCAAGCTCCAGGAACAGCGATTCCATCTCAACATTAGGAGGAACTTTCTGACAGTAAGAGCTGTTCGGCAGTGGAACACACTCCCTCGGAGCTTGGTGGGGTCTCCTTCCTTGGAGATCTTTAAACAGAGGCTGGATGGCCATCTGTCAGGGATGCTTTTCCTGCATGGCAGGAGGTTGGACTGGATGGCCCTTGTGGTCTCTTCCAACTCTACAATTCTATGATTCTATGAGAAGTAAATGCTGAGTAACTGTGCAGAGGCAGGGCCTGATTGTTACTATCATAATTGTCATTATTTATTTATTTAGTGCTGTCACTGTACATGGTGCTTTACAAGTAAAAGAACATTAAAAAAAAACAGTTCTCTGCCCTCAGGCTTGCAATCTAAAAAGACAACACATAAGAAAGAGGGATGGCATCACGGAGGGGATTAAGTCTGGCAGATCTGCCTCTTCTTCTCTCACCTTTGAGGCCAAAGCAATGGTAATTGGGATGGAGGGAGCACCTTTCATCTGCTTCTGGGCCTAGGCATGATGGAGCTGTACCTGCCTCTTTTTCTCTCCCTCTTGAGGCCAAAGCAATGGCAGCTGGGATGAAGGGAAGATCTTTCCTCAGCTGCTGAACCTGGTTACCATGAATGTGTTACATCATGTGTTGAGACTAAGGACATAAATCCAACTCAGCTAATCCTTAGATATGAGAGTGCAGAACCACAAAATTATTCTTCTTATCCTGTGATAGGCTAAGGTAATTAACCCTCAATAATTACACCTTTTTTTTGCACTAAATAATCAAAATAACAAAAGCACCTACTTTGTTTATGGAGTTTTAAGAACAAGAGAATGCAGATGGGATAGCTGCGTCTTTTTATTTACTAGCATGCAGAGAAATTCTGCACAAATCATGGAGATCTTGACAAGGAAACCCCCCCCCGCCAATGCCGTTCTTCCACTGTCACACTGAGTTGAGTAGAATCATAGAGTTGGAATCATAGTCCAGCCCCTTGCCATGCAGGAAGCCACACGTAGAGCATTCTTGAGAGATGGCTGTCCAATCTAAGTTTAAAAACTTCCAAAGAAGGAGAGTCCATTTTGACAAGAAAAAACGTTCCTTGTTTCACTCTCACTAACCCCCGTATTCACAGATTCAGTGTCCACAGTTTCACTTATCCACGTCCCCCAAAAAATATGTTCTCTCTAGGCATTACTAGGTCCTCCAGTGTGATTCTATGGTCAACTTCCAGCATTCCTCTTATTGGAAATAATAGGGCTCCCTATTATTATCCTGGGTTTTAGATACCCGGGGGGGGGGGATCTTGGAACGTATCCCCCATGGATATGTGGCTCAACCTGTAATTTCACAGAATTCCTTGTCAGGTATCCCATACACACACAAGAGCTGACACTGACCCAAAGAAGAACTTCAGTATGTTTTCTAATAAAGTCCGTGGATGCTGGGATTCTCTCCCAGCTATGAAGTTTCTTCCGCACCTTCAGGCAAATCAGTCTTTCAGTGTGTTTTCCAGCTTTACAGAGTGGGTTTCCCACCTGGGAGCTGAGCCTCAGTCATCCCGTGCTCCACGTGCACAACACAACTTCCTGCACAATACCGGTTGCCCATTAATGCCAACCAGCACAATCTGCTCAGAAGGTCCCCTCCTCTTCTGCAAGATCAGAAACAAACCAGACCTTTCCTGCCCACAAGCTTACAATGGGAAGAAGTATAGCTGAAAAGGGATGTTGGTTTAATGGGCAGAGAAACTACGGTAACTGGAACACCCTAAGTTTGCCAGAACTTGAGAGCACCCTGCTTTCAAGTAAGGAGTGGAAGGAGAGATTCAGTGGAGCTGATCTCTCAGGAGAGCCAGTGGAGAAATGGCCCTTATGGGAGGGCTCACCATGTATGTGCATAGAAAAAAAAATAAGGAGTAGCTAATACCCTAGAGGACAGGATCAAAATTCAGAATGACCTGGATAGACTGGAGAGCTGGGCCAAAGCTAACAAAATGATATTCAATACGGAGAAATGTAAAGTACTGCATTTAGGGTGGAAAAATGAAATGCATAAATATAGGATGGGAGAGACCTGGCTGAATGAGACTATGTGCGAAAGGGATCTAGGAGTCCTAGTAGACCACAAGTTGAACATGAGCCAACAGTGTGATGCGGCAGCTAAAAAGGCCAATGCAATTTTGGGCTGTATCAATAGAAGTATAGTGTCTAGATCAAGGGAAGTAATAGTGCCACTCTATTCTGCCTTGGTCAGACCTCACTTAGAATACTGTGTCCAGTTCTGGGCACCACAATTCAGAAAGGATATTGACAAATTGGAGCGTGTCCAGAGAAGGGCAACTAAAATGGCGAAAGGTCTGGAAACCATGACTTATGAGGAGAGACTTAGGGAGCTGGGTATGTTTAGCCTGGAAAAAAGACGGTTAAGAGGCAATATGATAGCCCTGTTTAAGTATTTGAAGGGATGTCACGCTGAGGATGGAGCAGGCTTGTTTTCTGCTGCTCCAGAGACTGGAACACGGAGCAATGGGTGCAAGCTCCAGGAACAGAGATTCCACCTCAACATGAGGAGGAACTTTTTGACAGTAAGAGCTGTTTGGCAGTGGAACACACTCCCTCGGAGCGTGGTGGGGTCTCCTTCCTTGGAGGTCTTTAAACAGAGGCTGGATGGCCATCTGTCGGGGATGCTTTGATCAAGATTTCCTGTGTGGCAGGGGGGTTGGACTGGATGGCCCTCGTGGTCTCTTCCAACTCTGCAATTCTATGATTCTATGATTTAATTTATTCTATATAATATGAACCCCATTTATCAATTATCCTCACTATACTAGCAGACAGGATTGCCCCCCTGCTTCACACAGTAACTTATGGAAAGATTTACCTGCAAATTGTTACATTTTTAAATCAATGTGGATGATTCTAAAGAATGATGTGTTCTTCATGTTTCTTGCTGTGCTGAGTGTATGTGTCTTGTGGTTCATTTTACTTTTAATTAAAAAAATTTTTTAAGCCAGTGGAGAGTCTCTGGAATTACATCTCTTCTCTCCAATAACCACTGAGATTGATGTAAATGAATTAGCTAATATTCAAAGACAAAGCTGTTTTATTTATTTATTTATCTATTGGATTTATATCCCACCTTTCTCCCAAGATGAATTGTTAGTCTGGATCAGTATGCAAAAGGGATCTTGTAGCACCTTTGAGACTAACTGAGAGAAAGTTAGTCTCAAAGGTGTTACAAGATACCTTTGCATACTGATTAGCTAACAAATAGCGTTGCCTTTTTGACTTCAGTCTCCTTTTCTCTCTTGGGCTCTGAAGAGTTTTTTCTCTCTTTTCCAGGTGCTTATGGGCAAGCGAGTGAGAAGGAAGAGCCATGCAGAACATTGATGCCAAAAAACCAGTGTGAGCAGATGCAAGAGAATGAAACAAAAAATGACATTCAAGAGGAGAGGAGGAACCTGTCCCCCATTTTCCATAAAGAGAACGTTTGTGAACTCTCATTCCAAGAAATAACACAGAAGGGAAAGGAAAGGAGTGTCTGTGTTTGTCTTGCATGTGGGAGAAGCTTCAGTTGCAAAACCAGCCTTCATCTTCATCAGAGAACTCACATAGGGGAGAAGCCTTTCAAAAGCGAGGACCGCGTAGATACCTCTGCTCTGATTTCCCATAAAGTAGTTCACACACATGAGAAACCATTTCAGTGCTTGAAGTGTGGAAAAAGCTTCAAGTTGGAATCTTACTTGAGGGCACATTCAAGAACCCACACAGGGGAAAAACCTTTTAAATGTCAGGAGTGTGGGAAGAGCTTTCGCCAGAGGACATACGTCACCCGTCATCAAACCACTCATACGGGGGAGAGACCGTTTAAATGCTTGAAATGTGGGAAAAGTTTTGGTCAGAAGACAACCCTCAAACGTCACCAAGCAACCCACACAGCAGAAAGGCCGTTTCAGTGCCTGGAGTGTGGAAAGACCTTCAGGCAGAAGAGAGGCCTAACTTGTCATCAGACAACACACACAGGGGAGACCCTATTGAGCTGCTTAGACTGTTGAAAGCCTTTCAGTCAGAATACACGTATCGCATTCGTCATCGAACAATGCATGGAAGAAGCTGTTTTAGTGCTTGGAGTGTGGGAAAGAGCTTCAGTAAAAAGATAGGCCTCGCTTGTCATGAAGTAACATGCACCTAAAAGAAACCACTTAAATCAGGGATTGGCAACTGTGGAAAGCTAGTTAGGAGACGTTGGGTGGCCTCCCTCCTGCACAGAAGATTTTTTTTTAACCCCAAATGCCCTCTAGGAAGTACAGGGACATTTTTGCCATGTTTTGGGGGGCCTGGGTCACTTTAAGTCTGTTTATCTTTTGGGCTGTCCATGGGATCCTCAGCACCCTTCTCCAACATCTCAGATGAGTTGATTTTCTTCCTATCAGATTTCCTCACTGTCCAGCTCTCACATCCCATACATAGTGATAGGAAATAAAGATAGTTTTAATGATCCTGACTTTAGTGCTCAGTTTTATATCTCTGCATTTTATGGTCTTACCCAGTTCTTTCATAGCTGCCCTTCCTAGTCCCTGCCTTTGTCTGATTTTCTGGCTGCAGTCTTCGTTCTGGGCTATGATTGATCCAAGGAATGGGAATTCTTTCACTGTTTTAATTTCCTTGTTGTCTACTCTGATTAGTGTAGTGGTCGTTATTTTGTTTTCTTAATGTTCAGCATTAACCCTGCTTTTGTGCTTTCTTCTTTGATTACCTTTAGAATTTGCTTCCAAGTCTTTGTTGTTTTCTGCTAGTAGCGTAGTGACATCTGCATATCCTAGATTGTTGATGTTCTTTCCTCTGATCTTCACTCATCCTTCCTCTGAATCTAAGCTTGCTGTACATATGATATATCCTGTGCACAAGTTGAACAAGTAGAACGATAGAATGCAGCCTTGTCTGACTCCCTTTCCTATTGGGAACCATTCTGTTTAAAAAGTCACATACAGTATATGCTAGGTATTCAAGGAGCACTGAGGAGCATGCAGAACCCATACAGTTGTCCCTCCATATCCACGGATTTGGTATCCATGGACTTAAGTATTCACGGATTCAAAATATTCTTTAAAAAATAATAATCCAAAAAGCAAACCTTGATTTTGCCATCTTATATAAAGGACAGCATTTTGCTATGCCATTGCACATAATGGGACTTGAGTATTCACGGATTTTGGTATCCATGGGGGGATCCTGGAACCAAACCCCAGCAAATATGAAGGGACAACTGTACTGTACAACTGATGTATACAATAGTGTATCTCTGACTAACTCAAGATTCTTCCATATCAGTGTTCTCTGTGCTGTTACATGCATCTTTTCAACCCTTGTAAATGCCTTCAGATATTGTGTCTTCTGGTTGTAGAATCTGGCTTATGAGTACCAGTTTCTAGGCACACTTGGGCTGCTGACACACTGCTATTGAATTCTGGGACTTGTAGTTTTGTGAGATATTTACCCTTCTCTGTTAGAGCTCTGACAAGTGCCACAACAAACTACAAACCTCAGGATTCCATAGGATGAAGCCATGATAATTAAAGCAGTGTCAAACTGCATTACTTTTGAAGTGTGTCAGCAGTCTTTGACAATCAGCTTCAGGAGGTGCAAGTTTTCTGAGATTCTGAGGAAGATAACAGAAATGTTTGGGTTCAAGTTTGGACTTCTCACCTCATTGGTACATTGGCCAGAATATTTGCCTTGAATGTGCTAGAATTTGAATTACAGTGGTCCGTGGCCTGATTTCTGTTTATTTCTTATGTTTCTAACCCTCCCAACAGTTGTAGTTCTATGCTTGGTATACTTGGAATTGACATTTTTATGATTTACAAACGTAACATGAAAGACTGGAGTAAAATGATGAAACACTGTGTGATAAGAGAGAAAGCAGCAACAAAGCACCAAGATTTAAAAGTATTAAAAGAGTTCTGAATATGCTGGGAAAATAAAAATACCTTTCTTTGGCAGTGAAAAAACTGTAGTGTAGTTTCTCTGGGGTGGGGGAAAAGACATAGATGAGGAAGGAACGACCAAGAAGGCTCTTCTCACATATGACTTACCTCATTTATCGGTCGTGCAATTTGGATTTTAAGGTGTGTGTGTGTGTGTATATATATATATATATATATATATATGTTTATATATGTTTATTGTATTTTAATAATGTTTAATGTTTTAACTCTTCAAATTGTTTAATTCATTTTTTAAAATTTCATATTTATGTTTTTAATTTTTGTGTATTGTTTTAATTTACATTGTTTTAAACTCACTGTTAGCCGCCTTGAGTCCCTATATTGGGAAAAAGTAGGGATAGACATAAATTCATCATCAGCCTAGAACATGGGTCTTCTAGGTACCACCCAAGGTGTAGCTAAAGGGAGCGGGGGGGAGGACAAAATGGAGGCATTGGCTCCCCAAATAAGAAGTTCCCCACCCCCATGTTCATTCAGTTCTGAATTTTTCACATTGCAGATCATGGAACATGGAAAATCATTCACAAAATCAAACACAATCAAAACTGTGTTTGCTGTGTTCACATTCCCTGAGTCACTCCGCCTGCCGCCCCCTGTTTGGATGCCTAAACTGCATTCCTGAAAGCTCTACTGAAGTTTTAAGTTACTGCATGCTAGAAATTTGAAGACTGAAGGAAAATTTCATGGGTGGAGGGGGGCCAGAATTATTATTGGGGTAATGCCCTCATTTTGTCACACACACTCCATAGCTGCACTCCTGATAACACCAGTACCAGTGACATCAGTACCATTGCTTCCATTTAGAAGAATTCTTCTAAAAGAAAGATTTATGAGGAGGAGCAGATCAAGTGGCAAAAGAAAAGCAAAGGTGTGTGGGTGTGTGTGTAGAACACAAGTGTGTACCTTCCTATGTTGTTGAACTGCAGCTCCCAGCATTCCTCATTGTTGGTTATGCTGGCTAGGGTTGCTGGGAATTGCCGTTCAGCAACACCAGGAGGACTGACTCCTTCCCTACCCTGATGCAGAGAGAAGGGGAGGTCAGGGATCAAAAGCAGAAGAAAATCAAATGTTTGCATATGTATCGTCAACACTCAGTACATCCTAAGGGGTAAAAGGTCAACCATGGATCTCACACTGTACACTGGCAGCCTGTGTTTACCTCTTGGGTGTCTTCAACAGGATGGAGAATGCGATCTGTGGATGACGGGAGTTGTCATCAAGGACATTCCAGCAGCTACCTGGTTGGGCTAAATTCTTCTCGACGTTGGCCTAACCAATCTGCGTACGCCAGCTTCAGAAATGACCCAGGTCACAATTGGAGGGATGTTTGCCATGATGGCCAGTAGACACCAGCTTTTGCCTCTCCTGTCCTTGGCAAGGGAACCAGACTGCTCAGCTATGAATCCCAAGAGCTGATCTTGGAGCAGTAACTTGCCAAGTTACTTTAAAAACTAGTTGAGTCTGCTGAGCCTGGAGAAGAGAAAACTAGGAGGTGGTGATACAATAGCTCAACAGCTCCTGTGTAGAAGATGGATGAGCTTGCTATTTCCTACTCCAGAGGATGGGACCTTGAGGTTTTATCCTGGCCTCTGTATGCCTGCACACCACATATACACCTTAGAAGCCAGGATATCCCCTTTTTGTTTCCTTGCGAAATCAACTAACTTGGGGCTCTAAGCCTGGAACCCTGAAACTAGCTTCTCCTCTAAGGGAACCCTTGGTGTCTCACTCAAGGGTGCCCCCAAGAAGCCAAAATGCTGCCACCACCCCTAATCCTAAGATGATATTGAAAATGTGATTACAGAGGAAGAATCACATTTATATTAAGCTTTCCAGCCTTAAATGAGGTTTACCAATTAACACCTCCCTTCTTTCCCCCAGAGAGAGAGAAAGAAACTTTGTAGCATAGTCCAGAGCGATAAATGTGTGTGATAGGCTTATTTTATATAGAAATCAAAAGGTTTTATTCTTTCATTGTTCAAGCAAGCAAGCAGTTAGCAGAAATACAGCCATCCCTCCACATTCGCGAGAGTTAGGGGTGCAAGACCCCCACGAATGTGAAAAAAAGTGAATAAAAATAGGCCTCACCTTTACCCCCGCCTCTGCCCTTCCCAAAGCAGCGACAGGGCTCTGCGAGCCTTGTCACCACTTTTCGCCCACCTTTATTTGGGAAGGGCAGAGGGAGTGGGAGAAAAGCGGCGATGAGGCTTGCAGAGCCTCGACGTTGCGACGCCCCATTGTCACTTTGGGGAGGGAGGAGGGGTGGGAGAAAAGCATCGACAAGGCTCACAGAGCCCCGCTGTCGCTTTGCGAAGGGCACGGGTGGGAGAAAAGCCCTCCCCCCCATCCCCGCCCTCCCCCCCCCAGAGCCAAGCCCCAAAAGAACGGGGAGCAGGGCATGCGGTTTGCTTGGGGAGCGCTCTGTTTAAATCGGCTCCCCTCCCTTGTGTGTGAGGGGGAGAAGCTGATTTAAAAGGGGCGCAGGGCCGGTTTAAGGAATTTGGGGGGCCCCTGCACTGCTTTATTTTGGGGGCCCCATATGATTATCTCAGGTCAGTGTAACCTAACCTATTCACAGTACAGGATGTTCAGATTACAATAGGAACCCCATATCCATGGATTCATTATCCACGGGACACAAAATAGCACACCTACCATAGAGTCTTCCTAGAAAATGTGTCCTCTCTAGCCATTTTCTAGGTCCTCCAAGGCAATTTTAAACCAGAAGTCCCATTATTTTCAAAGGTGTTCACTATTATCCATAGTTTTCAATATCCACATCCCCTTCCAATCCCCAGTGGATAAGGGGGGCCTACAGTATTACATAAGTTGCCACCAATAATTTAGTTTAAAAACTATAGGCACATAATATTTTTTGTTTATTAGCAATTAATGTAATGGTGTAGAGTTCCTCAAATAAAAGAAAGAGTGGACTACAAGCTGAACATGAGTTAGCAGTGTGATGCAGCAGGAAAAAAAGCCAATGCAGTTCTAGGCTGCATTAATAGGAGTATAGTGTCTAGATCAAGGGAAGTAATAGTGCCACTGTATTCTGCTTTGGTCAGACCTCACCTGGAATACTGTGTCCAGTTCTAGGCACCACAATTCAAGAAGGATATGGACAAACTAATGTGTTCAGAGGATGGTGACCAGGATGGTAGGAGGTCTGGAAGCCGTTATGCCCTATGAGGAGCGGTTTAGGGAGCTGGGCATGTTTAGTCTGGAGAAGAGAAGGTTGAGAGGTGACATGAAGCCTGCGAAGCCTTGAGGGCGTGTGCTTGCCCAGCCCTAGTTTCCACCTCTTGGTGGAGGTGGCGCAGCGGCAACGGTGAGGGTGGGGAAGGCTATATTAGCCAGCCCATGGCACCATCTCCCCCCGGCACCTCTGCGAAGCCTCGAGGGCATGTGCCTGTCTAGCCCCAACTTCCATCTTTCAGTGGTGGTGGTGCAATGGTGACGTTTGGCAGCTGTGGGACCAAGATTAATCTTAGCCTTTAGAGCCCTAGTATTACCTCCCCTAGCGGCACAACACCAACACAGCAATGACAATTAGGCTATCCTCATTTAGAAGCTGTGGGAATAGCCAGTTTGGAGGCTGAAACTTGCCCAAGGGACCATCTTCTCTAGCGGCGGAGCGGAGGCCAGACTGAGGTGGAAAGGTGTATGCCTCAGAGTGTGCACCTGGGTCTTCAGCTTCTCTCCTCGGATGGTATTGTGCTCCTCCGTCTTACCTGAGGCCGGGAAGGAGGTGGGGGCAGCCATCAGAGTAGTGTTGGGGAATGGGAGATATGGTTGGAACAGAGCGAACAAATGTTGCAAGAGAAGACAGGATCGCTGTTTGAAAGCTATTCCGTCTTCAGTTCCCTCTGTTTCCCAGAATGGCTTGGAGAGCAGACCAACCATTCCACAGAACCTCACTCTGCTCCTCTGCAATGCCAGGTCGGTGAGGAATAAGACTCATATCATCCAGGATCTTCTCTTGGATGAGGACGCCGACCTGGCTTGCTTCACGGAGACCTGGCTGGGAGAGGATAGCGCTGTCACATGGGCGCAGGCCCTCCCAGCCAGGTACTCTGTTAGCGAGCAGGTGAGAGGAAGTGGGCAGGGGGCGGAGTGGCTCTAGTCCATAAGAACCACCTGACCTTGACCGGGATACCTGTCCGGAACACAGCCCACTTCGAGTGTATGTACCTAAGCCTGAAGACCAGGGACAGCTTGGGGATTCTGCTAGTCTACCGGCCACCCCGTTGTCTAGCAGACTCCCTAACCAAGCTGACACAGCTGGTCTCAGAGCTGCTGCTGGAGTCCCCCAGACTTTTGGTTTTGGGGGACTTCAACATCCCGCTCGAGACCAGCTTAACAGGTGCGGCTCGAGAGTTCACGGAGACCATGACAAACATGGGCCTATCCCAATTGATCAACTGGCCCACGCATTGTGCAGGTCATACACTCGATGCGGTCTTTAGTTCGGATCAGGCATATCCGTGGGCGGAGGTAATCAGTACCTCTGCCTTGTCATGGACGGATCATTTCCTGGTCAAGATGGAACTTAGAGGGTGGACCATTACAATGGTCCGCCCTCGAAGGCTAATGGAACCTATGGGTTTCCAGAAAGCCTTAGAGGGTTTAATGGTTGGAAATGCCGGTGATCCTGTCGATGCTCTGGTTAATACGTGGAACACCAACCTTACCAGGGCTATCGACACGATTGCTCCCAAGCATCCTTGCCAACCCACTTCTAACCATAGGCCATGATATACGCCTGAGCTTAGGGAAATGAAGCGGTTTGGACAATGACTAGAGCGCAGGTGGCGGAAGACTCGACTCTTATCTGACAGAACTCGCCATAGGAACTTTCTTTAGTCCTATTGGGAGGCAATGCGTGCAGCGCAAAGATCCTTCTCCTCTGCACGTATTGCGTCTGCAGAGTCCCGTCCAGCAGAGCTGTTTAGGGTGGTGAGGGAGCTGACGCAGGTGTCCCCTGCACCAAATCCCCTGCTTAACCCGACGACTGCCTGCTGTGATGCATTTAATAACTTCTTTGCATATACAATCTCTCAAATAAGAGAAGACCTAGATACCACTGTTGTAACAGAAACAATGGATGAGGTGTCCAGCGACTCCGCTGATGTAATTATACTGGATCAGCTGCAATCTGTGAGTACCGATGATGTGGACAAGCTCCTTGGTAGTGTGAGGAAGACAACCTGCCCCCTTGACCCTTGCCCATCTTGGCTGGCCGTCCAGGGAGGGGACGCATTGCGGAAGTTCCTTGTGAGCATCATCAATGCATCCTTCAGGGAAGGATATATTCCATTATGTCTAAAGAAGGCGGCTGTTAAGTCTATTTTGAAAAAACCTTCCCTGGACCCCCTGGCTATGAATAATTATAGGCCAGTCTCTTTATTACCATTTTTGAGCAAGGTGATTGAGAGGGCGGTTGCTCTTCAACTCCAAGCTGTCTTGGATGAAACCGATTACGTAGACCCATTTCAAACTGGCTTTAGGACAGGTTTTGGGGTTGAGACTGCCATGGTTGCTTTGACCGACGATCTGCGTCTGAGCATCGACAGGGGTAGTGTGACCCTGTTGGTGCTCCTAGACCTCTCAGTGGCTTTTGATACGATAGATCACAGCATTCTTCTGGATCGCCTGAGGGAGTTAGGCATCGGAGGCACTGCTTTGCAGTGGTTCCAGTCCTTCCTCTCAGGCAGGATCCAGAGAGTGCTGCTCGGGGATAGTAGCTCCAGTAAAAGGGAGCTTACCTGTGGAGTACCACAGGGTGCTATTCTGTCCCCGATGTTATTTAACATCTATATGAAGCCGCTGGGTGAGATTATCCAGAGTTATGGAGCTGGGTGTTATCAGTACACTGATGACACTCAGATCTATTTCTCCGTATCTCGTTCGTCGGTCTCGAATTCTGGCAGCATCTCTTCTCTCAATGAATGTTTTCGGGCAGTAATGGGCTGGATGAGGAAAAACAGATTGAGACTGAATCCAGACAAGACGGAGGTGCTCACGGTAGCAGCCCCGAAACCAAGAATTGGGTTACAATCTCCAGTCCTGGATGGGGTCACACTCTCCTCCAGTGACTGTGTTCGTAGTCTAGGGGTGCTCCTTGACTCGTCGCTCCTGATGAAAATCAGGTAAATGCGACAGTCAGGAGCGCTCGTTATCAGCTTCGGCTGATACGCCAGCTGCGCCCTTTTCTGGAAGTAAGGGATCTTGAGACCGTTGTGCACGCGCTGGTAACCTCACATCTTGATTTCTGTAATGCACTCTACATGGGGCTACCCTTGTGCTTAGTTCGGAAATTACAGCTGGTACAAAATATGGCAGCCAGGCTAGTTTCTGGAACATCTAGGAGGGACCACATTACTCCGGTTCTGAGGTCCCTCCACTGGCTGCCTATCAGCTTCCGGGCCCAGTACAAGGTGTTGGTTATCACCTTTAAAGCCCTAAATGGCTTGGGCCCAAGCTATCTCAGGGACCGCCTTCTCCCTTATAATCCTCCCCACGCTCTCCGGTCCTCTGGGAGGAATCTGTTGCAGCCACAAAGACCTAGGCTGGCGACTACCTCCCAGAGGGCTTTCTCGGCTGTCGCCCCCAAATTGTGGAACGGCCTGCCGGATGAGATCCGCCTATTGACATCATTAGACAGCTTTAAAAAGGCTGTCAAGACGGATCTCTTCAGGCAGGCTTTTCCGGAATAGCTAACCCCGGCCTCAGGAACCCCCTCTGGAGGTTGCTTCTGGACCTCCAAACTGATGCTGCTTGCTCGAAAGGGTTTTTAAATAATTGTATTATATACTGATTTTAATTTGTATTAATTTAATAATGTTTTAAGGGGGGGAAGGGATTTTGAGTTGTTTTATACTGTGTACTATTTTATTGTTGTAAGCCGCCCCGATTGCTCGCAGAGGGGCGGGATATAAATAAATATTATTCTTATTCTTCTTATTATTATTATTACATGATAGCCATGTTTAGATATTTGAGCATAATGAGGATGGGGCAAGCTTGTTTTCTGCTGCTCCAGAGATTAGGACACAGAGCAATGGGTTAAAACTACAGGAAAAGAAATTCCACCTAAACATTAAGAAGAACTTCCTGACAGTAAGAGCTGCTTGGAAGTGGAATGTGTTGCTTCCTTGGAGTGTGGTGGAATCTCCTTCTTTGGAGGTTTTTAAGCAGAGGCTGGATGGCCATCTGTCATATGGGCTTTGATTGTGTGTTCCTGCAGGCAGAAGACAATCGGATGGGATGGCTGTTGGAGTCCCTTCCAGCCCTATGATTCTATGATTCTAGGCTGCATTCAGAGCCTGGGAAAGTTACTTTTGGATTACTCCTCCCAGAATCCCCCTGCCAGCACCGTTCTCAAGGTCTGGTTGCACTGTTCCTTTTTCAGCATTCTCTAGCCCAGTGGTTCTTAACCTGGGGGCCACAGGTACGCTTAAACCGGCCCTGACGGGGTGCTTGCTGAGCAAACTGCAAATAGGCAGAACAACGAAAGTGAAAGCTGTGAACGTGGAGGGATAACTGTATCATGGAGAAAAAGCATTTATCTCCAGGTCCAAAGCTTAAGAATTACATAGAACAGCATAGAGTATAGGATACATTCAGTCAGGGATTAAAAATAAATTTTAATCTAATGCAATTCTATCTAAACACATTTTCCTAACTCTAAGAAAATTCCCACTCACATTTTAGGACGTCCATCTGGATCAAAATATGTCCCATTGGGATGGCTAGGGCCAGGCTTATCAAAGCTGGCCTGGCTTGAATCTCTGATGATTGAATTGACATGGTATAGCCCACTGGAACTCTGTACATGCTCAGACATCCAGTCAGCCCAAACAAAAATGCAGCAGAGTAGCAGAGGCTGATCCAGACACTTCCAGCATATCCTCCAGGATAGTAATGAGCATAGAGACACACAGATGGTGCTCACTACGCTTTATTGATACATATTGGAATATTTACAGAGAATAAAACAACAGAGAAAACATCTCTGTGGCAAAAGCACAGCATCTTGCAGTCAGAACACACACACACATACACATTGACTGATTGCCGCGACCTGCCCTGGATACTGGGTGTTATAGTGCTACTAGATCCAGGCCAGGCTTCGTCGTGAGTATCACAGGGCTTCCTTAATTGCTGGATTCCAGCCAGCCTGCCTTAAGACTCTCTCTCCCTCAGCCCAAGGACAGCAGCTGTGGTATGCTATCCTCCTTTAGCTTGGTATGCTAACCTCCCCTTAACTTTCCCACCTTCTCTTCCAACTGAGAGGAATCAGTTATCGGTGTGCTCTGTTTCTCTGCCCACCAGAACTGGCTTTGGAATGTTACCATGCATATCCTGATCAATAAACCGTTTAATGGATCTTGGTTCAGCGTGTGTTACTGAGTTCATCACACTGACTCAGTACAGTCTCAGTACTGTTACATCATAGCATAAACAGCCTTCGTTCTCACACTGATAAGGTTGTTCTCATAATACCTGCCAGCTAGAGGACTGTTTACATCCTGCTTGCCCTTCAAGGCCTGTGTCTGCCCTTGCATCTGTTTACAGCATGAATTCCCAGGGATTGCATATCCCATACCCTGACACCCCTCAAAATTCATGCTTAAAGAGATGTATTTTACATATCTGGTATCACACCCAATTTGTTACACAAATATCGATGCTTGATTGGACCCAATGTTTTTGTGAACAAATCAGCAATTGACAATATGTCAGTTTGACCAGTCCAGCTTGCACAGTTTCTCTTGCATTTTAATATCTCACAGCAAGATGTTTGGTTTGTGATTTAACCCCTTCAGCAATAGCCATCTGAATACATGCTTGTGAGTCATCAAAAACTTCCACAGGCTCCTGTACTGGAATATCCAAATCAATGAATACTTGATTTATCCAAGTCAACTCAGAAATTAGATCAGATAAAGTACAGTATTCAGCCTGAGTGGAACTTAAAGCAATAGTTACTGCTTTCTGGTCTTCCAATATATTGGAGCCCCTGCATATGTGATGACCATTCCAGATGTTGATTTTCTCTCTGAAATTTCTTGAGCAAAATCGCTATCCCAATAGCATTGCAGCTCATGACACCCTTGTGAACTGATTATCACACCATAGTCCATGCTACCTTTTAAAATCTCAGAATTCTCTTCACCCCTTGCCAGGCATTAAGGGTAGGATGAGATACCCTTTTTGGTGTATACAGTACATTTAATGCAAGTTGTATATCTGTGCGCGTCCAGTATGCAATGTACAATAAATAAACTCCCTATTACAGAATGAAATAGCTCAGGATATTCAAACATTCTCTCATCAGTTATATTCACAAAATCTGTAATCATTGGTGTCTGTGCACTTTTACAGTCACTCATATTACAATCAGACAACAGTTTTTCAATTTTCTGGGTTTGACTCATTTTGAAACCACCATTCTCAAGCCTTTGAAAATTTACCCCAGATACTGTTGTATCTCACTAAGATCCTTGATATGGAACTTCGATCCCAGTTTCTGTTTGAATTTATTCACCTGTTTCTCAGTTTTTGTGATTAAACATAAATCATCAACAAAAGCTATCAGGATCTCATAACTCTGGTTGGTTTCCCTTGTGTACAGATATGGATCAGCAATGCTGTTTTCAAAACCAATACTCTTCAGCATTTAATCCAAACACAGAAACCAACAATGGCCACTTTGTTTTAACCCGTACAGTGCTTTTTTGAGTTTGTACACATGGTTAGAATCACCTCTATGAAAACCAAGTGCTTGCTGTACATAAATGCACTCCTGGAGTGGAGCATTCAGGTAAGCAGTACCAATAGCAAAATGATTGACCTTAAAATTGTGCAAACTTACAACAGACAAAGCAATTCTTATACTTTGTGAACAGGCTGTGGGGGGAAAAATCTTGGTCATAGTTCTGGTATTTAATTTGTGAGATACCTTGAGCAACCAACCTGGCTTTGTATTTGACGTCACCATTGTGCATTTGTTTCTTTTTGAATAACCATCTACACCCAACAGCCTTTTGTCCCTCTGGCAATTGTACAACATCAAAAACACCATGTTCAGAAACTGAGAACATTTCCTGCTCCATTGCAATTACCACTTCTGTTGCTCCTCCTGTGGCAACTTTAACATTTCAGAATAACTGTCAGATTCACATGTTACTTGGCACACTCTTATGGTTTGCACAGAAAACCTCTGAGGTGGAACCTCCTTCGTCTCTCTACTAGAGCGTCCGGGTGTAAAAAATTGTGTTACTTCAGCTTCCCTTTCAGCATCACTTTCTCCTTTTTTTGGACTCCGCCACTGTTCCCACTGTTCCCTGTATTGCTTAGTCTTAAAACTGCCACTAGACTGCATTCCCCAGCCCTTTCCCTTTTATATTGGAAAACACTAACAAGGTTTTCTTTTGGAAAACTTCTGAAAGTAGAGTTGCCAGATAGAAAACTGGAGGGGACACCTGTCCCTTTAATGATTGTGTGGAGAAGGGAATTTCCACAGGTGTTGCTTGTGACACAACCTGGTAACAAGCAATAGCTTCTGAAATTCCCTCTTCTACATAGCCAGTAAAGGGAGAGGAGCCCTCTCCAGTTTTCACTCTGGCAACCTTAAATGGAAGAGGATTTCCCAAATACAGGTAGAGTAAAAATAGGTTAGTTGGGACCATTTATCCCCAGACAGTCTCATTATTTTAAAACACACCTCTCCTTTATTTTAACCTGTATTTGCCTCAGAAAGGGTTAAAGGAATAGAATCTTGATTCCTAGAGAGTCATCTAGCAAGAAGGGGGAGAATCCCTTTCCTGCCCCCCCCCCAATTCCAAATCCTTCTCCTTCCAACCCAAATCTTCCTCTGGAACCTCCCAGTTGGGCTGCAGATCCACTGAAGGCTGGGAAAAGGTGAGCACCAAAGAGATCTATGGGGAGATGGAGAAAAGGCTGCAATGCAAATTTAGGGGGATATTTTGCATTGGTTGTAGGGAAATGCAAACTGGGGATGGGGGTAGATGGGGAAAGAGGATATTTTGCTAGTTGGGTGGGCGAGCTTTATAGATCCAACAAAAAACACAGCTAGAGCTACAGCCTTGGTGCTATATATAATAGGGGTGTAAGAGACCATTTTCACTGGGATCAGGGCAAAGACAAAAAATTGTGGGGGGGGGACAGAAGGGTTTGGCCATGGGTCACTAGAGAAGAGGTTTCTGTGGGAAGAGGTTTTCATAGGTAATAAAATGCCACCCAGTGAATGCATTTTAATGAGAAAGTATGTGGCCAAGCTTCCGAAACAACCCCAGATTCCTTATACTTAGAGTGATACATTTTCCTTTATTTAATTCCAAAGTTTTCCCTATTATCTAGATATATAATTCTCTTGGGTATGTTGCCTTTCCCAGTGTGCTGATTGGCTGCTCAGGAAACACGCCCAAGCAATCACCACCCACGTACAAATTCCCTCTCCACCTCACAATCCACTCCTGCCTCTCAGTCTATGGCCCAGATTGGGACCCAAACAGTAAACTGGTGGCAGCGATAGGCTGCCTGTAATGGGACCCAGGCAGTCAACTGGCAATGGCTGGGGCTACAGCAGCAGCAGAGCAACAGAGCAAGTCACCCTCAGCAATTCTGGGGAAACTGTGCAATGCTGAGAAGGGGGAGGAGGAATTTTAAAACCCACTGGCCTACCTTACAGGGTTGTTGTGAGGTCTACCAGGCAGTTTTGGGGAAGTTTTTCAGCAGCGCATGGGTCCAGCTAGTTCCATTTATTTTGTTAATTATTTCCCACCAAACTCTGCACCTTACACATTCCCCCCGCATATGTATATTTATGCCTTTACTCCCACTTCCGTATCCATGACAACAATTTGATGGCATGTCTTTTACTATATAACTGCTGTGGTCTTCTATACTGTCTGCTAATTAATTTTAGCTGTTGCTCCCTTACTTTTGTAATTTTGATCTTAATAATTTGATTTGAACTGCTAAGAACGCCTAGATGACCTGTGATTTCCTTGCATACTGGCAGAAATTGCAGATTTCTCTGCAAACTTGCAGAAAAATTGTATACTTCCAAGTTCCTTAACTGTTAGCAAAGTCTAACACATCATGATTTCTCTGTGAACCTGATGAGGAACTGTCCACTTGACAGCCCTTTTAAATTCCGTTGAAATTCCTTACTTTCTTAAGCCTTTCCTAATTAGATCCCAGCCTCAGGAGCTCCTGGCCTCTTTTAGTCTGCTGGCTATTTATTATTTTTGTTAATGTGATTTTAGGTTTGTTGTTTTTAATTGATATTGGTTTAATATCTTTTTATGGGGGAGGGTGGGGGTGGGTGGTGTTTAGAGATTTTAATCTGTATTTGTATTTTAATTTTTATAAGCCGCCCCGATTGTTTTAACAAAGGGGTAGGGTATAAATAAATTTATTATTATTATTATTATTATTATTATTAAGCCAAGATGACTAATTTGCTTTTCTCTGATGAACTCCTGAATCCCTGTATGGCAGTGCTCTTAACTTTTTCTTTCCCAGGGACCACCATTAAATATATTTTGTTGCCATGGACCCCCAAGACTTAACTCAAGATTTAAAACAACACCAACACCAACAATAACAACAATAATAATACAATTACACAATCCATTAAACCTTCCCTCAGAGGCACTGGAAGGAGTGGGAGAGGCTTATCTCCTGCTTCTTCCTGCAAGTTTGTGGCTGGAGCAGATTGAATGTCAATGCACAGGCCAAGCCAGCCAGCCTTCAGGCCTTTGCTGACCCCCTGTGACAATATTGCAGACCCTTGGGGGTCCACGGACCAGAGGTTAAGAGCCACTGCTGTATGGTAATCCGCACATGTGCCAAAGTTCAGAATAAATTTTCTCACACAGCTGTTGATGCACCAAAAATGAGTCCTACACCATACAAGTGTATATGAAGGGAAAGGCTTCCTTGTACGTGCACAAAACAGTAGTAAGTTCATGAAGTGTTAGTATGGGAATTTTGCAGGATTATGCTTTTGGAGGGCAGGGGTGGGGGTTGTTGCCTAACCTGCATTTCTACATGCTGAACTGCAATGCTATGAATTTGTGGATTGAAAGAAAATTTCATATGAGGTGTAAGAATTATTATCGGGAGGGAAAGCCTTCATTTGTCTCCTGTGTCACTACACACCTGATAGTAGTGTTGTTTTTTACTAGCTGGACTCGGTGTACCAGACTCCATTAAAAAACTCCCCCAAAAAACTCCCGGTAGACCTCACAACAACCCTGCAAGGTAGGCCGGTGTATTTAAATTCCTCCTCCCCCTTCTCAGCATTCCACACTTTTCCAGGAATTGCTGAGGGCGACTTGCTCTGTTGCCTTGCCCTTGATGCCGCCACCACCACCAGTTGACTGCCTGGGTCCCATTGCAGTGGCAGCAGTGGTGTCCCGTTGCTGCCGCCTGTTGACTGTCCAGGTCTTAATCTGGGCCACAGATTGAGTGACAGGAGTGTATTGAGAGGTGGAGAGGGAATTTGCATATGGGTGGTGATTGGTTGGGTGTGTTTCCTGAGCAGCCAATCAGCACACTGGGAAAGGCAACATACCCAAGAGAATTATATGTATAGATTTTAATAGGGTAATAAAAACATCTCACCTCCTTGATATCCTTTGCAGGCATTGGAATGAAACCAGAAACACACTCTTACTCGTCTCTTTCTTGTGGAGGAATGGAAATGGTTTCCATACAACCAGATCAGGTATTTATTTGAAGTACAGTCGTCCCTGCCCATTTGCTTGTTAAGCATTTCTGGATTTGATGATTTGCAGACTTGATAATATAGCTATTAGATAGATAGATATTAGGTATTTATACCCTGCTCTTCAGCCACAAAGGCTATCAGAGTGGCTTACCATTCGTTTTAAGCAATAGCAATTCACACATTGCATTAAGCCGTTTCTAACGTGTGTTAGCTAATTGCCCCCACAAGCCAGGATTAATATGTTCCCTAGGCATTTGTAGGTCCTTCAGCGTGACTCTATGGTCCACTTCCACCGGAAGTGGACTATAGAGTTGCGCAGGAGGATCTAGAGATTTCTAGAGAGAAACTTCTCTAGGCATTTGTTGATCTTACAGCACGATTCTATGTTCCACTTCTGCTGGAAGTGGACTATGGAGTTGTGTTGGAGGACTTAGAGATTTCTAGAGAGGGTTCTCTCAGGTTAAAAAAAATAGTGCTCACTTTTAAAAATTTATATTCACAGTTTTCCCACTTTCATAGGGTTTTGTGCCCCTAACCCATGTAAAAGCAGAGGGCTGACTACAGTTATGTCATCTAGAAAAGCTCCTAGAGGAGCTTACATAGTTATTTCGACAGTTCTCTGCCTTCAGGCTTACCATCTAAATAAGACAGGAAAAGTAAGGGAACTTATGTTAGTTAGATGCTGGTTGCTCTTCTTCTGCCTCAAACCAGAAAAATGGCAGTTGGGGTATGGGGAGTGGCACTCTTACCAAGCATGATGGAGCTGTGCCTGGCTGCTCTTCTGTCCCTCAGACCAGTGTAATGGTAGTTTGACTATGGAGAGAGGAGGTCTCACCAGCCGCTGGGACCAAGGTGTGCTGAAGCAAGGATAGTTGGAATATGAAGGTAGAGGGGAGGAATCATTGTGGAACAGTACAACGTAGCCCAGGTGCTTTTTTCTGTTGCATACCTCCCTGGTCTTGAAGGAATCTACGCTGTTCCATCTGCTTCTGTGAAAGCTGTTGACTAGGCAAGCTAAGGATGTTGTCAGTGAACAGTTCATACCCACCACTCTTTAACGTCCATCCAATTTACCAGCTTTATTCTCTACCAGGATTCTGTTTTAAAGAGAACTGCTGCATTATTTGTGAAACTGAAAGGTTTCCTCTTCCTTCAGGCTCCTGTAACCTTTGAAGAGGTTTATGTGTACTTCACTGAAGAAGAATGGACTTTGCTGGACACAGACCAAAGGGCCCTGCACAAGCAAGTCATGGAGGAGAATTTGGCCAATGTGAGGTCTCTTGGTAAGTCATCCATTTCTCTTTGGCTGACAAAATCAGTTTACAAATGATATGCAAGGTTAAGATAGTACATCAGCAGAAGAATGTGTTCTCTTCCAGTCTTGACTGGTTTGGGAACTCTTCTCCAACGGGTATTTAGGTAGTGGAATGAAGAATCCTCTGTAGATGTTCTGTTATAATTATTGTATGTACTCATGTAATAAGTCTAGAAATTTTAGTCCAAAAATCAACCTGGGTGGACTTATCCACAAGTCAATGTAAGTACTATACCTTAACTCTTATCCAAAAAAGGAACCATTCTCTTCTCTGAGTAAAGTAAAGGAACCATTCCCTTGCTGTTTTTAAATCCAAATTGAAAACTTTTTTGTTGTCTCAAACTTTTGGAATTTTGGATTAATGTTTATATCTTTATTATATTTGATTACCTGTACTAATTATTTTGTTTTATTCTGAATTATCTGTATGTTTTTTTCTTCTATTGTATTTTAGTATTGTATTTTAGTATTTTATATTATTGGAATAGTGATAATTGAAGCACCATGTACATCAATGGTGCTATATAAATAAATGATGATAATAATAATAATAATAATTGTAATAATGATGATGATGTGGTGAAAGGTTTTTTTAAATGCCTAGGTAGGAAAATGGTGGTGGTGGCCAAAGGCAGCTCCCCTTAAGTAGTGCTGGCGCTTTTCCTCCTCTGCAGAATGACCCTTGACTTATCCACAGGCAGGACCGGTTTAAGGAATTTGGGGGGCCCTGCAATGCTTTATTTTGGGGGGCCCATAGGTCAATGTAACCTAATCTAATCTATTCACAGTACAGGATATTATTCAGATTATTACTAATAATGTTTTTGCAAGAGGAGGGCTCTTAAGTGCTGCAAGGCTCTTAAACTGGCCCTGTGACCATAGGTCATATCAAAATCCATAATTTTGGCTCCAAAATCTGCCCTCAGCTTACATATGCAGTCAACTTACATATGAGTACTGTATATACAAGTACTTGGTTTTGTCAGACCCTGCTTTTCATTTTGGCTCCAACCAGATTTTTCTTTTTTTCAGCTGCTGATATTGGAGAAAGCATAAATGTGGAAAAATTGCATCGATTGTGCTTGGAAAGAGTTGTTCATAAAGATGAGAGACAACCAAGAAGTAAAAGTGAAGGAAAATGTAAGAGGAATGATTCTTTTGCTGTTCCACATGGAGAATTCTATGAAGTCCCACTACAAGAAAAAATGGGCAAAGGCAAAGAAAGGCGTAAGTGCCCTTTGTGTAAGAAAACCCATTTGGAGAAGGATCCATTGAAATGCACAGAATGCAGTAAGTGTTTTTGTGCTTACTCCACCCTTGAAAGACATCTGAGAATCCACACAGGGGAGAAACCGTTCACATGCTCAGAATGTGGAAAGAGCTTCAGTCAGAATGAACATCTCGTTTCCCACATGAGAATCCACACCGGAGAGAAACCATTTCAATGCTCCGAGTGTGGAAAAAGCTTTCGTCAGAGCAGAAACATTGCTTCCCATCTGAGAATCCACACTGGAGAGAAACCATTTCAGTGCTTGGAGTGTGGCAAGAGCTTCAGCCGGAACACGCATCTGACTTCTCACATGAAAACCCACACGGGGGAGAAACCATTTCCGTGCTCAGAATGTGGGAAGAACTTCAGTTGTAAAGAAAGCCTTAGTTCTCATAAAAAAATCCACACAGGAGAGAAGCCATTTCAATGCTTGGAATGTGGGAAAAGCTTCAGGCAGAGCGCACGCTTGACTGCCCATATCCGAACCCACACAGGGGAGAAACCATTTAAGTGCTTAGAATGTGGAAGGAGTTTCTGCCAAAGCACAAGTCTTACCACCCATATGAAAATCCACACCGGAGAGAAACCATTTAAATGTTTGGAATGTGGAAAGAGCTTCTATTATAAAATAAGCCTTACCTCCCATCAAATGTTCCACTCTGGGGAAAAACCATATAAATGCTTAGAATGTGGAAAGAGCTTCACCGGAAGCTCACACCTTGCTTCCCATATGAGGATCCACACAGGAGAGAAACCATTTAAATGCCTTGAATGTGGAAAGAGCTTCAGTGAAAGAAGAAACCTTAATTTCCATCAAAGGATCCATGCCGGGGAGGAACCATTTAAGTGCTTGCAATGTGGGAAAAATTTCAACCATAGAGTAAGCCTTACTTCCCATCAAAGAATTCACACAGGGGAGAAACCATTTAAATGCTTGGAATGTGGGAAAAGCTTCAGTTGGAGCTCACACCTTGCTTCCCATGTCAGAACCCACACAGGGGAGAAACCATTTAAATGCTCAGAATGTGGGAAAACCTTCCGCCAGAGGATACACCTCACTTCCCATCAAAAAATCCACCAAGGTGAGAATGATATGGATTTTCCTGCACCAGCTGAGTATTACAGGTTGTTACGCCTCAGTGGAGAATATAGTAAAGTTTGTTGTAGAGATAGGGAATAGGCTGAGATTTGTGTTGCTCTAATAAAAGAATTTTGTCCACTGTCTGGATTTAAAGCATCTGAAACCTCTCTTATCTTCCCCACTTTCCTTTAGCCATCTTTTTGCCTAAACAACAAGCCCTGGTGGCGCAGTGGTTAAATGCCAGTACTGCAAGCCACCACGTCGCAAGTTCGCTTCCAGCTGGCTCCAAGGTTCACTCAGCCTTCCATCCTTTCGTAGGTCGGTAAATTGAGTACCCAGCTTGTGGGGGGCAATTAGCTAACACACATTGGAAACTGTTTAATGCAGTTAGATGTGTAAATAGCTATTGCTTAAAACAATTTTTGTAAGCCACTCTGATAGCCTTGTGGCTGAAGACCGGGGTATAAATAAATAAATAAATAAATAAATAAATAAATAAATAAATAATATCTTATGCCAGTGTTTTGCCAAGGTTCTGTGGAGGTCACAGTGGCTGATGTAATCACTTTGCGTCTGGCTACGCGGACATAGCCAGATAGTTCTGCAGTTCTCCCTGCTCTCCAGACACAGAATGTTTGGGAGGATGGTTCAGTGGTTCTGTGGTATGTCAGGGGTGCAGGGCTTTGGTTGCTACAGAGGAGGAAGGGAATACCAACTTCCATAGCAACCAAAAACAGACATACGCAGTGTAAGGTTAATTTAGGCCTGCATATACCACTTATGATGCCAGCCAAAAAGCTGTTTTTAAAAAAGTCAGATTAAATGAGAAAAGATAAGAAGAGAACAAACCTCTCCTACAGTAGAGCTGCTTTTTCATTTCATAATCCCTAATTTTTATGTTTTGGGGGTGGTGGTGGTTAGTCTCGTTTCCCTACTCACCAAAATTCAGTTTGGTATTATTAGGTGGTGAGTCAGGCCACCTACTTATAACCCAGCCTTTAAGGGTTATCTCAGATTTACCATCTCTGCAAGAATGAGGCTTTACAGTAGCTTGTTGCTTCCGTCAGTGTCTGAGACGTGAGTAAACCCAACCATGATTCTAGCCTCAATGATTGCACCAAGGGGGTGAAGAACTGGAGAATAAAATCGCCCTTCCCCTAATATTGAATAAGACCGACCCATATTCTTCATGGCCTGCTTAGTTATGAATGTGTAACTAAGTAACATCTCCTGGCTCGAAACCCACCACCACCACCACCAAACCTACTTTACCAGGCAGCAGCCACACCAAGAGATGGTCTGTTCTGCTCACAATTTGGGTGCAGGAGGATGGCTTTTCCACTCCACTCCCACCAGTGAACAAGGCTGCAACAACTAATTGTGACAGGGGTCCTGCTTCTGTCACAGCCTCCCTCCGGGTGGGAGAGGGCTGGAACTGTCACTCCCTGCACCCTAGTCACCAGCACAACAGATGTCCATCTCTTGGTGTGGCTTCTGTGCAATAAAGTTGGCTTTGGAGGGCATTTACAATCATGGCAATTGCACCACGATCAGGAATACAGTGTTACTGATACAGAGCAGCTATGGGTCTGTAACAGTAGGTTACTGCAATGCCACAGTGCTAGCCTTCATCTCTCTAACTTCTCTTCCCGATATGGGATATTTGCTTCTGTTTCAGATGCTGGAGGGGCCATCCCTGGAGGTATTTCCATCCCTGGAAGTGTTAGCAGATACTCAGGCGTCCAGACTGTCCTTATGCTCGTTCCAATGTAGTTGGAAAAGCAGCTGTTTATTTTCCTGCAGTGGATTGGTGGAACAGTAGGAGAAGTGTCCAAAAACTAAGAGCTCTCTTGCTGAAAATGCTAAAGGCCCCTCCCTAAACTGCAAATCTCAGAATTCCACAGGTGGCAGCCATAGCAGTTAAAGTGGCATAATAGTGCTATGACACTATAGTGTGATAAAGCCCTTGGTGGACAAGCTTCTCAGTTGGATGGCCTTTCGGCCTTCCTTTGGGCACTCTGCTAATGGGTCTCCTCCTCAGTGATCTGTTAGCTGTTTCTGCCTTGCACATGTCTAGAGATGTATTTTGCTTTTTCATGAAGGTTGCAAGAAGGCAGAGGAAAATCACAAGTGTAAATTTCGGCAACAATCAAAAGACAGCACATACACAACCGGCCTTCTGCATACACGGATTCAACCATCCATGGATTCAACTATCCACGGCTTGAAAATATTCAAAAAATAATAATTCCAAAAAGCAAACCTTGATTTTGCCATTTTATATAAGGGACACCGTTTTACTATGACATTGTATATAATGGAACTTGAGCAACCATGGATTTTGGTATCCACTGAGGCTCCTGGCACCAAATCCCAGTGGATGCTGAGGATCCACTGTATATAGAAAAAGAGAGAATGACCCTTTTCGTTTGCTTATTTATTTGTTTTATTTATAATGCAAAGACAGAATTGAAATTCTCCCTATTGGGAGAGTATGCGCCCCAATTCCGGAACAGTATTTCCAGAGAGAGTCACATATTTTTGTCCTTTTTGTCAACATCTGTTGCTTTCACATTTGCCCTAAATAAATGTGCCGGTTGCATGGATTTGTCTTGTTTGTATAGATATGTATTTGTACAGATCTCAGTTTTAGCTCCTGAGATTTCCATTCTTGTTTGATTAATTTCCACTTAAAGGAATTTTAGCAAAAGCTGTGGTTGCAGACTGCGACTAGGTGCAGACTGTCCCATACAGTCTGCACATAGAGCACAGCTGGGAATTGTGGGACCCTCTGGATATCAAGTTATAGGCAAGGTTGTAGAGTTGGAAGGGACCACAAGGGCCATCTAGTCCAACCTCTTTGTTGCGGTTGTGTGTGCCTTCAAGTCATTTCTGACTTGTGGCAATCCTAAGGTCAACCTATCATGGGATTTTGTCAGCAAGGTTTAGCGAGGGTTTGCCATTGCCTTCCCCTGAGACTGAGAGAGTGTGACTTGCTCAAAGTCATCCAGCAGATTTCCGTGGCTGAGAGAGGATTAAAATCCTCATGTTCCAGAGTCCTAGTCCAGCACTCAGACCACTATACTATGCTTGCTGTAGTCGAACCCCTTACTGTCCTGAAAGCCACAGCTAAAAAGCACTCCTGAGAGATGCCCATCCAATGTTTAAGACCTCCAAAGAAGAAGAGTCCACAACCTCGGAGGCAGTCTATTTCACTGCCAAGCAACTCTTACGAATAAGATGTTCTTCTTAAAGTTTAAGTGAAATCTCATTGCTTGTACAGTTGGACCCCTGTATCCACTGATTCAATGTCCAATGATTCAATTATCCACAGAACACAAAAAAGCACACCTACTGTAGAGTGTTCCTACAAAATGTGTCCTCTCTAGCCATTTTCTAGGTTCTCCAAGTCAACTCTATGGTATTTTAAACTCGAAGTCCCATTATTTTCAATGGCATTCACTATTATCCATGATTTTTGGTATCCATGGAGGTCCCCTGAACCAATCCTCAGTGGATACGGGGTCCTACTGTAATTTGAATCCACTGGTTCCTGTCCTACGTCTTGTCTATACGGTTAAAAAAAAAATGAACGAGATGCGAAAGATTGACAATCTGTTCAAATGACCATTCACACAAATATGTGTCATTCGGAAGAAGGGCAGCGAAATCCACCACAAAGTCCATGTGCAGGATTTTCCGAAAAGCTCCATACAACTTCCGATTTCTGGATTTTTGGTTAAGCGAGGGGCCGGTAAGTCGGTAAGTTGATCAAATGGCGATTTTATACTTTTTTTTTTTCTTTGTGGCCGCCATCTGGCCAGGGGGTCATGCGGAGTTTAGGAGGGCTCTTTTGGCCATATAGACAGGTCGTATCATTGTGAATGCCTGCCTTTTTGGACGTGTTTGTGTTCCCCCCACCCACCCATATAGACAAGACCTAGTCTCTGGAGCAGCAGAAAGCAAGCTGGCTCCATCTTCTACATGGCATCACTTCTGATATTTAAAGATGGTGATTGCATCACCCCTCAGATTTTATCTTCTCCAAGCAAAACATAGCCAGCTCTATAAGCTTTTCCTCATAGGGTTTGGCTTCCAGACTTTTGACCAACTTGGTCACCCACCTCTGAAACACATTCCAGTTTGTCGATATCCTTCTTGAACTGCAGTGCCCAGAACTAGACACAGGATTCCAGGTGAGGTCTGACTGAAACAGAACAGAGTGGTTCTAAAATATCCCTCAGTCTGAGTATTATACTCCTAAGCTGGACCCAGTGTACTCTATACCATTAAAAAACTCCCCCCAAAACACCTGGTGGACCTCACAACAACCCTGTAAGGTAGTCCGGTGGATTTAAATTCCTCCTTATACTTCTCAGCATTCCACACTTTTCCTGGAATTGCCGAAGGTGATTCGCTCTGTTACCCTGCCGTGGATGCTGTCAGTTGGAGAGGCCCTTGTGAGGTGGTGATGCAGACTGAGTGGGTTGTGAGGTGGAGAGGGAATTTGCATGTGGGTGGTGATTGGTTGGGTGTGTTTCCAGAGCAGCCAATCAGCATGCTGGGAAAGGCAACATACCCAAGATAATTATATACAGTATATAGATTGATGCAGCTTGGAATGGGATTGGCTTTTTTTGGCTGCCGCATCACACTGCTGAATCACGTTTAGCTTGTGGTCTACTGAGACCCCTAGATCCTTTTCACATGTACTGTGGTCAAGTCATCTTTTATGCGTGCTAACGTGTACTTCACCTCACATTCTATCTCCGAGTCCTTTTCCATTTCCACAGTTCTTTGTACTGTCATGACTCCATTACAACACATATTGCCCATATACCTCAATACTGCAAGGCAGGGTTCAGAATCATGCGGCCCTGGGAATGTTATAGGACTCTAACTCCCAGTATTTGTCACCATTGGCAATGCTGATTAGAGCTGATGGGCTGTTGCTGCACTGTAGAAATACTGCTTTATCTGCCATGCATGGCTCAATGCTATGGAATTCTGGGATTTGTAGTTTTGTGAGCTATTTAGCCTTCTCTGTCTGAGAGCTTTGTTACAACAAACTACAAATCCCAGGATTCCATAGCATTGAGCCATGGTAGTTAAGGTGGTGTCAAATTGCATTATTTCTGCAGTGTGTCACCAGCCCTCCTCTTCTGATTCTTTTGACTACAGCTTCCATTCTGATTTACAACTGAGCCAAGGTATAGGAAATCTTTATTACAGTGTCTTCATCGTCTATTGTAAAGTTATTTAAGGTTATGCAAAGTGGGGCCTAAATACCGTGGATGGCAGCAAATCTTGGAAGCTAAGCAGGGTCAGCTTTGGTTAGCGCTTGGATGGGAGACTGCCCAGGAGGATCAGGTGCTGTAGGCTGCATTTCAGAGGAAGCAACTGGCCAAGCCACCTCTGGAGTATTCCTTGCCTAAGAAAACCCTCTAAAATTCAAGTCTATAGGTGACTTGAAGGCACCCACATACACACACACCATCAGTGGTCACAACTTCCCCACACCATTTCCTGCACATTGGAAAGCCATTGTGTGGAAGCCATTGAGGGGCCATTAAGCAAAAGCCCCCCCCCCAGGGCCAAAAGGGGAGGAACCTAAGCTGTGCAGGAAGCTTTCCTGTTGGCTGGGCTTTTGGAAATTAGGTGTCAGGTGGGTATATAGAAAAGCAGCAACAAGTGTGGCCATTTTACCCCCTAGCCTTGGCATTGGGAGGTCTCACCTCTGGGCTGCAAGGAGCCATTGGGGAAAAGACGGCCTTGTATTGGAGGGATGCAGCTCAGGTGAGTCTTGAGATTGGGAGAAGATTTTCTCCTCTTGATGAACCCCTCCCTTCAATGTAACCCCTCAAATTCTGCCTCCATTGCACCCCCAACCCTTGTGTGGCTGGCACCTTCACTCCAGTGTTTGGTAAAGTTTTATTATTTAGGGACTGCAACTCCCAGTATCCGTCTAGCCAGCCTGGCCATGCTGACTCATGGATTCTTCTGAGAGGTGAGCCCTATAAAATCTTAGATGTTGGACTACAAATCCCAAACCCCAGGGCCCCCCAGCCAGCATTTGGCCCTGACGCCTGAGGGCTGCTTTGGTTGGGTATTCCTGCATGGGAGGGGGTCGGACTGGGTGCCCCTTGTGTTCTCTTCCAACTCTTATGATTCTATGATTTCTGGAAGTTGTAAAAAGTTTTTAAAGACTAAAACTCCAAGAATCCCCTCGCCAAAGGTCTTCCCTCATTCAACGCGACCATTCTAGCAGGGGTATGCCGAGTCTTTTAAAAAAAATCACTTTATGGACTATAATTACCAGAATCCCCTAGATACATTGGGTGGACTGGGAGATTTCTGGAAGCCATCATCCAGTAAAAATTTACTTTTCTAAGCTCTGCCTTAACCTTTTCTCTCGGTTAGCCCTCGCCCCTTTATCTTTTTGAATCTCTATACTACCCAGAAGAAGTAGAAGGCATATAGCGCATTTGAAAGACTTTATAAGGGTCTGGAGTAATAAACACCTGAGGCAAAGCACAAAAATCAGTGTGTATAGAGCCATTGTACTGTCTATTCTCCTTTATGGTTCAGAAACATGGGTCACCTATCGCCAACACTTATGACTCCTCAAACGCTTTCATCAGTGCTGTATACACACAATCCTAAATATACACTGGACTGACTATGTGACAAATGTTGCTGTCCTTGAGCCAGCAGGGATCACCAGCATTGAGGCCACAGTTGCGCTGGGCAGGGCACGTTTCTAGGATAGAGGACCATCACCTCCCCAAAATAGTACTCTACGGTGAACTTGCCATGGGTCAGCGTAAGAGGGGCGCTCCAAAAAAGCGATACAAGGACTCCCTGAAACAACATCTCAGGCTCGGCCAAATTGATCACCAACAATGGTCCACCCTGGCCTCACATCGGGAGGCATGGAGATGCACTATCCACAATGCTGCAGCCTTATTTAAGAACTCACGCCGAACAAGTCTTGAAGAGAAACGACAACGCAGAAAGAATCACAACCCAAAAAATCACCCAAGGAGACCTTCTGCTGTGCTTTCTGTAACCGGACTTGTTTATCTCAGATTGGCCTTTTTAGTCATCAGCGGGCTTGCAGAAAGCACAGGATGAATCCTTCCTGAATCTTCGTTTGCAAAGAAAAGCCAGAGAGAGATAAGGGACACCATTTTGCTATGCCATTGCATATGGCGGGACTTGAGTATTCACAGATTTTGGTATGTACAGGGTGTCCTGGAACCAAACCCCAGTGAATATGAAGGGACAGCTGTACTTTGTTATCAGAAAATATGGTCCCAGAGGTAGAAATCACAGGGAAAGAACAGAGATAGGTTCCTACACCACACACACACACACACACACACACACACATAAAGCTTTCAACAAACCTTTTATTCAAAACTGAAAAATGCATACATAAAATGAAACAGCGAGGGCAGGTAAGCATAGCTTAAGTAAACAGAAATATTTTGAACCTTCTAGAGACCACTTGAAAGTTCTTCCCAAAATGCACCCAGGGATAGGGTTCTTCCCCCTCTTTCATTACAGTTTCTATTTTTCTTGTTGTTGTTGTTGTTGTTGTGTGCCTTCGAGTCCTTTCTGATTTTTGGTGACCCTAAGGGAATCTACCAGAGAGTTTTCTTGGCAGAATTTGTCCAGAGAGGATTTGGTCTTGTCTTCCTCTGACGCTAATGTGACTTCCGGGGTTCTATGGCTGAGCTGGGATTCGACCCCTGACCTCCCAGTGTCCTAGTCCAACAATCAAACCCCTTTTCATAGGATTTTTATTTAGGAAATATTTTCTTAGGATTTCTTAATGAGACAAAAATGATTTTTAAAAATTATGCAAAGGAAGAAAGAATACTTCTGGTATATATTTTTCTTCTTCCTCATTTGCAGTCACAAATACCTAAGAAAATTCACCACACAATATTAATCATGCTATGTTTAAAATTTTTAAAGTTATATTTTTATTTTATTTTATTTTTGTGCTCTGTTCCCAGTCACGTCACAACTATGGGTGTGTGTTTGGGTGTGTGTAGACTAATATTTCTGTCTGCACAGATCCTCTCTGCACACCTCCAGCAAGATGCAAACTTGTGAAACTATCATCATCATCATCATCTTTATTTCTTACCCACCTCTCCTCATGGATCGAGGCGAGGAACAACACATCCACACAAAACAGTATCAACTAAAGTACATCTTGGTTAAACATACATAAATACATAAACACACAATATCACGTTAAAAGAACAAATAAAACCAGTACTGTACAGTTGTCCCTTCATATTCATTGGGGTTTGGTTCCAGGACCCCCCATGGATACCAAAATCCATAAATACTCAAGTCCCATTATATGCAATGGCATAGCAAAATGGTGTCTCTTACATAAGACGGCAAAATCAAGGTTTGCTTTTTGGATTATTATTTTTTAAAGAATATTGTCAAGCCGTGAATACTTAAATCCGTGGATACCAAATCCATGAATACAGAGGGACAACTATACATGTTAAAATGGTTTAAAATTAACAGTTTAAAAGTTATCTGGATAGGCCTGCACTTTTCTTCCCCCGCATGAGCTTTGCTTTGAAAAGCAGTGTGAAGAATTTCGTGCTTTTGGTGGGTAAGATAAAGGTATCACCACGGCTTCCAGCAGGGGGAGCAAAGACGCAGGACTGGCTTGAACGGAGCTCCGTGGGGGCCAGTCATTCAAGGGCGGTAAGTGGGGTCTTTTTTGGAAGACCACCACGACCCAAATATCTGGGAAGATAGAGGAGGTTTAGGGGCTCGCATTAGTGCTATTTTGTGTTCTGGGGGATAAGGGGAAGGTATTCCCCCCGCTGGTTACATACAGCACTCTGAGCAGCCTTTACTGTTCTTGAAGCCACAGGCACTTAGTCTTTATTTCTCCCCCTAATTTAAAGAGCAGAAAACTAAAGTTCTGGGAAAGAAAGCAACCCAAAAGGGTTCGGGTAAACTTCCAGCACTAAACCTTCCTTCTGAATTCAAATAGTCAACTATTGAAGGAGTGAAAAGGAAAATACCCAATTATCCAAATTGGAAGTAATAGGGAGAAATAAATAAGACTTGGCCATTGTGGCAGACTAAAGCTACAAAGTGGTGGCAGACCAAGACTATAAAGACACAGAATTAGACCTAGACACGATCCAAGAGAATTCGGTGTTGTTTTTCTTTTTTGGGGGGAGGAAAATCGCTGGAGTACTGGTACAAACTATTAAGATACAAAGTAACTGCGTAGGTGAGTTTCACTACGCAGTAGTTTGATACGGGCTTCGAGAGAGAGTGGGGAGAGAAACGGACAGCTGGGATTGATCGGGATCAAGAGGTGTGAGGCGGAGTCAGACGGAGGTGGGGCCAGGCGGGGCCAGACGGAGGAGATGTAGGAGCTGGAAAAAGGAGGACAGATCGATGGTTGGTGCAAGAGCAGAGCGGAGCTGGAAAGGAGCGTGTTTCAGGAAATTTGCATGCAGTCGGGTGGACAGAGAGATCGGTTGGGAGTGACTGGAGACAACAGACGGTAGGAGAGAGGGACAGACGGATAGGGGTACGGAGCGATTTTTGAGTCGCTGAAAGAGTGTGACGGAGACGGAGGGAAGGAGCAGACGGAGAGGGGCGGTTCAAAGGATCCAGGAACGGAGCGGAGTGGCTGGAAAGGAGGAGGAGCGGGGACAGACGGGGCAGGACGACGTAGATGGACACAGACGGACAGATGGGCAGGAGGATTCAGACGGACTGGAGAGTGAGACAGAGGGAACAGGACGGAGTGGCTCCAAGTCAGATTGAGCCGGCAGAGAGATAGAGAAAGACTAACTGAGCTGAGATCTAGGCACGAAGGAGTGTTTACCCCGGGGGGAGAACCAGACAGTAGAGATTGAAATTAGTGTGCTTGAAAGAATGAATGAATAAGGCTCTAGACTAAAAATTAAATATATGCCCAATACGGTCTCTATTGGAAGAAGAGAAGTGGTGGAAAGGTTTCTTTTCACGAACCTCTCAATAGCATATTGTATATTGTACACTGCATATTGTATTCTGTTCCTTTTTCTGTCCTTTTCCCCTTTTGAGTATACTGTATTAATTCAACAGAGTATTAAATAGCAGAAGGAGTTTGGGTACGAAGCAAGAATTTGGGAGCTCATAGCTTATAGCTCCTTTACAAATCCAGTTTAAGAAACAAAATTAAGGTACACAAAACAAATTAAAACGTTAAAAATAACTTGGGTACAGGGGAGTGGAGTGCAGTTGATGGCTTCTGGGCTTAGACCTAGGGCTTACACAGTGTCTGCAACATTAACAATATCGAGAAGAGGCTCTACAGAGATGGCGCCTAAACAGGTTGACATCAATGCACAAATCCTGGAAGAATTAAAATCTTTTAAGAGGGAGATAAAACAGGATTTAAGAGAACTGAAACGAGATATGAGACAGGACTTTGAGAAGATTACAAAGAGATTGGATAAGATGGCAACAGATATAAAGGACACAAAGGATGATGTAGACAAAGTTAAGAGTAGGACAACAGTCCTAGAGTCTCAAACGGAAAAACTGAGTAAGGAAGTGGAAAAGGAAAGACAAGCCACCCTCATACAAGAAATCAGGTACAGAGAGAAATGTGTGAAACTAAGAGGGCTCCCGGAAAAAATGTACGAAAATCTGCAAGACAGGATAATACCTCCGTTAGCTAACTATATTAACGAACCAGAGGAACATCTGAGACAGGAGGTGGATAAAATATTTAGAGCAAATTCGGCAATTGCAAAAGAACGGAACTTACCAAGAGACATAGTGTTGGTATTTACAAGAGCTAAATATAGAGACAATATTATTCAAAGAAATTACACTGATAAGTTAATACTAGAAAGAAAGGAAATTCAGATTTATAAAGATACTCCAGTGGAAGTCCTGAAGAAAAGACAGGAATACAGACCACTTACACAAACGTTGATAAGATTGGGCATAAACTACAGATGGGAAAGAATTGAAGGCGTCTCATGTACATACAGACAGAAGAAGTATAAAATAAACACCTTAGAGAAGGCAACAGAATTCAGGAGAAAATTGGAAGATGAAGAACAAAAATACCAACAGAAGCGACGCAGGAGACAAGAGGACAGGTGGGACAACAGTGGAAAGAAAGAGAGAAATAGCAATGAAAATAAGGATGAAGAGGAAAAAATCAAAGAAAATGTACAGACAACTGAGGGAGATATGCAGCTACAAGAAGACGATAAGGAAAGTGGAGAAGGGGAAGGAAGGAGGGAGAAGAACAAGCGGATGAGGAGGAAGAGGAGGCTGACGATTCGGAATGACACTCTTAAACATAACTTCATGGAATGTCAAAGGGCTGAATACACACAAAAAAAAGAAGACAGGTATACCACCTCTTGGAAAAAAATAAATCTGAGATAATCTGTTTGCAAGAAATAAGGATATGTCAGAAGGATAGCAAATATATAAAGAATAAAAAATTGGGACAAGAATTCTTTTCACTAGCTCAAAATAAAAAAAAGGGAGTCGCAATATATGTGGATAGAAAATACGACGCGAAACAAATAATTAATGATAACGAAGGACACATGCTAGGTTTAGAGCTTAACCTCCCTACTATGAAAATCTGTTTGTTGGCTATTTATACCCCAATAGAGGAAAAACAAAAGTTCTTTAAGAAACTACAAGAAGAAATGGGGAAATTAGAAAAAGGAACTATAATTCTTACAGGTGACTTTAATGGGGTATTGGATGCAAGACAGGATCGTTTGGGGGCGAAAAACGAAAGACAGGGAAGACTACCAAAAGTATGTTTCCAGATAATGGAAGAATTTAATCTTGAGGACCTCTGGACAAGAAAATATCAACTTGAGAAAGGCTATACTTTTTATTCAGAAGTACATAACACGATGTCGAGGATAGACATGTTTTGGGTATCAAAGAACTTGCTTCCAAAAATAAAAAACATGGATATTATACCCAAACTAATATCGGATCACAACCCGATAAAAATGAGCATGGTATTACCCTGGAGGGAATACACCTGGAGATTAAAGGAACACCTGTTAAAAGATACAAAATTTGTGGATAAAATTAAGAACAATATCAAACTATACTTTTGTGAAAACAAGAAAGAGGACATTAAAAGATCTATTATCTGGGACGCATTTAAAGCGACAATTCGGGGCCTGCTGTTACAAAAGGGAGCCGAGATAGCCAGAATGGAAAGGCTAAAGAATCAAGAGCTTCTACAAGAATTAAAGACTTATGAGGATAAACTAAGGAAAGAACCCCAGAACTCAATTATACAGAAAGAAATAAACATAATAAAGAAGAAGATTAACTCCAAAATGGTAGTGGAAATTGGAAATAAATTAAAAAAAATAAAACAGAAACAATTCGAATCGGCGAACAAGGTAGGGAGGTGGCTCTCTTATAAACTAAAAAAAGAAAGAGATAAGCAAGGAATTACAGAAATCAATGAAGGAGGGAAAGTATTAACGTCCCAAAAAGATATTGAAGGGGCATTCCTTAAATTTTACACTTCATTATACAAAGCAAAAAACCAGGACGACAACTGGAATAAAGAATTAGCACAATACATAAAGGATAATACTTTTACACTTCTAACGGAATCCCAGAGAGCGGACCTCACAAAGGAGTTTGAAACGGAAGAGTTAATGCTTGCTATTAAGAACCTAAGGAGTGGGAAGGCACCAGGACCAGATGGGTTCACTGAAGTATTTAACAAAACATTTGGAAGTGAAATTACACCTCACCTGATAGAAGTGATAAATCGGATCCACATAGATGGAATGCCGGAGACATGGAAGAGAGCAAACATTGTTATGATTCTGAAGGAAGGGAAAGATGGAACAGACGTGAAGAACTACCGCCCGATTTCACTCCTAAATGTAGACTACAAACTCTACGCTACTATGATGGCAAGCAGACTAAAGAAGATATTAAAAAAGGTTATCCACACAGATCAAAACGGTTTTTTGCCAGGAAGATCCCTATCTACTAACATACGAACTGTACTAAGTATATTAGAATTCTTAGAGAAAAACAATGAAAGGAAGGCTGCAATAATTTTCGCTGATGCGGAAAAAGCGTTTGATAATATAAACTGGAACTGTATAATCCAAATGATAAAAGAACTAGGATTTGGACAGTTTATAACAACGAATATAGAAAAGATCTACGCAGAACAAAAGGCAAACATCATAATAAATGGAGAAAAAACAAAGGAGATAGAGATCCAAAAAGGAACTAGACAAGGCTGCCCTTTGTCACCGCTATTGTTTATCACAGCATTGGAGTTCCTAATGAATAAAATCAGAAAAGATAGGAGGATTCGAGGCTTAAAAATTAAAAACCAGGAGTACAAAGTCATGGCCTTTGCAGACGACTTGGCTATTGTGTTAGAGGACCCCTTGGAGAGCACAGAGGTACTAATTAGAATAACGGCCGAATTTGGGAACTTTGTAGGTTTCAAAATAAACAAAGATAAAACCCTAATCTTACCAAAAAACATGACGAAAAAAGAGCAAGCAAAATTGGAAGAAATATCAGAATACAAAATAGAAAAAAAGTGAGATATTTAGGGATTTGGATATCCAATAGAAACCTCGATCTTTTTGATAACAATTACAAGAAAATTTGGAACAAAGCAAAAGAAGAATTAAATAAATGGGGAAGATTAAATCTTTCACTGTTAGGCCGCATAGCTACAATAAAAATGTCGATACTCCCCAAATTCTTGTTCTTGTTTCAAAACTTACCAATCCTGACTAATGAAAAGCCATTTGGAATCTGGAAAAGCGGTGTAAGCGACTTTATTTGGGCTGGACGTAAGCCAAGGATAAAGTGGCAGACACTGCTAGAACAACCAGAAAGAGGAGATACAGCCCTGCCGGACTTAAGGCTGTATTATAGAGCTTGCTGTATGATTTGGACCGAAGACTGGATTAAATTGGAGAATACAAAATTATTGGTGTTGGAAGGAGCTGATTTAAGATTCGGTTGGCATGCGTATCTGGGATACAATAAAGCAGCGGTCCATAAAGATTTCCAAAACCATATAGTGAGGAAAGCTCTGTTTCAAAATTGGAAGAAAGTCCAGCTGGCATTTTTCAATAAACTACCAAGTTGGCTGTCACCAGTGGAGGCGTTCATGGGCAGATGGGGACAAACTGGAACAAAAAACAGGTGGATCACGTATGCCGACTTGACTAAAAAGGGAGGGGAAAGAACAAGTGAAATTAAAACAAAAGAAGAATTGAGAGAAGAAGGGTGGGAATTAAATTGGCTAACATATCAGCAGATAAATAAAAGATTCAAAGAAGATAAAGAAACCACAGGTTTTCTAGAGGAGAAGACAGAAGTGGATAAAATTATTTGGGGAGACGGAAGAAAAAAGATAACTAAATTCTATAACTTATTTTTATCAAGGCAACTGGAAAAGGAAACAGTTAGAGATGCCATGATTAAATGGGCGAGAGATGTGGAAGAAGAGATAACTATGGAAGAATGGGAAATGGCCTGGAAACAGACAAAAAAGTTTACAGCGTGTCAAGCACTCAAAGAGAACTATTTGAAAATCAGCAACCGATGGTATTTAACACCAGTAAAATTGAATAAAATATTTGGAGGTAGGGGAAAAACATGCTGGAAATGTGAAAAAGCAATAGGTACCTCAAAGCATGTATGGTGGCAATGCCCGGTCATTCAAAAATACTGGAAAAAAGTGCATGGAATAATTCAAAAAATATTTAATATACAATTTAGCTTCAATCCGAAGCTCTATTTGCTGAATATAACATCAATGTTGGAAGCAGACCAAATGAGAAGACACTGGAGAATACTATTATATCTTAGTACGGCGGCGCGTTTGGCTTTGGTTGCAGGATGGAAAGATAAAGAAACACCCAAAATAGATCTATGGTTAGAAAAGGCATTGGAAATGAGAGACAATGATATATTGACCCATATATTGAATAAAAAAGCGACAGAGAATCTTGAAAAGGAGTGGTCTCCACTAACGAACTACTGTAAAAAAAGATGGAACATGAGTATGAGCCTAGAAATATAGGAAAAATGGGGTGGGAAGGTGGACATTAGACGAAATGATGTTCTTTTACATCAAAGATTAGGGAGACATAACTTAGGGGAGTCAAGGGAAGTTAAAACGAAAAATACAAGATAGAAACCCCTTTGAGTTACGGAACAGAGGAAGTCAAGGTTTTTAACTTAGAGTTTAAGTTTCTTATGAAGTAATATGCAACGGTTAATGTATAAAACTTTTGTAAAAAATTAATTAAAAAAAAGGTATCACCACATTGGATCCTTTTGGGTTCAATCCTTTCTAAAATCTCTGTGGACAGGATTGGTTCTTTATTAAAAAAAAATGCTGAATGCACCATAAACCAGGGGTGGAAATAATGCAGCCCTCCAGATGTTGTTAGACTGCAAGGCCCAGCAGCCAGAATAACTAATGGTGAAGAATGCTGTGAGGTGTAATCCAATTAATTCTGGAGGGCTGCATGAATCTCCCCTCTGCCATAAACTTTCCTTTGAGAGCAGTTCCCATGCTGAGTCCATCTTCCCTTCCAAGCAGGTTTGTATGACAATCAGGATTGTCATACTTTTCCCCCTAGCAAAGTACAAGTCAGATCTCCATATCCACAGACTTACCGCGGATATTGGAAACTGAGGATAACAGCAAACCTTATTAAAATAAAGGAATTCCTATAAAAACATACCACAGAGTTGCACTGGGGGACCTAGAGGAGGTCTAGAGAGAATGCCTCTCTAAGCATTTTCCGGCATGACTCGATATGGTATATGATCCCTCAGAGCGTGGTGGGGTCTCCTTCCTTGGAGGTCTTTAAGCAGAGGCTGGATGGCCATCTGTCAGGGATGCTTTGATTGTGATTTCCTGCATGGCAGGGGGTTGGACTGGATGGCCCTCGTGGTCTCTTCCAATTCTGCAATTCTATGATTCTATGTTCCTATTTTGTGTCCCATGGGTTACTGAAAAAATAGATATGGGTTCCATGGATATGGGGGTCCAACTGTACCTCATATCCAGTGGCCAATACAAAAGGACTCCCATATTCATTGGGGATTGGTTCTGGGTGTGTGTGGATGCTGAAGACCATGGATAATAGCAAACTCCATTGAAAATAATGGGACCTCCAATTTAAAATACCAGAGTTGCCTTGGAGGACCTAGAAAATGGCTAGAGTAGACACATTTTCTTGGAAGAATCTATGGTAGGTGTGCTGTTTTGTGTCCCATGGATAATTGAATCAGTGGATACGGGGGTCCTACTGTATCCATGGGGGTAATGAGGACTGTAAGAGGGGCCCTCTGCTGTGTCCCACCAGTAAGAACAATAAGTGGTGTGAGGATGTGGGAGAAGGCTTTCTCTGCTGTGGCACCCCAATTATGGCATGCCCTACCCTTTGTTTACATGTATTGGTCAGTTTGTTTTATATTATATATACATATATATTGCTGTTTTATATTTGCCCACATATATTGGTCAGTCTCTTTTATTTGTATATTTTCTTGCTGTTTTAAACTATATCATTGTTGTTTGGTTTTGGAGGGGGTAGCTATCTGGATAATTTATTTTGCAATTATATTTTATAGTTTTATGTTTATGTTTATTATTCCTTCCTTTCTTCTGTGTGTGTTTATGTATATACTTATTTTAGATTATATGCCTTTGGCAGGACCCAATGTTTTGTTTTGTTTGCTTATTTTAATGTAAAGTGCCATGTACATAGATGGCACTACAGCTGTCCCTTCATATTCGCTGGGGTTTGGTTCCAGGACCCCCGTGGATACCAAAATCTGTGAATACTCAAGTCCCATTATATGCAATGGCATAGCAAAATGGTGTCCCTTATATAAGATGACAAAAGGTTTGCTTTTTGGATTAGTATTATTTTTTAAAGAATATTTTCAAGATTTAGCTGTGTCAAATAATCTTTAACTGCATGCTGTACTTCTTCTTAATAAATTATTTTGTATTATACACCTAGAATTGTCAGAATGAAAACGGGAGAGGGCTCTTGTGCCTTTAATGGTTGTGTAGAAGGGAGGATTTCAACCAGGTAACAAGCAACACCTGCTGAAATTCCCTCTTCTACACAACTATTAAAGGTACAGAAGCCGTCTACAGTTTTCACTCTGGCAACTCTATATACACTTCTGTCTCTGTAACACTACACTAGTGCTATTGGTTGAGTTCAGAAACGTGGTTACCTGTGCTGTCTGCACTGACTCAACCGGACTTGTTTATCTTGGATTGGCCTTTTTAGTCATCAGCGCGCTTGCAGAAATCTTCGTTTGCGAAGAAAAGCCAGAGAGATTTGCATATAGGTTAATGAGATATAGGCCAAATCCACACTACACAAATAATCCCTTTTGAAACAGGAGTATTTGCCATGGCTCCGTCCTATGGAAACTTGAGATTTGTACTTTGGTGAGGCACCAGTACTCTTTGGCAGAGAGGGCTAAAGACCTTGTTGGCATCTATTGGGCCACCTGGGGGAGGGTGTCCCATAAGTGGGATGCCATAGCAGGGAATTACTGAGAGTTCATCTCCAAAGACATGTAGAGACAAGGGAGGAGGAAGAGAGCAAGAGAGCTCCTTTCCTCAACTTCCCAATGGGAAGATGCTTTCATCTTCTGGTAAACAGTTGGGCTTCCTTGGGTTTGTGGATGGGGTGGGACTTGACATGGGTCCACTCAGAGGAGGCTCTATTCCAGGGAACCTCCTTCCCTTGGGAGGCGGGGGCAGGACGCTGGTCCTTTTGTTACCCATTCAAACAAAAGTCCCTTTTACCCATTTCTTGAGCTGGAAAAGACCACAAGGGCCATCCAGTCCAACCCCCTGTCCTGCATGAATACACAATCAATGCACCCTTGACAGATGGCCATCCAGCCTCTGTTTAAAGACCTCCAAAGAAGGAGACTCCACCATACTCCCAGGCAGTGTATTCCACTGCCAAACAGCCCTTACTGTCTAGAAGTTCTTCCTAAGGTTTAGGTGGAATCTCTTTTCCTGCAGGTTGAGTCCATTGCTCCATCTCCTAGTCTTTGGAGCAACAAACAAGCTTGCTCCATCTTAAATATGACATCCTTTCAAATATTTAAACATTGCTATCATGTCACCTCTCACCCTTCTCCAGGCTAAACATACCCAGCTCCCTAAGCTGCTCCTCATAGGGCATGGCTTCTAGACCTCCTACCATTTTGGTCGCCTTCCTCTGGACATGTTCCAGTTTGTCAATACTTTTCTTGAATTGTGGTGCCCAGAACTGGAAACAGTATTCCAGGTGAGGTCTGGCCAAAGCAGAATAGAGTGGCACTATTACTTCCCTTGATCTAAACACTATATTGTTATTGATGCAGCCTTGAACTGCATTGGCTTTTGTAATGGCCACATCACACTGCTGACTCATGTTCAGTTTGTGGTCCACTAAGATTTAGATCCCTTTTGCATGTGAGTGCCATCAACCCAGGTGTCACCCATCCTATAACTTTTTTTTTATTTTTTAATTTTTTTATTTATTTAGTTATTTATACCCCACTCTTTAGCCACAAGGCTATCAGAGCGGCTTACAAATTGTTTTAAGCAATAGCTATTTACACATCTACACTGCATTAAACAGTTTCCAGTGTGTGTTAGCTAATTGCCCCCACAAGCTGGGTACTCAGTTTACCAACCTACGAAAGGATGGAAGGCTGAGTGAACCTTGGAGCCCACTGGAATCGAACTTGCAATGTGGTGGCTTGCAGTACTCGCATTTAACCACTGCACCACCAGGGCTGTGCATTTCATTTTTACCACCCAAGTGTAGTATCCTACATTTCTCCCTGTTGAATTTCATTTTGTTAGTTTTGGCCCAGCTTTCTAATCTGTTAAGGTCATTTTGAATTCTGATCCTGTTCTCTGGGGTATTAGCCACCACCACCCCTAATTTGGTTTCATCTGAAAACTTGATAAGCATGCCCTCAATTCCCTCATCCAAGTCATTGATAAAGATGTTGAATAGCACAGGGCTCAGGAGAGAACCCTGTGGCACCCCACTGTTCACTTCTCTCCAAGATGAAGAGGAGCCATTGGTGACTACCCTTTGGGTTTGGTCAGTCAACCAGTTACAAATCCACCTAACAGTCACATTGTCTAGCCCTTATAGAGATGAGACACTGGTCCTGTTGCTCCTTCAACCCAAAGTCCATTTCCCCCATTTCTGCCTGACCCCCTCCCTATCTGCATTTATCTTCAAGCAAAGACTCCTCTCTCCCAGAAACAAACAAACAAACACACACACACACACCTAATTGCATTGCTACCTCTCCTCCGTTTCCCCATCAATCCCACCAGGTCTCCCCCCCCCCCTGCCTCTGAAGGAACTGCAACACAGCTGGACTCCTGAGGCTGCCTTGGCTTGAAAGAAGAGGTAGGATGGGGAGGGGAACTTTAGGGGATGGATGCCTCAGATCCCTCCCTTAATTGCTAGTTGCCTCTCTAGGACTCAACAGTCAGTCACTTTAATCCTTTCTGAGGAGCTCCTGGATCAAAACAAGGAGGTCTTGTGGGGAAGTGTTGCCAGGTTGTCAAAACAGCAAAAAAGGGACAGTGGGAATCCACCCAATGCAGGATAGACAGCAAGGAAGCAGCTCCGAAGAAGTTTGTGCATTGATTTTGGTTAACCTAAGCTATGCATTTCTCTGTAAAAATAATATACAGTAGGACCCCTGTATCCACTGAGTCAAAGAATCATCATAGAATCATAGAACTGTAGAGTTGGAAGAGACCACGAGGGCCATCCAGTCCAACCTCCTGCCATGCAGGAAATCACGATCAAAGCATCCCCGACAGATGGCCATCCAGCCTCTGTTTAAAGACCTCCAAGGAAGGAGACCCCACCACGCTCCGAGGGAGTGCGTTCCACTGCCAAACAGCTCTTACTGTCAGAAAGTTCCTCCTTTTTGACAGTAAGAGCTGTTCAGCAGTGGAACGCACTCCCTTGGAGCGTGGTGGGGTCTCCTTTCTTGAGTCATTATCCACTGATTCAGTTATCCACAGGACACAAAATAGCACACCTACCATAGAGGCTTTCTAGAAAATGAGTCCTCTCTAGCCATTTTCTAGGTCCTCCAAGGCAACTCTATGGTATTTTAAACCAGAAGTCCCATTATTTTCAATGATGTTTGCTATTATCCAGTTTTCAGTATCCAAAGCCCTGCCCAGAAGCAATCCCCAATGGATATGGGGTCCTACTGTATTGTCTGCATCAGTGGTTCTTAACCTTTTCTTTACCAGGGACCCTCCTTTAAATAGCTTTTATTGCTGTGGACCCCCAAGACTTAACTCAAGATTTAAAATCCTAACAACAACACCTGGTGATGATACTAATAATAGAATTACACCATCCATTAAACCTTCCCTCAGAGGCACTGGAGAGGGAGGGAAGACTTTTCTCCTGCTTCTCCCTGCAAGTTTTGGGCTGGAGCAGATTGAATGGAAATGTGCAGGCCAAGCCAGCCAGCCTTTGCCTTGGCTCCTGTCACATGGCTGCTTCACTGTAGGGAGGAGGTGGGCTGAGCAGACTTCAAGCCTTGACAGACCCCCTGTTAGAACATGGACCCCTGGTGGTCCATGGACCCCAGTTTAAGAATCACTGGCCTACATTCCTAAATCACATGATGCACATGTGTCTGTCTTTATGAAGGGCCCACATAAATATGGTTTGTGTGTGGTTTTTGGCATCTTGTTCAGCCTATGTAAATGAAAAAGGTTTCCAGCCTTCAAACAGGAGACATTTTTATACGGTGGGCTATTGGTACCTGCTGGGGTTTGGTTCCAGAACCCCCTGAAGATAACCAAAATCCATGGATGTTCAAGCACCATTATATACAATGGCGTAGTAAAATGGTGTCCCTTGCCTTGTATGGTATGCTTTTTGGATTTCTGTGCCAATAATGTTTTTTTGATCACACTGAAACTGTTGGTCACTGTGTCTGAAAATTCAAGTACAGTTGTCCCTTCATATTCACTGGGGTTTGGTTCCAGGACCCCTGTGGATACCAAAATCTGTGAATACTCAAGTGCCATTATATGCAATGGCATAGCAAAATGGTGTCCCTTATATAAGATGGCAAAATCAAGGTTTGCTTTTTGTATTATTATTTTTTAAAGAATATTTTCAAGCCGTGAATACTTAAATCTGTGGATACGGAGGGACAACTGTATATGACATTCAGGGACTTTAGTGAACCTTCCAAACTATCAGGGAACTCTATGGCTTTAACCCACTTATACTGTCCCCTGTACTAAAAAAATAAAATAAAAATGCCTGCATGAAAGTGATTCTATCAGGGTACATCACATTGAAACTTTTGCTTTAAGTCTAGGTATTATAATACTTTCTTAAATTGACTTTTTTTATAAAGTTTGCCTCAACAAAGGAAGAGGTGAGGAGACAATCCCATTCATATCCCTTTCTTCTAGGAAATCACATTCAGCCAAAGGGGTGAAAAAAAATCCCTTACTGATTTTGGGGTCTGAGACTGGGTTAGATGATCATGGGAGGTTTTAAAGAAGCAACTATTGTCACCTGGTCAAAACCAGTGCAAGGTCTCTTGGAATCAGTTGCAAAAGCCAAGGAATGACACTTTCTGCGTTCAAATGGTACAGGCTGGCCAAAGGTAATGGCACCTGCTTCTCCAGGAGCAAGGCAGGGAGGCGAATGCTCTCATTTTTAAAATATATTTTAACTTTATTACATCAATCTTTGATTATTACATTTTGTTGAATGAAAAAAAATAACAGCAGAAATACAAAATAACATGAGAGAAATATCACAAGACTGTTTGTGAAAGTTGTATCAGAAGAAAACAGCGAGTTGACATATTTAACCCCATCAAGTAGATTAACTAGGACAACAGATCATTCCGAAAGTTACTATAAATTATGGGGGATAATAAATGATATTGTTACTCTTGGGCTATGCAGCAAAAGGCTACAAAGTTTCATGAAACAAGTAATTTATCTGGTCATTTCTTTTTTAAAAAAAATATTGAATGTTTATTCATTTTGTACATTTAAATTCACAAGCAAGAACAAGAACAAAACCACTGTTTCCATATCAAGGGAAATAATAGTCCCACTATATTCTGTGTTGGTCAGGCCTCTTCTGGAGTCCTGCATTCACTTCTGGGTGCCTCATGTTAAGAAGGATACAGACAAGTTGAGTGGGTTCAGAGAATGACAAGAAGGATGATAATGAGAAGAACAAAACATATGAGGAAGGGTTGAGGGAGCTGTGTATGTTAAACCTGGTGAAGAGAAGACCGAAGGGGGACCTGGTTGCATTCTTTAAATAAAGGGTGCAGATTTGTCTTAGCTGCCCCAGAGGTTAGGACCAAGTCTAATGGTTTGAACTTACAGGAGAGTAAATTTAAACATGAGAAGGAACTTCTTGATGTTAAGAGCAGGTCAGCAATGGAACCAATTATTTAGAGAGGTGGTGGGGTCTCTTTCCCTGGGAGTCTTACAAAAAAAGGCTGGACAGACTCCTGATGGGGATACTCTAAATGAAGTTTGTGCACTGAGTGTGGGGTTGGGCTTGATGATCTATTGGGCCTCTTCCCCCCCCCCCCGGCTTTTCTTCGCAAACGAAGATTCAGAAAGGACTCATCCCATGCTTTCTGCGAGCGCGCTGATGACTAAAAAGGCCAATCCAAGATAAACAAGTCCGGTTGCAGAAAGCACAGCAGAAGGTCTCCTTGGGTGATGTTTCCAGGTTGCGATTCTTTCTGCGTTGTCGTTTCTCTTCAAGACTTGTTCGGCATGAGTTCTCAAATAAGGCTGCAGCATTGTGGATAATGCGTCTCCAAGCCTCCCAATGTGAGGCCAGGGCGGACCATTGTGGGTGATCAATTTGGCCGAGCCTGAGATGTTGTTTCAGGGAGTCCTTTTATCGTTTTTCTGGAGCGCACCTCTTCCAACTCTATGGTTGCACGATTCTATGATTAAGGAGTTTTACTTCCAAACTGGTAGACTCCCACAAGATGATCAATATTGCAATTATCTCCTTGGCTGAAAAGTTCATTTAATTTCTCCACTTCTGTCTTAGAATCATAGAGTTGGAAGAAACCACAAGGGTCATCTAGTCCAACCCCCTGCCTTGCAGGAATAAACAATTAAAGCATTCCCGACAGGTGGTCACCCAGCTTCTGTTTAAAAACCTCCAAAGGAGACTCCACTACACTCCCAGGCAGTGCATTTCACTTCCAAGCAGCTCTTACTATCAGGAAGTTCTTCCTAATGTTTAAGTGGAATCTCTTAAATTGTAGATTGTAGTTTTAATCTACAATAGGACCCCCATATCCACTGGGGATTGGTTCTGGAGGGCCCATGGATACCAAAAACCGTGGATAATAGCGAGCACCATTGAAAATAATGGGACTTCCAGTTGAAAATACCATAGAGTTGCCTTAGAGGACCTAGAAAATGGCTACAGAGGACACATTTTCTAGGAAGACTCTATGGTAGGTGTGCTGTTTTGTGTCCCATGGATAATTGAATCAGTGGATAATGAATCAGTGGGTATGGGGGTCCTACTGTATTACACTGTCTCCTAGTCTCTGGAGCAGCAGAAAACAAGCTTGCTCCATCTTCAATACGATATCTCTTCAGATACTTAAGCATGGCTATCATGTCACCTCTTAACCTTCTCTTCCCTAGGCTTATCATATCCAGGTCCCTAAGCAGCTCCTCATAGCTTCCAGACCTCTCACCATTTTGGCCACCCTCTTCAATGGAACTCCTGCACTTGCATCACATTATGTCCTACATTATGGCAGATGAAAGCATCCTTGGAAAGGAAACCAGCAGAAGAGGTAGCATATTAAAATTCTTAGTAGCAAAATATTTTGCTTTTTCCTCCTGCTATTCTAGGACTTTACCACACTACACTGTTATAGTGCTATTCCATTTAATTGCTAATGGCTTCTGCTTGTGGAATTCTGGTATTTGTAGTTTAGGCAGGCCTAAGAGCTCTCTGGCTGAGAATTCTAAATGCCCTTCCCTAAACTGCAAATCCCAGGATTCCACAGGAGGCAGCCAGAGCAGTTAAAGTGGAATAATAGTGCTATAGCAGTGTAGTGTGATAATCTCCCTAAACAGCTAACAGAGATAATGAGGCTAATGAACACGGGCAGTTAAAAATAGATGTGTCTCAAAGTGCTCTGTAAATGGTCTTTATTTCTTATTTTGAAACAAGCCCAATGAATTTTGGCTGATGTAATAATTTTGATGGCCTCTGAAACACATTCAGCTTGTTTCAAATTAAAAAAATAAAGGCCATCTACAGAGCACTTGGAGCTGTAGCTCCTCTCTTTTTTTCCTCATGGATTCCATGGGGTGTTTTTTAGTGTTTGCCTGTTATGTTAAAAATACAAATTGAAAAGCAACACCTTCTACAGCAAAGCCTTGGCCAGGAAACATCTAAAGAATTACTAAAAAGGAGAAAAACTGGGGGAACAGGAAATCTGCAGTGCCCCAGACACAGGCTCCCCAGGAAGTTAAAGTCATTCCACTTCCTGCAAAACAAACTCCAAACCCATGAAGAAAATTCAGTGAGAGGCAGGGCAGAGGCCTTTGTTAACCAGATTATTAATTTCCTCCAAAGGATGCTTACGTGGCCTTCCTTCTTCTATCTTCGTTCTTTATTAAATCTTGAGCCTTCCAGTCATGCCAGTTTGCTCTCTTTTCTGCCACTGAAAATTAGTATGGGAGAAGCCCCTTCTTGACATCGCTTTGGGGAGACTGTCCAGGAATGAGAGAGGGAAGAAAGAACTAAACTGAGCTAAGAACTAAGGGGAGAGAGGGAGGGCTTGTCTACACTACACTACGCTACTTTGAACCAGATTTAAGTGTCACACCATAACTGCACTCGGGTTTTTACCCCCAGTGAAACAGCAGGGGTGCTGCTGCTGCTAGCTAGCGACCTCTGTGGTGCCACGGGCATGAGCCAGAAAAGAGACAGGGCTCTGCCTTTCTGGTGCATAATCACTTGCTCTGAGGTTATAACGGGGAGCCAGCACTGCCACCGCAAGGCTAGTTGCCTGTTCTGACTTCAGAGAGAGCAACTAGTGCTGGGTCTCTGCTTTCACAGAGCCCAGAGTGGGCGATTGTGCGCCAGAAAAGCAACGCCCCAGTCCTAGTCGCTCTTTTGGAAGTCAGGACGGGTGGCCAGACTTGCCATTTGCGAGGCTAGATGCCCATTTATTTCCAAGAAAGCAACTAATGCCAGGGCTGTGCTTTCCTGAAACTCCAAGCAGGCAATTGTGCACCGGAAAAGCAGAGCCTGATGCTAGTTGTCCTCTCTGAAGACAGAACAACCAGCTAGCCTCTGGGGCTGGCAGTCGTTCTGACCTGAGAGAGAGCAACTAGCGTCAGGGCTCTGCCTTTGGCATGAGGAAGTGGCGCTGAGGAGGAAAAAATGGCAGCGCTTCAGGCAGCATTTGTCCTTCCTGCCCCACACCCCAGTCAAGTGTAGGTGGATTATTTACATTACAGTTTTCTCCTGAGTTTCAAGCAAACTCAGAGAACACTGCGAGTTTTCTAAAACCTGGATTAAGGTGGTATTCCTCGAGTCTGGTGCAGATAGGGTCGTATGTGGTGTGGCCTTACCACACCAGATTTACGGAAAAGGCCACACATCATGAGGGATTATCAAGCCAGATTCGGGGAGAGGGGAGGATTCAAGGTTTTTCACTAGTGTAGACAAGCCCAGAGAAACATGATCCAAAAACAGAAGGCAGCAGAGTACACTAAACACAATGAAAGGCAGTCACTATCTTTCCACAAAGTGTCTCACAGCATTTAAATTGTCTCATCCTTCTCTGGATGGTCTGATGCAAAACAAGGTGTGGGATCAGGCTGAAGTTCTGTCCACACCACAAACACTTAACTAGTATCCCTTCAGTGCTGAAGCTCTTTCAATATAGCAGACATTAAAGTGTTTTCCCCCTGGTGTGCTTTTTCATATGGGAAGCCAGGCGTGAGCTGTAACAGAAACTCTTTCCACATTCCAGACATTGCAACTGTTTGTCCCTGGTGTGGGTTCTTGTATGGAAAGTAAGGGTTGCTCCCTGACGGAAACTCTTCCCACATTCCAGACATTTAAATGGTTTCTCCCCAGTGTGGATTCTCATATGGCAGGCAAGATGGGTACTCTGGCTAAAGCACCTCCCACATTCCAGACACTTAAATGGTTTTTCGCCTGAGTGGATTCTCATATGGGAAGCAAGGGTGGTGCTCTGACGGAAACTCTTTCCACATTCTGAACAATGGAATGGTTTCTCCCCAGTGTGGATTCTCATATGGGAAGCCAGGTGGGTGCTCTGGCTGAAACTTTTTTCACATTCTAGACATTTAAATGGTTTCTCTCCTGTGTGGACTCTCATATGGTAAGTCAGGTCTGTCTTGTACCGGACGCTCTTCCCACACTCCAAGCATTTGAACGGTTTCTCCTCTGTATGGGTTCTCATATGGGAAGCAAGGCCTCTGTGCTGAACAAAGCTTTTCCCACACTCTGAGCATTTCAACGGTTTCTCCACTCTGTGCGTTATCATATGGCTAGTCAGGTGCACACTCAGACAGAAGGTCTTTCCACATTCTGAGCACTGAAACGGTTTCTCCTCAGTGTGGACTCTCATATGGGAAATGAGGTATGCGCTGTACCTGTAACTCTTCCCGCATTCCAAGCATTTAAATGGTCTCCCCCTGGCATGGATGCTCTGATGGGAAGCGAGGCTGGCACCCTGACGGAATCTCCTGCCACAGACCAAGCACTGAAATTGTTTCCCCTCTTTGTGGATTTTTGTATGGGATGTAAGATGTGTTCTCTCACTGAAGCTCTTCCCACACTCCAAGCACTTAAATGGTTTCTCCCCTCTGTGGGTTCTCATGTGGCGAGCTAAGTGTCCCCCATCACTGAAGCTTTTCCCACATTCCAAGCACGGAAATGGTTTCTCTCCTGTGTGGAATCTCATATGGATAACCAGGGTTGCGCTGTTACTAAAACTCTTTCCACATTCTGAACAGACAAATGGTTTCTCCCCTGTGTGGGTTCTTATATGAGAGGTTAGATTGGGGCTGCTACTGAAGCTCCTCCCACACTCTGAGCATTTAAACGGCTTATCCCCGATGTGAATTCTTATATGAGAAATAAGGTGTGAGCCCCGGTTGAAGCTCTTTCCACAGTCAAAGCATTTAAATGGTCTCCCACTTTTATGAATTCTCTGGTGTTTTTCAAGGCTTGAATGATCCCAGAAACACCTACTGCATTCAGGGCATTTCAGCACTTTGCTCCCCATGTGGATTTTCATATGAGCATTTCGACTTGCTCTACAACTGAAGCTTTTCCTGCACAAAAAGCACATATATTTTCGCTTGCTTTTACTCTTTTTTTTTCTTCCACAGGGTGGGACTTTGGACAAATTGTCATCAGCACATGCAAAAGATTCATTTCTTCTCCTCTGTTTTGCTTCACTTTTCTTTTTCTGCTGTTTTTCCTCTTTCTTGGTTTCTCTTTCCACACATCCTCTATGCAGCTCTTCCCCACTCCATCTCCCTCTCACCGCAGAAGCTGAAATTAAAAAAAAAAAAAAAAACAGAGAGAGAGACAAAGTTGAAAATGGAGTTTGAAATCAGTAAACAAACCAATTAATAGAATAGAAAAATTCTACAGAATATATTTGTGTCCACCATGCAAAGGCCCTCTGGAAGACAGTCCACAAGGAACAGGAGGCCCTGGGAGCACTTCATGCTAGATATTCTTTGGTAGCATTTGTCAGTGTTGTTGTTGTTTTTTTTAATCAAGCAAGTGAAGTGGGGGGAAAGCCAAACTTACCCAGTGATCTCACATTGACCAGATTCTCCTCCATGACTTCTTTGTGCAGAGCTCTTTGGCCCAGATCAAGTAGAGCCCATTCCTCCTCTGTGAAATACACAGCAACATCCTCAAAAGTCACTGAATCCTGGAGGATGAGGAAACAATTTAGCCTAGGACAGTGGTTCTTAACCTTTTCTTTACCAGGGACCCCCTTTAAATATCTTTTGTTGCCATGAACCCCCAAGACTTAACTCAAGATTTAAAACCCAAACAACAACAACAACAATCCATTAACAATGACACCATCCATTAAACCTTCCCTCAGAGTCTCCAGAAGGAGAGGGAAGGCTTTCCTCCCATTTCTACCTGCCAGTTTGTAGCTGGACTGGATTGAACAGCAAGGCGGAAGTCTAGCCAGCCAGCCAGCCTTTACCGTGGCTCCTGTCATGTGGCCACTCTACTGTGGAGAGGAAGTGGGCTAAAGAGCCTTCAATCCTTTGTGGACTCTGTGTGAGGACACTGTGGCCCCCTGAGGGTCTACCGACCTACGAGACTGTCATGGTGCCAGCCTTACAGAGTCCAATTCAAAAGAGAACACAGCTCAGAAATTAGCCAGGAGCTGAAATGGAAGATCCCAACCTCTGGTAACAATATACTCATCCTCCCATAGTAAATGGTTTTGATGGATCTAAGTATAACCAAATAGATTCTTTCAAGTCCAGTGAGGTAAGGGAGAGAAGTACTCAGGCTATCTCCTGCTCATCTCCCCCCCCCCACCGTGATTGCCCCCTACCTGATCTCCTGTCATGTCAGCTGTTTCCATTTCTCCCAAGGAAGAGGTGAACAAGGATGGCTCCCTGGCATCAAGTGAACACCTGCAAAGGAGACCAAGATGATGGGAAGAGGGCTTTTTCTTCATAGAATTTGGGGATTTTCCTTCAGGGAAAGTATTTTTCTTTCTATTTGTGCCAACCACTATATAAACACAGAACCATAGAATTGGAAGAGACCACAAGGGCCATCTAGTCCAAGCCCCTGTCCTGCAGGAATACACAATCAAAACACTTCTGACAGAGGTCCATCCAGCCTCTGTTTAAAAACCTCCAGAGATGGAGACCCCACCACACTCTGAGACAGCATATTCCTTCGTCTTACTGCCAGAAAGTTCTTCCTAATATTTAAGTGGAATCTCTTTTCCTGTAGTTTAAATCCATTACTCTGTCTCCTAGTCTCTGGAGCAGCAGAAAACAACTTTGCTCCCTATTCAATATGACATCCTTTTCAAATATTTAAACATAGCTATCACGTCACCTCTTCACCTTCTCTTCCCCAGGCTAAACATACCCAGCTCCCTAAGCCTCTCCTCAGGCATCGCTTCCAGGCCTTTTAGCATTTTGGTTGCCCTTCTCTGGACATATTCCAGCTGGTCAATATCCTTCTTGAATTGTGTCTAGAAACAGACACAGTGATGCCTGACCAAAGCAAAATGTACAGGTATTTAATTAATTACAGTTGTCCTTCCATATCCATGGATTTTGTATCCCTGGATTTAAGTATTCACGGCTTGAAAATTTTCTTAAAAAAATAATAATTCAAAAAGCAAACCTTGATTTTGCCATGCCGTTGCATATAATGGGACTTGAGTATTCACAGATTTTGGTATCCACGGGGAGTCCTGGAACCAAACCCCAGCGAATATGAAGGGACAAATGTAATTAAGATTTCTATGCTGCCTTTCTCCCAGATTGGGACCCAAGGCGGCTCACAACACATAAAAAAGAATTTTAAAAAATACAACAGTTAAAGGTTTAAAACAATTAAAATCATTACAATTTAAGATTATATATTAAAAATATATAAAAGTTGAAAGAATAAAACAATAAAACACATCCCCATAAAAGCCTCTGTGCTCACAGCTACAAATTAAACACCTGCTGGAATAAAAATGTCTTTGCCTCCCAGCAAAAGGAAAGCAGGGAGGGGGCCAGCCTAGCCCCCTGTGGAAGGGAGTTCCAGAGGGTGGGAGCAGCTACTGAGAAGGCTCTCTCTCACATCCTCACCAAACAAGCCTGTGATGGTGGCAGGACCAAGAGAAAGCCTTCCTCTGATAATCTTAAAATTCTGGCAGGTTTGTATCAGGAGATACAGTCTTTCAAATAGTTTGGACCTAAGCCATATAGGGCTTTATAGTAATAATAATATTAATTAAAAATTATTTCTATCCCGCCCCTCTGCAATGCAATCGGGGCGGCTTACAATATAAAAACTCCATAGTCCCAGTACCCTAGCCCACCCACCCCTTAAAATAATATTAAATTATAAAAGATTAAAAACATACAATAATTAAAAATATATAAATTAGAAAAAAAATTAAAATATACAATAGTTAAAAAAAAATCCAATTGCAGCTCAGAAAGGACAGCCGAGTCTCGGGCCGGGATAGTTATTCAGGAAAGGCCTGCCGGAAAAGATCCGTCCTGACAGCTTTTTAAAAGCTGTCTAAGGTGGTAATAAGACAGATCTCGTCCGGCAGGCCATTCCATAATCTGGGAGTGGCAGCAGAGAAGGCCCTCTGGGAGGTCACCGACAGCCTTGTTTTCATAGGCTGTAACAGATTCCTCCCAGAGGACCGAAGTGCGCGGGGAGGGTCGTACGGAAGGAGGCGGTCCCGGAGATAAGTTGGACCCAAGCCATGTAGGGCTTTAAAGGTTATAACCAACACCTGTACTGTGACCAGAAACTAATAGGCAGCCAGTGGAGAGCTTTTAGCACAGGTGTTATATGCTCTCTTCTGGAAACACCAGAAAGCAACCTGGTTGCCATGTTCTGAACTAGTTGAAGTTTCTGAGTCAAGCACAAGGGTAGCCCCATGTAGAGCGCATTACAGAAATCCAGATGGGAGGTTACCAGTGCATGTATAGGTCATGACCAGCACTTTGAATTGTTCCGGAAATAAACTGGTAGCCAATGAAGCTGTTTTCATAAGGGAGTTATAAGTTCCCTATAACTGGCCCCGGTCAGCATTCTGGCTGCAGCATTTTGGACCCACTGAAATTTCTGAACATTTTCCAAAGGCAGTCTCACATAGAGTGCATTACAGTAGTCCAAACAGGATGTAATCAAGGCACCAGATCTGGAATCTTACGGAACGGGTGCAGCTGGCACACGAGTTTCAGCTGTACAAATGCACTCCTGGCCACTGCTGAGACTTGGGCATCCAGGCTCAGAGTTGAGTCCAGGAGAACACCCAAGCTGCGAGCCTGAGATTTCAGGGGAAGTGTGACCCCATCCAGCACAGGCTGGGTCCCTATTCATTAGGAAGAACTTCCTGACAGTAAGAGCTGTTCAGAAATGGAATACATTGCCTCGGAGTGTGGTGAGGTCTTCTCCTTTGGAATTTTTTTTTGGGGGGGGGCGGGATTAGGAATTCTTTTACTGGAATAAGACCATTCTACTGAGAAATACACCCGACCGCAAAAGGTCGTAACAATAATGCAAAAAAATTGTTTTCCTCTTTTCTTACTAATACAAAAATAAAACTATCTATCCTAACACTAATACATTTTTCTTCTTAATCTAAACACACTATTCTTTGGAGGTGTTTAAACAGAGGCTGGATGGCCATCTGTCAGCTGTGCTTTGATTGTGTATTCCTGCATGGCAGAGGGTTGGACTAGATGGAATTTGATCAGGAGGGCTTTAAACTGAGTCAAATGGGGGAGGGAGACAGTATTCTGGAAGGCAAAAGGGCTGGAGAAAATAGTCAAACTGTCATAGAGGGAACAAGGCAAACAGCGCAAGGACCCAACAGTGGGAGGCAAAAAAACTTGCACAGGGAGCAAGTAAAGGGAACACATGGTCTCAGATGTCTCTACACTAATGCACAGAGCATGGGAAATAAGCAAGATGAACTTGAACTCCTTGCACTACAAAACAAATATGATATAATAGGCGTTACTGAAACCTGGTGGGACGAGGCTCATGATTGGAATGTAGGAATAGAGGGGTATAACCTTTATAGGAGAAACAGGCCAAACAGGAAAGGAGGAGGAATAGCATTATATGTCAGGGATATTTACACCAGTGAAGTGATCCACGACATCAATACTGGAAGCCAGGTGGAGAGCATCTGGATAAAAATTAAAGGGGAGGGAAACAACAGGGATGTTATTGTGGGACTCTACTACAGACCCCCAAATCAGACGGAGGAATTTGATGTTGCCTTTCTAGAACAGATGAACATACATGCAGAAAGGAGAGATGTAGTAGTGATGGGTGACTTCAACTATCCTGATATTTGCTGGCAATCTAACTCAGCCAAAACTACAAGGTCTAGCAAATTCCTTACATGCCTGGAAGACAATTTCATGGTCCAAAAGGTGGAAGAGGCAACAAGGGGGTCAGCTATTTTAGCTCTGATCCTAACCAACAGAGACGACCTGGTTAATGGGGTGTTCTCCTGGAGTTTGTTATACAATGGAAAGGAGAAGCCAGGCATAGTCAGACACGCATTCTCGACTTTAGGAGAGCTGATTTCAGTAAACTCAGGGAAATACTGGGGATGATCCCATGGTCAAGAATACTAAAAGAGAAGAGACCTCAAGACGGATGGGACTCTCAAAAGGGAGATACTGAAGGCACAATTTCAAACAGTACCATTGAGGAAGAAAAATGGGAGGTGTCTTAAGAAACCAGGATGGATGACTAAAGAACTTTCAATGGAGCTAAGTTTTAAACGGAACATGTATAGGAAATGGAAAAGGGGGGAAATCACCAAAGAAGAATTCAAACAGATAGCGAACACGTGTAGGAGTAAAGTCAGAAAAGCTAAAGCGCAGAATGAGCTCAGGCTTGCTAGGGAGGTTAAGAACAATAAAAAGGGTTTTTTTGGGTATGTCCGCAGCAAAAGGAGGAAGAAGGAAATGATAGGGCCGCTACGTGGAGAAGATGGCAAAATGCTAACAGGGGGCAGAGAAAAGGCAGAATTACTCAACACCTTCTTTGCCTCAGTGTTTTCAGAAAAGGAAAAGGAGGACCAACCTGAGGAGAATGGAACAGAGGACACAATAGGGGAAATCCAGCTCAAAATAAGTAAAGAGGTAGTACAGGAATACCTTCTTAATCTAAATGAATTTAAATCTCCAGGACCAGATGAACTACATCCAAGAGTATTAAAAGAGCTGGCAAATATAATCTCAGAGCCATTGGCAATAATCTTTGAGAACTCCTGGAGAACAGGAGAAGTCCCAGCAGACTGGAGGAGGGCAAACGTTGTTCCCATCTTCAAAAAGGGGAAAAAAGAGGATCCCAACAACTATCGTCCAGTTAGTCTGACATCAATACCAGGGAAGATTCTAGAACAGATCATTAAACAGAGAGTCTGTGAACATTTAGAAGGCAATGCCATAATCACAAAAAGTCAACATGGGTTTCAGAGAAACAAGTCATGCCAGACTAATCTGATCTCTTTTTTTGATAAAGTTACCAGCTTGGTAGATGAAGGGAATGCTGTGGACATTGCATACCTTGATTTCAGTAAGGCCTTTGACAAGGTTCCCCATGACATTCTTGCAAACAAGCTTGCAGAATGTGGGCTAGACAAGTTAACTGTTCAATGGATTTGTAATTGGTTGACCGGCCGAACCCAAAGGGTGCTCAGCAGTGGCTCCTCTTCCTCTTGGAAAGATGTGACCAGTGGGGTGCCACAGGGTTCTGTCCTGGGCCCAGTGCTATTCAACATCTTTATCAATGACTTAGATGAGGGAATTAGGGGCATACTTATCAAATTTGCAGATGACACCAAATTGGGAGGAGTAGCTAATACCCTAGAGGACAGGATCAAAATTCAGAATGACCTGGATAGACTGGAGAGCTGGGCCAAAGCTAACAAAATGAAATTCAATACGGAGAAATGTAAAGTACTGCATTTAGGGCGGAAAAATGAAATGCATAAATCTAGGATGGGAGAGACCTGGCTGAATGAGACTACGTGCGAAAGGGATCTAGGAGTCCTAGTAGACCACAAGTTGAACATGAGCCAACAGTGTGATGCGGCAGCTAAAAAGGCCAATGCGATTTTGGGCTGTATCAATAGTAGTGTTTAGATCAAGGGAAGTAATAGTGCCACTCTATTCTGCCTTGGTCAGACCTCACTTAGAATACTGTGTCCAGTTCTGGGCACCACAATTCAAAAAGGGATATGGACAAATTGGAGCGTGTCCAGAGAAGGGCAACTAAAATGGTGAAAGGTCTGGAAACGATGCCTTATGAGGAGAGACTTAGGGAGCTGGGTATGTTTAGCCTGGAAAAAAGACGGTTTAGAGGTGATATGATAGCCCTGTTTAAGTATTTGAAGGGATGTCATGCTGAGGATGGAGCAGTCTTGTTTTCTGCTGCTCCAGAGACTGGAACACGGAGCAATGGGTGCAAGCTCCAGGAACAGAGTTTCCACCTCAACATGAGGAGGAACTTTTTGACAGTAAGAGCTGTTCGGCAGTGGAACACACTCCCTCGGAGCGTGGTGGGGTCTCCTTCCTTGGAGGTCTTTAAACAGAGGCTGGATGGCCATCTGTCGGGGATGCTTTGATTGTGATTTCCTGTGTGGCAGGGGGGTTGGACTGGATGGCCCTCGTGGTCTCTTCCAACTCTGCAATTCTATGATTCTATGGCCTTTGTGGTCCCTTCCAACTCTATGATTCTATAAACCCCCTTTTTTTCTCTGCCCCCACACTGATGCAAAACCTTCCTTTTCCCAACCTTCCTGTTTCCAAACTTTACCAAACACCCACCCCCCAATCTGCAACATCCTTACCAAATAGAATACCACCTCACTGCAAAAACATCTCTCCAATTATTAGATATATCACTTGACTCTCTCAATCTCTCTCTCCACTCCCCAGAAAACAAATCCCCTGGGGGGCTCACCGGCTCCTTTTCCCAGCCACTCAAGGAGAGACAGCCCGGCTGCAAGATCTTGCTTTTGGCTTGGAGGCGGCAGGAAGGAGCCAAGAAATGGCTGCCATAGACCCTTCTCCCCCCTTCTTCTTCTTCCTGGAGCCTCTCTGAGCCTAAGGATTCAGCACCTTTAACTAGTGGTTCTCCATCTTTGGTCCTCCAAGGGTTTTGGACTTCAACTCCCAGAGGCCCCTGCCAAGACGGCCAATGCGCAGGCGATCTGCAAGTCCCCAAATTTGAAAGTCCAAAGGTTGGCAACTACAGTACTGTCTTGCAGTGGTTCTTAACCTTTTCTTTAAGCAGGGACCCCCTTTAAATATCTTTTGATCCCATAGACCCCCCAAGACTTAACTCAGGATTTAAAACCCTGATGATAATAAATAAATAAATAATAGGAGACAAGGCTATCCAGTCTGACCCTAAATAGTGATTGTAAAAGTTCATTCTAACCATGTCAATAAAAGCATACAGATATTTGGTCTCACCTGGCTACTTCTCCTGATCATAATGATAATGATGATCATCTATCTATCTATCTATCTATTTATGTGTGGTCAATTTAACAGTCCCCTACCCTCAGGCTTACAATCTAAATAAGACATGACACATAAGGAAAAGGGAATTGCAGTGGGGGTAGGGATTAAATCCAGCAAATACTGCTGGCTCTTCTCTCCCTCCAAGGGCAGGGCAGTGGCAGTTGGGCTGGAAGGAGGGTCTTTCACCTGCTTCTGGGTACAGCTAATAATAATAATAATAATAATAATAATAACAACAACAATAATAATAATAATAACAACAATAATAATGATGATGATGATGATACAATTACACCATCCATTAAACCTTCCCCCAGAGGCACTGGAGACGGAGGGAAGACTTCTCTCCAGCTTCTTCCTGCAAGTTTGTAGCTGGAGCAGATTGAATGGCAATACGCATGCCAAGCCAGCCTTTGCCTTGGCTCCTGTTACATGGCCACTCCAGTGCTGGGAAGAGGTGGGTCAAGCAACTTCCAAGCCTTTGTGGACCCCTAGTGAAGACACTGTGGACCCCTGGGAGTCCACGGACCCCAGGTTAAGAACCACTGGGTTATGCAGAAGAGATCATTTCAGCAGGTAATGCTTGTCCACCAGGTGACAAGAAAAATCTGCTGAAATTCCCTTGTCTACACACAACAATTAAAGGATAGGAGCCATCTTCAGTTTCACCTTAGCCACCCTTCTTAAAATACATATTTTAAAAAAAAATCATGCAAGGGAAGAAAAATGGCATTGCTAGTCACAGATCTGCATTCATTTGTTTGAGATTCTATAGAGAGAGCTTTTTAGAGTCAGAAAGTTCACACACCCAAAAACAGTACATAATTTTCTTCCCCAAAATGATTTTTAAAACTATCTTTTACTGATGTAGAAGCCAATGAGCTTTGAAAGCTACCATAACTGGTGTGTGTGTGTGTGTGTGTGTGTGTGCTGAACTGGGCAGACTTGGATTAAAGCAGCCAATTGCAGCTCAGGGAGGCTGTGAAGGGATGGGCTGCAGATGAACAGCAATATAACAAAAGCAGAGGCTTGCCTCTGTGAAAATCAGATAGGGTCTGGTACTGAGAGAGATCCAGTGTTGATTCTAAGAGATATAAGGGTTTGGATTTGATAGAGATAAGGTTTTGATTTAAGAGAGACAGGATGGAGCAAGCTTGTTTTCTGCTTCTCCTGAGACTAGGACATGGAGCAATGGGTCCAAACTACAGGAAAAGAGATTCCACCTAAACATTAGGAGGAACTTCCTGATGGTAGCAGCTGTTCAACAGTGGAATGCACTGCCTGGGAGTATGGTGGAGTCTCCTGGTTTGGAGGTTTTTAAACAGAGGCTGGATGGCCATCTGTCTGGAATGCATTGATTATGTATTCCTACATGGCAGGGGGTTGGACTGGATGGCCTTTGTGGTCTCTTCCAACTCTATGATTCTATGATCCTATGACAGTCAGAAGGGAGAACGGGTTCTAGAATCACAGAGTTGGAAGAAACCGCAAGGGCCATCTAGTCCAACCCTTGCCCTGCAGGAATACACAATCAAAGCACCCCCAACAGATGGCCATCCAGCCTCTGCTTAAAAACCTCCAAAGGAGGAGACTCCACCATACTCCCAGGCAATGCATTCCACTGTTGAACAGCTGCTACCATCAGGAAGTTTCTCCTAATGTTTAGGTGGAATTGCTTTTTCTCTAGTTTTGGGGAACCATAAAATAATAGAATCTCTCTCTGGCTTTTCTTCGCAAACAAAGATTCAGGAAGGACTCATCCCATGCTTTCTGCAAGCGCGCTGATGAATAAAAAGTCCAATCCGAGATAAACAAGTCCAGTTGCAGAAAGCACAGAAGGTCTCCTTGGTGATGTTTCCGGGTTGGGATTCTTTCTGCGTTGTCATTTCTCTTCAAGACTTGTTCGGCATGAGTTCTCAAATAAGGCTGCAGCATTGTGGATAGTGCATCTCCATGCCTCCTGATGTGAGGCCAGGGTGGACCATTGTTGGTGATCAATTTGGCCGAGCTTGAGATGTTGTTTCAGGGAGTCTTTGTATCGCTTTTTTGGAGCACCCCTCTTACGCTGATCCGTGGCGAGTTCACCGTAGAGTACTATTTTTGAGAGGCAATGGTCCTCCATCCTAGAAACGTGCCCTGCCCAATGCAGCTGTGTTCTCAATATCATGGCCTCAATGCTGGTGATCCCTGCTTGCTCAAGGACAGAAACATTCGTCACATAATCCAGTGTATATTTAGGATTGTGTGTAGACAGCGCTAATGAAAGCGTTCAAGGAAAGCGTTCAAGGTGGTGGCAATAGGTGACCCATGTTTCAGACCCATAAAGGAGAACAGACAGTACAATGACTCTATACACACTGATTTTTGTGCTTCGCCTCAAGTGTTTATTACTCCAGACTCTTTTGTGAAGTTTTCCAAATGCACTATATGCCTTTGCTAATCTGTGATCAATCTCTTTGTCCATCTTGGCATCTGAGGAGATGATGCTTCCCAGGTAGGTGAACTGCTGAACGGACTTGAGCACAGATTTGCCGACAGCAATGTGGAATATTCAGAGGTTAAAGTATTGTCTTTTTGTGTGTTAATAAGCCTACACTTTTTTAAAAAAACTGCGTCTGGCTGTCTCCATCAAGCCTGATAGAGGACATGCCTACCAATGCTTTGAGTGTGTATTCCTGCATGGTAGGGGGTTGGGCTAGATGGCCCTTGTGGTTGCTTCCAGCTCTTTGATTCTATGATTCTAATACAAGCCCACCACCACAACACAGCCACAGGTCTGCATTTAAAGGGTCACCCGAGGCCCAAGTATCCAATCCAGGAAGGGATTAAGGGCAGGATTCCAAGGGTTGGAACTTTCTTGGGAAAAGGGATTTGTCATGGGGGGGGGGGTTGGTTGGACTAACAAAAACATAATTTGTATGGATTTTGTTTAATGATCAACAGAGCAACCGCTGCATCCTTATAACCATTTCTAAGGAAAGCGGAGGTGAAACCAAGAAGTGCATCCAAGAGAAAAAAGCAAGGGAGACTGCAGACATTCCAACACTGTACTCACCTGCTGTTCTGACTTGGGAGGAACAGTCCTTGATGAATCCTCTGTGGTCCCACTTTTTCAGATACTTTTAAAATGTCCCAGTTTTTCTCTCTCCCCACATCCCCCTTTGTCTTCAGCTTGCTTCACTTGCTGCAAACTGAGTTCAAAGTACAGGACTAGTTTGCACTCACCTAAGGCTGTATCTGCACTGCAGAAATAATCTAGCTTGGCACCGCTTTAACTGCCATGGCTCAATGCTATCGAATCCTGGGATTTGTAGTTTTGTGAGATATTAGCCGTCTGTCAGAGCACTCTGGTGCCACAACAAACTATAACTCCCAGGATTCCATAGCATTGAGCCATGGCAGTTAAAGTGGTGTCAAACTGGATTATTTCTGCAGTGGAGAGGCAGCCATAACTCAGGAGAGGTGAGAAGGGGGTAGAATCTTGCTTTTTCCAGAAGACCCAGGCAAAAGCAAACTGCTGCAGCCTCTCCTAGCTTATAATCATAGAGTTGGAAGAGACCACAAGGGCCATGCAGTCCAATCCCTGCCATGCAGGAACATACAATCAGAGTACATCCAACAGATGGTCATCCAGCCTCTGTTTAAAAACCTCCAAAGAAGGAGACTCCACTACACTACGAGGCAGCACATTCTACTGTCGAACAGCTCTGACTGTCAGGAAGTTCTTCCTAATGTTTAGACAGAATTTTTTCTTGTAAATTGAATCCATTGGTTCAAGTTCAATGAACTAAGTGAAGGCACAGATGCAGATAACTTTACAGAAACGTGGTTCACCTTTATTTTTATATTAATCAGTCAAGGAGCCCAAGAAGGCAAGTTCTAACCACTTATGACCATATATGCAACAATACATTTAGTTAAAACAGACATTTACTCTGGATGGCCGACTATACAAATATATGCGACACACAATGTGAACGTTTTGGAACAGTGTTAGTTCATTTATCAGCTTTGTTTTCTTCAGAAATTGCATTTCATATTCACCTTTTCAATACATTTTTTTTTTAAAAAAAGAAGGAAACAAAAGCCAAAGAGATGTGAATATCTAGGAAAAAACTGTCCTGCCATTCAAATAATCTCAGCCACTGTAGGGACAATTTTGGTCCTCTTTTTCTTCTGTACTATACAGGTACAACCAAGGAGTTTTTGTGTGTGTATGTGTGTTCGTATTTGTTACCTGTACATTTTTTTACATTTATGATTCTACCTCCCTTCGAACCACCAATTTTAAAAACTTTCATTAAAAACAAGAGGTTAGTTATGCCCCACCACAAAGGAACTAGCTCTAAAGGCAGCTTGGAATCTCTACCCCTGCTGGGATGCCACCTCACCCTTGCCTAGCTTCTATCTATCAAATTGTCCATTTTATTAAAATATTTATTTATTTAATTTATATGCCACCTTTCTCCCAGACTGGGACCCAAGGCAGCTTCCAGAAAGAGTCAATTAAAAAAAACTTGAACAATAAACATTTTATATAATTAAAATCACCACATAAAACAAAATTATTGAAAATAACCCAAAATTAAAAAGTTATACAGGTGGAATATCCTTTATCCAAAATGCTTGGGACCAGAAGTGTTAATGTATTTCAGATTTTGGAATACTTGCATATACATAATGAGATATCTTGAAGAGGACCCCCAAGTCTAAACATGAAATTCATTTATGTTTCATATACACATAGACTAAAGGTAGTTTTATACACAATATTTTTAATAATTTTGTGCAGGCAACAAAGTTTGTGTACGTTGAACCATTGGAAAACAAAGATTTCACAATCTCAGTCACCCAAGTGGACCATTTTGGATTTTGGAAGATCTCAGATTTTGGAATTCTGGATAAGGGATACTCAACCTATATACAAGATTTGGTACACAAAAGTTAAAAAAAATAAATAAAACATCCCAATTTAAAAAGCTTCCCTGCTTAATCAAAAACCTGTCACACTGTTCCACTAGACTAGGCTGGGCAACTGTGGCCGGGTCTGGTGGCCACTTTTAAGCCTCAGGACCCTCTGGGGGCTGCATAGACTACTGAAAAAAAATGTCCTGGAATCCAAAATGGCTGGAAGCCCACCTCTGGTACTTAAAAACTGGACTTTTTGGACATTCAAGACTAGAGGGTGGCCTTGCAATCTGTTTAAAAGGTCCAATGTTGTGCCTGAAGGCTTCCTGGAGAGCAATTCGCCATCTTTTTTAGGCCAGAAAAAGATCAGTTGGGGGATTCCAGAAGTGTCAAAGGCCACTAAAACATCCTTGTAGGGGAGGGACAGGATGCGGCTACAGGGGCACACTCTGCCCACCTCTGTATTAGACTACGGCATAAAACAAATAGTCATTTTGTATTCTGCACTGTTCCCATCATGAACTTCAGAGTGGCTTTGAGTGGAAAGAATCAACCACCACACCTGGGAAAGGTTCCCTGTGCATCTGAAACAAAAGCAAAAATTCCATGTATAAATAAATGACATTTATTGTGTTACTCCCTGGACTAGAGCATGTTAAAGCCAAATAAGACTTATATAAAAGTAATCACTGTTCAAATGTAAGAATTAAACAGGGGAGATTTAATACAGCAGGACATCCGTATCCACTGGGTATTGGTTCTGGGGGGGCCCATGGATACTGAAAACTGTGGATAATAGCGAACACCATTGAAAACAATAGGACTTCCAGTTTAAAATACCACAGAGTTGCCTTAGAGGACCTAGAAAATGGCTAGAGAAGACATTTTCTAGGAAGATGCCATGGTAGGCATGTTGTTTTGTGTCCCGTGGATAATTGAATCAGTGGATAATGAATAAGTGGACACGGGAGTCCTACTGCACTAGGGAAAATACAGTATGACCCCCAATAATCCCAAATTCAGTATCCACAGCGTGAGCTGCTCTTCGCTGCTGCTGCTGCCCTTGTTGTCCACACAGAAGCAGCTCTGCAGCGCCTAACATCCTGCTTCACAACAGCTGCAGAGCTGTTTGGGCTGGAAGTCAACCTGAAGAAAACAGAAGTTCTTTACCAGCCTGCACCACAGGATGAACACCACCATCCCCACATTGCCGTCGGCAAATCTGTGCTCAAGTCCATTCAGCAGTTCACCTACCTGGGAAGCATCATCTCCTCAGATGCCAAGATTGACAAAGAGATCGATCACAGATTAGCAAAGGCATACAGTGCATTTGGAAGACTTTACAAAAGAGTCTGGAGCAATAGACACCTGAGGCAAAGCACAAAAATCAGTGTGTATAGAACCATTGTACTGTCTATTCTCCTTTACGGGTCTGAAACATGTCACCTATCGCCAACACTTACGACTCCTTGAGCATTTTCATCAGCGCTGTATACGTACAATCCTAAATATACACTGGACTGACTATGTGACGAATGTTGCTGTCCTTGAGCAAGAAGGGATCACCAGCATTGAGGCCATGATATTGAGAACACAGTTGTGCTGGGCAGGGCACGTTTCTAGGATGGAGGACCATCGCCTCCCCAAAATACTACTCTACGGTAAACTCGCCATGGGTCAGCGTAAGAGGGGCGCTCCAAAAAAGCGATACAAGGACTCCCTGAAACATCTCAGGCTCAGCCAAATTGATCAGCAACAATGATCTGCCCTGGCCTCACATCAGGTGGCATGGTGATGCACTATCCACAATGCTGCAGCCTTGAGAACTCACGCCGAACAAGTCTTGAAGAGAAACGACAACACAGAAAGAATCACAACCCAAAAACATCACCCAAGGAGACCTTCTGCTGTACTTTCTGCAACCGGACTTCTTTATCTCGGATTGGCCTTTTTAGTCATCAGCGCGCTTGCAGAAAGCACGGGATGAGTCCTTCCTGAATCTTCGTTTGCGAAGAAAAGCCAGAGAGAGTATCACTTACTCACGCCTGAAAAAATATGTTCTCTCTAGGCATTCCTAAGTCCTCCAATGCAATTCTATGGTCAATCTCCTGCCCAAGGATACCATAGAACAGCACTGGAGGACCCAAAATGCCTTGGGAAAAAAATAATAATAATAATACGACTAGAAATCGCTATATCTTCCAATGGAATTCTATGACATGTTTGTACAGGAAGTCCTTTATTTTATTAGGGTTTGCTATTATCCACGGTTTCACTTATTAACTGTAAGTCCAGGAACACATCTTCCACAGATACAGGGGCGACCTGCCTTTAAATTAACAAATAAAACCTCAGTTTAGAAAAAAAGATCATTAAGGGAAGATGAGAAGAATGTGAGAAATTTCATGAAGTAAACCAAGAATATAATAGGACCTCCATATCCGCTGGGGATTGGTTCTGGGGGCCACATGGATACCGAAAACCATGGATAATAGCAACCACCATTGAAAATAATGGGACTTCTGGCTTAAAATACCATAAAGATGCCCTGGAGGACCTAGAAAATGGCTAGAGAGGAAGACTCTATGGTAGGTGTGCTGTTTTGTGTCTTGTGGATATGGGGTCCTACTGTACATGCTAAGCTTAGAAATCTTTATTATCTGATTACAGACATGTAATGCACACAGCACTGACTATTAAAAAATGCAACATAGATTGTCGAACTACTGGATCATTCTCACCTCAGTGTTTTATCTGATGCAAAGGAAGGCTTATGCTGTTCTTACAAGTCTTCCCTCTTTCTAAGCATTTAAGCAGTTTCCCCCCTGCGTGGATTTTCATATGAGAAGTAAGGCCTGTCCCCCGACGGAAGCTCTTTCCACATTCCAAGCACTTAAATGGTTTCTCCCCAGTGTGGATTCTCATATGGGAGTTAAGGTTTGTGTTCCGGCTGAAGTTCTTTCCACATTCCAAGCATTTAAACGGTTTCTCCCCAGTGTGCATTCTCATATGAGAATCAAGATGTGAGCCTCGACTGAAACACTTTCCACATTCCAAGCATTTAAATGGCTTTTCGCCAGTGTGGATTCTTTGATGGCAACTGAAGGCACTTCTATCACTGAAGCACTTCCCACATTCCAAGCATTTAAATGGCTTCTCCCCAGTGTGAATTCTTGTGTGGGAAGCAAGGTCTGTGCTCTGTCTGAAATTCTTTCCACATTCCAAGCATTTAAATGGTTTCTCCCCTGTGTGGATTCTCATATGACGAGCAAGCTGTGTGCTCTGTCTGAAGCTTTTTGGACACTCCGTGCATTTAAATGGTTTCTCCCCTGTGTGACTTCTTGTATGGGAAGCAAGGGTTGTGCTCCGACTAAAACCCTTCCCACATTCCAAGCATTTAAATGGTTTCTCTCCTGAATGGCTTCTCACATGTGAAGCAAGCGGTGCGCTCTGACTGAAGCTCTTCCCACATTCCACACATTTGTACGGTTTCTCCCCAGTGTGAGTTCTCATATGGGACGTGAGATCTGTGCTCCACCTGAAGTTCTTTCCACACTCCAAGCATTTAAATGGCTTCTCCCCAGTGTGGATTCTCATATGGCGAGCAAGCTGTGTGGTCTGATTGAAGCGCTTTCCACACTCCAAGCATTTGAATGGTTTCTCCCCTGTGTGGATTCTCATATGGAAAGAAAGACTGCTTCTATCGCTGAAGCTCTTTCCACACTCCAAGCACTGAAATGGTTTCTCTCCTGTGTGGATTCTCACATGGGAAGTAAGGCTTGTGCTGTGACGGAAGCTCTTTCCACATTCCAGGCATTTAAATGGCTTCTCTCCTGTGTGGATTCTCATATGGCGAGCAAGCTGGGTGCTCTGCCCAAAGCTTTTCTCACAATGTAAACATTTATATGGTTTCTCCCCTGTGTGGATTCTTGGATGTAATTCAACTGTTGATTTATCACAAATGCTCTTGGTGGTTTCTGAACATTTTCCACTGAACATTCCGCAATGAGCATTTAGATTGGCTTTATAAACGAAATTCTTACTGCACAAAGGTGACTTATTTATTCCTTTGCTTTGGCCTGCTTTTTCTGCAAGGGAGATTTCATGGAAATTTCCATTTGAAGAAGTAAAGGAATCATTCCTCTTTTCCCATTTTGCTTCATTTTTCCTTCTCTGTTGTTTCCCTTCTTTACCAATGACTCCTTCCAAGCATCTCCTATGTGGTTCTTGCTTGTTCTTGCTCCCTCTTACATCAGGAACTGAAATTTTTAAAAAAAATATCCTTGTTTGAGACAAAGTGGATAATAACGATTCAAACCAGAGAACAAAATAAAATAGCAATAGAACACAGAACACCTACAGAAGATCTTTGCTCCATCTCTTGAACACCCTTTGAAAAAGAGCTCACAAGACTTCCAAAAGAGAAAATAAGTGTTGTTCCATCTGCTAAATATATTCTTTTCATCAAGCAAAGGAAAAAAGCTTAGAGTAAATGGATTAATTGGTTAGAATCCAGGGAACAAATGGATTCTCAGCTGAAGGAATCAAGCCAATCTACTGTGGCTGAACAAAGGAGGAAGAGAGTCCGTAGTTCTTCCAGCGGACTACAATGACTTAAGAGAGCACAGAGCCTGGAAGTAATTTGTTTAAAAGTGATTTCTACCCCATGTGTCATTATTGTCATTGTTTTGCATTATAATGCCAATCAGGTTATGGTTTTTAGCAACAAGTTCTTCTTGGGTTAATCTGATCTGGTGATGTTATTATAATGTTGACCAGTCATTTAACACACTATTTTTATACCGTGGGCCCTCAGTATCCTCAGAGGTTTGGTTCCAGAACCCTCTGCAGATAGCAAAAACCATGGATGGTTGAGTCCTATATTAATCAATAGACACCACCAATTTATTTATGGGCACCAACATTTTATAAGTATGGGTGTCGCCATTTTAGGTATGGGTGTTGCCATTTTAGGCATGCAGTGGTGATCTGTGGATGCTCAGATCTGTGGATACTGAACCTGCGGATGCTGAGGGTCCACTAAATTTAAATAAAAATTAACATGAACAAAATAATTTGTCATTAAAGACAGCCACCCACATGTAAAACAATGCAATATTTTTTCTAAAATAATACCATGTAGCTGAACTGTGTGAAAGGATTCTGAGAAAAAACACATAAAACAATGTATGAAATATATGAATAAATACATAAAATGCATAATTAATTTATAACCTTTACAATATCCTATAATGACGTAGGTACAGTTATTCTAATACTAAATATTCTTTTAGAGATGAGTCTCAATAAATTGACAACATTTCTCCAGAAATAAATCAGTGAATGAAATCTTGTCTGCCACACATAGCTCTCTCCCAGCATACCTGTGCAGTGAGCAAGGCGAAATAACAAGGGGGATGAGGTGAGAGACCAAGGCTGTTTGGAGTTTTGGCATGGAGTTTTGAGCAGTGAGAAAAGCTGACTGGACTGGGTTTCATCTACCAGCCTAGGCTGAGGAAGTGGGAAAGGAAGAATGCAACAGCAGTCTTGGCATTGCTGGATGGAAGAGGTTTCCTTCACTTGGAGGAAAAAACTCAAAACTCTAATCTTGCTGTCATTTGGATAAAGGGGCTTCATTTCTCTGTTTAGATGGTTGTGTCTGAGGGGCATGAAGAAACTGAAATCTTGCAGTTTTGCTGTGGCTGGAAGGGATTTTCTCTGCTGGCTTAGGTGCGGGATTCACAATAGGGAGAAAGCAATTGGAGTTCGGGACTGTTGGTGTGGCTGGAAGGAAGACTTTGCCTACTACCTGTGTGGACCTCTGCAGAGGAAATGTCATCTAATGACAAGTCAGCCCACCTCGGGCAAATCTTTTTGGGATCCGCAGTTGGTGCCATAGGAGAGCATCTGTACATTCCTTTAGCTTGGAAAGGTGAACTCTGATGTTTTAGGCTTTACGACTCTAAAATTGATGCCTGGTTCAGTAAAATTGCTAACTATGTGACTATTTCACCTCTGTTGGAACGCTTACCTCTATGGGACTGGCTTCACCCATTTATAGGTTGAGTCTCCCTTATCCAGAATTCCAAAATATTCCAAAATCCAAAATTGTGTTCACGAGTAGCTGAGATAGTGGTACTTTTGCTTTCTGATGGTTCAGTGTACACAAACTTTGTTTCATGCAAAAAATTATTAAAAATATTGTGCATAAAATTACTTTCAGGCTATGTGTATACAGTGTATATTTTGTGTTTAGATTTGGGTCCCATCTCCAAAATTATCACATTATGTAGATGCAAGTATTCCAAAAGTTGAAATATTCAACAATCCAAATTACCTCTGGTCCCAAGCATTTTGGATAAAGGAGATTCAACCTGTACAGCACTCTCAATTTTCATCACAAGTCTAGGAAGCAACCTTGTTGTATAATTGAGACCCGTTTGTATTATCATGAGCAAAATGGTTTTAACAACCAAAGGGAATGAAAAGCTTACCCAGAGACATCACATTGGCCAAATTCTCTTCCATGACTTCCCTGTGCAGAGCCCTTTGGCCTGGATCCAGCAGAGCCCACTCCTCCTCTGTGAAATATACAGCAATATCCTCAAAGGTCACTGGGCCCTGAAGGAAGAGGATACAATTTCAGCCTTGTACAGGATGCTATGGTTCCACCCTCACGAAGGTGAATCCAGGGACAAATGAAATCAGCAATGTGGATGTGAGCTAGAGTGCCTGATTCAACTCCTCAGTAACAATAGTCTCAGTCTTTCTGGGAAACAGTTTTGACAGAACTAGAATCATAGAGTTGGAAGAGACCACAAGGGCCATCCAGTCCAGCCCCTGCCATGCAGGAATACCACAATCAAAGCCCTCCTGACAGATGCCCATCCACCTTCTGTTTAAAAACCTCCAAAGAAGGAAACTCCACCACACTCCGAGGCAGCAGCATATTCCACTGTCAAACAGCTCTTACCAGCAGGAAGTTCTTATGAAAACCTGCTTGCTCCTTCTTCAATATGATGTCCTTTTAAATATTGAATGTACCCTCTTAACCTTCTCTTCTCCAGGCTAAACATACCCAGCCCCCTAAGCCGTTCCTCATAGGGTATGGCTTCCAGACCTTTTACCATTTTGCTCACCCTCCTCTGGACATGTTTCAGTTTGTCAATATCCTTCTTGAATTGTAGTGCCCAGAACTGGACACCATATTCCAGGTGAGGTCTCATCCAAAACAGAATAGAGTGGTACTATTACATCCCTTGATCTAGACACTATACTCCTATTGATGCAGTCAAGAATCACATCGGCTTTTTAAGCAGCTATATCACACTCCTGACTCAGGTGGGCCGTTTACACGATGAAAATGTCCTGGGAAGAATTCGTGTCGATCCCTGGCAGTTTACACGTACATCGGGTCGGGTACATGATTTTTGGAAGGGGGGCCACCTTTTATCCCTCAAACTGCGGGACTTCCAGTCCTCTGGTTTGTGCCGGTTTTTAAAAAAGTCACGGGAGATTTGGAAAATCGGAAATGTAAACAGCGTGGGACAAAAAGTCTCGGTACTGGGATGACCGGAAATGGTGACTGGGGGCGGGCTTAGAGCTCAGGGACCAGAAAAGGAGGGGTCAGTCACCCATTCAACAGATCCAGCCTCACCAGCCGAAAACAAAGGCATCCCTTCCAGCTGCACGAAGGTTGATGTGTGTGTGTGCGCGTGTACTCAATTACCTTTTTAAATGGATTTCTACACTGCAAACCCTTTAGCTTTACCTTTTCCTCAACTGCATGTTACAGAGAGATCGTAGTAGCTTGGTCACCTCCCTGGCACATTAAAATATTCAAGCCTCTGAGCGAATTAGCACCCTTTAATTCCCCCTCTCTGTGTTTGTGTCTTTCAAAACGCCTGCCTATAGCCATCTCTGCAGCCAGCTGTAGGGGTTAATATTTTAAAGAGGCAAGAGGAAAACCAAGCACTTGATTTCAAAAGGAAAGCACTCAGCTTGCTTTCAAAGCACTCAGCTTGATTTCAAAAGGAAAGCCCTGTGTCTGAGCAAAAGATCTGTCTGGATCTTTCAAAATGCTTTCTGCCTCTTCTGAAAGGGTTAAAATGTTCAAGAAGCAAGGGGGAATAACAAACCTCTGCCCCCCCTCTCTCCCCCCCCCCCAGCCAGCCAATAGCATCGCTCGTGGCACGGAACTCTAAAGGAAGTGCGTCACCGAGGTTGTGAAAACATGAGTAATCGCATCTTTGATTGACAGCCAAAAAAACCAAATTTAAAACCTAAACAAAACCAGAACTATGGATGTGTAAATATCAGTCACGGGACCACCTGGGATATCCAGATCAGAGACATAAATCGTATAAACAGCGAGGGATGGATTCGTGATCACTATGTCACGCTAGGCAACGCGACAATTTCTGTCGTGTAACTGGCACCAGGTTCAATTTGTGGTCTACTAAGATTCCTAGATCCCTTTCACATGTACCGTTGTAAAGCCAGGTGTCATCCATCCTATACCTCTGCATTTCAGTTTTTTTCTGCCTAAGTGTAGTACCTTATATTTCTCCCTGTTGAAATTCATTTTGTTAGTTTTGGGCCAGCTCTCCAATCTGTTAAGGTCATTTCGAATTCTGATCCTGTCCTCTGAGGTATTTTCTACCTTCCTATAACAGGATAAATTCTTTTAAAAAAGTGACTATTGGGGTTCCACAGGGTTCTGCCCTGGGCCCAGCACTGTTCAACATCTTTATAAATGGCTTAGATGATAGAACAGGAGACATGTTTATCAAATTTGCTAAATGGGGGTGCAAATACCCCAGAGGACAGGAACAGAATTTAAAATTTAAAAAAAGACTTGACAAATTGCAGAAAACTAACAAAATGAATTTCAACAGGGATAAATGTAAGGTCCTACATCTAGGCAGGAAAAATGAAATGCACAGATATAGGATGGGTTACACCTGGCTTGAAAACAGTACATCAGGAAAGGCCTTAGTAGATCGCAAACTAAACTTGAGCTAAAACTGTGGTGCAGCAGTCAAAAAAGTGAACACAATTCTAGGATGTTTCACCAGGTGTCCAGATCAAGGGAAGTAGTAGTGCCACTCTGTTTTGCTTTGGTCAAACCTCACTTGGAATACTGTGTCCAGTTTTGAGCACCACATTTCAAGAAGGATTTCAAGGAGCTGGAACATGTCCAGAGAAGGGCGACCCAGATGCTCAAAGATCTGGAAACCAAGTCTTATGAAGAACAACTTGGAGTTGGGTAAGTTTAGTTTGGAGATGAGAAAACTAAGAGGTGACAGGATAGTCATCTTTAAATATCTGAAGGGATATCATGTAGAAGATGGTACAAGCTTGTTTTCTGCTGCTCCTGAGACTAGATAATGAACCAATGGATTGAAATGAGAAGAGAACTGAGGTTAAAAAAAAAGGAAAGAAGTAAATTCACTTAAAAATTAGGAAGAATTTCTTTACTGTAATAGTAGTGGTTTCTTCTTCTCTAGAAGTCTTTAAATAGAGGTTTGATGGCCATCTTTTATGAGTGCTTGAGTTGTGTGTTTCTGCATGGCAGGGGGTAGGACTAGATGGCCCTTGTGGTCCCTTCTAACTCTACGGTTCTATGAAATCCAGGGAAGTGGACAAGGGAAGGGATTTATGCAGTCTACATCTTGCCTGTCACTCCACTGGCTCTCCCACCACATTTAGTTGCAAAGAAAGCTTTTCCTTTTCTTCACAAATAGCCTCTTTCAAAGAAATGTTAAAGACAAAATGGTGGTAGAATGTGTATAAGATTGCGGCAGGGGCATGCTTTGCTTGGATAAGTTATAGAAACAATTGGGCATGTTCTCAGCCTCTTGGAATAAAAAGTTCTCACCATCTCCTTCTTGTCCACTGTCTGGCCCAGGAGGAAATCTTCAGCCAGGGCCACAGCCTGGGAAGTGGATTGTGGTTTACTTTCTCTCACCCAGCTCTCCATCTCTGGTGGAAGGACAGTCAGGAACTGTTCTCGTACCACTAGGTCCAGGATCTCCACTTTGGTATCTTTTCCTGACTTCAGCCACTGATGGCAAAGATCATAGAGTTGGCTACGAACTGGTTCAGCCACCTCATCCTTCCAGGAACAGAACCCCCTGAACAGTTGGCCCTGTACATCTGAACTGGGGGTGTCTCTGACCGGGGATGTCTCAGCATTTTCCTTCCAGAAAGCTTCCCTGCTCCCAGTCTCCATGGGATCAAATTCTTTTCTGTCTTCAGGACCAGATGAGTTTTTCACTTTCATCTCTGGTGGATCCTGCCTCAAAAAGAGCCGAAAGAATGACAGTGGCAGGATCTCCTTCTTCCTGTGGGAATGGCAGACAAACACCAAGACTTAGGGAGACCATTAAATAAGCTGCAATCTAATTCAAATAAACCTCATTCTATCAAATATGACCATTTAAGTAAATAAATCCCCTCCACTCCAACTGCCACTGTTGTGTCCTCAGAGGGATTGAAGAGCAGCCAGGCCTAGCATCATTGTGGCTTGGCCCCACCAGCAGCAGATGAAAGGCCCTCCCTCCATCCCTAGTGCCAATGCTCTGGCCACAGAGGGGGAGAAGAAGAGGCAGGCACAGCTCCATTGTGCCCAGGCTCAGAAACAGAGGAAAGGTCCTCCCTCTATCCCATCTGCCATTGCTTTGGCCTAAGGCTGGATTGCCATATGTCGGGGATGCTTTGATCAAGATTTCCTGCGTGGCAGGGGGTTGGACTGGATGGCCCTCGTGGTCTCTTTCAACTCTACAATTCTATGATTCTATGATTCTAAGAGTGAGAGAAGAAGAGGCAGGCACAGCTTCATCATGCCCAGGCCCAGAAGCAGATGAAAGGCCCTCCCTCCATCCCAATTGCCATTGTTTTGGCCTCAGAGGGAGAGAAATCTCTTCCCAGTGAGCCTTGTTAAGATAAAATGTGGAACGGGAGCCCTGGTGATGCAGTGGTTAAATGCCAGTACTGTAAGTCACCACGTGGCAAGTCTGATTCCAGAGGGCTCCAAGCTTCACTTAGCCTTCCATCCTTTCCTAGGTCGGTAAAATGAGTACCCAGCTTGTGTGGGCAATTAGCTAACACACATTGGAAGCTGCTTAATGCAGTGTAGATGTGTAATAGATGTGTAAATTGCTATTGCTTAAAACAATTTGTAAGCCGCTCTGATAGCCCTGTGGCTGAAGAGCAAGGCATAACTAACTAAATAATAATAATAATAATAATAATAATAATAATAATAGTGATGGATTCCTCCCCCCTGCTCTCAGTATACAAGATGGGAGAGAAAATGATGTGATGCAGCAGCTAAAAAAGCCGATGTGATTCTAGGCTGCATTAATAGGAGTATAGTGTCTAGGGAAGTAATAGTGCCACTCTATTCTGCTTTTGTCAGACCTCACCTGGAATACTGTGTCCAGTTCTGGGCACCAAAATTCAAGAAGGACATTGACAAACTGAAACATGTCCAGAGGAGGGCGACCAGGATGGTGGGAGGACTGGAAGCCATGCCCTGTGAAGAGTGGCTTAGGGAGCTGGGCATGTTTAGCCTGGAGAAGAGAAGGCTGAGAGGTGACATGATAGCCATGTTTAAATGTTTGAAGGGATGTCATACTGAGGATGGGGCAAGCTTGTTTTCTGCTGCTACAGAGACTAAGACATGGAGCAATGGGTTCAAACAACAGGAAAAGAGTTTCCACCTAAACATTAGGAAGAACTTCCTGACAGTAAGAGCTGTTCAGAAGTGGAATGCACTGCCTCATAGTGTGGTGGAGTCTCCTTCTTTGGAGGTTTTTAAACAGAGGCTGGATGGCTCTGTCGAGAACACTTTGATTGTGTATTCCTGCATGGCAGGGGGTTGGACTGGATGGCCCTTGTGGTCTCTTCCAACTCTATATGATTCTCTGAACTAAGAAGAAGCAGGCACATCTCCATGATGCCTGGGTCCAAAAGCAGAGGAATGGCAGATGAATGACATTTGCTGGACTTAATCCCCTTTCCCACTGCCACCCCCTTTTCCTTACTTGTCCTGTATTATTTAGATTGTAAGCCTGAGGGCAGATAACTGACAAATTAACAATTTGTAAGTCGATTTGGGAGCCTTTTTGGCTGAAAGGTAGGGCATAAATATTCTAAATAAATACCGTAGCTACTCATGTATAAGCTGAACTTATGTATAAGATGAGGGCAGGTTTTGGGAGCAAAATTATGGATTTTGATATGACCCATGGATCATATCAGTCAGTTAGTGTTGATAAGTGGAAGCAATAATCAGATCCGTAATCTGTATCCCCTTCACCCAGCCCTTTGACAATTTAGGGCAAGGGGCATGATTTACAGCTTTCTGGATCCTATTGCATCCTATCCCACTTCCACAACTGTATAAATATGATTTATAACCTGAGGCTTTAATATCACTCTGTACTGCATCTGAAGAAGTGAGTTTATATTAATGAAAGCTCACGGCAAAATAAAAACCAGTTATTTTAAAAGTGCTGCCCCTTCCTTTCCCCCACTCCCTTCCTCCTTTCTATCTTGCAGGAGACTAACATGGCCACTTTGAGTCCCAATTTTGGGGGGAAAGTGTGATATTACTGTGGTTGTTGTTGTTAGCATGTTATTAGCTAATACACATTGGAAACTGCTAAATGCAGTGTAGATGTGTAAATTACTATTGCTTAACAACTTGTAAGCTGCTCTGATAGCCTTTGTGGCTGAAGAGCAGGGTAAAAATACCTAATTAATTAATTTTAAAAATTAATAATAATAATAATAATAATAATAATACATCTTTGAAAACTATTATAGTGGTCAGTTAGTACAGTACTGCTGTTTGCAAGCAATACATCTATGTACCAAAAGTCAGTTCCCTTGAGATTTCCTGTATTTGAAGGCCAGAAAGCTGCTCCTTTGTAGGACTGGCAGGTATCTCTTATTATATGGGATGCTCCCTATTTGAGAGCTGGAAAGCTTTTTCTTTTGATACAGACTGAACAAGATACCACAAAAACCCAAAACAAGACAAAAACAGTATTTTGGGGTGCGGACCTTCACAAAGACAGAAACGTGTGCATCCTGTGATTTAGGAATGTTAATTTTGCAGAGAAATACACAGCTAGTTTAACTAAAATTGATATATTCATTTGGTACTTAGGGAGAACACAAATTTAATAATGGCCACTTCTAGCTGTTGCTAAATTTCTTACAGAGTCAGCCAGGATTAGAGCTCATTGTGTACTAGATAAAAGTTGATTGTAATTGTCTTATTGTTCTGATATTTTGTCTATTTTCTATCTTATGCCCGAGTTCTTCTTTTGATGGATCTATGGATTGCAATACATAATTGATGATGATGACTTCTTGATTGCCAACCCTGCATGTCATTCATTTCGCCTGTCCCTTATTGCTATTTTTTTAAAACTAGCAGCACTATAAATCATGCCTGACAACACTATAAATCCTGCCCCTAAACCCCGCTCCCCCCCCAAAAAACCCATGCAAAAACAAGCCCCTGCTGTCTCCAGGCCATGCATTTCATCCTCTCCTCCATATGGTCAGGAACGCACTTGGAACTCACCTGGACCTTTTTTCCAACAATGAAAGCAGATAAAGTCAGACTCGGAGATACTGGAAACAGCTTAAGCTTGGAGCAAGCAGTGCATGTGTGTGTGTGGGGGGGGGGTGAGACAGGAAATGGATCCCACAGGTTCCATCTCCTCCTCTCTGGAGGCCTCTCTAGGACAAAGGATTCTATCACTTTAACCCTTTCTAAAAGGTTAAACCAGAGAGGAGGTGTGTGTGAGGGTTATAGAATCATAGAGTTAGAAGAGACCTCAAGGGCCATCCAGTCCAACCCCCTACCCTGCAGGAATACACGATCAAAGCACTCCTGACAGATGGCCATCCAACCTCTGTTTGAAACCCTCCAAAGGAGGAGACTCCACCACACCACAAGGCAGTGCATTCCACTGCCAAATAGCTTTTACTGTCAGGAAGTTCTTCCTAATGTTTAGGTGGAATCTCTTTTCCTATAGTTTGAACCCATTACTCGGTGTCCTAGTCTCTGGAGCAGCAGATAACAAGCTGCTCCATCCTCAGTATGACATCCTTTCAAATAATTAAACATGGCTATCATGTCCCCTTTTACCCTCCTCTTCTCCAGACTAAACATACCAGCTCCCTAAGCTGCTCCTCATAGGACATGGCTTCCAAACCTCCCATCATTTTGGTCGCCCTCCTCTGGACACGTCCAAGCTTGCCAATATCCTTCTTGAACTGTGGTGCCCAGAACTGGACACAGTTTTTTAGGTGAGGTCTGACCAAAGCAGAATAGAGTGGCACTATTACTTCCCTTGATCGAAACACTATACTCCTATTGATGCTGAACTTGTATGCTGAACATATCATATGTAAAGCAGGCTTAGAGTCAGAGGAAGGAGCCATGAAAATTGGAGGAGGGAACATCAACAATTTTAAGATATGCAGATGACACCATACTACTAGCAGAAAATAGCAAAGACTTGGAACGATTACTGAAGAAAGTCAAGGAAGAAAGTGTGAAGGCAGGTTTACAGCTGAACATGAAGAAAACAAAAATAATGACCACATATAATTTACCTAACTTTAAAATAGATGATGAAGACACTGAAATAGTTCAAGATTTTCCATACCCAGTTCAGTCATTAATCAGAATGGAAACTGCAATCAAGAAATCAGAAGAAGACTAGGAATGGGAAGGGCAGCTATGAAAGAAATGGACAAGATCCTGAAGTGACAAGATATATCATTGAATACTAAAGTTAGGATGGCCCATACCATTGTATTTCCCATTTCTATGAAAGGCTGTGAAAGCTGGACAGTGAAGAAAACTGATAGGAAGAAAATCAGCTCCTTTGAAATGTGGTCCTGCAGAAGAGTTCTACGGATACCCTGAACTGCTAAAAAGATAATAACTTCAATGGGGTCTAGAGCAAATCAAGCCTAAACTCTCTTTAGAAGCCAAGAAGACTAAACTGAGACTGTTGTACTATGGCCATATCATGAGACTACATGACTCACTAGAAAAGACAATAATGCTTTGCTATGAAGATCAATCCCTTATTGCTGATAAGGATAGATCCCAGGGGAGTGAAGCAGCAAGGGAACTCTCCAGGGTGCTGAATCCTGCATTAGATAGGCATTCAATGGGAGCTATCCATGGTGCTGAACTCTCAAATTCCTACAATATCTCTCTATATAAAGCTCTTGGGTATGTTGTCTTTCCCAGTGTGCTGATTGGCTGCTCAGGGAACACACCCAACCAATCACCACCCATATGCAAATTTCCTCTCCATCTCACAGTCCACTCCTGCCACTCAGTCTGTGGCCCAGATTCCTGCCACTCAATCTGTGGCCCAGTCAACTGGCAGTGGTGATTGGCCGCCGGCAACAGGACCAGGCAGTCAACTGGCGGCAGTAGTGGTGGGTTGCCTGCGACGGGACTCAGGCAATTAACTGGTGGTGGTGGCCACGGCGGTGGCAGGGCAACAGAGCCAGTCACCCTCAGCAATTCCAGGAAAAGAGTGGAACGCTGAAAAGGGGAGGAGGAATTTAAAAACTCACTGGTCTACCTTACAGGATTGTCATGCGGTCTACTGGGCATTTTTTGGAGAGTTTTTTTTTTACAGCGTATGTTACGCCAGGTACAGCTAGTTAAGTTGAAACAAGCATGGACCCCACAAATCAATACTGACAGACCAAAAATGCCAATAAGAACAATAAATGACTTCTAATGCTGGTTTTCCTCCATTCCAAAGGACTGTAGCAACCTGTGTTCAGAGCTGGAGGGACGTTTTCCCCAGGTTGAATATCTCACTATTGGTTCTCCTCTAGAGGAGGCAGACAGGAATAAAAGTGGAAGAGCATTTATAGTACCAAGTGCTCTTCTGAAGATGTCCTAACTGGTAACTTTTATTTGTTGTCATCATGTGTTAACAAGTTGGCTTTGACTTATGGCTGCTCTCTGACAAAGACTTCCAAAAGCTGCCCTACTCAGGTCTTGCAAAGCCAGGGCAGCTGTGGTGTCCCTGATTGAATCAATCTACCTGCTGTCCAATCTGTTAAGGTCATTTTGAATTCTGATCCTGTCCTCTGGGGTATTAGCTACCCCTCCTATAACAGAATAATTCTTTTAGAAAAGTGACTATTGGGGTACCACAGGGTTCTGCCCTGGGCCAGCACTGTTCAACATCTTTATAAATGGCTTAGATGATGGAATAGAAGACATGTTTATATTTTGCTAAATGGAGGTGCAAATACCCCAGAGGACAGGAACAGAATTTAAAATGTCTTTAACAAATTGCAGAAAACCCCAACTCCCAGATGCTTGACGCTTGAGCCAACTGGTCAGGAATTCTGGGAGCGGTCGTCCAAAACACCTGGAGGGCCACAAGTTGGACACCACTGGTCTAAAGCATGGATCTTCATGAACCTGTAAGTTTTTAGAGGGGTTTGGTGACATGCCTGATTTTTATAGTTCTTCCAGTGCACATGAATATGATACCTGGGGTGCATCTACACTGTAGAAATAATGCAGTTTGACATCAGTTTAATGGCCACGGCTCCATCCTACAGAATCCTAGGATTTGTTGTTTTGTGAGGCACCAGCACTCTTTGGCAGAGAAGGCTTAAGACCTTGGGCCCATCAAAACAGTGAAAAATACCCCATGTGGAATTCGCTGGGAATCCTACCAGACTAAACAGGATCCAGCACCAATCCACAATATTCGGAAGGAGGAGAGCCCAAAACAGCAAAAACAATGGGGTAAATGCCTTCACAGATTTCCCTGTACTTTTTCACAAACTGTGAGGCTGGTGCACATTTTTGCTCTTTTGGACTGTTGAACAACAAATAACGTGAAGGGAAGCACAAAGCTGATTGGCTGGGCGAGAGTGGGGTGGGGCTTGCCAGGAGGGCAAGCAGCTGCTGCCGCCATGTTGTATTTTTACCTTAGTGGTCACTCGCTAAGGTGATTTTAAAAAAGGAAAAATATTTTCTGTTTTGCTTTGGAGAACCACTCTATTGCACCAGCTCACCTTGGGATGATTAAAAAACAAAACAAAATGGTGGCAGTGAAGAAGTAATGCGAATAAATCACTTGCGGCCGCCATCAAGAATACAAGGCTTATGGGGGGTTCCGAAGCCAGAAAAAACGTTTGGTCTGGTCGCTGCTGCTGTGAGATGCCAAATAGTATGAGGTATTTGGGATTTCCCCCCATTGTGTAGATGGCCTCTTGTAAAATTAGCACCCAGCTTGTGGGAGGCAATTAGCTAACACATTGTCAGACCTCACCTGGAATACTGTGTCCAGTTCTGGGCACCACAATTCAGGAAGGATATTGAGAGGCTGGAAAGTGTCCAGAGGAGGGCAACCAAAATGGTGAAAGGTCTGGAAGCCATGCCCTATGAGGAGCAGCCCAGGGAGCTGGCCATGTTTAGTCTGGAGAAGAGAAGGTTAAGAGGGGACATGATAGCCATGTCTAAATATTTGAAGGGATATAATATTGAGGATTGGGCAGGCTTGTTTTCTGCTGCTACAGAGACTAAGACACGGAGCAATGGGTTCAAACGACAGGAAAAGAGATTCCACCTAAACATTAGGAGGAACTTCCTGACAGTAAGAGCTGTTCGGAAGTGGAATGCACTGCCTCATAGTGTGGTGGAGTCTCCTTCTCTGGAGGTTTTTAAACAGAGGCTGGATGGCCATCTGTTGGGAATGTTTTGGTTGTGTATTTGTGCATGGCAGGGGGTTGGACTGGATGGCCCTTGAGGTCTCTTCCAACTCTATGATTCTATGATTGTAAACCGCTCAGGGAGTGCTTTGGCACTGATAAGCAGTATAGAAATATAAATGCTATTGCTATTGCTTGTAAAGCTACAAATCCCACGATTCCCTAGGACAGAGCTACAGCATTTAAAGTGGCGTCAAACTGCAAAGGTGGCGGGGGGGGGGGAATGTTGGAGTCACAGGCCTACTTGTAACATCTGAAATAGCTAGTAGGCCTGTGAGTTCAATAACCTCACTTTTCTTTCTTTACTTTTTCTTTACATTATTTTCTTTATTTATTTTTTAACATCCTTTGCCTGACCATAGAATCAGAGAGTTGGAAGAGACCACAAGGGCCATCCAGTCCAACCCCCTGATGATGAAGCACCCTGTAGAGCTTCGAAAGCTTGCATCATGTATTTTGCATTTGGTTGGCCAATAAAGGTACAGTTGTCCCTTCATATTCACCGGGGTTGGGTTCCAGGACCCCCGTGGATACCAAAATCCATGAATACTCAAGTCCCATTATATGCAAAGGCATTGCAAAATGGTGTCCCTTGTATAAGATGGCAAAATCAAGGTTGCTTTTTGGATTTTTTAAAAAGAATATTTTCAAGCCGTGAATACTTAAATCCGTGGATACCAAATCCGTGGATACAGAGGGACAACTATATAGCTTTGGTGGGGGGGTGGATTTTGAAATAAGCCAGGTACTGTAGTCTCAGAGGTGCTGCTGAGTTCCTTCAACACTCCCCCACTTTTCATTTGATGAGGAGGCTGGATACCAAGAGAGGAAGAGCACCCGTTTGGATAGTCTCCTTGATGCTTCAAAATCTATGCCTTGCATAAAAACCCTGTTCTCTTGCTGCAGCTTTCCCTCCTGGGAGGCCATTACAGGGTTAAAGCCAGAGAGTGGAGTGCTAGAGAGGCCCAAAGGAAAGAAAAGGCTTCCCAAGAGAGGCAGTCACTTCCTGCCCCCCCCCATTCCACTTTACCCCTCTCCCATTCCCTGGGAAAGCAGCTCCTTTGTCTTTTATCACCCCCCCTCCAACTTTGCAAGTGCAAAAAAGAACTGAGCAGACCTGGATCTGGTGAGTCCTCCTTTGCTTGCAATACAGGGAGGGGAGAGGAAAGAGGATTATTGGGGGTGGGGGTAAATGCGAAGCAGGCAGATAATGGGGGGAGAAAGACTTCCCAATGGAGAGATGCCCAGCCTGGTAGATGAAGGAGAAATGGGCACCTCCTGGGCAAGAGAGAAATTTGCAGGAAACTGCCTTCTACAGAGGCAAACCCGTGGTCCCATCTTAACTCAGCGTGGTCAACCAGGGTTGCCAGATTGAAAACTGGAGAGGGCTCCTGTGCCTGTAATGGCTGTGCAGAAGAGGGGGTTTCAGCAGGTGTTGCTTGTCAGGCATCCAGGTAACAAGCAACACCTGCTAAAATTCCTCCTTCTAGAGCACCACTAAAAGGATGGGAGCCCTCTCCAGTTTTTACTCAGACAAACCTGACTGGGGGGTTGTCATCCCAGTCTCATAGAATCAAAGAGTTGGAAGAGATCACAAGGGCTATCTAGTCCAACCCCCTGCCATGCAGGAATAAACAATCAAAGCATTCCCAACAGATGGCCCCCCCAGCCTCTGTTTAAAAACTTCCAAAGAAGGAGACTTCACCACACTCCCAGGCATTGACACTACAAATCCCACAGGAGGGAATCATGACAGAGGTCTTTTTTCTTCAGCCATCCCTAGACTGTGAAATGACCGGCTGGAAGACATTCAACAGCTGAATTTACTGTCCAAATTTAAAACAGTTTTAAAAACCAGTCTCTTCCGACAGGCCTGTCCAGATAATTTTTAAATGGTAAAATTTTTAAATGATGAATTTGAAATATGGAGTGACTGCTTTAATAGGTATTTATCTTATTTGCTCTTTTAAATCGATGTTGTACATTTTAATAGATGTTGTGTGTTGAATAGATGTTGAACAAATGTTATATGTTGTACGCTAATCTGTTGTTGTTCCCCACCTTGATCCATGATGAGAAGCAGATAAAAAAGAATAACAACAACAACAGTTAAAATGGGATTGTACTGCTATGGGTATGTAGTGCAGATGGTCTCTAGGTTCCTCAGGGATCATTGTCACAGTTTCTAGTTCTTCTCCGAGGCTTAATTTTTATCTGCCTTTCCTTCAGGAAGAAGAGCCAGACCATAACTGGAATCCTCCCTTTCTCACTTGGAAACCAGCGAGTGGTTTGATGGTGTAATATTTTACATCAAGGGCTGCTTGCTTTGCCACAACTTAGAAGGTCTGTCAATTTGATTACTCTTTGGCCTTCAGAATGGAAGTGGGAGAAGCCTGTGGAGGTGATCTTTTAGCCCAGATGAGGGCTGCCTTGGAGCATAGATGGAAAATGGCAGAGGAAGAAATAGCCAGGCCAGAAGTAGGACAAGACCCTGATACCGTCCGGGCTGGGAGCAGAGGGGAATTCATGGAAAGAACCCTGCCGAAGGTGCTGAATGAGGAGATGCTCACTTGGGAAGTCCAGTGCCAGCACTTCCGGCAGTTCCGCTATCAGGAGGACCAGGGACCCCGAGAGGTTTTCAACCGACTCCGTCATCTTTGCCATCAATGGCTGAAGCCAGAGAAACACACAAAAAACCATATCTTGGACCTGGTGATCCTGGAGCAGTTCCTGACTGTCCTTCCCCCAGAGGTGGAGAGCTGGGTGAGGGAATGTGGGCCAGAGACAGGTTCCCAAGCAGTGGCCTTGGCAGAAGGTTTCCTCTTGAGTCAGGCAGAGGAGAAGAAGCTGGCAGAGCAGCAGGTGAGAAGAGTTTCCTCCTGGTGATTCCTCAGGGCCGAGAATATGAACAAAGATGATGATGACAATGACCATTTATTTATTTTATATGCCGCCCTTCTCCCAGAATGGGACCCAGGATGGCTCACAAAAACATAAAATGCAACATACAATTTTTTAAAAAACTAGCTGTCCCCAGCATAACATACACTGTTAAAAAAAACACCCGGTAGACCTCACGATAGCCCTGTAAGGTAGGCTGGTGGATTTTTAAATTCCTCCTTCCTCTTCTCAGTGTTCCACACTTTTTCCAGAATTGCTGAGGGTAACTCGCTCTGTTGCCCTGCTGCCACCGCCACAAGTTTACTGCCTGGGTCCCATCACAAGCAACCCGCTGGGTTCCATCACAGCGGTGGCATTCTGCCACTGCTGCTACTGCCATCAGTTAACCGTCTGTGTCCTGTCTCAGCGCCAGCAGCACCATCCTGCTGCCACCGCCACCAGTTGACTGGCTCCTGTGGTGGCAGCAGCAGCAGCAGCGGTGTCCCACCACCACCACCACCACCACCAGTTGACTGCCTGGGTCCCCTTGCAGGTGGCCCGTCATCACTGCCGCTGCCAATTGACTGTCTGGGTCCCAATCTGGACTACAGACTGAGTGGTAGGAGTGGATTGTGAGGTGGAGTGGGAATTTGCATGTGGGTGGTGATTGGTTGGTTGTATTTCCTGTGCAGCCAATCAGCATGCTGGGAATGGCAACATACCCAAGAGAAGTATATATAGATAGATATTACAATTAGATGTTAAAAACAATTAAAATAAATTTAAAATTATATAAAACATATAGAAGTTAAAAAATAAAAATAAAAACACACTCCAACTTAAAAAACAAAATTTCTGTGCACGCAGCTATGTAATAATAATAATTATTATTATTATTATTATTATTTATACCCCGCCCCTCTGTTAAAACAATCGGGGCGACTTAAAAAAATTAAAATACAATACAGATAAAAATCCCAAAACACCACCCTCCCCCATAAAAAGATATTAAACAAATATAAATTAAAAAGCAACTAATCTAAAATCACATTTAAAAAACAATAAATAGCCAGCAGACTAAAAGAGGCCAGGAGCTCCTGAGGCTGGGATCTAATTAGGAAAGGCCTGCCAAAATGTATTAAAAGCCTGCTTGAATATAAATGTCTTCACCTAGCCTCCCGCGGAAGGGAGTTCCATAGAGTGGGAGCAGCCACCGAGAAGGCTCTCTCTCGTGTCCTCACCAAACGAGCCTGTGATGGTGGTGGGACTGAGAGAAAGCAAAGATACAGGGGTACCTCAGTGAACAAAAAGCCTGTGATAAAAAGAAGCTCCCTTTTAAAAAGTCTTTTTCCGCCCACCCAGCCCCCTCTTTTCCTTTTCCTCATAGAATCATAGAATCACAGAATTGCAGAGTTGGAAGAGACCACGAGGGCCATCCAGTCCAACCCCCCTGCCACGCAGGAAATCTTGATCAAAGCATCCCCGACAGATGGCCATCCAGCCTCTGTTTAAAGACCTCCAAGGAAGGAGACCCCACCACGCTCCGAGGGAGTGGGTTCCACTGCCCAACAGCTCTTACTGTCAAAAAGTTCCTCCTCATGTTGAGGAGGAATCTCTGTTCCTGGAGCTTGCACCCATTGCTCCGTGTTCCAGTCTCTGGAGCAGCAAAAAACAAGCCAGCTCCATCCTCAGCATGACATCCCCTCAAATACTTAAACAGGGCTATCATATCGCCTCTTAACCGTCTTTTTTCCAGGCTAAACATACCCAGCTCCCTAAGTCTCTCCTCATAAGGCATCATTTCCAGACCTTTCACCATTTTAGTTGCCCTTCTCTGGACACGCTCCAATTTGTCAATATCCTTTCTCAATTGTGGTGCCCAGAACTGGACACAGTATTCTAAGTCCAATTCTCCTTCTCCCCTGTCTAGCTGGAAGGTTTTCAACAATGGGAGAATGATGAAGGAGGGCTGGAGAAACAAGAAATCCCATGGTCAAAATTGGGATTCTGCTCTAACTCATCCTACTGTATCTGTGTGTCTCCAGCAGACAAAGTAGACAGCAGCTACCTCCAGAATCCCTTCCTGAGCATGTGTGAACAGCAAACAGAGTGAAAAGTCCCAAGCTCTTTGCTTGTACCATTATTCTTTTCGCCCCCATTTCTTTACTCTGGGTGTTTCCTCACTTCTTTTTCCAGGAGCCAATAGTGGAAGGGACCACTGTTTTCTCTACGATGATGGCAGCTTCAGCCGGTATCAGAGGTAAACCCTTGTTCCGGTGGATTGTAGAGGAGTGTGAGCAAGCAGCCACCTCGCTGGGTAAGGCTTACAATGGCATAGTTCGCCTTTCTCTTTGTTGTTGTGTGCCTTCAAGTAGTTTCTGACTTATGGTGACCCTAAGGTGAATCTGTCAAGGGTGGGGGTTTGCCTTTGCTTCCCTCTGAGGCTGAGAGAGTGTCTTTTTCCTGAGGGAGAGGCTAAGAGAGTATGACCAGTGAGGTGGCCACAGGGTTCCGTCCTGGGCCCAGTGCTATTCAACATCTTTTATAAACAACTTGGGTGGTGGAATAGAGGGCATTCTTATCAGATTTGCAGATGACACCAAATAAGGAGGGGTAGCGAATACCCCAGAGGACAGGATCAGAATCCAAAATGACCTTAACAGATTGGATTGCTGGGCCAAAACTAACAAAATGAATTTCAGCAGAGGGAAATGTAAAGTGCTACATTTAGACATCAAAAATGAAATGCAGAGATATAGGATGGGTGACACCTGGCTTAACAACAGTACATGCGAAAGGGATCTAGTAGTCTTAGTAGACCACAAGCTGAACATGAGTCAGCAGTGTGATACAGCAGATAAAAAAGCCAATGTGATTCTAGGCTGCATCAATAGGAGTATAGTGTCTAGATCGGAGGATGTAATAGCTCCACAATATTCTGCTTTGGTCGGACCTCACCTGGAATACTGTGTCCACCACCACCCCATGCTGCTGTAATTACAGCAACCCATAATGTTATGGTCAGTGTATTTCCTTATCATCTCTGTGTCTTTCCCAGATGACAGATTGAATCCAGCGATCCATTCTCGGTTGTCTCCTCTTTGCGGTGGAGTGGAAGCAGCCGTTGTACGACCTGATGAGGTAGGGGAGGAAACCTTGGCCTGGACTAAGGGCCTGAGAAACCTCTCCTGCTTTGCTTTGATGGAAGCAGCCACAAGAAAATGAAGAAGGCAGCTTATGGGCTTTATAAAATCCTTCTGGACCCCTCTACCTACAGAAACACATCACCTTAACTGTACTTCCAGATTATGACCATAAGGAGAACTCTACTTGATCAGATCAAAGATATTTTATTTATTTATTTATTAAAGCGTGTTTCTCCCTCCCTTTATCATAGGATCTGAAGGGTGGGATAGAAGTCTTTAATATAAAGGCCGCCTGCTGCGAATACTTGAAACTGTGAGTAATAGCATATCCCATAGAATTGCACTGGAGGACCTAGGAAATACCTAGAAAAGCTGCCTATCGAGGCATATCCAGCATGATGAAGCTACCATAGAGGCACACTGGAGGACCCAGGAAATGCCTAGAGAGACCATATTTTTTGGATGATGGATAATTGAAACCACGGGCATGGGTCCCACACATATAGGGGGTGTGACCTCTACAAATAAGTATTTTTTATCTAATCAAGTAGAGTTCTTATGCTTACAGGCTGACAGTGTAGTGACAATCTGGAAATATAGATATGTATGTGTCCAGTACCTTTTCTCCACAGTGGCTGGTCAGATGCTTCTGGGAAGCCCAGAAGCCAGACTTGAAGGCAATAACCTCCTCCAGCAAGTGGCATTCAGAGGCATGGTTGCTGATTGTAGCTGATAACCTGCAGGACAAGTACTATTTGGTAGTCATATCCATCTAAAGCAGGGGTGGGCGAACTCTGGCCCATGGGCCACATGTGGCCCCAAGGCTGTGTTTGAGGTTAGCGATCACCCCAAGCCCCACCCCCCATCTCCCTTTCCTTTGGGAAAAAAGACCCAGTGTTTTTAATAGCAGTTTTAACTTAGAACAGATTACAGCTCTCTGCCTGATTTAAAAAAAAATCCTAGAAGTGGGTTTATAGCTACTTTTGATTGATAGTCGGACCCCTGTATCTGTGGAACCAATATCTGTGGTTTCAGTTATCCATGGGACACAAAATAGGGGCACACACCATAGAGTTGCACTGGAAAATGCCTAGAGAGGCATCTTCTTTAAGCATCTTCTAAGTCTTCCAAGGTAACTCTATGGTATGTTTTTACCAGAAGTCTTTTATTTTAATAGGGTTCTCTGTTCTCCATGGTTTCCAGTATCTGCAGTAGTCCAGGAACTGAACCTCTATGGATACAGAGGTCTGACTGTGTTTTCTTTTTAAAAATTCTTTTAGCATTTTCATGTTTGTTCTGGCCCAGAATTGTGTTGGTTTTAAATAGGGGGGGGGTTAATTAAATTTACTTTAAAAAACTGTCAAATTGACCAATCTTATACAAGTAACAAAATTAATTAGTATATCTGGTGAAGAATTGGCCCATAAAGAGATTGTAGACCCCCCCATTTTAAAGTTGGTGATTGTGGCCACATCTTGTGGCAGTGAGTTCCACAGCTTAACTACACTTGGTGAAAAGTCCTTTCTTTTCTCTGTCTGCAGTCTCTCCCAGTTCAGCTTCACTGAGTGACTCCAGGTTCTAGGAATACAACAGAGGCAGAATAAGTTCCCATCTCTGTACTGGGGAATATTTTTATAATCATAAATAATAATAAATTTTTATTTTTTAACTCACCCCTCTGCTCGGCAACAAGATTAAAACAACAGGAAGTTAAAACAATCCTTCCCAATCCTAACCCTCCCACCCCTTTATAACACTCAGTTTTATCCTCCCACTGACGTGGCATCTTTCTAAACTGAAATGGCAAAAGTATTTTCTTTTCTCCTCTTCTTTCAGGGCCCCATGACCTTTGAGGATGTGGCTGTGTATTTCACAGATGAGGAGTGGGCGCTTCTCGCTCCAGACCAAAGAGCCCTGCATGTGGAAGTTATGGAGGAGAACTGTGGGAACCTGGCCTCTCTGGGTAATTCCTTTTCCTCTCCCACAGATTGAAGAGATGCTCACATTAAAAGGATTGTTATTGCCTGTTTATGAGGACCCAGCAATCTTTTCCCAGGCTCAGATCCCTTGGTGGCATTCTGGGGGGATCTCTCAAAAGGAAAGTGTATCCAAGTGGTGGCTTCCATGTCAACAGGGAAGCAGACCCACTCTGAGTTTCAGTCCAAATTTCAAAGAATTTGTCCTAAGTACTTGTAATGATTCCATGGCTCTGATCCATTCCATGGCCCTGATTCAGGCTTGGGTATCTCTCAAAATGGAACACAGTCAAGGGTGCACCAAAATTGTGCTTTATTGATTACATGAAGATGTTAACAAGGGATGCAGCAATTATGCCAAAGGCAAAGTTAGCTCTTGTCCCTTCAGTGGGACAAAGCTGTCCTTCATCACAGCTGCCATCCATCAGGGTCCTCATGATGAACTAGACACCACCCAACAAACCAGGTTGCTAGACTGGACTAAAGCTGATTGCACCCCTCCGGGACCAGACCACCAGCCTAATTGTTCCTGATCTTTAAATAGTCTTTCTTATCATGAACTTATCATGAAGTGACCTTGGACAGGCTACTAGAGTCTCTCTCTCTCTCTGGCTTTTCTTCGCAAACGAAGATTCAAGAGGGACTCATCCAGCGCTTTCTGCAAGCGCGCTGATGACTAAAAAGGCCAATCCGAGATAGACAAGTCTGGTTGCAGAAAGCACAGCAGAAGGTCTCCTTGGGTGATGTTTTTGGGTTGTGATCCGAGTAACTGCATGCAAAAGGATCTTGTAGCACCTTTGAGACTAACTGAGAGAAAGAAGCTGTAGCATGAGCTTTTGTAGACTTAGGGTTTGACTAGATGAGGGGTAAAAATCCAGATGAAATTTGGACTACTTTGGCCTGGTGTTGTGACGCATGAAATTCAGACTACTCTGGCTTGGGTTTAAGTACCACACCTGTTAAAGCCTTGTTAGGCCCTGTGTACAGGGCCTAGCAAAAAGATTGGTTCAGGGTGCATGAGAAAGCACTAGGCCCTGTTTTCCTCTAATAGAATGGGTCAAGGAGAGGTTTCTACTCACAGCTGGAGGTGGCAGGTGGGAGCGAGCACATCATCTCCCAGCCTATGAGATAAGGATGTTTTTGGATTTTCCCGCACCTAGCACAGTAATTGCCCTGAGAGAGTTTTCCCTTGTTAATTGGCTTGAGGAATTTTGTTTCTCACCCACTCTGCTTGTGCGACTTTAATCCATATAAGGTGAGCAACAGACCCCGGGGGTGCTCTCACACTGTGTGCAGCACTGTGGGGTTGGTGCACATCCTTTTGCTTTCCTCTGTCTATATTGATTAACGAGAATGCTTGTTTGCTTTTCTATCTGCTGTTCCTAATAAAGTAGCCTGCTTTCAAGCCCAGGGCTGGTGTATGGTCATGCTTCATACTTCAAACCAGCAGGGCCCCCAAGCCAGGGAGGTGCTGCCAGTGTAACAAGCCTAAATCTGCAATCAGTTTGTATCCCCAGTGAAGCACTTGGCATCCATTCAAAGCTGTTACTTACATTTAGGGCTTGACTCTGAGCTCTGGGAAAGCAAAGCCACAGCGGTAGTCACTCTCTCTGAAGTCAGCACGGGCAGCTAGCTTTGTGATGGTGGGCCAAGCTGCCCGTTCTGACTTCAGAGAGAGCAACTGCCACTGGGGCTTTGCTTTTCATGGAGCTCAGAGCGTGTGCTTGTGTGCTGGAAAAGCAAAGCCCCAGAGGTAGTCACTCTCTCTGACATCAGAACTGGTGGCTAGCCTTGCAACAGCAAGACTTGCCGGGTGTTCTGACCTCAAAGAAAGTGACTAGCGCTGGGGCTCTCCCTTTGGAATAAGAAGTGGTGCCGAGGAGGGAGAAAAAATGGTTGCACTTCAGGCAGCGCTTGTCCTTCCTCTCCTTCCCACCCCTCTCAATCCTGTGTGGATGGATTGTTCACATGACAATTTTCTCTGGAGTTTCAAGCAAGTGAGTTCTCTAACACCCAGATTAAGGGGGTATTCCCCGAGTCTGGTGTGGATAGAGCCGTACATCCTGTGTCGGTATTACACCAGATTCGGGGAAAAGGCCTCATGTCGTGTGGCATTATCATGCCAGATTCAAGGGGATTTGGGTTTTTTTCACTGTTGTAGACAAGCCCTTAGTCTGCTTCCTCAGGCACAGGTACTGAAAGTCACATTATTATTATTGTTTACTAGAGGCTGGTTTGATTAATTAGTAAATGCCCAGTTACTATGCTGTGTATCCCTTATTAAATATGTATATACTATGTATATTAAATATGTATAGGGTGAATGTGAGAGCTAATTATCACTCCTCAGCCATTCTTCTGGGAATTCCAAATCCCCAACAATGCTAAGCAGTCCATGATCTCTGTAAAATCCTCCTCCAGTACAAAGTTGTGAAAGCTGGATAGGGAAGAAAGTTGATAGGAAGAGAATCAGTTCATGTGAAATGTGGTGCTGGAAAAGAGTTCTGTGGACACCGTGGACTGCCAAAAAGACCAATAAATGGATCTAAGAGCAAGCCAAGATGACTAAAGCTGTAATGCTTGGGATACATCATAAGGTGACTTTGGAAAATATTATTTTTCTGGGGGAAATGGAAGGCAATAGGAAACGAGGAAAACCACATTACAGATGGATGGATTCAATCAAGGTAGTCATGGCCCTGAGTTTGCAAGGCCTGAATAGGGCTGTTAATCACCCAGGCTCATAGAGGTTTCCCATTCAAGAGTCTGTGACCAACAAATTTAAATACTAGAGGACCAAAACTGTATGAATTATTCAAGAAATTTGGATGAACTGAAAGGTAACATGACAGGCTATGCCTTCCCTCTAGGTTTTGTAATGTTATGTATTATGGGAGTTAATTGGTTTTGTTCCCTAGGTTAGTGTTCTTTTTCTCTGTCAGGGTTTCACAAATTTACTCTCTTTATTTCAGCAGATAATGGTTGGGGCAGCAAGAATGAGGAGGAAGAACACAGAGTCTTGCTGGAAAGAGCCATAGGTATGGAAGAACAACAGCAAAGGAAGAAGACTGAGGAGAAAGAGAAAAGGAAAAATGGGTGGCCTGTTTCTCAGGATGTTGATATCTGTGAAGTCCCAGCCCAAGAAAAAACAGATAAAGGAAAGGAAGGCTGTGAGTGCCTGTTGTGTGGGGAAAGTTTCAACAGTAAGTCAAGCCTTAAAGCTCATGCAAAAACGCACAAAGAGGAGAAACCTTTTAAGTGCTCAGACTGTGGTAAGAGCTTCTCTCAGAGGAAAGGCCTCATTAGACACCAGAGGATTCACACGGGGGAGAAACCCTACACCTGCTTGGAGTGTGGGAAGAGCTTCCGTCAGAGCGCAGCTCTCATCACACACCAGCGCATTCACACAGGGGAGAAACCATATACTTGCTTGGAGTGTGGAAAGAGCTTTTGCCAAAAGACGACGCTGGTTCGCCACCAAAGAATTCACACGGGTGAGAAACCGTATGCTTGCTTAGAATGCGGGAAGAGTTTTAGTCACAGATCACAGCTGACTTCTCATATAAGAGTCCACACAGGAGAAAAACCATACACATGCTTGGAATGTGGCAAGAGCTTCGGTCAGAATACAAACCTTACTTTACATCAAAGAACCCACACAGGGGAGAAACCATTTAGATGCCTGGAATGTGGAAGGAGCTTCAGTCATAGTTCAACCCTCATGGCACATCAGAGAACTCACACAGGGGAGAAACCATTTACATGTGTAGAGTGTGGCCAGAGCTTTGCTCAGAACGCAAGCCTTATTTTCCATCAAAGGACCCACACAGGGGAAAAACCATACACTTGTTCAGAATGTGGAAAAAGCTTTAGTACAAGTACAAGCCTCACCTCACATAGAAGAATTCACACAGGGGAGAAACCGTACACTTGCTCTGAGTGTGGAAAGAGCTTTTGTACGAGTACAAACCTTGTTACGCATCAAAGAATCCACACAGGGGAAAAACCGTTCAAGTGCTCTGAGTGTGGTGAAAACTTCCGGAAAAAAGCACACCTCCTTCGGCATCACATGACACACACAGGCGAGAAGCCGTACAAGTGCTTGGACTGTGGGAAAAGCTTTAGTGAGAAAAGAAACCTCATTTCTCATCAGAGAATCCATTCAGAGTATTGGAATGGGGATCCTCAAAGCAGTAATTGGGTTCCTCCATCTTTAAATTCAGAGGGTGTCTCTATTTCCCCAGAATCTAGTTCTTTACAGAACCCTCTGTATCATAATTCCAACAAAGTAGAAAGTCTTGAGTGTTTTACTATATTTCTAAATGAGTAGAAGGCCATTTGTCAAACCTTACTTGGTTACAGTTAAAATTAGCAGATAGCACAGAAACTAAAATTCTAAACTAACGTTATGAATTAAGTAAAGCTTGAAGTAATAATAAATAAAACCAAAAGAAAATGGGCAAGAAGTGTTGATTTAAATGTAAAGGCTGGCAGGACTTTGGAGCATCTCTTAGGTTTCTTTCAATTCAATTTTAGGTTTCTTTCACTTATAGCATTGGCACCCCACTTTAACTGCCATGGCTAAATGCAGCAGAATCCTGGGACTTGTAGTTTGGTGAAGCATTGGAGCTCTCTGTCAGAGAATTCAAAAGGCACACAAAACTACAACTACAAGGATTTTGTAGGATGAAGCCATGGCAGTTAAAGTGAGATCAAAGCTTTATAATTGTGTAGTGCAGAGGAGACCTTAAAAACAAAATGGATTCAAGAGACAGATCAACCATATGACTGACAAAGGCAGTATTACAGGTTCCTAATTACTTCTAGGGTTTGTTTTTTCCCCCTCTCTAAGACAGTGCTTCTTAAACTCTGGTTCTCCAGAAGTTTGGTCTTCAGCTCGCAGAATTCCTGAACATTGGCCATACTGTCAGCGGTATGTCACTTCTGTGAGGTGAAGTCCAAAACATGTGGAGGATCAGAGTTTGAAAACCATTGCTCTAAAAGGTAATAGCGGCTGGGTGGAGCTAATCCCAGGGTATGCTCTCTTCACTGCTTTTTGATATCCTTTTGAAAAGATGGGAAATTGGCAAATAAGACTATTAGGTAGGTAAGAGGACCAACCAAAGATATTCTGTAGGGCTTTGTAGCCCTCTTCCAATAGAGTTTCATATATAGGTGCCCCCCACGCCTGTTTATGTGACATTGGTACCTGCCGTTTCAATTACCTGCTGTGGGGGGGGGTCTCTCTGGGGATCTGGAGGACCATAGAGTCATGGTGGAGGTGGTCTCTCTATGCATTGGGAGGTCCTCCAGCATGCTCTATGGTCAACTTTTGCTGGAAGTTGCCCATCGAGTCCCACCAGATGCCTAGAGAAGAATCCTCTCTAGGCTTTTCTAGGTCCTCTAGCATGATTCTATGTTATGCACAGTGGTTTGCTATTATACATAGTTTCAGGTACTTCTTGTAAGTCCAGGAATGTATCCCCCCGAAATGCGGGGCAGAGGGGGGGGGAACATCTTTTTAGAGTATTGGTGAAATGTCTGCTCTTCTTGTGTATGTTAGCCTGGAAACATACTGTTGGTAAAAAGAGGACTCAAACTAAAAACTTGTTCACTGGTTCTGCAGTGTAAAATTATGCCAGCTGTTATGTCAGTTACTGGATGGTCCAGTTGTGCAAACCAATTGTGAAATGAGTGCTACAGGTGTGTACTTCCTTGTTGTAAGAGAGTGAACACACACACACACACCATTGCTAAGGACTGTGCTTCCCAAACCTCCTGGGCAGTGCAACCACTGGTGCAATGGTTTACGCTGGTGTAGTTCTGAGTCGGAGCCTGACCCTTGCGCAGTCTCTGACAAAGTGCTGCTATAACTGCATGGATACATAACAGCACTTACGTCAGTGTAAAGCAACAACTAAATTTTGGCCTTTGACAGCAATCCTATACCCAATTATCTGAGTGTAAGCTCCATATGACTTACTTCTGAGTAGACACTGTTCAAGGACAAGCCAAGCCAAAGGATTTGTTTCAAGACCTTCAGTCATCCAATCACCCTCCTCTGGACATGTTCTAGCTTGTCCATATCCTCCTTGAGCTGTGGTGCCTAGAAGTGGATACAGTCTTCCAAGTGACATTAGTTCAAAGAGTAGAGTGGCACTACTACCTACCATGATCTGGACACTATTTCGATGCAGCTCATAATTGCATTAGCTTTTTTGGATGTCACATCACATTGTTGACTCGTGTTTAGCTTGTGGTCTACCAAGACCCCTAAATCCTTTTCACAAGTACAGTCATCCCTTCACATTCGTGGGGGTTAGGTTCAGAAGACCTAATGTGAAAAATCCACGAATAATAACAGCCCCCTCTGCCCTCCCGGAAGTGGCGATGGGGCCTTCAGAGACCCTGTCGCTACTTTCCCACAACCCCCAGCCCTCCCAAAAGTGGCGATGGGGCCTTCAGAGGCCCCGTTGCCACTTTACCCCCCACCCTCCCCAGATCGGCAAATCACAAATATGCGGAACCGCAAGTGTGGAGGTTGCGAATGTGGAGCGAGGACTGTACTGCTTCCAAGCCAGTCATCACTCATCCTGTATTTGTGCATTTCATTTTCCTGCCTAGATGTTGTACCTTACATTTTTTTTCTTCGTTGAAATTCATATTATTCAGTTTTGGCCCAGCCTTCCTCTTTGTTTGGGTAATTTGCTTTTAAAATAAGGTCAATTTCATTTAAAAATAAAGAGTGCATGAACAAGGGGTTCTGTCTCCCTCCCATGGCCATTTTGTCAGCAGTGGATAGACTGTGGGCTGTTGGGTTTTACAGTTGCCCCTACACATTCTCGGCTTTCACTCTCGCAGTTTTGATTATTCGCGGTTTGCTCAGCAAACACCCCATTTAATTCAGCTTCTCTCCCCCCACACGCAAGGGAGAGGAGCCGATTTAAATGGAGTGGTTGCTGAGCAAGCCAGGCAATCAATTCCCCTCTCTCCTGGGGCTTGGCTCCATTTGGGGTGGAGAGCCAAGCCCCGGGAGAGTGGGGAGTTGGCAGGAAAGGTGCTTTTTAGCCCCCCCCCCCCGTGCCCTTACCAAAGCCGCGATTGAGCTTTCTAAGCCTTGTTGTGGCTTTGGGAGGGTGGGGGTGGCTGAAAAGCCTCTCCACCGCACTCCCTCCAGCCCTCCAGACATTCCCGTAGCAGCTATGGGGCTCTCAATCCCCAGAGCCCTTTGGGAAGGCTGGGCAGAGGCCAGGCAGCCACCCTCCCTCCCGCCACCTCCAGCCTTCTCAAGGTGGCTCCGGGGTTTCAAAGCGCCGGAGCCCCCTCGGGAAGGCTGGGGAGAAGCCGGGCAGACTCCCTCCCTCCCACCCGCCACCTCCGGCCTTCCCGAGGCGGCTCCGGAGCTTCAAAGCCCCGGAGCCCCCTCGGGAAGGCCGGGAAGAGGCCGGCAAGCCTCCCTCCAGCCCGCCCGCCACCTTCTCTGGCCTTCCCTAAGCGGCTCTGGGGAAGTGCGTCAGGCATCAGGGGGGTGGCGGCCAGGTGGGCGGGAGGCTTTTTAGCCACTTCCACGCTTCTCCAAGCGGCGATGGGACTCGAAAAGCCCCATCGCCACTTTGGAAGGGCGGGCGGAGGCCTTTTTTTATTCGCGGCTTTTTCACATTCGTTGAGGTCTTGAGACCCTAACCCCTGCGAATGTGGAGGGACGAATGTACTTTGTTTTACACTGAAACCCTGAGATCTGTTGACCTGTGCAAGATGCAGAAGAGTAGCCAAGGAAGGCAGAAATAAATGTTGGAGACAACATGTCTCAGAGTGCTCCTGTAGCCCAAGAATTTGGTTTCCATATCTGAGCCTGATCTGGAAAAACAGACTCTTTGACACAAAAAAACTTTTCTCCTTTCTCTCCCCCACTTTCTCACATCTATATTTTCTAGATTTTCACCATCTAATTTAGGAGGACAATAAGGACATTTGGTGTTGCTGCTGTTAAACCAATGGTGAGGCTGTGATGCCTTTCTCATTCTGTCCCATCCCTTGCTACAGAATTTCCTGTGGTGATGGTAGCCAAACTACCCATGATGTCCTTTTAAAATGGGGTAGGAGACCTCAGTCCCTTGGGCTGAATGCAGCCCACTTGGGGTCCAAAGCTGATCCTCAAATTCTCCAGATGATCACACTCCTTTCCCTAATATACCAAGGTTTGGTGGTTCCACAGTGTTTGTATTGTTTTTTCCCTCCTTCCATTCTCAGAAGTTGAACTGACTCTCTTAAGCCTTCATTACTTCAAACTAATGTATGCTGGTGTCTCTGGCTTCACCCCTTTTCCCTTTGGCCCCACCCATCACCAGAGTGCAGCCCCCCAAATAATCTCTGAAATTGAATTTGGCCCCCAGAATAAAAGAGGTTCCCCACCCTTCCTTTAAAACAAGGCGCATGAGGAGTATGTGGCTTGTTCCTCCCCCCCCCCATTCTAAACCTTGTTTCCAGAAGCTCAGTTCAGCTTCAAAACGAGGTGTATGCTCCCTGGGTGCTTTGTTTCAGAGTGAAACGGCTGGGATGGAGTGGGGCACCACTGTCATTGAAGTGACAAATCCAGTGCCACCATGGCAGGGTAAAATACAGCACCTGATAGAATGACAATGCTCCATTGATAGTACAGGTTGTTCCCCTGTATCCACGGGACCACTATTCACATTCGAAAAAAATATGTCCTCTCTAGGCATTTTCTAGATCCTCCAGGACAATTCTGTGGTATGCTTCTGTTGGAAGTTGGGTTGGAAGTAATTCATTTCACTAGGGTTCACTATAATCCACAGTTTCAAGTGTCCACAGTAATGTATCTCCCATGGATACGGGGGCAGAGGGAGACCTTTACTGAAAATTTAGATGTCATCCACACTGCACAATTGTAGCTCTTTGATACCACTTTAACTGGCATCGCTCCTTCCTATGGAATTCTGGAAGTTCACATTTCATGGGGAACTTAGAATTCTTTGCCAGAGAGCCTTGGTGCCTTACAAAGCTACAAATCTCAGGATTCCATAGGATATAGCCATGGCTATCTCCAGTTCTGGGCACCACAGTTCAAGAAGGATATGGATGATCTCAAATGTGTCCAGAGAAGGATGATTACACTGACATGATTTCACTGCACAATTGTGCAATGTGGATGACATCTAAATTTTCAGTAAAGGTCTTCCTCCGCCCCCGTATCCATGGGAGATACATTACTGTGGATACATGATTTAACTGAATCCTGTAATCTTAGAGCTGGAAGGGGCCATAAGGCCCAGCTAATCCAACCCCCTGCCGTGCAAGTAAAAGTCAGTAAACAAAGCCTTATTAGAGACAATTTAGGAATTTTTTTTTATTTGGGGGGGGGTTAGGAATTTTTTATTGGAATAAGACCATTCTACTGAAAAATACACACGACTGCAAAAGGCCATAACAATAACGCAAAAATAATAATTGTTTTTCTCTTTTCTTCCTAGTACAAAAATAAAACTATCTATCTTAACACTAATACATTTTTCCTTTTAATCTAAACGCACTATAATCACATATTTACTTTACACATTTCAATTACATGGGAGCTGGGGTATGTTTATCTTGGTGAAGAGAAGACAGAGAAGTGACAATAGCCATGTGAAGGAAAGTCAGTTAGAAGATGGAGCAAGCTTGTTTTCTGCTGTTCCAAAGACTAAAATGAGTACCAATGGATTCAAAATACAAGGAAAGAGGCTCCTCCTAAACACTGGGAAGAACTCTTGACTGTAAGAGCTGTTCAGCAGTAGAACAGACTGCCTTACAGGGGGATGGAGGTGATTAAACAGGTTGGAGGTGTTTAAACAGGTTGGATGGGTATTTTTCAGGAGTGCGTTAGTTGTGTCTTTCTTTATGGCAGGGAGTTGGACTCAATGGCCCTTGCAGCCCCTCCAAACACCAGGATTCTATGATTTCATGGCAGTTAAAGTGATATAAAACTAATACAATTATGCAGAGTGGGACACATCGTTATAACCAGGCCTTTATTGAATCATTTTATGAGAAGCATCTAAGAAAGACAAGGTCTCAGAGACAAATATGGGTCTGGCTATTTGCAAAGGTTGTTGTGTCCCTTCAAGTGGCTTCCAGCTTATCACAACCTTAAGGCAGACTTATCATGGGGGTTTCTTGACAAGATTTGTTCAGAGGGGTCTTTGCCTTGGCCTTCCTCTGAGGATGAGAGAGTGGGACTTGCCCAAGATCACTCAGTGGGTTTCCATTGCTGAGTGGGATTCGAATCCTGCTCTCCAGAATCCTAGTCCAGTGCTCAAACCACTATATGACACTGGCTCTCTGGGAGAGTAGGACTTTTGTACTTTTCACAGTAACACAGGAGAGGGCATTCTGCAGTTGCTGACTAACACAAAGCCTCTGAGGTCTGTGGTGCCTCAGGCTGAACACTTCAAGGTGGAGATAAGGAAACTGGATTATTCTTCCCTGTTGCCAGACTTACCAGTCTTGCAATGTTTTCTCCAGCTTCTGAAGTGTACTCAACCCTGCACCTAGAAATACAATATTTACAAAATTTTCTGTATGATGTTTAGTTTATTGGGTTGAGGTGTTTTGTTTTTTGGCTGCTTGAACATATTGAAATAAAGAAATAACAAAAAGTTCAATGTGTTCCAATGGTAAAATAACTATATCTGAGCAGAAATTTAACAAGCATCCAGCGTTCAAAGCTCAGGATAACTTGTTGGATGTTGAAAAGGCTCTAGAAAACTACCTTTCTGTTGGAAAGGGATTTAATTCCTGTAAACTTTTCCATGGATGAATAAAGACATTTTTTGCTCTCCATCTGGATGATGTCATTCTCTCAAACACTCTTTTTGCATCACTGGGGGTTATTGGTGTTCTTTCCCTTTACAACAGAGGGTCACCTTCAGGACTAGTCCTGCCATTTGGCAATGTGATGTGACTGCCTCAGGCAACAGATACTTGGGGGTGATAGCCTTCATGCCATTCACTCCTATTGGAAGATAGAGCAGTTTACATACAGCCTAACCCAACCTAACTCAACCTAACCTGAAGCCATATAAATTAGCTTGCTGCCCGACTTGTAGGGTTGCCAGAGAGAAAACTGGAGAGGGCTCAGAGGGGATTTCAGCATGTGTTGTTTTTTAGCTGGTTGCATGACAAGCAACTCCTGTTTCTTGTCACCATTAAGAGATGGGCTGCAGGGGGAAGGACAGGTTGCTTGTCATGCATAGCCTGATTGAAGAGCCCAGAGTGGTCAAAGGGCATGTCCTCAATCGTCACAACCACTTGCAGGGCCAAATGTGACAACCTCAGCCAGGCATGGTGCCGAAAGGAGATGGACTCAGCTACCAACATGGCAGTGCAGTCAGCCACATGCCGTGCTGAATTAATCTGCTGGCCTGGCAGGAGTTGAGCCTCCGCCTGAATGGCATGGACCACTCTGCTGCTCCTCAGGAAGGTCCTGAAGGAATGGAGACATCCTATCCCACAGTACCTGCTGGTATGCTCCCATACAAGCAGAGTAGTTGGAAATTCAGAAGCTCAGGGCCACAGAAGAGTACAGTTTCTTCCCATTGATATCGAGCTTCTGACCCTCAGGGTCCACTGGCATGGACTGCGGACGATGCTGATGCCTCTGTTGGGAAGCCTCAACCACTACCAAGTTCGACTTGGGGTGTTTACAGAGCCAAGCAATGTCCTCCCCAGTGATTCAGTAGAGGTGATAAATCTGCTTTGAGGTGGATGGTAACAAAGACAGATTCTTCCACAAGCCTTGTGTCAGCTTGAGCAGGGACAGAAGCACAGGGATGTGAGCAATCGGAGGAGCCTTGGACTTAATCCTGTGGTAGATTGGATCCACAGGATTGGACTCTTTATTGGGTGACTTGAGGTCTAACATATGAGCCATATGGACCATCTGCTCTGAAAAGGCCCGGATGTCGTCAGTCAGGGAAGAGGAGTTGTCATCCAAGAGGTCTGGTGGTGGGGTAGGTACACAGGGTATATAAAGTGAAGTGGACCGGCTTGTAAAGGTGGAAGCGGAGTCGGACATTGAAGGCTGCACGGTCGACAGCCAATGAGGTCATTCTGTGTGGGGGTGCTGGCAGAATGTCCCGCAGCACTGGAGGAGAGGACAGATCAGCATCTCGGATTTGTCAGCCCGATCATCCCATCCCATAGTAAAAGCACACCCTGGAGTGACTGGGCTTTCCATGTTCACCATGGACTTCTTCCAGCAAAGGGACTCCACCACCCGAGATGGATCCACAGACTTGAGCGACAGCCGAGGAGGGGAATGATAGTATGCACGTTCCTCAAGCACTGCATGAGAGAAGCCAGAATGCTGCTTGAAGGTTTGGGCATGAGTCCTCACTGGCGAGGATGGGAAGTCCATGAAGAAGGACCTCTCAACTTCAAAGGCACCATAGGGTTGCACAGTGTTGAGCCCATGCATCGAGTGAGTCGGTGGGTGTCTCGAACCCGGAGATCTGGAGTGTGGTGTGGAATATTGGACCAGTGTCCATTTTGCAGTCTCCTCATGCGTCGTCCCCCCAACCAGGAGCTCCTGACGTGTCACGATGAGCGAGGGTGATCGAGCCCATCAAGCAGGAGAAGATGACAGCTCACCTTCCAACAAGTTACCCAGTTCGACTCCCACCAATTCAATGGAGGGAGTTGGAGTCAGATCCTGTTCCTGAGTTGGATAGTGGACCGGGGTCAGAACGTGCATCATGGACACCATCACAGTGGATGAGGTGTGATCGACGGGGCGAGGAGAAGAATGCTTGTCCTTCTTCTTCTTAGATTTTTTTGCCCACATGTTTAGAAGAAGAGGATGAGTCATGTTTGTGACTTGATCCGGATAGCTTGGAGTGCTCCTGGCTCTGTTCTGCCGAAGATAGTTTGGTCTTCGAAGTCTATGGTTTGGAGGCCCCACAATCCCATGTTGAAATGGAGGATGTTGACACCTCATGGGCCCATTTGGAGCCATGCTGCTTAGAGGCTTCAGTGTCAGAGGCCGATTGGCCCAAGCAGTGTCTCAAAGGGCTGAGGGTTCATGGACCCAGAGCAGCCTCTTTTATGGGTTGGAGACTGGCATGCAGCTGAGGCAGTTGAAACTGCTGATGGCCTCAGGGTCCTAGCAGCTGAAATTTAAAGCTAAATAATAATAACATTTATTTTTACCCCGCCCCTCTGTTAAAAACAATTGGGGCGGCTTACAAAAATTAAAATACAAATATAGATTAAAATCCCTAAACACCACCCACCCCCACCCTCCCCCATAAAAAGTTATTAAACCAATATAAATTAAAAACAACTAATCTAAAATCACATTAAAAAATAATAGCCAGCAGACTAAAAGAGGCCAGGAGCTCCTGAGGCCGGGACCTAATTAGGAAAGGCCTGCCAAAAGAGATCCATCTTTAGTGCTTTTTAAAAGCTAAATAATAATAAAAGTTGCGGGAGCAGCATGGGGCAGCAGGGCCTTTTCATATACCATATATTCCGGCATATAAAACAACTGGGCATATAAGACGACCCCCCCCCAATTTTTAAGTCAAAATATAGACTTTAGGGTATACTCTCCATATAAGACAACCCCCCATCACCTGCCCTCCCTGAAGCCGAAATCGGGCTCCCCTTCGTGGCTTTGGGGAGGGCGGATGGTGGCTGGAAAGCTTCCCCACCCTCCAGCCAGCCACCCTTCCTGAAGCCTTCCCGAAGCTGGCTGAGGAATCGCGGGGGATGGGAGCCTGGCTGGGAAGAGGCTCAGCCACCTCCTGGGATTCCCCAACCCACAAGGAGGCTGGCCCCACGAATGTGAAGAGACCACTGTAATAAAATCTAAAAGAATGTATAAGAAAAAGTACCCTAAGAAATTCATGGGGTCACCATAAGTCAACAAGCAACTTGAAGGCACATGTACACACACACACACACACACACACACACATGCTATGGGTAGGGCAACTTTTTTTTTAGAATAAAGAGGTGAAGAAGAAATCCCAGGGTAAGCCATTTAAGACTCAGATTACAGCACTCCTCTTTTAATCAAAACTGAGCTTTTCCTTTGGAACCCTGTTGCCCATACCTGAAGCCACATCTTCCAGAATGAAGCAAAACACTGAGTCAAGAAAATGCAGTAAAGATAATGGTCTGTTTACTAAACTGAGATGGAAAGGGGTTAGGCCATATGAACTGGAGATTTCTAAAGAATGTGTTTCCGGAATCTTTATCCCATTTTTTTTACAGAGTATAGCTCAGCTAGTTTATAAAACATAAAGCAAAAATCAAAGAATTAAAAATGAACAAATGATGAGCACATAGAAACTCTGAGGCTGCACTGTCAGACTTATCTATCTGAGAATAAATCCCATTGAAGTTAATTATCTTACTTCTGAGTAAGCATGTATAGGATTGCACTAGGGAAAATGGTTATGTTTCTGGGGAAACAGCTATAGAGAGTTGCTACCAAAGGGTGGAAGTTTTGTTACCACATGGTGGCACACAATTTTTTCTTAATGCAACTGGAATATATAAAAGTCTTGTGGCACCTTAAAGGTTTCATTTGGCATAAGTGTTTGTGGACTGCAGCGCACTTCACCAGATGCATGGAGTGTTCCCAATCTGGGAAGAATACCAGATTGTGATGTGCCTAATGTCTAGTTTGCAAAAATTTAATGACAAAACTAATCGCTCTCCTATAGTCCCTTCAAAATGCAGTAAGATGAACCCAATCCAGCCTTCAAGCAAAGAGAGTTCCCGAAACTCAAACACTTTCCTCCCTCTTCTCCCCGCCAAAAAAACCACCCCTCCTTGCAAGTTGGGGAATCACTGGCTAGCCAGCCGGATTGGGGATGGCTGGCCAGCCGGGGAGAGGCTCAGCCACCTCCCGCGATTCCCCAACCCACGAGGAGGCTTGCCAGCCTCCTCGCAAGTTGGGGAATCACAGGGGATGGCCGGCCAGCTTGGGAGAGGCTCAGCCACCTCCTGCCCAGCCAGGATTCCTCCCCCCCCCATGCAGCCTCGGTGGCTGAGAGGCGATCCTCTCCGTGACTCAGAATCACAGAGAAGACCCCCTTCCACCCAGGAAGGTGGACGGAAGGGGTGAAAATACCCGGTTTGTCTTGTCTGCTCCCCCTTCCCTCCATCTTCATTCTCTTTGGAAGAGAATGAAGATGGGGGGAAGCAGGGGCGGCCATTGCAAACTGCAAGATTCGCCCCTTTCTTCCACCTTCCAGGAAGGTGGAAGAAAAGAGCGAATGTACCCGGTTTGCCTCGGCCGCTGCTTGACCTCCTGTGTGGAATGAACATACAGGAGATCAAGCGGCGGCCACAGCAAACTGCAACGTTCACCCCCCCCTCTGTCTTCGGTTGCTCCCCAAAGGGGGAGAAGGCAGAGAAGGGGGCGAATGAACCGGTAAACACTTTGCCTCACCCACCCACCCCCGATCTCCTGCCTCTTCGCTCTGTTTGCGAAGGGAGTGAAGAGGCAGGAGATAAGACGACAGGTGAAGCAAAGTGTATCTGGTGTATAAGACAACCCCCGATTTTGGAGGATATTTTTCGGGGTTCAAAGGTTGTCTTATATGCCGGTAAGAAGGATTTAAGGCATGACATGTGGTGCTTTCGGGCCTGGGGTGTAAAGGCCTTGCAGGGAGGGCAGGTGTCAATGTTATGACCTTCACCTAAATGGATGAGGCACTTGGAGTGGCCATCGGTGCTGAGCAGTTTAGCCTGGCACACAGAGCACTGTTTAAAAGCAGCCAACATAGAAGCCATTTTCAATGGAAATAGAAGAGTCATACAGACCAGTCAAAGGCAAACGTTGAATGAAGCCAAGGGAGCAAGCAGTAGAGTAGAAACAGTCCAAGGTCATGAGGGGAAAAATCACCAAATACCGAAGCCAAAACATGAGAAAAAGAGTAGTCAGAGCAGTCCAAGGTTGAGAGTGGGAGAAAATCAGTCGTAAGTCAAGCCAAAATCTGAGTCAAAGCCAAAAGAGAAACCAAAAGAAATCCCAGCAAGAGTGAAGGTTCCTAATGTGCTGCTAATGCAGCAGACGAAAAGGAACTGAGGAGAATAAGCGGGATGGTCTCTGAGGGACCGTTAGGATGGGCAGAGCTACTGCCCAAAATCAGTTACATAACTATTCTAGAAGGTTCCAAGCTGCTCTGCACATTTACAGGATTTACCCAGCTGTGTGGATTCACAGAGACCACGAAGAAGATACAGAAATTTTTATCAATTCCTATCACCATCTTGAGAGGGACTGTAGAGGAAAACAGGAATTTGTGTTAACTTCTGTCACCATTATGAGAGGGATTGCAGAGGAAAACAGGAATTTGTATCATTTCCTGTCACCATTATGAGAAAGACTGATGAGGGAAACAGGGCTTTGTATCAATTATGGTGACAGGAATTGATACAAATTCCTATTTCCTTCTTCAGTCCCTTTCATAATGACAACAGGAATTGATACAAATTCCTGTTTCCCTCTGCAGTCCCTCTCATAATGGCGATAGAAACAGGAATTTGTATCAATTCCTGTTGTCATTATGAAAGGGACTGAAGAAGGAAATAGGAATTTGTATCAATTCCTGTCACCATTATGAGAAGGACAGCAGGGCTAAACAGACCTTTGTATCAATTCCTGTCACCATTATGAGTGGGACTGCAGAGGGAACTTCCGTTTTCTTCAGGTTGACTTCCAGCCCAAACAGCTCTGCAGCTGTTGCAAAGCAGAATGTTAGTGTTAAGGTCTATCTGGGTAATCATAGAGAAATCTCAAAGCCAAGGTTCAGTTGTATTCAGATGACTTTTATTCTTTGCTAGCAAAGTGACACAGGGCATAAACCGCCATGCTGTGTTCCCCAAAACAAGGCACACATATCTTTTTATATTACAGAGAAACAAAACTTAAAAATCTAAGGCACTGCGCATGTGTATTATAGTGGTTACCAGGCAGATTTTTTTTTAAGAAACAGAAATCATTTGTCAGCTTTATATGTTTCTATTTTGATACCTTAGACATAGACAGCTGAACTGGGCAATGCGCCCAGAAGAAGATAACACTTTCTAAGCTGAATGACCCATTGTTTCTGATTCTAATAAACAAGACAAACCATACTATGTCTGTTTCTGGGCTTTTGGTCAAGCTGGAACAAGTACAGTTACATCTCTCAGCTTTCTCTGACACAGACATATTTTGGCAGACTAGGTCTTTTGCCCTACAGACTCAATATAACAGACTTTTGGGAAATCAATACAGACAGACCCTCTCATTAGGCGCTGCAGAGCTGCTTCTGTGTGGGCAACAAGGGCAGCATCATCAGCAAAGAGTAGCTCACGAACTAGATCCAGCCTGTACCACAGGACAAACACCATCATCCCCACATCGCCGTTGGCAAATCTGTGCTTAAGTCTGTTCAGCAGTTCACCTACCTGGGAAGCATCCTCAGATGGCAAGATTGGCAAAGAGGTTGATCACAGATTAGCAAAGGCATATAGCACATTTGGAAGACTTTACAAAAGAGTCTGGAGTAATAAACACCTGAGGCGAAGCACAAAAACCAGTGTGTGTAGAGCCATTGTACTGTCTATTCTCCTTTATGGATCTGAAACATGGGTCACCTATCGCCAACACCTACGACTCCTCAAACGCGTTCATCAGCGCTGTATACGCACAATCCTAAATATACACTGGACTGACTATGTGACGAATGTTGCTGTCCTTGAGCAAGCAGGGATCACCAGTATTGAGGCCATGATATTGAGAACGCAGCTGCGCTGGGCAGGGCACGTTTCTAGGATGGAGGACCATCACCTCCCCAAAATAGTATTCTACGGTGAACTCACCACAGGTCAGCGTAAGAGGGGCGCTCCAAAAAAGTGATACAAGGACTCCCTGAAACAACATCTCAGGCTCGGCCAAATTGATCACCAACAATGGTCCGCCCTGGCCTCACATCGGGAGGCATGGAGACGCACTATCCACAATGCTGCAGCCTTATTTGAGAACTCACACCAAACAAGTCTTGAAGAAAAACGACAATACAGAAAGAATCACAACCCGGAAACATCACCCAAGGAGACCTTCTGCTGTGCTTTCTGCAACTGGACTTGTTTATCTTGGATTGGCTTTTTTTAGTCATCAGCGCACTTGCAGATGAGAGGGACTGCAGAGGAAAACAGGAATTTGTATCAATTTCTGTCACCATTATGAGAGTGAGTGCAGAGGGAAACAGGGCTTTGTATCAGTTCCTGTCGCCATTATGAGAGGGACTGAAGAGTGAAATAGGAATTTGTATAAATTCCTGTCGCCATTATGAGAGGGACTGCAGAGGGAAACATCAATTTGTGTCAGTTTCTATCACCATTAAGAGAGGGACTGCAGAGGGAAACAGGCCTTTATATCAATTCCTATCACCATTAGGAGAGGGGCTACAGGGCTAAGCAGGCCTTTGTATCAATTCCTATTGGCATTATGAGAGGGACTGCAGAGCTACACAGGAATTTGTATTAATTCCTGTCACCATTTTGAGAAAGGCTGCAGAGGAAAATAGGGCTTTGCATTTACTACAAGGTTTTGTGATGCTTGTGGGAGTGGGTATTTTCACAAATTTCCATGTGCTTAGGGGGGCTCTCTGTGAGGGGAAAATTGCGCAAATATAGCTCCAATTTTTAAAAATTTTAGTGGAATGCTTTGAAAGACTGGTGGGGTCCAGAGGCCACACTTTGCCCCCCGCTCCATGAAAGGTGAAAATGCTGCCGCTAGCTTTTCTCTGTAGGAACAAAGCAGGTGTTTTTAGTCAAAAGATAAGTGTTAGTTAGCACACTCAACATGGAAACTGCTGGACTCGTGGTTAAATGAATGAGGCATCCACACCACACCTGCTAGACCCGTTTGATTCCTAGAGGTTTATATGAGAAGTCACAAGTTACCACACCGCACCATCTTGTTGAGGAAGACAGAACTCCCTGAGGCTGGGAAAGGATCACATACTCACAGCCCAGTCCCTCGATCCTTGGTAAGTGTGGAGGAATATGCTGTTCATTTACTTTGTTTTTTTCTTACTATTGTAGTGTAGTGTTGTACATGGTGAGGAAGCGTGAGGGAAAAGTACACTCTGTACACACTGACTTGTTTGCAAAATACCGAGATGCATAGCCTTTAACTGTCCTGGTTGCGGCAGGGGCAGTCTCATTTAACCCTTTCAACTCCTTTTAACACGATCCAGTTTCTCCCTTCTCTCCCCATTCCCCCCCCCTTTGTCCTCAGCTTACTTCAGTTGCTGCAAACTGAGTTCAAAGTGCAAAAGGAGTTAGTCCTCAATTAACTCAGCGGAAAGAAGACCATAAGAGGGGGCTGAATCTTGCCCTTTCTTGTAGGCTCAGGAAAAGGAAACTGCTGCAGCCGCCCTTAGCTTGTGTGTTCTTCCTCATTAATAACTTTTGCCATCTTGGCCACATTCTGATAAAGGACGTTTTCAGACCTGGGAGAGGTTCGTAGCAGCAGCGCGGCAGGGGGTCGATTTCGGACGACACCGTCCCTGCTGCGAAATCATCCGTCTCTCTTCCGCTTAGGGTTGGAGCCTGTCGCGCTATATTCGGCCAGATTTTATTCATGGAGGGCAGAAGGGTTCTTGCGTCCAGGCGCACATGGTGTTTGTGTCTGTCTAGTGTTGTGTGTGTACATGCGGTTACATGATGGCAGTGGAGGAGCTCTTGGTATGAAACTAGCTGTACCTGGCATAACATAACGCCATTATAGTTGATTTGAAAGGTGATATATTAATGCGTCAAATGATCATACTCTTGACATGTTTCCTAGGCGGCCAATGAGCAGAATGGAATGGAAACATACCAAAGTATTTTATATATATACGTAGATAATGGCACATGTTATGCCAGGTATAGCTAGTGTGCTTAGATTCACAAAGGGAAAAAACATAATTAGAGACATTTTCTTTAAAAACTTTGCAAAACATGAGGAGGTGAAAAGTGCTTCATGCCTTGCTTATGCACTGGAGGCAAGACTTCTCACAGTGTCCTGAGAAGGCCTAAGAGGCTGCCTCCTCAGCAGTGTCATAACAGCCTGCCTTGACCATAAACAAGACACTGGCAACATTTCTTCACAATCTGATATGGGATGCAGGTCTCTTCACCAGCCGTGCCGAAAAACCTATTGTTGTTGTTACTGTGTGCCTTCAAGTCATTTTCAATATATGGCGAATCTATCACAGGGTTTTCTTGGCAAGATTTGTCAAAAGGGGAGCGCCTTTGCTCCCTCTGAGACTGAGAGAGTGTGACTTGCCCAAGCCAACCAGTGAGTTTCCATGGCTGATTGGGGATTTGACCCGTGGTCTCCAGAGTCGTAATCCAACACTCAAACCACTTGACCATGCTGGCTCCTCCAAGAACCTATACCCTGAAGAATTTATTGTCAGTAGGGCTGGCAGTTCAGGATCATCAAAGGCCTCCAGGTGTTCAGGCCAAAACCTGAGATCTAGAGATGGCCCCCTGTTGCTGTCATTAGGCATTAGGCATTAAGTTCCAACTACAGTTGCATGCAGCTTGTCTTTCAGACACATATGGAGAAAATATACTCACTGTTTGGAAATTAAAAATAGAAATATTAGGTAAAGGTGCAGTTGCCAGAGCAAGGTGAAATAAGGTGAATTCTTTCTCTCCTATTTAGTGAGATGGGATAAGAAACATTTAATCTGATTTACTTACGTCTAGCCAGAAGGCTGGTGCAGAGCAGAGTGGAGGGTGAGCTCTGGCACTACAAATAGCTGGGAGGGAAGGAGGAATCTGAGTAAATACACAGATCTTCCTCTGCAGTCTTTGCAGGTTGCAACAACAAATCCAGTAAGACTTGTGAATTATACCAATTATACAGCTTCAGTGGCTGAGCTGGAAATTTTGCCAGCACCTTTTCCAGATTAATCACTGGTACATCCATGAGTGGTCATATAACACCAATATTAAAATCACTTCACTGGCTACCAATTAGTTTCTGGGCAAGTTTCAAAGTGTTGGTTATTACTTTAAAGGCCTACATGGTTTAGGTCCAGGTTATCTATGGGATCACCTTCTCCCATATAATCTGCCCAGTGCACATAGGACATTTGCTCCAGTCAACCAGTACTAGGTTGGCCACTGTCACCAGAAGAGATACGACAGCTAAGTACACTATCCGAATTTAAAACAGCAGTTAAAACCAGTCTCTTCCGGCAGGCCTATCCAGATATTTTAAATTGTGAATTTTAAATTGAGTATTGATTGTTTTAAAATGTCTTGGTTTTACTTGTTCTTTTGAATGGATAAATGTTTTTAACTGATATGTGTTTTTAACCAATGATGTGTGTGTGGGGGGGGGGGTTGTGTTAATTTGTCGTTCCCCGCCTGGATCTATAGAGAGAGGCAGCTAAGAAATAAATGTTGTTGCACCTTGCCTGGAGGTGAAACTAGGAAAATTGTGACCTCATCTCCATCCTGGAGATGATCCATAAAAACCGGAGTCCAGGCCCTGACATCCTGCAACCATTTGGTTGTTAGCAAACTGTGACATGAGAGCTCTCTCTCTGGCTTTTCTTCGCAAACGAAGATTCAGGAAGGACTCATCCCGCGCTTTCTGCAAGTGCGCTGATGACTAAAAAGGCCAATCCGAGATAAACAAGTCCGGTTGCAGAAAGCACAGCAGAAGGTCTCCTTGGGTGATGTTTCTGGGTTGTAATTCTTTCTGCGTTGTCGTTTCTCTTCAAGACTTGTTCGGCGTGAGTTCTCAAATAAGGCTGCAGCATTGTGGATAGTGCGTCTCCATGCCGCCCGATGTGAGGCCAGGGTGGACCATTGTTGGTGATCAATTTGGCCGAGCCTGAGATGTTGTTTCAGGGAGTCTTTGTATCGCTTTTTTGGAGCGCCCCTCTTACGCTGACCCGTGGCGAGTTCACCGTAGAGTACTATTTTTGGGAGGCGATGGTCCTCCATCCTAGAAACGTGCCCTGCCCAGCGCAGCTGCGTTCTCAATATCATGGCCTCAATGCTGGTGATCCCTGCTTGCTCAAGGACAGCAACATTCGTCCCACAGTCAGTCCAGTGTATATTTAGGATTGTGCGTAGACAGCTATAGGAACAACAAAAGTAGTCACAGGCAGCACTTTCAAGGCTAACGTAAGTTTTACAGCCTTGGCCTGTGTAAAGGGACTGACGTCGCTTTCTTCTTTCTCATGATTTTCAAGTCAACAGTAACTAAAGTCCCTTTCTTATTATGAGTTTCAAGTCAACAGCACTCCAATAAAACTCATTTCCTTTACGTGCTCCCCACCCTCTGTACATTTTTAGGTGCTGAATTTCCTGGTTCTCAACTAGGGAGAAAGAAGAGAGAGTTGACTGAAGGCTCACAGAGGACAGAAGATGCCACCAATGCTTCCCTTCTATGGCTTCAGCTTAGCCCTGGGGGCTATTGGTATTTGGGGGGACACTTTGGGTGAGTATGCCTAAATCCAGACCTGTAAAATAATTTGTACTTACTCCAGTGCCAATTCTGTTGGGACACATGACTTTGCTCTAGATTCAGAGTGAAAGCACTGCTTTTTGATGCCTAAGAGTTTCAAAACAATTTTAAAAAAGAAACCTTTTTACTCCAAGTTTGTTGGGAAAAGTGACTTTTAAAAAACGCATCTCAGATCAGGTTCATGGTTGAATCAGGAGGTGGGTTTTTTGGAGGGTGGTCATTATAATGTTATAAAGCGTCAGGATGAACAGGCCCCAGAAACCAGTGGCTAGATGCGGGGGGAAATAAGGGGGAGGGCTTGAATCCAATATCTGTACAAGTTTTTGTAGAAAAAGGAATTTCAACAGCTATCGCTTCCCATGGGAGCCAGTATGGTATAGTGGTTGAGGGTCACATTAGAAGTCTGGGAGATCAGAGTTTGAATTTCCACTCAGCCATGGAAACCCACTGGGTAACCAGGTGTAAGTCACATTCTCTCAGCCAAAGAGGGAGGCAACAGCAAATCTCCTCTGAAGAAATCTTGCCAGGAAAACCCTAGGATAGGGGCACTATAAGTCAAACCCAACTAGAAAACACACAACATTACTTGTGTGAGGCCTGATTTATCATTTGAGGCCTGTTGTTTGAAGCCTTTTGAAGTCTAGTCATTTGTAGTATGTAAGGAGGCAGTGTGGTGTAGTGGTTTGAGTGCTGGGCTAGGACTATGAAATACCAGAGTTCAAATCCCCATTCAGCCATGGAAACCTCCTTTATTTTTGGTAATGTTTTAATTAAAATTTTTCCCATATTCTATAAAAGTTTCATATATTTAAACAAAATACCTACAGAAAAAAGAAGAAAAAGAATAGAAACTATTAAAAAAGAAACTATATAGATAGATCTAGAGAAAAGTGAGAATAAATTACTTCTGGGTTTCTTTTCCCATTGATCCATTTGAATGCTATATCTGAAATTCCCAGTCCATTTTATCATGCAGTCTCATATGATCCTTCAAATAGCCTGGGTCTGAGCTGTATAGGATCTTTCCAGGGGTAGGGGAAAACTGTCTAGGATTGCAGCATTCTTGTTTGTTGCCTCATGCTGCCTCCTCCCTATTGCAGGGTCCTGTGTGAGCTGAAAGCTTGCTCAAAGGAATGTGAAAGCATACTCTCTGCTACACATTTTCCCAATTCTCTTCTTCCACTCCAGGTTCTTCCTCCCACCACTTGAGTTATTTCCAGATAGGCGTCTCCAAATCCAGCCCATGGCTGCCCCAGTTTATGGCCCTTGAATACTTGGATGGGCAGCTCATCTCACGTTATGACAGCCAGCTGAAAAAGGACCTCCAACTAGTCCCATGGCTGAAGGAAGGACACTTGGGAATCTGGTACTTGCATAACCAGGAGATGTTTCAAGAGGACCTGAAAAAGCTACATGATTCTAACAACAGTACTCAAGGTGTGTGTTCCTTCCAAGATCAATAGGATGCAAAGTGTGTATTCCTTCCAAGCCCTGCCACATATCCAGGTGCTTTGTGGCAGGGCATGAAAGGAACATGTAAGAAGGGGCTGTTTAGCTTCATCAAAAAAGGCAAGTACAGGAATTATAGTGGCCTAAATGCCCAGAAGGCACCAGATCCCACTGATCTTGGACCCTAAGCTGAGTCAGCCCTTGCTAGTCCTTGGATGGGACACCACCAAGGAATCCCAGGTGTTGTAGGCTATATTTCACAGGAAGGAAGTGGCAAAACCATCTCTAAGTATTCCTTGCCTAAGAAAACCCTATGAATTTCCTGGGGTCACCATAAATCGACATGTGACTAGAAGGCACTTGTATACACACACAAGGGTATGATAGTTGCCTAAATAACTTGAAGGGACCAAATCCCATTTGATCTTGGAAGCTAAGCAGGGTCAGGCCTGGTTAGCACTTGGATTGGGCACTCCAAGGAATACCAGGGGCTATAGGCTATATTTCAGACGAAAGAACTGGCAAAACCACCTTTGAGTATTCCTTGCCTATGAAAACCCCATGAAATTCAAGGGGCCACAATTTGGTTTTGAAGGCACATACTTTACTTTAAGGGGGTGACATAGATGAAGAAAGTGACACATAGGCCACAGTCTTGTATGGTCCAGTGTAATGTAGTAATTCCACATGCAGAGTCATAGAGCTGGAAAGGGCCTCCTGGGCTATGGAGTCCATGAAGTCAGTGCAGGATCTCCAGCTAAAGCATCCAGGGCAGGGAGCTGTCCAGCCTCTTTTTGAAGACGGAGACCCCACCAGTTCTATTGGTTCCAATGCCGAACTGCTCTTACTGTCAGGAAGTGCCTTCTAATGTTCAATTGAAATCTACCGTCCTGTAACTTCTAACCATTTGACCTGGCCATACCCTTGGAGGCAACAGAATGATGCTACAGCTGGCTATTTATTGATCAAAGCCTGGATCTACTGTAATGCTCCGCCCTCACCAGCCATTTTGTGCCTGGTGAGAGTGTTGAGGGATCAGAGAAGTGCTGGCTATGCTCCTGTAGCTGGATGTGAAATGATTACATCTTCCACTGGCATCTGCTAAGATCTTCCAGAGGTCTCAGTGGATTATGTAATCAATTTTTGTCTGGCTCCGGGACACGTCTCCAATTACCCACTGGTCTCACCAGGTGTGAAATGGCCATGGGGTGAGGGGCTTCAGCATCCAGTTATGGTGGGGGGAAGAGTTGCACTGCAGAAAAAGGAGGGAACACTGACCTAATCAACCAAAACAAGACATATGCAGGCATAAGGTTGACTTAACGCCTGTGTATGCCACAAAGAGGTTTCCATGAGCAGCTTTTCTTCTTTTACTATATTAGAACCGAATGAAGACAAACTGGAAGATTTTGGGAGCACATAAAAGGAAGGGCATCTTCATACAGTTCATAGTGGAACTCACTGCCACAAGGGGTTGTAATTATGTTTGCCAACTTGGATGATTTTGAAAGGAGATTGGATTCATTGTGGCTGAGATCCTACATCAAGAAGACAGAGCATAAAATTAAACAGTGGCTGTGCAGTGCCACCTTGTTTGTGAATTACATCATGCAACTGCATTCAGTGCTGAGCCTAACAGCCTGCTACCAAGAATTCCAGCCCTCTAAATGCAACATCAAAAATCCCTGCTGCTTTGAACCTGTTGAGCCCTGGCTCCACTAAACGTCTGGGTCTGACTCCATCCAGCACTGAGTGCCTTTTATTTGTGGGTCTCTTTCAGGGTTGCACACCTGGCAGAGCATATATGGTTGTGATCTGGCCACAGATGGACACCATGGAGGGTATCTGCGATATGGCTATGATGCTGCTGACTTCATCAGCTTCGATCGGGAAACCCTCAGTTGGAGGCCAGAGAACCCCAAGGCTGAGGTCATGGTGAGGGAGTGGGAAACCCAGCCAAGACAAGCCCAGTACTGGAAGCATTTCCTGGAGGAGGTTTGCATAGACCAACTTGGAAAGTACCTGAAGTACAAGAAGGGGATTCAGCTGAGGATTGGTAAGGATGAAGGGAGAGAAGCCTAACAGTTAGCAGTTAGTGGCACCCAAGTCAGCAGGGGGAGCAAATCCACTCTGGTTCTAGTCTGAACTTTGGACAGGTGGAAGATGCATTCATTCTCTGAACAGGACCTAAGATAGTGAAACTCCATTAAAACAAGATGCAATTTTTTTAGTACAGAAATTGTATTTTTTTAAAAACAATTCTATTACAAACACACAGCTAAAATAGTTTAAAACACATAATAATTTTTAAAATGTAATAGCACTGCCCCATTAAAAATCCCTCTGCCAAATTACTTACGAACCCAAGACCTGCCTAAATAAAAAGGGAGCAAACTGGGAGCAACCACTGAGAAGGGTCTATTCCAGGTCTTCACCCAATGTGCCTGTGATGGTGGTGGGACTGACAGAAAGCCCTCCTCCAAGGATTTTAAAACTTGGGCAGGCTCAAATAGGTGTATTGCACTATTTACTATGCTGCCCATTATACAGTAATCCTGAGGGGTAGAATCATAGACCTGGAAGAGACCACAAGGGCCATCCAGTCCAACCCCCTGTCATGCAGGAATACACAATCAAAGCACGCTTGACAGATGGCCATCCAGCCTGTTTAAAAAACCTCAAAGCAGGAGACTCCACCACACTCCAAGGCAGCCTATTCCACTGTTTGTTTATTTATTTATTTAGGTATTTATACCCTGCTCTTCAGGCACAAAGGCTCTCAGAGTATCTTACAAATTGTTAAGCAATAGCACTTTACACATCTATGCCGTATCAAGCAGTTAAGCAGAACAACTCTTATTGTCGGGAAGCTTTTTCTTAATGTTTTTTCTTTTGATAAGAGTTGATACTGTATCTTCACTTTTATTTAAAATAGGAACCTTCCCCTACTCTGAGTAGAATGGTGAAAGGCCTTTTTGAATACCAGGTGAGAAAAATGGCAGTGGTGGCAGCAATGGGCAGCTAGTCATAGAATCATAGAGTTGGAAGAGACCACAAAGGCCATCCAGTCCAACCCCCTGCCATGCAGGAGTAAATGACTTGTGGTAATTGTGTGTCAACAAATGGTTTCAGAAATAGATTCTACAAGCTAGATCCTAATCCACTAAAATCTCAAGGGAATCAAAGGGCTTCACAAATCTACATATGAGACGAGATGCAAACAAGCAAAAACATGACTGAATAGCACAGCATAATTTTAGTAAGTAAAAAAGAGAAGGGTACAATTCAGAACCAAGGGAGAAAACCTTCCCTTTGCAGCTTCCAGAGGACAGTCAAGAACACATTGTATGGCCTTTGGTCCCTTAAATCAAGATTAACTCTTCAACATATCCAATGTTCTTTTAAAATCTTCTTTTATAAACACTATTTTTATTTGTTTTTAAAGTAATGTTTTCCTTTGTTGTGCATCACCTTGGGAGCCCTGTCAGGGTCAGAAGTGATAAACAAATATTTTAATTAATAAACAAATCAACTTATTTTGAAATCTCTCTCTGGCTTTTCTTCGCAAACGAAGATTCAGAAAGGACTCATCCCGTGCTTTCTGCAAGCGCGCTGATGACTAAAAAGGCCAATCCAAGATAAACAAGTCCAGTTGCAGAAAGCACAGCAGAAGGTCTCCTTGGGTGATGTTTCCGGGTTGTGATTCTTTCTGCGTTGTCATTTCTCTTCAAGACTTGTTTGGCGTGAGTTCTCAAATAAGGCTGCAGCATTGTGGATAGTACGTCTCCATGCCTCCCGATGTGAGGCCAGGGTAGACCATTGTTGGTGATCAATTTGGCCAAGCCTGAGATGTTGTTTCAGGGAGTCCTTTTATTGTTTTTTTGGAGCGCCCCTCTTACGCTGACCCGTGGCCAGTGCACAGAGTGTCCTTCGTAATCATAACTCAGGGAGGGTTTAAGGAATTTGGGGGGGGGGCTGCAACAATTTATTTGGGGGCGGGCATATGTTTATCTCAGGTCAATGTAACCTAACCTAACCTAACCTACCCTACTCACAGTACAGGATATTCAGATTATTACTAATAATGTTTTTGCAGGAGGAGGGTTATGACAGCCCCCCCCCCACAATGACAGGGCCCCCTGTGGCTGCAGGTGCTGCAAGGCCCTTAAACTGGTCCTGCTGTAACTTTCCATAATTATAAACCTAACCCTGTACAAAGCTCTGCAATGGAAACCCTAACCCTAGCACACGAAGATTCACTAGCAGGATACAAACAGATTTTAAGTAACAAAAATTAATGAACAAGCTTTAAAAACAAAATAAACCTGATCAACACACACACACATTGGCTCCCCTCAGTCTTGGTGCTACAGCAAAGAAAGATACATGAACACAAATTCCTATTTCAGAGATTTAAAACTGTATTGTATTTTAAGGGGTGGGTGGGATTGAGGGGTTTGGATGTATATTTTAATTGTTGTGTTTCATAGAGGGCTGGGATAGAAATAAATTTCTCTCTCTCTCTGGCTTTTCTTCACAAACGAAGATTCAGGAAGGACTCATCCCACACTTTCTGCAAGCGCGCTCAAGACTTGTTCGGCGTGAGTTCTCAAATAAGGCTGTAGCATTGTGGATAGTGTGTCTCCATGCCTCCCGATGTGAAGCCAGGGTGGACCATTGTTGGTGATCAATTTGGCAGAGTCTGAGATGTCATTCTGCATTGTCATTTCTCTTCAAGACTTGTTTGGCGTGAGTTCTCAAATAAGGCTGCAGCATTGTGGATAGTGCGTCTCCATGCCTCCCGATGTGAGGCCAGGGAGGACCATTGTAATTATTATTATTATTATTATTATTATTATTATTAATTGGCAGCTTTCCCCAATCTGATCTACTTTTATTTTTTCAAGATTTTACAAGGTTATCCTTATAACTGTTTTCTTTAAATTAGTCTTTTTCAATCTGCAACAACTATAAGAAGGACAGTAAGAATTACAAACCAAGACAAGAAAGCAACATATTGGAACCAGATAATAAAACAGTCTAAATAGTCTAATCTATGAAAATAAAAACATATTTTCGTTAGGCGCTGGTGCATTCACCTCTCCACAGAATGGATGTGTTTTCTTAGCCCTGCCTGTGCCTGGTTGCCTTCTCCACTGTCTGCCGTAGTTCCCTCCTCATCCATCCGGCTTTTAGGGTGAGCACAAACAGTTATGCCTACCTGGAACTTTGTAAGTTCTTTGCCATAATTTTCCTTTGCTTTGTTCTTTACATCCTGTGTTATGTGCCCATAAGATTTGCCCCCGACTTATCCATGGGTCATATCAAAATCCATAATATTGACCCCCAAACCCATCCTCAGTTCATACATGAAGTTGACTTCTACATGAGCATATACAGCATTTCAATGGCCTTCTTTAGGGGCTACATAAACATAAATACAAATTAAAATTCAAAAGGACAACACATAAAATTATACAATGATACCTACATCATAATACATTTCAATTGTTGTATATTGCTTAAAGCCTATACATACCAATATGCTATATAGCAGCAGAAATTTCTGGAGCTGAAAATCTCATTCTATTTGCTTTGGTCACTGCGGTGAGAGGAAGAGAATACCAACCTCTGCAATAACCAAAACCAAAACAAAAACACATACACCGCTACATACTCTCTAAAGTTTTAGAGATGAAAACCAGAATACATATGGCCAGGCAACTCCAGAGTGTTGTCAAAATAGCAAAAGGTATTCATGAGCAAGCAAAGACAAATTAGAAGGGTTTGCAGCAGTTTGATTTTGCAACCAGGAGGGGCAAGATTTGGCCACCTAAGCTGAGAACAAAAAGGGACAAAAAGTGGTCGGGGGAGAGAAAAACTGGGACATTTTTTAAAAAGCAACTGAAAAAGTGGGATGACAGAGGATTAATCAGAACAGTTGGAGGGTTTGTAGACATACTTTGGACACATACTTGTGTATATCTCTAAGAGAAGGTGAGCCACTATCTTAACAGGGTCCAAAATCCTGTCTTTGCAGAAGCACCAACGGTGACATTGACACACAAAGTGGGCAGTGATGGCCTGGAAACCCTCATTTGCCGACTTCACGGCTTCTACCCCAAGGCAATCAAGGCCACATGGAGGAAGGATGGCGAACTCTGGGAACAGGAGACTCTTCGTGAGGATATAGTCCCCAATTCGGATGGGACCTACTATACCTGGCTGAGCATCCAGATTGAGCCTGAGGAAAGGGAAAAGTACCAGTGCTACGTGGAACACGATGGCCTTTCAGAGCCACTACGGGTAGCTTGTAAGGACTGATGTCTTGCTTGCCTCTTGAAAAGAAAAGCTGTCTTTTGAAGGGATGGTTTCTGGTGGGTGGTGATATTTTCTAGGGAGGAAATCAAGGGGTCAGAGAAGATTTCCTCAGCTCTACCCTTTCTGTGGAGTTGGCATGGTGGAGTGGTTTGAATGTTGGACTAGGACACTGGCAGACCAGGGTACGAATCACTGTTCAACCATGAAAACCCACTGGGTGAGCTTGGAAAAGTCACATACTCTCCGCCTCAGAGGAAGGTAAAACCGCCTCTGAACAAATTTTGCCAAGAAAACTCCCTTAGTGTTGGCGTAAGTCAGAAATGACTTGGAAGCACACCACAACAACACTTTTCAATGCCAACTCTAATGCCAACACCTAGAGAAATCTCATCAGTACATGGGTCCCCCATTTGGTTGGTTGGTTGGTTATTTATTTATTTATTTATTTATTTATTTATTGTGTTTCTTTATCACCTACCAGCCCACAAGGGCTTCTGAGGCAAAGAACAAATAAAAACCAATTAAAACAATACGAAGTTTTAAAAAATTCCCAATATTTTTTATTAAAATTTAAAAAGCTTGACACTCAGAAAATTATTACAAAAGTGTTGCACCTTCTATCTCATATTACATAAATCACATAAGTCACATACATTTCATATTATTACCTTCTTTCTATCTCCAATTTAGAAATTTAGCTCTATTGTTTATTATCTCTATAAAGTGAACTGACTTCCTTTGTAAACCAAATCAAAGAGTTTTTATTTTCATTACTCTTTCTTTCATCTTCCTTTTAATCTAATTTATATGTAATCTTTCTTGTAATTTCCTATGCAAGAAAATTCCTCTAATCGTTGACCATCGTATACAATATTTTTATCCCTTTACTCGTTCTCCTTCCCTGTTTTCCTGTGAGTTTTGCTTATATCTCAATAGTGGCCATCGTACTGTCTATCCTCCTTTATGGATCTGAAATATGGGTCACCTATTGCCACCACCTACGAATCCTTGAACGCTTTCATCAGCGCTGTCTACACACAATCCTAAATATACACTGGACTGACTATGTGACAAACGTTGCTGTCCTTGAGCAAGCAGGGATCACCAGCATTGAGGCCATGATATTGAGAACACAGCTGCGCTGGGTAGGGCACGTTTCTAGGATGGAGGACCATCGCCTCCCAAAAATACTACTCTACGGTGAACTCGCCATGGGTCAGCGTAAGAGGGGTGCTCCAAAAAAGCGATACAAGGACTCCCTGAAACAACATCTCAGGCTTGGCCAAATTGATCACCAACAGTGGTCCGCCCTGGCCTCACATCGGGAGGCAAGGAGATGCACTATACACAATGCTGCAGCCTTATTTGAGAACTCATGCCGAACAAGTCTTGAAGAGAAACGACAACACAGAAAGAATCACAACCCGGATCCAGATGCTTACCCTACTAGAATCTGGAGGTTCAATCCTAGACTACTAATATATGGCCAATTTAGAGTTAAAATTCTAAAGAACCTGAAATTATTCTATGAGGAAAACAGATCGCAAACTACTTCTGAGGCTCTGTTATGGGACTCTAAGAAAGCAGTGCTTCGCGGCCTCTTTATACAGGAGGGAGCGAAGCAGAAAAAACTCAGATCTGCCATAAGGACCTCATTGTTACTCGCAATTGACAAATTGTCCAAAATTCACCGTAGGTCACAGAAAGACACAGACCTCTTCTTACTCAATAAGAAGAGGTCCGAACTTCAGGAATTGGACACCTCACAAATCGAAACGGCCCTCCATTTTACCAAGGCATATTATTACGAGCATAATAACAAAAATTCCAAACTGCTGGCTAGATTAATTAAGAAAAGAGCTGAAAAAAATTAATTACTAGCATTACTGCTAAAAATGGTAAGGTAACATCTAGGCCAATATCACTGATAAATCAGGATTTTAAAATTATGTCCGCCATTATGGTAAATAGGGTTAACTCATTTATCTCCTCATATATAAATCCGGACCAAGTGGGATTTGTCCCTGACAGCAAAATGGTCGATGCAATAGGAGAACACTAAATATCATTCACCACAGTAAACTCTCCCTCCAACTGACTTTTTTTGGTCTCTCTAGATGCTCTTAAGGCCTTTGACTGATTAGATTGGTCCTTTTTGTTTGATATCCTGACTGGAATGGGTTTGGGACATAAGTTCATTGGCTATTTACAGGGAACATATTCAGGTTCTAGTGCCATAATCCATGTTAACAAGATGGACTCCATGCCTATCTCTCTGCAGCGGGGGACTAAGCAGAGGTGCCCTCTATCCCCCATCTTATTTGCGTTGGCTATCGAGCCCCTTGCTGAGCTAATTAGAGTCCTGATGTTAAGGATCCTTTAATTTATGGAACAGAACACAAGCTCTCTCTATATGCAGACGATGTGCTGCTATACCTGAGGGATTGTGACAGGTCGTTTCCAGCACTGCAGCAGCTTCTAAAGGATTTTGACAGCTATGCAGGTTTCAGAGTCAATCTGACTAAATCAGTGCTGTTTTGCCTTAATGTCCCACTATCTTCCCAACTGAAATGGCAAAGAGCTACTCAACTTAGTCTATACCCCTCTGGTTTTAAGTACCTTGGAGTCTTAATTACGAAAGACCTTAAGCAGCTGATTCCACGGAACTATAGACCCCTGACGCGGTGGCTGAGAGCTCGCCTTAAATTCTGGAAGACTTTTCTACTATGTTTACTAGGCAGAATAGTGCTGACTAAAATGTTTGCCCTTCCTTGCTTACTTTTCTTGTTGCAAACCATTCCCCTCTCTCCCCCACCTTCCTATTTTAAGACATGGAAAACACTCCTTTCTGAATATATATTTGATGGAAAGCGACCCTGATTCCCGCAGAGAGTTAGGTACACCAATCCCACATGTGGAGGTCTTGGTGTTCCTGATTTGGAGATTTATTTTGCAGCTTTCCAACTCTCTCAAATTATCCCTCTCCTCCAAAGAAGCTTAACAGCAAGATGGATTATGCTTGAATTGGACTTACAGCACCCATTGGCCCTTCGATATTTCTTTTCCAAAACCACTACCCAACAGGTGAATAGCCTTGACAACCCATTTTTACATACATCCTTTTTAATTTGGCGTAAGTGGATACATGTCCTCGCACCTCCCCCATCGCCCATTCAACCATTTTTCCTGCATTCCTCTTTTTTTGATCCATATAAATTAAACCAATTCTTGGGATGGGAGGCATGTGGTTGATATGCTTTGCAAGACCTTTTTATCAACGCTAAGCCAAAAACTGTGAATGAGCTTCTCCAGGACTTATCCCCATATGTTCCCAATTGGTTTCAAATGTGTCAGATCCATACATTCTTAACTAGACTAGTAGCCTCTGGGTTTATCCTGCGCTCTCCTACGATATTTGAACACAGCTGTATGTCACCCACCACACCAGCTAGAGGCTGGGCGGCTCGGATATACAGATGGTTAATAGACGAGACTTTTGGGAGTAATGTATCTTATAAAGCAACTTGGGAAAGCAAACTGAATGATTCCATTCATGAGACAGATTGGCTAAAACTCTGGACAACACCGACTTTTAAACTCCGCTCAATCGCCCTGAAGGAAACATCGTTGAAGTTTCTTTATACAGTAAGTGGTATCTCACACCAATACAACTGACCAGGATGACTAAAACCACTTCTCATGTGTGCTGGAGGGAATGTACCCAATTAGGTACCTATGTACACATGTGGCTGGAATGCCCGAGTGTTTGGAGGCTTTGGACCTCTACGCTGGACATGGCTAGCAAAATTACTAGTCAGGTCATAAATCCCTCTCCAGAATTGTTGTTGCTGTCTTTGTTCACCAACTCTAACAAAAGCTTGAAGCATTAAAAAATTATCATTTTCCTACTCGCTAGTGATTGCTAAAAACTGGAAAAAAGAAATGACTAACATGAACGCTTGGTGGGATAAATTCTGGGACATTTGGTTCATGGAAAAACTTTCCGCTACTATGCGGGTATCAAATGCTGAAGCGGACACTGAAACCTTCATTGAATGCTGGTTTCCTATAGTCACATATCTTTCTGAAACTGAATCTGCAGCACTGCCTCCAGCACATCATGGCAAAATGTGGAGCGATGTCTTTTCCTTCCCCTCCCTTTGATTCCATATGTATGGACTAAAGTACTATGATTTCATAACAAGTCCAACTCTTCGTCTTTTCTCTGATTACTTGTTATATTTTGTTTTTGATTTATGTATGTTAGTGCAGTTATAGAAAGAGTTCTGTAACAAACTATTGACTACTTAAGCTTGATGAAAACTTTATTAAAATAAAATATTTTTTAAAAAGATATAATTCATTCAGATCAAAATGGTTTTCTCCCTGGTAGAACTCTATTGGCTAATATACACACAATTGTCAATGCATGGGAATACTACAAAAAAAATAATGACAAAAAGGCAGCGATTATCTATGCTGATGCAGAAAAAGCATTTGACAATGTCAACTGGTCATTTTTATTAAAGGCAGGGACAGAGATGGGATTTGGAAACTTTATAGTAAAAAATATAGAAAAAATATACGAAGAACAAAAAGCACATGTCATAATTAACGCCGATAAAACAACATTAATATCAATTCAAAAATGGACGAGGCAAGGATGCCCTCTCTCGCCGTTACTTTTCCTGATAGTTATGGAGATACTATTGGATATAATCAGAAAGAATAAGGCAATTAAAGGACTGAAAATGAAAAACCAAGAGTACAAAGTCAAAGCCTTCGCGGACAACTCAGCAGTCATTTTAGAAGATTTGGTGGAAAATATTGGAGCACTAATGGGAACCATAACAGAGTTTGGTAAATTTTCAGAGTTCAAGATCAATAAAGAGAAAACAATAATACTAACGAAAAACAGTATGCAAAAGAAAAAGAGGAACTAGGTAAAACATCAGAGTGTAAAATTGAAAAAAAAAAGGCAAAATACCTGGGAATATGGGTAACAAATAGAAATTTGGATCTATTCGACAATAATTACAAAAGAATGTGGACTTCAATAAAGAAAGATTTGGAAAAATTGAAAAAATTAAATCTATCACTATTTGGGAGAATAGCTACAGTTAAAATGTCAGTTTTACTGAAGATCCTATTTCTTTTTCAAAGATAAAAATATTTTAAAAACACATTAAAATACTTTTTTATAACTCCTAAATACTAAAGTCTAAAAACGATCCTAGAATTCAGTTTTGAAACAGTTAAAACAGCAATTTCAAACATTGTATGCCATGTAGAACAGCACTGTTTCAGCTGCGCACCGGAAGCTTAAAAGCTTAAAACTTCCTTGACCCTGTGTGATTCTTTGGGTGTTAAGCAGCCAGTGGAACCCTGTGGTGAACCCAAGCATGGAGGAGGGAGGATGAGGCCTGAAAACATACAAGGGAGTAAAGCAGGGATGGGAATCGCATGGCCCATGGGCCTCACGTGACCCTAGGGATGTCCACTAGGGTTGCCAGAGTGAAAACAGGAGAGGGCTCCTCTACCTTAAAGGTTGTATAGAAGTAGGGGTGGCTTGTCATACAACCAAGTAACAATCAACACCTGTTGAAATTCCCTCTTCTACACAACCAAGGTAGAGGAGCCCTCTCTGCTTTTCACTCTGGCAACCCTTGTCTACGGCATGGCCTTTGGGACCTCCACTGACCCCACCCCACCCCACCTCAGAATGGCCCTCACAGACACCTCATGTTTATGGTCCCTCAAAATCATGGGGGGGGGGTGAAAATCATGTTTAAATCATTAAAAATCCTTTATGGAGTGGCAGAAGCTATTTTGAGCCCCTGTACCTGAAGCAGGCAACATCCTTCCAACAGTGGCCTGAAAGGCAACAGGAAGTGATGCATCCTCACCGTCCAGTCATCCAAAATGGCAAGTTTGGCAACATGCTGCAGGACTCTGGAGCTGTGGGGAGCTGAAAATAAGCCGGTGCAGCCCACTGGGCTCTAAAGCATGTTCACTAGAGTTGCCAGAGTGAAAACTGGACATAGTATGACCCCATACTATCTCCTGGACTTACCATGAATACCAGAAACTGCGGTTAATAGCAAACCCTATTAAAATGCATGAACCAATCATACCATACAGTTGCACTGGAGGAGCTAGAAGATGTCTGGAGAGACTTTGGGGCGGGGCGGACAAGGATAAGTAAATCCACCATTACTGGACCCTTTAATGACTGTATAGAAGAGGAGGTGATGCTTGTGACCTTGTTGGGCGACAGATGATACCTGATGAAATTTTCTCTTCTGTACAAACATTGAAGGGACAGGAGATGCAATCCTAGTGCCCAACCTTGGAGTAAGTAGGAATAAGGAGGTAGGGAAAGGACATGTAGATGTCCTCAACATGAGTCCAAGTCTTCTGCCCCAGCTTTGAGTAGGGGACAGGGGAGGGATTTTGTAAGCCTTTTACTTTCATGTAGGCAGTGAAGTCGATTTTCTCTTCTGGCTACTGAGGGCTGTGATGTCCGTGAAGTGGCCAAGCTGCTCTGGACTTCTGTCCAAATTTTATAGGAGTGCATAAAGTTGCTGACCCTGCTCTCCTCCTCCCAGAATAGATTCAGCACCTCATACTGTTTCTTTAAAGCTCAGACTAAAACCCAGAGTGGATTCATCACCCCACTGATATGGGAGCTCTCAGACTCGGACTCCATTGCTCTTCCCTTTTCACGTGGCCCAATCTTCAAGGCAGATGAAAGCTACAGCACTTAACCTGTCTGTGGATAACCCCAAGGTATTTCAACATTGTTTCAGGTTTTCATTCACTTTCATTTCCCCTCTTCTGCATTTCAGGTTTCATAGAGAACTGGGAGGACAGTTTGTGGTTGTTTTGCCTTATCTCAGTGACGAGGATGTGGATCATCTTATTTTGTAAGTAAACTATAAATTGTCTTGGGGACTAACACGTGGAAGGCTCTTTCAGCAATATTGTCATTGCCCTCTGAGTCTCTGTTAGGGTTACCAATTCTCAGGGTCTGGGCCTGATTTTCCAGTTTCCATGGATCATCTCCAGGTGGGAGGCAAGGGTGCAACCTCTCCAGTTTTTGTGGTCCCAATTCCTGCCAAGAGGAAAGGGCCTTGTGCAAATCTCTAGCTCACCTGGTAGAGCAGTGGCTTGCTACAACTTGCAAGGCTTCATTGATCTCTTGCTGCAGTTTGCAAAGACTCTACTTCCTTAGTTTCCTCCTTCCCTCCCAATTGTTTGTTTGTTTGCTTGTTTTCTATCCCTCTTTTCTCCCAAATGGGATTCAAAGAGGCTTATAGTATAAACAGAGCACTTAAAACAATATGAAGCACAAAAGTTAAAAAGTATTAAAACACTATTTTTTAAAAAAGTTACAGTTTAAAAAAATTAAACACTTAAAATACACAATGCATATTAAAACAGCACACCCAGTTACGTCCAGTTGTTGTGGTGCAAGGGCTCACCCTCTGCTCTGCATCTACTTTCTGTCTTAATTGCCAAACTAACACTATCTCTCCTCCCCCCCCCCTGTGTGTGTGTGTGTGTGAGTGAGTGAGTGAGAGAGAGAGAGAGAGAGAATGACAAGCTACAAGTGATAATGCATAGCACTTAATGGCATGACCATTAGAGGGTGCCTTCATTGTTGGGAGGTCATTGGCTCCTGCTTTGTATGGGTGATATGTGGGAATTGTTGCCTCACACATTTGGGTATCACCACCGTTTAACACCAATTTTGTGAGTTTAAGTTGTATGTTTTCCCCCACCCTTCCTCAATGTCTCCACTTTGGGTTTTAGTCCAAACTTTAAGGGACTTATCAAAGATGCTAGATCCATTTTTGGGAACTGATCTCAGCAACTTAAAAAGAGCTCCAGAGTAAAACCTGGAGTGGATCACTGTCCCTACTTGTACATCCAGGGGTGGTCATATCATACCAATATTAAAATCACTCCAGTGGTTACCAATTACTTTCCAGGCAAGTGCAAAGTGTTGGTTATTACCTTTAAAGCCCTACATGGTTTGATTCCAGGTTACCTATGGTATCAACTCCTCCCATATAATCTGCCCTGTACACTCAGGTCTTCTGGAGGACATTTACTTACTCCAGCCAGCTAAGACTAGACTGTCAACTGTCAGCCAGAGGACTTTTTCTTCAGCTGCCCCTAGACTGTGAAAAGACCTGCCAGAGGAGATTTGACAGTTGAATACACTGTTGAAATTTAAAGCAGCATTAAAGACCAGTCTCTTCTGGCACGCCTATCCAGATGATTTTTAAATTGTGAATTTTAAACTATGAATTTTAAATATGGATTAATTGTTTTAATAGGTATTATCTTCTTAGTTTTCAAACTGATGTTATGTGTTAATAGATGTTGTGTGTTTTAATGGATTTTGTATGTTGTACGTGCCTAGGATATGGCAACCATTCCATTGCCATGGCCAGAGTTTAGCATGCAGTTTTTTAAAAGTAACTAATTACTTGTGGGTACCCCCAAAAGTAATTTGTCAGCATTAGCATGTTTACTTTTTAAAAATTAACTTCTAGCATTCCTTGCTATGATACACTGTAGCATTTATCATGAGTATACAGTACCAAATGGACATGTGTTTGTGGGGAATTGGGTGGCCCTCCAGATGTTGCTGGACTGCAACTCCTAGAGCCTTAGATAGCATAGTCAATGGTTGAGGATGCTTGGAGTTGGAGACCTAAAACATTTGAAACTCTGCTGTGCTAGGCTTTAAAAAATCATGACAAAGGAAGGAAGGAAAGAAGCACTGAGTAATGATGTTAATTTTAATGTTTTTATATATAATTTTTTCCCCAAAGATGGGGAGCTGCACCTTGTTTAGAGGAAAATTTTTGAGGGGTGATGCTTCTCTTTAATCTTGGCTGCTGAAATGCCCCCCCCCAATGCCTTCTCCTAGAGCCTCTAAATTGGCAGAAGGGTACTTCAACTCTCTGAAGCTGCTTTGCATGGGGAAGGGAGAGTAGGGAAGCCCCATATATATATATATATATATATATATATATATATACCAAACATTATGCTCCAAGAGCATCATACAAAGACCATGGCTGGGCCACGAGTGCCTCTCTCTTTCAAAATGGCCGCCCTCTTGACAAGAACACAAGTGTGAAGGGGCAGTATTGAATTCCAGTTTCGCCACCTGGACTCCTGGTTTGAAAGGGAAGGCAGGCCATAAATAAAGGTAATAATAACAAATATTCTTTGATTATTTCTACTACAGCATTCGAAAAATTCATCATTTTTCTGCTCATCACTATGGCTGGAATTATTCTTTTCTCACTTGGTAAGTAAACTGTCAACAGTGTGTGTGCAGGAGAGACATTTGTGTGGTAGGCCATGATGGAAAATGTGTGTATGGCAAAGATTTTCCGTACCTACACACTCTGCCCAACAATCCTTGAATTAAATCTCTTTTTCCAACAAGAATCAGACAGTCATGCTACCTCCCCTAGGCTATCAAATGTGGAAAAACCTCATGTATTTCAAAGAGTACACACAGGACCGCTTTAAGGCACTGGCGGCATCAGCATCCGCAGGGGGCCCCATCATTGTGGGGGCCCTGTAGTAACCCTCCTCCTGCAAAAACATTATTAATAATAATCTGAATATCCTGTACTGTGAATAGATTAGGTTGAGTTAGGTTACATTGACCTGAGATAAACATATGCCCCCCCCAAAAAATAAAGCATTGCAGGGGCCCCCAAAATTCCTTAAACCGGTCCTGAGTACACAAAAAATATCTCTATTTAAATAGAGTAATCAGAGCTTAGGAAGTTACTTTTTAAATGCACTTTTCTCCTGTTGTTCTTTCTAGTCTGGTGTTGAGAAAGTAACTTGCTATGCTACTTGTTGCTTTTCTGTTCATTCTCTGAGGTAGAGAGTCTTAAGACTGGCATACAACTTGATACATCCCTGTCAAACAGCTTCAAAAAATGCCCTCCCCCCAAAACTTTTGAAAATAAACTGAAACCGTGATTTAGCTACACCACTAAATTACCTCCATGCTTTCTCTTCAGTTACTTCAAAATATAATTGTCTCACTCTTGTTAGCATGACAATTAATGAGGTACAGATAATTGTGTTACTTGAAGCTCATTACAGTATTTCCAGACTCTGAGAACAGTTATTAATTTTTTAAAAAGAGTTTTATTGAACATTTAAAACTACCTCAACAATTACAGAAATTAAAAGAAAAAAGGAGATAGAAATAGAAACCAGAAAAGAAAAAGAGAAGAAAAAAGTTATTTCTGATCTTCCTTTTGGCTCTCTCTCTAAAATTCAACATATTCCCTCCTTTCAATAGAAATGATTCTGTCTAGTCCTCAAAGGGTGCTCACCAATGGCTCCTCTTCATCCTGGAGAGAAGTGACTAGTGGGATGCCACAGGGTTCTGTCCTGGGCCAGTGCTATTCAACATGCTTATCAATGACTTGGATGAGGGGGGAATAGAGGGCATGCTTATCAAGTTTGCGATGACACCAAATTAGGAGGGGTACCTAATACCTTAAAGGACAGGGTCAGAATTCAAAATGACCTTAACAGATTAGAAACCTGGGCCAAAACTAATAAAATGATTTTCAACAGGAACAAATGTAGGGAGTAAAAACAGGGAGACATGTAGACAGTAAAAATGAAATGCACAGATATAGGATGAGTGACACAAGTTTGATGGCAGTACATGTGAAAGGGATCTAGGTGTCTTAGTGGATCACAAGCTGAACATGAGTCGGCAGTGTGATGCGGCAGCTTAAAAAGCCAATGCAATTCTAGGTTGCATTAATAGGAGTATAGTGTCTAGATCAAGGGAAGTGATAGTGTCACTCTATTCGCTTTGGACAGACCTCACCTTCTGGGTACCACAATTCAAGGAGGATATTGACAAGCTGGAATGTGTCCAGAGGAGGGCGACCAGGATGGTGTGAGGTCTAGAAGCCACGTCCTATGAGGAGCGGTTTAGGGAGCTGGATATGTTTAGCCTGGAGAAGAGAAGGTTAAGAGGTGACATGATAGCCGTGTTTAAATATTTGAAGGGATGTCATACTGAGGATGGGGCAAGCTTGTTTTCTGCTGTGCCAGAGGCTAGGGCACAGAGTAATGGGTTCAAACTACAGGAAAAGAGATTACACCTAAACATTAGGAAGAACATCCTAACAGTAAGAGCTGTTCGAAGTGGAATACACTGCCTCAGAATGTGGTGGAGTCTCTTTCTTTAGAGGTTTTTAAATGGAGGCTGGATGGCCATCTGTCAGGAATTTATTTGATTGTGTATTCCTGCATGGTAGGGGGTTGGACTGGATGGCCCTTGTGGTCTCTTCCAACTCTATGATTCTATGATTCTAGGAGACTTGATCACCTTCTACCATGCAATTCTATTCTCTCCTAGGAGTAAATGCCATTGAATTCATTGAATTGAACAATGCATAGTATGAATTGTTTTGGCTTACACTCCACATACTTAAGTGGGAGTAAGCTCCATTTAATTAAATTGGGTCTTTGATTGAATTCAATGAGGCTTAAATTTACTGGGGTGGCATTTGGAGGGGCCGGAGTATGATGATCTCTGCCCTGCCCCTGGCCTTGCTTGGCTGGATCTGCAGCAGAGGACTGTGCCCAAAACACTCACCCACTCACTACTAGCAGCAGCAACACGGAGTTCATGTAAACTGGTGAGTAAGCCTTAGCAACTTGAGTCCATACGAACAGCCCTCAAGTCCAGTCTTTGCACACTTTGGAGTGGCAGTGTGGAGAAATGCCTTGCTGCCACTTAGCTGGAGAAGTGCATGAGCTGGATGCCCAGGTAGTGAAGCCATGCTCTCTCCTCACCAGTTTGCATGAACTCTGCACTGCTGCTGCGGGGTAGACATCCATATGTCCAGCCACTGGTGGTGGCTCCTCCAAGTGCCACTTGTATTCTCACTCCACTAGCAGCCAAGCTTCGCCATGTGCAGAGGGCTCCCAGACCTGGGAAGCCTCCTACTCAGTGGTAGCACTGGGTGTGTGTGGAGAGGCTGAACCCGGTGACACCATTGGGGGGGAGGGGTGACACCATTGGGGGGGAGGGGTGACACTGTTGGGGGGAGAGGTGACACCAACGTTAGTGATGCCACAGCCCCTGCCAGTCCCCAAACAGTTGGTCCCCAAGCAATGCATGTGAGAGAGAGAGAGAGAGAGCCTTCACAGAGTCAATCTTTCCAATAACTATAAGTAAGAAAAACATTAAAAACTATCTCTCTCCCTCTTGATTTAATTTTATATTCCCCATGACAAATGTCCAGGAGGTCTTAAATTCCTTAACCATCTTTCTTTACCATCCAAACCAAACAGTAGGCTTTAGGTAAGCCCAATCCTCCTCTTTCCTTTGCATCCTGTGGTACTTTGTATTTAACTTGTGTTTTTTTGCCTTGCCATACAAACTTAGGGTTAGCTCCTCACAGACATATTCTGGCTGTGGACCTGGCCCATTTCCCCCCTTTACCTCGACAAAGTGGGCTGGAGTCCAAACAGGACACTGGGCCATCGCTGCAGCTGCCATTTTATCTGCTGACACTGAATCCAGGAAAGGGGCATGCAACATGTGACCAGCCTTGGTTTCTGAGACAGTGGCAGTGAGGGATGGTGTGCTGGACCACAGATTTTTGGCTACTGGTACCAGATTAAACAGGTTATTTATTGGGTCCTACCTCAGCCTGTCCCTGTTCCAGCCCCATATCTGCCACAAGGTGATGATAACTGCCCAGGAGCAAATTGGGGTAAATGCCCTGCATTGTGTGGACTGCAGGGCTCTGGAACGAGGCAAGCCAAGGTAAATGTATTTATTGTCTGAAATAAAAACATCATTCTAAGCAAGACATTCATTTTTTTCCACTGAAATTATCCCCAACAGCAACAAATTTAGTTTCTCCCATCTTAACATATCCTTTTTTAGGTATTTAACTTTTCCTCAATTTTAAAACTAGTTTTGTCCATCAGTTTAACTTGATTTCCTATATCCATCTTGTCTTCAATTCCATTTTTTTTTGTCTAATACCATCACCAGGATCTTCTAAAATCACTCCAAATCCCAGACAAAATTCTCCCACTCTCAATTCCAGCAATGGCAAATTGTTCAGATCTTTAGATTTTCCTTGGTTTTTTTCCAGGCTGTTCAGATCTTTTTCTGTTTCTTTATCTATGAGCTCAGTTTTACTCTCCAGACTCTGCACTCCATCATCAACTTGTTTCACATCTCCAATCAGCTACCCCACTGCTTCTCCAATTTATTCACTCTCCTTTTCATATCTTGCTTCAGCTCCTCCTTCACCTTTACCAAATCTTCCAATTTTAGCATACCATTTCTCATAAGTCTGATCCTTTCTATACAATTTCTGATTCAGTCGCTTTTGTCATTTTTCTAGTGAATGTCATATTCCCTAAATCCAAAGTAAAAAATTCAGCAATTGCAGGGTTGAAAATAAAAAGCAAGCCCCTCATTTTTTAAAGGTTTAATTTAGTCCCAGTGCAGTCTCCGTATTCCAATAGTGCCATCTAGCTGTTCTTAGTCTTATCTTCTTTTAAAGTAAACAATCAGCATTCCTATGGAGGTCTGCTCTCTTTGCCTAATCCACTTCAATATTCACAAAGCATAATTGTAAAAGAAAAAATAATAATAAGTCGTCTATATTTTAAAGTTATTTTATCCCTTTATCCATTTGTAATGTTATACTGAGCCACACTCTTGCTTTGCTTTTTGCTTTAAAACTAAAATCTTCTGAATAGTCTTCATTTTCTCTCTTCTTGTTTATAGGAAAAATGTTCCTCACCAAGGCTTTGATCTCACTGCCTGGCAGAAGAGCTTTCTCCAGTTGTCAATTAGGTACAATTAGATGACTAAGAAAGTGCGGATATTCACAAGTTCAGAGTCCATTAAGGATCATTTAAGTGGTTTGAGCCTGATGTTAATCCTGCGACCCCCCTGCCACTCTGACTGCTGAGGTTTCCACAGTCTCCTAGTGAGGAGCAGCATTTCAGAGCATGTGTGGGTGATCTCATGCTCTCTCCTTGTCCAGAGAGAGTTTTCGCTGGCTAGAACTTGCCTCCTAGCCAACTATTTTACCACCTAAGCTTTCCCTCCTGCAGAACTCTTGCAGGGATGTAAACCTGCCATCGTTCCCCACCCAGAAGGTCGTTATTAATTAATAATGATTAATGAACTGCCAGCATTGCCAGAAAAACAAAACAAAAATTGTAGAAGTGCCCAGAAAACCATGGCTGGTTTTGGAAAATGGATATTTCTAAATCTTTCACTATTAGAATGATCCAAGCTCTCTTTTAAAGCTGTTTGCTTCTGCATAAAAGTATCAAAGGAAAGTTTAAGGAGCTCAAATTGATTAACAATTGTTTCTAAACATTCATAAATTGAAATAACAGTGTGGGTTGTTAAAAGGCACTGTTTTGTCACAAAGTCAGGGGGTATGATTGTTGTTCAGTGAGTTGTTTCTTCTCAGTAACAGGCAATTTCTCCCATACAAACTCATTTAACTCCAAGGACACTCCTTCCCAATTAGCAGCCAAATTGTTGCCAGAAATTTCTAAAGGCTCAGATAGAGACTTAGGAGATTTTCACACTACATTGTTATAGTGTTACTGTTCCACTTCAACTGCTCTGGCTGCCTCCTGTGGAATTCTGGGCTTTGTAGTTTAGTGAGGCCTAAGATCTCTCTGGCTGAGACTTGTAAATGCCCCTCCCTAAACTGCAAATCCCAGGATTCAGCAGGAGGTAGCCATAGCAAATAAAGTGGAATAGTAACACGATAACAGTAAGTGTGAAAATCTTCCTATTTTCTTTATCCAAAGCTGAGAAGCTGTTAGTCGGAATTGTAAACTCTGAGTTTAAGTTTGGAATACTCACAGTTTCCTCACTAGTAAATAAATCATCGATCTTGAGCTGTTTGGAGGCCTTGTTGTGCTTGGTTGTCCCTGGGCTTGTTCTGAAGTGTTTCTTATTACCCATTTAAATATTTTCACCAAATCACAAGAGAAAAAGCAACAAACAGCACTGAAGGACAACAGTTTAAAAAACCAAGTCAGCTAAGCAATCAGGGCAAGACAGAATACCAAAATAATAATAATAATAATAATAATAATAATGACATTGGAGCTCATTAAAATACCTCCTATCATGCCGGCGCCATCTCCCCCCACCAAAAAAAAAAATAAAATGGTTATTTGTTTCACATTAAACAATGAAAACTATTTCAAAGATGAATCACCATTCCTAGAGGCTTCTGGGAGAAACTGGCCACCAAAGGCCACCATTTGCCTATCCTAGATTTACATAAACTTAAAATATTCAGCTTCTTTTGGGTGGAATTGTTCACCACAAATGAGTGTGATGTGGTGGTGGGCAGCACACAGAGACCCTCTGCAACCCCTTCATTGACTCCAGAGATGGAACCCAGAGAGAAGCCCACCGCCACCAAAGATACAACTCTAGAGGAGGCAACATGAGGGCATTGCTGCCCAAATAAGAATTCTGCCTCCCAAATTAATTTTTTTTCATTCCCCAAATTCCAGAGAGTGAGACAGTGAAAACTGTCCACATCTCGAACTCATCTATTTGCTGTGTCCACATGCCCTTGGTAACTCTGCCTGCCCTTTTTCTCTGGATGCTTAAATTGCATTTCTAAATGCTCAGCTGACATTTTAAGTTACTGCAGTGCCAGACCACAGACTTGTTACACAAAAACCTTGTGTCTGTGGAAATATCCATGTGTGCCTTGATCTTACAATGGGAAATATAAAAACTCAAATGGCAATGCAAGAGGCTGCGTATCATTCGGGATGAGGCTTTAAGGGTGATACTGCACCTGATCCTGAAGTTAGGCTCTCCTCATGAGAAGCAGAATTACTCTTGAGCAGCAGCAAGCAGTTGCACCAAAACATGGAGTGGGCAGAATGTGGAAGGGAAGGTTGTGGTTAAAAGAGCCAGGAAGGAGCAAGTCGGCCAAGGGTTCAGGGAATATTAGTGGGATTTGGGGAGAGAGCGAGGGGTTCAGAGAGAGGAGGGGTGGATATGGGATGGAGCAATGTGGATTCAGGAGGAATTGTGACCAGAACTAAAGAACTGAGTTTTCCAGGGGAACGTTTACATGACAAAAAAAGCCCGAGAATAATTTGTGTGGAGGGCTATTCAGAAGGAGGGGGTAGCAAAAAGCCCAGTTAGCCCATGACTTTCCACCCCTCTATTTTTCAGGACCTTTTTAGGAAAGTCCGAGACAACAAATGCTATTGGTTGTCTGAACAATCAGCAACCATCCCGGGACATGGGCTGAATATTGATTTGTCAGACTTTGGAGGGGGCAGCCTTGCAAGGGAAGCCTTGCAATTCTTGATGCTTGGCTGGCAGAAGCTGCAGCTAGCTGAGAGCCGCCGGCCCCTCCCTCTTCTTCCGGGCTGTGGCTCAGCCTCGCTTAAAGCATTGCTTTCTATTGGAAGGAAAAGAAGTGGGGGTGAAGAGTGGGGTGGGACAGAAAGCACTTAAAGCATTGCTTTCTATTGGAAGGAAAAGAAGTGGGGGTGAAGAGTAGGGTGGGACAGAAAGCACTTAAAGCATTGCTTTCTATTGGAAGGAAAAGAAGTTGGGGAGGAGTGGGGGGGACAGAATTTAAAACATTGCTTTCTATTGGAAGGAAAAGAAGTGGGGGTAGTGGGGGGACAGACAGAACTTAAAGCATTGCTTTCTATTGGAAGGAAAAGATGTGGGGGCAGGGTATGGGGGTTCTGAGGCAAGGGTAGCTGTGGCTGGCAGGGGTGGGGGTGCTTCTCCTAGACTGTCCATTCCAAAAATGGCGGATCCAGAATTGCCAGGCTGCCCTTGCAAGCCCGTCCCCTCCAAAGTCCAACCAATCAAAATACTGCTCTGCTGTGTGCCCCATCCTGGGATGGAGGTACTCAGAACAACAAATCCAAAAAACCGAGACTTATCCTACTAGTGACAAATTGTGTAAACAATGGCGCCGTTTACATGATGAAAATGTAGTGAGATGAATTCATGTCGATCTCTGGTTGTTTATACGTACAGCGTGATGGTCTCGAGCTTTTCAGAAGGGGGCCACCTTTTATCCCTCAACCAGCAGGACTTTCTGTCCTGTGGTTTGTCCCATTTTTTAAAAAAGTCACGGGAGGATTCGGAAAATTGGAAATGTATACAGCCCGGGACAAGAGATCACGGTACTAGGTGATGACCGGAAATTGTTGTGGGCATGGCCGGGCACTTAGCACAAATATGGTGGGCTACCTGCCCCTTTTCAAATTCCTCCAAAAGTTGACAGGGCAATCCTCCATTGTTTTCCTGCTCATCACCTGAGTGGTCGTCAAGATGGAAGCCGAAAGCATTACTCGTCCCAGGAAAGGTGGCTGCAGGATCTCCTGGTCCTACATGGAGACCACAGACTTGTTAGCAATATGGAGTGAGCAGAAGGTGCAGGAACAGCTGAAGGAGTGCCGTAGAACTGATCTGTTTGAAAAAAATTGCAGCTGACATGAGACGCAAAGGGTATGATCGCACCGCAGAAGAGTGTAGGACGAAGATGAAACTAATGAGGAATTATCGCCAGGTAATTGACCACAATTCAAAAAGTGGGAATGATGCGGCCAGGATGCCCTTCTTTAAAGAGCTCCACGAAATTCTTGGCGGCGATGCCAACTACCATCCAAAGCACCTGGCTAGCACTACAAACATAGTCTGGGTACCCTGTGGGTCAGTGACTCCCCATCACGATCCGACCCCTGAAGAAGAACTGGAAATGCCCCCATCTTCCCAAGAGAACCTGGATGGATACTCTGAGGAGCTTTTTTCAACACCTCCAGGTAAGGGGAGTTTTGTTTTGTTTTTAAAGGGGGTCCCATCTTGTGAAAACTCGAATAAATAATTTTCTGGTTTTCACTCTTTCATCAAGTAAAAGTAGCTAGGTACCATTATGTTGAATCCAACATTTGTTGGACCAGATAGACAGAACAATGATACTGCAAGGCACAGCTTTCCCAAGATCAGAAGAGATTATGAGGCCCTGGGGAGGAAGCTGAAAGAAATGGACGCACAGGTTGTCATCTTGTTTTTCTGCCAGTTGAAGGGCATGGTCCAGGAAGGGAGAGGAAAATAGCTGATGTAAACAACTGGCTCCGTAGATGGTGTCGCCGAGAACAATTTGGATTCTTGGATCATGGACTGCACTTCCATGAGGGAGGACTTCTGGCAAGAGATGGGGTGCATCTCACACCAGTTGGAAGAAACATTTTTGCCAACAGTCTCAAAAATTTGATCAGGAGGGCTTTATTTTTTTTTTTTAAATATATTTTTATTAATCCAGACATTTCTTACATCCTTCATCATCATACGTTATACATGATACTTAGTACATTATATTTGCTTATTCTTAGACCAAAATGCCATATTTATAATACGTACAACATAATCATATATCTTTTATATTCCTGACGTTTTATACAACCACAATCGTATCTTTTCTTTTACATTCTTCATACTATTACTTCATTTGCCTCCCGTCAAGTCTTTTCCTTCCTTTCTCATATCTTCTTTCTTCTGGAAATGTCTCAATTTCTCCTCCCACCCGCTTGACTTCCCCAGATTGCGGACTCAAAGGATTTATCCGTCTTTACCACTTTCTTTATCTTTGATCCAAAATATATTACTAATCTTTCATATGTACCTTATTACTTATTGTCTTTTTTTTTTGTATTTGTGTGATTTGCCATTTGTTTTCTACTTTTACACCATTACTTCGTAACCTTCTGGTACCCTCCCCTTTTCATAGTACCTCTCATATAATTTAAATTCTCCCTCTTTTATGCAAATAATCAGTCACGTATTTCCATTCCTCTCTCACTTCTTCTATCTTACCATTGTTTATTATCCGTGTCAGTTTATCACTATTCTCCATCTCCGTCAGCTTATCGAGCCAATCTTCTATGTTTGGTACTTCCTTTGCTTTCCAAACCGCTGCTATCTTTAATCTTGCTGCCGTTATTAAATATAGGATCACCCTCCAGAATTTGTTCTCAATCTTTTTCTCTAGTGTCATTGTTATATTTAACAAATATAGTTTAGGATCTAGTGGGAGTATGACTCCAAATATCTTTTGTGTAGCCTCGTGCACTTTTTTCCAAAATCTTTTTATCTTAGGGCACCCCCACCACATATGGTATAGGGACCCCACCTCCTTTTCACATTTCCAGCATTTCTTATTGTTTAACTTGTATATTTTGCTTAGCCTTGTTGGCGTCAAGTACCATCTATTTGCTATCTTTAAAAAGTTTTCTTTTAGATCCTGATTTGCCGTAAAACTGCTGGTTCTCTTCCAAGCACATTCCCATTCTTCCAAACTAATGACCTCTCCTATATCCATGGCCCATCTCGTCATAGAATCTGTTATCAGGTCTTTCTCTAACTCTCTTTCAAGCAACACCTTGTAAATTTTGGCTATTTTACTTCTTCCCTGTGCACAGATGACTTTATCTATTTCATTTTCCGCCTTTGAGAAACCGTATGTAGCCTTATCTTCTCTAAATCTATGTGTTAGTTGGACATAGGTTAACCATTGCATCCTGTTTCCTTGGGTATCTAATTCTTCCCTTGTTTTTAGACGGCATTCTTCGTTAGACCATTTTAACAACTCTTTGTAAGTCATCCAATCTTCTTTTTTTGTCCATCTAATTTGAAATGCTTCTATAGGTGATACCCATAAGGGAATGTTGTTATAAAATTTCTGTTTTATCTTACTCCAAACTTTCAGTAGAGGTCCCCTTACAGTATGATTCATAAATTCCTTATCTGCTCGTGTCTTATCGTACCAAAGATACGCATGGGTTCCAAATTTTTGAGTACCACATTCCAAAGTTATTGTTCTCACATTTCTTAAATTTACCCAGTCACTGATCCAGTTTATCCCGCTGGCCAAATAATATAGTTTGAGGTTTGGGAGACCCGTTCCTCCTTTACATCTTAGATTGAGTAAAGTTGTCGATTTTATTCTAGCTTTGCGTCCGTTCCATATAAAGTTCTTTAAATCTTTCATCCATTCCTGAAAGGGTTTATCGTTGACTAATATAACCAGATTCTGGAACAAAAACATCATTCTAGGCAAGATATTCATCTTAATGGTTGCTATCTTCCCTAATAATGTTAAGTTCATTTTTTGCCATCTCTTAAGATCCTCTTTTATCTGGTTCCAGGTTCTTTTGTAGTTGTTTTCATATAGTTGTCTATTTCTTTTAGTCAGCCATATGCCCAGGTACCTTACTTTGGTTTCCATCTTACAGCCTGATTTCTCCCTTAGATTAATTTCTTCCGATTTTGTTAGATTCTTAGTTAAGACAACCGTTTTTTCCTTATTGATTTTAAAACCTGATATCTTGCCATATTCGGTTATCATTTCAAATGCTTTTTCCAGATTATTTATTGGATCTTGTATTATTAGCAATAAATCATCCGCATAGGCTAACAATTTATATTCTTGGCCCTTAAACCTCAAACCAGGAATTGTCTCATCATTCCGAATTTGTCTATTCAAAACTTCCATTGCCAGAATGAATAATAAGGGAGACAGGGGACAACCCTGTCTGGTTCCCCTCTGAATGTTAATTGGCTTAGATGTCTCTCCATTTACTAAAATTTGTGCCTTTTGTCTTTTATATATCTGATCTATATATTGATAGAATTCGGGACCCACCTCGATCTCTTCCAATACCGCTTTCATATATTGCCATCTCAAACTATCAAAGGCTTTTTCCGCGTCGGCGAATACTAAGGCTACCTTCTTATCGTTATTTTTCTCATAGTATTCTAGAATACTCAGGAGGGCTTTAAACTGAGTCAAATGGGGGAGGGAGACAGTATTTTGGAAGGGAAAAGGGCTGGAGAAAATAGTCAAACTGTCATAGAAGGAACAAGGCAAACAGCGCAAGGACCCAACAGTGGGAGGCAAAAAAACTTGCACAGGCAGCAAGTAAAGGGAACACATGGTCTCAGATGTCTCTACACTAATGCACAGAGCATGGGAAATAAGCAAGATGAACTTGAACTCCCTGCACTACAAAACAAATATGATATAATAGGCATTACTGAAACCTGGTGGGATGAGTCACATGATTGGAATGTAGGAATAGAGGGGTATAACCTTTATAGGAGAAACAGGCCAAACAGGAAAGGAGGAGGAATAGCATTATATGTCAAGGATGTTTATACCAGTGAAGAGATCCAAGACATCAATACTGGAAGCCAGGTGGAGAGCATCTGGATAAAAATTAAAGGGGAGGGAAACAACAGGGATGTTATTGTGGGACTCTACTACAGACCCCCAAATCAGACGGAGGAATTGGATGTTGCCTTTCTAGAACAGATGAACATACATGCAGAAAGGAGAGATGTAGTAGTGATGGGTGACTTCAACTATCCTGATATTTGCTGGCAATCTAACTCAGCCAAAACTTCAAGGTCTAGCAAATTCCTTACTTGCCTGGAAGACAATTTCATGGTCCAAAAGGAGGGAGAGGCCATAAGGGGGTCAGCTATTTTAGCTCTGATCCTAACCAACAGAGATGACCTGGTTAATGGGGTGCAAGTGGTGGGATCCTTAGGTGAGAGTGATCATGTTCTCCTGGAGTTTGTTATACAATGGAAAGGAGAAGCCAGGCATAGTCAGACACGCATTCTTGACTTTAGGAGAGCTGATTTCAATAAACTCAGGGAAATACTGGGGGTGATCCCATGGTCAGGAATACCAAAAGAGAAGAGACCTCAAGACGGATGGGACTTTCTCAAAAGGGAGATACTGAAGGCACAATTTCAAACAGTACCATTGAGGAAGAAAAATGGGAGGTGTCTCAAGAAACCAGGATGGATGACTAAAGAACTTTCAACGGAGCTAAGTTTTAAAAAGGGAACATGTATAGGAAATGGAAAAAGGGGGAATCACCAAAGAAAAATTCAAACAGATAGCGAACACGTGTAGGAGTAAAGTCAGAAAAGCTAAAGCGCAGAATGAGCTCAGGCTTGCTAGGGAGATTAAGAACAATAAAAAGGGGTTTTGGGGGTATGTCCGCAGCAAAAGGAGGAAAAAGGAAATGATAGGGCCACTACGTGGAGAAGATGGCAAAATGCTATCAGGGGACAGAGAAAAGGCAGAATTACTCAACACCTTCTTTGCCTCAGTGTTTTCAGAAAAGGAAAAGGAGGACCAACCTGAGGAGAATGGAACAGAGGACACAATAGGGGAAATCCAGCTCAGAATAAGCAAAGAGGTAGTACAGGAATACCTTCTTAATCTAAATGAATTTAAATCTCCAGGACCAGATGAACTACATCCAAGAGTATTAAAAGAGCTGGCAAATGTGATCTCAGAGCCATTGGCAATAATCTTTGAGAACTCCTGGAGAACAGGAGAAGTCCCAGCAGACTGGAGGATGGCAAACATTGTCCCCATCTTCAAAAAGGGGAAAAAAGAGGATCCCAACAATTATTGTCCAGTTAGTCTGACATCAATACCAGGGAAGATTCTAGAGCAGATCATTAAACAGACAGTCTGTGAACATTTAGAAGGCAATGCCATAATCACAAAAAGTCAACATGGGTTTCAGAGAAACAAGTCATGCCAGACTAATCTGATCTCTTTTTTTTTTGATAAAGTTACCAGCTTGGTAGATGAAGGGAACGCTGTGGACATCGCATACCTTGATTTCAGTAAGGACTTTGACAAGGTTCCCCATGACATTCTTGCAAACAAGCTTGTAAAATATGGGCTAGACAAGTTAACTGTTCAATGGATTTGTAATTGGTTGACCGGCCGAACCCAAAGGGTGCTCAGCAGTGGCTCCTCTTTGTCTTGGAAAGATGTGACCAGTGGGGTGCCACAGGGTTCTGTCCTGGGCCCAGTGCTATTGAACATCTTCATCAATGACTTGGATGAGGGAATTAGGGGCATACTTATCAAATTTGCAGATGACACCAAATTGGGAGGAGTAGCTAATACCCTAGAGGACAGGATCAAAATTCAGAATGACCTGGATAGACTGGAGAGCTGGGCCAAAGCTAACAAAATGAAATTCAATATGGAGAAATGTAAACTACTGCACTTAGGGCAGAAAAATGAAATGCATAGATATAGGATGGGAGAGACCTGGCTGAATGAGACTAGGTGCTAAAGGGATCTAGGAGTCCTAGTAGACCACAAGTTGAACATGAGTCAACAATGTGATGCGGCAGCTAAAAAGGCCAATGCGATTTTGGGCTGTATCAATAGAAGTATAGTGTCTAGATCAAAGGAAGTAATAGTGCCACTCTATTCTGCCTTGGTCAGACCTCACCTAGAATACTGTGTCCAGTTCTGGGCACCACAATTCAAAAAGGATATTGACAAATTGGAGCGTGTCCAGAGAAGGGCGACTAAAATGGTGAAAGGTCTGGAAACGATGCCTTATGAGGAGAGACTTAGGGAGCTGGGTATGTTTAGCCTGGAAAAAAGACGGTTAAGAGGCGATATGATAGCCCTATTTAAGTATTTGAAGGGATGTCACATTGAGGATGGAGTGGGCTTGTTTTCTTCTGCTCCAGAGACTGGAACACGGAGCAATGGATGCAAGCTCCAGGAACAGAGATTCCACCTCAACATGAGGAGGAACTTTTTGACAGTAAGAGCTGTTCAGCAGTGGAACACACTCCCTCGGAGTGTGGTGGGGTCTCCTTCCTTGGAGGTCTTTAAACAGAGGCTGGATTGCCATCTGTCAGGGATGCTTTGATCAAGATTTCCTGCGTGGCAGGGGGTTGGACTGGATGGCCCTTGTGGTCTCTTCCAACTCTACAATTCTATGATTCTATGGTTCTAACAAAATTTCCCCACCAGTCCTCCATTGTTGGGTACACCCACCACCACTGTAAATGGGGATATGAGCGAAGAAACATATGTAATACAGGGAAGTCGATGGTTTCTAAATGCATGAACTCAGTACCAAGGTCAGTTGATGTTGTCTAAATGAAGAAGGAGATGAAAAAGACAGATCATCCTTCTTTGGTGTTTGAAACGAATCCACCTCTGCAATGTTGAAAGATATCCCCTCAAGAGTACAGAGGTAGCCAAAGTGGAGGCGATGTTCCTCTTCATTCTTTCAGTAATGGCGAGCTAGGGAATCAAAGAGTAAAACACCAATGATGGTATTGTGTATGGCCCAAGAAAGAGCCAATCACTGCATCCCTGGCGGGAAAGAGCACCAGAAACACATCATACAAATTGTGAAAAACGAGTAAACGCATCCTTGATTGACAGCAAAATAATAATAATAATAATAAATAAAATCCTGGGATCTTAAAGGTGTGTAAACAAAAATAACATGGGATAGCTTATCACAGGAGACAAAACATATACCAAGACTTGATGTAGTGTAAACAGTGATCCCGGGATATCCAGGTAAGAGTTAAAAATCGTTTAAACAACAAGGGACGAATTTGGGATCAAGAAATCCCGTGACGCCCCGTGACAATCAATAGCATCTAACTCGCGCCAATAAGAAAGGAACTCGGGATGAAAATATCTCGCTTCCCCCTCGGGATAAAAACGTACGTGTAAAAGAGCCCCAGGGTTTTTTTATAGGAAAAATCCCTTTGAAGATGCAATCTTGATAAAAGAACATTTGACTTCAGATGGCTCCCAAATGTTGGAAACAAAGGAATTCCAGAGCAGCCAGGAACTGTCTGGGGAATCTAATGACTGACAGGTAACCTTCCATTGACAAAGGTGTGCGTGGTGGAGAATCTTGATTTGCAAAGCAGTGAAAACTCCCAACCAGATTGATGACTATCTGCCTTCCCAGACCTGAGTCAGGAAGATGCTTAAAGAGATGTTGGCTGTTTGTGCCAAGCTGTGAATGTTTGACCTTTGAATGGCCTCTTTCATGGCATGCCAGAGTACCTTTATTTTCCCATCAGTCCATGAAAATGCCTCAGTTAGCCACATCTGAACAAAAGTTGCCAATTGTAAACTGAATCAAAGCTGACAATGCTGGGTCCTCCAGTGATGGATGATAGATGTGGTTACAGTCTAGAGTTGATGATGTAGGGCTCTCTGGATAAACTCTCCACCTCTGTGGCAGGTTGCCTATACCTCTCTGGCTTTTCTTCGCAAATGAAGATTCAGGAAGGACTCATCCCATGCTTTCTGCAAGCGCATTGATGACTAAAAAGGTCAATCTGAGATAAACAAGTCCAGTTACAGAAAGCATAGCAGAAGGTCTCCTTTGGTTATTCTTTATGATTATTATTATTATTGCTGCTGCTACTACTACATCACACAGCCCCCTAAATCTAGCTAAATTTGCCATCCATCTTAGAATCTCTCTCTGTGTGGCTTTTCTTCGCAAACGAAGATTCAGGAAGGACTCATCCTGCACTTTCTGCAAGCGCGCTGATGACTAAGAAGGCCAATCCGAGATAAACAAGTCCGGTTGCAGAAAGCACAGCAGAAGGTCTCCTTGGGTGATGTTTCCAGGTGGTGATTCTTTCTGTGTTGTCATTTCTCTTCAAGACTTGTTCGGCATGAGTTCTCAAATAAGGCTGCAGCATTGTGGATAGTGCATCTCCATGCCTCCCAATGTGAGGCCAGGGCGGACCATTGTTGGTGATCAATTTGGCCGAGCCTGAGATGTTGTTTCAGGGAGTCCTTTTATCGTTTTTTGGAGCGCCCTTCTTACACTGACCCGTGGCGAGTTCACCGTAGAGTACTATTTTGGGGAGGCGATGAGATGTTTCAGGGAGTCCACCCAAATGAAGGATAACCTCTACTGCTTTCTTTAATAGGAGGAAGGAGAATTTTAGGGGGGATACATTTCCATAATGTTGCTCTTTTCCCTATTTCAGGCATGTTCGCTTCCTCTTTCGATTTAAATATTCTCCTGATCATGGGCGAGGCCATTGTGATTTTTTACCTGTTCTGCATCTGTAAGTAATCTTCAAATGTATTCAGTTACCTCTCTGTGTGATAGACTCAGATGGAAGATAGCACAGGATTTTTTTGCATTCTTCTCATTCCATCTCCCTCCAGCTTGTCCACACATGTTCTGGTTTTCATCTGTGAAATGTTGGAGGGTATGAGTGTTCCTGTACTCAACGGGTACCCTTTCCAGTTCATTATGGACAAAATCCAACTAATAGAAGCCAGAATCCTGTGGCAGCACTGTGCCAATGTAACCACACTGGTATAGCTGTGTTCACAGGAAGAGAAATATCTGTGAGGAAAGTCAGGTATTGGAGTTGAGTTGAGTTGAGTTGAGTTGAGTTGACCTGACCAGAAGGCACACTATCAAAGTTTGGCATAGTGATCTGAGTGTTGGACTAGGACTAGGACTGTGGGAGTCCAGGATTCAAATCTTCATTCTGCCATGGAAACCCACTGGGTGATCTTAGGTAAATCACATTCTCTCTGCCCAAGAAGAAAGCAATGACAAACCTCCTCAGAATATATATTGCCAGGAAAACTCTAAAAAGAGGCACCATAAGTTGCAGTTGTCTTGAAAGCACAAAACAGCAAAGTAATATGCTATTTTTTAATTCTAACTGGACATTGATGCTTCTTTCAACTACTTAGGTCCTGCTTGTACAATGGGGAGGGGGAATTGATCCACCCATCTCTAAATTTAAGAAGCAAAGCAATCACATTAGAGTGGGGGAAGATTCTTATTTTACTGTTAGGAAGATGGGGGATCCACAGTTTCAATTTCATTTTGTGTTTCTCTCAATCCCAATTGCATTTCCCTGTCCTATTGTTTTTTTAAAAAAAAATCAGCCTGTAATAGTTTTATTTTTCCCCTTTCTGCACTGATTTTCCCCCATTAACTCAAACAGTGTTGTGCATATTCTCTAACCCATCCCCAAATTATACATATTTTCACCCATTTGCATTTTTTAAAAGCTTGCATAGGTTTCTCTGCACTTTTTCTGTTAAACTCTACAAGCCTCACAAATGTGCAAATTTTCAAAGTAAAGTGTGGTGGTGGATTGGTGGCTTCTGTGTCTTTGGCGTGGTGACTCTGCTCTGGATTTTAGTCTGAACTTTAAAGTTGTTCTCCAAGGGGCTGAGCCTATTTTGGCTTAGCTATCCTGAGATAGCTAAGACAGATAGATCTTGTAAGCTACTATGAGTCCCATATTGGGGGAAAGGTGGGATTTACATTAATTAAATAAATAAATACTTATTTAAAGTTTGGACTTATTCACCACCCTTCACTGACATAGGACCTACTTACTTCCTATGGCTGACCTCAAAACAGTTTATACATGTTTTAAGAAACAAAACACAAATTAAAAAAGGACACTGATGAGGCAGAGGGTGGAGTTCCCATTCATTCAAAAGGACCTTGGTGAACTATAAAATTGGCCTGAATAAAACGAAATTCAACAAAGGCAAACACCGAATTTTACATTTAGGTCAGAAAAACCAAATGCACAGGTATAGGATGGGGGATGCTTGGCTTGGGAGTAGCACATGTGAGGATAGAACTAGGTGTAATGGTTTGAAGCTACAGGAGGGTAGATTTCAGCTGAACATGAGAAAGAATTTCTTGAGAGACAGTGAGAGCTGTTTGACGGTGGAACCAATTGCCTAGAGAGGTGATGGGGTCTCTTTCTCTAGATGCCTTCAAATAGAGGCTGGGCAACTTACCTGCTGGGGATGCTCCGGCTGGAAATACTGCATTGAGCAGGGGATTGGATTTAATGGTCCATATGGACCCTTCCGACTCTGGTTCTATGAGTATTATCTACACATTAATGACACTGGAGCCCAACTATTCAGCTAAGATCTTCCAAAAGTTGGTTTGAGATGACCGAGGGAACAAAGTGGATCCCCAATTTGACCACTCCCCTAGGAAGAACTGGAACTACTGAAACAGGATGCTCTCTGTCATCTGATCTCAACAAGGGTACCCATTCCCCACAAAGCCAAGAGATCCAGGAAGACTAGCACTGGATAAATTCTCCTTGGGCATCTACCAAGATAATCAAGGCTAGGAGATTCTGGGAATTGTAGTTTCAGTGCCAAATCCAAGGCTGGATCCAGAAGATTTGAGAGCCAGGGTGGTATAATTGTTAAGTATGCTTGATTTCCTCTGAATAAACCTTGCCAAGAAAACATCACGATAGCTTTGCCTTAGGCTGGACAGCCACCTGCTGGGGATGCTCTGGCAGGAGATCCTACACTGACAAGAGGTTACTCGATGGGCCATGAGGCCCCTTCCACCTCTATGACTCTGTGATTGTAGCTGTCATTCCTCATTTTCAGATTTAGTGTCCAGTAACCAGTACTTTCGAAGGGCCATGAAAGCATGCGTTGTTTTGGCTTCAGCCCTCTTTCTGGTAGTGGACATCATTTTTCTGTTAAAAGGTAAGCACTGTCAAAGCATTGGTGATGGGCAGGTGACAATAGGATTATTTATTTATTGTCTCTCTGGCTTTTCTTCACAAACAAAGATTCAGGAAGGACTCATCTCGTGCTTTCTGCAAGCGCACTGATGACTAAAAAGGCCAATCCAAGATAAACAAGTCTGGTTGCAGAAAGCACAGCAGAAGGTCTCCTTGGGTGATGTTTCCGGGTTGTGATTCTTTCTGCGTTGTCATTTCTCTTCAAGACTTGTTCAGCGTGAGTTCTCAAATAAGGCTGCAGCATTGTGGATAGTGCGTCTCCATGCCTCCCGATGTGAGGCCAGGGTGGACCACTGTTGGTGATCAATTTGGCCGAGCCTGAGATGTTGGTTCAGGGAGTCTTTGTATCGCTTTTTTGGAGCGCCCCTCTTATGCTGACCCGTGGCGAGTTCATCGTGGAGTAGTATTTTTGGGAGGCGATGGTCCTCCATCCTAGAAACGTGCCCTGCCCAGTGCAGCTGTGTTCTCAATATCATGGCCTCAATGCTGGTGATCCCTGCTTGCTCAAGGACAGCAACATTCGTCACATAGTCAGTCCAGTGTAATTTATTTATTGTATCCTATGGGGTACATGCAGCAAACCAACAATTCCAAAAAATTTGAAGTCGAAGGCTTTCACGGCCGGCATCCATAGATTTTCCTTGGGTTTTTTTTCCAGGCTTTGAGGCTGTGTTCTGGAAGAGTTTACTTCTGACGTTTACTTCTGACTGGGCCAGCCAGAAAAATCACCAGTAACAGAACATATTATTGTGGAATGACCTGCCGAATGAGATCCGTCAGATAACAACCCTGAGTAGCTTTAAAAAAGCACTAAAGATGGATCTCTTTCGGCAGGCCTTTCCTAATTAGATCCCGGCCTCAGGGGATCCTGGCTTCTTTTAGTCCGCTGGCCATTTATAGTATTTTATTGTATTTATTGTTTTTAATTGTGATTTAGATCAGTTGGTTTTAATTTATAATTGTTTAATATTTTTTTATGGGGGAGGGTGGGGTGGGGGGTGTTTGGGGATTTTATCTGTATTGTATTTTAATTTTTGTAAGCCGCCCCGATTGTTTTAACAGAGGGGCGGGGTATAAATAAATTTTATTACTATTATTATTATTATTAAACCAACCTGGACACAAAATGCTATTTAAAAACACAGAAATTCTGGACCAGGCCAACAACTATCATGTCAGAATGCACAGAGAAGCTATTAAAATCCACAAACACCTGGACAGCTTCAACAGGAAAGAAGAAACCCTAAAAGTAAACAAAATCTGGCTTCCAGTTTTGAAAAACAGTAGAATCAAAACTCAACACTTACAAAGGAATTCCACCCAGGGACAGGGGGATTTCCAGCAGATAATGGCCCATCAACCAACCATTAGCCAAACAGACACTAATCCTCCATGCATTTCTATACCCAGAAACTAACCATTCAAAGACACAAATGTACATATACTCCCCAACAAGGGTTCACAGTATATAAACCCCACACACACTCCTACCCAACCATTCTCTGAAGATGCCAGCCACAGATGCAGGTGAAACGTCAGAAGTAAACTCTTCCAGAACACGGCCTCACAGCCCAGAAAAAAACCCAAGGAAATTCTATAATTCCAAAAATTCTTTAAAAATCTTTTTCAGTTAGAGAAGCTATTGCTGTTTATCTGACCCTTTTTGAGAGGGTAGGCTTTAGTGCCTTGAATAAGTAATTCATACCTTGTTTACATCCTGGTTGGATTACTGTCATGAATTCTGCAGGGAGCTGCCTTTGAAAACTGTTTGGAAACTCCAGCGGGCCCAAAATGCTGCAGCCAGGCTGCTGACTGGGACCGGTTTCAGGGAAACTGTAACTCCCCTGTTGAAACAGCTTCTCTGTCTATCGGTCTATTTCCAGGCAGAATTCAAAATTCTACTAATTACCTTTAAAACCAAATGTGCCTTCATTCCAGACTATCTAAAAGATTGTATCTCCCTGTTTGAGCCTGCCAGAGTTTTAAGATGTTCAGTGTGGGGAAAGTTTTCTCTCTGTCTCTCCACCATCACAAGCACTATTGTTACCTGAATTGGTGGGGGTCCGTGGAGATCTCACTCATGATGCCAAAATTATGTTATTGATTGGAGCAATTATAATAGCTCAAAGATAAGGCTGTGAGAGGTCAGGTAACTTGCAGGACCTTTGCTCTATGTATACCAGTACTAACTGCGGAGACCCCAAGTTTAAAGTAAAATAAAATGGGTTTTATTGGAAATATCATCATGAAGCATTCACACAAACACACACACACTTAAAAGAACCACGTAAGACTAATGAATAGTTAAGGTAGAAAGATTGATAGAGAATAGCTTCAGGAATGTGGGTGATATTTACCAGTCCTGAAGAGCAGGGTTCCGTTTAGCAGAGAAGACTTAAGTTTGCACTGAAGGGGATCCAGCGATTCAGCTTTGTGACATTGTCCAACTGTACCACACCTTGTTATTGTTTGGGGCTAGTATCTATATACAGTCGTCCCTTCACATTCATGGCGGTTAGGGGCAGAAGACCCCTGCAAATGTGACAAAATGGTGAATAATAATAGCCCTCCCCCCACCGCTCGACTGCAATCCCCCAGCCCTCCCCAAAGCGACCATGGGGCCCCATCACCACCCCACCCTCCCCAAAGTGTCAACGGGACTTGTAAACCCCTGTCACTGCTTCCCCCCCACCCTCACCATAGTGGTGACAGGGCTTGTAAAGTCCCGTCCCTGCTTTCCCCCCACCATCCCCATAGCGGCAATCCGTGAATATGCAGAACCGCAAATCTGAAAGCAGCGAATGTGGAGGGATGATTGTATATATTGCTCTTAGGTATGTTGCCATTTCCAGTGTGCTGATTGGCCACTTAGGAAACTGACCAACCAATCAAAGCTCTGTTAGGCAGCCAATCAGCACACTGGGGGTGGGACCATGTGGAAGTGTCACTCCTTTCTAAACATGGCGGAGGCAAAGGGGATGTGGCATGGTGTGTGTGAACAGCGTGTACGGGGCACAAGGAAGGGTGGTACAGGGCGCAGGGAAGGCAGCACGGCATACGGGGAGGGTGGTACGAGTGCAGGGAGGGCGGCACAGGGCAGCACAGGGTGCGGGGAGGGCGGTACGAGGGGGAACGTGGCAGTGCGGGGTGCGATGAGGGCGGTGCAAGCATGGGGAGTGGGCACGGGGCAGCATGGGGAGGATGGCACAGGTGCAGGAAGGGCAGCACGAGCACAGGGAGAGCGGCATGGGGGAGTGGCATGTGTACCATGGGGGGTGTTGCGTATGGGGGGACGGTGCATGTTACACCAGGTATAACTACTTTATTTCATGTCCTAAAGGGGTGTTTGGACTTTAGAACAAAGCTTAGATGGGTTTCCTACCCTAAAACAAAGGAAACCGTGACTTCACTAATTGCTGTTAGTGGCTGAGATATTAGACTTGATGGGTAGTACTGTACTGTACTGTACTGTACTACGAAATTGATGTAACCATGTATTGTAGCATAGGTTGCCATCCTGTTGGTGACATAAGCAAGTGCCAGTTGTGCTCTTGCATGCAGAGTGGTTTGTTTGTTGTTGTTTTTTACACTGTGCAACGGACTTATACAGCTTGCAGTGGCATTAAGCAGAGTAGTGCCTTTGGGACCCTTACACATGTGGTGGTGTATTAAAGTGCACAGAGTAGCATGGGACTATGCATTGCAATTGCACAGTGGATTGTCAGCCTTGACCACTGATTAACATATGTTGCACTCCATTGGTATTCAGTATAGGGGTTATGTAACATAACTCTGCCAACAGATATTTATGCTACGCTGATGCAATGTATGTTCTTGGCCTTCAAGTTTTCTGTGAATCCTTCAGCCTTCTTTCACATGCATACAGGTGTTGAATTTCCGCTGTTGGAAGATTCCCCCACCCCCCAAGTGGGTTATCCTTCCCCCTTTTGCTCCTTTCTTCTCATTTCAGTCAAAGAATCCGGTAGACTATCTTACTCCGCCATCTTGTGGTCCCTTGTGTATGTTCTGGCTGGTGTCCAGCTGTTGGCACGGATCTGTAAGTAACCATTGTAACCAATGACAAACTTCCACCCAGGCCAAAAAGCAGCTTCAGGTGGGCACAGTTTTTATCCAGAAAAAAATGTCATGCAGCAGTTCCCTCTGCTGCCTTACTGTAGTGCAGATCAATACTACCCCCCGCCCCGCCCGCATCTATTCTCTCCTTCAAATACACAAAGGCTCCCATATCAATCTACCTCTCCTTATGTTTAAGATCATGACCCTGAGCTCTGCTTGCTGGTCTCCCTCTGAGCCTCATTCATCCAGGAGGAAAGGCCTTTTTGTCAGTGGCACCTTCACTGCAAATCTGACTCATTCTGAGAGTTACCCCCTTCTTCCAGATGTACAAGATCATTTCCCCCCACATTTGTCATTGTTATTTGCTGGCAGTCAACTGAGACTTATGGCAACCCTATGAATGAGGGATTTCTAAGAGCTCCGGTCATCAACTGCCGTACTCAGATCTTGCAAACTCCGGGCAGCCATTGCTTCCTTGTTTGACTCTATCCACCTGTAGTTCAGGCTCCCTCTTTTTTTAATTTTTGGCTTTACCCTCCTTTGCACAGCCCCCCCCCTCTGCTAATGTTTTCCTGCTGTGTCAGATGCAGTGCCAGGGACTCCAGAAAGGAGGTCTGGTGCTCAGTGCTGGCTGTCCGTCTTTCACAATTCCTCCTGGCCTCCTTTGTCTCACCTCCTTTGTCATCTTCTTCGTTATCTCTGTGAAATCACACAGTGGGTAATTCCTGTGCCTGCGCAGAGCACTCGGAACCTTCTGGAATCACTAGGCAGAATAGTTTTTGATACATTTTGGCGGTAACTCTGCCCACCCCAACAGTCTCTCTGAGGCACTCTCACCTAATTCCCCTCAGTTCCTCTTTAGCTGCCGCACGAGCAGCACATAGGAACCCTTCATTCGCTAGAGCTTCTTTCGCTTTCTATTTTACCTCATGGATTGACTTGGACTGCTTATTGACTTCAATTTTATTTTTATTTTTTTATTTTATTTTTTTGGCTTTTCCTTTTGATTCTTGTGATTTCTGGCCCTTTGTCTTTTGGACTGTTTTTCGGCTTCTCTCTTGGATTCGGATTCGGACTCCAACTCAGTACAACTTCAGACTGGTTTGACTCTTCTTTCATCTTTTCCCGGTTTTTGTGATTATGGCCTCGACTCTGCCACCTTCAAACGGTGCTCCATTTGTCAGGCGAAGCTTCCTGCCTCTGACGAGTGCTTAGAGTGCCTCATCTGCCTGGTTGAAGCCCACTATGTGGATGCTTGTATACATTGTCACAACTTCACCCCTTAGGCAAGTAAATATTGCTCTTCAAAGCTGAAGTCCCTTTCTGTGAGAAGGCGCTGTTCCCATCCTCTGCTTCTACCCCAGGCGCTCAGGTTGGGGTTCCACCACCACAGAAGAGAGGTTGCTCTCTGTCAGCCAGTCCATCAGCGAAGAGAGGTCATGGGCACTTGCGTCCATCCCATCATCAATCGGTGGCGTCGGATTCAGAGGCTGTGCATCAGTCCCATAAGTATACTACCACTTCAGGATTGAGTAAAGGCCATGGCTCTTCGAAACCTTCGACCTCAACTCGGGACCATCTGAGTCCAGTTGAGACCGGGATTCATCTGCCTCCTCTGGGCCAGAACTAGGAAGAGGAAAAAGACCACCAAACACTCTTCTCCAAGACCAATAGTGCACCCCTTGTCCACTGCGGTGGTTACTTTGGCGCAGGAGCCTGAGGAGCAACAACAGCCAGCTACTGCCACTACGGCACAGAGCACCCCTTGTCCACTGCCGTGGCTACTTTGGCGCAGGAGTCCGAGGAGCGACAACAGCCAGCTACTGCCACTATGGCACAGAGCACCCCTTGTCCACTGCGGTAGCTACTTTGGCGCAGGAGTCCGAGGAGCGACAACAGCCGGCTATTGCCACTATGGCACAGAGCGCCCCTTGTCCACTGCGGTAGCTACTTTGGCGCAGGAGTTCGAGGAGCGACAACAGCCGGCTACTGCCACTATGGCTGTTTTGGATCCAAACCAGACGTCAGTACCGATTTCTCCTTCAGAAACTGGAGATATCACCATTGCCCACGATCCATCGCGTGAGGTGACTCCTATTCCTTCCTTGGTGATTTTTCAAACCGGAGAATCAGAGATCTCTGAAGGGGTAAGGGCTTCCTCCCCTGTGGTTCAGGCTCGATCCCCTGTGCTCCTGGTCTCCCAAGACGAGCTCCTCGGTACAGACGCTGTTATGGTCGACATTGAAACTACATCACAGGAGGCAACAGGGAAGGCCCTTTCAACTCCGTCACATCAAGTCTTGGACGTCGAACATTCATATAGAGCTTATGATGTGGCCCAATTAGCCTTCGACCTTCCCTTTCTCTCTCCTCCTGTAGCCACGGCCTGACTTTTGCACAGCAACCTCAGTTCCGTTTTGCTGACAGCACTGGCCGTGGGTGTTATTACTCTCCCCCTCACCTTTCCCTCCACGGGATGGAACGGGCTCATCTAGAGGAGATCCATCCGGCCAAACCCGTACTGAGGGATGCCGGCAGTCAGTCTCACCTGGGCGTCAAGATCCTCGCTGCCCTCCGCCTCCGGTGCATGTGACTTCTCTGCACCAGGGTTGGCGCAGCCCTTTGCCTCGGGGCTGTAGCCCCTCGCCTTCATCATCCTCTTCAGTATTGTTCTGTATTGTACATACTGAGAGCTCCCTCTCCACCACTGGATTTTATCGATGATGAGTCCTCGTCCGTAACGGATGACGTTCAAGCATTTTCGGAGCAGGTGGTCCAGGTGGCCCACACCTTGGACTTGAAGATCACCAAGAGGGAGTCTGAACCTGTGGATCCAATCTATTGTAGGATCAACTCAAACACTCCTCCCACTGCTGTCATACCGGTGCTACCTTCACTATTGAAGCTCATTCAAGGTTCGTGGGGAAATCCATCATCCATTCCATCGACCTCAAAGAGGATAGATCGGTAATATCATGTGTCAGGGGATGGTACTGACTGACTCCGAGAACGCCCTCACCCAAATTTGTTGGTGGTAGAGGCTTCTCAGCAATGGCTTGCAGCAATAACGGTGGCCGGTTCTGTGGAACTTTGTGGCATGCATGGTTCTGTTCATCTGGCCTTGCTCCGCGGGCTTCCTTGACCATCGAGGATATGCCATTTGATCATTCCAGCCTTTTCAACAGCTCAACCAATGAAACGCTTGAATTCACGCAAAAGGTGAGGACCACCACACGGAAGTATGGTATGCCGTCATCTTCTGCGTACTGATCAAGGGGTCGATGTGGATGGCACTACTCCTCTTACACCCAGTCCTTTCAGAGGGGATACACAATCCTCCAGGTGCTCACGGTACCAGCAACCCACTTCGTCCGCCTTTTAGGTGGGGAGTCAGGCCTCCACCTCCTGGTACTGGCTACCGACAAAGCAAAGTGCTTAAAAAAAAACAGGTCAGAAGGAGATTTTAAACTGCCCTCACTTTCAATCCACTCATTCCTTTCCCCGAGAACCATCTGTTCGGAAACCTCCTGTCTGTGCTCAGAGACACCTGGCCCAAGATAACATGGGACTGATGGGTGCTTTGCATCATCCAGGATGGTTACTGGATTGGGTTTGAACAAATTCATCATCTGAAAGAGGTTTGGGATGGTTACCCTGAGTTCGATCCTGCCTCTTCTTAAGCGAGGTGACTGATTTGCCTTCATTGATCTCAAGGACGTGTACTTTCATATTGGAATCCACCCATCCCACAGACAGTTCCTCACCTTCATGGTTGGGGATGAGGCCTTCCAGTTTCGCATCCTGCCCTTTGGACTATCCATGGCACCGAGGGTATTTACAAAATGCATGACAGTTGAGACAGCTTTCCTGCGTCAATGGGGGTGGTGGTTGTCTTCCCCTACATCGACAACAGGCTCCTGGTGGCAGAGTCTTCCTAGATGACATTGAGCTGACATTGGACTTACTGGATGCCCTGGGCCTGATTGTCAATCTGGAGAAATCGCATCGCGAACACAGCCAGTCTCTCCAGTTCATTGGACCCTCCTTGAATTCGAACACCGCTGCAGCTTACCTGCCTGCAGATAGTTTCGATACTCTTTGCAACCTCATCCACCGATGCTGCAGATCCCAGAGGATCTCTGCTCATTTGATTCAAACCCTACAGGGAAACATGGCAGCCACAACTTCAGTCACTCAATTTGCAAAGCTATGGTTTCTACCGCTTCAGTTGTGGTTCCTGAACATCTTCGATCCAGTGCGGGACTGCCCTCACAAACTCCTCAACTTGCCACGAGCAATTCAACATTCCCTGGATACGTGGTTGGACCCGAACAATGTCCTGCCAGGCATGCTGTTTGAACCCCAACCGCAAGTCTCAGTCACCATGGATGCATCCTCACTTGGATGGGGAGCCCATCTCGAGACATACACAGTCCAGGGCTCGTGGACTGCTGACAAACGGGAGCTCCATATCGATATTTCGATATCCTGGCTGTTCAGAAGGTGCCTCAGGCCTTCGAGAAACTGGTATCGAGCAAGACAGTCCTGCTTGTCACGGATAATACATCTGTGATGTACTACCTCAACAAGCAATGAGGGACAAGGTCTCCGTCTCTTCTGTCGCTTGCCCTCAAAATTTGGAACTGCTGCATTCAGAAGGGTTTACTTCTCCACTCCATTCATCTTCCTGGAGAGAATAGTCTTGCTGACAGACTGAGCCATTGGAATTCATCTGTGCATGTACGGATGTCACATCAATAGGTGGCACAAGAACTGTTTCAGCGCTGGGGTACTCCGCAAGCCCGTTACGAGCACAAGTGGCGGCCAAGCTGCTTCGGGACCGATCGGACGCGATCCTCCTCACTCCAGGATGGCCTCAGCAACCATGGTTCGCACCTCTCCTTCGCCTGGATCACAGGCACTTTCTGTACCTTCCAAGCCGTCTGCATCTATTGACCATCCAGAATGGCAACGTCAGACATTTGGACCTCAAAATGCTTCATCTGATAGCTTGGAAGGTACTGCCCTGAATATGTCTTCGGATCCGAGGCGTTCTGTGCATCTACCGCTACCGGCCGACATACAGGTAGTGCTTGATGCCTCTCTCTGCCCTTCTACACGTTGATCCTATTCCTACAAGTGGAAACGCTTTGAATTCCTTTTCTTCGACTGTGGCCTCACTGCTGTTTCCTCCTCGGTGACCACCGTCCTCCAATTCTTACTGCATCTTTCGGATTCAGGACTATCCTTCTTGTCCACAAAGTGATACCTGGCAGCTCCCTCCATTGAATCCCAAGATGGGGTTGACCTTCTCTGTTCCAAGACCCGTTGGTTCGGAAATTCCTGAAGTGGTACGTCAACCTGCATCCACTGGTGGTTGAGCCTATTCCAGCTAGGAGTCTCGAACTAGTCCTCTCTCAACTCACGAGACACACCTTCGAACCCTTGGCGACAATGGATCTGAGACTCTTGTCATGGAAAACAGCCTTCCTCATAGCCATCATGTCCGCCTGTCGAGCTGGTGGGCTTTGTGCCTTGCATTCCAATGCGCCATACTTGACATTCCACGAGGACACAGTGTTTCTGAAACTGGACATGTCCTTTCTCCTGAAGGTGGTCTCCAGTTTCCACATCTACCAATCCTTCATTCTCCCTGCTCTAATGCAGGATCCAAAGGATGATTTGAACGGACTCTCCACTCCCTGGATGCTCGGAGAGCCCTTGCCTTCTATGTACAGCAGACAGTTCCATTTCAAAAGTTGCCAAATCTGTTTGTGTCCTATGCAAACTTTAAGTTGGACGCCCCTGTTTCTCCACAGTGCCTGTCAAAGTGGGTGGTATCGGCCATTTCCCTCCGTTACAAACTGGCTTGAAAGTCCCTGCCTCCTCACATTCGAGGGCACTCCGTCAGAGCTGTATCCATTTCTGCTAGCTTCCTCTCCAGGGTTCCCCTGGCGCATGTGTGCCGGGCAGCCACTTGGTCTACGCCACTAATTTTTATCTCGCACTCCAAACTAGACACTTGGTCTCATAATGAGGCTGCTTTTAGGAAGGCAGTTCTGCTGTCCTCCATTCAATAAGTAAGTGGTTATTGTGGTTGCCTATGGTATTTAACATTTATTGCTATGTTCATGTCAGTTTATGCTCATTGTTATGGTTTCATGGGACATCATTTGTCAACAATTATTCTCATCTAACCCACTAGCACGACATACCCTCCTCCTACAGGTGAAGCTTGCTGATCTACCCACTGTGTGTATTCACAGAGACCACGAAGAAGATGGACAGGTTGCTTACCTGTAACCATGGATCTTCGAGTGGTCTTCTGTGAATTCACACGGACCCACCCATCCTCCCCTCTATGTCCTGCTATGGCATATGCTTAATGTTCCTGATGCTGCTGCTTGCGGCATCCTTCAAGAAACTGAGGGGAATTAGGTAAGAGTGCCTCAGAGAGACTGTTGGAGTGGGCGGAGTTACCACCAAAATGTATCAACAACTATTCTGCCTAGCGATTCCAGAAGGTTCCGAGTGCTCTGCTCAGGTGCAGGAATTACCCACTGTGTGATTTCACAGAAGACTGCTCGAAGATCTATGGTTACAGGTAAGCAACCTGTCCTTCTCCTGCCCCTCTCTGAAAGCATTCCTCTCTAGATGGCCCAGCAACTGGTCCATTTGGGCTGAAGAATGTGCAGTAAATTTATTCATGTGGTCCACTGCTGGCCTCCTTTCCTTCCGGCACTTATGCAACACCAAAGGGCTGAGCCTATTTTGACTTAGCTATCCTGAGATAGCGAAGGTAGATAGATCTTGTAAGCTAATTTGAGTCATAGAATCATAGAATCATAGGACTGGAAGAGACCTCAAGGGCCACCCAGTCCAACCCCCTGCCATGCAGGAATACACAATCAAATCATTCCTGACAGATGGTCATCCAGCCTCTGTTTAAAAACCGCCAAAGAAGGAGACTCCACCACACTACCAGGCAGTGTATCCACTTCCAAACAGCTCTAACTGTCAGGAAGTTCTTCCTAGTCTTTAGGTGGAATCTCTTTCCCCATAGTTGCATGTTTCCTGAGAGTCCTATGTTGGGAGAAAGGTGGGATTTACATTCATCAATTAAATAATGCATAATAGCTCCTTTAAAGTTTGGACTATAACCCAGAAAAGATTCACCACCCTTCACTGACATAGGACCTACTTACCTCCTATGCTTGACTTCAAAGGCAGTTTATACATATTTTAAGAAACAAACCCAATGAAAGAAGACACTTTTGAGGTAGAGGGTAGAGTTTCGGTCCATTCAAAAAGATCTTGATGCCCTAGAAAATTGGCCTGAAACTAATAGAATGAAATTCAAAAAAGACAAATGCCCAATTCTACATTTAGGCTGCAAAAATCAAATGCACAGGTATAAGATGGGGGACGCTTGGCTTAGTAGTAGCACATGTAAGGGTAGAACCAGAGATATTGGTTTGAAGTTCCAGGAGGGTAGATTTGACCTGAGCATTAGAAGGAACTTCTTGTCAGTGAAAGTGGTTTAGCAAAGGAACCAATTCCCTAGAGAGGTGGTGGGGTCCCTTTCTCTAGACACCTTCAAAAAGAGGCTGGGCAGCTTACCTGCTGGGGATGCTCCGGCTGGAGATCCTGCATTGATCAGGGGGTTGGATTTAATGGCCCACAGGGCCCCTTCCAATTCTGGTTCTATGACTCTATGTATTGTCTACACATTAATGACACTGGAGCCCAACTATTCAGCTAACATCTTCCAAAAGTTGGTTTGAGATGACCAAGGGAACAAAGCGGATCCCCAATTTGACCACTCCCCTAGGAAGAACTGGAACTACTGAAGCAGGATGGTCTCTGTGATCTGATCCCAACAAGGGTACCCATTCCCCACAAAGCCAAGAGATCCAGGAAGACTAGCACTGGATAAATTCTCCTTGGGCATCTACCAGGATAATCAAGGCTAGGAGATTCTGGGAATTGTAGTTTCAGTGCCAAATCCAAGGCTGGAATCCAGAAGATTTGAGAGCCAGGGTGGTATAATTGTTAAGTAAGCTTGATTTCCTCTGAATAAACCTTGCCAAGAAAACATCATGATAGCTTTGCCTGCTGGGAATGCTCTAGCTGGAGATCCTGAACTGAAGGGGTTGGACTTAATGGCCCAACTCTTTGACTCTGATTGTGGCTGTCATTTCTCATTTTCAGCTCCAGTGTCCAATGCTTCGTGTACCAAAGGAAACCAGCTCTTTCAAAAGATCCTGTTGGCACTCCCTGTTTTGGCTTCACCCCTCTTGCTTGTAGCTGACATCATTTTTCTGTGCATCAGTAAGTACTGTCAATGTAGTGGTGATGGACAGGTGACAATAGGCTTATTTATTTATTGTACCCTATGGAGTACCAGCAGCAAACCAACAATTCCAGAAAATGTTTTTAAAATCTTTTTAAGTTAGAGAAGCTATCGCTGTTCATGGAGATCTGACCCTTTTTGAGAGGGTAGGCTTCAGTGCCTTGAATAAGTAATTCTTGCCTTGATTACATCCCAGTTGGATTACTATCATGCATTCTGCATGGAGCTGCCTTTGGAAACTGTTTGGAAACTCTAGTGGGCCCAAAATGCTGCAACCAGGCTGCTGACTGGGACAGGTTTCAGGGAAACTATAACTCCTTTGTTGAAACAGCATCGTCTATCGGTCCATTTCCAGGCAGAATTCTAAATTCTGGTTATGACCTTTAAAACCAAATATGCCTTCAGTCCAGACTATTTAAAAGACTGTATCTCCCTGTAGACTATCTAAAAGACTGTATACCAGTACTTACTGCTGAAACCCCAGGTTTAAGGTAAAATAAAATTGTTTTCATTGGAAAGATAATCACGGAACATTCACACAAACATGCATGTAATCAAGAGAACTACGCAAGACTAACGAAGGGTTAAAGTGGAAAGACTGATAGAGGGATACCTTTAAGAACGTGGGTGATATTTACCAGTCCTGAAGAGCAGGGTTTTGTTTAGTGAAAAAGACTCAAGCTTGCACTGAAGGCGATCCAGTGGTCCAGCTTAGTGACGTTGTCCAACTGTAGCACACCTTGTTATTGTTTGGGGCTAGTATTTATACTATATTTTGTGTCCTGAAGGGGTGTTTTTACTTTAGAACAAAGCTCAGATGGGTTTCCCACTGTAAAACAAAGGAAAACGTGACTTCACTAATTGCTGTTAGTGGCTGAGATATTAGACTTGAAGGGTAGTATTGTACTGTACTGTACTGTAGTATGAAGTTGATGTATTGTAGCATAGGTTGCCATCCTGTTGGTGACATAAGCAAGTGCCAGTTGTGCTCTTGCATGCAGAGTGGTTTGTTTGTTTTTACAGTGTGCAACGGACTTATACAGCTTGCAGTGGCATTAAGCAGAGTAGTGCCTTTGGGACCCTTACACATGTGGTAGTGTATTAAAGTGCACAGAGTAGCATGGGACTATGCATTGCAATTTCACAGTAGATTGTCAGCCTTGACCACTGATTAACATATGTTGCACTACATTGGTATTCAGTATAGGGGTTATGTAACATAACTCTGCCAACAGATATTTATGCTACGCTGATGCAATGTATGTTCTTGGCCTTCAGGTTTTCTGTGAATCCTTCAGCCTTCTTTCACATGCATACAGGTGTTGAATTTCGCTGTTGGAAGAACCTTCCCTCTTTTTCTCCTTTCTTCTCATTTCAGCCAAAGAATCCTGTAGAACGCTTTTCTGCTCCATCCTGTGGTCCCTTTTGTTTGTTCTGGCTGGTGTCCAGCTGTTGGCATGGATCTGTAAGTAAACCATTGACAGACATTCTCCCAGGGCAAATAGGCACAGTTTTCATCTGGAAAAAAAATGTCATGGAGCACTTCCCTCTGCTGCCTTACTGTAGTGCAGATCAATACTAGCCCCCCCCCCGCCCGCATCTATTCTCTCCTTCAAATACACAAAGGCTCCCATATCAATCTACCTCTCCTTATGTTTAAGATCATGACCCTGAGCCCTGCTTGCTGGTCTCCCTCTGAGACTCATTCATCCAGGAGGAAAGGCCTTTTTCTCAGTGGCACCTTCACTGCAAATCTGACTCATTCTGAGAGTTACCCCCTTCTTCCAGATGTACAAGGTCATTTCCCCCCACATTTGTCATTGTTATTTGCTGGCAGTCAACTGAGACTTATGGCAACCCTATGGATGACTCTATCCACCTGTAGTTCAGGCTCCCTCTTTTCCTACTGTCTTCTATCTTACCAAGCATTATTGTATTTTCTACTGAGTTGTCTCATGATATGGGCAAAGTACAACACTCTCAGTTTGGTCATCATGGCTTCTAGGGAGAGTTAGGCTTGATTGCTCTAGGACTCATTTATTGGTCTTTTTAGAAGTTCACGGAATCTGTAGAACTCTTCTCCAGCGCCACATTTCAAATGAGTTTATTCTCTTCCTATCAGCTTTCTTCACTGTCTAGCTTTCACAACCATACATAGAAATGAGAAATATGATAGCATGGATGATTCTAACTTTGGTATTTAATGATACATCTTTACCCTTGAAGATCTTGTTTAGTTCCTTCATGGCAACCATTCCAAGTCCTCCAAATTCTAAGTAATTTCCAAGTTAGTCTTCTTCTGGTTTATTCAGTCTCCATTTTAGTTAATTGCTGGGCCAAGGTACAGGTCTACCTCAGGTAACAAAGCCAATGTGTTTGCTGAGCTTTACTTCTTTAATAGAAATTTTGGTACCAGAGGTAGAAATAACATGGAAAGAATGGGGTTAGGTTTCTACACCTACGTGTAGAACACCTAAGTTCTACACATTCAACGGGTTTTGGCAAACCTTTTATTCAAACCTGAAATTATGCACATGAGAAATGAAACAACCATGTCAGGTACACCTTGCATAAGGAAACAAAAACATTTTGAACCTTCTAAAGACCTCTTGAAAGCTTCTTCCAAAATGCATCTGAGATTATTTCTTTCCTTTCCACAGCCTCTACTTTTCTTATGATTTCCATTTGTTGGAGAAACTTACAGATCTATGCTTTCTCAACATGTGAGGATAGCTGGTGAAGCAAGCTAATCTGATTTCCCCTTTTTCTGTTTTGTTGTCACACATGCTTAGTAAGGGATTCTGAAGGCAGCTGTTTACCTTGCCCGTTGTACCTAAACACACACAGTTACAGTAGAATCACTTAGAGCAGAATCCCAGTCTTTCTCAGCTGAAATATATTGCATTATTTACTACAGACATGCTACTCCAACCCAACACTGAAAGTCTGACTTTCTTCAGCCTTCCTTCATCCTCCTCCCAGTGCTTGGGGAGGGAGGGACATCCAGCCAGACAGGAGAAAAGAAAAGGCAGGGATGGGTTTCTGTAAAAAGGAGTTTCTTTGTCAGAGGCTTTGAGTTAACTGAGGTATGCCTGTCTAGGAAAGATTATTTGGGTTTGCCTTTCAGTCTTTCCCCTTTCCCCTTCTTAGTGATACTGTTGCAGTCCATCTTACAAGACGTGGTGGAAATCCCATGCAAGAACAAAATTTCCATCCTAATCAGTAAGTACAATTTAGATCTGTTGTCTGTCATACCCACCATCATTTCACAGATGAAAACCAGGGCAGGTATGGTTGAGCAATATCAAAAGAGAATGGCCAGGCAAAAAAAGGGCAAAATTTATTAATGATGAAACAACACAAAACTATGGCAAGGTCGTGCATCAGAGGTTATGATCCATAACTTTATGATGATGGTGCTGTGTTCCTGATCCAACATGCAACCATGCTAGTGAATTGTCATGATGCACAAGGGGGAACCATGTAAGAGGTCCCATAGCACAGTAGGGGCTCCCATTGCACCATGGGATATGTTGTGCAATGGGACATGTTGTGGAGCAGCCGTGCTGCCAGTCCCACTTGCACAATGGTTCCAGTGGTGTAGCTACATAGAATCCTAGTTGGAAGGGACCACAAGGGCCATCCAGTCCAGCCCCCTGCCATGCAGGAATACATAATCAAAGCACCCCAAACAGATGGCCATCCAGTCTCTGTTTAAAAACCTCCAAAGAAAGAGACACCACCACACTCTGAGGCAGCACATTCCACTGCCAAACAGCTCTTACTGTCAGGAAGTTCTTCCTAACATTTAGGTGGAATCTCTTTCCTGTAGTCTGAGTCCATTGCTCCATGTCCTTGACTCTGGAGCAGCAGAAAACAAGCTTGATCCATCCTCATTTTGACATCCCTTCAAATATTTAAACATGGCTATCATGTCACCTCTTAACCGTCTCTTCCCCAAGCTAAATATACCCAGCTCCCTAAGCTGCTCCTCATAGGGCATGGCTTCTAGACCTTTCACCATTTTGGTTGCTCTCCTCTAGACACGCTCCAACTGGTCAATATCCTTCCTGAATTGCAGCACCCAGAACTGGACACAGTATTCCAGGTGAGGTCTGACCAAAGCAGAATAGAGTCAGGAGATTATCAGAAAGGCTTAATACCCCGGAACAGGGACACTATAGGATTGAGAAAGGGCTTTCTTTTCAGACTACGTTGTTATGGGCCCGTTCCCCCCCCCCGTGCCACTTTAGTTCCCTTCCGTGTGTTTTTTTTTTATTGATAGGCAAAAGCTGTCAATAGATTGCCCGTTCTGTTTCTGTAATGGAATCACGGGCGAGCGAAAAGGAGGAGGGTGACTAAAATAGTGAAAGGTCTGGAAACCATGCCTTATGAGGAAAGACTTAGGGAGCTTGGTATGTTTAGCCTGGAAAAAAGACGGTTAAGGGGCAATATGATAGCCCTGTTTAAGTATTTGAAGGGGTGTCACGTTGAGGATGGAGCAGGCTTGTTTTCTGCTGCTCCAGAGACTGGAACACAGAGCAATGGATTCCAACTCCAGGAACAGAGATTCCACCTCAACATTAGTAGGAACTTTCTGACAGTCAGAGCTGTTCAGCAGTGGAACACACTCCCTCAGAGCGTGGTGGGGTCTCCTTCCTTGGAGGTCTTTAAACCGAGGCTGGATGGCCATCTGTCAGGGATGCTTTGATCGTGATTCCTGCATGGCAGGGGGTTGGACTGGATGGCCTTTGTGGTCTCTTCCAGCTCTACAATTCTATGATTCTATGATTCTGTGATTCAGAGGGGGAGAAATCAGTACCTAATTTTCTTGGCTTAGTGCTTGCCTGCTAAGGGAAGAATCCAAAATCGCAGCAGCGTGCACTTGCCTTGCTAGCAAGCCCCACCCCTGCGCTCATCCGGCCAATCAGATTTGCATTTCCTCTTGTTTGGGCAAGCGAATCAGATCAACTCGCTTGTCCTAATGCGTGGAATTGTGCACCCTCTTTTTGTTGTTTTTTAAAGACAGGAAAAGCAGTGAAGGCTTTTCTGGTGAGGTTTTGGTTGTTTTTGTCCCCACTCCTTCACAATATGACAAAATCAGGTAGAATGCCATTAAGACAGGTAGGAGGCTCCTTGCATTCTGTGAGTTTTTTCACCATTTGGACAACATTTAGTTCTTAAGAGCTAAAATCCTATTGCTAGTCCCAACTAGAAAAGAGATGGTGAATCAATGGAATTTACCTACATATTGACTCACTACTGAACAACTGATTCTTTGGGCTTACTGTACTAAGATTAAGCAAATCTTGAAAACACATCTACAGAGCTGAAGGGGGGAAAATATTTTCAAATTAGGAATGCTTCTCTGCAATATTGTTCCCATTTTGGGGACATAGAGGGGGGAAATCTGAAATCCATTGAAGGGGTGGAATCTATGTGTCTATGAGACAGACTGAAGAGAACTCTTGGTGCACACACTCCTGGGGTGCAGTAATTCAGAGGAGACCCCGTCAAAGAAAGCCCCTTTTTGCCTACCAAAGTGATTGCGGTCACACAGACAAACCTCCAACAGGAGTAGTTAAAAATCCTCCTGTTTTTGCTGGGAAGGGCAAGACTGCTCCCTCTCCATTCTGCAGGAGCAGCAAGGCAGGCTGCCTTCTGCTGAGCTAAATGAGGGCGAAGGGGTTTGTAGCTTTGAAGTTTGCAGCAAGTGCAGCCAGTTGTTTAGAGGGAATAGAAAAACATCTGGTTCAAAGGAGGAACCTGGGACATTTTTAAAACAAATGGAGACCTGTGAATGGAAGGGAATAGCCATGGCCTTCTGCCTGTTATGCAATTGTTGGAGAGAATGGCATGGTAGAGCTTTCCTCCAAGGAAACCTTAGTATTTCTTTATAGCAATGAGTGTTGGATCAGTCTCCCTGGGTCCATCACAGACAAGTTCTCTCTGTGTAAAATGGACCTTGTTTCAACTCCCTCTTTCATTCCCTTCCATTTCATTATGGAGGCTGAGAGTCCATTAGTGTGCTGGCAGAGTGTAAGACCACGACCCTCCCCATGACCAATCAGTGGCCAGGGAGGGGAAGCTGCCCCCTGGCACCATCTGACTGCTATTGCACTGCTAAGGAGAAGACATTGCATAAGGAGGTATTAGATACCTCCTTGCAGAATGTCTGAAGTAGAACTTATATTAATGTAATTCCAAGTTACACTGTTGTAAGCAGGCAAGAAGATTCCCACCTTATTTTGCATCTTCCTTTTCTTCCAAGTAACTCAGAGCATATGCCTCACTGTCACCCCTCTGTGATAGTCTTGGCTGAGATAAAGAGTCTTTGTTGGTAACACATGTTCTTTCTCTTAGTCTAGCTAATTTTGAGGGGGCTTCCACCTTACAGACTGGCTCCCATGCCACAGAGAATGTTTATTGCTGGGGTGGGAGGTTTATCTCTTTACCACTTTTCCCTTGTTTCAGAATTACTGGCCAGTAATCGCATCCCATTTGACATCATAGAGGTTTTCCCGCTGGCTACCTGGAGCTTCACCATTAACATCAGTGAGTCAATTGTGAATATATTTAAGCAAAGGGAAGATGACTATGTAGTCACACACTTGAGAATGCTTACAGAGGATCCATGACTCAATAAGGAGGGACTGAGTGTGCTCTTATATCCTAAACAAAATCTATGGTCAAGATCCTATACACCAGGGGCTTGGCTAGATGGTCAATTTACCCCATCTTTCCCACCATATAGGATCCCTGCAGCCAAAACAATGCAGGGCTCTTGCCCCATTTTGGCTCCAGGCAGTCCAGATGACACCCAAGGCAAAGCTGGTGGAATGCCATGGTAAAGCCCGTTAAAACATTTTAATTAAACACCTGGGAAAACCTGCATTATGTGGGAAAACCTGGATTGGGACAGTGCAGGAACACAGGTTCCATACCTGCATACTGGCTGTAAAGGCCAAAACTGGGGCTCTTTCACCCTGGACCCCAGATTAACTTCCGTGTAGAGGTAGCCCCAAGCAGCCTCACTCCAGGCTGCCCCCTACAGGCCCTAAAACCAACCACCAACCACTGAGTTCAGACTGGGGTTCTTTCACCTTAGAAACCCTCCTCCTTTTACGCACAGCACAATGGGAAGCTGGGCAGGGTCTCTGATAACTAGTGGACTCCTGGTCACCAGAGGATCCAATCACTCCTCCCTTCTATCCCCAAAGAGAAAAGTCATAAAGTTTACTTTATTCAAGTAAGTTCCGGTCATGCAATCTCACATAAGGCAGGGTTCTCCATAAGCCAGGTGTTCTAAAAGTTACTAAAACAACATGGTATTAAAATCAGAGCATTCAGTTGTTCTAAATTACATTCAATTACTAAATTTAGCTACAGTCCTCCCTCCACATTCGCAGACTCCACACTCGCGGTTCTGTTTATTCGTGGTTTGCCGCGAGGGGAGTCCAGGGAAAGTGGCGATGGGGCCTCTGAGGCCCTGTCACCACTTTCGGGAGGGAGGTGAGGGGAGCGACAATGGGGCCTCTGGAGGCCCCAGGATTGCTTGAGGAGGGCTGAGGGAGGCCGGGGAGAGTGACCACGAGGCCTCCGGAGGCCCCAGGGTCGCTTGGGGAGGGCTGAGGGAGGCCGGGGAGAGTGACCACAAGGCCTCCGGAGGCCCCGGGGTCGCTTGGGGAGGGCGGGGGGAGGGCTGTCATTATTCGCGGAATTTTCACATTCGCTAGGGTCTGTGGAACCTAACCCCCGTGAATGTGAAGGGATGACTGTACATCCAACCAAAGTAGAGAAATCAAAAGAATTTCCCTAACACAAGTAAACGGGCCCTAATTCCTACTCACTGCTTGCAATCTCTGCTTTCAGATGGTATCCAGGCAAGCTGGGAGCCAAGCCAGATGGGATGGCTTTGCTCTACCAGCCATAATTCAGTCATTGTTCAAGCCACATTGTCTGTGTTGTCCTACTAAAATGGTTTCACACAAAAGCAGTTATATCTTAGTCAGAATTCCTGGGTCTAGAGCTGTGATTGGCCATTTCAGGTCAGGTGGTGTCATTGATGTTGTCTTCTCATTAGCTTCTGTGGAGGTGATGTTTTAGACCCTCCCTTCCATTAACCCATGCTGGCAAGACAATATTGTCTAGACATAAAAGGAGTTGTAGTTCTCTGGCAGAACCATGGGAGTTGCAATCACCTTGAGGCAGCATGATGGGACTTCATCCTGACACTGGCCCATATCACCAGATGCCACCACTACTGCATTTGAGGTCACACTGAAGTCAGAAAGGAGTCCCCCAGCACATGATCAAGGACCCCTGCTTATGACCAGCCTTGATCACGTGCTGAGGGCCTCCTTCCTGGCTTCAGAAGGAGCAACATGCAACAGTGGCGGAGGTGCCTACCGATGCCTGGCCGGCATGTGCTTTTGGATTCCATCCTGTTTCGCCTAGATAACAGGGAGGAAACAGATCTGATCTGGGGCCAGAATATGCCAGTGGGAAGTTAGTGTATTCTGGCAGGTTCAGGCAAACCCCAGCACTGATGGAAGTGCAACCGGTGGCCTACATGAGCACCTCAGCCAAGCCAAACATCTTTCATTCCTCCCCTGCTCAGTCCCCCCCCCCGCCAAAAAAGCAATGCAGGATATAAGCCATGGAGCCCAAGGGAGGCCTGTAATTAACAAAGATATACATTATAAAGTGAGTTAAAACATAGCTTTTTATTAAAATCTTTGAGGCCTAATCTTTTTTTTTAATTGCACATGTACATAGTTTTAATTTGATTTGTTTAGTCTTTTCTGCCATTTTAACTTGGTGATCTGTTTAATATACTTTTATCCTATTTAAATTATTTTACTGTTTTTTTCTGGAATTGTTTTAAAGAGTTGATATTTTTCTAATTGCGTGTCAACCTTGGTTCTCGCAATAGCGGGCAGGATAGAAACATTTTAATATAATAAATAAACCAACAAATCATTCTTTTTCACCTTCACTTCTTCTTGAAATTGTTCAGGGCAGCATAGATGGTGACTATCCAATTTTTTCATCCTAGCAGCCCTATGAGGTAGGCCAAGCAGAAAAAACAGTGACAAACTTTTCCAGTCTCCTTGCTTGCATTCAAGAGGTGAAGTCAAGTTAGGGTGACTGATGCTGTGGGTTCCCTTTTGGACACATACAACCCTCTCCTGTAATTTGGGGCTATTGAAAGGCATCCAGCCAGCATGATGTTGTGGGTTGAGTGTTGACCTAGGACTTGGGAAACCAGGTTCAAATCCCCACTCAGCCATGGAATCCCACTGGGTGACCTTGGGCAAGTCACACACTCTCAGCCTCAGAGAGTGCAAAGGCAAAACCCCTCTGAACAAATCTTGCCAAGAAAAGCCCTTAGGTTCTCCATAAGCTGAAAATGACTTGAGCACACACAAAAACAGTGGAATCCTTTCCAAATAATAATTGTCATCTCTCTCTACTTCAGCCCCCATATTTCATAGCGAAGAGTTCACTGTGAAAACTGCTGGTGTTCTGGAAATTATATTGGTGATTATAGTTTCCTTCCTGCTGACATATGGGATCATCAGCTTCTACTGTAGTAAGTACATTTCAAAAAACATTTGACGGTGGTGGTGGCAGCAGCATTTATTTATCATGCCCTCTCCACTAAAGGGCAGAACATCAAGCATATACAACCAAAGACAAAAACAATAAACCATAGCACTATATATATATATAAAAATCCCCAACATTACACCAGCCGCTACCCATCTCAGCAACTTTAGGCACAACTCAGCAGCTTAATTTGGTATATCAAACAGGTAAGTCTTCAACCCCTTATAGAAATAGGTAAGATCCTCCTCCAGCCAGAGGTCCAAAGGAAGATCATTCCACAGATACAGAAGCAGATCTAGAAAGGCTCACAGCCTTGACAAAGCTGTATGTGTCGATGGAACAAACACTAATCCTTCACCTGTGGATCTTAACTTCCTAGATCATGTGTACCATGCTAGCCAAACTGCCAGGTACTGGGGGAGATTCGAGTACAGAGCCATAAATACAAGAACCAAAAGTTTAAAATGGCCCCTGGCCTGAACTGGTAGCCAGTGAAGGAATCTATGGGGGGGGGGAGAAACATATGAATATTTAGGGAGATTTAAAACAACCCAGGTGGCACTGTCCTGAATTAAAGTCAGAGGAAGAAACAAACAAGAAGGCAAATCTGCCAGAAAGCAATTACAATAATCCAGGCACGACATAACCAAAGTCTGGACCAACAGATTAGCTTTCTCAATGGTCAAGAACCTACGGATGTTCAAGAGATGGAGATTACATGCCTTTCTGTCACTCTGGTAAAGGGGCACAGGGTCAAATGGTCATCCAGCAGGATGCTGAGGTTCCTGACAGCTTTAACAGAGACCACTGGGTAACCCTGCCACACAGGGCATGAAAGAGGGCCTACTGGACAATCAGACTGAAACACAAAGATCTCAATTTTTTTCATATTCAGCCTAAGACAGCGGGTTTGCTGACTATGTGACGAATGTTGCTGTCCTTGAGCAAGCGGGGATCACCAGCATTGAGGCCATGATATTGAGAACACAGCTGTGCTGGGCAGGGCACGTTTCTAAGATGGAGGACCATCGCCTCCCAAAAATAGTACTCTACGGTGAACTCGCCATGGGTCAGCATAAGAGGGGTGCTCCAAAAAAGGGATACAAGGACTCCCTGAAACAACATCTCAGGCTCAGCCAAATTGATCACCAACAGTGGTCTGCCATGGCCTCACATCGGGAGGCATGGAGACGCACTATCCACAATGCTGCAGCCCTATTTGAGAACTCACGCCGAACAAGTCTTGAAGAGAAACTACAACGCAGAAAGAATCACAAGGGCCGGTTTAAGGAATTTTGGGGGCCCCTGCAATGCTTTATTTTGGGACCCCCATATGTTTATCTCATGTCAATGTAACCTAACCTATTCATCCTACAGGATGTTCAATTACAGTAGGACCCCATATCCATGGATTCATTATCCATGGGACACAAAACAGCACACCTACCATAGAGTCTTCCTAGAAAATGTGTCCTCCCTAGCTGTTTTCTAGGCCCTCCAAGGCAACTCTATGGTATTTTAAACCAGAAGTCCCATTATTTTCAATGGCGTTCACTATTATTCATGGTTTTCAGAATCCACGCCTCCCCCCGAACCAATCTCCAGTGGATAAGAGGGGCCTACTGTATTATATAATTTGCCACCAAAAATGTAGTTTAAAAACTATGTTATAGGCACTAACATAATATTTTTGTTTATTAGCAATTAATGTAATGGTGTAGATTTCATCAAAGAAAAGAAAGAGTGGACTACAAGCTGAACATGAGTTAGCAGTGTGATGCAGCAGCAAAAAATGCCAAAGCGATTCTAGGCTGCATTAATAGGAGTGGTGTCTAGATCAAGGGAAGTAATAGTATCACTCCATTCTGCTTTGGTCAGACCTCACCTGGAATACTGTTTCCAGTTCTGGGCACAACAATTCAAGAAAAATACTGAGAAGGATGGTGGAAGGTCTGGAAACCATTACGCCTTATGAGGAACGGCTTAGGGAGCTGGGTATGCTTAGCCTGAAGAAGAGAAGGCTGAGAGGTGACGTGATAAGCCATGTTTAAATATTTGAAGGGATGTCATACTGAGGAAGGAGCAAGCTTGTTTTCTGCTGCTCCAGAGACTAGGACATGGAGCCATGAGTTCAAACTACAGGAAAAGAGATTCCACCTGAATATTAGAAATAACCTCCTGAAAGTAAGAGCTGTTCGGAAGTGAAATGCACTGCCTTGGAGTATGATGGAGTCTCCTTCTTTGGGTTTTTTAAAACATAGGTTGGATGGCCATCTGTCAGGAATGCTTGGATTGTGTGGTCCTGCAGGGCAGAAGCCGATCAGATGGGATGGCTGTTGGGGTCCCTTCCAGCCCTATGATTCTATGATTTGAGGCTGCATTCAGAGCCTGGGAAAGTTCCTCTTGGATTACACCTCCCAGAATCCTCCTGCCAGCACCCTTCTCAAGCTCTGGTTGCATTGTTCCTTTTCCAGCGTTCTCTAGCCCAATTGTTCTTAACTTGGGGTCCACAATGTCCTCACATGGGGTCCACAAAGGCTTGAAGGCTGCTTGGCCCACCTCCTCCCTGTAGTGGAGTAGCCACGTGACAGGAACCAAGGCAAGGGCTGGCTGGCTTGGCATGCACATTGCCATTCAATCCACTCCAGCCACAAACATGCAAGAAGAAGCAAGAGTGCCTCTGAGGGAAAGTTTAATGGATGGTGTAATTGTATTGTTGTTGTTGTTAGCTATTATTATTAGCTATTATTATTAGGGTTTTAAAGGGGGTCCCTGGTAAAGAAAAGGTTAAGAACCACTGCTCTAAGCCAATGCCTCTCATATAATACTAATGGGATACTAGTGTTTTAGTGATAACAATAACACCATTGTTCCCAGCAATATTACTCCAAATTTTAATTTATATTCTTTATATTCTTCTGTTAAAAGAGCTAGGGTGTTGTAGAAGTTTCAGCATTGCACTATGACAATGGAGACCAGGGTTTGAATCCTTACTCAGCCATGAATACCCACTGGGTGACATTGGGCAAGTCACACTCTCTCAGCCTCAAAGGAAGGCAAAGGCAGACCCCCTTTGAACAAACCTTGCCTAAAAAAACCCATGATAAATTTGCCTTAGTCAGAAATGACTTCAAGGCACATGGGCAAACACACACAAATTCCTTTTGCAGGTTGAACTCACTTGGCAGCAAGGGGAGTAAGCTGAGGAGAAAGAGGGGAAGGGAGGGAGAGGAGAGAAACCAAGACATCTAAGAGCAGCTGGAAAAATGGGGTGGGGGGAATCTATGTGGAGGGAAGGGAAGGGAAGGGAAGGGAAGGGAAAGAAAGAAAGAAAAAAAGCCCTTTCTGAGAGAAAGAGACAACCCTCAAATCCCCCCTCTCTCTCACACACACACACACGCACGCACCCCTCTCCGACATGCCTGGCTGGCTTGCATTTTGCAGCAGCAAACTCCCTCCAGCATCTGCCATGGAGGGCTGTTGCTTCTTTCTCTTTCTAGTTTGGGAGACACTGGTTTTTTGTTTTTGTTTTTAAGCCAGCAGGAGGTTTTTGGAGGAGGAGGGCAGGAGGGGGCAGCAAAGCAGCGGCTCCTCCCAGCTGTCTCATGGCTGTCTCCTTCGTCAGATAAGGAGGTTAGCAGGGGGGGGCCTTAACCTTGGGCCCCCCCGCCAATGCTGATTTGGCAGACTGGTTAAACTGGCCCTGGTTGGAGCCGGCAGCCAGGTTCTTCAAGCCCCAAGGTTCAAACCCTTGGCCACATGCATCGGAGAGACCAAAGTTCAACATGAATTCATTTTCTTGCCCTCTTGTCCAATCCCCCTGATTGGAAGAGACCTTCTGTGCAAGGTGCGTGCCACCTTGTCCTTTCATCCTGATGGATCAGTGACTGCTACTGCTGGGAACCAGCCCTTGACTCTTACCTGTCCTGTACAAGAAGCCTGGAGACTCAGCCCTGATTTAGGGCTCTGTGCCCCTCTGCTGGTTCAACAATCTCCCAAAGCCTTACAAATCATCAAGGAAGTTCCTGGCGTGTGGTCTGAAGATAATCCTGGAGGTTTGGCACGAAATGCTGAACCCATCTGAATTCAACTAACGCCTACTGGACATGTGGTGAACCAGCCCCAGTAGCCCATCCCAGCACTTGCTAGAGCCTCAGTGCAGACGCACATTGAAAAACTGATTCAACTGAAGATCCTTGTTCCTACCGACTCCCTATGGAATACACCTCTGTTGCCTGTGAAGAAACCTGGCCCTGGTTTGAATTACTGACCTCCGACTAGTCAACCAGCAAGTGGAAGACATAGTTGCCGTGGTTGCCAATCCTTATTCTCTCATCGGACTCATCCCAGGAGGAAGCCATTGGTATTCTGTGGTGGATTTAAAAGATGCCTTCTTTACCATTCCATTGCACCCAGATTCTCAGAACATTTTTGCCTTTACCTGGGGACACCCTACTACTGGATGATGGGGTCAACTCTGATGGGCAAGATTACCACAAGGATTTAAGAACTCGCCCACTGTGTTTGGACAACAACTGGCCAGAGACCTCCAGGAGTTCCAAGATACCGTGGGCCTAGTTTTGCAATATGTGGATGACTTACTTCTACCCTGTCAGAGTCAAAAACAATGCAGACAGGACACTATTTTGGGTATGGCTGGAAGATTGTGGATACCGAGCCAGTAAAGCCAAGGCCCAACTATGCTCACAGGAAGTCACATATCTTGGATTCATCATCAAGAAGGACACTAGAGATTTGGGCATCAGCCATACCCAAGCCATTTGTAGTATGCCACAGCCGGAAACAAAAAAGGAATTGAGAGTCTTTTTGGGCATGGCTGGATACTGCAGAATTTGGATTCTAGACTTTGCTTCAATGGCCCAGCCCCTTTACAATTTACCCTGAGGGCAGTTACCAGAATCCTACCCTCTAGAATGGAGAGGGGTTGAGAAGCAAGCCTTAAGACAGTTAAAACAAGCCTTGACCAGTCCACCAGCCTTGGGTTTGCCAGACATCAATAAACCCTTCCAGTTGTTCATAGATGACCACTGAGGAATGGCAGTTGGAGAACTGACCCAGAAATTTGGAACCTGGAACAGACCTGTAGCTTACCTCAATAAAAACATGGATCCTGTGAGCTGAGGATGGCCTGGTTGTTTGCAAACCATTGCTGCTGCCTCCTTGCTGTTGGAAGAAGCTACCAAACTTTCATATGGCCAGAATATCGAAGTCACTGCTTCCCACTCCAGACATTATTGGAGACCCAAAGCCCCAAGTGGATGGCAGACTCCAGATTAGTAAAATACAGGGCTCAATTGTATGAAAATCCTAATGTCCTCCTAAAATACAGAACTACCTTAAATCCTGCTACTCTTATGCCTGTTCTGGAAGCTCCTCTACATGATTGCGAAGAAATCATGACAACTGTTCACTCAGCACGACCTGATTTAAAAGATGTGCCCATTCCTGGAGAAATCATATTGTTTACTGATGGCAGCAGTTCTGTCATTAATGGCAAATGCCAAGCAGGCTATGCTGTTGTTACTAAAGATGAAGTTCTGATGGCTGAACCCCTACCAGTGGGAACCTCAGCTCAGAAAGCAGAATTAATTGCACTACTCAAAGCCCTGCAATGGAGCAAAGGAAAAAAAGCTACCATTTATACTGACTCCAAATACGCCTTTCTAACTGTGCAAGTACATGGAGCTCTATACAAGAAGCATGGGTTCCTGACTGCAGAAGGAAAAGAAATAGCACATGCCCAAGACATCAAACTGTTATTACAAGAGATATGGAAACCCAAGAAGGTAGCTCTCATCCATTGTCAAGCCCACACTGGAATGTCAATCCCTATTGCCTGAGGAAATGCCCGTGCTGACAGAGCCACCAAAGAAGCAGCTCAACGGTCCCTACCTGAACCTGAATCCCTGATGGTTGTAGCTGTACCTGATTACATTGACCTGGAATATTCCTGGGATGAACATGAAGAAGCCACTCATCAGGGCTATCGCAAACGCCACAGGTGGTATATTCTCCCAGACGAGTATGTATGGATTCCAGTAGCCTTGGGACTTTCTGTGGTACAACACATGCATGGCCAATGTCACTTAGGCAATGAAGCCTTAAGACACCTGATAGAAAAAACTCTGTAGTCAACAAGCTGCACTCTCTGTGTAAGGAAGTGTCCCGCACCTGTGTTACCTGTGCCCAATCCAACCGCAGAAAGGGACCGACTCCTGGCCCAGAGCGAATTCTGAGAGGAACATGACCATTCCAAGTGATACAGATGGACTTTACCTACATGCCACCTGCAAGTGGATATAAGCTGCTGCTAGTTGTCGTTTGCACCTTTTCCCGGTGGGTAGAAGCATGGCCTGCAAAAACTGAAGAAGCCAAGGAAGTGACCAAATACCTGATCGAAGATATCCTGCCCCATTACTGCATACAATGTCAGATCAATACAGATAATGGATCGGCTTTTACTGCAGAAGCCACTACCAGACTAAGTTGTGCCCTGGGTCTGGGCTGGAAATACCATTGTGCTTAGAGACGTCAAAGTAGCGGAGCAGTAGAACATGCCAACCAAACTATCAAACTGCATTTGCGGAAGATGTGCTATGAAACCCGAGCCAAATGGACTGTAATGTTGCCTGTTGTACTTCTACACATGAAATGTACCCTTGGACCAGATGGCCTTGTGAGGAAATGACATGGATGTGACCACAAGATGGAGCTGTAAGCTTAGTAATGAAAGTAGTTAAGCTCCAGTGGCAGGTGTGTGTGTGAGTCAGCACTTGAGAGTATGCACAGCTGAGATGCCTGATGTAACAGGCATTGTTTAACTGCCTATAAAAAGGAGATGGGAATTATCTCCAGTGTGGGTTTGTTGTGGATGGTGGTTGGCGAAGCAGTTTGTTGGTTGGAGAAAGCTTTATAAGAGAGATTGTCCTATACTCTGTGTATATATTGTAAATATACTGCAAACAAAGATTAAAGCCCTCAAGTTGAGTGAAGGCTGGCCTTGTTGCTGTCTTTATTTGGCAAGCCAGAGCTCAGGGCAGTATGCTGGGGTGAAGGAATTTTTCCTTCTCAGCCTGAAGTCTTTTGCAGAAGTCTCTCCAGAAACCTTCTCCTTGGCGTCCTATCGACATGGAACAACTCTGCAGGTGGTTGTGGTGGACACAGCACGTCTTTCTACACCACAACAGGCCTGACACCCTGTGAGCTGATGTATGGGAGACCACCACCCCTTCCTGCCATGAGAGAAATTCTTGAACTAAGGGGGGAAATATCCCTCAAACGACAACTCAGAGAATTGAATAACGTGATCCTGGAAGTTGGCCAGTATACTGAACAGGCACCCTTAGGCCTCACTACCCCTACTCACGGCTTCCGCCCTGGTGATTCTGTTTGGGTTAAGAGCTACAAGGAAGATGCTTTACGAAAAGTCTGTGAAGGTCCTTTCATTGTTCTGTTTACTACTCCCACAGCCTTGAAGGTCAAAGGGAACCATGCCTGGATCCACTGGAGCTGTGCTAAACCTGCTGCAGAGGCCACTCCGGAACCATCGTTGGTTACCTGCCAGAATGGCCTTCGGATGACCCTGAGGCGAGAATCCCTCCAGCAGCCGTCCATCGAAGCCTTCTCGAGACTGTCTATCGAGCAAGCGAAGACATCGGATGCGACGGGAGAAGCCTCCTCGGGACCGGTAACCGAGCGAAACTCTGGAGGGCGCTGCAGCCTCTCCCGACCTGGAAAGAGGAGTTGGTCACCGCCTGAAGATAGGGATCTGTCCTGAGTCAGCTCGTCTGCCTTGTCTTCAAACATATCATCTGTTTATGTTTTTACTGTGTATAATCATAATGTTGCTTTTGTTCCCCCCACATTGTGAAACCAAGTTCACTAATGACCTTTGTAAAAGCTGCAGGAAACAGGACAGGAAACAAGATTGGCAAAACCCTCACTTATCAGAGTAAATATTCTTGCCAAGAGTCTAAAAAAATCTGTACATTTAAAAATCTCTCTTATTCAGCCTGCCAGGAGAAAACAACAACTATTTGTTACAATCCTGGAAAAAAACCCTGTCCAGTGGTATCTTCAGGTCCATCACACGCACTCTGGATGGGTCCTGATCTCACAAGTTCTGATGAACTCACCCAACCAGAAGACAACCCTCACCCTAGACCCCTGTTCCTTGGTTATGCGGCCCTATTGTGGAGATCTCAGATGGCAAAGAGTTTATGTCCTTAATGACAAATATATCTGCCCTGGCCATGCCTGGACAATCAACTCAGATTGTCAAAGTTTGCAGTAAGCCCACTGTCCCGAGTGGCATTGCATGCTGTGGGCTATTTGGGATTCCCCATCCCATGATCCCGGTTGGCCCCGTAAATCAGTCACTGGTCGGTCTGCTACCCTGATCAAAGTTCCCGTTTCCTCTACATGTGCAGCAAAACAGTGTAACTATGTTAACTTCACCATCTTCAGTCCGCAACAGTTTATTCAATGGTACGGACCTCAATTTGGTATTGGTATCAATGGCAAAGGCAGTGATCCCTTAGGGCTGTTTTACCTTAAAATTGTTAGGTACACTGAAGAAGGCCACACACTCCAACACACCATCTTTTCTGAAACATGGACAGAGATGCAAATACCCTTTCATATTCCTGAGGTTACAAAGAATCTGTTTGTTACCTTTGCTGAAACGGTAGCTGAAGCTCTAAATGTTAGCAACTGTTATGTTTGTGGTGGCACCCAAGTTGGTGACCAGTGGCCCTGGGAAGCGGCTGAATTAAATGTCAGTGAATTTTACAATAGCAAAACAGATGTCGCTTCACCCCATAGTCAGTGGATGCTCAAAACCACAATTGTCAGCAGATGGTGTGTCCAGAGAATTAACCCATCTGCCCCAGAAATAGGACAGGTCCCTTGTGAAACCATGACTGTTCTCAGTCAAGCTGGCCTAACCAGTCTGTAATCCCCCCTAATAACCTGTGGCCAGATTTCTTGAAGCTGCGGTTGAACCTGAATAATCAGTAATGATCAGTCATGACATGCACCTGACAGGCTATACTGGATTTGTGGTCAGTAAGCCCATTCTGAACTTCCTGGACCATGGCAAGGGGCCTGTACCTTAGGAGAGATCAGACCGTCCTTTTTTCTGATCCCCCTGATGGACGGTGAGCGTTTGGGACACCCAGTTTACAACCGAAGGAAAAGAACATCCATTCAAATTGGAGACTGGAGCGATGATGAATGGCCACCAGAGTGTATAATTCAGTACTATGGCCCTTCTTACATGGGCCCAAGATGGCATGTATGGTTATCGTACACCTATCTATATCCTCTAATGGCTTAATTAGGTTACAAGCGGTTCTTGAAATCATAACTAATGAAACTGCCCGAGCCCTTACAGCCCTTTCCAAAACCCAGACCCATCTCAGAAATGCTGTTTATCAGAACTGCCTAGCTCTTGATTACCTTTTAGCAGCTGAAGGAGGTGTTTGTGGCAAATTTAATTTGACCAATTATTGTTTGCACATTGATGACAATGGAAAAGTAATTGAAGAAATCACTGACAAAATTCTTAAATTGGCACATGTTCCTGTCCAGACTTGGAAAGGTTTTGAATGGGCCAAAGGTTTGGGTTCTGGTTCAGCTGGCTAGGAGGGATGCGAGGAATCATTGCTATTCTTGCTCTATTGTTATTATTATGTATCTTGCTACCATGTCTGTTGCCATTAGCAATTAATAGTATGCGCTCAATGATGGAACAAGTGGCTGACCGTCGGACTGCATTACATCTGATGGCATTGAAAAAATATACAGTTGCCCCTCCACATTCGCGAACTTGACATTCGCGGTTTTGGTTATTCGCGGTTTTGGGAGGGCCCCCCCGGGGCCCCCCAAAACCGCGACACGGGGCCTCCAGAGGCCCCGTGAAAGACCTGGAGGGAGCGGGGAGGCCCGGGGAGGCCTCCATGGGGCCCCCGGAGGCACTCCGGAGGCCCCATGAAGGCCTGGGGAGGGGGTGGGGAGGCCTTCACAAGACCCCCGGAGGCCCTCCGGAGGCCCCGCGAAGGCCTGGGGAGGGGTGAGGAGGCCTTCGCGGGACCCCCGGAGGCCCTCCGGAGGTGCCGCGAAGGCCTGGGGAGGGGTGGGGAGGCCTTCGCAGGACCCCCGGAGGCCCTCCGGAGGTGCCACGAAGGCCTGGGGAGGGGTGGCGAGGCCTTCGCGGGACCCCCGGAGGCCCTCCGGAGGCGCCGCGAAGGCCTGGGGAGGGGTGGCGAGGCCTTCGCGGGACCCCCTGAGGCCCTCCGGAGGCGCCGCGAAGGCCTGGGGAGGGGTGGCGAGGCCTTCGCGGGACCCCCGGAGGCCCTCCGGAGGCGCCGCGAAGGCCTGGGAAGGGGTGGGGAGGCCTTCGCGGAACCCCCGGAGGCCCTCCGGAGGCCCCGCAAAGGCCTGGGGAGGGAGGGAGGGCCGGGGAGGCCTCCACGGGGCCTTGCTAGGCCCCACGAAGGCCTGGGGAGGGTTGGGGAGGCCTTCGCGGGACCCCCGGAGGCCCTCCGGAGGCCCCGCAAAGGCCTGGGGAGGGAGGGGGGAGGGGAGTCGTTATTCGCGGATTTTTCACATTCGCAGGGGTCCGCGGAACGGAACCCCCACGAATGTGAAGGGACGACTGTAGAATGGTTCCTACTGATAGTGATACTCCATAGTCCCTAACAGGAACATGAAGTATCAAAGGGGGGAGATGACAGGGTCACCCCAAAGTTTTGTTCAGTTTGTGCTTATGAGAATAATTTTGTCTGCAAATGCCAAAGACAGGAGTTGAGCTATGTTATCTTACTGGCCCACTGCCCGGTCTGTCTGCTTGAACCAAGTTACTGAACTAGCTTGTTTGCTAAATAAGTTGTTACATATATTGAAGCTTTAGGACAAAGGCTGCTACTGATGATTTAACAGAAATGGTGTGCTTTCTGGGAAAATGAAACTTTTAAGAATACTGATGTAGTTGACATGCGCAAAGCCTTAGTTTTTTAGGTTTCGTGTTTCTGTGATAAAAAGCTGATGTACCTTAGAATCATTGCACAGTTTGGAGAAAATATTCCCCTGTGTCTTTTCTAGCAAAATAAAGGCCATCTGAGAAACTGAAATCTTGGTCTGAGAGTTCCATTTGTTGTCCCAGATAGACCTTAACAGACACAAGACGCCTTCTTGTATTAACTGCCTCACATTTTGGTAGCATACCGCAATGTACTTTGTCCTGCATTTCAGGTTTTCTGCTTCTGCGATCGCTATGCAGGCTTGTGGGTCCTTGTGCACCTCAACAGGCATTTGGCACAGCTCCCCAAGGTCTGCAAGCATCTGCCTTACCCACTGTACCTCACTTGTCTTCTCAGACAAGGCTGCGAATTCAGCTTCAGTGGTACTAATGGCCACACAGTTCTGCTTTCTTGATCTCCACACTATGGGGCTCTCTGCATACCTGACCACCATCCCGGTCACTGACTTCCTGTCTGAAGTTTCAGCAGCAAAAGACCTGTTCACATAGTACTCCAGGGTCACCTGACTTCCTGTCAGCTTCAAACCGCATGTCCCTGGACCCCTTGAGAAATCTAACTACTCTCTTCAGGGCTTCCCAATCTGCCCTCCTTGGCTTGGAGACTCTTCTGCTGAGCACCCCAACTGCAAAACTGATGTCAGGCCTTGTGTTGTTTGCAATAAAGAACAGACTGCCTACCACTGAGTGGTATAGATCAGGCCTTTCAAATTCCTGTTCTGCCTCCACGTTCACAAAATCAGTGGTCATTGGTGTCCTGACTACCTTAGCCTCACTAAGCCCACACTTGGTCACAAGACTGTCAATCTTTTTCTGGCTTAGGAAAAATTCTCCAAGACTGTTTCTTTCTACCTCTACGCCTAAATAAAATCTCAGGCTGCCTAAGTCCTTCAACTTGAACCGGTTTTCTAACTCCACCTGCACTTTCTTGACATCACTGGCACTCTCTGCCACCACACAAAGGTTGTCCACATAGATAACTAGCATGACAGCACTATCACTTGCCCCCTTGGTGTACACACAGGCGTCTGCGACGCTCCTTGTGTAACCTAGTGACACCAAAACTTGGTGTATGCAATTGTTCCAGCAACGTGCACTTTGTTTCAAGCCATAGAACGCTTTGCACAACAAGTACACCTTGCTCTCACCTGCACTGTCATACCCTGGGGCCTGTTCCATGAACAGTCTCTTCAAGATCAGCATTCAGGTATGCTGTTTCAAAGTCAAAGTGTTGCACAACCATCTACCTCTTGGCTGCTACAGCTAACATTAACCTAAGACTTTCTGGCTTTGCTGTGGGCAAAAAGGTTTTGTCTTGTCAAAGTTGATGTAGCGCTCCTGTGAAAAGCCTTTTGCAACTAAGCATGCCTTACATTTCGTGTTCCATCAGGCAATTCCTTAAGCTTGTATACCCACCTGCAACCAACAATCTTTTGGTCTTTGGGCCTCTCATTTTTACCTGGAACACTTTCCTCTCAACTAGTGACTCAAACTCAGAGTCCATGGCTGAGTTCCACTTCTCCTGCTCTTCCTGGGGAAGTTTTAGGAGATCTTGAAAACTTGCAGGCTCCTCTGCCATGACATTGCATAGCCTGGCTTCCTGAACAACAAATCTGTCAGGAGCCTTTCTCACCCTCGTTGACCTTCTGGGGATGAGCACCCTAGTTCTGTCTGACTCATCCTCACTTGCACTGCTGCTGCTTTCTCTCCCTGTGTCAGGCTCAATGCTTGTTTGTGGTGGTGTGTGTGTTGGAGTGGCATGTGAAGTGTCAGGCTTTTCTTCCTGTACCTCCCCTTCATCATCAGGCATTACCACCACCCCATTTGCGGGACTTTTGGGAGTTGTTGGCACATCCCTCCCCAAGGGAACAAACACCTCCTGATTGCAATCCAATCTGTCCCACCCTGAGTGCATTTCAAAGTTTGCACTCCTGGAGAATGTAACCTTTCCAGGATGGAGAGAAAACATGTGCTTATTATCCTCATAGCCTAGGAAACACACCCTCCTGATTTTAGGCTGCCCAGGCTTCCTTAGACGCAGGTGAATCAGTACATTTGCATACTGTCCAAAAACCCTCAGGTGCTTGAGGTTTGGTGCGCTACCATACAATAGACAATATGGGGGTCTGGTTGACGCTAGACATCCACAGTCTATTTAAATGGTAAGCAGCAGTCTTCACTGCCTCCCCCCACAGCGCAGCTGGGGCTTGTGCATCTTCCATCATGCACTCCATCATGCACTGCAAGCCCATCCTCCCCTGGAGACGCTGGGTTTGTGGTCTTGTGTCTAATGCCCCTCCTATGCATCCAGGTCTGCAGACCGTTGGATAAAAATTCCTCTCCCCTATCAGTCACCAGACTCGAAACCTTATGAGAAGGAAATTCATGTTCCACCATGTTCACCCACTCACGGAACCTGTCTGCAGCCTGATTTTTCTACTTCAGTAAATACACATAGGTGTACCTAGTGTGCCTGTCCACAATTACAAATAAATAACAATTTCCCCTTTCAGTGGGCTTATAGCGGCCTGCCAAGTCAGCATGGACGACCTCAAAGGGTCTTTTGGTGACACACTGGGTCTTTTTGGCAACAGAGAAAGCCTTCACCTTAACTCTCCTGCACACTGCACATTCTAAGAACCTTGGGCAGTGTTTCATGCTTAAACCAGGGCACACTTTTGCTAGCTCCTTTAACACTTTGTAACTAGCATGGCCAATTAGCCTGTGGTAGTAATGAACACACTTATCATGTAAGGGCACATTGTCTGCACGGTTCACATTTGCCACCTTCCCTTTAGGAAACATGTAATACAACCCATGTTTCTTTATCCCTTTTGCACAGACATTATTCATGTTATTCCTTTCTGTTACTGTACAGTGTTCCCCCTCAAATATCACTTTATAACCATTAGTTGTCATTTGGGACACACTTAATATACAATTCTCTAATTTGTTAACACATAGCATATTTTCAAAATCTTTACCAAAAGATGGCACAAATGCAATGCCCATTTTCTGCACCTTGCTGGGAGCATCTGCAAGGGTAATATTGGTTATTGAAGCATTTTTAACATTGGTTAACAACTGTAAATCATTAATTATATTGTGTGTGGCCCCACTATCAAGTAACCAAATTCTTTCCTCAGTACCATCAGGATGGCGCTGTGCTATGAAGGCATGGCTTGCAGCCTGAGAGGATGCACCCCTCCTATCCAGTGCAGGCATCTTACAGTCCTTAAAATGTCCAGGCCTTTTGCATCTGAAACAGCATGTCACATAGCTTTAGGCTCCCTCCTCCACAGGTGCCTCTGTTTCAGTGCTCTCCTGATTGCGTCTGGTAATTTGTGGCTGTTTATTCCCCTCCATCCAGGAATCAAATTGCTTGCATTGGACCTCTTCCAGAATACGCCCAGCTACCAGGTCTACAGCCAAATCACTTTCCCTGGTGGTCTGCAGACTGTACATTAGGAAATCCCATTCCTTTGGCAAACTGCCCAATAAAATAAAACACTTATGGGCTTCTGGAATGTCCACCCCTCTATTGGCCACCTCTTGAAAAAGCTGCCTAATTTCCTCCAAATGGGCTTTCACACAGCCACCAGTAGACAGCTTTGTGTTATAAAGGCTCTGTCCATATCATCTTTGAGAGACAAGACGAATTCTGATGAACTGTTTTCAAAGCTGTCCAAAGCTGAAAGGCTGTCTTTGCTGAGGCCGCCTGTATTAACTGGAAGGGGCTGAGCAGTAAGAGAACTGCAGCTCTAGCCTTCTGGTCTGCTAGTTTGAACACTGCTATTTCATCTTCTGAACTCTCTGGGATCACACTTTCATCCTCCAAAACATGCCACAAATTGTCCTTAATTAATAAAGCCTCCATGTATAAACTCCATGCTGAATCATTTCCATCAGCCAGCTTTTCAAAGCGGAGGAGACGATTATCTGCCGTTCTGCTGATTGAGTAAACAGTTCTCCAGCTATGAAAACACAAACAGGGCACTCATACAACAAATATTTCCTGAGGACATCGCAGCCTTGTTCAAACACTACCTCACCACAAGCTACTTCCTGTGGGATAACGAATTCTACAAACAGATAGATGGGGTAGGCATGGGCAGCCCCCTGAGCCCAGTGATAGCAAACTTTTACATGGAACATTTTGAAAAGCAAGCCTTAGAAACAGCACCAAAAAAGCCCACAACATGGTTCCGATATGTGGATGACACTTTCACCATTCGGAACCACAGAGAAGAAAATTTGGTCTCATTCCTGAACCACCTGAACAGCAGCCACCCAAATATCCAATTCAAAGGAGTCACAGACAGAATAGGGAAACTGATGAGGAAACACAACCTCCAAACAATCTACAGACCAACCAGAAAAATCCAAGAAATGCTACGCTCAGCGAAGGACAAAAGAGACCCTCTCACAGCTGCAGTTTACCGCATACCATGCAGCTGTGGAAAACTTTACATAGGGACCACAAAACGCAATGTGCAAACAGGAATCAAGGAACATGAGAGACACTGCAGACTGGGCCAGCCAGAAAAATCAGCAGTAGCAGAACATGTTATAAACCAACCTGGACACAAAATGTTATTTAAAAACACTGAAATTCTGGACCAGGCCAACAACTATCATGTCAGAATGCACAGAAAAGCTATTGAAATGCACAAACACCATATACTCCCCAACAGGGGTCACAGCATATAAGGACATTTGGTGTTGCTGGTGAGGCTGTAATGCCTTTCTCATTCTGTCCCATCCCTGTAATTATGGAGTTTTATACTGTAAGCCGCCCCGATTGCGTTGCAGAGGGGTATGATAGAAATAATAATAATAATAATAATAATTATTATTATTATTATTATTATTACATAATTTCCTGTGGTGATGGTAGCAAAACTACCCATTATGTCCTTTTAAAATGGGGTGGGAGACCTCAGGCCCTTGGGCCGAATGCAGCCCACTTGGGATCCAAAGCTGATCCTCAAATTCTCCAGATGATCACACTCCTTTCCCTAATATACCATGGTTTGGTGGTTTCACAGTGTTTGTATTGGTTTTTCCCTCCTTCCATTCTCAGAAGTTGAAATGACTCTCTTAAGCCTTCATTACTTCAAGCTAATGTGGAATGACTTGCCAGAAGAGATTAATCAGCTCGAGATGCTGTCTGAGTTTAAATCAGCAGTAAAGGCCAGTCTCTTCCAGCATGCCTGTCCAGATTATTTTTAAATTATGGTTCTTAAAGTATTTTATTGATGGGTTTTTAATATGTATTGGTTTTATATGCTCTTTTAACTGGTGCTATGTGTTGTGTTTGTTGTTGTTGCCCACCTCGATCCAATTTGGTTGTCTCCATTTTGGAATGATTCAATGGATGGAAGTTACCCAAGATTGTTCTTTGTTTTCTTCTGGAAAGAATGGCAGTGTTAGGAGGTATATATTTACTTTTTGGAGTGCTAGATGTAATGCCTCTGTTTTGTTTTTATCTCTCCACTTGCCACTTGCAAAGCTGGCTCTACCACTAGGCAGAAGGAGGTGGTCTCCTCAGGCAGCAAATGTTAGGAGGTGGCAAAGAGAGATGCAGAGAGAAAGCTGCATGCTTACCAGCTTGCACAGCATCTCCTAAACTAGAGGTGGGAACTGGGAGAGCCCTTGAGATGTTGGACTGCAACTTCCATCATCCCTAGACAGCATCCCCAGTTCTGAAGAATGCTAGGAAGCACAATTCAGCAACATCTAGAGAGCTGCAAAATCTCCACCCTTACCCTAAGCTGATCTGTTGTCTCCTGATATACTGTGAAATCCAAAGTCCACAATACCACAGCGATACCTTTATTGGACCAACTCCAAAGCATAAAATACCTTATGCAAGCTTTCAAAGTTTCACTGGCTTCTTCATCAGGCAAAGATGTTCAAAATCATACAGGAGAAGAAAGATGATAATAAAGGTATCATTGCTTTGTGGATTTTGGATTTTGTCGTATTATGCTGCCTGGCCAACACGGCTACTACAAATACATTTCCTGTCTCCTGATATGGTGATGTATCACAAGTGGTGAAGCAATGTTCAATTTTCTGTTTGCTTACCTTTGTACATCAAAGAGGGTGGGTAGGCACCATCTTAATCTTTGCATCAGGCAGCAGATTGACTTGGCATGACCCCAATGACTTGGCTATACAGTAGGACACCCGTATCCACTAGGGATTGGTTCTGGGGGGCCCCATGGATAACAAAAAGTGTGGATAAGAGCGAACACCATTGAAAATAATGGGATGTCCGGTTTAAAATACCATAGAGTTACCTTGGAGGACCTAGAAAATGGCTAGAAAGGACACATTTTCCAGGAAGACTCTACGATCGGTGTGCTGTTTTGTGTCCCGTGGATAATTGAATCAGTGGATACAGGGGTTCTACTGTATCTGTAACAAATACAGGCCAGGCCCTGTATCTGCAGAGGATACATTCCTGGACTTGCCACAGATACATGAAACCGCATATAATCACAAACTGCCATAGAATACAAAAGTTTGATTGCCAAGGGACATTACATCTGTGGACATTGTTCGGTATGCAGACACAGCAGCAATTTGAAATGTCTTGTGAATACTGCTGATGGTAGAAGTTATGAAATATACAAACTTTTTACATGTGCTAGTAAAAATGTCATATACATAATTGAATGCCCTTGCAAATTAATTTATGTGGGGATGACTAGCAGAGCGATAAGAACTCGGATCACAGAGCACGGAAGTTGTATCAAAAGCCATAAAAGCTCCATTAGTAAAACATTTTCTTGAGAAACATCATACTTATGATTCATTCAAATTTTGGTGCATAGATGGGATATCCAATACTAAAAACATAAAACAGTTATAGACCTTGGAACTCAAATGGATTCATCGTTTGAAATCTGAATCCCCGGTGGGTTTAAATGAAAATGTGAATTGGCTAGTTTGAGTCTTTTGCTGTCCTTCCACACCTTAAATTTTCCCTTAGTTCTTTTCTTGAGTCTTGGCAGGATGGTTGCCACTACCGGTTTGACTGGTTATAGAAAAGGTTCTGTGAACAGGAGAACTTCATTTAAATTCTGGTGCATTGATGGGATATCAAAGTACATAGAACTACTACCAATGTTGGTGCTCAAATGCATTTGCACACTTTTCAGTGGGGTAATGTTACCCTTTTAGTATTTTTACTGACTTATTAATTTCAGGGGTCAGGGTTTTTTGCCCTTGATTTTTGGTATTTTTATTATCATTAGATACTTATTTGTAGCATTTGCATACTTTCTAGTGGGGTATTCTTACCCTTTCAGAAATTTAATTGTATTGGATTCTCTGCTCCAGGGTGTAGTTATCCTTTTATTTCTTCATCTCTCTCTCTGGCTTTTCTTCGCAAACGAAGATTCAGGAAGGACTCATCCCGCGCTTTCTGCAAGCGCGCTGATGACTAAGAAGGCCAATCCGAGATAAACAAGTCCGGTTGCAAAAAGCACAGCAGAAGGTCTCCTTGGGTGATGTTTTTGGGTTGTGATTCTTTCTGCGTTGTCGTTTCTCTTCAAGACTTGTTCGTCGTGAGTTCTCAAATAAGGCTGCAGCATTGTGGATAGTGCGTCTCCATGTCTCCCGATGTGAGGCCAGGGCGGACCATTGTTGGTGATCAATTTGGCTGAGCCTGAGATGTTGTTTCAGGGAGTCTTTGTATCGCTTTTTTGGAGCGCCCCTCTTACGCTGACCCGTGGCGAGTTCACCGTAGAGTAGTATTTTTGGGAGGCGATGGTCCTCCATCCTAGAAACGTGCCCTGCCCAGTGCAGCTGTGTTCTCAATATCATGGCCTCAATGCTGGTGATCCCTGCTTGCTCAAGGACAGCAACATTAGTCACATAGTCAGTCCAGTGTATATTTAGGATTGTGCGTAGACAGCGCTGGTGAAAGCGCTCGAGGAGTCGTAGGTGGTGGCAATAGGTGACCCATGTTTCAGATCCATAAAGGAGGATAGACAGTACAATGGCTCTATACACACTGATTTTTGTGCTTTGCCTCAGGTGTTTATTGCTCCAGACTCTTTTGTGAAGTCTTCCAAATGCACTATATGCCTTTGCTAATCTGTGATCGATCTCTTTGTCAATCTTGGCATCTGAGGAGATGATGCTTCCCAGGTAGATGAACTGCTGAATGGACTTGAGCACAATTTGCCGACGGCAATGTGGGGATGGTGGTGTTCGTCCTGTGGTGCAGGCTGGTAAAGAACTTCTGTTTTCTTCAGGTTGACTTCTAGCCCAAACAGCTCTGCAGCTGTTGCAAAGCAGGATGTTAGGCGCTGCAGAGCTGCTTCTGTGTGGGCAACAAGGGCAGCAGCATCGGCGAAGAGCAGCTCACGGACTAGATAGTTTAGAGTCTTAGTGTGAGCCCTCAGGCGGCTTAAGTTAAACAAGCTACCATCAGTACGGTAGCGTATATAGATGCCGTCGTCTTCTTCAAGCTCTGCCATAGCCCTTTGGAGCATCGTGCTAAAGAAGATTGTAAATAAAGTTGGTGCAAGAACACAACCTTGCTTCACTCCATTAGTTATTAGAAAGGGCACTGAAAGAGCATCGCCATATCTGACTTGACCACGCTGTCCCTCGTGTAGCAAGATAATCATTTTAAGGAATTTGGGGGGACAATTCTTCATATTGTTGCCTTTTTATAATTGGAAGTGGGATTAGTTTATCCTGGTAATTTTTGGCAGAACCCTTCAGTTTGGTTTTTGATCATATGTCTTGGGTTTTGTGGCTGTAGGGACTTTTGTTGGTTTACTGTTACCAAGATGGCAACATCCTCTTCTCCATCATACTATCATTTGGTGGTTTTCCCCAGCTTTTGTACAGGTATTTTCCCTGTTCTAAGACTGAAATGCCTCTCCTAAGGATTAGTTAAGAACAGTTAAGATGTTTATACTGGTATTTTTGATTCCAAACTACTTTCTTCCAGTAGCAAGCAATCTCTCTCTCTTTTAAAACATTAAACAGATAATCCACCTGGACGATACTCAGCCAAATGTCACTTGGTCCCTCTGTGATTGTTTTAAAGCAGGAGCAGGTAGTCATATTTATTCAGCTGTCCCAAAGAAAATGGTGTAGAATAACTCAAGGGAAAAAGCATCAATACATTTAAACTCAAGTCCTTTATTCAGTGGAGATGCCATAAGATGGCATTAAGAAATAAAAAGAAAGTATCTAAAACCTGACCCTAATCTTAAATCTTCATAATAGCAGTAAAACGGATTATTCGGTACAGCATTTAAGTGCTTAACAAGAGTCATATACAATAATTCAAAAGTCCTTACAACAATTCTGTGAGGCAGAACAGTTTTAGTGACCCATTTATAAACATGGGGTATGTGCGCATGATGCAGCTGGTGGCAAATACCCATTGGTTGAGCTGAGATTTTCACGGGGCATTTCTAAAATCCTAGCCCATAATCTTAACTGCTACAGAGGACCAAGACTTTCTGGATGAATTAAGAGGTCTGTTTTCCACAACTACTAGTCTAGGTATAATTAATGGCTTAAAAGGTCTCTTCCATGTCAAAAATGCAATCGGACTCCACAAGTCATAGTGATAATTGGAAATGATTTTCTTCGGTGGATTTTGTTTCTTGAAATTCTTGTTTTGGATGTTTCACTAAACCTTTCTAGTTGTCTTTTTTTTTTCCCCCTTTCAGTTTGGGATGAGTCTCTACAAATTTTTGCCATGGCCACTTGAAAGTTTATTGGCTCTTTGACAACACAGCTAGGAGATCAGCCATTTGTAGTTTGTAAAATTGTCTCTGATGCTATTGCTACTCATGTGACTTCGGGCCAATCACAATGCAGGCCTCTGGCTGAAAGACATAAATATTTGCCTGAAGGAAATGGAAACACAGAAATGAGTCACTATGAGATTAAGGGCATTTTTTCAAATTTGTGCAGTTAAATGGTTTCACAACATCTTTTCTGAAGGGTCTTCAATCCAAGGAAGGATTAACATTGTGGAAAATAACAACCCAGAGCCAGTCTGCCACAGTAAATCCATGCAGGTAATGTTGGTATGCAGTGAAAATGTGTGTTTATGAATCGTTGTTCTTGCCATGTGCCTTCAAGTTGTTTCTGACTTTTGGCAGCCCCAAGGCAAACCTATCATGGGTTTTCTTGCCGAGATTTGTTCAGAGAGGACTACCATTGTCTTCCTCTGAGGCTGAGAGTGTGTGACTTGTCCAAGGTCACCAAGTGGTTTCATGGCTGAGTGGGGATTCAAACCCTCGTGTTCAGAGTCATAGCTCAATGTTCAAACCAGCTTTTAGGGCTCTGAGCCCACCACACAGAGATACCTCAAGGTATTTTGGTGCCTGGCATATTAGGTTCAGAGCAGTTTCCCCTCACCAATTTGGGATGGTAAGAAATATACAAATGCGCAAAAAACAATGGAGATTTGCTGGCCTTTTAACGGTACGCCCAAAGGCAGACCCCCACCAGGAGCATTATATACAGTAGGATGGGGAACCAGTGATTCTCCCAATTTTGTTGACTACAACTTCCATGGTCCCTTGCCTGTGGCTATATTGGCATGGACTGGTGGGAGATGCAGCCAAACAACATCTGAAGAGTCCACACATTCTCCACCCCGATGTCAAAAAGAGTGGGTGGTAAATGACATGCTTAGCTCAAGGATGGTCCTCCAGATGTTGTCAGACCACAGCCCTAATGACTTCTCAGCATTACCTCTGCTAAATCCAGCTGATGGGAGTTGCAATTCAACATCTAGAAGACCACACATTCCCAACTCTTGATGCAGAAATAGGTTTTGTAGCTCAGGGGTAAAAATCACATGGCCTTCCAGATTGTTTTTTGACAGCAATTCTCAGCCTTTTTCACCATTGACAAGGCTTGTGAGTGCTACTGGCCATTGCTGTCCAGAAACATCTAGAAAGCTGCATGATTCCCACCCCAGCTTAGCTGATTTAGGCTTACTCCTGACACTCCAAGGTGATAGGTCATGAAAACGTATGACCCAAACCAGTCCACTAAGCATACAGAAACTATTTACCTTCCTGCCCAACATATTCCTTTGGTATAAAAACTGAAAAGTATAGTTTTTCTCCTGTGTCTAGAATGACACTTTAAATCTCTATGGAATTATGTATTTATTCACTGAAATATCATTCTCACTTAATTCCCTTAAATATCAAATTCACTATATCTCTGGGCAGCGTACAGACAAAAAGCAGATGGATTTGCAGAGGTCCTAGGCTGCATGTGGGATTCTGAAAACGTGAGATGAATAGGAACACAGAACATAGTAGGTTATGGGGTAGAGGCCATTGAACACACAAACAAAACTAGGTCAGTACTCAAGAATTAGGAAATTGTGGCTGATTGGAACCTAAATCTACATCCGTGTTCTGTCTTCTGAAAGGAATTTACAGTAGGACCCCCATATCCACTGATTCATTATCCACTGATTCAGTTATCTGCAGGACACAAGACAGCACACCTACCATAGTCTTCCTAGAAAATGCCTAGAGAGGCATCTTCTCTAGGTGTTTTCTAGGTCCTCCAAGACAAACTCTATGGTATTTTAAACTGGATGTGCCATTATTTTCAGTGGTGTTTGCTGTTATCCATGCTTTTCAGTATCCACAGCCCCCGCCCCCAGAACCAATCCCCCATGGATACAGGGGTGCTACTGTAATAGCATCTCCCAGGGGGACATATTTCTACCATCACTCCCAGGTAAAGCACAATCTCAAGGTAATGTAAATACTGCAGTCCACTGGGATTGTAGCTACAGGCACTGCCCCTTCCAAATAAGAATTCTGCCCCCCCCCAGTGAAACTTTCCTTCATTCCCTAAATGTCTAGCATTGCAGTCACCTAAAACTTCAGTTGAGCTATTCAGAAACACAGTGGTTGTCTAGACAGTGAAAATACTCATAGAATTCACAGAGAATACCTTTTGTCCCAACGAGATCTGAATGGGATTCATGGGATTCAGAAGGAGGTGGGGCAAAAACACCATGGGAAGAGCCTTCGCAGATTTTCACAAAGTTTTTAAAATAATGCACAGATATGCGCATTATGGCTGGTTTGGACATCCAGTTTGGAACACCATGCATTCTCAGCGAAGGCAGAAGTCGACAGTGGATTGCTTGGGTAGGCAGGCAGGGGTGGACTTTCTAGCAAGGAAGGGGCCGGAAACACAATTTTCGTGTTTCATATTATCGTGTGTGCTCTTTTTTGCTGCAGAGGCTACCAAAGAGCTTTTTATAAGCGGAAAATCGCACTTCTGAACCTTTGATTGACAAATTAAAAATGTATATACTCTGCGGCAGTGATAAGACATGTGGAGAATAATAATGCACTGTACTCTTGGCCAAGATCTTGATTCGCAGTCATGGCTGCGTGTGCACTTCAAATGTGGATAGCTTTGCTCAGTTTTGCCAAAAACAAATGTGGAGCCAAATTAGTAGTGTTGCAAATTTGTGAGAATGTGCATCAATCTGTATAGTTTCTTGCCATCTAGACAAGCCCACAGTTTAGCAGTCCAAAGAAAACGGGCAGGCCAAGCAGGAAAAGGTAACTCTATTTATTTAAACCTTGAGGTTGAAAGTGCTGAGATTTGCTATGGATTTCTGGAGCAGAGGTCTCATGGCCACAAGGCAGTGTTGTGACCAAAACAGCCCAAGCTAGACATAACTAAAAGCATGGCCATCCCCTTTCCTTATGTTGAAGAGCTCCCCGTGGTTAGCCTAAATCCAACTGCAAGATCAGCCTCATTAAATCCATTGACTCAATGGGACTTAACATAAGTGTTGTCTGTTGTTGTTGTTGTTGTTGTTGTGTACCTTCAAGCCATTTCTAACTTATGGTGACCCTAAGGCAATTAAATTCATGGAGTCACCATAAATTGACAGGTGACTTAAAGGCACATACAGTACAACCCTCATATCCACAGGGGGATATGTTCCCAGACTTACTGTGGATATTAGAAACCATGGATAATAGTGAACCCTGTTAAAATGAATGACTTCCGGCCCAAGCATAACAGAGTTGTGCTGGAAGACTTAGAAAATGCCTAGAGAGAATACTTCTCTAGGCATTTTCTAGGTCCTCCAGAGCAACACTGTAGTGAGCAAAGCAGACCATAGAGTTGGGCTGAAGGATCTAGAAGATGCCCAGAGAGACCATATTTTTTCAGATGCAGGCAAGCAAATCTGCAGGTATGGATCCCACGGATTTGGGGGTCGATCTGTACAATACACACATGGCGATCCTAATGTGGAGTCTTCTTGGCAAGATTTATTCACACCGGGTTTGCCATTACCTTCATCAGATGCTGAGAGAGTAGGACTTGTCCGGGGTCACCCAGAGGTTTTCCATGGCTGAGGGGGGATTCAAACCCTGAGTCCTAGGATCCTAGTCCAAAGCTCAAACCACTACACCATGCTGTCTCTTCAACAATTGATTCAATGGGTCTACTCTAGTTTGAACTAGCAACTGGATTTAGGCCAGGGGTAGGAATGGTGTGGCCTTCCAGATGTGGTTGGACTGCAACTCCATCAACCCTAACCAGCACAGCCAATGGGAAGGAATGCTGGGAGTTGTAGTTCACTTATACCTGGAGGACTGTGTGATTCCCACCTCCAACTGAGGACAACATTGTCAAATTCTGTAGAATTTCATGAAGAAAAACAGTGCTGTTTCTTGATCCACCATCAGCCAATTTATTAGCATAACTTCAAGGGGGTTTCTCCTCACTTCAAACAGCCACTCATTTTAAATTGGGGTGGGGAAGCTCTAGCCCTCATCCTAATTTCATACACCCCCTCAGCATCACCATCTGAGGGCACTGTGGGCCTATTCTTGCTCTCTAGGCTGCCCTTATGGAAATTCTTCATCTGTGTGTGTATGTATAGATTTTGGTAGCCACAGTGGAGTTTCAGAGTCACTTGAGGCACATGAGTTGCCCTTTCACCATCTTGCCCTAATTATTTTAACAACAACCCCCTACAATTTGAAGTGAGGAGCACAGACATAAACCGAACTATGTAAGCATTCTGCTATGAAAACCAAACAAGTGCTTTTCTCAACCTTACCACTACTACTACGAGTCAATGCGCATGCATAAATCAAATGGATATCCTGACCACATAACCAGGTACACGCTTCATTCATTCACTTCTAGTGCATAGCTTAAAATTGCAAAGACTAAGTGAGTTGGTTTCACTGATGCTCCACCTACTTTTCATACCACTGGCTGTATATCGAGAGCTAGCGCCTACTCAAGAGTGAATCCAGAGGGATATTGAAATGCTGTATACCAGTGCTCAGTCTATAGGATAGGAGACCTGTGGGCCTTCCAGATGTTGTTGGGTGATAATTATCACCATCCTAGTGTGCTGGCTGTGATGTCTGGGGCTAATGAGACATGGGACATGGAAGTGAATGTCATCTGGAAGGACAACAATTTGGCCCTAAGATCTAGAACAGGGGTGGGCAATTGTTGGGGGCCACATTGGACCTCCAGGGGATCTTGGAGGACTGAAACCCAACATATATCCCCCCCACCCAAATTGAAACCTCTCCCTGCAACATCCTCTAGAGGGTGTAGAGGACAATTTCATCATCCTTTTGGCCTTCTCTGGGCCATTTTAGTTTCAGGAGAGGTCTTTTTTTCCAACAGAAAGTGACCTGAATGCACATTTCTGTTTTACTTCATGTTAAAAGGCCTCCCCAGATCTAAAACAGCTCAGGAATGCAAAAACGTACAGATGTTGCCTACCACACCCCTATAGTACTTGGGGGAGTCTGACAGCAACAATTTTTTTGGGGGGGGAGACACACAGGGGTGTCACAAAAACAGCCCTGGGGCTGCATGCAGGCCATAGGGCCCACTTTCCCCACCCCTGGTATAGAGACACATAGTAATGAAAGGGTTACCACTGCCTGCTCTGCTGGGCTTTTGCTTTGGTGCCCACATCTAACGAGTTTACTGGAGTTCTGTTGTCACCAGAAAGAAGGGCATTACAGACCACTGGTTTACCACAGAAGCTGGCAAAGGTCACCTGCAGCCCACACTGACAGTAAAGCAACGTTGGGCAGGTTGAGCTTTTACAAAGCTTCATCTGGCTCCTCCTCCTCCTCCACTATCAGCACATTGAGAGCTTCTCTGGTGTGGATTTTCTGATGTCTAACAAGGACCGCACGGTGAGAAAAGCTCTTCCCGCAAGTTGCACACTGATGCGGCCTCTCACCCGTGTGGACTTTTTGATGCCTAATGAGGACGGCCCGGTCACAGAAACATTTCCCACACGTGGCACACTTGAACGGCTTCTCGCCCGTGTGAATCCTCTGGTGAACCATCAGGATTTGTCTTTGGCTGAAGCTTTTCCCGCACTCGGAGCAGGTGTACGGCCTCTCGCCCGTGTGGACCCTGTGGTGTTTGACGAGTTGGGAAGATGTGTTGAAAGATTTGTCACAGTCAGGACATTTAAAGGGCTTCTCCCCTGTATGGGAGCCCTCATGTATCATGAGGCTGGAACTCCGATTGAAGGTTTCCCCGCACTGCGAGCATTTGTATGGCTTCTCCCTTGTGTGAACTTTGTGGTGGTTGAGAAGCTGTGTCTTCCGGCTGAAGCTTTTGTTGCACTCTGAGCAGTTGAATGGTTTCTCTCCGATGTGTATCCGATAGTGTCGGGTGAGATCCGAGCTGACAGTGAAGCTCTTCCCACACTGTGAGCAGGTGTAAGGTCTCTCTCCTGTGTGGGTCCGTTCATGCGCAACCAGGGTGGATTTCAAGCTGAAGCATTTCCCACAATCTTTACACATGAATGGCTTCTCCCCGGTGTGAGTTCTCTGGTGTGCGACAAGTACTGTGGTCCGACTGAAGCTTCTCCCGCACACATTACATACCCTTTCCCCTCTGCTCCTGCGTCTTCTCTTTATGACGACCTTTTGGTTCACTTCACCGCTTTCTCCTAAATAAGGAAAGAATACATTCACACTGGGATCGAGGTAGTTTTTCTTCCCTTTCTCTGACTCCTTGTGACTTTCAGAAGCTTCTCCACCCTCTTGGGACCAGGGGGGGCTTTCCCAGGAGGGTCCGTGGGGCTTCATTGGCTCAGTATTGTCTAGCTGAGGTTTCTCCTCTTTGCTCTCTGCCATCCATTCATCAGCTGCTGGAAAAGACAAGGAAACTCAACACATTATTCCCTAAAGAAAGAAAATTATTAAATAAATAATTATCGCCAAGTTAGCATGGTGGAAGGTGGGAAAGGGAGCTAAGGGGTTGTTGGCTGGAAAGGAGTCTGTAGCAACTATGTTTGGGGAGCTTAGGATATTTGTGGGTCTTTAACTTTTGTGGGGGTCCTGTACCACTAACTTCTGCGAGTGTGGAGGGATGACTGTAGTACCACTTTATTCTCTTTGGGTCAGACCTTACTTGGAATACTGTGTCTACTTCTGGACACCACAATTCAAGAAATATGCAAAAAGATCTTTTAGCACCTTTGAGACTAACTGAAAACTAATTCTATGAAAGCGTATGCTTCAACTTCTTTCTCTCAGTTAGTCTTAAAGATGCTACAAGATCCCTTTTCGTACATATTCCAGACTAACATGGTTATGTCTTTAAATACTACAATTCAAGAAGGATGTTGACAAGCTGGAATGTTTCTGTAGGAAGGAAACCAAAATGGTGAAAGGTCTGGAAGCCATATTCTATCAGGAGCGGCTTAGAGATCTGGTATGTTTAGCTTGGAGGTGAGAAGGTTAAGAGGTGACATGATAGCCATGTTTAAATATTTGAAAGGAGGTCATGTTGAGGATGGAGCAAGCTTGTCTTCTGCTGCTCCAGAGAGACTAGGACACAAAGCAATGGATTCAAGTTACAGGAAAAGAGATTCCACCTAAACATTAGGAAGAACTTCCTGACAGTAAGAGCTGTTCAGCAGTGGACTGCACTGCCTCAGAAAGTGGTGGAATCTCCTGCTTTGGAGGTTTTAAAATAGAGCTGGATGGCCATCTATCGGGCATGCTTTGATTGTGTATTCTCACATGGCAGCGGGTTGGATTGGATGGCATTGGTGGTCTCTTCCAACTCTATGGTTCTATGATTCCCAACTGCTCCAAGATTTCATTTGGTACGAAGAACTGACATTACTGTTAGAAAGTCAGTTTTATTGATGGCAAATGATGTAGCAGGTAATCTGTAGCAGAGGAAGAGGAGAATGAGGATAATGATCATGATTTCCTGCCTTCTTCCTGGCCTGAGACTCAAGGTATCTTACAAAAGTTAAAACAGATAAACCTCAAAAAAGCTCATCTTAGAAAAACATTTTAATTCCGCATGGCTGAATGGGGGGGTCCTTAAGGTGGGGTGCAGCCAGTCAATGGGTACAAATAGGATACTGATCCCTGGTCCATTAGTGGGGGGTGGGGTGGAATGGCTAGTTCCCCCATATCAGCTAGCCTGAGAAACACTAATATAGTGCAGCAGAAAACAAAGGAACGTGAAATGTGAAGGCATGACTCTTCCCCTGTACCAATAGCTAAGAGAGCTGTACAAGCAAGTACCTAAAAAGGCAATTTTACTTCCCTGTTTCCCTTCTCAGCCTTGAACTGCCTAAGTGCAACTATTTAGTAGGGCCTACTAAATACAAATTAACTCTTTCTATGACACTGGACAGCTCTTAACATTTGGCTGTGAGTATAAACCCATGCACCTAGTGGCAGAGGTCATTCTTGCTTCACCCAAAGGTCCAGACTGGAAACCCAAGAGGGTTAGATTTGCTTCCAAGGTTTTAGATCCCTTACCCCTGAATTAGATAAGACCATGTCATCTAAGGAACACAGGACCATCAAAATGAACACATGGAAATCCTTACTTTGTGTGCTGGTCTCGTCATCAGCCTCCTGTTTGGCCTCGGCACAGGGCTGCTTCTCTTTGGGGCTTGGAGGGGGCTGCTCAGCCATGCAGAGGTTTGAAGTTTCCTCTTGGATCAGGGCTGAGCCCTGAAACAAATCAGGAAAGGAATTTGTTCAGATAACAGAACAATACGTTTGTCTACATTATCAAAACCCCTGAATCCCCCTGTGAATGCCCCTGAATCTGCAGTCATCAGGCCACATGTGGCATGGCCTTTTCCCCGAATCTGGGCAATCTAGCCACATGTTGCACGGCCCAGATTGACAGCATTTCAGGTATTTTATCCAGATATGGAGTATGTGGGATTCGAGATTTTGTCCTCATTTACGTCTACCACTGCAGCTGCCACTGCCACCACCGCGACCGATTTTAAAGCTCTGGAGGCAGTTCCCGGCCAAAGGGAGAGGTTTTCTTCTTTCCCCTGGCTCAACAGCGTTGCCTCTGCCCACATCACAGGAAGAGGAACTTGAAGAAAGTGACAGGCAAGTGGCGAGCAGGTAGAGGCAGCAAGGGCCAGAGAACACCTCCTACCTTCCTCTCACCAAACATCTCCAAGCCACCAGAGATGTGGGGTGGAAAATTCTGAGGCTATATTTTTCAATATAAATTTTTCTACACCATAAGTAATCTATGTTTATCCATAGCTGGCTGGGCTGTTGTTCAGGAATCAATATGTGAGATGGTCTAAGCATAGGATTTGAAGTTCTAGTTATTCTTCCCAGGAGACAAGCATTAAGAAACCTCAAAGGAATAGACTAACAGATGAAAGCACTGCTGAGCTTGTTTCTATTTTGCAACATCTCTTGCTTCTCAGTGAGTCACACGTACAAACAGTCAAGACAAAATGGGATCACTTGTTGTGCCCACAGACTCACATCTATCCTTAGGGGAAAGAGTTGCACTGAATCAGATGTTTCTCTCTACTGATAAGTGGAACAGAGAATGAGTGAGTGAATGAAGCTGTAGTTATACCTCAGCAAAAGAAAGTTAAGCTGTTGATATATCAGGTACAGCAATCTTTAGGTATGTGTCATAAAAAAATACTGCTGTTTCAAGTGTAGTCATTTCTGTTAAATGTAAAGTAAGTATACCCTATTCTCTTTATGTTATTACAATTACAGGTCGCAGGGGTTCCAAAACCACCCGTGGATACATGAAACTGTGGATAACAGGGAACTCTATTATTTGAGTGAGACGAACACCAGGAGTTGACCATAGATAGAATCACACTGGAGGACCTAAAAATGCCTAGAGAGAATATATTTTTGCTGATGTGGATAAGTGAAATCATGGCTACCGAATCCGTGGATACGGGGGTCGGCCTGTATTCCAATGAAACAAAACTTTCCATGTAAAGCTTTGAATGTGTTGGAATAAAATATTTATACCAAACATGCTAAAATCAGACATTATTTAGAACAGTCGGAAATTTTCTGAGAAATTTTCCAGTTCTAATCTTTCAAGAAAACCCGCATGATTGCCATGTGCAAGCAATGGACAGAATCTGGCAGAGGGTTTTGAAACTAGATGATAGCTGTTGGGCAGGCAGCGGGGATCTTGCATAAGCAAAGCATCTCTGCCCAATTTTCAGTGTTTTGTTTCTATCAATCCTCTCTAGACCCTCTGATTTTCTAAAAGGTCATTACTTTTTTCAAAGAGATAGTGTTACCTATTTGACTTGTTGAGTGCTCATCTGTGTCACAGTATTTTCTACTTTGATGTATGTTTGTGAAAGCTGGACAGTGAAGAAAGTTAACGGGGGAAATCCACTCATTTGAACTGGTGCTGGAGAAGAATCCCATGGATACCAGGGGCAGCTTATTATTTATTTATTTATTTATTTATACCTCGCTCTTCAGCCACAAGGCTATCAGAGCGGCTTACACATTGTTTTAAGCAATAGCAATTTACACATCTATACTGCAATAAGCAGTTTCCAATGTGTGTTAGCTAATTATTATTATTATTATTCCCAAATTCACATCATATAAACTTTAAAGTTTTGTTTTGGGGGCCAACATGTTCCACAGTGGGACATTGCCCTACTTTATGCCAACTATGTTCAAAATGTCATCTAGATCAATACAGGTTGAATCTCCCTTATCCAAAACGCTTGGGACCAGAGGTATTTTGGATTTTGGAATATTTTGGATTTTGGAATACTTATAGAATCATAGAGTTGAAAGAGATCACAAGGGCCATCCCGTCCAACCCCCTGCCTTTCAGGAATACACAATCAAAGCCCTCCTGACAGATGGCCATCCAGTCTCTCTTTAAAAAGCTTCAAAGAAGGAGACTCCACCAAACTCGGAGGCAGCATATTCCATGGTCAAATACTTGCACATACTGTACATAATGAGATACAAGTTGAACCCTGTATCCACGGATTTGGTATCCACAGTTTCACTTATCCATGTCCGACAAATTATATTCTCTCTAGGCATTTCTAAGTCCTCCAATGTGATTCTATGGTCAAAGTCCAGCGTTCGTCTCATTGAAAATAATAGGGTTCCCAATCATTCACTGTTTCAGGTATCCATGAAGGGTCTTAGAATATAACCCCCGTAGATACAGGGGTCAACATGTACCTTGGAGACAGGACCCAAGTCTAAACACAAAATGCATTTATGTTTCATATACACCTTAAACACATAGCATGAAGGTAAATTTATACACAATATTTTAAATAATTTTGTGCATGAAACAAAGTTTGTGTACACTGAACCATCAGAAAACACATAAAACATAAAATGCCCTCATTTAGTGATTACCTTTTCATCAGCCGCCCCCAGAGTGTGGAATGACCTGCCAGAAGATATTCGACAGCTATCTATGCTGCCAAAAGCGCTCCAAAAAAGTTATGGATTTTGGAATATTTTGGATTCCAGATAAGGGAGACTCAACTTGTGTTGTGAACTCTGACTTAAAAAATGGCTTTCAGAAGCTTTCGAGCAGAGATCTTTCCCAAGCCTGACAACTGTGACTTTGGAATGCAAAGGGCAAGGACAGAGCCTGGGACATTCTGGGTGAGCAAGTGTGGGAGGTAGGGGGCCACATTAGTCCCCCAGGAGACCTTGGAGGGCCGCACCACTTCCATACTCCCCCTGCAAAAAAAATTTAAAAATCATGACATCTGGGGACATGGAGCATTTTTGCCATGTGTTTGGGGCTCCCTGACCATTTTTTAGGCTCAGGAGAGGCCTTTCAGCAACAAGAAGTGATTTCTGGCCACTTCCTGCTGCTGCAGGAAGTGGCCTGAAATCACTTCCTGTTCACTTCCTGCTTTAGAAAAAGGCCTTTTCTGGCCTCAAAATGGCTGGGGCAAAAAATTGATGAAACCACCCTGTCATCTCCTAGAGGGCATTTGGGGACAATTTTTCTACCCCAGAAGCCCTGAGGGTTGCACCTAGCCTGCAGGCTGAACTTCAAGCACCTACAGGTCCCAATAAATGGATCGGAGTCTTGACTTGAGTCAGCCACCTTGAGTCCCTTCTTGGGAGAAAGGCTGGGTATAAATCTAATAAATAAATAAAATCACAGCACCAAACAGCCAAAGAATGATAACCTCTTGCCAATGGGCACAATCTCAAATAGGCATTGTGAATAATAATGATAATAATAACAACAACAATAATAACTTATTATTATTATTATTATTATTATTACCCCGCCCTTCTGTTAAAAACAATTGGGGTGGCTTACAACAATTAAATTACAACAATGCAAACTAAAATCCCTAAGCACCACCCACCCCCACCCTCCCCCATAAAAAGATATTAAACTAGTATTGCCTCTCCCCAAGACTCAAGGTGGGATACAACATAAATTAAAATACAATAAAGGACATAAAATCATTTTAAAACACTGATAAAACACACAAGATTAAAAAAAAACATTAAATTCATTCATAGACTTAAAATACCAATTTAAAATTCATAGTTTAAAATCAAGTGGGTAGGCCTGCTGGAAGAGATAGGTCTTTAGTGCTGTTTTAGATTCCGGCAGCATGTTTAGCTGTTGAATCTCTTCCGGCAGGTCATTCCACACTCTAGGGGCAGCTGATGAAAAGGTTATCACTAAATGAGCAGCCCCTCCCCATCATCCGGGGGATCATCCGGTGGGATCATCCGGTGCAAAACATTCTCACCTCTTGTGCCAGTTGTCCAGACTCCTGCTGCCTCAGTAAGAAGTCTTCTGCCAGGGCCACCGCCTGGTCGCAGGTCTGAGGGCAACCCCCCTTGACCCAGCTCTGGATCTCCAAGGGCAGGATGGCCAGGAACTGCTCCAGGATCACCAGCTCCAAGATCTGCTCTTTGGTGTGTCTCTCTGGCGTCAGCCACCGGTGACAAAGATACCAGAGGCGGCTGCAGGCCTCACGGGGCCCCTCGGCCTCCTGGTACCGGAATTCCCGGAAGAGGGTCCGCTGCACATCCATGGTGACCAAGTCTTCCTTCAGGAGATCTTCCCTTCCTTTCCAATAGTCCTCCATCTTGGAGTTTTCCATTTTCGCAAAGTCCACTAGACTTTCTCCACTGAGATCTGACAACCCTCTGGCCAGGACAGCCTTTGCGTTCTCCCATGGTGGAGGCCCTGATCGCTGGGATTTCCCCCATCCTGAGAGAGAGGAGGGTATTGTCTCTTTCAGTGCCTGGTGAGATTCTAAAGGTTTCAACTCCCTCTCGCCTGATTCATCCATAACTTGTTCCAGGGCTTCCTTTTTCAGAAAGCCCTGGTTCTTCATAGCCTTGGATTCATGAGTAGCCGCTCTTTCCAATGTCACCTTAGATTTGAGATCTGCTTTGTCTCCTTCCTCCTCGCTGCTCTTTATCGCCTGTTGTAACAGAGATTGGAACTGGATACCCACATCTGGCGTTCTTCGCTTCTTGGCCGCCATTTTGTGTCTTGGGTCAGCTGTGGCTCAGCATGTGATTTTGTGGTAACAACCTATATTTGATCAGCGATATCCCCAAAATGGTGCGGCCCTTGACTACCTGTCCATATGCAGATTGGTTCCACAAGATCCACAAATCATCTTCAATGTTTTTGGAGACGATGGATCTTGAGACTAACATGTGTTTCACACTGCTGTGAAGGGCTTGTCCTAATTATATATATATATAAGAGGAGATATTCAATGATAGGAAGATAAGACTACATAAAAATACATTTATTTTACTTCCCTTTTATCCGGGGCTGTAGAGTCAGTATGCCAAACCTTCAGCTCTGACTCTGACTCCAACTCCTCTATTTTTCTACTATCCAATGCTGACTCTTTCATAAATGGCAAATGTATATTAATCAGCAATAACCATTTTACTGTAGAAAAATGGTAGCACAAGGCATTTCCGCACCACCAGGTGAATCACCAGGCTACTTAGACTGATAGAACATGAAATATATTTATTTGACTAAAAATTTTTGACTAAGAAAACTTTCTTAAATTCCTACGACAGTAACTAGGCAATATACAGTATGACCCCCTTATCCACAGGACCGGTACCCACAGTTTCACTTACCCGCATCTGAAAAAATATGTTCTCTCTAGGCATTTTCTAGGTCATCCAGCACAATTCTATGGTATACTTCTGCACAAAGCTGACCACAGAGTCACACTGGAGGAGCTAGAAAATGCCTAGAGAGATGTTCTCTCTAGGAATCTCTAGGTCCTCCAGCACAACTTGTATGCTTGGGACAGAAGTCATTCATTTCAATAGGGTTCGCTATTATCTATGGTTTTGCATTTCCACAGTAAGTCCAGGAAGGTATGCCCTGTGAATATGGGGATCGTACTATAGTAGGCATTTACTAAATTTTAAAAGTTTGAACAGAAACATTGTTATAATATTATAAGTTTCTGTTTTGAAGCAAGTGTTGGTACATTTCTAACAACACCAACTCTGAGTCCACCCAAAATTGCTTCCAAGTCCATGACTCTGAGTCTGCATCCCTGCTTTTATCCTAGCTTTCCATTCCACAAAGGAGCGGAACTATGCAGCCCTCCATAAAGTACTGAACTGCATGTCACAGCATCCTTCATCATTGGTTGTCTGGCTAGGACTGCTAGGAATCGTAGAATCATAGACCTTGAAGAGACCACAAGGGCCATCCAGTCCAACCCCCTACCATACAGGAATACACAATCAAATCATTCCCGACAAATGACCATCCAGCCTCCATTTAAAAACCTCCAAAGAAGGAGACTCCACCACACTACGAGGGAGTGCATTCCACTTCCGAACAGCTCTTACTGTCAGGAAGTTCCTCCTACTGTTTAGGTGGAATCTCTTTTCCTATAGTTTGAACCCTTTGCTCTGTGTCCTAGTCTCTGGAGCAGCAGAAAACAAGCAACACCTGGAGAGGGCAACAATTTCCACCCCTGCAGTAGATCATGCCATGGGACCACCGTGAGCATACCCAATTTGGTCTGATTTCAGAAGACAATCAGGACCAGGCCTGGTCACTGCTTGGATGGGAAATCACCATGAAATATCAGGGTTTTCCAGGTAGGGCTAGCAAAGAATCCTGCCCCAAACCCCAGAGACACATTGTTGCCATCAGAGTCACTAAAAACATTTTAAACACCAAAACTATTACTATTAGTATCAATAAAGAACTATAAGCCATAACTTGGTGCCAGTAAAGTTAAGAGAGAAGAAAAGCTGAATGGATGGATAAAGTGCCAATTCAGAATGTGCCACTGAGGACAAAGCCTGGAATTCATAACTCCAGGTCCAGATCTGGCAACCCAGGAGAGCAGAGACTGAGATGTGAACTACATGAAACCCACACTACACAAATATTCCAGTTTGAAACTGGATTATTTGCCATGTCTCCTTCCTGGGCTTTCTAGTTTTACAAGGTCTTTAGCCTTCTCTGTCAAAGAATACTGGTGCTTCACAAAACGACATATCCCAGGATTCCATAGGAAGGAGCCATGACAAATAATCCCATTTCAAACTGGCTTACTTGTCTAGTGTGGATTTGGTCCAAGCCTCTCATCCACTTTAAAGAAATCCATTCTGAGGTCTATTAAACATGAACTGATTAATCAACCAGTTAACTGATTAAATCTGCAGGTATCTGCAACGGTTTGAAAGATAAAGCCAGCTCTGTTTTACTGTTTATTCAACTAATATATATTAACAAGGTATATACAGTTGGCCCTCCACATTCGCTGGGGTTAGGGCTCAGGATTCCAGCACAAGTGGGAAAACTGAGTATCTCTAGCCCCCTCCCCCAAACCATATTTAACATGGACAAAAAGTATTATCCATGGATTCTACCCTCCGCAGATGCCTTTGAGGAAGTGTGGCTGCTTCGCAAGGCAGAAACAGGTGGCTAGTGGGGCTTGCCGCCACCTCCGCTGCTGCCCTACACCATGTTTATTAAGGACTTAGAAGTCTTCTGGCATGTTCGCAGTCCCTCTCGGTCTTGCGAAGTTTGTAATCCTTATTAAAAATGGCATAGGACAGCAACGGAGGTGGCAGCAAATAATCCGTGAATAATCACAGAATCATAGAATCACAGAGTTGGAAGAGACCACAAGGATCTTCTAGTCCAACCCCCTGCCATGCCCAATCAAAGCACACCTGACAGATGGTCCTCCCGCCTCTGTTTAAAAACCTCCAAAGAAGGAGACTCCACCACACTCCGAGGCAGTGTATTCCATTTCCGAACAGCTCTTACTGTCAGGAAGTTCTTCCTAATGTTTAGGTGGAATCTCTTTTCCTATAGTTTGAACCCACTGCTCTGTGTCCTAGCCTCTGGAGCAGCAGAAAACAAGCTTGTTCCATCCTCAGTATGACATCCCTTCAAATATTTAAACACGGCTATCATGTCACCTCTTAATCTTCTGTTCTCCAGGCTAAACATACCCAAAAGTCAAACCCACAAATGTGGAGGGCCAACTTACATCCAAACATCATGATTTGTTTTTAGATAGTACATACCTCGGTTGCAGAAGAGGCATTCCCGCTGGTTCCCTTCACACAAAGGGGAGGATGCATCTTTCTAAAACAGAAGTGAAATAGGAGCATTTGTATCAAAATGAATTTCAGGTTTTTTAAAAATCCATTTTTGTAATTAATTTGGAAATAGGGTTACAATACTGTGCCTAATTCTGAAACTCGACCTTAGTTTCCTAGACTCACGGGGTTATTGTGAGGATAAAGCAGAGATGAAGAGAGCTATGTAAGCCGCTTTGAGTTGACTGGAGGAAAAGTGGTTTACAAATGTTACCAAAACAACTAACCATTCCCACCCAGACCTCAGCCCAGCTCTAGGCCTGTTTTTCACCTTCAGGCCTCCTCTAGGCAACAATTCACCATCCTTTCTTTGCCTGGCCATTACATCTCTTCTTTGCTGTCTTGCTCCCTGGCCCTCCCCCCAAACCCAGGATGGGTTTAAGGAATTTTGGGGGCCCCTGCAATGCTTTATTTTTGGGGGCGGCTATGTTTATCTCAGGTCAATGTAACCTCACTCAACCTAAGCTATTAACAGTACAGGATATTCAGAGTATTACAATGTTTTTGCAGGAAGAGGGTTACGATGGGGGCCCCCACAATGATGGGGCCCCCTGCGGGTGCTGACACCGCTGGTGCTTTAAACCGGCCCTGCCAAAACCGCATCTAAACACACCAGAGGACAGCAGACCCGAGACATAGCCAAAACCTCTGTCACTGTACCTTTTTCTCACAGCCAGCTAAAGGATGTCTTGTCAACTGGGGCCTGTCTACACTGCAGAGATCTAGCAGTTCGACACCACCTTATCCACCATAGTTCCATCCTATGGAAATCCTGGTATTTGTAGTTTGGTGAGGCACCAGAGTTCTGACAGAAAAGGCTAAATACTTCACCAAACTACAAATACCAGGATTCCATAGGAAAGAACAATGGTGGATAAATTGGTGTCAAACTGATGTATTTCTGCAGTGTAGACAGGTCCCTGGTTCTCACTTAATGCCTTTGGCTTGTCAAAGCCCTGGGGCCTGTCAATATGGAGGGGACGGGGAATGTGGACTGATGTGCACTAATGTAAATTCAAAGCAGCTTCTATTCGTCTTAATGGTTTTCTGGCAAAATCGCAGGCATGCAAAGCTATTCGCTTTTGCTGTCCCAACAGGCATGCCTGAGAATCAAGACGGTGGCCGCAAATGAATTACTCGTGTTTTTATTGTCACCAGTTCCTGCTACCGAACAGTATTTGTTTTTTTTAAAGCATACCTAAGGTGCGAAAGTGCGATATTCCACCTAAATAAACTTTTAAAAGAAAAGAGCTGTTTCATCGCTTGAGTGCTCGCTTGCTAAACCAAAAAATCCAAGATGGCTGTTCCAGGCACTTGCCTTGCTAGCAAAGTCCGCACCCTGCCCGCATCTGACCAATCAGCTTCTACTTCCGCTCTTATCGCAAATGTGAATGAATGTAAATCCAGTTCTCCAAATGACTGGAAATGCGCATTCTCTATGGAGCTTTTTAAAAAATACAGGAAAGGTCGTGAAGGCTTTCCTGGTGGAGTTTACAGTGGATTTGGCTTCCCTTCCTTCTGAATACTGTGATCCGATGAGGAATGCCATTAGGACAGGTAGGATTCCAAGCAAATTCTATGAGGATTATTTTGACCACACTAGAAAAATAATCCCAATTGAAACTGGATTATTCGCATGGTTCCTTCCTATGGAATCCTGGGGTTTGTAGTTTGGTTCCTTCCTATGGAATCCTGTGGTTTGTAGTTTGGTGAAGCACCAGCACTCTTGCAGAGAAGGCAAAAGACCTTGTAAAACTACAAATCCCAGGATTCCATAGGAAGGAACTGTGCAAATAAATCCAGTTGGAAACAGAATCATTTGTGTCCTGTGGATTCCATAATAACCCCCATCTGTCTACTTCCCAAACCTAGCAGCTCTACTCTCTCTATAACAGGGGTAGGGAGCCTTCAGCCTTTCTCCCACATCTAGCCTGGAGAAGAGATGGTTAAGAGGCGACTTGATAGCCATGTTTCAATATTTGAAGAGATGCCATATTGAGGATGGAGCAAGCTTGTTTTCTGTGGCTCCAGAGACTAGCACACAGAGCAATGGGTTCAAACTACAGGAAAAGAGATTCCACCTAAACATTAGAAAGAACTATAGATTTTCCTTGGTTTTTTTTTTCCAGGCTGTGTTCTGGAAGACTTTATTTCTGACATTTCGCCTGCATCTGTGGCTGGCATCTGACCATAAGAGCTGTTTGGCAGTGGAATGTGTTGCCTGGGAGTGTGGTGAAGTCTCCTTCTTTGGAGGTCTTGAAACAGAGGCTGGGTGGCCATCTGTCAGGAATGCTTTGATTGTATATTTCTGCATGGCAGGGGGTTGGACTAGATGGCCTTTGTGGTCTCTTCCAACTCTATGATTCTATGATCTGGGCCCATACACCTCCCCCAGGCCAACCCTAAAAAACACACACACAGAGAGAGAGGCTTTAAAAAAGGTCCTATATAAATTCTGCAACCAGGCACATTTCAATTCCTCTTCTACCTTCCCCCAAACTGGTCCTACCCGCAGTGCTTTCACCCAGGCAAGGATGAGGGCCGCCTTCTTTTCTCTTGCATGCAGAAAGGCGCACCGATGCTCTGCCAAGAATTGATCAGGGGGGTTGCTTGCCCCCAGCCCCGCTCAACCGCAGATGGGCAGCATCTGCTAATCAATCGATCGATCGATCATCGATCCTTTTTCTTTCTTCTGCGCCCTGGCTTGACTCATGCTAAAAGCAGGCACCAAAACCTTTCGGGGGCCACGTGGAGCGCAGCGCAGGGCTGGTTTCCAGACAATGCAGAGCTCCTCGACCCCTTGCTGCTAAACCCAATGTTGGAAAGGCCAAATAAAGAGATTTTTTTAAAAAATTGCAGGGTGGAAGCGGCCGGGCTGGGTGGAGGGAACTAGATCTCCCAGGGCCAAGCTTCCCCTGTCGCCCCCCAAAAGAAAGGAACAGGAAAGGAACCTGAGAGACGGACCCTGGCAGGGATAAAAACCTCCTCTCCTCCTCCTCCTTTTCTTCTTCCAAGCGATCCCAGCAGTCACTCTGGGAATCCAGGCTCTGTCGGGTTAACCCTTTTGGAGCACAACCATTTTGGATAAGAAAAGGCATCTGTGCGCCTAGGGTTGCCAGGTTGAAAACTGGAGAGGATGCCTGTACCTTTAATGGGTGTGTAAAAAAAAAAAAAAAAGAGGGACTTCCAGCAGGTTGTGTGGCTTGTCATGCAACCTGGTAGCAAGCACCATCTACTGAAATTTCCTTCTCCTGCACCGCCAGAAAAAGCTGCAGGCGCTCGCTCCAGTTTTCATTCTGGCAACCCTACATAATTTTAACAGTTTGCCTGATACAGAGTTGCCAGAGTGGAAACTGGAGAGGGTTCCTATACACACATACACACACACACAAATACACAGGTTGACCCCCACTATCCACAAGTTTGGTATCCAGTTTCATTTATCCACGTTTGGAAAAAAATGTATGTTCTCTCTAAGCATTAGGTCCTCTGATGCGATTCTATGGTCAACTTCCAGGGTTTGTCAAATTGAAAATAATGGTGTTTCCTATTATCCATGGTTTCAGGTATCCACAAGGGTCTTGGAACATATACCCCACAAATATGGGGGTCAACCTGTATATATATTCAGGGGTAGCACTGTTGGCCATACAGCAAGCTCTTTTGTGGATTGCTTTATTGACAACGCAGAAAGAATCACAACCCGGAAACATCACCCAAGGAGACCTTCTGCTGTGCTTTCTGCAACCGGAGACCTTCTGCTGTGCTTTCTGCAACCAGACTTGTTTATCTCGGATTGGCCTTTCTAGTCATCAGCGCGCTTGCAGAAAGTGCAGGATGAGTCCTTCCTGAATCTTTGTTGGTGAAGAAAAGCCAGAGAGTGTGTGTGTGTTTTTAATCACCATCGAGTCCACTTTGACTTAAGGCGACCCTACAAATGAGAATTCCAAGACATAGATTTTCCTTGGGTTTTTCCAGGCTGTGAGGCCATGCTCTTCCAGAATACGGCCTCACAGCCCGGAAAAAAACAAGAAAAATCTATGGATGCAGGCTGTGAAAGCCTTCGACTTCACATTGAACTCCAAGACACCCTGTAACCAACAGCCCTGCTCAGGTCTCGCAAACTCAGGGCAGCTGTGGCTCCCTTTTTGAGTCTGTCCCCTGTAATGGGGTCTCCCTCTTTTCCAACTGTCTCCCACTTTACAAAGCATTACTGTCTTTTCTACTGAGTCAAATGTTTGTGGAGAAGAGGGAATGTCAAGCAGTTGTTGCTCCTTACACAACCAGTTAAGACCTGCTGAAATTCCCTCTTCTACACAAAAACTAAAGCTACAGGAAGACACACACGCTCCAGTTTTCAGTCTGGCAACCCTAAATATACACACAGACATATATTGCAGTGTGTGTGTGCGTGTGTGTGTAAGGAATTTGAGAGAAGCCCTGTTTGTTTTATTTTAAATCACATGTGTGTATTATATACATAAAATAATATATGTATATTTTTCGTATACATAGTGTATAGCAGTTGCTGTCCCCCTTTTCCAAAGTTTTTTCCCACCAAGCATGGCTCTATTTACCTGGCAAGGCATTCTTTCTCTCTCTTTCACATTAGAAAATTTTAGCACCTTGATCCCACCTTGAAGGGCCATGGCTGAACAAAACATAATCCTGGATTTTCCTTGGTTTTTTTCTGGGCTGTAAGGTCGTGTTCTGGAATAGTTTTCCAGGCCTCACAGTCCAGGAAAAAACCCAAGGAAAGTCTATGGATGCCAGCCGTGAAAGCCTTTGACTTCACATAATCCTGGAATTTGTAGGTTGGAGAGGCACTGGAGCTGCTCTCTGGCATAGAATGCTTAATGAAACTAAAAATTCCAGAATTCCATAGAGGAAGCCATAGCTGTTAAAATGGAAATAAAGTGCTATAATTGTGTAACATGAAAGAAACTCCCCCCATACAAAAGGTGGTGGGGACAAAACAACAAATGTGATGTATTCACTCTTTGATTCATTATACTTGCATGATGATTTTTTTAAAAAAATATATTCTGTTCATAGGTTTTTCATGGGTTTTTTTCCAGGCTGTGAGGCCATAGAATCATAGAATCATAGAATTGCAGAGTTGGAAGAGACCACGAGGGCCATCCAGTCCAACCCCCTGCCATGCAGGAAATCTTGATCAAAGCATCCCCGACAGATGGCAATCCAGCCTCTGTTTAAAGACCTCCAAGGAAGGAGACCCCACCACGCTCCGAGGGAGTGTGTTCCACTGCCGAACAGCTCTGACTGTCAAAAAGTTCCTCCTCATGTTGAGGTGGAATCTCTGTTCCTGGAGCTTGCACCCATTGCTCCGTGTTCCAGTCTCTGGAGCAGCAGAAAACAAGCCTGCTCCATCCTCAGCGTGACATCCCTTCAAATACTTAAACAGGGCTATCATATCGCCTCTTTACCGTCTTTTTTCCCGGCTAAACATACCCAGCTCCCTAAGTCTTTCCTCATAAGACATCGTTTCCAGACCTTTCACCATTTTAGTTGCCCTTCTCTGGACACGCTCCAATTTGTCAATATCCTTTTTGAATTGTGGCGCCCAGAACTGGACATAGTATTCCAAGTGAGGTCTGACCAAGGCAGAATAGAGTGGCACTATTACTTCCCTTGAGCTAGACACTATACTTCTATTGATACAGCCCAAAATCGCATTGGCCTTTTTAGCTGCCGCATCACACTGTTGGCTCATGTTCAACTTGTGGTCTACTAGGACTCCTAGATCCCTTTCGCATGTAGTCTCATTCACCCAGGTCTCTCCCATCCTATATTTATGCATTTCATTTTTCCGCCCTAAATGCAGTACTTTACATTTCTCCGTATTGAATTTCATTTTGTTAGCTTTGGCCCAGCTCTCCAGTCTATCCAGGTCATTCTGAATTTTGAATGTTCCGGAAGAGTTTATTCCTGACGTTTCGCCTGCATCTGTGGCTGGCATCTTCAGAGAATGGTGGGGTAGGGGTGTGTAGGGTTTATATACTGTGAGTCCCTGTTCTATTCATGTTTCTTTAGAGCCGGAGTGGTGTACTGGTTTGATTGATGGATTGGAATCAAAGAACCATAATGTTGGAAGAGACCACAAGGGACATCTAGTCCAACCCCCTGCCTGCAGGAATACACAATCAAAGCACTCCCGACAAACAGCCATTCAGTCTCTGTATAAAAACCTCCAAGGAGGGAGACTCCACCACATTCTGAAGTAGCACATTCCATTGTCAAACAGCTCTTACTGTCAGGAAGTTCTTCCTAATGTTTAGGTGGAATCTCTTTTCCTGTAGTTTGAACCCATTGCTCCATGTCCTAGTCTCTGGAGCAGCAGAAAACAAGCTTGCTCCGTCCCAAGTATGACATCCTTTAAAGTATTGAAAAATGGCTATCATGTCCCTTCTTAACCTTCTCTTCCCCAGGCTAAATATACCCAGCTCCCTAAGCTGCTTCTCATAGGGCATGGCTTCCAGACCTCTCACCATTTTGTTCCCTTTCCTCCGGACATGTTCCAGCCCATCAAAATCCTTCCTGAATTGTCATGCCCAGAACTGGACACAGTATTCCTGGTGAGGACTGACAAAAGCAGAATAGAGTGGCACTATTACTTCCCATAATCTAGACACTATACTGTACTCCTACTTCCAACTCATGATTTTATTGATGCAGCCAAGAATCACATTGGCTTTTTTAGCTGCCGTATCACACTGCTGACACCCAGGAAACCAGGGTTCAAACACCTGCTGAGCTGCAGAAACCTACTGGGTGACCCTGGACAAGTTACACTCCCTCAGCCTCAGAGGAAGGCCATGGCAAAATCCTTCTGATTAAATCTTGCCAAGAAAAACTCTTGATACAGTCACCCTAAGTCAGAAACCAATTGAAGGCAACAACAATTGCTTCTTTAGTGTCAGAAGGTGGATGTGGGGCGGGGAGGCAAAAGCCCATCAAGATTTGGGTTAGGGATTTGTAGGCCAGCATCTCTAGAGACCAGGGTTCAAATAACACTTGGCCATAGAAACCCATTGAGTGACCTTGGGCAAGTCCCACTCTCTCAGCCTCAGTGGAAGGCAATGGCAAACCCCCTCTGAACAAATCTTGCCAAGAAAACCCCACAATAGGGTCACTTTATGGTCACAACAAGCTGGAAATGACTTGAAGGCACACAACAAAAATGTATCGCCCTTGCTTCCCCTCTATGTACATACATGAGGTGTTGGCGATATTTGGAGAAATAATAATAATCTACAATAGTCGACTATAAATAGAGATCTGAGAGAATTTACTGCCAAAGACAGCCTCTGGAAAGTTTTTTTTTAATGTATACAGTAAAAGCTTTTTATCTTTTTTTAAAAAGTTTCTAATACTTTTAAGTATATTTTATTCTTTTAAATATTTTGATATTGTTTTAATAATGTAATTAGTTTAATTCTGTTAAACTTACACTTTTTTGTTTTAATTGTGTGTGTTTTAAAAGAGTGAGCCACTTCGGGTCCCAGCCTTGGGGGGGAAATGGGATAACAATAATAATGGGTGCTCTTATTTGGTTCCAGGATACCAAAATCCGTGAATGCTCAAGTCCTACTATATACATTGGCATAGTAAAATGACGTCCCTTATATAAAATGGCAAAATCAAGGATTTGGGTGGGGGGAATATTTGCAAACCGTGGATAGTTGAATCTATGGATACAGAATCCATGGGTACGGAGGGCTGACTGTAACGTTGTTGCCATCCAGTCCTGTAGCTCACATGGATAACACTAGCAACAGCTACCAATCCATATGGCTGTACAGTAGGACCCTGTATCCACTGATTCATTATCCGCGGATTCAATTATCCATGAGACACAAAACAGCACACCTACCATAGAGTCTTCCTAGAAAATGTGTCCTCTCTAGTCCATTTCTAGGTCCTCCAAGGCAACTCTATGGTATTTTAAACCAGAAGTCCCATTATTTTCAATGGTGTTTGCTATTATCCACAGTTTTCAGTATCCACGGGTCCCCCCAGAACCAATCCCAACAGATACCGGGGTCCTACTGTATTGACATCAGCCGTCTTCTGTGCTGTCCTACTTGCTTAGGGCTGAAGAGTGAAGCAACTGCCTTAATTGGCAAAGGTCAAGGGATGACCCCCCCACACCATACTCCTGATTTCCTGACATAACCCTCTGTTATGGGGAAGGGGCAGAGCTGTGGGCACCCAAACTAAAGGGGGGAATTGTTTGGCCCTCCAGATGTGGTCAGGCCGCAACTCCTATCAGCCCTCGCCAGCACAGCCAATAGTGAGGAATGCAGGAAGTTCAACAATACCTAGAAGGCCCCACAATCCTCACCCTTTGCCCAAACTAACTACTCTCTGGGGGTGACACAAAATACTCCCTTGGCAGCAGTAGTAGTGCCTGGTGGCTCCCAGGTCAGCGGGATGGTGAATCCACTCCAGGTTTTAATTCAGGCTTTAAAGCAGGTGTGGGCAAAATGTGGCCTCCAGGAGTCAACTTTTTGCCCCCAAATGCCCTCTAGGGAGCATGGAGAGCATTTTAACTATGTTTTGGGTGGGCCTGTGCAATTTTAGTCTCTGGAGAGACACATGAAGTGATTTCTGTTCACTTCTGCTGGGTTTTTTTAAACTGTATCTCCTAGGCCTATAAAATATGGTGAAAATGCTCCCCCCCCCAGAAGGCATTGGGGGCAAAAATGATTCATTTGGGGGTGGGAGGGCAGGAGATGCAGCCTTTCAAGGTGCAGAAATCTATTCTTAAACAGGTCAGCATCATGACTAGCACCTTTAAATTTAGTCAAAGCCTGTAGTGTGGTGGTTCTTAACCTGTGGTCCGTGGACCCCAAGGGATCCGCAATGTCCTCACGGGGGGTCTGCAAAGGCTTGAAGGCTGCTCGGCCCACCTCCTCCCTGCAGTGGATCAGCCACATGACAGGAGCCAAGGTAAAGGCTGGCAGGCTGGCTTGGCCTGTGCATTGCCATTCAATCAGCTCTAGCCACAAACTTGCAGGAAGAAACAGGAGAAAAGTCTTCCCACCCCCTCCAATGTCTCTGAGGGAAGGGTTAATGGATGGTATAATTGTATTATTATTGTTGTTGTTGTTTTAAATCTTGAGTTAAGTGTTGGGGATCCGCAGCAAGAAAATATATTTTAAAGGGAGTCCCTTTAACTTTATAATATATATTTTTATTAATGTTCTTGTATAGTTTTTAATCTGTATTGGTTTTAATCATTCATAAACTGCCTTGAGTCCCATTATTGGGAAAAGGGTGGGATACAAGTAAATAAAATTACTAATATGCATTAGGGTGGGAATAAAGCAGCCCTCCAGATGTTGCTGGAGTGCAACTCGCAGCATTCCTCACCACTGGCTTTACTGCCTCATGAGGATGGGACCTGCAGTCTGACATAATCTGAAAGCCTGGCTCCTGCTCATCCCTGCCGTTAGCTGTTATGCAAATTCCCCATAAGGACCACTTAGACAAATGAGCAAATATGGCTCATCAATAGGTGTATAGTGTCTACATCAAGGAAAGTAATAGTGCCACTCTATTCTGCTTTAGTCAGACCTCACCTGGAACAAGGTGTCCAGTTCTGGGCACAACAATTCAAGAACGATATTGACAAGCTGGAACGCGTCCAGAGGAGGGCGACCAGGATGGTAAAATGTCTGGAAGCCAAGCCCTATGAGGAGAAGTTTAGGGAGCTGGGCATGTTTAGCCTAGAGAAGAGAAGGTTAAGAGGTGATATGACAGCTATGTTTAATTATTTGAGGGGAAGTCATACTGAGGATGGAGCAAGCTTGTTTTCTCCAGAGACTAGGACACAGAGCAATGGACTCAAGCTACAGGAAAAGAGACCCCATCTAAACATTAGGAAGAACATCCTGACAGTAAGAGCTGTTCAACAATGGAATGTGCTGCCTCAGAGTGGTGAAGTCTCCTGCTCGGAGGTTTTAAAACAGAGGCTGAATGGCTGGCTTTTGGGAGTTCTTTGATTGTGTATTCCTGCAGACAGGGGGTTGAACTAGATGGCCCTTGTGGTCTCTTCCAACTCTATGATTCTATGGGTTCACCAAGATCATGCCTACTGTTCCCCCAAAGTCTGCCTCTGGATGTCCCCATGCTTGCCAGCAGAGAAAATGGTTATTTCTGCCAGCCAAAATGGAAAATCACACTCCCAGAGGGCACAGTTCTCAGCTAAAAGAAGACAGACCCTCTCCAATTGGATTGGCTATTTTTTGTTTTAGTGGTCCCTGGTCCATAGGGTGGTTGGAGAATGGAACAGGCACAAGCCCTGGATTTTTCAAGGCTGCCCACCCCAATGGGATGGCTGATCCTCTCATTTCTAAAAATATGAAATCCAGTTGTTAGTCAGCTGTTACAAAATAGAGACATATACCATAGTCAAGGTGGAAAATGCCTACAGAGATGCCCTCTCTAGACATCTTCTAGGTCCTTCAGTGCAACTCTATGTTATGATTGGGCTGGAAGTTGTTCATTTTAATAGGGTTCGCTGTTACCTGTGGTTTCTGCGGTAAGTCTGGGAACCAAACCCCCGTGGATATGGGAATCTGACTGTAACGATGATGATGATGATAATGATAAAATGGGGTGTGGCAGAGGAAGGCATTGCTGGCTAGAAGGGGCCTCTAAATTCCCTTTCCACAATAAAATTCTACGATTCCATGTCATCATGGTTTGGCCTCTGGAACGGAAATGTGAAAGGTTTTCTTCCATACCTTATTTCCACCATTAACCAGTAAAACAGGACAAGGAAACCTCTCATAATCAGGCTCATGATTAGGCACTTCTAAGTGTTTTTTAATTCATTTCTATGATATACAGTGTCTTCTTAACATTTTAATTAGAACAGAACAGGCCAATGCCAGCCAGTGGATTAAAAAATCAAAAGAAAACATTCCAACCCGACCAAGGCAGAATGGCCAAGAAATGCACTAAAATGCAGAACTGAATGAAGAAAGCAAAGATATTTTTACTACCCAATACTAGCCAATCCACATGCATAAATCCACTGTCCCTTCATCAACAGTGTAAATGCTTAATCTGTTTGTTCATCCATTCATCGTAGTGCATAGGTTAAAGAAACCAAAGCTTGAGTTAGTTGGCTTGGTGCTAAAAGACTGTCAGGTCTTTTAGCGTCGAGCCAAGAGCATTTTATTTGGGGCATGAATACTCACCACCAGTGTCCCCCCACCCCCCGAGCCTGGTAGCCAAATCTGTTGCACACAACTAGGCAGTGAAGACAACTTTGCCAGTCACTCAGCTCAGAACCAAGAGTTTGACACCTTTTCCATGATGCAATTGTAGTTCCACAGAAACTACATTTGTGTAGTTTCCACATGATTTTACAAGCACATGTTGCATTTACCGTATGGGGTGGCTCTTCCCTCTCCAACTGGGCCCCTTTCCAAATGTGTTGGGCTACAATCCCCATCATCCCTAGCCTGACATCATGGGAGTCATATTCCCACTGTGCCAGCTTGCAGGTCACCTCTCACCATTCTGAGAGTCAAGGTACTGGGCCATGCTCCAATTTTTACAAGGTTCCCTGTGATGGTGGTGGCGGCGATTGCTCCTTTTCAAGTCTGAGCATGTTTAGAGCTTCCCTAGCATGGATCTTTTGGTGTTTCACCAGGACTGTGCGGTGAGTGAACCTTTTCCCACAGGTGGTGCACTGGTGAGGCCTCTCACCAGTGTGGACTTTCTGATGCCGGATGTGGACGGCCCGGTCGGAGAAGCATTTCCCACAAGTGGCGCACTTGAATGGCTTCTCCCCCGTGTGGGTCCGTTGATGCACCATCAGGATCTGCCACTGGCTAAAGCTTTTCCCACACTCGGTGCAAGTGTAGGGCCTCTCTCCCGTGTGGACCCGGTGGTGCTTGACGAGTTGGGAGGACGTGTTGAAAGATTTCTCACAATCCGGACATTTGAAGGGTTTCTCTCCTGTATGGGAGCCCTCGTGTTTCCTGAGGCTGGAGTTGCGGCTGAAGCCCTCCCCACACTGCCCACACTTGAAAGGCTTCTCCTTCATGTGGACCTTCTGGTGGTTGAAAAGCTGAGACTTCTGAGTGAAGCTCTTGTCGCACTCAGAGCAGTAGAAGAGTTCCTTTTCAACGTGGACCCGATAATGCCGGGTGAGGACTGAGCTGACAGTAAAGCTCTTCCCACACTGATCACATGTGTAAGGCCTCTCCCCTGTGTGGGTCCTCTCATGGGCCACAAGGGTGGATTTGAAGCTGAAGCATTTCCCACAGTTCTGGCACATGAAGGGCTTCTCTCCCGTGTGGGTTCTCTGATGTGCGGCAAGGACAGTGCACCGACTGAAGGTCTTCCCGCATACGCCGCAAGTCTTCTTCCCCCTGCTTCGACGCCGCCTCTTGACAACAGGTTGGTTTGAGTCACTCTCCACTCCTACAGGAGGAAGGACTTCCACTGCCTTCTGATCTTGGCAGTTTTCACCCTTCTGCTTAATTCCATCATCATGACTTGCAGAAAATTCTCCATCCTCATGGGGCCAAGGGAGTCTTGTCCAAGGGGTGCCCTGGAGCTTCACTGGTTCAGGGTCTTCCAACTCAGGTTCTTCCTGCTTGGCCTCGATCACCCAGTCATCACCTGCTGGAAAGAGAGGATGAGCCAGTGATGCAGGAGTGTAACAAGAGCCCTGATGAATCAAATGAAAAATCTATTGTGTCCGACACTGAGCTAAAGATAAGTTTTTTTGTTTTGTTTTTTACTGCAGTTCCTGGAATCATGGCCCTGCTAGTGTTGGCTGGTTTAAACCAGGTTGGTTTAAATTATGGTTTAAACCAAATGACTTTAAAAAAAAACTTTTTTAAAAAATGATTATGTATATATGTTTTAAGTTTGGCTATTATTACTATTTCCCAACCCTCTTACTGGAGTAACAATAACTGTTTGAATTTAAATATTTGAACTTTAATAGTTTATTGGCAGTTGTTCATTGTGAGACCAGGATCCACTGTCAGCTGCTTCTTTTTAATCACTTTATTTTATACAGCAAGAAATGTCATTCAGAAACAAACCCTTCAATTAACATAAGTTCAACTAAAACAATTTGCTTTAAAGAAGCACTTTTTAAAATAACAATTATTAGTTAAGCTAGCGGCCATAACATCTGAACTGCATTTTGCTACTTAATTTTCTAATTTAGTCCTATATTAGTTTTAATACCAAAAAAAAAAAAAAAAAAAAACACTATCACCAGGTACAAAACTCAGAAAGGAACATTTGCCATCTGAATCAGTCTCACCGTCAGCCTCACATTTGACCTCAGGACAAAGTGGTTTCTCTCCCGGGCTGCACTCCTGCGGTTCTTCAGCCATGGGGAAGCTCAAAGCCTCCTCTTGGATCATCCCTGGCCCCTGAAAAAGAGCAGCCAAACTTAAACGAGGGACAAAGCAGGATGAAAGGGAGGAGAGATTTCAATGTATACACATAAAACAGCCGCCAGGGTCTCCAAAGAAGCCACTTTGAGTGCAACCGATGAACTGGATTAGTGGTGGTAGGGTTTTTCTCAACATTTGAAGCTGCCCAGTGTGGGTCTGGGGTGGGTAAGGTGTGAGCACAGTGCAGCTCTATAGATGTTGATTGACTACAGGACCACAAGCTGAACATGAGTCAACAGTGTGATGCAGCAGCTAAAAAAGCCAATGCAATTCTAGGTTGCATCAATAGGAGTCTGGTGTCTAGACTGAGCTAAATAAAAGTACCACTCTATTCAGCTTTGATCAGACCTCACCTGGAATACTGCATCTAGTTTTGGCTACTGCAATGCAAGAAGGATATTGACAAGCTGGAATGTGTCCAGAGGAAGGTGACAAAAATGGTAAAAGGGCTGGAATCCATGCCGTATGACAGTGGTTCTCAACCTGTGAGTCCCCAGATGTTGTTGGACTACAGTTCTCAGGAGCCCTCTGAGGTCTCACCTTGACAGCCAGGTGGTCCTCCCAGTCATTAGTGAAGCTGTGAGTTCAATCCTACAGACTCACTAATGACTAGGAGGACTACCTGGCTGTCAATGTCTTCCTGTAAAAGTAAAAATCTTACTTTTGACAGTAAGAGCTGTTTGGCAGTGGAACACACTCCCTCGGAGCATGGTGGGGTCTCCTTCCTTGGAGGTCTTTAAACAGAGGCTGGATGGCCATCTGTCAGGGATGCTTTGATCAAGATTTCCTGTGTGGCAGAATGGGGTTGGACTGGATGGCCCTCGTGGTCTCTTCCAACTCTGCAATTTTATGATTCTATGAACATCTGGGAACCCACAGGTTGAGAACCACTGCTCTATGAGGAGCAGCTCAGGGAGTTGGGTATGTTTAGCCTGGAGAAGAGAAAGTTAAGAAGTGACTTGATAGCAAGGTTTAAATATTTGAAGGAATGTTATATTGAAGAAGGAAAAACCTTGTTTTCTGCTGCTTCAGAGACTAGAACACAGAGCAATGGAATCAAACTACAGGAAAAGAGATTCCACCTAAACATTAGGAAGAACTTCCTGACAGTAAATGCTATTCAGAAGTGGAATACACTGCCTTGGAGTGTGGTGGAGTCTCCTTCTTTGGAGGTCTTTAAACAGCAGCTGGATGGCCATCTGTTGGGAGTGCTTTGATAGGGTATTCCTGCATGGCAGGGGGTTGGACTGGATGGCCCTTGCGGTCTCTTCCAACTCTATGATTCTATGACTGTAACTCCTAGGATCCCTTACCATTGGCTATGCTAGCTAAAACTGCTAGGAGCTGCAGTTCACCAACATCCACAGGGCCATAGTTTGGGAGGCCAGAAGGTATTTATCCATTGGTCCTAGAGCATCGATAGAGAATCTCTGGCCCTCTGGATGTTTTGGGTTTACTCCAACCTGAATGGTCAATGGTAAGGACTAGGGAGGAGTCTGTAGTCTCAAATATCTGCAGAGCCAAAACTTTGATCTAGTGTAGTGGTTCTCAGCCACTGACCATCCAGATCTTAGAATCATGGGTGGAAGGGATCCACAGAGCCATCCAGTACAACCCCTAAACATCCCTGAGAGGACAGCAATCCATCCTTAGAGCACTCCTAAGAGGTGGCCATCTAAGGTAAGGATCTGCTGGGGGGAGATGAGAGTATAGCATGTTGGGAGTAACTGAATGACTGAGGTTTTTTTAAAAGTTTGGTGAGTTACGAATAGGCGTTAGAGATGTGAGGAGAGTTAGTCATAATCAGAGACAGACAGAAAGCGAGAGAAATGAGTGTCTCAGTGTTAGGAATGTAAGAGAGAGAGAGAAGTTGGAGTTAGTGTCAGGATTTAGATGTATTAAGTAAGTAATCTTTAATGTTACGTTCAACTTCTATTTAATAAATTGTTTTTTATCATACACCTGTGTCTCTGAGAAAATTATATAAGGGATACAGGAAAGCTTGAGTTCAGACACATGGTGTCTATGGTGGCAGCAGGGATTCAAGGGTGGTGGTGTCCAATGGAGAGATTAGATGACTAAAGGCCATGAGGGCATCTCGAAGGTAGGAGGGCACCACATTTGATGCAACAGCAGTAGGTCAGGAGGAGGTCCTCACACAGGTGGCAGGTTTGGGGCTAAGTGTAAGCCCTCACATTTTGTGGTAATGGTGGGATTAGGAGAAGCCCTCACATGGTTTATGAGGTAAAAAAATTACAGAATAAACATCTCAAGCATTACCTCCTTAGGACTGCCTCAAAAACACCCTCTTACCTCCTGTTTCAGACATCTAGCCCTCTCTTGCTGCCTTGGTGAGAAGTCTTCTGCCAGGGCCACAGCCTGGTCACAGGTCTGAGGGCAACCCCTCTTGACCCAGCTCTGAAGCTCCGAGGGCAGGATGGCCAGGAACTGCTCCAAAATCACCAGCTCCAAGATCTGCTCCTTGGTGTGTCTCTCCGGCTTCAGCCACCGGTGGCAAAGGTACCAGAGGCGACTGCAGGCCTCGCGGGGCCCCTCAGCCTCCTGGTACCGGAACTCCCGAAAGAAGGTCCGCTGCATGTCCATGGTGACCAAGTCCTCTTGCAGAAGATCCTCCACTTTCATGGTCTCAATATTCCTGCAGTTCCCTTGAGGATCTCTGCTGAGATTTGCCAGTCCCTTGAACCTCCGATATGCTTCTGCCGCTCCCTCCAAAGAGGCCAAACAAGCCTTAGCGTTCTCCCACGGTTCGGATTCTGACTGTTCTGGCTGTCCCCAGCCTGAGTTACGGGACTGAGCTGCCTTCAGCGCTGCACGAGGGTCTAAATATTTCAACCTCCGGTCACCTGGTTCACTCTTTGTTTGCCTGGGGTCTTCTCTTTTCTCAAAACTCTTGTCATTCCTGGCTTTGGTTTCAGGAGAGGCACACCCTGCTCTCTCTGAAGTCAGTCCAGATTCAAGGCCTGCTTGGTTTGAGTCTTCTGGTGGCCTCTGTCCTTGGCTTGCTTGCTCCAGCCCACCCGGCTCCTGGAAAGCCAAATTTGGATTTTTCCCTTTCTCTGGCATCATTTTGTGTCTCATGGTGGCTTTTCTCTCAGCTCTTGGAGAGGTGGTTTATTGTATTTTAGTTGAAAAAACCAAAAACAAAGCAACAACAGTACCACACTGAGACCAAAGTATATACTGAGGATGGAGCAACCTTGTTTTCTGCTGCTCCAGAGACTAGGACACTGAGCAATGGGTTCAAACAACAGGAAAAGAGATTCCACCTAAACATTAGGAAGAACTTCCTGACAGTAAGAGCTGTTCGGAAGTGGAATGCACTGCCTGGAAGTGTGGTGCAGTCTCCTTCTTTGGAGGTTTTTAAACAGAGACTGGATGGCCATCTGTTGAGAATGCTTTGATTGTGTATTCCTGCATGGCAGGGGGTTGGACTGAATGGCCCTTGTGGTCTCTTCCAACTCTATGATTCTATGATTCTAGGTTGATGCAACAAAATCAATGGTATATTTTCACACTCCTAATACAAAGTACTGTAGGTCCATAGACAACGAAATTATTTTACACAAGTATTTGAGGAGAGAAGATCTTTTCCTGGAGCAGAGGTAGAGACAGAAACATACAAAAAAGGGAAGAAAGAAAGGATTTTAATTATTTATTAGTTACAGTCACATCCCACCTTTTCTCCTAACTGGCTTTCATGCCCCTTCTTCCTCCTCACAGGCTTTATCCTCATTTGTCAGGTAGTTCAGGTTGAAAGACAGAGGTTGCATCTGCACTGCAGAAATAATCCAGTTTGACACTGCTTTTACTGCCATGGCTCAACACTATGAAATTCTAGGATCTGTAGTTTTGTGAGATAGTTAGCCTTTTCTGTCAGAGAGCTCTGGTGCCACAACAAAAGGACAAATCCCAGGATTCCATAGCATTGAGCCATAGCAGTTAAAGCAGTGTCAAACTGGATTATTTCTACAGTGAAGATGCAGCCAATGAGAGACTGGCCCAAGGTAACCCAAAGAGTTTCATGGTAAGTTACCGGTACTTGATTCTCCTGTGTCCCAAACCAAATGTGTAACCACTATACCGTGCTGCTTTTGCATGACTGTCCAACCAAGCAAAGGCTCAAAAACCTGATCCCCTTTCACACAACACAGTTATAGCACTACGATTCCACTTTAATTGCCAAAGCTACATCCTATGGAATTCTGAGGTTTGTACTCTGGTGAAGGACTAAAGATCTCTGGGTAAGAATTCTAAGCACCCCCTCCCCAAACTGCAAATCCCGACATTCCATAGGACATTGCCATGGCAGTTAAAGTGGAAAGGCCTCCTTGCTACACAATTACAGCGCTATGATTTCACTTTAACTGTCATAGCAACATCCAGTGGAATCCCCGGATTTGCAGTTCTGTTGTAAATACGTGCCTTCAAATCAGCATTGATGTATAGCAACCTTCTTCTAGGATTTTCTTGACAAAATTTATTCAAAGAAGATTTGCCAATGCTTTCCTCTGAGATGGAGAGAAGGGGACTTGCCCAAGATTCCCAGTCAGTTTCCAGTGATAAGCAGGGATTTGAACCCTGTCCTCTGGGAGTCCTAATAAAAGAGGTGAAGCTCCCACTGCTACCTCTTTAGAAGTCCATCACAGCTGGACTGGCTGCATATTTATTCATTCATTATAAGGCTCTTCTGCCACTGCCTCTAGTGTTACAGCACTCTGTGCATGCTCTAGGCACCTGATCACACAACTAGTGTTTACTGCATCATAGTACAGTCGGCCCTCCGTATCCACGGATTCTGCATCCATGGATTCGATCAAGGAAGCCACAGCCCTGAGTCTGCAAGACCAGAGCAAGGCTGTTGATGACAGGGTGACCTGGAGGTCTCTCATTCATGGTGTCACCGTAAATCGAAGCCAAGTTGAAGGCAGTTAACAACAACAACAACAATAAGAAGGCAGTTGGTGGATCTACCATTAAACCACAACTTCTTAAAGCCCAGGTGCCCACCCCCCCACCCCACAGCCCAATGCTTAACTCACTAGACCACACTAAAGTGTAGTTACAGGTATAATATTTAGCATTCTCTACCAGAGAGCTCTAGAGTTGTGGCTCTTAACCTTTTCTTTACCCCTTTAAATATCTTTTGTTGCTGTGGACCCCCAAGACTTAATTCAAAATTTAAAACAACAACAACAACAATAGCAACAACAATACAATTACACCATCCATTAAACTTTCCCTCAGAGACACTGGAGGGGGAAGGAGGTCTTCTCTCTTGCTTCTTCCTACAAGTTTGTGGTTGGAGCAGATTGAATGGCAATGCTCAGGCCAAGCCAGCCAGCCAGCCTTTGCCTTGGCTCCTCCCACATGGCCACTCCACTGCACTGAGGAGGTGGGCCAAGCAGCCTTCGTGGACACCCTGTGAGGACATCACGGACCCCTTAGGGTCCCCGGACCACAGGGTTAAGAACCCCTGCTCTAGCACCTCACCAAATTACCAATCCTAGGATTCTGGAAGAAGCAGCCATGATACTACAGTGTCACTAATGGGAGGGCATGGAAAGAAACTAGGGCGAATTCACACTACATCATTATAGCACTATGATTCCACTTTAACTGCCATGGTTCCATCCTATGGAATCCTGGGACTGGCAGTTTAGGGAGAGCTCTAGCACCTCCTAAAAACTTCTTTAATCATAAAATCCTAGAGCTGGAAGAGACCACCAGGGTCATCTAGATCAACCCCCTGACATGTAGGAACACATAATCAAAGCATTCCTGACAGATGGCCATCCAGCCTCTGATTAAAAACCTCCAAAGAAGGAGACTCCTCCAAAGAAGGAGACTCCATAGCACTTCAAGGCATTGCATTCCAATGCCTCCTCAAACTACAAAACCCAGCATCCCATAGGATGCAACCATGGCAGCTCCAGCATAATCGTTGTGCTACAAGCACATAGTACAAAAGGGCTTGAAGCATTCTAACCACCACTCCAGGGTCTAATCCACATGATACAAATAATCTAGTCTGAAACTGGATTATTTGCCATGGCCCCTTCCTATTGAATCCTGGGATTTGTAGTTTTAGAAGGTCTTTAGCCTTCTCTGCCAAAGAGTGCTGGTACCTCACCAAACGACAAACCCCAGGATTCCATAGGAAGGAGCCATGGCAAATAATCCAGTTTCAAACTGGATTATTTGTGTAGTGTGGACGCACCCCAGCATTTTTCCAACTTTGGCATTTCAGAGGCTTTGGACTTCGACTCCCACAATCCTTCTCCCTCTTGGTCAGACCAGCAGGAGCATCCTGGGAGCTGAAGTACAAAAGCAAAGCTTGACAAGGGCCCTGGCTTTTAACACCAGGTACTTGAGCCAAATTCAAGGCTGGGGAACCTTTGGCCTTCTAGATGTTTTGGACTACAATTCCCATAATTCCACACCAATGGCCATGCTAGCTATGATTTATGAGAACTGAAATCCAAAACATCTAGAAGGCCAAAGGTTCCCCAGCCCTGATTGCCAGACCATGGATCCCTTTTCTTAGGGGCAACAGGAAACTCTGCCCTTCCCAGTTTCCCAACCAAGACCCCCTTCCACTGGAGAAACCCCCAAGAGCTGGTGGGTGGGTGGGTGGCACTCAGCACATGCTCAGTTTCCAGAGCATTGCTCCTCATTCACCCCACCCCACAATACAGCTTGCAAAAATAAAATAAAAATAAAGATTGCATCCCAAAGCTATGGGCCAGCCCCATAAAGAATCATAGTGTTGGAAGAGACCCCAAGGGCCATCTAGTCCAACCCCCTGCCTGCAGGAATACACAATCAAGTCATTCCCGAGAGATAGCCATCCAGCCTCTGTTTAAAAACCTCCAAAGAAGGAGACTCAACTACATTCCCAGGCAGTGCATTCCACTTCCAAACAACTCAGTTCTTCCTAATGTTTAGGTGGAATCTCTTTTCCTGGAGTTTGGTCCCACTGCTCCATGTCCTAGTCTCTGGAGCAGCAGAAAACAAACTTGCTCCATCCTCATCCACATCTAGCTCTCCTCTTCCCCAAGCAATGCAATGCAATGCAGGGCAACAACGACAAAGCCCATGTGCCCCCTCTTACCTGCTTTGGGGTGCTGCAGGGGCCCGACTCCACACTGCCCTCCTTGCTCCCCCCTCTGCGAAAGGAGAGAAGGAAGGAAGGAAGAGGAAACGGTGACCTTCTCCATTAAACCCCTCCACCCCAGTCCTCTCCCAATGCCTTCCCTCGTCCACTCTGGGAAGCCCATCTCGGTGGGTTTAACCCTTCCCTGCCTCACCTCTTCCTCCCAAGAAGCCACACCAGCTGCGCTGCAGAGCTGCTGCTTCACCTACTGGGTTGTTTCTTTTATTTTATGTTTTTTAAACCACTCCTGGCTGGGTGTTTATAGGATGTTCTGTGCCATCACCTTTCCCATTTCTATGTTTGGTTGTGAAAGCTGTCCAGTGAAGAAAGATGATAGGAAGAAAATCAACTCACTGGAGATGTGGTGCTGGAGAAGAGTTCTACAGATACCATGGTCTGCTGGAAAGAAAAATCAATGGGTCCTACAGCAAATCAAGCCTGAATTCTCCCTAGAGGCTCTCCTACACTGGCCATCAGTGTATCCACACTGTAGAATTATTGCGGTTTGACACCACTTTAACTGCCCTGGCTCCATCCTACAGAATCCTGGGATTTGTAGTTTGGTGTGGCACCAACACTCTTTGGCAGAGAAGACTAAAGACGCCATTAAAAAAACTCCCCCAAAAAACAGTTGGTAGGCCTCACGACAACCCTGTAAAGTAGGCTGGTGGATTTAAATTCCTCCTCCCCCCTCTCAGCATTCCACACTTTTCCCGGAATTGCTGAGGGTGACTCGCTCTGTTGCACTGCCGCTGCCGACGCCGACGCCACCACCAGCTGACTACGTAGGTTCTGTTGCAGCGGCAGCAGCATTGTCCCGCCACCGCCAGTTGACTGTCTGGGTCCCAATCTGGGCCACAGTGAGCAACAGGAGTGCATTGTGAGGTGGAGAAGGAATTTGCATGTGGGTGGTGATTGGGTGGGTGTGGGTTGGGTGTGTTTCCTGAGCAACCAATCAACACACTGGGAAAGGCAACATACCCAAGAGAATTATAGAGAGAGACAAGTATTCCAAAATACCTCTAAGCCCAAGCATTTTCGATAAGGAAGCTCAACTTGTATTTGTGACTGGTTAGTAGTCACAATCCCTATGTAGTAGTAGTAATAATAATAATAATAATAATAATTGTTATTTCTTATCCGGCTCTCCCTGTGGATTGAGGCAGGGAACAACACATCAACACATAAACATAATATTAGTTAAAAACACATATCAGTAAAACTTACCAATTTAAAAAAGAAGTAAGACTGATGATTTTATCAGACACAGCAAATACGGCATCATAACGATGCCCAGTGAACGTGGAAGGGCACCCATTTCACACAACATCGTGCTATGGCCTTCATCTGTTGTGAATAAGGCATTCTTTTTTATTGATGGGCCAAGCCGTCAATTGATCAGCCATGGTGTCTTTTTCACTTGCAAGTGTCTGAAACCATGCCCTGTTCTGCTGGAGCAATTACACCATCAATGGGTGGTCCCCACTAGAACACTTCTAGGAGAGAACTTGAAAAGTAGGTACAGGATGCTCTTTTCATGAAACTTCCTGTTTTGCAGGCAAGTTTTCAAGTGTGTTTCAGTGTGTTCACTTTTTTTAATCTAGCTGTTTTTTGGCTTTTAAGCGCACTAATGTCTTCTCGCGAGAACCGCTGAAATCACATGCACCCATCAACGTGGAAGTATGGGGCTGCTTTCTCATGCTATTACGGCAATGTTTGATAAAAAGGGTTATTGCACCAGGACACTTACACTTTAAAATATGGTGAGAAAGAAACATTTACAGAGGCTCATCTAATAAAGTCCTTAAACATCTTAAAACAATCAGAACATCATTTAAAACTCACAGTTTAAAATCATCTGCCTGCCAGAAGAGACTGGTCTTTAATGCTACTTTAAATTCCAACAGTGTATTCAGCTGTCATATCTCTTCTGGCAGATCATTCCAGAGTCTAGGGGTGGCTGAAGAAAAAGTCCTCTGGGTGACGGTCACCAATCTAGTCCTAGCTGGCTGGAGCAAATTTCACCCAGAGGACCTGAGTGTACGGGGCAGATTATACGGGAGAAGGCAATCTCATAGGTAACCTGGGCCCAAACCATATAGGACCTTAAAGCTAATAACCAACACTTTGTACCTTGCCTGGAAACTAATTGGCAGCCAGTGGAGTGATTTTAATACTGGTGTGATATGATAACTCCTAGCTGTACCAGTGACTAATCTGGCTGCCGTGGTTTGAACTAATTGAAGTTTCCGAGCTTGGCATAGTGGTAGCCCAACGTACAGCATATTGCAAAAGTCCAGCCTTGGCCAGTGCATGCACTACCATCTTCAGGTGCTCCAACTGTAGGAAGGGGCGCAGCTGGCATACCAACCAAAGCTGGTAGTAAGCATTCCTAGCCATCACATCTATCTGAGCTGTCAGATAGACAGGCTGCCAACAGAGTCTTTCAGGGGGAGCGTAACCCCATCCAGGATTGGTTGACACACCTCCAAACCCAGGTTAGGACCCTTGACAGTAAGCATCTGTCTTGTCTGGATACAGCTTCAGTTTGTTTTTCCTCATCCAGCTCATTACCTCCTCCAAGCATTCATTCAGAAGAGACACACTATCCTTAGCTGAAGCTGTTTTTGAAGGCATGGAGAAATATATTTGGGTGTCATCAGCATACTGATAATACCCCACCCTATGTCTCTGAATGATCTCTCCCAGCAGTTTCATGTAGATATTTAACAGCATTGGGGATAGAATGGCATCTTGTGGTATGCCATATAACAGCTCATTTTTTGAGGAGCAGCTATCCCTAAGCACCACCATCTGGAACCTGCCTGAGATATAAGACCAGAGCCAATTTCCAAATTCCCCAGGTGTTCCAGGATACAATGGTCAACGATATTGAATGCCACTTTGAGGCTGAAAAGCACCAGCAGGGACACACTCCCCCTGTCAGTGCTCAGATGAAGATCATCCACTAAGGTGACCATAGCAGTCTCAGCACTGTAGCCTGCGCTGAAACTGGTTTGAAATGGGTTTAGATAACTTGTAGCATCCAAGACTGCTAGGAGTTGTATTCCATAGGGAAGGAATATGTAGGGATTGTAGGGATCATGAAAATCCCCCAGTCTGGATTTACTGGGCAGCAGCTGCTGTAAGAAATAGGAGTCTATTCTCCTGGTGATCTCCTGACTGAGGTTTCTATCCCACCTCCTGTGAGCGATCTCTGGTGTGAGCTGGAGTTGTGACAGGGGTCCTGCTTCTGATTGTCACACTGGAGATTGCTTGCTCATGGTAGAAGGGAGGAAATGTCAATCAGCTGCATCTTGAATGACAGAAGAACAGACCCCTGTGACTTGCAGCAGCAGCTGCCCAATAAATCTGGATGGGGGGCAGGCGGGAGATGCTACTTAGCTACATAACTAGGTAGTTATATAGCTAAGTAGGTGGTCTAGAATTGCAGCAATACACACTAAGAATTAAAGGATAAGGTGATTTTGGCCTCGTTTACATGCAAAAAAAGCCCGAGAAAAATTCGTGTCGATCCCTGGTAGTTCACACGCATCATGGGATAGTCAGAAGGAAGGGGTAGCAAAAAGCCCAGTTAACCCGTGAGTTCCCACCCCTCTATTTTTCATGATTTTCTGGACAGGACATGGGATGGTTTCTGATTGGTTGGACATTGGAAGGGGTGGGCTTGGAAGGGAAGCCTTGAAATCGCCATTTTGTTAGGGGCCCCCCCATGGTCCTCTGCTAGCTCCAAAGCAGCCACCTGAGTGCCAGGCAAGGTCTCTTCCTTCCGCTGCCCATGCCCAAGCAGCTAGGGAGAAGTCCCCGACCCCGTACGGCTCCCCCCCGCCCTTGCCGCCATGCGGGGTGGGAGAGGTTTTCCCTCCACCCTTGCAGTCATGGAGACCCCCCCCCGGCCCTGCCGTGCAGAGCGGGAGAGGCTTTCCCTCTGCCCTTGCAGCCGCGTGGGGCGAGGGAGTCTTCTCCTTGACTGCCAGTCACTGAGAACACCCCCCACTCCAGACAGCTTTCCCCCTGCCCTTGCTGCCGACAGTCACGGAGAAGACCCCCCCCCCGCCCTGCTGCAAGGGTGGGGGAAAGCCGCAGGGGGCGGGGGGTTCCATGACTGACAGTCGCGGAGAAGACACCCCCCACATGCACAAGGGTGGGAGGCAGTAGCCCCGTGGGGCAGGGGAGGGGGGTTCTAGTTAGAGGCAAGTGTAGCTGTGTCTGGCAGGGGGGTTCTGACCTTTCCCAAAATGGCGGATCCAGCCTTGCCAGCCTTCTGTTATAAGTCTGTCCCCTCAAAAGTCCGACCAATCAAAATACTTCTCTGCTGTGTACCCCTATCCCATGATGGAGGCACTCAAGAACAAGAAATTTAAAAAACAGAGACTTATGCTACTGTGACAAATCGTGTAAACAACAAGGGACAAACTCAGGATGAGAGAATCCCATTTTTCCCCATGATAAAAACTGCCGTGTAACTGGCCCCTTTGAGTCCAGGAACATGTATTCCTAAGCAGAAACCAAGCTCACATCTTTTGTCTTTTTACACAAACATTTACTCTGCAAGTGTTTTTAGACTGCCCAGCCTAATTTTCAGGGTTGGGGTTGGGACAGAGTTTGAAGTTGCCCCTCCACATTCGCTGGGGTTAGGAGTGGAGGACCCCCACAAAAGTGGGACAAATGAAAATATCCCTAGCCTCCCCCCCACACCAATATTTAACACAGACAAAAACTACAATCAGCGGATTCAGCCCACCATGGATGCCTTCGAGGTTGTGGGATTCCTTCACAAGGCAGAAGCAGGAGATACGTGGGGCTTTCCACTTCTTCCACTGCTGCCCTACGCCATTTTTAATAGGGACTTACAAGCCGCGTTCGCAGTGTCACAAGGTTTGCAGTACCTGCTAAAAATGGCATAGGGCAGCAGCAATTAAGCCATGAATAATCAGATCCACAAAAGTGAAACCTGCAAATGTGCTGACTGTATTACTTTCTAAAAGGACCTGGTTATTTGACTCATTGCTCTGGTGACGTCTGCCCAAGAACTGAGGTCTGTAGGAGGGGTCCTGCTTTGTGTCCCATTGGTGGGGGCAATAAATTGTGGGAGGACATGGGACAGAGCCTTCTTGCAGTGGCACCTCAATTATGGAATACCCTCCCCTCAGCAGTCTAATTGGCATCAATATGGGTGTCATTCCAGCATCAAGTCAAAACATGGCTTCTTATGGAAGCTTTGGGGACCTGATTTGTTTTATTTAATTTGCATGTGTGTTGTGGCCAGCATTGTTTTAATTGGTTTGAAATGGTCTGGTTTTAAGTGATACATGATTTTATTTATTTTTGGTCTTCTAATTTTATTTATTTATTTTTGGTCATAAAACGCTTAGACCTAGAATTCACCCACCTTCCATGGCATTTGTGTTATTGCTTTACTGCCTTGGTCAGACCTCACCTAGAATACTGTGTCCAGTTCTGGGCACCACAATTCAAAAAGGATATTGACAAATTGGAGCGTGTCCAGAGAAGGGCAACTAAAATGGTGAAAGGTCTGGAAACAATGCCTTATGAGGAGAGACTTAGGGAGCTGGGTATGTTTAGCCTGGAAAAAAGACGGTTTAGAGGCGATATGATAGCCCTGTTTAAGTACTTGAAGGGATGTCATGCTGAGGATGGAGCAGGCTTGTTTTCTGCTGCTCCAGAGACTGGAACACGGAGCAATGGGTGCAAGCTCCAGGAACAGAGATTCCACCTCAACATTCGGAGGAACTTTTTGACAGAAAGAGCTGTTCGGCAGTGGAACACACTCCCTCGGAGCGTGGTGGGGTCTCCTTCCTTGGAGGTCTTTAAACAGAGGCTGGATGGCCATCTGTCGGGGATGCTTTGATTGTGATTTCCTGCATGGCAGGGGGGTTGGACTGGATGGCCCTCGTGGTCTCTTCCAACTGTGCAATTCTATGATTCTATGATTCTATGTTCTCCTTCCACAAAATCCCACCCTGGCTCCTCACCTGTGCCATGGAAGTGACCCAGGGCTCTCTGAGGATATGTTAAAGTAAGAGTCAGCTGCCTTCATTAAGTGGTCTATGGAAGAGTGTCATCTTGTCCTTTGTCTCAGGCAGCAAATATCTCAGGCCGTCCCTGGATTGCTCCCATGGCATGGTGGCAGCAGTGAGGTATGCCTCTCTATGGTGCAGTTCCAGGTCACTCCCCTTCTGGCACTCAGAATATTTTTGCACTAATTATCAGCATATAGTCCAACACCAACACCCATTTCAAGTTCTCACCAGCTACTAGCCAGCAGGAGTGACCATGGATGGGGGCGGGGGGGGAAGGACTTGTAAGCTTAAATGTGAAACTTCACAAGGTTTGTCTTCGACAACTGACACCAACTTGAAAGAATGATTTGGACGAATGAACACCAGATAAAAAGGGCTCAGATCTTAGTGCGGGGGGGGGCATCTACAGTGGGGGCAGAGTTGTGGAATCATAAGCAATTTTAGCTGGAGTCAGAGATGGAAGAAAGGTACCAATTCTTAGTCTGGCTTTCACAGTATCATAGAACCACAGAGGTCTGATGGCAGTTCCCCTTTTTCCCAGCAATTCACAAGGAATTTGTGGAATTTTTCGTGGAGTGCATGACCTCCGTGTTTCCAAACTTCAGGTGGGATTCCATCAATCCCAGCTGCCTTGCCGTTTTTCATCTGCTGTATGGCCTTAAGGGTCTCTTCCAAAGTGGGGGCATGGAGACGCACTATCCACAATGCTGCAGCCTTATTTGAGAACTCACGCCGAACAAGTCTTGAAGAGAAACAACAATGCAGAAAGAATCACAACCCGCAAACATCACCCAAGGAGACCTTCTGCTGTGCTTTCTGCAACCGGACTTGTTTCTCGGATTGGCCTTTTTAGTCATCAGCGCGCTTGCAGAAAGTGCAGGATGAGTCCTTTCTGAATCTTCGTTTGCGAAGAAAAGCCAGAGAGAGAGAGAACCTCAGAGCTGGAAGAGACTATGAGGGTCATCCAGTCCAACCCCCTGCCATGCAGAAATACACGATCAAAGCACTCCCGACAGATGGAAATCTAGCCTCTATTTAAAAACTTCCAAAGGAGACACCACCACCACTTCAAACATTATATATATATATATATATCTAGATAGAGATAGATAGATAGATAGATAGATAGATATGAATAAAAATATTAAATGCTCAGTTTGTAACCTATTTACTTCCATGAGAATTTAGGAAAGTTTTCTTATTGAAAAATTTGAATCAAATGAATCTATTTTTGTTGTTGTTGTTGTTGTTCTTCCAGTCTAAGTAGCCTGATGATTCACGTGGTGATGATGAAATGCCTTGTGCTACCATTTTACTGCAGTAAGTTTATTAGTAATTAATATACATTTGCCATTTAGGAAAGAGTTGGAGCAGAAGGTTTGGCATATCAGCTCCACAGCCCTGGGTCCAGGGGCTAATTTTCTGGGCCTAGGATCCTCCAGGGGCCAACCACCTCCCTCTGAAAATTTAAAAAGCCAAAGCAGGAGCTGACCAGAAGTTTACACTTTTGCATTTGAAAAATGGGTATCTTTTTTTAAAATGACCAAACAGTGCAGAGGCCCTGGGACATATTTAAAATGCAGAGCTGGTCATCACACACTTTCCGAGGACTAAGTCTTCTTCACAAAGACTGTTCAGATATTTATTTGGCTATTGGCACTATTCTGGTTGGGAATGTTTGGTCCACCCCCACCCCAATGAAAGTAAGTCTCTTTTCCTTACTGTTGTTGTTATGTGCTTTCAAGTCATTTCCGACTTATGGTGATTCTAAGGTAACCGTACAATGGGGTTTCTTGGTTAAGATTTGTTCAAAGTGGAAGGTTCGCCTTCCTCTGAGACTGAGAGAATGTGACTTGCCCAAGGTCACCCAATGGGTTTGCATGGCTTCATCTGCACTTCAGAAATAATCCAGTTTGACACTGCTTTAACTGCCATAGATCAATGCTATGGAATTATGGGATTTCTAGTTTGATGATGTACAGAGGCTAAATATCTGACAGAGGCTAAATATCTCACAAAACTGCAAATCCCAGAATTCCATAGCATTGTGCCATGGCAGTTAAACTGCCAGGGATTGACACGAATTCTTCCCAGGACATTTTCATCGTGTAAACGGCCCCCCAGAGTCCTAGCCCAACAACCAAACCACTACACCACACTGGTCCTCTTTTCTCCCCCCCCCCAACCTTTTAAAAGAAAAATGTAATTCTTTTTAGTGGATTCTTTCTTTTTCAACAGCCTTTGTTTAATGCCTACCAGGAGCTCCATCCAGTTGTGCAGCTAGGCATTTTATACTCTGTCCTTATTTTCATCCATTTCTGTTGACATTGTGTTTTCATTAAGATTTTGTTTGTAACTTGTACAGTTGTCCCTTCACATTCGCGGGGGTTCCGTTCCGCGGACCCCCGCGAATGTGAAAAATCCGCGAATAACGACTCCCCTCCCCCCTCCTTCCCCAGGCCTTCGCGGGGCCTCCGGAGGGCCTCCGGGGGTCCCTCAAAGGCCTCGCCACCCCTCCCCAGGCCTTCGCGGGGCCTCCGGGGGTCTCGCGAAGGCCTCGCCACCCCTCCCAAAGCCTTCGCAGGGCCTCCGGAGGGCCTCCGGGGGTCCCGCGAAGGCCTCGCCACCCCTCCCCAAGCCTTCGTGGGGCCTCCGGAGGGCCTCCGGGGGTCCCGCGAAGGCCTCCCCACCCCTCCCCAGGCCTTCGCGGTGCCTCCGGAGGGCCTCCGGGCGTCCCGCAAAGGCCTCCCCACTCCTCCCCAGGCCTTTGCGGGGCCTCCGGGGGTCCCGCGAAGGCCTCGCCACCCCTCCCTAAGCCTTCGCGGGGCCTCCGGAGGGCCTCCGGGGGTCCCGCAAAGGCCTCCCCACCCCTCCCCAGGCCTTCGCAGCGCCTCCGGGGGTCTCGCGAAGGCCTCGCCACCCCTCCCCAAGCCTTCGCGGGGCCTCCGGAGGGCCTCCGGGGGTCCCACGAAGGCCTCGCCACCCCTCCCTAAGCCTTCGCGGGGCCTCCGGAGGGCCTCCAGGGGTCCCGCGAAGGCCTCCCCACCCCTCCCCAGGCCTTCGCGGGGCCACCGGAGGGCCTCCGGGGGTCCCGCGAAGGCCTCGCCACCCCTCCCCAAGCCTTCGCGGGGCCTCCGGGGGTCCCGCGAAGGCCTCCCCACCCCTCCCCAGGCCTTCGCGGCGCCTCCGGAGGGCCTCCGGGCATCCCGCAAAGGCCTCCCCACCCCTCCCCAGGCCTTCATGGGGCCTCCGGAGCGCCTCCGGGGGCCCCGTGGAGGCCTCCCCGGGCCTCCCTGCTCCCTCCAGGTCTTTCACGGGGCCTCTGGAGGCCCCGTGTCGCGGTTTTGGGGGGGCCCAGGGGGCCCTCCCAAAACCGCGAATAACCAAAACCGCGAATGTCAAGTTCGCGAATGTGGAGGGACAACTGTATTTTATTTCTATTAACCCCCTTCATAGATGGCTGTATTAGTCAGAGCTTGGAGAAGTTACATTTGGGTCTTACAACTCCTAGAATCCACATGGTCAAGCTGGTTATGAGGATTTTGAGACTTGGGGCTTGCCTACATGGGGGGGGGGGGTAGGTGTAAAAATCCAGATGGAACTGGAAAAATCCAGTCTGTCACTCCACAGACAGAGGTTGATAGCTGGAGGAATGTCACACACATAACAAGGAAATCCAGGGATTCTTCGAGCAGCTTGCAGCTACAGAATCGATTCGAAGCCCTCTCCCTTATCAAGGACAATGAAGAAGAACAGTATGGACAGACTTCAGGTGCAGAGCAGGGGACCTTGAGAGTACCACCGCAAGGAACAGCAGCTGCGAAGCCTCAGGGGAGGCGTGTGGTGGTGGTGGGGGACTCCTTGCTGCGGGGTACAGAAGCAGTGGTTTGTGGGCCTGACAAGATGTCTCGGGAGGTGTGTTGTCTCCCTGGGGCAAAGATCTGTGATGTGACGGAAAGGCTGACAAGACTTGTCAAGCCTACAGATCATTACCCCTTCCTTTTGGTCCATGTGGGAACCAATGATACTGCAAGGCACAGCTTTCCGAAGATCAGAAGAGATTATGAGGCTCTGGGGAGGAAGCTGAAAGAAATGGATGCAAGGGTTGTTATCTCGTCTCTTCTGCCAGTTGAAGGACATGGTCCAGGAAGGGAGAGGAAAATAGCTGACGTAAACAACTGGCTCTGTAGATGGTGTCGCCAAGAACGATTTGGATTCTTGGATCATGGGCTGCGCTTCCATGAGCGGGGACTTCTGGCAAGAGATGGGGTGCATCTCACAACAGTTAGCAGAAACATTTTTGCCTATAGTCTCAAAAATTTGATCAGGAGGGCTTTAAACTGATTCATATGGGGGAGGGAGACAGTATTCTGGAAGGCAAAAGTGCTGGAGAAAATAGTCAAACTGTCATAGAGGGAACAAGGCAAACAGCGCAAGGACCCAACAGTGGGAGGCAAAAAAATTTGCACAGGCAGCAAGTAAAGGGAACACATGGTCTTAGATGTCTCTACACTAATGCACAGAGTATGGGAAATAAGCAAGATGAACTTGAACTCCTAGCACTACAAAGCAAGTATGATATAATAGGCATTACTGAAACCTGGTGGAATGAGTCTCATGATTGGAATGTAGGAATAGAGGGGTATAACCTTTATAAGAGAAACAGGCCAAACAGGAAAGGAGGTGGAATAGCATTATATGTCAGAGATATTTACACCAGTGAAGAGATCCATGACATCAATACTGGAAGCCAGGTGGAGAGCATCTGGATAAAAATTAAAGGGGAGGGAAACAACAGGGATGTTATTGTGGGACTCTATTACAGACCCCCAAGTCAGACGGAGGAATTGGATGATGCCTTTCTAGAACAGATGATCCTCTGGCTTTTCTTCGCAAACGAAGATTCAGGAAGGACTCATCCCGCGCCTTCTGCAAGCGCGCTGATGACTAAAAAGGCCAATCCGAGATAAACAAGTCCGGTTGCAAAAAGCGCAGCAGAAGGTCTCCTTGGGTGATGTTTTTGGGTTGTGATTCTTTCTGCGTTGTCGTTTCTCTTCAAGACTTGTTCGTCGTGAGTTCTCAAATAAGGCTGCAGCATTGTGGATAGTGCGTCTCCATGCCTCCCGATGTGAGGCCAGGGCGGACCACTGTTGGTGATCAATTTGGCCAAGCCTGAGATGTTGTTTCAGGGAGTCTTTGTATCGCTTTTTTGGAGCGCCCCTCTTACGCTGACCCGTGGCGAGTTCACCGTAGAGTAGTATTTTTGGGAGGCGATGGTCCTCCATCCTAGAAACGTGCCCTGCCCAGCGCAGCTGTGTTCTCAATATCATGGCCTCAATGCTGGTGATCCCTGCTTGTTCAAGGAACAGATGAACACACATGCAGAAAGGAGAGATGTAGCAGTGATGGGTGACTTCAACTATCCTGATATTTGCTGGCAATTTAACTCAACCAAAACTTCAAGGTCTAGCAAATTCCTTACATGCCTGGAAGACAATTTCATTGTCCAAAAGGTGGAAGAGGCAACAAGGGGGTCAGCTATTTTAGATCTGATCCTAACCAACAGAGATGACCTGGTTAATGGGGTGCAAGTGGTGGGATCCTTAGGTGAGAGTGATCATGTTCTCCTGGATTTTTTATACAATGGAAAGGAGAAGCCAGGTGTAGTCAGACACAGATTCTCGACTTTAGGAGAGCTGATTTCAACAAACTCAGGGAAATACTGGGGGTGATCCCATGGTCAGGAATACTAAAAGAGAAGAGACCTCAAGACGGATGGGACTTTCTCAAAAGGGAGATACTGAAGGCACAATTTCAAACAGTACCATTGAGGAAGAAAAATGGGAGGTGTCTCAAGAAACCAGGATGGACGACTAAAGAAATATCAACAGAGCTAAGTTTTAAGCGGAATATGTATAGGAAATGGAAAAAGGGGGAAATCACCAAAGAAGAATTCAAACAGATAGCGAACACATGTAGGAGTAAAGTCAGAAAAGTCAGAAAAACTAAAGTGCAGAATGACCTCAGGCTTGCTAGAGAGGTTAAGAACAATAAAAGGGGTTTTTTTTGGGTGTGTCCACAGCAAAAGGAGGAAGAAGGAAATGGTAGGGCCATTAAGTGGAGAAGATGGCAAAATGCTAACAGGGGACAGAGAAAAGGCAGAATTACTCAACACCGTCTTTGCCTCAGTGTTTTCAGAAAAGGTAAAGGGGGACCAACCTGAGGATAAAGGTACAGAAGACACAACAGGGGAAATCCAGCACAGAATAAGCAAAGAGGTAGTACAGAAATACTTTCTTAAACTAAATGAATTTAAATCTCCAGGACCAGATGAACTACATCCAAGAGTATTAAAAGAGCTGGCAAATATAATCTCAGAGCCATTGGCAATAATCTTTGAGAACTCCTGGAGAACAGGAGAAGTCCCAGCAGACGGGAGGAGGGCAAATGTTGTCCCCATCTTCAAAAAGGGGAAAAAAGAGGATCCCAACAATTATCGTCCAGTTAGTCTGACATCAACACCAGGGAAGATTCTAGAGCAGATCATTAAACAGAGAGTCTGTGAACATTTAGAAAGCAATGCCATAATCACAAAAAGTCAACATGGGTTTCAGAGTAACAAGTCATGCCAGACTAATCTGATCTCTTTTTTTGATAAAATTACCAGCTTGGTAGATGAAGGGAACGCTGTGGATATCATATACCTTGATTTCAGTAAGGCCTTTGACAAGGTTCCCCATGACATTCTTGCAAACAAGCTTGTAAAATGTGGGCTAGACAAGTTAACTGTTAAATGGATTTGTAATTGGTTGACCAGCTGAACCCAAAAGGTGCTTAGCAGCGGCTCCTCTTCATCTTGGAAAGATGTGACCAGTGGGGTGCCACAGGGTTCTGTCCTGGGCCCAGTGCTATTCAACATCTTTATCAATGACTTGGATGAGGGAATTAGGGGCATACTTATCAAATTTGCAGATGACACCAAATTAGGAGGAGTAGCTAATACCCTAGAGGACAGGATCAAAATTCAAAATGACCTGGATAGACTGGAGAGCTGGGCCAAAGCTAACAAAATGAAATTCAATACGGAGAAGTGTAAGGTACTGCACTTAGGGCGAAAAAATGAAATGCATCGATACAGGATGGGAGAGACCTGGCTGAATGAGACTACATGCGAAAGGGATCTAGGAGTCCTAGTAGACCACAAGTTGAACATGAGTCAACAGTGTGATGCGGCAGCTAAAAAGGCCAATGCGATTCTGGGCTGCATCAATAGAAGTATAGTGTCCAGATCAAGGGAAGTAATAGTGCCGCTCTATTCTGTCTTGGTCAGGCCTCACCTAGAATACTGTGTCCAGTTCTGGGCACCACAATTCAAAAAGGATATTGACAAATTGGAGCGTGTCCAGAGGAGGGTGACTAAAATGGTGAAAGGTCTAGAAACCATGCCTTATGAGGAACGACTTAGGGAGCTGGGTATGTTTAGCCTGGAAAAAAGATGGTTAAGAGGCGATATGATAGCCCTGTTTAAGTATTTGAAGGGGTGTCACATTGAGGATGGAGCAGGCTTGTTTTCTGCTGCTCCAGAGACTGGAACATGGAGCAATGGATGCAAGCTCCAGGAACAGAGATTCCACCTCAACATTACGACGAACGTTTTGACAGTAAGAGCTGTTCGGCAGTGGAACACACTCCCTTGGAGTGTGGTGGGGTCTCCTTCCTTGGAGGTCTTTAAACAGAGGCTGGATGGCCATCTGTCGGGGATGCTTTGATCAAGATTTGTTGGACTGGATGGCCCTCGTGGTCTCTTCCAACTCTGCAATTCTATGATTCTATGAACTTGGACTTTTGCCTGGAGCTGTGGCACATGAAATTCGGACTATTCTGGCCAGGATTTTAGCATCACACTTGCCAAAGCACTAATCTGCATTGTGTTTTACTTGGCTTTGTTGCTCACATTTGCCTCTGAGCTCCAGGAAAATCAAAGCCCCAGTGGTAGTCACCTTCTCTGAAGCCAGAACAGCATCTTGCAGTGGTGGGGTGGGCGCTCTTTCTGCGTTCAGACTGGGCGAGTCCCGCTGGTGCTTTGCTTTTCCCAGGTGATTGTGTGTCGGAAAAGCAAAGCACTAGCAGGACTCACCTGATCTGAAGCCAGAACAGCAGCTTACTAAGAACAATTTTGGAGAGAAATGGAGTAAGTTCTTGGAATTTGTATTAATAAAGGGGAGAGGAAACAAACCTGCATTGGAAACAATGGAATTTTGGAAAGAGGGGTGAATGTAAAGTTGAGGTCCCTGCGTGGAGGGAATCACTTATATGTTATTATGTCTAATTGTTTTAGTGATTGTATTTATAATTTGCATGTTTTAAAATTTAATAAAATTAAAAAACCAAGACAGCAGCTTACTTGTTATGGTAGGGCAGGAACTTATTTTGCGGCACACAGTCACCTGGGAAATGCAAGATGCAAGCGGAAGTTGCCTCTCTAAAGCCAGATTGGGCACTACTGTGGAGGATTTGCTTTTCCCAGAGCTCAGAGGGGCAATTGTGCACCAGAAAACCAAAGTGCCAGCGGTAGTCGCCCCCTCTGAAGCCAGAACAGGCAGCTAGCCTTGAGATGGCCAGGCCCGCCAGGGAATCTGACCTCGGAGAGAACAATTAATGCTGGGGCTCTGCGTTTGGAAGGAGAAGTGGCACCAAGGACGGGGGAAATGATAGTGCCTCAGGCAGCGCTTGTCCTTCCTCTTCTTCCTACCCATCCACCCACCCCAAATCTGGTGTGGCTTCTTCAGATGGCAGTTTTCTTTAGAGTTTGCTGGAAATCCCAGCGAAAACTGCAGGTTTTCTAAAACCTGGATTAAGAGGGTATTCCCCAAGTCTGCTGCAAATAGGAACCTACAGTATGTGTCACTATCACACCAGATTCAGGGGAAAGGCCACGTCACGTGGCATTATCAGGCCAGATTCAGGGTTTGTGACTGGTGTAGTCAAGCCCTTGTATTCCCCAAAAGTAATGTATCTAGGCTCTGGGAGTGTTTCAGTTAAGCATACAACTATCATTTCTCTTCTAGCCCAGGAGTTCTGTGTGCTTCTGTGATATTACTACTCTCACCATCCCTATCTACATCCTGCCTTTTCCCTCAAAACTGAGAGTCCTGCTCTTCCAACTACTTTTACACCCCAATACAGTTGTCCCTTCACATTCGCTGGAGTTTGGTTCCAGGACCCCCCGTGAATACCCAAATCCGTGAATACTTAAGTCCCATTATATGCAATGGCATAGCAAAATGGTGTCCCTTATATAAGATGGCAAAATCAAGGTTTGCTTTTTTGGAGTATTATTTTTTAAAGAATATTTTCAAGCTATGAATACTTAAATCCGTGAATGCCAAATCTGTGAATATGGAGGGACAACTATACAAGCATACCTCATTTTAAGACGCTTCAACTTTAGAGTGCTTCATTAACACGGCTCTTTTCAATTATACAGTACAATTATACAGCAGCTGGACACTTTGTGTCTCTATGTTGTATTCTGGAAATTTTTTATTTATTATTTTTAATTTTGCACCCTTTTTTTAGGCCTAGCACTATTGCACACTTAATAAATGATAGCGCTGATGTTTTTAGGCTTTTATATGCACTGTCAAGTAAAAAAAAGGCTGTGATGTGTTTTACAGCGGTGGTCTGAAGCCTAAACCAGACCACCCAGGTATGGGTTGTAGGGCATGCCAAGTATGCCTATACAGGATGAACCCCATATCCACTGAGAATACGTTCCTGGACTTACCATGGATACTGGAAACTGTGGTTAATAGCGAACCCTATTAAAAATAATTACTTCTGGCCCAAGCATACCATAGAGTCACACTGAGGAACCTAGAAGATGCTTAGAGAAAACACCCCTCTAGGCATTTTCTAGGTCCTCCAGCATGACTTGAAGATCAGCTTGGAAGCATACCATAGAGCTGTACTGGAGGACCTAGAAGATGCCTAGAGAGACCATATTTTTTGAGTGAGTCTGTGGATATGGGGGTCTATGTGTACATTAGAAAAGGCTGTTCACCAACCCTGATACACACACACACACACACGCGCAAAACCCTCTTAAGGATGTGAAGTTTTAGATTATAAACTCAATTCATAGCATGATCATGACCGACAGAAGGGGTAGGCTACTGTGGAAAGTCCAGGAGCCACTTTTATGCCTCAAGACCATCTCGGGGCCATGTAGACTACCAAAAACAAGGTGGCTGGAAGTCCATTTCTGGTTCTCAAAAATGAGTATTTGGAGGATGTTAAACAGAACAAGGAGACCTTGAAACCTATTTTTTAAAATAAGCTGTTGCATTTGCAGCTTCCAGATGCAACAGTTCACGCTCTTCTTCTGGAGAGAAAACAGTCAGTCAAGGGGTTCTCTTTTGAACTACATGGAGCTCCAGGGCCACATTTGCCCGCTCCAACCTATGGGAATAAAATGGACTTAGTTTCTGCTGCCCTGACAGGTTTAACTTGGAAACAAGCACTATTTTCTTGTAGAGAAGGATAATTAATATATTTGAAGGAAAGGGAATAAAATGACTATCTGTAACAACGTATGTGTCTGGCTGATGGCCTGTTAACTGTCATTATTTTTTTAACAGTAAGAAAAATATGGGAACTTTTCTGGGCATCAGTCCTAGTGGGCCCTGGCATGATTATGCCAACCCAAGTGTTGTTTTCCAGGCATGTTTGTTGCTGCCCACCTCCTAGGCAGTCATCTGGAAAGCCTCTGGTCTGTCAAATCCTGGACTTTGGCCCTGAGTTCCAATACTAGCTGCACCCATGGCTTCATCACATTTTAGATTTGAAATGGAATAACGTATTTTATATCACACTTTTCATCGTGCCAGGAAGTATTCTCACAACTGAATGTTACCCTCAAAAAGGCACAGCATCAAGGAAAAAAATAGATTATCACTTTCGTACACAGCCAAGACAGCTGACAATGCCCAGTGTCAAAGGGCTGGGACATACTTTGGTGAGATTGCACAACTGCTTCAATATGTTCCATTGGCCCCCTCCAACTGTTTTATTATTCCCATCCTACATAATTTATTTGGTAATTAATAGACTGTGAGTCATGACTGATGCTGCTGTTATCCATTTTCATATTTAGAACATCCACATGGGTGGTTTTATGATGCTCCACAAACAGTGGCCTTGTATAAAAACTTTCCCCACAGTACACACACTTGTATGGTTTCTCTCCAGTGTGGGTTCTCTGGTGTGCAATAAGATTGGAACTCAAGTTGAACCTTTTCCCACACTCTGAGCACTGGTAAGGTTTCTCCCCTGTATGGGTCCTCTGGTGTCTAATAAGGCCTGAGCTACAAGTGAAACTCTTGTCACAGTATGAGCATTCATATGGCTTCTCTCCTGTGTGGGTCCTCTGGTGGACATTGAGCTGGGAACTCACACTGAAGAATTTGCCACAGTCTGAGCACTGGTATGGTTTCTCTCCTGTATGAGTTCTCTGGTGGGCAACAAGGTTTGAGCTCAAAATGAAACTTTTCCCACAGTCTGTGCAGCTGTATGGTTTCTCTCCTGTGTGAATTCTCTGGTGTCTGAGGAGGCTTGAGCTGCAAGTGAAAGTCTTTCCGCAATCTGTACAGTCATACGGCTTTTCTCCTCCATGCATTCTCTTGTGTGCATTGAGACTGGACCTTAAATATACACGTTTGGGACAGTCTGTACATTTATAAGGTTTCCTACCTGTGTGGATTCTCTCATGAGCACTAAGGCTTGATCTCACACTGAAGCTTTTCCCACAATCTGAGCATTTGTACGGCTTCTCTCCCGTGTGGGTTCTCTGATGTACACTAAGCTGAGAGCTCACACTGAAGGTTTTTCCACAATCAGCACATTCATATGGTTTGTCTCCAGTGTGTGTCCTCTGATGTCTAATGAGGCTTGAACTGCAGCTGAAGCTTTTCCCACAATCTGAACAGTCATATGGTTTGTCCTCTGTATGAATCCTCTGGTGCCGAATCAGACTTGAGCTACAATTGAAACTTCTCCCACAATCAGCACACTGATATGGTTTCTCACCTGTGTGAATTCTTTCATGTGCAATAACATTTGAGCTCTGGCTGAAGCTTTTCCCACACACTGAGCAGGCATAGGGTTTTTCCCCCTTGTGGGTTCTCACGTGTGCAATAAGGGCAGATTTCTGGCTGAAGCTTTTCCCACAGTCTGAACATCTGTAGGGCTTTTCTCCTGTGTGAATTCTCTCATGGGCAACCAGGCTTGATTTCAAACTGAAGCTTCTCCCACATTCTGAACACTCATAGGGTTTCTCTTCTGTGTGGATTCTCTCATGGGCAATCAGGCTTGAGGTTTGGCTGAAACTTCTCCCACAGACTGAGCATTCATATGGTTTTTCCTCTGTGTGGATTCTCTCATGGGCAACAAGTGTTGATTTCTTACCAAAGCTTTTCCCACAGCTCAGGCACTGGTATGGTTTCTCCCCTGTGTGAATTCTCTTGTGAGCAATAAGGTTTGAGCTGTTACTGAAGCTTTTCCCACATTTGCTGCATGTGAGCTGCCTCTTGCATTTATTAATTCTGTTTTTGTTGCCAGCCCCACAAAGGACTTCCTTATCCATATCTTTTCTCTCTTGACTTGATTTTTTTTCTCGTTTTCCAAACTCTTTTCCTGAGCAGCAATTTGGAAATTTTCTTTTTTATATTTTTGTTCGCTATTTACTGTGCACATCTAATTGTTCGGAACTTTCCACATTGGAAGTTGCATCCTCCTCTTCCTTCTCGGTCACTCCCTTTGAACTGTTGAAAGAAGTAAAGAATGAAAATAAGTGAGACCAGAGTAGGTGGAGAAAAAGGAATCTCATCTTCTTCTAGTGCAGAACTGAGGCTTTTTAAAGTGCATCTACACCACTCAGTTATAACAGCTAGATACCACTTTAACTGCCATGGCTCCATCCTAGGGGATCCTGGGATTTGTAGGTTGTGAGTTACATAAGACTACTCTGCTAGAGAGCTATAGCGTACTCCATGAACAACAGTTTCCAAGATACCCTGAGGAAAGAGCCTGAGAAATAAACTGCATCCTCTAGCGGAGAATTCTAAGTACCTTCCCAAATTACAAAACCTGATTTTATAGGAAGGAGCTATGATGGCTACAATGGTATCAAACTGCTCTAACTGGGTACTATAGATACATGATTGAGCAAAATAATTATGTGTCACACAAAAGGACAGAGATATCCTTGTAAATAAATCCACCAAAGCTGCAAGCCTGCGACTTATTTTACCAACCTACAAAGTTAGCCAATGAGAAAGGAGAACCCCCTCCCTCACAGCCTTCATGGAAAGACAAGACCTTAAGGCTGCACCTGCATTACAGAAATAATCCAGTCTGACACCACTTTAACTGCCATGTCTCAATGCTATGGAATCCTGGGATTTGTAGTTTGTTGTGGCACCAGAGCTCTCTGACAGAAAAGGCTAAATGTCTCACAAAACTACACATCCCAGAATTCCATAGCACTGAGTCATGGCAGTTAAAGCAGTGTCAAACTGGATTGTTTCTGCAGTGCAGATGCAGCCTAAGAGAAGGTTATCAGTGGCTACTAGACATTATTTCTATCTCCTAGATTTGTTATTGGAGGCAGTTGCTGGGCAAATACAAGAATGTGCTGTTGCATCCATAGAGGCTTTGGTAAACCTATGTGGGAAGAGAATGCTGGACAAGCTAGATGTCTGGTGTGATCCAGCATAGCCCTTATATTCTTAACAGAGTAATGGAAGAGAAAGGCCTTCTGGGAATTCTGGAAAAAAGGGGCCAATGTTAACAGATTGCTTTCCCTTCCTCCCCAGCCAGTGTTGAAAGCAAATAGGCTGGCAGAGAAGAAGAAGAAGAGATCCATTCTTTCTCGATCTTACTCCTTTGATAGCGTGAAATTCCTGGTTACTGGGAGATACAAAGCAAGTTGCTAAGTCCAAAGCTGGGTGAAACACCTTTGAATCTCAACGTACAACAGTTTGGTTCCACCATATCAGATAGGCCCGTTCTAAATTTAATTCTGACAGACCTAAGGGGAACAAGTCCAAATAATAGATTTTCTATTTTCTCAGACAACTTTTTCCTTTCAAGAGACACCTTCCCACCTTCCCCCAATGTATGCCAGAAGTGGATGAGGCCACAGCCAAAAATAAGTAAGCCCATTCTTCTTCTCTCTTTACACCCTTCCTCACTCTCTCATTTCCTTTGCAACTCTTTTCTGTCTCCCTGAGAACAAGGAAGTAACATATTACACATACCACAATTACATGTACAAAATTTACTTGGTGGAGTTGTTTTTTTGATTTAGGGCTTGTCTATATGAGGCAAAAAGAAGCGGATTGCTCCACAGTAAGGGCAACTCACAGCAGCTGCAATTTGTCTTAATGTTTTTGTTTTTGTTTAGGTAGATTGCAGGTATGCGAAGCTATCCACGTTCACTGTGCAAATGGGCATGCCTGAGAATCAAGACGGTGGCTGCGAGTAAATTACTTGTGTTTTTACGTACTAATTTGCTGCCACCAAACAGTATTTTTTTAAAAAAATTATTCCCAAGGTGCGATAGAGCAATACTTTGCCTTAAACGAAAAGCAAAAAAACACCCAAAAAACCAATCCCGTTTTATCGCATTAGTGCTCACTCTCTCAGGGAACAACCCCTGTGTAATGAGCACCTAAGAAAAGCCTATTAAATTTATGGGTCGCTGTAAGTTGGCAAGCAACTTGAAGGCACACACACAATGACCATATAATGAACGCACATGTTAAAATCATGTTTTGATGGGTGGGATGGAAGCTGTAACTAGCAACATTAGTTGTTGACCTCTGTTTTAAATGGTATAAAACTCACCTTTGTATCCAGGGACTAAATCCAGAAGGGAGACCTTTTCTCTGAGAGATCGCCGAGTACCCATTCCAGTGCCACCAAACCTAATTCAATTTTGGGAACCAAAGTGACTTCTCTATGGAGAAATAAAATTAAGATAGCTATAGATACAGATATACAAAGAAATCTTGTAGCAACTTTGAGACTAACTGAGAGAAAGAAGTTTGTAGCTTAAGCTTTCATAGGCTCTTTCATAGGCACAGTCTACCTTATCAAATGCCAAGGTGACCAGATAAAGCAGAGTGACTCAACAAAAACTTATGCTGAGTCTACAAAAACTTAGGCCAAGGGCATCTGATGAAACAGAGTCTATGAAAGCATATGCTTCCTTTTTCTCTCTCAGTTAGTCTCAAAGGTGCTGCAAGACTCCTTTGAATGCTGATACAGACTAACACGACTGCAGCGTAAGCTTTCATAGATACATGCTGAGTAAGTGATTCCAAAGGCAGCTGCTGTTCACCTTGCCTGTTGTAAGGAGGTACACATGGATACTGCTGGTTTAGCCAGAGTAGACTTCTATTCTTTCCCAGCTCAAGCTTTATTGAATTGTTTACTTTACAGACGTGCTTCTACAGCCCAATATCAAAAGTTGGTATTTCTCCTGCCCTCCTTCACCATCTTCGCAATGCTGATGCTGCTAAAACAATCTTCTAGCTAGACAGAGGACAAGGATGAAAAGGGAGGCTGGGCTGGCAGAAAACACTTTATAAAAAGAAGCTTCTTTCTCAGACATTTTGTTAACTGAGGTATTTTATTATTTATTAATTTATTTAGGTATTTATACCCCGCTCTTCATCCACAGAGGCTCTCAGAAAAGCTTACAGATTCATAGAGTTAGAAGATACTATAAGGGCCATCCAGTCCAGCCCCTGCCATGCAGGAATACACAATCAAATCATTCCCAACAAATGGCCATCCAGCCTCTGTTTAAAAACCTCCAAAGAAGGAGACTCCACCACACTCCGAGGTAGAAAACAAGCTTGCTCCATCCTCAGTATGACATCCCTTCAAATATTTAAACATGGTTATCATGTCACCTCTTAACCTTCTCTTCTCTAGGTTAAACATACTCAGCTCCCTAAACCACTCTTCATAGGGCATGGCTTCCAGACCTCCCACCATTTTGGTCACCCTCCTGTGGACACGTTCCATCTTCTCAATATCCTTCCTGAATTGTGGTGTCCAGAACTGGACACAGTATTCCAGATGAGGTCTGACTAAAGCAGAACAGAGTGGCACTACTACTTCCCTTGATCTAGACACTATATTCCTATTAATGCAGCCTAGAATTGCATTGGCTTTTGTTGCTGCTGCATCACACCACTGACTCATGTTCAGCTTGTGGTCCTACAAAGTTTTACTCTTCCCTCCCTCTCTCTGCCTTCTGTCCCTATCCAAATTGCCCCAGGAGTAACCATGGCAAGAGTGAAAAAAGAGATGCCGTGGGCCAGATGCAAAGGTATAGTGAGACACATCTCTTCAAGCGCCTGCCACTCCCCACTTCTGCTCTCAAGGAAAAAGCCTCCTATGCTTTTATCTGTCCTTTTTGAACACAAGCATCAAAAAAGAGTATACAGCTGAAAACTCAGGTTAACAGTTTCCCTCTTCCTCTTGCTCTCTCTGTCAGGGAAATATCTACAAGAGAGGCACCCCTGGAATGTGGAGTACTGATCCTGGAAGAGGTTCTATTGTTTGTGGTTGGGCTCAGAGCCACAATCTGTTGAATCCAAATTTGGATTGTTCACTAACAGTTAATATTAGTAGTAACAGGTTATTCCCGACAAATTCCTGTACAAACTAGAGGTGGGAGGAGGGACTAAACAATGTGAACATTCTCGCCTACCAACCCTAAACCCCACTTTTGCAGTCACCCAAACCCAACACAGAAAAACATTTTAAACATTCAGGGCAATTTTCAGATCACTCTTCTCCTGAAAATGGCCCCAAGTGCTAAAAAAACTGTCCATAAATATGAAGGTATAGCTTCCCCTCCCCACAACGTCCTCAGAACCAGTTCTTGGCTGAAAATTAGCTTGAAAGGGCCACAGGAAGTGATGTGATGTCACTTCCTGTGTGCACAGATGCACCAGTCTGGCCCATGGAGAGGTAAAATTGGCTCCCATACCCTGCACAGTTTCCACCTGTGCTTTGCTGTATCCCTGACCAACCTGAAGGGAGAGGTCAGAAAGGCCTCCTGGAAGGCTTTCATTGACTTCTTTTATGTGGCTCTTGATTCTCCTGAGCAGGAAGCAGGAAGGGGAAGAATACAGAAGGTTGTGTTACTGTAAATACTATCAGTCTTTATGTATGTACAGGTTGTCCCCTGTATCCACAGAACCAACATTCATGGTCACTCAGCCTTCCATCCTTTCATAGGTCAGTAAACTGAGTACCCAGCTTGTGGGGGCAATTAGCTAACACACATTGGAAACTGTTTAATGCAGTGTAGATGTGTAAATAGCTATTGCTTAAAACAATTTGTAAGCCGCTCTGATAGCCTTGTGGCTGATGAGCAGGGTATAAATAACTAAATAAAATAAAATTTTAAAAAATGGCTTCAGTTATCCACAGCGGGAAAAAACAGGGACACATACAATAGTCACACTGGGAAATGCCTAGAGAGGCATTCTCTCTAGGAATCGCTTGGTCCTCCAATGCAACTCTATGGTATGTTTGTACACAAAGTCCTTTATTTTAAGAGTGTTTGCTATTAATACAACCAAGGAATGTATTCCCCACGGATAAGGGGAGGGGGGAAACCTACATTTAAATGTCAATGTTCTTTGTTTGCTGTACTTGAAATAATAGAATCTTAGAGCTAGAAGCAACCACAAAGGCCATCTAATCCAACACCTCCATGCAGGGATACACAACTAAAAGCATGCAAGCATTGGGGATAAGGTACAAGAAGCCCACCCTCCTGAGAAGCCAAAGTTGGCAAAACATCCTTTTTTAGCCAGCCTGACCAGTTGGGGGAGTCAGGAACATCTTCTGACTCTTCTCCCTGGTATTCCTGAAGTAATTTTCCCCAAGACAAGTAAGTCATTCTACCCATGGCTGGCTGTGGATGATGGGGATCCTAATCAAAGACATCTGGAAGGTGTCAAATTGTGGAAGGCTGCTACAAAGTCTTTTATTGAGAATAACAATTCTGTAACCTTTTGTAATGAGAGCCAGTGTGGTGTAGTGATCTGAATGTTGGACCAGGACTCAGGGAGACCAGAGTTCAAATCCTTGCTCATCCATGTTAAGCTACGGGGTGACCATAGGCAAGTTCATACTCTCTTAGCCTTAGAGGAAGACAATGGCAAACTTCCTTTACATAAATGTTGCCAAGAAAACCCTAGTACAGGGCCACCCTGAGTCAAAGTTAACTTGAAGGTACACAGTAACAGCTGCAATCCTTTGTAGCATGCAACCAGTAATTCTTTTATTCATCCTTTCAACACAATATGTTATGCTAAACAGTTATTTAGTCCCATTATACATACGGAGACTGACCACTAAGGCAGAGAGAAACAAAATGTTCAAAGTCTACTTTTGGGTATGTGGGGCAGAGAATTCAGGACTTAATTTCAATTGCTAGTCCAGGGCTAGTAAAGTACGGGCTGCAAGCCACAGGTACACCCCAAATCGCTTTCCCAACCCTCTCAACACTCCAGCTTAAAAAAAACTAGGCAAAATAGGCTTAAAACTGACCCAAATCCCACTACTTGTCAATATGTGATTGTTGTTGTTGTGTGATAGCTCACTATTTTTAATGTTCTCCATGCCCCCGCCATGCCAAGAAAAAGTTGCCAGAAATCTAGGAAGTTAAAATTGGAGGTAACTTCCAGGTCACATTTTTGGGGTAGTTTTTGTTAGGTATTTTTATTTACTTTATTAGGTATTTATATCCCGCTCTCTTCGGCCACAAGGCTATCAGAGTGGCTTATAAACGGTTTTAAGCAATAGCAATTTACACATCTACACTGCATTAAGCAGTTTCCAATGTGTGTTAGCGAATTTCCATCTGAAAATGCAGCAGTGCAGTCCGCAGAGAGAAAATATGAGTATAAACTGGCTGCACCCCCTTCAGCTGATACCCTTGAGCTAGCTCCAAATTGAAGTAGATCCACTGCTGGCAACATTTATATAAACCCCACTGGGCCAATGGCTCTGTTCTAGCTAGGACTCCAGCCAGTGGGTTTAAGACAGTTTGGGGAGTGAAGGTACACAGCCCCAGCTAATGTCTACCAGCATATACTTTCTCCCTCAAATTCCTTACCTGTGTCATGTTTCATCCATTCCTCTTCTCCTCCTTCTGATGCTTAGATCCAACCAGTGATATGTTATCTGTGAATGCAGAAAGAAGGGGGGCAGGTATTAAGACAGGTATGAGAGGCAGAAGCAAAGATACAGAGCAATAAATGAGTCAGGCAGACTTGATAGCACAGCTACCCTTGACTTGTCTAAGGGTTACAATGCAAGAATCATGTGGTTCCCAGATGTTGTTGGACTGCAACTCCCAGCATTCGTCACCATGAACATTGCTGTCTACAGCTGCTGGGAACTGCAGTTTGACAACATTTGGAGCGCAGCATGATTCTCACCCTTGCTATATGCATGCAAGTCCCACTGAGCACCAAGGAGCTTACTCCTAAGGAGACACAGCACTAAATCTCAAGTGTGGTGTCATTTCTTAAAAAAAAATTATCCTGGGTTGATCAGTTTTATCTATTCTTCTGCTTTAGACCCACTTTTGAATTGCACAGGTTAAACCAGATTCATATTAGTGTACGTGGTGAAGGTATTTCATGACATTGTCTAGCTCAGTGGTTCTTAACCTGGGGTCCAGGGACCCCCAATGTCCTCACAGGGGGTCCGTGAAGGCTTGAAGGCTGCTTGGCCCATCTCCTTGCAGTGGCCACATGACAGGAGCCAAGGCAAAGGCTGGCTGGCTTGGCCTGCAAATTGCAATTTAATTCGCTCCAGCCACAAACTTGGAGGAAGAAGCAGGAGAAATGTCTTCCCTCCAATGCCTCTAAGGAAGGTTTTAATGGATAGTGTTATTGTCTCTGTCTCTCTCTGGCTTTTCTTCGCAAACGAAGATTCAGGAAGGACTCATCCCGCGCTTTCTGCAAGCACGCTGGTGACTAAAAAGGCCAATCCGAGATAAACAAGTCCGGTTGCAGAAAGCACAGCAGAAGGTCTCCTTGGGTGATGTTTCCAGGTTGTGGTTTTTTCTGCGTTGTCGTTTCTCATCAAGACTTGTTTGGCGTGAGTTCTCAAATAAGGCTGCAGCATTGTGGATAGTGCGTCTCCATGCCTCCTGATGTGAGGCCAGGGCAGACCATTGTTGGTGATCAATTTGGCTGAGCCTGACAGGTTGTTTCAGGGAGTCCTTGTATCACTTTTTTGGACCGTAGAGTACTATTTTTGGGAGGCGATGGTCCTCCATCCTAGAAACGTGCCTTGCCCAGCGCAGCTGTGTTCTCAATATCATGGCCTCAATGCTGGTGATCCCTGCTTGCTCAAGGACAGCAACATTCGTCACTTAGTCAGTCCAAGTGTATTATCATTATTAGGTATTATTGTTGTTATTATTATTAGGGTTTTAAATCTTGAGTTAAGTCTTAGGGGTCCGTAACAACAAAATATATTTAAAGGGAGACTCTGATAAAGAAAAGGTTAAGAGCTACTGATTTAGGGAGTTCAAAACAAAGTCATCATACAGCGACTGCAGGTTTTGGGAGGCAGGGCTCCAGCAGCTTCTGTCAGTTTATATGTGGGGGGGGGGGAAACCAAAGACCCGCTCCGGGTTTTAGTTCAAACACTGGTAGTGCTCTCTAGATTTATTATCGCACTACACTGTTATACCACTATTATTTCACCTTAACTGCCCTAGCAGCCTCCTGTGGAATCCTGGGATTTGCAGTCTAGGGAGAGGGACTTCCTTATTCTCAGCCAGAGACCTTTTAGGCCTCACTAAACTACAAATCCCAGGATTCCACAGCAGGCAGCCACAGCAATTAAAGTGGAATCATAGTGCTATAACATTATGGTGCAAAACCTTAGTAGGGCGCTGAAATAATAGGTTCAGCACCTTGGGAGAGCGCCTTTAAAGTTCGGAGTAAAAACCGGAGCGCCCCCAGCCGCCACCCTTCAGCCTCCCCGACCTCACACAACGTGTATATGGGGACGGGGTGGAGTTGAGCCATTTCCTTTCTTCCATGGGGAGGAAGGAGAGAAGCCCTACCAGGGGGCTGAGTAATGGAGGCAAAAGCCATTCCTCAGCCCGGACTTCGGACTCCCTCTTTTCCTCCTCCTCCTCCTCCTCCTCCCTATAAGCAGAGCCCAAAAGGAGGCCCACCAACCTCGGCGACCACCTAGCACGGAATACATTCACGTATTTCCCTTCCTTACAAAGAGCCACTCGCTGCCCCGGATGTAAAATTAGCCGGCGCAATATTACTTTCGTCATTTCCGGTTTCCAGGCTCAGGGTTATTTCCGTCATTTCCGGTTGTCTCCCTTCCCCGCTCTCTGATTGGTCCGCGCCAGAGGAGACAAGAAGGATTCCAGCCTAGACCGTCCGCATCGCTGGGGAATGATTGCTTGAGCGCCCCCTGCCGGCCGCAACCTCCCGCTCTGTATAGGCTTCGCTTGAAGGAGTTCATGCTGATTAGAGATCATAGATCATAGAATTGAATCATAGAGTGGGAAGAAACCGCAAAGGCCATCTAGTCCAACCCCCTGCCATGCAGGAGACTATGAAACCTGCCTGGAATCCCCTCCTTGGCGAAGCCTATTAGCCCATATTTGGGACTCTCAGCCAGAGAGTTTTAGTACAGTAGGATCCCTGTATCCACTGATTCATTATCCACTGGTTCAATTATCCACCGGACACAAAGCAGCACACCTACGGTAGAGTCTTCCTAGAAAATGTGTTCTCCCTAGCCATTTTCTAGATCCTCCAATGCAACTCTATGGTATTTTAAACCGGAAGTCCCATTATTTTCAATGGTGTTCTCTATTATCCACGGTTTTTGGTATCCCCAGAACTAATCCCCAGCGGATACAGGGGTCCTACTGTACTGCGCTCTCAAGGTTGCTTTAAATTATTATTTGGCATGTATCGGCAATCATGGCTGTGGGTCCCCGATGCTCTCTCATCCAAGCACTAACCAATATGACCAACTCTGACGGGCAGCTCAAGCTTATTCATTCATTCATTCATTCAAATAAAATCTCCAGGGATATCAGGCAGCACTCTGCCTGTGGATCCCCAATGCTTTCTCATCTAACTTAGAGAAGGCTGGGAGAAACAGGGAACCCTGAAGTCCCTTTTTCCAGGTCAGTTATAAGATGATGAGAGTTGCAGTCTTAACACTTTGGGGAGGGAGGGGTTCCAGGTTAGAGAAGACTGAGACCCTTCTTCTAGGTCAGCTAGTTATGGGATGATGGGAGTTGTAGTCTTAACACTTTTAGGGGGGTCCAGGTTAAGAGAAGACAGAGAGACAGGGTTCCCCGGAGCCCCTTCTTCCAGATCAGTTAGTTATGGGATGATGGGAGTTGCAGTCTTAACACTTTTGGGGGAGGTCCAAGTTAAGAGAAGACTGAGAGACACAGGGAATCCCAGAGCCTCTTCTTCCAGGTCAGTTAAAGTTATGGGATGATGGGAGTTGTAGTCCTAACACTTTTAGGGGTGGTCGAGGTCAGAGAAGACTGAGAGAAGCAGGGAACCCCAGAGCCCCTTCTTCCAGGTCAGTTAGTTGTGGGATGATGGGAGTTGCAGTCTTAACACTTTTAGGGGGGTCCAGGTTAGAGAAGACTGAGAGAAACAGGGAACTCTGAAGTCCTTTCTTCCAGGTCAGTTAGTTATGGGATGATGGGAGTTGTAGTCTTAACACTTTTAGGGGGGTCCAGGTTAGAGAAGACTGGACTCTCCTCTATAGATTCCTGCCCCGCACATGGCGACGGGAGTGGTATCTGGGGAACCGGAAGTCAATGGAGTTGCGGTTGTTTTGCTCAGCCTCTTTAGCCAGTCGGAGGTTGCGCGAAACCCAAACGTGGGAAGAAGGTCTGGGAGATGAGTGGCGGGAAAGGGAGTAACATCCAGGAACCTTCCTCTTTGGGAAGAGGTAATTTTATTTCCCCACCATAGAATCATAGAATTACAGAGTTGGAAGGGACCCCTAAGGGTCATCTAGTCCAACCCCCTGCCATGCAGGAATACCCAATCAAAGCATTCCCAACAGATGGCCATGCAGCCTCTGTTTAAAAACCTCCAAAGAAGGAGACTCCACCACACTCCCAGGCAGTGTATTCCACTTCCAAACAACTCTTACTGTCAGGAAGTTCTTCCTAATGTTGAGGTGGAATCTCTTTTCCTGTTGTTTAAACCCACTGCTCCGTGTCCCAGTCTCTGGAGCAGCAGAAGACAAGCTTGCTCCATCCTCAGTATGATATCCCTTCAAATATTTAAATACAGAGTTGGGTTGCTTTTCTTTTTCTCTGAATTATAGCCTGCAGTAGTGATTCTCAAACTTTTCCATTGTTGTTGTTGTTGTGTGCCTTCAAGTTGTTTCCAACTTATGGCACCCCTAATGGTGAAAGGTCTAGAAACCAAGCCTTATGAGGAAAGACTTAGGGAGCCGGGTATGTTTAGCTTGGAAAAAAGACGGTTAAGGGGCAATATGATAGCCCTGTTTAAGTATTTGAAGGGGTGTCACATTGAGGATGGAGCAGGCTTGTTTTCTGCTGCTCCAGAGACTGGAACACGGAGCAATGGATGTAAGCTCCAGGAACAGAGATTCCACCTCAACATTAGGAGGAACTTTTTGACAGTCAGAGCTGTTCAGCAGTGGAACGCACTCCCTCGGACCGTAGTGGGGTCTCCTTCCTTGGAGGTCTTTAAACAGAGGCTGGATGGCCATCTGTCAGGGATGCTTTGATCGTGATTTCCTGCATGGCAGGGGGGTTGGACTGGATGGCCCTCGTGGTCTCTTCCAACTCTACAATTCTATGATTCTATGAATGTGCCCCTATCATGGGGTTTTCTGATGCTGATTGTGCAACTTGCCAATGGTCACCCAGTGGGTTTTATGGCCAAGTGGGGATTTGAACCCTGGTCTCCAGAGTCATAGTTCAACATTCAAACCACTGTGTCACACTGGCTTTTGTATATCCTCCAACATTTTACAGATGAAACCTGAGACACGTGTGGTGTGGTAAAGGTGGCAAAGTGTATTAATGAGGAAGAACACACAAGCTAGTTAACGTTACAGCACTTCGCTTTTGCCTGAGCCTCCTGGGAAGATCAAGGCTCTGACCCGTCCTCTCCTCTCAATCCCTGCTGAGTTAACTGAGTGCAGACTACTATTAATTGAATTCAAACCACTTTGAACTTTGCAGCAGCTGAAGTCTCTCTCTGGCTTTTCTTCGCAAACGAAGATTCAGGAAGGACTCATCCTGCACTTTCTGCAAGCGTGCTGATGACTAAAAAGGCAAATCGAAGATAAACAAGTCCGGTTGCAGAAAGCATAGTAGAGGGTCTCCTTGGGTGATGTTTCAGGGTTGTGATTCTTTCTGCGTTGTCGTTTCTCTTCAAGACTTGTTCGGTGTGAGTTCTCAAATAAGGCTGCAGCATTGTGGATAGTGCGTCTCCATGCCTCCCACTATCCCATTGTGGATAGTGCGTCTCCATGCCTCCATGCCAGGGCGGACCATTGTTGGTGATCAATTTGGCCGAGCCTAAGATGTTGTTTCAGGGAGTCCTTGTATCACTTTTTTGGAGTGCCCCTCTTACGCTGACCCGTGGTGAGTTCACCGTAGAGTACTATTTTTGAGAGGCAATGGTCTTCCACTAGGCTGAGGACAAAGAGAAAAGTGGGCAGAAGAAAGAGAAACCAGGACATTTTAAAATCAGATCAAAAGTGCCAAATCTTTTGATTTGGTAATTAATTTTTCATAGAATGTTGACAGGAATGTGTAACAAAAGTTGGAAAATATTCTGATAATACTAGGAATTGGGTTATAAGCAAAGTAGATGTATAATTCCTACATTTTAAACAATTGGTTATGCTGATTTAAACTCTGCTGCTCTGGTTTTGTTTCTCCTTTATTCCAACAATGATTTGCAAAGAGATTAACCTGTTTCAGTCATGGGAAAAGGGAAGAAATTACTGTAAATTCAATTTGCCCCAGGGAACTTCAATAGTGCGATGTTGCAGAAGATAACTAACAGCAGCCAAGAACTGAAAAGCCATCAGAGGTGACAGTTTTGAAGAAGAACCAAGTGAAGCCAACAATACTTGAAGGATGAAGTTAACTGCCATCACTGCATCCTGAGATTTATAGTTTTACAAGGCCCTTAGAATTCTCTCCCAAAGTACCTCATGAAATTACAGATCCCAGGATTTCATAGGAAGGGGGGTGATGGCTATTAAAGTGTGGTCAGATAGGTATAAGTATGTAATGTGAGAGAGCCGGGAGTGCTGGAGCAAATAAAAAAAGCACATTTCAGGGTTCTCAAGAGAAACACTGAATATATGTGAAGGATAAATGTCTTCCCATCATCTGTGTCTTCCTTACAGGTAGTGAAATGGCATCGGCACCACATTCTAGATGGTTTCTTCTGCTGGGCGCAATAGAAACAGCAGCTGTGAAGGTATGGATGGATGGCATAGGAAGTAGCCAAGGAACAACCTGAGCACTTTTCCCTTTATGACTAAAAACAGGGGGACCTTTATCTTCCCTTGACTTCTGGAGCTTTAAAATATCAGAGCTGCTTATTCAGAAGATCTTTGGCTCTGCTGATCTTCCTAGTGGTTGGAATAATTATAAGTTGGCTGATAAGCTCCGTATTTGACAACCTCTTGTCACATACCGGCCTGGGACAGATGTTGATGGGAAACAGTGATTTAACCCAGGAAGTAGGACCCTGTGTCCAGATGTTCTGGCACACCAAATCTCATCATCCTGGCTATTGGATTTTCAGGCTGGGGATAATGGGAGGTAAAATCCAAGAATAACTGGGAGCCGGATGCAAGATTGTCTTGCCCCTGGTTTAAACTACAGGTATATATATTAGTTAGCAAAGTAGATGTACTAGAGGCAGAAATAACAGAAGGAATAGGGAAAGAGACCACAAAAACCAAGAGCAGCTTGAACATGTTTCAATAGACATTTTATTCATAATTAAAGGTATGCATATGAGAAATGAAACAACCAGGTCAGCTAAACGTTTCATGAGTGAACACAAACATTTGGAATCTTCTAGTAACTACTTCAAGACTTTTTCCAAAATGCACCCAGGGACTTTATTTTTCTTTCATCAGCTTCCACTTTTCAAATAATTTCCATTTTGGTGCCCAAACGTATGAATCTGTGGTTAGTTTGTTTTTTTATATATATGTTGAGGGGAGCTGGTGAGGCTTATCTGATCTCCCCTTGTCTCTCTGTTTTGCTGTTCATGCATGCTCAGTAAGGGATTCCAAGGGCAGCTGCTGTTTGCCTTGCCTGTTGTAAAGTGGCACACATGGCTACAGTTGGATCAGGCAAAGTAGAATACAGTACAACACTTTCCCTGCTGAAACCTTACTGTTTGCTATCGATAGGCTTCTGCAGCCCAACACCAAAGGTTTGTATTTCTCTAGCCCTCCTTCACCATACTCCCAATGCTGATGGTGCTAAAAAAAACCTTCTAGCTAGACAGAGGACAAGGATGAAAGGGAATGGCTGGGCAGACAGAAAAAAAGACCTTATACAGTAGCACCCCCGCATCTGTGGATTCACCAACCACAGATTCAATTATCCACGATTGGCGATGGTGGGGGAAGGGAGAGGGGAGGAATCTCATTTCTCCTGTCCCTTCCCCTGGGAGGGCTCCTGGTTGCCGCAGCAGCAATTGCGGCAGCGAAGGGGGAAGGGAGGAGCAATCTAGCCTCCTTCCCTTCATCCCTGCGATCGCCGCTGTGGCGGGGCCATGGCGGGGGTGAAGGGGGAGCAATCTAGCTCCTATCCCCTTTGCCCCTGCAATTGCCGCTGCAGCAGGGCCATGGCGGGGGTGAAGCAGGAGCAATCTAGCCTCCTCCCCCTCCCCCTTTGCCCCCACGATTGCCGCTGCGGTGGGGCCATGGCAGGGGCAAAGGAAGGTGGAAGGAGCGATCTTGACCCCCTTCCCCCAGGGCAACTCCTGTTGCTGCGGCAGGGCCATGGTGGGGGCAAAAGGGGAAGGGGAGGAGGCTAGATGGCCCCGGGATGACGTTCGCTATTATCTGCAGAATTTGCTGTCCACGGGGGCCACTGGAACCAATCCCCCATGGATACAAGGGTGCTACTGTAAAAAGAAGCTTCTTTCTCAGAGGTTTTGTTAACAGAGGTATGCCTGTATTGACACAATACTATCTTTTGTTGCCATTCCAATGAACTCTTTTAAATACAGTATCCCTATCTGTGGGGATATGTTCCCAGACTTACCATAGATACGAGAAACTGCGGATAATAGTGAACCCAGTTAAAATGAATAACTTCTGGCCCGGGTATTTTATAGAATCACACTGAAAGACCTAGAAGATGCTTAGAGACATTGCCTCTCTAGGCATCTTCTGTCAAGGTGTGCGCACAAGTCCCGCCTGGGCATGTGCAGAGGGCTGAGTTGCACTATAGGTGTAGGCCCATGTGGCCTGTGTAAGTGTAATAAGACACTTACACATAGTGTGTGTCTAAACTATAAGTCTTTACTAGAGTAAAGGAGAGTAGTAAATATAAGCTTGATCCATGAGGATCCATACAAGCATACATGATGTATGATGGCAAGACAGATGAAGAGTCAAGTGGATGGGACAAAGGTCTGCACTGCTATTTATATACAACATGATGGGTTATACATTCATATCCACAGAGCTGTTCCCAAGCTCACAGTCTGTACAATCCTTTCCCTTGAAGGTAATGAGTTTTACAAACAGTACTGTTCCCACCCACTGTTCCCACCCACTAGGCCTTGAGCAGTAAACACCAGCTGTGCTCATAGCCCTTTCTACTGGCCCTTTCTAGCCATTGCTCTTTTTATTGTAAAATTTCCATTCGTGGTTTCTACAATTCCTGACATCTTCTAGGTCCTCCAGCGCAACTTTATGACCAGCTTCTGGCCATAAGAGTCACTCTGGAGGACCTGGAAGATACCTGGAGAGACTATGTTTTCTTTGATGTGTTTAAGTGAATACCTGTCATTTGACTAGAGAAATGCTTGCCTCCCACACAAAATGGTACTTCAGCAGAACATCCAGGTAAAACCCACATTAATTTCTTCTTACAATGGGGTGGGTCAAGTGTAGCCTGTGGGTCACATGTGGCCCCAGCCCTTTTCATGGCCCTCCAACCTGCCCCATAGGGCAAGCCCCTCCCCATTTTTTGGTATGGGCAATAATTCACCAGAAAAGCACCCAAAGTGCCTCCAGATGCAATAATTTGACCTAGGGGTCGTTTACATGGCAAAATAAATCCTCAAAGAATGCAACAAGAAGCCTGATAGTTCCCATGCATTTCGAAGCAACAGCGCCCTTTTCAGAAGGAGGGGGTGCAAAAAACCCATAAGTTGCGCAGTATCAGCTTTCGCTAGTTTTCCACACTTTTTTGATTAAGTTAATGAAAATGTGCATAATTTGTCATGGGAACTAACCATCGTGTACCTTTTTGAATTACTGTGAGCAGAGCTGAATCCTGATTGGTTGGAGTGACCATTCTGCTTTATCCGAATAGACTGAGGGGTTGGAGAGAAGAATTCACCCTCCTTCTGCTTGCAGCCCACTTTGGAAAATCTGCTCTGAGCTCTTCCTGACTGTTTCAAAAGAAGGCTTTGGGGGTTGGGAAAATGATCGGGAGGAGCCCCTGCTTCGCTGGTGTGAGTGTGTGTGTGTGTGTGTGCATTCGTGTGTGCGGGGAAACAGCCGATCGAATGTTCGTCCTTTTGTTTGTTTGTCCTTCCATTCACTTGCCTGTATTCAAGGCTTCGGAGGCAGGGAAAACAATCAGGAATGATGCAAGCCCCCTGCTTCTGTAGTGTGTGTTTGTGTGTGCATGCATGAAGGGAAGGGAGGAAGCGAAGGAGATCACTCCACCATGCTTTTGCTTGTTCGTCATTCACTCCTTTCTTTATAGCAGCCTTTCGGGGCTGGGGAAGACAGGGGAAGTTGACAGATTGCTCGATCGATCTCTTGTTTGTTTGTCCTTTTCTTTCCTCTCATTATTTATGGTCTCCATTACCCCCTCCTTGCTCCCTCCCCGCCTTCTGCCTGGCTTTAATCATCTTGAGGCGATCCCCCCACCCTTTGCCTGTGTGAACTAAAGTGGCTGCATCTGGCTGCCTCTTTTGATTATGCCAGGAGTCGTGTGATTTATGCGCTTCTGATGCAAAAGAACGGTAATCCGGAATCTTGCGAACTTTTTCCTGTCGTGGAACCGGCCCCCTAGTTTATTCCCCCAATTCAATTAATTCCTGGATTTGAACTTTTTAAACAGAAACCATGGTACCAGAGGCAGAGATAATATGGAAAGAATAGGGATAGGTTCCTATACCACAAAAAAAGCAATTCAACATGTTACAGCAGACTTTTTAACTAAAATTAACAATAGGCACACGTGAAATGAAACAACCAGGTAACAGGTAAGCTGTTTAAAAAGTTCAAATCCAGGAATTAATTGACTTGATTAGCAGAGGTATACTTGCAACTGCCGGGGTGAGGTGGACAACTCCGGAGGAAGCAGTGGCCATCTTTTGCCCTATCCTCCGGGTCAGGGGGATACAGTGGGCATGACATAAGGAAACAAAGGGTGCAGCCACACTACACAAATAATCCAGTTTGAAACTGGATTATTTGCCATGACTCCTTCCTATAGTAATCCTGGGATTTGTAGTTTGGCGAGGCACCAGCACTCTTTGGCAGAGAAGGCTAAAGACCTTGTCAAACTACAAATCCTAGGATTCAGTAGAAAGGAGCCATGGCAAATAATCCAGTTTCAAGATGGATTATTTGTGTAGTGTGGATAAGGCTAAATACATTCTGAACCGTTTAAAGACCACTTGAAGGCTTCTTTCAAAATGCAACGACTTACCCTTTTACCAGCCTTCACTTTTCTAATGATTTCCCTTTTGGTGGCCAAAGTTTATGGATCTATGTGCTTGTTTTTTGTTTTTTTTTTAACATTATGGGGGTAACTGGTGAGGCAGGCTTATCTGCTTTCCCCATTTCTCTCTCTCTTGGTTTTCAGTAAGGGATTCTGGAGGCAGCTGCTGTTTACCTTGCCTGTTGTAGGCAGGCAGACATAGCTACAGTAGGATTGGCTGGAGCAGAATCCCATTTTTTCCTCGCTCGAGCTTTATTGCATTGTTTTACTGTAGAAGCTATAGTAAACCAGTGGTTGAATGCTGGTACTGCAGCCACAGCATTGTGAGTTTGATCCTGCAGGGCTCGAAGGTTGACTTAGCCTTCCATCCTTTCATAGGTCGGTAAAATGAGTACTCAGCTTGTGGGGGCAATTCACAAACACATTGTAAACTGCTCAGAGAGTTCCTTGCACTATAAAGCGGTGTAGAAGTATACGTGCTATTGCTAAACAATTTGTAAGCTGCTCAGAGAGCCTTTGTGGCTAAACAGTGGGGTATAGATACTGTAGTAAATAAATAAATAAATAAATGAGCTCCATTGTAACTCAGCACCAAAAGTCTATGTTTCTGCAGCCCTCCTTCACCATTCTGCCAGTACTGATGTTGCTAAAAAACCTTCCAGCTAGACAGAGGATGAGAAAGAAAAGACAGGGGCTGGGTAGGCATACAAAGACTTTGTAAAAAGGAGGTCCTACGTTAGAGGCTTTGTTAACTGGGGGACGGCTGTATAGTTAGTTATATGTCTGTGCTGAGAAGGAAAGATTTATAAGTCATGTTTTTTTCTCTTTCAGGGGCATGCTATGTTTGAAGAGGTGGCTGTATATTTTACAGAGGAGGAATGGGCTCTGTTGGATCGGGCCCAGAAGGCTTTGTACAGAGCTGTCATGCTTGAAAACTATAGGAACGTGGCCTCGCTGGGTAAGGACACCTGTGGTCTGAAACCATCAGTCATATAGTATTTCATCTAGTTACTCATTGTTGTAAGGGAACAACAGTGAAAACTGGCAGCAAAGCTGTGTGACGTGGTGGTTACCTGTGTGGTGTGGGCAGGTGAGCTTCTCAAAACATCATAGAGGACCAAGCATGCTCAATGTCCAGGCCAACTGGTTTGGGGTGAGAGGGATAGGAAACTGGGAAGGATGGGTAGAAGGACATGACTTACTAACTGGAACACTGAATGGAAGTATCTATGCCGCAACATTTTGTTGCAAGTTCTGTTTGTAATTGTCATGGAAGAGCATTCAAAACTTATTGACTCTTAGAACCATAGAGTTGGAAGGGACCCTAAGGGCCATCTTATCCAACCCACTGTCAATGCAGGAATGCAATACGCCCAAGAGACACACATCCAAACTGTTTACAAACCTCCAGTGAATAAGAGTTCCTTCAACTCTCTTAATCATTGATTCTTAAGTCTCATTCATAGTAATCTTGAATAGTCATTATTTGTTTTGCTTTCATCCTATAAAATCCTGAGATTTGTAGTATGGGGATTTACAGTATGGCACCTGTATTCATGGTACCAGTACCCATAGTTTCACTTACCCATGGCCAAAAATACGTTCTCTCTAGGCATTTTCTAGGTCCTCCAGAACAATTCTATGGTATTCTGCCAAATGTTGATCATAGAATCATGCTGAAGAGAACTGCCTAGAGAGGTGTTCTACCTAGAAATCTCTAGGTCCTCCAGTGCAACTGTATGGTATGATTGGCTCTAAGTAATTCATTTCAATAGGGTTCGCTATTATCCTCATTTCCGTGTTTCCACAGCAACTCCAGGACCCTGCAGGTATGGAGGTAGTACAGTTGACCCTATGATTTACGAATTTTGTATCCATGGATTCCACCATCCATAGCTTGAAAATATTTCTTTTTAAAAATCCCAGAAGCAAACCTTGCTGTTTGCCATTTTATATAGGGAACACCATTTTACTATGCCACTGTATATAATGGGACTTGAACATCCACAAATTTTAGTATCCACCAAGCCCCAGCAGATACCAAGGGTCCACTGCACTATACAGTTGTCCCTTCATAGTTGCCAGGCGTTTGGTTCCAGGACCCCTGTGGATACCAAAATCTGTGAATACTCAAGTCCCGTTATATGCAATAGCATAGCAAAATGGTGTCCCTTATATAAGATGGCAAAATCAAGGTTTGCTTTTTGGACTATTATTTTTTCAAAAATATTTTCAAGCCCTGAATACTTAAATCCATGGATGCCAGATCCATGGATATGGAGGGACAACTGTAATTGGGATTCTCTGCTAAAGAGTTCTAGCCTGCTCCCTTAGCCAGTAAGTCTAAGTGGCTCACGAAACTACCAATCCAGTGGAATCATAGAATCATAGAATTGCAGAGTTGGAAGAGACCACGAGGGCCATCCAGTCCAACCCCCCTGCCACGCAGGAAATCTTGATCAAAGCATCCCCGACAGATGGCCATCCAGCCTCTGTTTAAAGACCTCCAAGGAAGGAGACCCCACCACACTTCGAGGGAGTGTGTTCCACTGCCGAACAGCTCTTACTGTCAAAAAGTTCCTCCTCATGTTGAGGTGGAATCTCTGTTCCTGCAGCTTGCACCCATTGCTCCGTGTTCCAGTCTCTGGAGCAGCAGAAAACAAGCCTGCTCCATCCTCAGCGTGACATCCCTTCAAATACTTAAACAGGGCTATCATATCGCCTCTTAACCGTCTTTTTTCCAGGCTAAACATACCCAGCTCCCTAAGTCTCTCCTCATAAGGCATCGTTTCCAGACCTTTCACCATTTTAGTTGCCCTTCTCTGGACACGCTCCAATTTGTCAATGTCCTTTCTGAATTGTGGTGCCCAGAACTGGACACAGTATTCTAAGTGAGGTCTGACCAAGGCAGAATAGAGTGGCACTATTACTTCCCTTGATCTAGACACTATACTTCTATTGATACAGCCCAAAATTGCATTGGCCTTTTTAGCTGCCGCATCACACTGTTGGCTCATGTTCAACTTGTGGTCTACTAGGACTCCTAGATCCCTTTCGCACGTAGTCTCATTCAGCCAGGTCTCTCCCATCCTATATTTATGCATTTCATTTTTCCGCCCTAAATGCAGTACAGTCGTCCCTTCACATTCGCGGGGGTTCCGTTCCGCGGACCCCCGCGAATGTGAAAAATCCGCGAATAACAAACACCCCTCCCCCTCCCTCTCCAGGCCTTCGCGGGGCCTTGCTAGGCCCCGCGGAGGTCTCCCCGGCCCTCCCTCCCTCCCTGCCCAGGCCTTCGCGGGGCCTTCCTAGGCCCCACGGAGGCCTCCCCGGCCCTTCCTCCCTCCCTGCCCAGGCCTTCGCGGGGCCTTTCTAGGCCCCGCGGAGGCCTCCCCGGCCCTTCCTCCCTCCCTGCCCAGGCCTTCGCGGGGCCTTGCTAGGCCCCGCGGAGGTCTCCCCAGCCCTCCCTCCCTCCCTGCCCAGGCCTTCGCGGGGCCTTCGCACCGCTCCCCAGGCCTTCGCGGGGCCTCCGGAGGGCCTCCGGGGGTCCCGCGAAGGCCTCCCCACCCCTCCCCAGGCCTTCGCGGGGCCTCCGGAGGGCCTCTGGGGGTCCCGCGAAGGCCTCCCCACCCCTCCCCAGGCCTTCGCGGGGCCTCCGGAGGGCCTCTGGGGGTCCCGCGAAGGCCTCCCCACCCCTCCCCAGGCCTTCGCGGGACCCCCAGAGGCCCCAGGCCTTCGCACCGCTCCCCAGGCCTTCGCGGGGCCTCCGGAGGGCCTCCGGGGGTCCCGCGAAGGCCTCCCCACCCCTCCCCAGGCCTTCGCGGGGCCTCCGGAGGGCCTCTGGGGGTCCCGCGAAGGCCTCCCCACCCCTCCCCAGGCCTTCGCGGGGCCTCCGGAGGCCCTCCGGAGGCCCCGCGAAGGCCTGGGGAGCGGTGCGAAGGCCCCGCGAAGGCCTGGGCAGGGAGCGAGGAAGGGCCGGGGAGACCTCCGCGGGGCCTAGCAAGGCCCCGCGAAGGCCTGGGCAGGGAGGGAGGGAGGGCTGGGGAGACCTCCGCAGGGCCTAGCAAGGCCCCGCGAAGGCCTGGGGAGGGAGGGAGGAAGGGCCGGGGAGGCCTCCGCGGGGCCTAGCAAGGCCCCGCGAAGGCCTGGGGAAGGAGGGAGGGAGGGCCAGGGAGGCCTCCGTGGGGCCTAGGAAGGCCCCGCGAAGGCCTGGGGAGGGAGGGAGGGCTGGGGAGACCTCCGCGGGGCCTAGCAAGGCCCCGCGAAGGCCTGGGGAGGGAGGGAGGAAGGGCCGGGGAGGCCTCCGTGGGGCCTCCGGGGGTCCCGCGAAGGCCTTCGCACCGCTCCCCAGGCCTTCGCGGGGCCTCCGGAGGGCCTCCGGGGTCCCCGCGAAGGCCTCCCCACCCCTCCCCAGGCCTTCGCGGGGCCTCCGGAGGGCCTCCGGGGGTCCCGCGAAGGCCTCCCCACCCCTCCCGAGGCCTTCGCGGGGCCTCCGGAGGGCCTCCGGGGGTCCCGCGAAGGCCTCCCCACCCCTCCCCAGGTCTTTCACGGGGCCTCTGGAGGCCCCGTGTCGCGATTTTGGGGGGGCCTGGGGGGGCCCTCCCAAAACCGCGAATAACCGAAACCGCGAATGTCAAGTTCGCGAATGTGGAGGGACAACTGTACTTTACATTTCTCCGTATTGAATTTCATTTTGTTAGCTTTGGCCCAGCTCTCCAGTCTATCCAGGTCATTCTGAATTTTGATCCTGTCCTCTAGGGTATTAGCTACTCCTCCCAATTTGGTGTCATCTGCAAATTTGATAAGTATGCCCCTAATTCCCTCATCTAAGTCATTGATAAAGATGTTGAATAGCACTGGGCCCAGGACAGAACCCTGTGGCACCCCACTGGTCACATCTTTCCAAGACGAAGAGGAGCCACTGCTGAGCACCCTTTGGGTTCGGCCGGTCAACCAATTACAAATCCATTGAACAGTTAACTTGTCTAGCCCACATTCTACAAGCTTGTATGCAAGAATGTCATGGGGAACCTTGTCAAAGGCTTTACTGAAATCAAGGTATGCAATGTCCACAGCATTCCCTTCATCTACCAAGCTGGTAACTTTATCAAAAAAAGAGATCAGATTAGTCTGGCATGACTTGTTTCTCTGAAACCCATGTTGACTTTTTGTGATTATGGCATTGCCTTCTAAATGTTCACAGACTCTCTGTTTAATGATCTGTTCTAGAATCTTCCCTGGTATTGATGTCAGACTAACTGGACGATAATTGTTGGGATCCTCTTTTTTCCCCTTTTTGAAGATGGGAACAACGTTTGCCCTCCTCCAGTCTGCTGGGACTTCTCCTGTTCTCCAGGAGTTCTCAAAGATTATTGCCAATGGCTCTGAGATTATATTTGCCAGCTCTTTTAATACTCTTGGATGTAGTTCATCTGGTCCTGGAGAATTAAATTCATTTAGATTAAGAAGGTATTCCTGTACTACCTCTTTACTTATTTTGAGCTGGATTTCCCCTATTGTGTCCTCTGTTCCATTATCCTCAGGTTGGTACTCCTTTTCCTTTTCTGAAAACACTGAGGCAAAGAAGGTGTTGAGTAATTCCGCCTTTTCTCTGTCCCCTGTTAGCATTTTGCCATCTTCTCCACGTAGCGGCCCTATCATTTCCTTCTTCCTCCTTTTGCTGCGGACATACCCAAAAAAACCCTTTTTATTGTTCTTAACCTCCCTAGCAAGCCTGAGCTCATTCTGCGCTTTAGCTTTTCTGACTTTACTCCTACATGTGTTCGCTATCTGTTTGAATTCTTCTTTGGTGATTTCCCCCCTTTTCCATTTCCTATACATGTTCCGTTTAAAACTTAGCTCCATTGAAAGTTCTTTAGTCATCCATCCTGGTTTCTTGAGACACCTCCCATTTTTCTTCCTCAATGGTACTGTTTGAAATTGTGCCTTCAGTATCTCCCTTTTGAGAAAGTCCCATCCGTCTTGAGGTCTCTTCTCTTTTAGTATTCCTGACCATGGGATCATCTCAAGTATTTCCCTGAGTTTACTGAAATCAGCTCTCCTAAAGTCAAGAATACGTGTCTGACTATGACTGGCTTCTCCTTTCCATTGTATAACAAACTCCAGGAGAACATGATCACTCTCACCTAAGGATCCCACCACTTGCACCCCATTAACCAGGTCGTCTCTGTTGGTTAGGATCAGATCTAAAATAGCTGACCCCCTTGTTGCCTCTTCCACCTTTTGGACCATGAAATTGTCTTCCAGGCATGTAAGGAATTTGCTAGACCTTGTAGTTTTGGCTGAGTTAGATTGCCAGCAAATATCAGGATAGTTGAAGTCCCCCATCACTACTACATCTCTCCTTTCTGCATGTATGTTCATCTGTTCTAGAAAGGCAACATCCAATTCCTCCGTCTGATTTGGGGGTCTGTAGTAGAGTCCCACAATAACATCCCTGTTGTTTCCCTCCCCTTTAATTTTTATCCAGATGCTCTCCACCTGGCTTCCAGTATTGATGTCGTGGATCACTTCACTGGTGTAAATATCCCTGACATATAATGCTATTCCTCCTCCTTTCCTGTTTGGCCTGTTTCTCCTATAAAGGTTATACCCCTCTATTCCTACATTCCAATCATGAGACTCGTCCCACCAGGTTTCAGTAATGCCTATTATATCATATTTGTTTTGTAGTGCAAGGAGTTCAAGTTCATCTTGCTTATTTCCCATGCTCTGTGCATTAGTGTAGAGACATCTGAGACCATGTGTTCCCTTTACTTGCTCCCTGTGCAAGTTTTTTTGCTTCCCACTGTTGGGTCCTTGCGCTGTTTGCCTTGTTCCCTCTATGACAGTTTGACTATTTTCTCCAGCCCTTTTGCCTTCCAGAATACTGTCTCCCTCCCCCATTTGACTCAGTTTAAAGCCCTCCTGATCAAATTCTTGAGACTGTTGGCAAAAATGTTTCTTCCAACTGTTGTAAGATGCACCCCATCTCTTGCCAGAAGTCCCTCCGCATGGAAGCGCAGTCCATGATCCAAGAATCCAATTTGTTCTCGGCGACACCATCTACGGAGCCAGTTGTTTACGTCGGCTATTTTCCTCTCCCTTCTTGGACCATGCCCTTCAACTGGCAGAAGAGACGAGATGACCACCTGTGCGTTCATTTCTTTCAGCTTCCTCCCCAGGGCCTCATAATCTCTTCTGATCTTGGGAAAGCTGTGCCTTGCAGTATCATTGGTTCCCACATGGACCAAAAGGAAGGGGTAATGATCCGTAGGCTTGATGAGTCTTGTCAGCCTCTCGGTCACATCACAGATCTTTGCCCCAGAGAGACAACACACCTCCCGAGTCATCTTGTCAGGCCCACATACCACTGCTTCTGTACCCCTCAGCAAGGAGTCCCCCACTACCACCACACGCCTCCGCTGAGGCTTCGCAGCTGCTGTTCCTTGTGGTGGTCCTCTCAAGGTCCCCTGCTCTACCCCTGAAGTCTGTCCATGCTGTTCTTCCTCGTTGTCCTTGATAAGGGAAAGGGCTTCGAATCGATTCTGTAGCTGCAAGCTGCTGGAAGAATCCCTGGATTTTCTTGTTCTGTGTGTGACATTCCTCCAGCTGTCTACTTCCTGTGTCCGTGAAGTGGCCCTCTCCTCCACAGCCACTTCCTCTGTGCGGTCCCCATCCAAGACTGTTCGTTCTGTTCTGTCCAGGAAAACCTCTTGCTCACGAATCTGTTGAAGTGTAGCTACCCGTGTCTCCAGCTGCTGTACTTTCTCCTCCAAGAGGGCTACCAGCTTGCATTTGGTGCATGTGAAGTTCTCCACGTCTGTAGACAAGAATACAAACATCGCACAAGTGTTGCAAGTGACTGCTGCAGTCCCCTCAGTGTCCATGATGAGAGCTTTTAGGTAATCTAAGAACTCTTAGTTAACGCTGAGAATGCTAAGCTGTACTTTTAGGTCTGCTGTATTTTTGTTTGGTTACTGAAATTCAGCAACAAGCAGCCGTTAGGCGCGCGCCTCTGGCTCTTGAGGGTAAAAGGGCAAGGTCAGAAGTTCAAGCCCCTCAGCAACAAGCAGCCTCTCCCAACAGTTTTTTTTTTTTTAAATTAATCTCCCCAGTCAGAATGGCTGTCCAGAAGTTGCTTCCTTCTTCTCCCTGGCAGGAAACTGGCAGGAAACTTGCTGTCCAGAAGCTGCTCTCCTTCTCTCTGGCAGGAAACTGGCCTGGAAAGCCTCTGCAAGGACTTATATAGAGCTAGGCTCCCAGCTCCACCCCCTAATGACTCACAGGTGTGACTCACAGGTGTGACTCACAGGAAGGCTCTTGAGGGTAAAAGGGCAAGGTCAGAAGTTCAAGCCCCTCAGCAACAAGCAGCCTCTCCCAACAGTTTTAAAAAAAAAAAATCAATCTCCCCAGTCAGAATGGCTGTCCAGAAGTTGCTTCCTTCTTCTCCCTGGCAGGAAACTGGCAGGAAACTTGCTGTCCAGAAGCTGCTCTCCTTCTCTCTAGCAGGAAACTCGCCCTGGAGCCCTGGTTAAAGCCAGTACTGCAAGTCACCACATTGCAAGTTTGATTCCAGAGGGCTCCAAGGTTCACTCAGCCTTCCATCCTTTAGGTAAAATTAATACCCGACTTGTGGGGGCAGTTAGCTAATACACATTGGAAACTGCATTAAGCATTTAGCAGTTTCCAGTGTGTATTAGCTCTCTCTGGCTTTTCTTCGCAAACGAAGATTCAGGAAGGACTCATCCCGCGTTTTCTGCAAGCGCGCTGATGACTAAAAAGGCCAATCCAAGATAAACAAGTCCGGTTGCAGAAAGCACAGCAGAAGGTCTCCTTCAGTGATGTTTTTGGGTTGTGATTCTTTGGTCGTTCAGGATGCTGCCGAACAAGACTGTCATCTCCCGGGTCAGCCTCGAGCGACCAAAGTCCTGAACCGCCTGCATGCAGGGTTGGGGCTGACGTAACTCAGATGCACTCACAGTTTCTTTTCCACAAAACTACTTTTTGGCCCCAGTTTCATGAGCTGTGCACTTATATTGAGAAACGCCTTTGAGTCATTTGGATTATTCTGTACCTTTGGCTGGGAACTGAGGGTATTTCTTCTCTCTTGGTGTCATTTATGGTTCGGCTGGCTGAGGTTAGGAGCATGATTGCAAACTGTTTTGGACCAGCAGTATAATTTGTTTGGCTTGTTCTGTTTGTTTGTTTTTCTCCCTTCCCAAAAAGTTCCCAAACCTGATCTCATCTCCCAGCTGGAAGAAGGGCATGATCCATTTGTTCCAGACCCTGAGAAAGGCGAGAAATTAGAAGGTGACCTCTTTATTGTCTTGGAATTGTAGTGTAACTGGGGGAACACTGGTACAGGGGTGAGAGAGCACTTCTCAGTCCCCATTTTTTCCTCCCCAATATAGTTTTGTCACATCCTGCCCCCCAACACCCTCCCCCGGCCATTTTAAGCCCCAGAGAGGTCTTTCATTTCAATAGGAAGAAACCTGGAAATTGACTTCTGAATTACTTTCTGACTGCAAAATGGGTCTCTTCTGGGTCTAAACATCCCAAAGGGACCAAAAATATGGCAAAATTTAGCCTGTGTCCTGGGGTGGGGGGCAAGAAAATTAAGGGGTTTGGATGTGAAGCTGCACAGTGACTCACAGAGGGTACCCGAGTGTAGATCTGCCCCCTCCTAAAGCATATGGCTATGGATTGGTTTACAACAGGGGTGGGCAGCTAGCTAGCTGGTCAGGGGCCACATTGGAGACCACTGCTGCAGTCCCTCCCCGCAAATAAAAAAATCATATTCTTTTTGCTCCCAAATGTCTGCCCCACTGACCTCTAGGGTTTGTGGAGAGCAGTTTTGTCCTGTTTTTGGCACCCCCTGGGCCCTTTTAGGCCCATGAAGTGGGTCTTGTATACAGGAAGTGACCTTGAAGTCAATTCTGGTTCACTTCCTGTTTTTAAAAAGGTCTCGCCTGAGCCAATAGCAACAACAAAAACAACATTTTTAAAAATTTCTTATCTGCCTCTCCTCAAGGCAAGGTACAATATGAATTAAAATACAATATAAGCAATTCGATGATTCTATGATTCTATGATATAATTTAAAAGATAAAGCCATTTAAATACATAGGTTAAAACACATAGGATTAAAACAACCACTACACAATAAAATAATCCATAAACTTAAAACTCCATAAAATCCATAAACTCATGAATTTAAAATTCAAAATAGTAACACTTTTCAGACCAGGGTACAGTGGGCCATTGGTATCTGTTGGGGTTTGGTTCTAGGACACACGCACATACACACACACACACGAATACCAGAACGCCCATTATATACAATAGCATAGTAAAATGGTGTCCCTTATATAAAATGCCAAAATCAAGGTTTGATTTTGGGATTACAGTTGTCCCTTCACATTCGCTGGGATTTTGTTCCAAGACCCCCTGTGAATACCCAAATCCGTGAATACTGAAGTCCCATTATATGCAATGACATAGCAAAATGGTGTCCCTTATATAAGATGGCAAAATCAAGGTTTGCTTTTTGGATTATTGTTTTTTTAAGAATATTTGTCAAGACGTGAATACTTAAAACCATGAATGCCAAACCCGTGAATGTGGAGGGACAACTGTATTATATTTTTTTATATATTTTCATGGAATTAAAAATTTAAAACAATAAATAAAGAATAATAAAACAAAATCACTTCTCTGTAACCCCAAGGTCATTGATTAGAGCAAGTGTAGGGAACATGTGGGTCTCCAGATGATGTTGGACTACAGCTCCCAGCAGCCCTAAACAACATAGCCAGTGGTGAAGGATCCTGGAAGTTGTAGTCCTACATCTCACAATTCCCAACCCTGGCCTAAATTCAGTGCTAGACCCAACTGGAACAGAGCCATTGAATCAGCTATTGAATGGCAAATCAATGCTTATATAAATCTGAGTTGCTCAATAGGTTTACTCTGTTTGGGACCAGCAGTTGGATCTAGGGCTTAGTTTCTGAATTGCATTCCTAATCAGATTTCTTTCTTACAGAGCTCTGTAAAGACCCACAGGGAATGTCATTGGAACCAACCAAGCATAAAGTACTGAAAGAAGTGTCTAGCAATAAAAATCAGAAGATCTGTCCTGAGAAGGAATCCTCATACAAACGTTGGGAAAATGGAGAAAATTTCCCTCTTAGAGCAAGCCTTACTTCACATCAGAAAATCCACAAAGCAGTGAAATTACATCAGTGCCTTGACTGTGGAAAGAGCTACATACAGAGGTCAAACCTTATTTCTCATCGAAGAATTCACACAGGGGTGAAGCCCTATCAATGCTTTGAATGTGGAGAAAGCTTTACTTTGAGCAGACACCTTTCCTCCCACAAAAAAATCCACACAGATGAGGAACAACATAAATGTTTACAATGCGGAAAGAGATTCGCTAGTATCAGCACTTTTGCTGAACATCAAAGAATCCACACAGGGGAAAAATCATATAAATGCTTGGAGTGTGGAAAGAACTTTCATCAGAGCTCAACCCTCATTGGACACCAGAGGACCCACACAGGTGAGAAGCCGTATAAATGCCAGGAGTGTGGAAAGGGTTTCAATCAGAGCACAACCCTTACCGCACATAAAAGAATTCACACTGGTGAGAAACCATATAAATGCTTGCAGTGTGGGAAGAGCTTTGCTCTAAGCACGGGCCTGACTTCCCATCAAAGAAGCCACAGTGGAGAGAAATCCTTTACATGTTCAGAGTGCGGAATGAGCTTTACTTATAGGACAAACCTTACTGCTCACCAAAAAATCCACACAGGAGAGAAAGCTTACACATGCTCAGAGTGTGGAAAAAGTTTCAGTCGGAGCACAACCCTTACAGCACATAAAAGAACCCATACAGGGGAGAGACCATATAAGTGCTCGAAATGTGGGAAGAGTTTCAATTACAGCACCCACCTCACCAAGCATAAAAGAACTCACTAAGTGAAGTCGAAGGCTTTCATGGCCGGCATCCATAGATTTTCCTTGGTTTTTTTCCGGGCTGTGAGGCCGTGTTCTGGAAGAGTTTACTTCTGACGTTTCGCCTGCATCTGTGACTGGCATCTTCAGAGAATGGTTGGGTAGGAGTGTGTGTGGAGTTTATATACTGTGACCCCTGTTGGGGAGTATATGTAAATTTGTGTATTTGAATGGTTAGTTTCTGGGTGCAGAAATGTAAGGAGGATTAGTGTCTGTTTGGCTAATGGGAATGGGCCCAGATAATGGGTCATCAACCAACCATTAGCCAAACAGACACTAATCCTCCTTGCATTTCTACACCCAGAAACTAACCATTCACAGTATATAAAGTCCACACTCCTATCCAACCATTCTCTGAGGATGCCAGCCACAGATGCAGGTGAAATGTAAGAAGTAAACTCTTCGAGAACACGGTCTCACAGCCTGGAAAAAAAACAAGGAAAATCTATAGAACTCACTAAGTCTGAGAGTCCCTAGAAGTGGCTGGAACATGGAAGACACTTCAGTAGCAGCACCAACCTTCTGTCATCAAAAACCCATTTGAGAATTCCTGTCTGGAGACAGGCCAAGATTTTGGGCCTGGGTTTCACTGGCAATCATCTCAAGATACTGTAACTCAGAGACTTTGCACAAAGGAAGTGATAACAGCAATATTTAGGTTGTCACTAATTGTTTCTCAGGTATTGCTGAAGTTCGTTAGAAGCTGCTTTTCATTACTGTACAAGCTATTTTCCAAAGTATAGTTAGATACAATCACATCTCCAGTTGAAACCAGCTGGTGGCGTCCAGGTCAAAGCTGCTGTGAAACTGCTCCAAGGTTTTTTTGACTTTATAGTCCCTATCCTAATTTTTGAGGCTGAGGTTCAGCACCTTGGATAGTCTTAAACTCTGGAATAAAACCAAGAGCAAATTCACTGCATCCCTAACATGGGAACCACCCAGCATTCCTGTTCAAAAATATGAGTTTGAAAATATGAGAGACAAACCAACGTGTCTTCAGTTTACACTGAATGGTGCTCCAGTCATTAGAATAGGAAAACCATGCAGTGATTTAATATCACATATATTGTGTTTTTTCTTCCAAAAATCCAATGAAAGGATGCCATTCTGCTACCAGTTGCTGTCTCTCTTAGTCCCACAGTTTAATCTGTCTCATCTCTTAGTCCCACAGTATTTTTTTTTTTAAATACAGAACAATTTCTGGCCATACCTTGTTTTTATTTTTGTTTCCAAAATGCAGCTCAAAAAACGAAGGGATGTTTAAGACTTAACTTGCTAAAACAACAGGAAACAAACAAATAAAACAAGGAGATAGAGAGAGAGAGAGAAGAGAACAAATAATGGTGGAACAAATATTAGAAGATACAATAAATCATTTAATAACCAGTCGTTCAAATTTAAAAACTACACAGTCCATACTTATAAATGCCAATATGGGAGAAGATCAACAGCCAGAGGAAAGCGAATGGGCAAAGGTCTTGGAAAGCCTTCATTCAAACAGAGGTCAGACTTGTTTTGACCAGTTGTCCTCATCAGTGGCCAGTGAAGCTTTTATTTGCCTTTGGCAATTGATTTGTGCCTTGTGAGCCTTTTTCTATGTTGCCATGGCTAAGTTTGGACTGTGTAGTTCAAAATTTGAACAATTGATTATTTAATCAATTAATTAGATCTGTTAGTATTTGTTATCCACACACACAATATTTATATCCTCTCTTTTTTTCCAAAATACAACCATCAAGCCTCCCAGTCTGGATCAGGACCACAGTGTTGGGAGATTGGAGCCTCTCCTCTCCTCCCCTCCTTCAGTTTCCTGTCTGAAGCTTTCTCTTTTCCTACGGACCTTCAGACAAACATTGTTAGCTTCTTTTTACACGCATCTTATTCGTGTACGGAAAGCTCTAATTTATCTGGTTTCAGCTTAGTGGCCTCTGTTTTGCTATTCTGCTGTGATTTTAATCTGGTTTCAGTTAGCAGTCTCCATTTTGTGATTCTGCTGTGTTTGGTTTTTTTTTTAATGAATATGTTGTAGTTCTATTGTTGTCAGCTGATGACAAGTAAGACCAAAAAGTTTCCAATAAATAATCTGCTATGATGCACACCCACTTGTGTTTTCTGTGATTGTTTTATTTATTTATTTATTTATACCCCACTCTTCAGCCACAAGGCTATCAGAGCGGCTTACAAATTGTTTTAAGCAATAGCTATTTACACATCTACACTGCATTAAACAGTTTCCAATGTGTGTTAGCTAATTGCCCCCCACAAGCTGGGTACTCAATTTACCGACCTACGAAAGGATGGAAGGCTGAGTGAACCTTGGAGCCGGCTGGAATCGAACTTGCGACGTGGTGGCTTGCAGTACTGGCATTTAACCACTGCGCCACCAAGGCTCCTTTATTGTTGCCAAATAGCCACTTTGTTGCCAAATAGCCACTTTGGATGATGGGTTATCTTTGAGAATCGCAAGCCTATCCCACCTGTGTAGGCCTCTGAGAGGGAATTGTTGTCATGGAGCTCAAGGGTGGACACATTTGTGAGGATCACCACTCATTGGGCACAGGCAGCCAAGCCAATGCTGAGAAATGCTGGGAGCTACAGTCAAAAACATCACTTCCCCTGAAGACGCAGGTTTACAGTTTGAGTCTTCCTTATCCAAAATGCTTGGGACCAAAAGTGTTCTATATTTCAGATTTTGGAAAATAGTCAAACCCCCATATTTGTGGGGATTCAGTTCCCTGACTTACTGCAGATACCAGAAACTGCAGATAACAGCGAAAAATAGTGGCCTTCCAATAAACATACCATAGAGTTGAATTGAAGGACCTAGAAGATGTCTAGAGAGGGTGTCTGTAGGCATTTTCTATGATGACTCTATGGTATGTGTCCCTGTTTTGTGTTCCACTCTTTTCATTGTTATAAATTTTCCAATAATAATTTCCACATACAGTTTTGAATATAACATTTAAACCAAACGTGCCAGACTAGATAATGTAATTTAGAGTATGGTAAAAATTTTCTGGAAAATCTTCCATTTCTATTTACACCACTGATGTTCTGCCTTTGCATATGGGAGGCTTCAAACAAAATCCAGGGTCCCAAATGTACTGCGGAAAGGTTTAAATCAGGAGTGGGGAACATGGGCAGTCCTCAAAATTGATGATAGACTACAATTCCAGTCAGCACAGCTCACTATCCATTTATTCCAAAAACAAAATATGGTGATAGTCCTCAGCCCAAGCAGAAAGAACCAAATACACGCCAGTTGTCTTGATTTGGAAAGGACAGTCCTGATTAATCCCTCTTGTCATCTCATTTTTTTCCAGTTGCTTTTCAAATGTCCCAGTTTCTCACTCCTCCTCCTCTGTGTTCAATAACATAACACATTTCTCCAGAAATGTTACAGAAAACTGTTTTCCTCCTTTGAACGCTTCCATGGTCTTATTGCTTTTTGCCTACTGAACATGTGACTGAAGCGGTAATAGCAAATGCGTTAGGCAATGGGCTTGAGGTGGAAGGATCCTTCTAAAGCTTTTTGGAAAAGGCTAGACGGCTCCACTGATGTGCAGTGGGGACAGCTGCCTCCCCCCCAACTGAATGCTGAGCAGACCACAAGCCCTTTCTTAAGCCCATTGCTTTACATGTTTGCTGAAAATTTAATTTTTTTTACCTAATTTTGTGCACGTCTTCTTGATTTTCTAGTTTTGAAACTCCACCCACTCCACACCCACCACCTCCTTTTTTTCTGTTAAAGTTGGCTCCCAAAATTGAGATTTGACTGGAAACTTGACTTGAAAGTATCTTGCAAGGATTTGAGACTCGACTTGAGACTTGAAGGTAGAGATTTGAAACTTGACTTGAGACGTGGAGTAGAAGACTTCAATACATCATTGAGGGGAACTCTGTTACAATGGGCCCTCGGTATTTGCTGGGGTTTGGTTCCAGGACCCCCGTGGATAGCAAATTCCATGGATGCTCAAGTCCAATTATGTATAATGGTGTTGTAAAATGGCATCCCTTATATAAAGTGGTGAACAGCAAAGTTTGCTTTTTGGAATCCCAAATTTGTTTCTAACAAATACATTTATCAGTTTAAAACACACACACGTTAATGCCAGCATACAATATCACAAAAATATTTATCAGCAATGCTTCCTTTAAATCAAGGGTGGGAATCATGAAGCCCTCCAGATGTTAGAAAGCAACTCCCTTGTGTGGGCTAAAGCTGCTGGGAATTGCAATCCAAGTTCTGGGACGCCACACAATTCCCATCCCTGTCTTCAACGAATCCCATCTTATTGTTGTCAGGGCTGCAACATCTGGCCAATACAATTGGCTACATTAAAAATGCACTCTTGGCTCATTGGATGTCAGACCTTTAAAGCAGGGTGGGCTATATATGGCCCCTGGTGGTTCACCCCCCACTGAACTTCAGAGGCACGTGGGGAGCGGTGCATCTTTGCTTTGAAACAAAACACACATGGAGCATATGCCTTGTTTTTAAGAATGCTACTAATAGCACATTTCCAAGCCAAAGTTCACCTTTCCCCCTGCCACTACCCTCTCTCAGCCTCAGAGGAAGGCAAAGGCAAACCCCCCTCTGAATAAACCTGGCCAAGAAACCCCCCTGGTAGATTCACCTTCAAGTCGTCATAAGCTGGAAACAACTTGAAGGTACACAATGAAACAACCTGCCATTGTGAGTATAGGCAGGTTAGGTGTAGTTCTTGGAAAGTACTATACAGTAATAGGCCAATGAGGGGTGCCTTGTTTGTGAGAAGTTGCCCACCTCTAGTTTAGGAAATGAAGGTGGGAAAGTACACTGTTGTGATCACTCCTTGATCGGATCATGGGCTCTTGGCAGTAGAGTTCAGTATAGGTCAGGTTTACCCCAAAGGGAGACCTCTCTGGAAGTTGCGTCCTAAATTTTTCGAAGATGTGGCATGCAAAGAGCGTATCGCCTCAGCACTAGCCCACAGCCTAACTCTTGCTGACATATACAGGGATGATTTGTACAGGTGGTGGGAATGTGTAAAGCGCGTGGTTCAGGCCACTAGCCGGGCTTACGAGACCAATGTTAATGATTTATCATTTTTTGAAGTGTCATTATCGAGTGAACCAAGGTGTTCCTTTTTCAGAATAAGAGCTTACCTGGGCAAAGGGAGTGATAGCAAGATTTCGCCAAAAGCAAAGACAAAATAGAAAGAGAAGTAAAAATTTCAGGACTCAAGGTGGTGTAGTCAACATGGATGAGTGGGCAGGTGCCCAGAGTCCAAAGGCTTCTATCGAATTAAATGGCTTGAGGGCCTCTGACCCTATTGCATTTAGACCAAGTGAGATGCTGGATATCATGGAGGGATATTACAGGCAGATACATGCTCAGAAGAACATAGATATAGAAGAGATTAAGTTTTTTTCCCAAGTTTTTTCAGAAGACCAGATGGACACCCTCTATAAGGATTGGAGTCCAGAGGACAAGAAGAGGTTGGTCTCTCCTATAGAAGAGCAAGAAGTTCATAAGGTCATAGTTCAAGGGAAGGGTAAGTCAGCCCCTGGCCCAGATGGCCTCAGTTGGAATTTTTATAAAGTTTACAGGAAGTGGATCGTTCCCCCTTTAACCACTTTGTTTAATTTTTTGTGGGATAATAATGAGCTCCCTGAGACGTTTTATCAGGGGATCCTAATTTTTTCCCCAAAGGAGGGTGATCCTACCCTCCCAAAAAAAACTGGCGCTCCATAGTTCTGACCAACATAGACTACTGCATGTTGGCAAAAATACTGAACAATCGGCTGGCTAAGGTGGCTGATAAGATCATGATGGAAGGGCAGTCCAGTGCTGTGCCGGGTAGGACTATGGTAGACTCTCTCTGTTTGTTTCGGGAAGTGTTCCGACTCAGCAAGGAGGGAGCTTGGACTGGTCAAATCCTACAGGTCAACCAGATGAAAGCTTTTGACAATGTAGATCATACGTTCCTATGGGAAGCCCTCAAGTGGAAGGGAGTGCCAAATAGATTTTTTGCTTTAGTTAAATTGTTTTATAGGGATGCAGAGGTGGTTTTGCAAGTCAATGGTCATAGAGGAAAGAGGATTAAGTTAAATTCTGGGGTGAGGCAAGGTTGTCCCCTAAGCCCTCTCTTGTATGTTATTGCTTTGGATGCTATCCTGTGTAAGATTAGTTTAGACAAGAGGATCTCGGGGATCCAGATCCCACATCTGTTGGACAGTTCATGGTTGGTTCGATATGAATCTGTTAAATTTGTTGCCCATGCTGATGATGTGTCCCTCTTGGTTAAGGACAGGTTGGAAGTTAGAAAGATTAAAGATGCTTTTGAGGCCTACGGTCAAATTTCTGGTTCTCGATTTAACACAGAAAAGAGTTTTTTGATCAGGATTTTTGCTGCGGAGGACAAGATGGCAGCTGTTCCTCTAAAGGACGTGGTTGAAGGAAAGGAACGGTGTCAAGCAGACCAGGAGGCAAAGACAAATAGGGTGAAGATCCTGGGGCTGAATTTCATAGTGGCTCCTGAGGGATGGGAAAATAATTGGCATCGCTGGTTGGAAAAAGTGAAGGAGAGGGTGGCCCTCTGGCAGAGATGGAAGCTGACCATTTATCAGAGAGCCGCTTTTGTAAATACCTACCTGCTTCCGGTGGCAGCCAACTTGGCATCCGTTTTCCCGCCTCCGGATTCAGTGATTAAAAAAGCTGATCGAGTTCTCTTCAAGTTCCTTTGGGGAATGGCCACGTTCCCCCTGGCAAGGGCAGTGGCTTATGGGCAGGTAGAACAAGGGGGCCTGGACTTCCCAGCCCTGGGACCTAAGTTCATCGTCATCTTTTCTGCTCAAAATTTTGGGAAAGTTTCTCTGTTGCAAAAGGGTCAGATTCAACCTCAGGCTTGGCTAGTTTTGTTTTGTGAGTGCTGGATGGGGACTAGATGGGGAAAGACTTGGTGGCAGGAAGGCTCATTAAGTTTTAGGTTTTCTTTGCCTGAAAAATTGAAAGCACTAGATTATTTGAGAGACTTTGTTTTTTACATAAAGAAATAGAAAATTCATGCTGAGGAGTTGAAGGGGGAAGACAGACCAGGTCAGAGCAACAAGAGAAGTTTGTACAGGAAAATAGTGGAGGAGATTTATGTTAACCCGTTTTTGCAAAAGCGTCAGGCCAAACTAGATTTATCAGAGTACCTAAATCACCAGACTAACCCAATTGAGTATTTCATGGACAAAAGGGTCCCCAAAAAGTTGTGGGACTTGAGGTGGAGGCTCTACCATCAGGTTCTTAATCTAAGGGGAAGGAGACCGTGGACCACAGAGAATGAGGAGACTTGTCCTCGTCTGAAATGTAAAAAGGCTGAGATTTGGAGTGGCATGGCACAAAAGGAGATGATCAGACATTTTCCCCAGGACTGCCTTGAGTGCCCGGGAAACATGGGAGGAGGTGGCCCGGGTCCTGGATTGGCCAGATTTGGCACAACAGGCTTGGGAGACAGTGCTTTCAGGGACCGAACCTCCGGAGGGTGTCAGGGGACCCAGAAAGTCAGTGGGCCAAAAGAGGAAGAAGGAGGAGTCTGGTTCCCCAGCTGTGAGTTTTTGGACAATTCACTGGTTCACGGTGCACCTGGTAAACCTCTATGTGATGTTGGGGTTATTTTTCCAAAGACAAAGGGAGGTAGAGTCAAAATCTGCAAGATGTAAAAGGCACTGCTTATTATGTGAAGAATGTAATTGAAAATTTAGCTCTGAGTGAAAAAGAGAAATTGCCAAACCATCATTGGAAAAAGTTTTGGCTGTGGTTTAGTGAGACAACCCCAGCAATAACTTAAAAGGATATATTTAAATAAATATTTTATTATTATTATTGTATTTTTGTATTATTTTATATTATTATTTATATTAATCTTTTATTGATTTTTTTTTCTTTTCCAACTAGGTATAATTGTAATGTATAAATATAATGTTCATTGGAAAAGGAAAAAGAGTGATTATAGTGTGTTTAGATTAAGAGGGGATGGTGGTGTTCATCCTGTGGTGCAGGCTGGTAAAGAACTTGCGTTTTCTTCAGGTTGACTTCCAGCCCAAAGAGCTCTGCAGCTGTTGCGAAGCAGGATGTTAGGCGCTGCAGAGCTGCTTCTGTGTGGGCAACAAGGGCAGCATCATCTGCAAAGAGCAGCTCACGGACTAGATAGTTTAGAGTCTTAGTGCGAGCCCTGAGACGGCTTAAGTTAAACAAGCTACCGTCAGTACGGTAACGTATATAGATGCCGTCATCCTCTTCGAGCTCTGCCGTAGCCCTTTGGAGCATCATGCTGAAGAAGATTGTAAATAAAGTTGGCGCAAGAACACAACGTTGCTTCACTCCATTAGTTATTAGAAAGGGCTCTGAAAGAGCACCATCCCCACATTGCTGTCAGCAATTCTGTGCTTAAGTCCATTCAGCAGTTCACCTACCTGGGAAGCATCATCTCCTCAGATGCCAAGATTGACAAAGAGATCGATCACAGATTAGCAAAGGCACATAGCGCATTTGGAAGACTTTACAAAAGAGTCTGGAGTAATAAACACCTGAGGCGAAACACAAAAATCAGTGTGTATAGAGCCATTGTACTGTCTATCCTCCTTTATGGGTCTGAAACATGGGTCACCTATCGCCACCACTTACGACTCCTTGAACACTTCCACCAGCGCTGTTTACGCACAATCCTAAATATACACTGGACTGACTATGTGACGAATGTTGCTGTCCTTGAGCAAGCAGGGATCACCAACATTGAGGCCATGATATTGAGAACACAGCTACGCTGGGCAGGGCATGTGTCTAGGATGGAGGACCATCGCCTCCCCAAAATAGTACTCTACGGTGAACTCGCCACAGGTCAGCGTAAGAGGGGCGCTCCAAAAAAGCGATACAAGGACTCCCTGAAACATCTCAGGCTTGGCCAAATTGATCACCAACAATGGTCCACCCTGGCCTCACATCGGGAGGCATGGAGACACACTATCCACAATGCTCCAGCCTTATTTGAGAACTCACGACGAACAAGTCTTGAAGAGAAACGGCAACGCAGAAAGAATCACAACCCGGTAACATCACCCGAGGAAACCTTCTGCTGTGCTTTCTGCAATTGGGCTTGTCTATCTCAGATTGGCCTTTTTAGTCATCAGCGCGCTTGCATAAAACGCGGGATGAGTCCTTCCTGAATCTTCGGGTGCGGCTATACGATCATAAAAAAATCTGTATGGGGGGCAAAAAATACGAACAGCCTGTCATTCGTATGCATACGAACCGGCTATACGATTTTTAAGCCCCCTAAGCTCCGTATGACTCCCTCTTCCCGAAGCTGGCTGGAGTGAGCAAGCCAAGCGGCAGTTTTAAATCTCCCACCGCTTTTTTTTTTTAAAGGTTCCTGGTTTGCGGACAGTCGGTTTTCCGTATTTACAATATAAAATAAAAATAAATAAACATATACATTCACGGACTTACCGGACTCTCGCTAGCCGGGAAACCAACATGGCGGCCGCTCCCAATTCCCCTCCGTGCTAGCCCCGCCCCCTCTACACAGCCAGCCAATCAGATTACCCTACCTGTTTGTATGTGTGCAAATGGACCGTACAGACCCGTCAGCCATCCGAACAGCGTACGGATTTCTCTTCGCAATCCGCTTTCCCTCCCGAATGCCACGTATGCGTATTTCAGGGTGGAAAGCCGCCCCCCCCTCTTTTGCATTCATGTGCATCCGAACGGCCGTTTGTACCGAAGCGCGAACTTCCGCATGCTGTACGTATTATTTAAATCGTGTAGACGGGACCTTCGTTTGTGAAGAAAAGCCAGAGAGAGAGAGAGAGAGAGAGATTAAGAGGAAAATGTATTAGTGTTAGGATAGATAGTTTTATTGTTGTATTAGTAAGAAAAGAGGAAAATAATAATTATTATTTGCGGTCAGGTGTATTTTTCAGTAGAATGGTCTTATTCCAATAAAAATATCCCTAATCCTCAAAAGTTTTTTCCCTTTTTAAAGATAGTGAGTCTAGACCCAGCTAAGGTCTCTTTCACACTTTTGTAGTGCTTTGGCATCACTTTAACTGCCATGGGTCCATCCTATGGATTCCTGGGATTTGTCATTTGGTGAGGCACTAGAGCTGTCTGGCAAAGAATTCAAAGTGCCTCAAGAAACTATGGGCTCGGCTATACTGGCCGCTTAAATCCAGAGCCAGTTTAGAGCATTATATATTTCTGAGCCCCAGATCGACCACAATGGCAGCCATACGCACCAAGCTGAATCTTGTGTTCATTGTCCACATGGGCCATCTGGGCCGACACCGCATCAATCCCGCTGGTACATCCCGTTTTTGGAGCTGCCACTTTGTCAGGCAAGCAGCTCCCTGCAAGAGCCTGGCCAGCGGCGTAACTTCTGAGGTCAGAACAGGGCACCCAGATATGTGATCAACAAGGAGGGTATTGCTCTACTTGCTCAGCGCAAGGTAAGGGAGATGGCAAGGCATTTGTGTGTGGACAACCAGATTGCACTGAATCAAACCCAATCCAGAGTTTCTGGGAAACCTGTTTCCCCCAACTTTGCTTAGTGTGCAGCAGTCAGGTTAAGAGCAAAAAAAAAATGCAGCTCCACCCTGGAAGTAGCTGTATGCCATCTGGACTGCTAGCACCAGATTCGGGGTGATTCTGCATTTTATTTTATTTTTGCCAGTGTAGATCAGCCCTATAAATCCTAGGATTGGATCAGATGCAAACATGGCAATTACTCTGTTATCAAAGTACGATAATAGTGCAGTGTGAAAGAGACCAAAGTTATTACTCCCCACTTTAAAATTAATGTGGTAAGTTCACTATAATTTCCTTGGCATGATGCTGATTTCTGGGAGAGCAAAATGCAGCTTACCGAAGTCTGGAGCAAACTCACTACAAGGCCTTAATGCAAAGAGAAAATGGCAGGTACTCACTCAGAAGGGGGTGTTGTCCTTTCTCTCATCTTTCCTAACATGCAGGCCTAAATTCAACTGGTAGTTCCAACCAGAGTGGGGAGGGGGAGCAAAAATTGGGAAGCATTCAGTGAAATCCACAAAAGAAACAAGAACTACCGGTATGTGTCAAGATACTCAAAGAACAGGTTTTTTATTACTTGAAAACAGTGGGTTTGAGCCTATAGATGTTTTTCAGAAGAGAGGGCTACTTAGAAGTGAAACTTCACACATTTCGGAGCCAGTAACTCCAAAATAGTTATTGTGAGGGACCATCACCCAATAGGAGTTGCCCTCCTCAGAAATTTCTAAGCCAGGAAACCCCAAAACCATTTCCAGAACAATCCCTGTATCCACGGGGGATAAATTCCCGGACTTACTGCAGATACTAGAAATTGCAGGTAAATGCGAACCCTATTAAAATAAATGATGTCCGGCCCAATCATACCATAGAGTCACCCTGGAGGACCTATAAGATGCTTAGAGATAACACCTCTCTAGGTATCTTCTAGATCCTCCAGTGTGACTCAATGGTCAGTTTCTAGCAGAAGCATACCATAGAGTTCCGCTGAAGGACCTAGAAAATGCCTAGAGTGGCCATTTTTTTCCAGACAGGGCTAAGTGAATCCAGTTACTGGTCCTGTGGATACGAGAGTCATAGTGTACTGATTTTGTTTCTCAGTGACCCTCTCAAGAAGGCCTTGAGAAGCATCAGGTTTTTCAGCTGATAAAAAGAGCATCTTAACATCATGAGACGTGTCCTTTGTTTCTCTCGTTAGCCTCATTAGACCCCATCAAGTCAATGGGCACTTGGGAAGCTAACACATATGCAAGTTCTTTCCTTTCCATGAGCCTACTCTAGTTGGGATTAGTGATTCTTCTCTTCTCTCCTACTCTTCACACGCATTTCTGTTATATAAAAGCAAATAGTGAACCTTCCCTCTTTATCACTAGATAACTACTTTAACTACAGTAGGACCCCCATATGCACTGGGGATTGGTTCTGGGGGGTGGCACGGATACTGAAAACCATGGATAACAATGAATGCCATTGAAAATAAAGGCACTTCCGGTTTACAATAACAAAGCCTTGGAGGACCTAGAAAATGGCTAGAGGATGCATTTTCTAGGAAGAGTCTATCGTAGGTGTGCTGTTTTGTGTCCCGCGGATAACTGAATCAGTGGATAATGAACCAGTGGATACAGGGGGTCCTACCGTATATGCAAATGTACACATGACTGAACCATTTAAATTGATGTGATGCATCTACACAGACTTCTTTTAAGTGAACAAAAGCCCTACTCTTCCCACTTGCTAATCCATAAACCAGGGGTGGCCAATCACGGACCACATGTGGCCCCTAGGGGTCAAACCTTTTTTGCTCCAAAATGCCCTCTAGGAGTGTGGAGGCATTTCCTCCATGTTGCCTCCCCCCCCCCCAAACAATATAGGGCCTGGAGAAATATTTTTTAAAACAGGAAGTGACTTCTGCTCATTTCCTATTGTTAAAAAAAGGCCTCTCCTTGGCCTAAAATGACCCAGGAAGGCCCCCAAAATAGGGTGAAAATGCCTCCCATGCTCCATAGAGGGCACTTTGGAGAAAAAAAGTTGATTTTTTTTGCAGAGGGTATGGCCCTCCAAAGTCTCCCAGGGCACCAACACAGCCCTCTAGCTGTCCAGTTGCTCACCCCTGCCATAAAATGATACATTTTCAATTTTTCTACATGAATCCATATTGCACAGGTAGGACTTGTGTGGTTCTCTAAATGTTGAGGGACTGCAACTCCCTCAGTTCTAGCCAGCACAACTAGTGGTGATGGAATTATGGGAGCTGCAATCCAACAGCATGGGGATGGCCACGGGGACTAGAGCTGGCCAGTTCAAGAGCACAGGACCAATGGCCAAACATCTGTGGCGCCCTCAAGGTATGTTCCACTAAAACACTCATCATCCCCATCACTGGCCAGGATGGCAAGGTCCAAAGGGAGTTGGAGTCCAAAACATTTGAAGGCAGCAGGTTGGGGAAGGTGTTTTTATGGATGTGGATTCTTTCAATCACAACCAGAACCACATATAGATATGTGTGCATGTATCTGTATCAGGGTGAGGTCTTGCAGAGCTCCAGATGTTGTCAGATTACAAATCCCAGCAGCCCTAAGCAGCACAGTCATTGGTAAGGAATGCTGGGAACTGTAGTCTAGTGTCATCTGTAGAGCTACATAATCCCATTGATGTAGATCAAGGTGGGTGAAGTGTAGCCTGTAGATGAATTAGAGTTGCCCTGTCTTGGAAACTCTATGAAGTTAAATTCTGTTAACTTCTCTCTAGCAGGCCCCTGAATCCCCAGCAGTTCCATCAAGCCCCCCAATTTTAAAAAACTGGCCTGATTTTCAGACAATTTTTGCCTCCAAAACACACAGAAAGACTCCGCAAACACAAAAAAATACATCATAATACCCCACCCTGGGAGGCATCCAGAATCCCGTACTACCTTTCAAATACCACCATTTTCCTTGATAGTCCCTCTCAAAATAGCAACAGGAAGTGTTAAGATATCACTTTCTGTCACCATTTTGAGAGGAACTACAGAGTAAAACAGGCATTTGGGCTTGCTGTAGTGAGTACAGTCCACAGGGGAGAGTCTGGAGAAAATTAGCCCCCAGCCCCAATGTAATTGGCCACCCCTGATATACATAGATATGTGTGAGACTCCTGTTTTTCTTCTTCCTGTGAAATTTATTTATTTATTTAGGTATTTATACCCCACTCTTCAGCCATGAAGGCTCTCAGAGCGGCTTACAAATTGTTAAGCAATAGCAGCTACACATCTACTCCGCTTTTATAGTGCATTAGGCACTCTCCAAGTGGTTTCCAATGTGCGTTAGCTATGAAATGCAATGGATGCTCTGGTATGGCTTCTCTCCAGTACAGATTCTTCTCTGTATGTGTGTCTCGTAGGAAACTAATTCAAGCAAAAGCTTTCCACAGCACCATATCTTCCCGTCGGCAGCTTCTCAGCACTGTGATTCCTCCGGTGCCGTATCAAGTGTGACTTGCTGATAAAGCCCTTCTCGCACACCACACATTTGTAGGGCTTCTCCCCCGTGTGGGTCCGGCCATGGGCAAGAAGGTTAGAGGTGCTGCTGAAGCTCTTCCCACAGGCGCAGCACTTGTAGGGCTTCTCCCCTGTGTGAGTTCTCTCATGGAGGATCAGGTGGGAGCTCTGGATGAAGGTCTTCCCACAGTACGAGCACTCGTAGGGTTTCTCTCCTGTATGGGTCCTCTCGTGTGTCACAAGGTGAGACCTGCGGCTGAAAGTCTTCCCACAATAGGAGCACTGGTATGGCTTCCCCCTCACATGCCTCAAGAGGTGGCGCTCCTGGCAGCCCAAACCTGTCTCCTCCTCACCTTGGTAAGTGAGTTCCTGGATTTCCACCTCTTCGTATTTTACAAGGCCAGAATCCTGTTCAAATCTTTCCCCCAGTTTGCCACATATTCCTTGTGGTGGTAGTGTGGCTTCTCCAAGACATTTCTCACTGGCCGCACATGGGATCGATTCCCCTGCCCGGTCCCTCAGGTGTCCTCCTTGTTGCCTCTTCAGTTCACTGCAATCCTCAGTAGCATCCCCCTCTTTATGAGTCTTGGAAACTCTTTCTTGGGAGGGTCCCACAGGCTCAAGTCTTTCGAGTGAGCTGCTTTCCTCCTCACCCTTTTCCCCTTGCACATGATCTGTCAAAATGGGGAAAACAAGCAAATGTATTTATTTAAATCCTGCTCTCTAGCTAAAGATTTCAGGGTGGTGTACAATAAAAACAACCTGACTAATTTCAAACAGTATAAACCATTAACATTATTTTAACAGGCAATGGCAAGCCCCCTCTGAACAAATCTTGCCAAGAAAACCCTGCGATACATTTGCCTTAAGGTCGCCATAAGCAGGAAATGACTTGAAGGCATACGACAACATATTAAACCAGTCTCTGCACCAGAGGATAAACGGATACAAATCAGACATTTGTAAGGGGAATACACAAAAAAGAGTTGCAGAACACTTCAGTCTTCCTGGGTATTCCATCTCTGACCTCAGGACAACTGAACTTGAACAAAAAACTACTCTACAAGCAGGACCGGTTTAAGGAATTTTGGGGCCCCCTGCAATGCTTTACTTTGGGGCCCCCCATATGTTTATCTCAGATCAATGTAACCTAACCTATTCACCGTACAGGATGTTCAGATTATAGTAGGACCCCCGTATCCCTGGATTCATTATCCATGGGACACAAAATAGCACACCTACCATAGAGTCTTCCTAGAAAATGTGTCTTCCCTAGCCCTTTTCTAGGCCTTCCAAGGCAACTCTATGGTATTTTAAACCAGAAATCCCATTATTTTCATATTAAGGAGGCCAACACGGGGCCCTCTCTTGACCTCGGGGCCCCCTCTTGACCTCGGGGCCCCCTGCCAATGCTGATTTGGCAGACAGGTTAAACCGGCCCTGTCTACAAGGGAAGAGTGGAAAGAGAAACAGCTGAATAGGAATTTATCCACACATTCCAGTCCATCCACCATGGGTTGAATAGAGACAATGGTTTCCTAGCACACTATGCAAATCATACTAGTTTACACCCTAGTCTCATGAGTGTGCTCTTGGACCAGCATCACAATACAGTTGTCCCTCCACATTCGCGAACTTGACATTCGCGGTTTCGGTTATTCGCGGTTTTGGGAGGGCCCCCCCGGGCCCCCCCAAAACCGCGACACGGGGCCTCCAGAGGCCCCGTGAAAGACATAGAGGGAGCGGGGAAGCCCAGGGACGCGGTGGGGAGGGCTGGGGAGGCGATCCTGGGGCCTCCGGAGACGCTCCGGAGGCCCCAGGAAGGCCTGGGGACGTGGTGGGGAGGGCTGGGGAGGCGATCCTGGGGCCTCCGGAGCATCTCCGGAGGCCCCAGGAAGGCCTGGGGACGCGGTGGGGAGGGCTGGGGAGGCGATCCTGGGGCCTCCGGAGATGCTCCGGAGGCCCCAGGAAGGCCTGGGGACGGGGTGGGGAGGGCTGGGGAGGCGATCCTGGGGCCTCCGGAGCATCTCCGGAGGCCCCAGAAAGGCCTGGGGACGGGGTGGGGAGGGCTGGGGAGGCAATCCTGGGGCCTCCGGAGACGCTCCGGAGGCCCCAGGAAGGCCTGGGGACGGGGTGGGGAGGGCTGGGGAGGCGATCCTGGGGCCTCCGGAGACGCTCCGGAGGCCCCAGGAAGGCCTGGGGACGGGGTGGGGAGGGCTGGGGAGGCGATCCTGGGGCCTCTGGAGCATCTCCGGAGGCCCCAGAAAGGCCTGGGGACGGGGTGGGGAGGGCTGGGGAGGCGATCCTGGGGCCTCCGGAGACGCTCCGGAGGCCCCAGGAAGGCCTGGGGACGGGGTGGGGAGGGCTGGGGAGGCGATCCTGGGGCCTCCGGAGCATCTCCGGAGGCCCCAGGAAGACCTGGGGACGGGGTGGGGAGGGCTGGGGAGGCGATCCTGGGGCCTCCGGAGACGCTCCGGAGGCCCCAGGAAGGCCTGGGGACGGGGTGGGGAGGGCTGGGGAGGCGATCCTGGGGCCTCCGGAGATGCTCCGGAGGCCCCAGGAAGGCCTGGGGACGCGGTGGGGAGGCCCCAGGAAGGCCTGGGGACGCGGTGGGGAGGGCTGGGGAGGCGATCCTGGGGCCTCCGGAGCATCTCTGGAGGCCCCAGAAAGGCCTGGGGATGGGGTGGGGAGGACTGGGGAGGCGATCCTGGGGCCTCCGGAGACGCTCCGGAGGCCCCAGGAAGGCCTGGGGACGGGGTGGGGAGGGCTGGGGAGGCGATCCTGGGGCCTCTGGAGCATCTCCGGAGGCCCCAGAAAGGCCTGGGGACGGGGTGGGGAGGGCTGGGGAGGCGATCCTGGGGCCTCCGGAGACGCTCCGGAGGCCCCAGGAAGGCCTGGGGACGGGGTGGGGAGGGCTGGGGAGGCGATCCTGGGGCCTCCGGAGCATCTCCGGAGGCCCCAGGAAGGCCTGGGGACGGGGTGGGGAGGGCTGGGGAGGCGATCCTGGGGCCTCCGGAGACGCTCTGGAGGCCCCAGGAAGGCCTGGGGACGGGGTGGGGAGGGCTGGGGAGGCGATCCTGGGGCCTCCGGAGCATCTCCGGAGGCCCCAGGAAGGCCTGGGGACGCGGTGGGGAGGGCTGGGGAGGCGATCCTGGGGCCTCCGGAGCATCTCCGGAGGCCCCAGGAAGGCCTGGGGACGGGGTGGGGAGGGCTGGGGAGGCGATCCTGGGGCCTCCGGAGCATCTCCGGAGGCCCCAGGAAGGCCTGGGGACGCGGTGGGGAGGGCTGGGGAGGCGATCCTGGGGCCTCCGGAGACGCTCCGGAGGCCCCAGGAAGGCCTGGGGACGGGGTGGGGAGGGCTGGGGAGGCGATCCTGGGGCCTCCGGAGCATCTCCGGAGGCCCCAGAAAGGCCTGGGGACGCGGTGGGGAGGGCTGGGGAGGCGATCCTGGGGCCTCCGGAGACGTTCCGGAGGCCCCAGGAAGGCCTGGGGAGGGCTGGGGAGGCGATCCTGGGGCCTCCGGAGCATCTCCGGAGGCCCCAGAAAGGCCTGGGGACGGGGTGGGGAGGGCTGGGGAGGCGATCCTGGGGCCTCCGGAGATGCTCCGGAGGCCCCAGGAAGGCCTGGGGACGGGGTGGGGAGGGCTGGGGAGGCGATCCTGGGGCCTCCGGAGCATCTCCGGAGGCCCCAGAAAGGCCTGGGGACGGGCTGGGGAGGGCTGGGGAGGCGATCCTGGGGCCTCCGGAGACGCTCCGGAGGCCCCAGGAAGGCCTGGGGACGGGGTGGGGAGGGCTGGGGAGGCGATCCTGGGGCCTCCGGAGACGCTCCGGAGGCCCCAGGAAGGCCTGGGGACGCGGTGGGTAGGGCTGGGGAGGCGATCCTGGGGCCTCCGGAGACGCTCCGGAGGCCCCAGGAAGGCCTGGGGAGGGCTGGGGCGGCGATCCTGGGGCCTCCGGAGACGCTCCGGAGGCCCCAGGAAGGCCTGGGGACGCGGTGGGGAGGGCTGGGGAGGCGATCCTGGGGCCTCCGGAGACGTTCCGGAGGCCCCAGGAAGGCCTGGGGAGGGCTGGGGAGGCGATCCTGGGGCCTCCGGAGCATCTCCGGAGGCCCCAGAAAGGCCTGGGGACGGGGTGGGGAGGGCTGGGGAGGCGATCCTGGGGCCTCCGGAGACGCTCCGGAGGCCCCAGGAAGGCCTGGGGAGGGCGGGAGGGAGGGCCGGGGAGACCTCCGCGGGGCCTAGCAAGGCCCCGCAAAGGCCTGGGGAGGGAGGGAGGGAGGGCCGGGGAGGCCTCCGCGGGGCATAGGAAGGCCCCGCGAAGGCTTGGGGAGGGAGGGAGGGAGGGCCGGGGAGACCTTCGCGGGGCCTAGGAAGGCCCCGCGAAGGCCTGGGGAGGGAGGGGGGAGGGGTGTCGTTATTCGCGGTTTTTTCACATTCGCGGGGGTCCGCGGAACGGAACCCCCGCGAATGTGAAGGGACGACTGTACATTCTAAAACTTCCTTCACCATTTATATGGTCATCAACCCACCCTGGCCTTAGGCTACATCTTTCCTCCTGCCTTTGTCCCTCAAGGACCATTGTGGAACTAACCAGTCACATCATTACCACACCCACTAGTTTTGCATTTCTTTTGCATTTCTATGGCTATTCAATAGCCTGCTTATAAGGTGTGTTCCCAGACACCAGTTCACTCCAGGATCTGAGGAAATGACTAAGTTTACAAAAACATATGCTACAATTGTCTCTCAGTTAGTCTCAAAGGTGCTACAAGATCCTTTTCCTTAATATTAAACCAGTGGTTTCCAAACTTTGTTCCTCCAGATGTTTTGAACTTCAGCTCCCAGAATTCCTGACTGCTGGCCACATTGGCTGGTGCTTCTTTGAACTGAAGTCCTGAATCCCTGGAAGATCGAAATGTGGCAACTACCGTATTAAACAATTTAATCAGTTATAAAGACAGATTACAATGGGTTAACTAGTTTAAAATGATTTAAACCCACATACACACAGAGGTTTGTGTAAAGCCAATTAGGCCCCCAAAGCTTTCGTGAACAACCACATTTTCATTCAACAGCAGAATGAAACCAACATTGACCTCCAAGGGAAGGGTACTCCATAACAGGGAAGCCAAAACAGAGAAAGCCCTGTCCTATGTCCTGCCACGGTGGATCGTCTTGACAGATGGAACACAGAGGGCCTCTTTAGCAGACCTCAGGCCTTAGGCAGGCATATAGAGGGAGAGCCACTTCTTCGGGAAGTATCAAGATCCCAATTGTTATGACAAGTTTTGATAGTCCAGGAAGTAAGACATCAATCTGGGGTTGTGATAATGGGGCTCCCCCATTATCTGGGCAACACAGCCAAGCAGGTAAACAAAGGGTTAATGAAGTGTGGAGAGGAAAGTTTCACATTTTATGGGGGTCGGTGTCAGGAGACACCTGACCAATGAAGATGATACCTGGAGTGAGCTTTGAGATCCTTCTGTGAAGAGGTTATAAATAATGCCTTGGAAGAAAAAAACAAAGAGACAACAACAGAGGACTCACATCCCAGCTAAGGGGGTGTTTGGTAGAGACCAGGTTCACATTCCCATGGAAATCCAGACTTGAAACTGCAACTCCTCATGAGCAGCTAGGGAATGTTTAGCTAGTCATGCCAGGGCTTGTGTTATTTTGTAAACTCCAAGTGTGCCTAAAGAAAAAGTGCTTTTCATGTAAAGAGATACCCTTTCCTATGTAGATTCTGCTTAGAATAAACTTCAAAGCTCTCCCTTTCCCAACCTCTCTCTTCAGAGTGGAAAGTACAAGTTTTCCCTGATAACCTTCGAATGGGTTACTGAGCTGAGGGTTTAAAATCAATGGGTGGTGGCAGTATAGATGATCTCTAGGAATTTCAACCTACTGAGGCAGACATATGAGGGAGGGACCCCTAGAAAAATCAAAACTGAGTGTTGGTGAGGAATTGGTTCAGAAAATGATTTTTAGGGGAAGTGTTTAGAATACGAGCACCTTACAGTTGGAGGGTAGGTAGGAGAACTTAACCTGTATGGTCTAGAGACAGTTGGCAGAGTGAATGTTCACCCCTTTCTTGTAATTTGGGGTGACTCACTGAGATTGAAAGGTTGGGAGATTTTAAAAAGAAAAGAAAAAATGAATCCATCACACAGCACATAATTAAACCATTGAACTCACCACTACAAGATGTAGTGATGGCTGCCAACTCAAACGGTTTTACAAGAGGACTGGATCCATTCACATTGTAGACACCTGTAGATCAGTTGCTGGAGAAATGGCAGCTGAAAGCTATACACAGCCTTCCTGTTTGAGGGCTGCATGTTGGAGGTCTGTAATTGGCCACTGTGCGAACTGAATGCAGGACTAGATAGACCATTGGTCTGATCCAGCATGGCTCTATGCTGAATCAGATCAATAGCCTACTTCCTCTACTGATGTCCTGTATTTCCTCTCCCTGTGCTTGCAGACAGTGAGCTACTGTTGGTATTGGGAAATAAGGACAAAGATGAAGCTGAAACTGTTCTGGGAGTTTTAAACCATTGGCACCTTGAAAGCCTGGATCTCCACACTCACCTTCCATCTTGGCCTCCTGATACTGCTGCCTCTGACCTGTGTCGGTCACAGCCTGCCTTGATGGGAAGGTTGGCTCCTCAAATGATACCTCTCCAAATGACATCTGGAGGGAGGAAAACAGTACAGTGGGGAAAATTGGCCACACACAGCCCCGAGATTTTGCTTTTACGGTCCACAAAGCTCCCTGGCAGCCTCCCCATCATCTTAAAACCCTTAAAATTTTAAAGAAATTTTTACCAGGCCAATTTTCAAGCACGTTTTCACTAGAAAATGGCCCCCAATACATGAAAACTGCTTGCAAATTTTGCTTCCCACCCAGAACCCCCCAACTGGCCTAGGTTGGCTACCAGAAATGGTATGATGTCAATTCCAGCGTACCACCAGAGCAGCCCACAAGGGAAGAGGTATGGGGAGAACAGTGCCTCCCCAAGCAGTTGCCCACCCCTGGAGTAACGAAGTCCACAGTCCATAGCCTCTACATTGTCATTTGCCAAAATAAGGGGAAGGGCTGCCCAATGGTCAGGGCAGCCCCTCATTGCAGGAAAAAGTTTCCAGGGCAAGTCCCTGGCATCTCCAGTTCAAAGAGGGGAAAGGAACTCCTCAGTGTCATGGGGCTGCATTGAAACCTTTCCCCACCAAGTAGTCCACCAACAATTCTTGAAGAAAACTTGGCAGGTACTACTCTCTATGTCCTCCTGAACTATAGAGTCTTGTAGATTCACATTAGCAGAGTGTCTCCTTCCCTTCCAAATGGGAATAGAAGGGGGGCAGGAAAATTCTAGCACCATGCCACTTTGCTATGGCCCCATATTTTGATGATGTGCTGTGGTGGAAGCCATGCCCTCAGCGGGCAATATGTGGCCCACCCTGAATTAAAGGAATCAAGAAACAAGGTGTTGGGAGAGACCTTGGACAACTTCACCCACTATGAGCAGACCAACTGCAACCTCTAGGAAAAGAGATGGGAGCAGAGGATTTATCTGCTGATATAGGGAAGGCAGACATGAGAGTCAGCATAGTGTAGCAGTCTGAGGATTGGACTAGGACTCCAGGAGACAAAATCTGAATCTGCTCCACCATGAAAACACACTGGATAACCCTGGACAGGTCACCTTCTCTCAGCTTCAGAGGAAGGCCATGGCAAATCTCCTCTGAATAAACCTTGCTGAGAAATCCCTGTCATGATACTGATGATATTTATTTCTTAATCACCTCTCCCTACGGATCAAGGCAGGGAACAACCACAACCACCGATAACATAATAAATAACTTCAGCTAAAAGAGCATATAAAAGCAGTACATACAGTGGGCCCTTGGTATCTGCTGTGGTTTGGTTCCAGGATCCTCCATAGATACCATAATCCGTGGGTGTTCAAGTCCCATTATATACAATGGCATAGTAAAAATGCCCTTACATAAAATGGCAAAATCAAGGTTTGCTTCTTGGAATTTATTTTTTGGGGAACATTTTCAAGCCGTGGATGGTGATATCCGTGCATGCCAAATCCGTGGATACAGAGGACTGACTGTATTAAAACCAATCAATCAATACTTTAAAATTCCTAATTTAAAAACAATATGTATAAGCCTGCCAGAAATGACTGGTCTTTATTGCTGTTTTAACAACGTATCCAGATGTCAAATCTCTTCTGGCAGGTCATTCCACAATTTGGGCACAGCCAAAGAAAATATCCTCTGGGTAACAGTTGTCAGTCTAGTTTGGCTGACTGAAATAAATGTCCCCCAGAGGACCTGAGCGTACCCTGTAAGGTTGCCATAAGTTGGAAATGACTTGAAAGCACACAACAACAACACAGGGAAGGCAGGAAGTGGGATCTGCAGCCAGATGGCACTCAGTTCCACTTAACAGTTTTCAGATGAGCACAAATCTCATCAATACATGGTGACGACCCAGACATATAGTGAAGCCAAAGTATCTCACCTGTTTTTCCTGTCTCTCCATTTCTCCTTGCATCTGCAGATAGTCCTCAGCCAGGGCCACCGCCTGGGAGCAGGTCTCAGGCCCAACCTCCCTCACCCAGCTCTGGATTTCTGGTGGCAGGATGGTCAGGAACTGCTCCAAAATCAGCAGTTCCAGGATCTGCTCCTTAGTGTGTCTTTTCACTTTGAGCCACCGGTGGCAAACTTCCCGGAGACGGCTGTAAGCCCCTCTCGGCCCTTCAGCCTCCTGGTAGCAGAAATGCCGGAAATGGTGACACCACCGCTCCCTGGCCAGAGTGTCCTGTCTCAAAATGGCCGCCTTCACCTTCTCATAATCCTCTCTGTCTTTGACATCCAGCCTGTTAAAAGCCAACTCAGCTTCTCCGCTGAGGGCCGGCAGGAGACGGGTCACCCACTCTTCCTTGGGCCACCGGCAGGCCTCGGCTACTTGCTCGAAGGAAACCAAGAAGGCCTGAGTGTCATCCCATGGTGTGGGCTCCTTGGGCAACCGGGTGGCCCCCCAGCCTGAGTGAGGAGATTCCACTGTCCTCAAAAACTCTTGCCATTGAGCATCCCAGTGCTGAACTAGCCCTTCATCTGGTTCCTGCTTTATCTGTTCTCTTGGTATGTTCTGGAGGAATTCCCCAATTTGAACACCCCCAATATGGAAGCCACAGGAATCTTTTCCTTCTCCTGCTAACTCCTCCCTCGGCCTAAGGACGCCTTGTTCTTGCTCCTCCATTTTCATGCCTAGTGACACCCACTGTTTAAATGTAGCTTGGACCTGGAGGTCTGGTGGGTTCCCCTGATCTGGATCCATTTTCTCTTTGCCAGCCAAAGATAGGCAGAATGTTCCAGATACTTGTAGAAGGTGGCACCGGTTTACCCACAGAGCATTGGGGCTTTCTCCCTTAATTGTCCAACCTCATGGTATTGGAAGACAACCCAGGAGAAAAGAATACGGTACTCAAAACTGAGCCATATGCCTGAGGAAAAAGGATATATAGTTGGTTAGTTAGTTCTCTCCATTAGTTAGCACTATCTCAATTGAGAAAAAAGATACCAACAGTTAATGGCTAAAGTTTACTTCAGGACAGTGTCTCTACTGTTATCTGAAGCTAGTCAAGATTCTTTTCTTTAACATATGAAACAATGTTTGAAAAAAATTACTTTGCTTGGATTCCCAGAATCCCACAGTGAATTTAATTCCCCCCCTCCCCACAATAAAGGACTCCTCTAGCCCAGCACGCTGTTCCCAGTTGTGACCAGGAAGGAGGAAAACACCAGAAAGAGCTTCATAGTTCAGTGGGTAAAGCTCATGACCACCACGCCAAAGGTCCTAGGTTCAATTCCCAGCACTCACCTATATCAGAGCTTGGAAAAGTTCCTTTGTTTGCTCTACAGCTACCAGAATCCTCCAGTTCAGGGGGATTCTGAGGGCTGTAGTCCAAAGAGTGACTTTTCCCAAATTCAGTCCCAAGACCTCGAGTTTAGAAACATTAATAAGACCCTGTTCAATCAGGCCAAAGGCCTATCTACAAGTCACACACACCCCCATTATCTGTTCCTGGACTTAACATTTGTAAATTAAACTGCGGGTAATAGCGAAACCTATTAAAATAAAGGCATAAACATACCATAGAGTTGCATTGGAGGACCTAGCAATTCCTAGAGAGGATACCTCTCTAGGCATTTTCTAGTACTACTCTATGGTATGTGTCCCTATTATTTTACCTGAAACCATGGATGTTGGTTCTGTGGCTACAGGAGTGTGCATGCAATCTGTATTTTAGCATACTGTTCACATAGAGAGAGGACCCTTTCACATTACACAATTATAGCACTATATGATTCCATTTTATGTGCCACAGTAACATCCTATGGAATCCTGGGACAGGCAATTTAGGGAGGGGCTGTTAAAATTCTCAGCCAGAGAGCTCTAGTGCCTCTCCAAACTACAAATCCCAGGATTCCATAGGATATTAACATGGTAGTTAATGTGGTATCGAAGTGTTAATAATTATCTAACATGACAGAAACCCTAGTCTGGATTCTGACTCAGCATCTTAAAACCTGGAGTGCTATAACTGTGTAATGTAAAATGGCCCAGAGAGTGAGTAAGAGAGAGGGTGGGTGTTGTTTTCCCCCCTGCTTCAGACAGCAGCTGAGCTTAGGCTGCTACATCAACCAGACATCATCATCATCATCATATTTATTTTTACCCCGCCCCTCTGTTAAAAACAATCAGGGCGGCTTACAACAGTTAAAATACAGCAATACAGACTAAAACCCCTAAGCCCCACCAACCCCCACCCTCCCCCATAAAAAGATATTAAACTAGCATCAGATTAAAATCCACCTAAACTTAAAAGTCACATAAAATAAACAAATACAAAAATCAACAGCCAGCGAGTCAGGATAAAGGACTAAAAGAGGCCAGGAGACGCAGCTCCCAAGGCCGGGATCTAATCAGGAAAAGCTTGCCAAAAGAGATCCGTCTTTAGTGCTCTAGAAGCCCACACGCAGGGCAAGAACTTTACTTCAACACTAACAATGTGGCAGCAACATCTTCCGCAACATCTGGATGAATCTGACTAGCTTAAGGCTCCTTTTAGCACACAGATCTCTCTTCTGCCACCTTACTACTGACCCTGCAATATCTGCAGCCCAAGGCCAGAATTTCACTCTGCCCAGTGCTTGGACTAGCCCAGCCTGTCTTATCAATCTCACTGGATTCTTTGGATTCTAGTATCATGAGAAGAGATTATTTATTATTATTTTTAAATTATCCACCAGCCTTTCTCCAAATTAAAAATGTTATCACCCACCTGAGGGGGTGGGAAGCAAAATGAATACCCCTCTCTCTGCTTCTCTGGACCTAAAAGATGCATTTGAAAGGGATCTATGAGTCTTAGTGGACCACAAGCTGAACATGAGTCAGCAGTGTGATGCTGCAGCCAGAAAAGCCAATGCGATTCTAGGGTGTATCAATAGGAATATAGAGTCTAGATCAAGGGAAGTAATGGTGCCCCTCTAGTCTGCTTTGGTCAGACCTCACCTGGAATAATGTGTCCAGTTCTGGGCACCACAATTCAGGATGGATATTGACAAGCTGGAACAGTGTCCAGAGGAGAGTGACCACAATGGTGGGAGGTCTGGAAGCCACGCCCTATGAGGAGCAGCTTAGGAAGCTGGGTATGTTTAGCCTGGAGAAGATAAGATGAAGAGATGATATGATAGAGATATGTTTAAATATTTGAAGAGCTGTCATATGAGGATGGAGCAAGCTTGTTTTCGGCTGCTCCAGAGACTAGGACATGGAGCAACAATGGATTCAAATTACAGGAAAAGAGATTCCACCACATTAGGAAGTACTTCCTAAGGGTAAGAGCCGTTTTGCAGTGGAATGCGTTGCCTTGGAGTGTAGTGGTCTCCTTTGGGCGTTTTTAAATAGAAGCTGGATGGCCATCTGTTGGAAACGATTTGATTGTGTGCTCCTGCAGGGCAGGGGGTTGGACTAGATGGCCCTTGTGGTCTCTTCCAACTCTATCATTCTATGCTGGCCGGTGGCTTTTGCCAGCCAGCATGGCCTAATGCGTTGGACTCCAGCTTTGTGGCTGTTTCACATACTCCTAATAAAATAGAGGTGGACCTTTTTTGTTCCCTAATTCCCCCCCTCTCCCTGGGCTAACCCCACTCTGCATGCTGCACAAGAAGGAGAAATCCAAATCTAGTATCGACTTCCCAAATATCTCAAGTTCCTTGCTGCCAATCAAGGGCTCTACCAGTTTCTTTGGTTTTCTTTTCAGGGGTGCAGGTTGTGTTCGAAACCACACACACACACACCTCTTTTGCACTTACCGGATCCTCCTCCTTCTACCTCTAGATCCAGATAGGATCCCCCCACCCCACCAAACCAGAGACTGCTACTCCCGGGGAAAAAGTACATTCAAAAGCATCTGTTTCCGGGGGAGGGGACATCGCAGGGAAAAGGATTTTTTTTTAGGGGGGAGCAGCCCAATTTTGGGGGTAGGTGGGATTGCTCCCCCTGGGTCATGCAATGCAGTGTCTGCATTTTGCATTTTCAAATTCTTCATTCTTGCATTTTGCACCTTTTTCAAAATAATCAGTGACTTGAATTTCATTTGCATTTTTTGCCCCCAGCTTCCAAAATACCTTTTCAATGTCCTTCCCTCCCGGCTTCATTTCTCGGTTCAAAATCTTTATATATATTTATATATACCTCCTCCCCCTTTCCTTTGCATTGCACTGCAAACTGCAGAGTTCGCCACTGCCTCGCAAGGGCTCCTGGAAGTCGTAGTTTGCAGTCTTGAGGTCTGGATCCTATTGGTTAGTTCCAACACCCGTGGACCCATTGGATCAATCGTTGCATGGTCTGTTGACACAGAGGTAAATGCCATTGATCCAGTGGATCTACTCTAGCTAATTGTAACGACAGGATTCAGCGTGTTACGCGAAGAAAGCTGCGTGTGTGGAAGGCACTGATCGGATTACTTACTTTTTATTTCCCTCTACTCTCTCTCTGAATATCCCCTTCGGCCTAAATCATGTGATTTTCGTTTTTATTACAGTACTGTATTTGCATTTTTATTCCACTTTTCTTCCACTGGCCTCAAGGCGGCGTTCTCTGCTCTCCTTTTCCCTATTTTGTCCTTACAACAACAACTCTGCGAGGTGGAACAGGTAGAAAAAGTCTGGACCCAAGGTCATCCAGTGAGCTTCAGGGCTCAGTAAGGACTTGAACATGGATCTCCCAAGTCCCAGTGTAAGGTGGAGGCAGGAACAGGAAAGATGTCCTTAAAGATTCCTAGCTACCTTGCTTCTAATACTGGATTTCAAACATCTTATTTGGGGTTGGACTAAATGACCTCTCAGGATCCCTTCCAACATCCTGATGCTATGAAAGATCTTTCTCTCTCTCTCTTTCCTCCCTCCAACCAGGTGGCAAGTTAAGTTGGTCTTTATCTGCAAAGATGTAACCACAAGGCAAAACACCAGACACTTTGCTAAGCTACAAGAGGAAGTAGCTAGCCTAACTGCATAAAATGACAGGAAGCATAGACTGGTTTCGATCTGACTATGTGTCTATACCATAAGATGTTCCAAGGAGCAGGGGCATAGGTAGATTAGGCCATTTTCTAAGCATGCACACCTGTACCTTAATGACATAGAGGTGGGCGTTCTAAAGGGGATGTGTCAAATAACTTGATTGGTCCTTCTGTCTATGCTATGAATTCAGCTAAAACTTTAAAAGTCCTTGCCAAGTGTTTGAGCTTTGTCCTGAACTTCTTCCGGCACCCATTTGGCCAAATGAAAATAAACGGGGCTTCAAATCAAACCACTGGTTGTCTGCCTTCCGTCTGCGTCTGTGAGCTGTTTCCTAAGGCAGAGGTAACAGTAGTGCAAGGCTGTAACCACTACAGCACTATATACTGTATATGCCTGATATTCTCAGTAGCACTCCATTCATCTGACAAAGCAGGCTTTTTATCCAAGAAATGGACTTTTGGCATGATTGAATAAAATGCCTTTCAACTTCTGAAGGAAATGTTACTGTTCTGGCTGCAAAGATAAACCAATGACTTTTAGTTTTATTCCAGTGTCTCTTAACCTTTGCTTTTTCAGGGCCCCCCTTTAAGTGTCTTTTGTTGGCACAGAGCCCCAAGACTTAACGCAAGACTTAAAACCCCAACAATAATCATAATAACTGAGAATAATCTATATACATAAAACTCTTGGGTATGCACAATAGCCTTAAGTATGTAGGTATGTTGCCTCTTTTGGTGTGCTGATTGGCCACCCCTGTCACTCCCTCAGCCAATCCCCACCCACATGCAAATTCCCTCTCCACCTCACAATCCACTCCTGCCATTCATGGCCAATCTGCATACTGGGAGCGACCAAACAATGTGCTACAGTGTTGGCTATACAGTAGTTACTAAGGCTGCAGGCCTTTCCAGTTCACCAGTGTCTCAGGGCTGCACAATTCCCACTTATGATTTAAATCTACGCAGTAATATCATTTCTATTCCCTCTGTGACGGGACCCAAGCAGTAAACTGGCAATGGTGGCGATGGCAGGATACCACTGCGATGGGACCCAGGTAGACAACTGGCGGCAGCAGCAGTGGGAAACCACTGCGATGGGACCCAGGCAACTGTGCATGACGTCTACTGGATGTTTGGGGAGTTTTCTATGGTGTATGGTACGCCGGGTCCAGCTAGTAATAATAATACAGTAGGATCCTTATCTACTGGTGATTGGTTGGGGGGGGCATGCATACCAAAAACCGTGGATAATAGCAGATGCCATTGAAAATAATGTTTAAAATACCATAGAGTTGCCTTGGAGGACCTAGAAAATGGCTAGAGGGGACACATTTTCTAGAACAATGCTTATGGTAGATATGCTCTTTTGTGTCCCATGGATAATTTAATCCATGGATAATTAATCAGTGGATATGGGAGTCCTACTCTAATACAGCTACACCTTCCATTAAACCTTTCCTCAGAGGCACTGGAGCAGAAGACTTTTCTCATGCTTCTTCCTGCAAATTTGTGGCCGGAATAGATTGAATGGCAATGTACAGACCAAGCCAGCCAGCCTTTGCCTTGGCTCCTGTCACGTGGCCACTCCACTGCAGGCAGGAAGTGAGTTGAACAGCCTTCAAGCCTTTGCAGCCCCCCTGTGAGGACACTGTGCCCCCCTTGGGGTCCCTGGACCACAGGTTAAGAACTACTGTTTTATTTTATTTTCCTGCTTTCCCAGCTGTTTCCTGTTCATTTTTTGACAAGAGTTTAATAAGGCGCCTGTTCTTTTTGATCAATTTTGCTGCATGGCAGGGACTTGGCAAAAGCTTTGTCGACCTTCATAAATAATCTTTTCTGAATTTCCCCCTTTATTTATCTCTTTTCATATTCTCTTATTTGCTCTGTCATTTCACATATGCCATGGTCTATACCTGTGAATTAAGATGAGATGACATTCAGAAACTAGCCATTCAAATACACAAATTTCAATATACTCAACAGGGGTTCACAGTATATAAACCCCACCCACACCTGAAGATCAGGACCGATTTAAGGAATATTGGGGGCCCCTGCAATGCTTTATTTTGGGGGCCCCATATGTTTATCTCAGGTCAATGTAACCTAACTCAGCCTAAGCTATTCACAGTACAGGATATTCAGATTATTGCTAATAATGTTTTTTTCAGGAGGGTTACTACGGGGGGCCCCAGCGGATGCTGATGCCACCGGTGCCTTAAACCGGCCCTGCTGAAGATGCCAGCCACAGATGCAGGCAAAATATCAGAAAGAAACTCTTCCAGAACATGGCCTCACAGCCTGGAACAAAACCAAGAAAAATGTACAAAAGAGGAAGAGCTTATACAGTCAGCCCGCCATATCCACGGGTTCTGCATCCACAGATTCAACCAACCACAGCTTGAAAATACAGGTTGACCCCTATATCCACAGGGAATATCTTCCAAGACCCCCCTTGGATACCTGAAACCATGGATAATAGGAACCTTATTATTTTCAATGAGACAAACATCAGAAGTTGACCATAGAATCACACTGGAGGACCTAGAAATGCCTAGAGAGAACATATTTTTTTCAGATGTATGTGAAACTGTGGATACTGAATCCACAGATACAGTGTTCAACCTGTATTCGGGGGGGGGGAATCCAAAAAGAAAATTTGCTGTTCACCATTTTGTATAAGGGACGTCATTTTACTACACCAATGTATATAATGGGACTTCAGCATCCGTGGATTTTGATATCCATGAAAGGTCCTGGAACCAAACTCCCAGTGGTTACTGAGGGCCTGCTATATTTCACTGATCTTTTTGTCCTGTTACACATTTATGTCATCCCAGACACAACCTGAGCACTGTGATTCCGAAACCTGAACAGCAACAGGATGCACACAGGGATGCTGGTGAGACTGTTTACCTCATGTAGCAAAATAACTCGGCTGTTCCCCCACCGGTACCATGTACCCTTATTTGAGGCAGGGTGGTGGTGTGCCATCTGTTGATTAGCCACCGTTCCAGGATATGAGAGAAGCAAGCCTGGAAAAATGGTGATTTTTCAAAGAGCCACATTTGTTTCAGAGTTGACAATTATGATTTCCAGTCTGCTACTGGCCAGGAACCCAGCTACTGGGAACTTCCACCAGGAAGAATATGATGCCAAGGGGTAGACCAGCCTAGTCTTCTTCTTCAGCAAGGGAGAAGCTAGAGAGATTATGCCTCACCGTCACACACACACACAACTTCCGAGAAAGAACCCACAATTCCAGAAGCAAAAGGGAAGGATGCTATAGGCCTAGCTATAAAACAAATGCGCTTTCTGTGCATGCAAGGGAAGTACTCATCTTGACAAGCCCTGAAGGAAAGTCCAACCAGTGGACCCAGCTGTGTTGCTCTGTATTAACAACCCAGTTCTGGCTTCTCCATTTCCGGCAGAAGCTGGTCTTTTGTAAAGCTAATGGATCTTGATTGCCTATTTAAAAATACTTCAAAATACTTTGCAGCTAGAACAGCTCATAATATCTTGCATGGCAGGAGATACTGTGGTATCTTGTGCTGCCATACTCCTCTAAGCAGTTCTCCCTTTCTTACCATGGAAGTGGCAAAATAACAAGACTTCAGCACAGTTCAGAAATTTTATTATTCAAATTTGTTATTAAGACATTCACCTAGGCTGCTGACACACTGCAGAAATCATGCAGTTTGACACTGCTTTAACTGCCATGACTCAATGCGATGGAATTTTGGGATTTGTAGTTTTGTGAGCTATTTAGACTTCTCTGTCAGAGAGCTCTGGTGCCACAACAAACTACAAACCCCAGGACTCCATAGGATAGAGCCATCATAATTAAAACAGTGTCAAGCTGCATTGTTTCTGCAATGTGTCAGCAGCCCTGGTTGACTTGTCCACATTGAAGATACACTAACATCAAAGGCAGGCAACCAGTGGTCTTTCAGATGTTGGACTGCAACTCTCATCATCCTATACCAGTGGCTCTTAACCTTTTCTTTACCAGGGACCCTCTTTAAATATCTTTTGTTGCCACTGTCCCCGAGACATAACTCAAGATTTAAAACCCTGATAATAATAATAAGACAGTTACACCATCCATTAAACCTTCCCTCAGAGGCACTGGAGGTGGAGGGAAGACTTTTATCCTGCTTCTTCCTGCAAGTTTGTGGCTGGAGCAGATTGAATGGCAGTACACAGGCCAAGCCAGCCAGCCTTTGCCCCTGTTGTATCGCTACTCCACTACAGGGAGGAAGAAAGCTGAGCAGCCTTCAAGCCTTTGCAGACTCCCTGTGAAAACAGTGTGGCTCCCTGGGGGTCTGCAGAGCACAGATTAAGAACTACTGTTCTACACCATTGCCCACTAGGGAGGATGGACATTGCAGTCCAACATCATCTGGAGGGCCAACAGTTGCCCACTCCTGTCTTACAACATCATCTGAGCCCCTGTTGTCTGGAAACAATTTCCTAGATGCTGAAATATCAGTTCTATTTGTGTTAGCGTCCTGTTAGACATTACAGGTGTACCTCAATTAAGAAAGCAGATGTGGTTCCTTTCTTTTAACAGAAAATCCTGTTTCTCTTCTCTCTGTTTTACTTTTCATGCATACTCAGTATGTGATTCTGGCAGCACCTGCCATTTACCTTACCCGTTGTAAGCAGGCACACAGTAGGATCAGGTAGAGCAGAAACCCATTCTTTCCCAGCTCAAGCTTTATGACATTCTTTACTGCAGACAGGCTGCTGCAACACAATATCAAAAATCCATGTTTCTCTAGCCTTCCTTTTACACCCCCCATGCAAATGCTGCTTATAAACTTCTGGATAGACAGAAGACAAGGAGAAAAAGAGGTGGAGGCTGGGCAGGTGCAAAAAAGACTTTGTAAGGAAACTTCTTTGTCAGAGGCTTTGTTAACTGAGGTATGCCTCTATTCTTTTTTTTAAAACCAGGCCCTTTAAAGCCTATTCTAAAAGTAGTGCCAGGACAGTAGAAAAGAAAACATAGGCCTGAATCAACTTAATAGACCCAGCTAGAGTATGTCTATTGAATCAATGGAATGTACTTAATTCTGGAATCCTTTCCCACCATAGGAACATTTATGCAACTTTTCTCCCATGTGGATTCTCTAACAATGTGGAAGCTACCAATTGTCATGCCCTGATTCCATAACTTGGAAATGGACTCTGACTCAGAGACTGAAGCAGAGGACATGCCAAGACCTGCTGAACCAGATCAGGAGGATGTTCCAGAGCTACAGGCCTCAGGGATGGACAATAGTGCAGCAATACACAAACAGTACAGCTCTGGAAGAGGGTCCTGCTTGTTCAGATACAGAGGACAAGTTACCTATACCTAGCTTCACAGCATGGAGACAAGAAAAGGAGGGTTTGAGGTGATCTCAGTGTATTTATAGGAAGCAGCAATTAGTTAAGCAGCAGCTGCATTCGCTGCTGCTCTATAAATACACAGTACTGCCCTTCAGGGGTTGTCAGGAATTATCTGACCTACCTGATTACCCATCGTGTTCCTGCTCACTGTTTGACCTGGACTGTGTTTGTTTACTCTGGACTCTATTTGCCTGACCTGGATTCTGCTGGACTACCCTGAACTCTTGGTGAACCTGGACCTTGTATATTGGGCTTTGTTTGTGTTTTGCCTGAATTTGGGATGAAAAAATTCCCATAAGTTTGGCAATTGCTTCACCTCTGACCAGTGTGAATACTATGTTACTTGTGGTTGTCTTGAGATCCTGGTACCCTGCCCCACAATAAGGCGATTCATCCACTGTTTTTATAGGATGAATCTCCAGCTTCCATTAACTACTCTTCAAGACCTTTTCCTGCTTACAGTACTGGAAAAAGTACCTCCTCCTCCTTGCCATACAGTGTGATCCCATTAGCTTTGAATCATCTGGCACATCTTTCTCATCCTCATCTATGATCAATAAGACTTAACCTGGTGAAGAAATAAGAAAATCCCAAATCTCAACCCTAGATTAGACAAAATGGAGTTGAAAGCAGGAAATACAGCTAATTAAATTGAAAGAGGAGTTGACAGAGAAGCAGGAGGTATGGGACATATAAAATCACAGTTACCTTTGCCATGGTAAACGGCATGTTTGAACTAGAATGTACCTATTGAAATCAACATCACATATTTGGAAACCTGCAACATACAGTGAGATATCAGCTCACACCAAAACTTTCCCCATATTCTGGGCATGTATATGATTTCTCTCCTGTATGTACTCTACAATGCCTGTTAAGATGAACCTTCTGACTGAACTTTTTCCCACAGTCCAAGCACACGTATGGTTTCTCCCCAGTGTGGATTCTCTGATGTCGATTACGATCTGAACTACAACTGAATCTTTTCCCACAGTCTAGGCATTCGTAAGGTCTTTCTCCAGTGTGGATTCTCTGATGAATGATAAGGTCAGAGCTATAAAGGAAGCATTTCCCACAGACCAGGCATTTGTATAATTTTTCTTGTGTGTGGATCCTCTGATGGCGGTTGCGATCTGAGCCACGACGGAATCTTTTGCCACAGTCAGGACATTCATATGGTCTCTCGCCAGTGTGGATTCCATGATGGATGATGAGATCTGAGCTATAAAGGAAGGATTTCCCACAAATCAAGCATTTATTTTGTGGTTTTCCTCCTGTGTGGGTTCTCTGATTAATAATCAGGCTTGGGCTCTGACTACAGCTTTTCCCACAAACATTGTAGCTGTTTTGCTTCCTACAAGGCTGGGTTCCCTGCTGGTCTGCATTTTCACTGAAGTCCTTGAAATTGACCCTGCAAAAATAAGATTCATCCACTTGATCAGTGGAGTGGGGTTCATTTTGCCATTCTTGACTTTCTGAGGCATTTTCCTGCTCACTACATGAAGAAAAATTATCTTCTGGCCTCCCCACAGACGATTTGCATGGTCCCACTTGCTCAGAGTCTTCTGAGGTGTATTTCTCCCCCTCAACCACACCCAGCCACTTTTTACCTGCAGAAGAGACAAAAAATAAGGTTGCCCAAAAAAGTACTGCAAAATCACTGTACAAAAAAATTAAAATTTAAACACTGTTAAAGAGTTCCGGTGGCCAGCATGGGCTAAGAAGAGGTATTGTCTCCTGTGTGAGAAGGTGCAGAATCCCTTTTTCTATGAGGCATTCTCTCATGTCAATGAGTGTGGAATCCCTTTTTCTACAAGGCATTCCCTCATGTATCCAAGAATGTGGTATCCCTCTTTCTATGAGGCATTCTCTCATGTGTCTGAGAATGTGGAATCCCTCTTTGTATGAGGCATTCTCTCATGTGTCTGAGAATGTGGAATCCCTCTTTCTACAAAGCATTCCCTCATGGTGTCCGAGAATGTGGAATCCCACTTTCTACAAAGCATTCTCTTATGTGTCAAAGAATGTGGAATCCCTCTTTCTATAAGGCATTCTCCCATGTGTCAAATGATCTAGAATCTCTCTTTGTATGAGGTATTCTCTCATATGTGAGAGGGTATGCAATTTTTCCCCCGACAATGATTCCTTATTATGGCATATATGCATCTAGAATTGCTCTGGCATTGCAAAGTCTCTGCAAATGCATGAATGTGTGTATGAGAGACACACACACATGGAGTGCACGTTTCTATGCAGCCCTTGACCCATCACATGGCATTGCATTAAGGAACAAAAAAGCTTCGCTCCCACTTAGGTTAACAAATTCTGTAAACCAACCAGTCCCTTGGATTTGCCTTCCATTTCTTTAGGACAATTAGTTTTCTTAATGCATGGTGTATCTCTTGCCCTGATTGTTGTCAGGTCTTATTATACCAAGGATGGGGTACCTCTTTAAGTACAAAGGGCTGAATTTAATTCTAGATAAGTCCTTGCAGTGCACATTCCAGTGTTAGGCAAGCTCAAAGGCAAAATGGTTGGACCCAAACTGCAAACATACTTTTGTTTAAGGCCTTACTACCAGCAACCAAAGCTTAGGAAAATTCCCCAAATGCCCCATCCATTTCCCAAAATGCCCCACCCAGTGTGGCCAGTGATCCAGGTAGCTGTGGAATTCTGCAAACGGTCATTTAAAAAGGATCCTTTCCCAAGCAATGCTAGTTAGCCTAAGCCTTAAGAGAGAAACTTCAGCCTTCCAGAATGGGAAAGAAAAGCAGTATGAAAGCGAGGAAAGCACCGAAGCGACGAAAGCACCTAAAGGGCCATATGGGAAGCTCAGAGGAGCCCAATCTAGGGTTCCCAAACCTTGAGTTAAACCATTAAAAATCTCCTATGCCTATTTGCCAATGGAAAAGCTGAAAACACTGTAGGTGCTTCAGAAGACTGAAGAGCAGCATTAGATTATACAGTTGTCCCTCTGTATCCACAGATTTGGTATCCACGGATTTAAGTATTCACGGCTTGAAAATATTCTTTAAAAAATAATAATCCAAAAAGCAAACCTTGATTTTGCCATCTTAAACAAGGGACACCGTTTTGCTATGCCACTGCATATAACAGGACTTGAGCATTCACGGATTTTGGTATCCACAGGGGGTCCTGGAACCAAACCCCAGCGAATCTGAAGGGACAACTATATTTCCCATTTCTTTCTATAACTGTGAAAGCTGGACAGTGAAGAAAGCCGACAAGAAGAGAATCAGCTCATTTGAAATGTGGGGCTGGAAGAGAGTTCTGCAGATACTGCAGACTACCAAAAAGACAAATAAATGGATCCTAGAGCAAATCAAGCCTGAGCTCTCCCTAGAAGCCAAGATAACTAAACTGAGACTGTCATACTTTGGACATATTATGAGAAGACAGGACTCGATAGAAAAGGCAAGAATGATTGGTAAGGTAGAAGGCAACAGGACAAGAGGAAGACACATTACAGGCACATAGACTCTATAAAGGAAGCCGCAGATGCTCTAAGTTTGCAAGACCTGAGCAGGGCTGTTTATGATAGGGTGACTTGGAAGTTTCTCATTCATGGGGTTGCCATAAGTTCAAACCCACTTGACAGCAGCTAACAAAAAAGTAAGATGTCGCCACTTACCTGTCCACTCAGTACAGGCTCACTGAGAGGCACCTGGCACAGCCTGGGAACAAACTAACCCAGAAGTAGCCAAAATAGCAAAACTGCATAGCAGAATGGGCACAAAAAAAGCACAAAAAGGCTTCAATTTCACAGCTCTGACACACTTTCACACACAAACAGACTTACAGGCAGTGAGGTTTATCCAAAGATAACTGGTGGTCTTTATCTTCAGTTGCAGTATAAATGAACACAGTATATACACAACAAAGCTTATTAAAAACCTCAGCAGCATTTTGCAACATCCACCAACACTCCTCTCTCTGCAACACAAACCCACACACAATGCATCTTGTGCTTAGACTATAGAGGAGTGTTTGATTGTTAGCCCTCTGCCTAGCCACAGCTGTGATCACACGTCACTTGTGTTAGTCTGTGGTCTGTTGCTCCAACATTTTTCCTTTTTGCACTTAAAGCAACATTACCCTGACCTTACCATGTATTCTGCCCTCTTCCTCCTCTTCCTGTTTGGCCTCCATCTCCAGCAGCTTTTGCTTGACATCAGATGCAGCCTGGCCCACCTCAGAAGAACTCAGAGCCACCTCCTCCTCAAATCCAAACTGCAATGAGAAAAAGAGCCCTCTCAAGATGAAAGCCAGCAGGTCAGGGAGACAGCTAGACTGAAGGGAGTTCCCCAGGTCCCACATGGAAACTATCCCCCAGAAAGAGAAACAATGGCTTGAAACAATGAACAGAAGTGCTTCACCCTGTAATAGGTAATAAAGGTCTGGAAGCCATGCCCTATGAGAAGTGGCTTAGGGAGCAGGGTATGTATAGCCTGGAGAAGAGAAGGTTAACAGGTGACATGATAGCCATGTATAAATATCTGGTGGGATGTCATATTGAAGATGGAGCAAGCTTGTTTTCTGCTGCTCCAGAGACTAGGACATGGAGCAATGGGTTAAAACTACAGGAAAAGAGATTCCACCTAAACATTAGGAAGAACTTCCTGACAGTAAGAGCTGTTCAGAAGTGGAATACACTGCCTCGTAGTATGGTGGAGTCTCCTTCTTTGGAGGTTTTTAAACAGAGGCTGGATGGTCATGTGTTGGGCATGCTTTGATTGTGTGTTCCTGCATGGCAGGGGGTTGGACTAGATGGCCCTTGTGGTTTCTTCCAATCATATGATCATATGATTCTTCCCTAGAATCATATGATTCTGATTCTTGCAGCTCGCTTATTTGTTTGTTTATTACCTTGGTCTCTTTCCTGTTTTTCCTTTGATAAGTCCAAGGTCACTTAGATGGTTCTTTTCCCAATAGCAGCCTGTAGCTGATATATCAGCGAGGCAATGAATCCCTACTGTGTTATAGTCTGACCTTGAGGGGGGGGGGGTATCCCAGGTGCCAAACTCTATGCCCTCAAATGGGACACAGCAGCCCTGACAGCCCCTTTCACATTCAGAGTAAAACCCAGAACAGGTCCATCGTGTCCCTAACAGAGAACATACCAGCTGCTGTTGGCTTCTCCTCCTGATTTTTTCCCCTCAACAGTGCTGTGAAGTAGGTCAGTCTGAGAGTCAGTGAGTAAATAACAGAGAGATTGACTGACCCCCAAGGGCCCTCACTGAGTTTCCCAAGGCCCAAGGCCCAGATGAACACTGACTCTGCTGGCTTAATTCAAAGACATAGCCATGTTAGTCTGGAATATCAGTATGCAATGGGATCTTGTAGTTCCTTTGAGACTAACTGAGAGAAATAAGTTGAAGCATAAGCTTTCGTAGACTTGGGCTGCTGACACATTGCAGAAATAATGCAGGTTGACACCACTTTAACTATCAAAGCTCAATCCTATAGAATCTTGGGATTTGTAGGGATTTGTGGCACCAGAGCTCTCTGACAGAGAAGGCTAAATATGGCACAAAACTCTCTCTCTGGCTTCTCTTCGCAAACGAAGATTCAGGAAGGACACATCCCACGCTTTCTGCAAGCGCGCTGATGACTAAAAAGGCCAATCTGAGATAGGCAAGTAGACGACGGCATCTATATACGTTACCGTACTGATGGTAGCTTGTTTAACTTAAGGCACAAAACTACAAATCCTAGAATTCCATAGCATTGAGCCATGGCGGGTAAAGCGGTGTCCAACTGCATGATTTCTGCAGAGTGTCTGCAACCTTGGTCTACTTCAGCAGGTGCATGGACTCCATGCATCTCAGGAAGTAGACCAAGTCTATGTAATCTTATGCTACAACTTATTTCTCTCAGTTGGAGGTATACCACACTCCAAAGAAAAGCAGCAAGGCAGCAGGAATGCTCTGTCTTCCCTGCTGCCTTACCGCATGACGTCTCCATTCTTCCGGTGTTCTTTCATTCCGCATCTTTTTCCTAACGGGTTTTTCTGGTTAGCAAAAAGACATGGTTTTACCTCATATGGGACCAGAATGAAAAAATGCAATGCCATGTGGTAAGGCAGCAGGAAAGACAGAACGTTCCTGCTGCATTGCCACTTTCCTTCAGAGTGCAATAAGCGCCTTAGTCTCAAAGCTGCTACAAGTTCCCTCTCCTGGCTTAAGTATATATTGCATCTTGATGAAAGAAAGCATTATAGAATCTTAGGCCAAATCCACGCTATATAAATATCCAGTTTGAAACTGGAATATTTGCCATGGCTTCTTCCTATGGAATCCTGGAATTTGTAGTTTTTACAAGTTCTTTAGCCTTCTCTGTCAACAAGTGCTCGTGCCTTATCAAACTACAAACCCCAGGTTTCCATAGGATAGAGCCATAGCAAAAAATCCAGTTCCAAAATGCATTATTCATGTAGTGTGGATTTGGCCTTAAGAGTCAGAAGGGATCCTGAGTGCCATCTAGTCCAACCATGCAGGAATACACAACCAAAGCACCTATGAAAGAAGCCCATCCAACCTCTGTTTAAAAATCTCCAAAGAGAGGGAGTCCACCATCCTCTGAGGCAGTCTATTCTACAGGTTTATGAAAGTGAAAAAGAGAGACAGACTTGGGGCAATAAAGGATGAGTTAATTTATTGTGGCATGAAATTAGGATTAGAAAGAGGCCAATATCGCCTACATGAAGAAGATGCCTCTGACATGTTAACTATTTTGGTTAACATTCCAGGACAGAGGCAAACAAGAGGCTTAACCCATTGGGACCTGGAGCATCCCCTTCCAAACCTAGAAGCAGACTCCAGCCGCACAGATACCTCAACAAATTGTCTCACCTGCTTTTCCTGACTCTCAGTTTCTCGTCGCATCTGCAGATAGTCCTCAGCCAGGGCCACTGCCTGGCAGCAGGTCTCGGGCCCAACCTCCCTCACCCGGCTCTGAATTTCCGGTGGCAGGATAGTCACAAACTGTTCCAGGATTAGCAGCTCCAAGATTTGCTCCTTGGTGTGTCTGTCAACTTTCAACCAGCCCTGGCAAAGTTCCTGGAGCTGGTTGTAGGCCCCTCTCGGCCCCTCCGCCTCCTGGTAGCAGAAACGCCGGAAGTGCTGCCGCTGCTTCTCTCGGCTCAGGGCGTCCCCTCGCAAGATGGCCGCCTTCACTTTCCCATAATCCTCTCTGTCTCCAGCCTCCAGCTTGCCAAAGGACCGCTCAGCCTCCCCGCTGAGGGCTGGCTGGAGTCGCGCCACCCACTCTTCCTTGGGCCACTGACAAGCCTGAGCCACACACTCAAAGGAGGCCAGAAAAGCCTTGGTGTCGTCCCACGGGGTAGTCTCTTCTTGAAATGGTGGGATGCCCCATCTTGGGTGAGGAGACTCCACTGCCTTCAGGAACTCCTGCCACTGGGCTTCCCAGTGATAAAGACGTCCCTCACCCGGCTCCTGTTTAACATTATGTTGGGTAGCTCTCCTTTCCAGGCATTCGCCCATATTCTCAGCCTGGGCAATGGAAGTGGAAACTTCATCCGTCCTCTGCAAGTTTTCAGCTGCTGTGGAGCTTGAGGAGTCTTCCACCGCCTCCACTTTCATCCCTGCCTAATCTCACAATAATGACTTGCTAAGATACTGGAGATTCCTACTTCAAATCGTTGTGATTTGCTTTTTCCTGGGAAGAAAAATGTAAAAGTGGGAAGGAGGGAATGCACTGAGATCTCCTGTTCCATAGACTAGACAAGAAATTCTTCCACACTATAAACGTAGAGCAGTTTCGTCCCACTTTTAACTGGCATGGCTTCATCCTATGGAATCCTGGAATTTGTAATTTGGGAAAGTACTTGGAATTATCTGCTGGAGCAGGGGTTCTTAACCTTTTCTTTACCAGGGACCCTCTTTAAATATACTTTATTGCTGTGGACCTCCAAGACTTAACTCAAGATTTAAAACAACAAAACAACAACAATACAGTTACACCATCCATGAAACCTTCCCTCAGAGGCACTGGATAGGGAGGGAAGACTTTTCTTCTGTTTCTTTTTGCAAGTTTGTGGCATTTAACAGCAATGCGCAGGCCAAGCCAGCCAGCCTTCACCTTGGCTCCTGTCACATGGCTGCTCCACTTCAAGGAAGAGGTGGGCCAAGCAGCCTTCAAGCCTTCATGGACCCCCTGTGAGGACACTGTGGACCCCTGGGGTTGCCTGGACCACAGGTTAAAAACCACTGTGCTTGAGAGTTCGAAGGCACACCCCTGAACTAGAGCAGAGAATTCCAAATACCTTCACAAACTACAAATCCCAGCATTCCATGCCCTAGAACCATGACAGGGTGGTATCAAACTGCTATAACTGTAGGTTTTCCATGGTTTTTTTCCAGGCTGTGAGGCCGTGTTCTGGAAGAGTTATAACTGTGCTATAACTGTGTTGCATGGCTAACACACATCCCTGTGCTATGTAACCTTTGATCCTCCAGATTTTTTGGACTTCAGCAACCACAAACCACAGGCAGCATGGCCAATAGGCCAGGGAATTCTGGGAGCTGACATCCAAAACACCTTGAGGCAGTGGTGGCTGGTTGCTCCCACCTCAGTAGTGTGGTGGATTTGCCATGGGTTTTTGTCTGAACTCTAAAGGAACTGTCTAAGGTACTGAAACAGATCCCCAAAAGATGTACAGCATGTTGTGGAAGAGAGAGCCTTAGGTGAGCTTGTGGCTGTTGAACTACACTTCTCCAGCCCCAGAGGGTTCTTGGGAGAGTTTGTCCTGTTCTGGGCACCACAATTCCAAAAGAATATGGACAAGCTGGAATGTGTCCAGAGGAGAGCAACCAAAATGATGGAAGCCATGCCCTGTGAGAAGCAGCTTAGGGAACTGGGCATGTTTAGTCTGGAGAAGAGAAGGTTGAGAGGTGACATGATAGCAATGTTTAAATATTTGAAGGGATGTCATACTGAGGATGGAGCAAGCTTGTTTTCTGCTGCTCCAGAGACTAGGACACGGAGCAATGGGTTCAAACTACATGAAAAGAGATTCCATCTAAACATTAGGAAGAACTTCCTGACAGTAAGAGCTGTTCGGAAGTGGAATACACTGCCTTGGAGTGTAGTGGAGTCTCCTTCTTTGGAGATTTTTAAGCAGAGGCTGGATGGCCATCTGTCGGGAATGCTTTGATGGTTTATTCCTGCATGGAAGGGGGTTGGACTGGATGGCCTTTGTGGTCTCTTCCAACTCTATGATTCTATGGTTCTATGCTGGAGAATTCCCTTAAAGTTAGGATTGAAAACTGGAGCAAACGCATCACCCCACTGGCAGGAATGCCACCAGCGGAAGTGGAGACAGATGAAACATTCTTATCACAGCAGTCTGGAATCCCACAGTCACCATATCCAGACTACTGTAAGTAAAATGTTGGGTATATGCTAACTGGGGATTCTGGGAGCAGTAATACAATAATGTTGCCAATCTCTGGTCTGAATACATATTCAGCAGTGCCGTCAGTGCAACCCTTTGGGGCAGAAATCCAGCCCTTCCCCCTTTCAGTAGAATAAGTATGAGCACAGCCAAGGGTAGCAGCACTAGTCAGGGGTGTCACTAGGGAGATGCAGACCACACCAGGTGACACCTTTACAGGGCTGTCACTAGCACCCTGCCCCCCCCCCGCACTTACTTCACTGCATCTGTACTGCTTCCAGGCAGGCACAAACCTCCGCAGCGGTTCATGCCTACCTAGAAGGGGTGATAGTGGCACAGCGAGAAAGCATGGCAGAGGAGGGGCATACCACGACCGCTCCTTCCTCTCGCTTGTTAAAGAATAATCCGCACCTGGTGTCATACATACTAGGTCTGCCACTGGGGCTGGTTTACCACATTTGGAAATAAGGACATTAATAGATGTGGACATCCATTAATCAAAAGCTGAGGAGCCCCTAAAATGGTTAAACCCAAAGCCTAAAATTATAGAACTGTCCACATTCTCAGCACTGGTTTTTTACAGGCAAGCAAAACACACATTCAACATCCACACAACATACTCAGCTATTGTTGTGTGCCTTCAAGTCGTTTCCAACTTAGCGCTACTCTCAGGCACCAGATCTCATCTGATCATGGAAGCTAAGCAGGGACAGCCCTGGTTAGGGCTCGGATGGGAGACTACCAACAAATACCAGGTGCTGTATCCTCCTTTATGGATCTGAAACATGGGTCACCTATCGCCACCACCTACGACTCCTCGAACACTTTCATCAGCGCACAATCCTAAATATACACTGGACTGACTATGTGACGAATGTTGCTGTCCTTGAGCAAGCAGGGATCACCAGCATTGAGGCCATGATATTGAGAACACAGCTGTGCTGGGCAGGGCACGTTTCTAGGATGGAGGACCATCGCCTCCCAAAAATACTACTCCACGATGAACTCGCCACGGGTCAGCATAAGAGGGGCGCTCCAAAAAAGCGATACAAAGACTCCCTGAACCAACATCTCAGGCTCGGCCAAACTGATCACCAACAGTGGTCCACCCTGGCCTCACATCGGGAGGCATGGAGACGCACTATCCACAATGCTGCAGCCTTATTTGAGAACTCACGCTGAACAAGTCTTCAAGAGAAATGACAATGCAGAAAGAATCACAACCCGGAAACATCACCCAAGGAGACCCTCTGCTGTGCTTTCTGCAACCGGACTTGTTTATCTCGGATTGGCCTTTTTAGTCATTAGCACACTTGCAGAAAGCGCGGGATGAGTTCTTCCTGAATCTTCGTTTGCGAAGAAAAGCCAGAGAGAGATGCTATATATCAGAGGAAGGAACTGCAAAACCATCTCTGAGTATTCCTTGCCTAAGAAAAAACCCTGTGAAATTCATGGGGCTGCCATAAGTCAACAGGTGATGTCAAGGTACTCTCATACACACAAGGCAAACTTATCCTGGGGTTTTCTTGGCAGGATTTGTTCAGAGAGGATTTTCTCCCCACCACCACCACATATATATTTATTTCAAAAAACATTTTCATATTTAATCACCATACATTCTTAGAGGGGATTTTCCATGGCCTTCCTCTGAGGATGAGAGAGTATGACATGCCCAAGGCCACCCAGTAAGTTTCCATGGCTGAGTAGACATTCAAACCCTGGTTTCTCAAGAGACCTAGTTCAACGCTCAAACCAATACACCAGGGCTTTCCAAACTTTCCTCCCCCAGGTGTTTTGGACTTCAACTCTCAGAAGCCCCAGCCAACTTGGCCAACAACCAGGAATTATGGGGACTAAAGTCCAAAACATCTGGAGGATCAAAGTTTGGAAACCACTGCATTGCACCCTCAGCTGTACAGGAAAGTAATAGCAAATCTCCTCTGAATAAATGTTGCCAAGTAAATCCTAGGGTAAGGTTGCCATAAACCAGAGCCGGTATGAAAACATGTAACAACAAACAAAACAAGCCTCTTTTATATTATTTTTCCTACATGGTACAAGACTCCTCCCTCACCTGAGGTAACTTGGAATATTGTATCCACCTTGTGATGCTCTGTTTTAAAACTGACAGGAACGGAGCCAGAGAGTGAGAGAAAGAGAGAGAGAGAAAAGGCAGCATAGAGACTAGCAGCAATGGGAAGGTGCCAGTCGGATGGTGATGCTGCTCCGGCTTTGAGTCCAAACTTTCCAGAGATCTCCAAGGTGCTGGATCCATTTCAGTGTCAGCACTTTGAAGAACGCCTTTACAATTTGGACTCTGTCCCAGCAGAAAAATCAAAACCCTACACAACACACACAGTCAGGCAAGGTCAGGCCAGAAAAGTTTCAGCAAACATTCAAGAGTGGGCAGACCTCTGCATTGCATTGGTTTTCTTTTCTATGGAGGGGGTCTCCCCCTCTTCCCCAGTCCCTCACAAAGTCTCTATTTACCTTAGGAAAAAAGTTGCAGCGATGTCCATGTACCCCGTGGAGGACCAGGGGACAGTGGTGGCGATTTGGGGGAAAGAGCTGACTGGGACCAACTGGGACCAGCAACCCAAGACACCCCTCAAAATGGTGTGTGTGTGTGAGGAATGACCTCCCTTCTCTTCTCTTCCCCTGCAATTTCCTTCCACTATGGGGTGGGGGGGTCACCCCTTCATGCACCTCTTTAGCCCCTAGGATCCCCACTCATCTTGCTTCCTTAATATTTTCTTTTTCTTTTTCTCTTTTTTATTTTACAGTATTTTATTTTTTGCTTCCTTCCTATTCTTTTTACAGCTGCAGGGAAATTCAAACCCAAACCCCACCCCTTGCAGGAAAAAGAGACCTTGAGGACTAGACATGCCCCCTCCCCTTAAGCCATCTCTAGGAAACAGCAACTCTGTGGATTTAACCCTTTTGTATTCTAAGATGGATGGCAAATTTAGCTAGATTTAGGGGGCTGTGTGATGTAGTAGTAGCAGCAGCAACAACAACAATAAGAAGAAGACTATGTGACGAATGTTGCTGTCCTTGAGCAAGCAGGGATCACCAGCATTGAGGCCATGATACTGAGAACACAGCTGCGCAGGGCAGGGCATGTTTCTAGGATGGAGGACCATCACCTCCCCAAAATAGTACTCTACGGTGAACTCGCCATGGGTCAGTGTAAGAGGGGCGCTCCAAAAAAGCGATACAAGGACTCCCTGAAACAACCTCTCAGGCTCGGCCAAATTGATCACCAACAATGGTCCGCCCTGGCCTCACATCGGGAGGCATGGAGACACACTATCCACAATGCTGCAGCCTTATTTGAGAACTCACACTGAACAAGACTTGAAGAGAAACGACAACGCAGAAAGAATCACAACCCAAAAACATCACCCAAGGAGACCTTCTGCTGTGCTTTCTGCAACCGGACTTGTTTATCTCGGATTGGCCTTTTTAGTCATCAGCGCGCTTGCATAAAGCGCGGGATGAGTCCTTCCTGAATCTTCGTTTGCGAAGAAAAGCCACACAGAGAGAGTTTCTAAGATGGATGGCAAATTTAGCTAGATTTAGGGGGCTGTGTGATGTAGTAGTAGCAGCAGCAATAATAATAATAATAATAATAATAATAGAATAACAATAACAATAATTATTATATATTTTTTATTTCTTATCCGCCTCTCCCCAAGGTTCCAGGCCAGGTACAACATAGATTAAAATATAACACAGCTGGCCCTCTATATCCATGGATTTTGCTTCCACAGACTCCACCATCCATGGCTTGAAAATGTATACATTGTCTCTCTCTGGCTTTTCTTCGCAAACAAAAGGACTCATCCTGTGCTTTCTGCAAGTGCGCTGATGACTAAAAAGGCCAATCCGAGATACACAAGTCCGGTTGCAGAAAGCACAGCAGAAGGTCTCCTTGGGTGATGTTTCTGGGTTGTGATTCTTTCTGCATTGTCATAAAACCATTTAACACTTAGGTTAACTTGGAATATAAGGAACTGTTACACATTAAAATCATCTGTACATAAACTTAACATATACCACTTTAAAATTCATAGTTTAAAGCTGACTGGGTAGGCTTGCCAGAAGAGATAGGTCTTTAATACTGTTTTAAATTCAGATGGCCTATCCCCAACTTAGCAAGCATATGGCAGGGGGACGTGTCCCTTTCAGATGCTGTTGAACTTCAGCTGCCATCAAGCACTAGCCAATATAACCAGTGGTAAGGAATGCTGGGAGTTGCAATCCAGCAACATGGGAAAAGTCACACTTTCCCCTCTTTTGCTTTAAACACTGGACTCTAATTCATGTCTTCTCAAAAGTAAGATGGCACCTAGTATTTGATTGCAACATGCTTCCCTTTTTCATTTTTTCTGGCTTTCACCTGTATTTGACACCATGTTCCTGGGGTGCTTACTCAGAAGAAACTCCTGGTAAGCTCAATAGGACATACTCCCAGGGATATATGCATAACAGAGGTAGTAGGCAGGCCGGTGCCCTCCTGATGTTTTGGACTACAACTCCCATAAGCCTCAGGCAGTATCACCAAGAGATTATGCCTACAACAGGCAAGGTACAGTCCAAAACATCTGACAGCCATCTGGTGGCCTGATATTGGCAGGTTTTTGCAACCTGAAGTCTAAATCCAATTGCTAATCTTATTTACGAATCAATGGGAAATTGTTTAATTGATACTTATGTAAGCTTTATTGGTTCAATAGGTCTACTCTGCCTAGGACTAAGAACTGGATTTAGGTTTATCGGCCTGGTTTTATTGATGCCAGGCAAAACTGTGTGTTGTAGAAAAATTACTTTATAATTCTACAACTCAATATTTTGAATAAAGCGTGTGTCTGTATGTGCCTTCAAGTTGCCTGTTATGGCGACCCCATTAATTTCATAGTTTTCATAGTTTTCTTACGCAAGGATTACTCAGGGGCATTTTGCTGGCTCCTTCCTCTGAAACATAGCCTGCAGCACCTGGAATTAATTGACAGACTCCCATCCAAGTACTAACCAGAGCTGACTCTGCTTAGCTTCCAAGATCAAACAGGTCCTGGTGTCCTTGAAATATTTAAAATTTGTTTTTTTTAAACGTGTGGAATCATGTTACTCCTTGAATAACATGCAGCCATGATTCAATACATATCTATCCGAGGACTTGCCACAACCACATTATTGAACCACAAACTTGAGCTACTGAGGTAAGGTAAAAAAAAGAATATTGTGGTTAGAGAACCAGATTATATAATGGGACCCCCATATCCACTGGGGATTGGTTCTGGGTGGGCCGTGGATACCAAAATCCATAGATAATAGCAACTGCCATTGAAAATAATGGGACTTCTGGTTTAAGATACCATAGTTGCGCTGGAGGACATTTTCTAGGAAGATTCTACGGTAGGTGTGCTGTTTTGTGTCCTGTGGATAACTGAATAAATGGATAATGAATCAGTGGATGGGGGGTCCTACCGTATGTCTGAAAATGGATCATCCCTCCACTTCAAGAGTAGTCCTTTCCAGAAAGGCATCCGCATGACACAAGTCAAATGGGGAACATCTCTGTGTTTATTGCGCAAGCCTCAAATAATGTAAACTTGCCACCACATAGAATAAAATTGGAGGATAAATACAGTGTTTAGGTATTTAGGTTGTCCTAAACAGGCTTATAAACGTAACCACTGTGTTGCCTGTTGACCCATGACTCCAAAGTCAGTCTCCAGACAAGAGCTGATGACATAACAAGCTTATTAAACAGGGTTCTATATGGAAAGGCCTCTAGGAGGGCTCTTAGCACAGACCTGCAGCAATGTTCACTGTAGACCCTTCAGATAGATGGGAGGACAACCCAAATCATTACTAATCCCCATGCTCAGTGTTATGTGTGTGTGTGTGTGTGCTGGAAGTGATAGGTCAGCGGTTTTTGTCAACGACACTCTCAGCAGCACAATTTTCTTCAGATTAACTCAACTAGTAAGTTCGGTGGTACCCGTTCATCCTTACCTTAGTCTTTGTAATTTTTTTATTAAGTGCCTCACAGTGTCCAAGTGTCTTTCATTTTAGACACACACAGTTTTGTTATCAGAGCATGGAGTAATGTAGCTCCCTGTGTGCACAATTTAGACAAGGGGAAGAGCTGAGGTCTGTTGGAAGCCTATGGCTCCAGAGCGATTTTATGGCCTCCAGAACCCCAACCCCCAAATGTTTTTTTTAAATTTTGGAGAAAAACATTGTGCCTCAAAATGGCTTCAAACACCCCCTAAGGGGAACGGGGGCAATTTTGCCATGTTTTATTGCCATTCTAGTCCAGGAAGAGGCCTATTTTTCCAACAGGAATTGATCCAGAACTCTGCTTCCAGGTCACTTCCTGTCAAAAAACAAGCTTCCCTTAGGCTTAAAATGGCCTATAGAGTGCCAAAAACATGGCAACATGGTAATGGATGTTGGGACATGCAGTTAATATATTTATGCTGTAAAGAGCTGAAGTATAACATAATTGTCTGCAGGGTGCAGGAATGAGCACAAAAGCTTGCTGGAACTTGGAGCCAGCTTGTAATTTGAGATTAATGACCTGACAAGCAAGACCTTCAGAGCTCAGGGTTGGAGTCTAATTGTTTGGAAAATGTCATCTCTCTATTGGAGGGAATGTTTATGTTTTTCTATAAAGCTAAGGGATTGCTATCCTATGTTGCTGTGGCTGTAACTGTATTTTCAGTTCTGTTAGCAACCCTGTGTTGTGAAGATGTTATATGCAGTACTCTGTACTATTGTAGATATTTTTATGCTCTAATAAAGAGTAGTTATTTTTTTAGGCACAACCTGTGTCTGTTGTTTATTCTTCTGCCTGAAGGATCAAGACTCTGCTACAAACCTTTTGCTGCCTAAACTTCTTAATACTCTCAGAGGTTTAGTGTGCGACCCTGACAGACATTGCCTCAGGAGCTTGCTAGGGGTATTGCTGGAGGGATTTTAAAAAAATTTAGGGTGGTGTACAGTGCAGATGTGGACCTTCAAAGGTCTCCTGGGGGGCCTATGTGCTCTCCCTAAACCTCAACAGTTACCCTTACTTGGCTTAGATGAACTGGGTACTCTGATATAGTACACTTGTAAGAATGTCAGAGAAAGAAAAGGGATGTTTAATAGTACAGGTATACCTCAGTTAGCAAAGTAGATGTGTTCCTGGACATTACTTCTCTAACAGAAAATTTGGTACCAGTGGCAGAAATAAGATGGAGAGAATAGGGGTAGGTTTCTACACTATAGGAAAAAAAAGAGCAGTTCAACATGTTTCAGCAAACTTTCACCCCCAAAACCTAACAATATGCACACGTGAAATGAAACAAGATCATATAAGCCTTGCATAAGTAAACTAAACCATTTTGAAACTTCTAGAGACCACTTGAAAGCTACTTTCACAATGCATCCGGGGATTATTATTTTTTTCCTTTCACGAGCCTCCACTTATGATTTCTATTTTGGTGGCCAAACTTATAGACCTATGCTTCTTCTTCTTTTTTTTTTTTTTAACTAGCTGGTATAGCTTGTCAGAATAATGGGACATGCAACCTGGTAAATTTGTACTGTAAAGGGCAAATGTAACATGTAACAGCCTGCAGGGGCCAGTGGTGAGAGGCTAAATGCAGCTGGCCTGAGTATCTTGATGAAGGCCTGGGAAGCTAATCTTGGAAGGAACTGTTATCTCTGTGAGAGAGTGAACGTATCTGTGTGAGAACCGCTGTTTCTGTATCCTGTATACAGTTGAACTATGCTATGTAACTAAAGGCAGTTCTGTCTGGACTTTGAAGTGACAAGACTGTACTGTACTATATGCTGGGTTATGTAGTCTTCAAGACTGGAGTCTTTGACTCACTGTAAATATTCCTATATTATGCTGTAGTAAAGAGAAGTAGTTTAGACACACGTCTGTGTCTGCATGCTTATTTCCTCACCTGGAGAATGAAAGCTCTGCTACAACAACTTTGCAGCCTGGACCTCTTGATATGCTCAGAGGTTCCAGTGCGCTACTGTGTCATAGCTGGTGAGGCAGACTTATCGGCTTGCTCCTTTTCTCTGTTTTGCTGTTGAACCACACTCAGCAAGCAATTCTTGGGGTAGCTGCTGTTCACCTTGCCTCTTGTAGGCAGAATCACACAGCAAGAGCAGGATTGGCTAAAGAAGAATCCCATTCTTTCCCAGCTGAAACTTTATTGCATTGTTTTCTGCCGACATGCTGCTATGTTCCTCCAGCCCTCCCTGACCATCCTCCCAAATGTGTCAAGCTAGACATAGAAGAAGGAAACCACCCCACCCCACCACCCCTGGTAGGCATAAAAAGACTCTGTAATAAAGGAGCTTCTGGCTTTGTTAACTGAGGTAAGTCTATATTTTGATTGCATTGCTGGCTGGCTGCTGGTTGTCAATGGAGAGCTATCTATGGTGCTGAATTCAATACCTAGAATAGGTTCAGAACCTTAGACAGTTCCTGACTGCTTCTCAGGTTATCTAATGTGGGAGACCAGCAATTATTGTTGTCCAATGTGCCAGAGACTAGCACTAAATTTGTGCCCATGGGGTACAATTGTTTCTTTCTTTCCTGGAGACTTGCCAGGGACCAACAGCCAATGGCTCAGGGACCAGCACCAGTTCAGGGACCACCATTTTAAGCAGCATTGCTTTAAGGTTTGGACTAAAACCCAGGGTAGATTGGAATTCTCGAACCACCCTCAGTGAATTACACTTGGAAATTATGCATTCTGACTGAACTTCCATTTTCAAAATATAACTGACAACAGTGAAGAGCAAGGGCAGGGGAAGCATTTTATACACACAAACATAGAAATGACTCCCAAATCAAACAAGTGAAGATTGGATGTGAATTCTCTGGTGCCTGAGAAGATGTTTGCTGCGATAGAAACTTTCTTCACATTTGGAACACTTAAATGGTTTCTTCCCAATGTGGCTCCTCTGATGTCTAATAAGGGTGGATTTGTCGCAAAAACGTTTGCTGCACTGCGAGCATTCGAACGGTTTTTCTCCCGTGTGGTTCCTCTGGTGTGTAATGAGGTGCTGGCTCTGGTTGAAGCTTTTCCCACACTCAGAGCAGGTAAACGGTTTCTCTCCAGTGTGGTTCCGCTGATGCGTTATAAGATGTTGCCTCTGGCTGAAGCTCTTCCCGCATTCTGAACACATGTATGGTTTCTCTCCCGTGTGGGTTCTCCGATGCCTGATCAGGCCTGATTTGTGACAAAAGTTTTTGCCGCAGTCAGCACATTTATACGGTTTCTCCCCTGTGTGGATTCTCTGATGAGAGATAAGGTTTGTACTGCGATTGAACCTCTTCCCACAGTTCAAGCACGTGTAGGGCTTCTCTCCTGTGTGGGTTCTCTGGTGACTATTAAGGTCTGAGCGTCGCCGGAATATCTTCCCACAGACTGAGCATTCGTGTGGTTTCTCTGCCCCATGGGTTGTATTAAGGTTTGATTCGTCTTGGAAAAGGTTCTCACTTGTATTGCCTTTGCTTCTTTTCCTCCTTTTGAATATTCCTTGTGCTGATCCTTCATAGATATTGCCATCCTGACAAGAGATGAAGTTATTTCTCCATTTCTCTGCTTCATGTCTCTGAAATGTCTCTGGCCTGTCTTTGTTTCCAGGATGTATTTCCCACTCCTGACCCATTCCTTGTCCTGATGATACCCAGAACGTTTCTCCATCATTCCCACTTTGGTCTCTGTTGCCTGATGGAATGCAGAGAGAGAATGGGTAAGTACACATTACAGCAAAGGTCAGGAAAGTGTGACCCAGACGCTGCATATACCCTCCTCAGGCCCCCAGTTTTTTTGAGGGAGGAATTAAAAGTATTTGCTCCCAAATGATGCCAAATTTCCCCTAGGGGGCTTTGGGGGCCATTTTTGACAGGATTTTGGTACATCCAATGGCTGTTTTAGGTCTAGGAAAGTAGAGTTAGTTCCCTGTATCTGCGGAACCAATATCCACAGTTTCAGTTATCCACGGGACACAAAACAGCACACCTACCATAGAATCTTTCTAGAAAATGCCTAGAGAGCTATCCTTTGTACATTTTCTAGGTCCTCCAAGGCAACTCTATGGTATTTGTAACCGGAAGTCCCATTATTTCAATGGCGTTCGCTGTTATCCACGGTTTCTGGTATCCATGGTAAGTCTGGGAACCGAACTCCCACAGATACAGGGGTCTGACTGTACAGGAGGAGGCTCGTATCCACGAGGATTGGCTCCGGGCCCCACTGTGGATAATGAAATCTGCAGATAATAGCAAACACCACTGAAAATAATAGGACTTCTGGTTTAAAATACCATAGAGGTGCCTTGGAGGACCTAAAAATAGCTAGAGAGGACACATTTCTAGGAAGACTCCATGGTATCTATGCTGAAACTGGAACCGCGGATATTTGAATGAGTGGATAATGAATTAGCGGATATGGGAATCCTACTGTACTTTTTCAACAGGAAATGATCTGGAAGTCAGTTTCTGGGTTACTTCCTGTTAGGATAAAGATCCCTCTAATGGCCAAGAAAGAACCAAAACATGGGGTGGAATTACAACATTGGCCCTTAGACACCATGGGGAGGGGGAGGGGATGTTGAAATAAACATTTGTGGGAAGGCATGTCAGGGGTGTGAGCAGTTTTGTTACATCCCTTGAGGACCCAATGTAGGTCTAAGCCCTCCCCCTTGCTTTAGAGAAATGGATTCCCTCGACACTTTGGAAGCTATAATAGAGAAATAGGGATGCAATGAATGAAATTAAGGGGTTGTCTGTACAGTGAAAATACTCCTCATGGAATTTGAGGAGCATACTATTTGTCTTAATGAAATCCCACACATCAATTTGCCATATTCGGAAGGAGGGGGGCCAAAACCTCCAAAAACTACACAGGAAAAGCCTTTGTGGCTTTTCCCGAAGTTTTTGAAAAGCTCTGTGGAGAATGCACAATCCCACTTGTTGGGACAATCTTCACTTTGCTGCGCATTCCCAATAAAAGCGGAAGTTGAAAGCTGATTGGTTGGATATGTGCAGGGGGTGGAGCTTGCTGGTAAGGCAAGTGCTCCGAACTGCCATGTTGGATTTTCACCATAGCAAGGCACTAAGGTGACAAAACAGCCCTTTTTTTCTATTACACTTCCACACCTTGGATATGCTTTTTAAAAAAAAAAAAAATTGTTCGGCAGCGGCAGCAGCAACTGGTGACAATTAAAATGCGAGTAATAAACTTGTGCCCACTGTCTTGATTCAAGGCATGCCCATTCGAACAATAAATGCAAATAGCTTCGCATGTCTGTGATCATGCAAAAAAAAAGTTCAGACAAATGAAAGCTGCTGCGAATTGTCCTTAGTGTGCATCAATCCACATTTTTTAGCCTCGTATAGACAAGCCTTAGATAATAAGGTCTGTTGTAATTTGTGACTCTGTAGCTGGTTTTTGTGTCCCACAATCTCTGTTATCTCTCTGCCCTTGTTCTGAACTAAGCCAAGTGACTTAACCACTGGCTAGGGAATCTGGAAGTCACAATCTTAAAAAAAGGAGCATTTCTCAGTTCTGGCCCTAGGTGCCGTGAGGGTATTCCTGCCAGTTGTAAGCGCCAATACCTCAGCAGCTACAAAACAACATTAGGCCCATTTCAGATGGGACAATGATGCAGGAGACTGAGAAGATCAGTGGCTTCCATGACAGTGAGCAGATACATCCGTTCCTGTGTTTAGTCCAAACCTTAAGGGAGCTTTAAGCCACATATGCCATCCAGGTTCAGCACCTTGAATGCTCATTTACAGTTCAGACTAAAACCCCATTGATACTGGAACTATCAGCCTCCCCAGATTGTGGGGAGGTATCCTTACCCAATGTAGTACCGCCTCCCTCTTTCTCTTGTTTGACCTCACTGCTGAGTTCCCTTGGAGGGACTTCCGGGACCATCTCTTTTCCTGTGAATGTCACGGCAACTTCCTGGAACATTCCTGGCACCTGAAATGCCCATGAATATGTTAGTCCAGTCCAGAGCTTAGAAAGTTACTTTTGAAAAAATAACTCACTACCGCTGCTCATTACAATGTGTTAAAGAAAACCTCATGGGATTGCTTTTTCCATTTCTGTTGGTTTGGTTTAAAAAAAAACACCATAGGATATACAAGAAATGACACAGATCTTGAAAATATTACCCTCAAAATGTCCCTGAAAAGAACATTTAAAAATAGCATGGGTGGGCAACTATGTGGGGACCAGCAGCCAATCCCCCCTCCACAGGGCACACCCTTCTACAGCCAGCCCAAATACCTTTGTTTTCCTCTACGGTCCCTCTCAAAATGGTGACAGGAAGTGACATTACTCCCTGTCATCATTTTGAGGGGAAAACAGAGGTATCTGAGCTGTAGTATGGGTTTCTGAGCTGCTTGTGGGAATGAAGCACAGGTACTTCTGTACACCTGGGGGGATTTCTGCATGGCTTGGCGGCTGAAGTTGGTGAAAAATAAATCAAAATTTGAAAAAAGAAAACATTGGGGGAAGCTTGAAGGCTTTGGGAGACAGGTGGGACACTTCTGGGACCAAGACTTGCCCTCGGGTCACTTTAAAATCTACCTAGAAAACATTACCTCTTACACTAATTGAGTGACTTTGTTCCCACTTGTTACTTACCTCTGAAATGCAAATGCTGACATAAAAGTGAACTGCTTTCCTTCACCTCTGATTATTTGCAGGAGACCATCATTTCAGTGGCAGCTTCTATGTTAGTGGGGAGGCAAATCTGCTCTGGTTTTTAGTCAGAACTCTGGAACTAGCCATGGCACCAAACTCCATCTCCAAATAGATTCAGCCCCATGGACAGCCCCTGCAACGTTCTGACTAAAACACAGCAAATCCAGCAACGGCAGGAGGGTGGTTGGCAGGGCTGTAAAAACAGCCAGAGGACTCCTATCTGGCCTCCATGTTGCCCACCTCTGGTCTGTTTCCTTCTAAAAGTACAGCACGTAGCACCCTAAGATCAGCCAGGGAATGCCCTGCTTGTCTGGTGTCCCAGAACTGCTGTGTGTGCCCAAAGAATTATGGCACGTGCTGATGTCATGCTTCCCTCCTCCTTGAGAGTTCTTCATCAGAAGATGAACCAGACTTACCATCAGAGGAGTTACAGCAGACCCCTGATAGCAGCCAAGGCCTCCTTCAGCTCTGAAGGTCAGCTCAGATTCTGAACAGAAACAGGGGCTGGAGGAAAGGCTTCCCAGTCATAGAATCATAGAATCGGAAGAGACCACAAAGGCCATCTAGTCCAACCCCCTGCCATGTTGGAATACACAATCAAATCATTGCCGACAGCCATCCAGCCTCTGTATAAAACCCTCCAAAGAAGGAGACTCCACCACACTCCAAGGCAGCACATTCCACTATCGAACAGCTCTTACTGTCAGAAAGTCCTTCTTATGTTTAGGTGGAATCTCTTTTCCTGTAGTTTGAGTCCATTGCTACGTGTCCTAGTTTCTGGAGCTGCAGAAAAGAAGGTTGCTCCATCCTCAATATGACATCCCTTCAAATAGTGAAACATGGCTATCATGTCCCTTCTTAACCTTCTCTTCCCCAGGCTAAACATACCTAGCTCCCTAAGCTGCTCCTCATAGGGCATAGCTTTCAGACCTCCCACTATCCTGGTTGCCCTCCTCTGGACATGTTCCAGCTTCTCCAGCAGGTCCAAAACAATGTGGCTAGACTGCTGACTGAGGTCGGTTATAGGGAGCATATACTGTAACATCCTTGCTAAAACAGCTTCACTGGCTACCAATCTGTTTCCGGGCAGAATTGAAAGTGCTGGTTGTGAACCTGCTGGCTATGAATGTGCTGCTGCCTCCCTGTATCCACAGAACCAATATCCACAGTTTCAGTTATCTGCAGCTGAAAAAATAGGGACACCTACCATAGAGTTACACTGTAAAACTAGCTGTGACAGTGTAACATACACCATTACAGCCGATTTCAAAGGTTCACATGGTTCAGCAACACCACTATTATTTTAGAAAAATAATATTGCACTGTTTTACATGTGGGTGGTGAGTGGCTGAGGGAGTGAGAGGAGAGAGGGGCCCTTGTGAGTCTGGGGGTGTAGATGCAGATTGAGTGGCAGGAGTGGATTGTGAGGTGGAGAGGGAATTTCATAGAATCATAGAATCATTGGAAATTTTTAAACAAAGGCCATCTGTTGGGTGTACTTTGATTGGGTATTCTTGCACGGCAGGGGGTTGGACTGGATGGCCCTTTGGGGTATCTTCCAGCTCTATGATTCTACAATTCTATGAAATCAAAAGGCAGGGTCTAAATCAAACAAAGGGTTGAATAGATACATAAGAGATAGCAATCAGCTGCAGTTCCCCCACCATCCCATTCTCACCTGCCGTTCTGGTTTCTCACCCCCTCGGTGCCTGAAGAGGAAATCCTCTGCAAGGGTGACAGCCTGGAAACAGCTCTCCGAGCCTTGCTCCTTCACCCAGCTCTGCATTTCTGTGGGCAGGACAGCCAGGAATTGCTCCAGAACCACCAAGTCCAGAATCTGCTCTTTCGTGTGCCTCTCTGGCTTCAGCCATCGGACGCACAGTTCCTGGAGTCGACTGTAAACCTCACGAGGCCCCCAGGCATCCTGGTAACAGAGCTGCCTGAAGTGCTGACGCTGCACCTCCAAGCTGATGGCTTCCTCCATCTTGATCTCTTCTGTTGGCCCATGGTCTCCTTGGCCTCCTGCAGGGTCTGGCCTGCTCTCCGACTGCTGGGACATTCCATTAAAAGTAGGAAGGAGTCCAGCCCCACTCTTGTCTGTAGGCCGCTGACTGTCAGCAGCTGCTCCATTGAAGGTGGGTGAGGAAGACTTTGTCTCACCACATGGCACAGTCTCTGACAGTTGTGGCTTATCTTCTCTAGAGAGAGGGCTTTGCTCCGCCTTTAGAAAGTCCTGCCATTGGGCTTCCCACCGGAGGGACGAAAGGTCCTCCTCAGGTTCCTCTTTAATGCGCAGGTGAGCAGAAGGGGATGCACCTCCTGTTTCGCTCAGACCTATGGTGGGCATAAGGCCTAGTGTCTCCTCCAGCTCCATTTTCGTTCCTGTCTTCTTGCCTTCCCTGAGCACAGGCTGGAATGGGAGACGTGAAGCTGGGAATGTTTCCCTCTGTTCAGCAGCCATTTTTGCTCACCTGGGAACGTCCCTTCCCTCAGCTCAGGCTCACCTGTCCTGTTCTGCCTCACCTGTCCTTTTTTTCTCAGAAGGTGTGGATGAAGAATCTGGCTCCTCACTAGATACCTGAAGGTACATCAGTGCAGGTGAGGCTCTCCAGAGCATGAATTATGGGGAGAAATGGTAGGCCCCAGTAGCAGTGGCAGCACTTGGGGGATGCAGAGAGGCTGAACAGCACCAGGTGACACCGTTGAGGGAAGAGTGACATGAGCCTTCGCGATGCCACAGCTCCCCAGGGACTGGCATTTCAGGTCCTACAGAGAGATGTTCGAAAGCTGGTTGCTTTCCTTGACGGCTAACTAGCCATTCACCCTGAAATGAGAAGATGCAAAGAGCAGTGGAGGAATGTACAGACCTCTTTGATTCCAAATGAGGCAACATGGGGACAAAATGAAGGGTTTCTACTACAGGACTGGCAAGATTTTTCCTTAAAACAGGCTCCCTGAACATCAGGAGTGGGAAACGGAGGCAGGCCTGGGGCCAATTTTTGGCCCATGGCACCCTTTGGGAGAGCATATGGATTGTCAAAATTGCCAGAAAAAAACTCCCAAAATTGGAAATAGTTGGAAACCCACTTTTTCACTACAGGTTGAATATCCCTTATCTGGAATTCTGAAATCCAAGGTACTCCAAAATCCAAAACATTTTGAGCTACAACAAATGTAGCGTAGTACATACCTGTATGGTATTGCATCTGGAGAGAGACGCAAGGATCTGTGAAATTGTGGGAATCCACGTCTCCTGCCATTTCAGATCCTCAGTCTCTTTCCAGCCTCATTATGTCTCATATATATGCAAATACAGGTATTCCAAAATCTGGGGGGGGAAACTGAAATACGGAACATTTCTGGTCCCAAGCATTTCAGATAAGGAATATTCAACCTGTATTTCTTTTTTACAATGTTAAACAGTGCAGGGAGGGCTGCAACCTATTCAAAAGGTAACTTGCTATTCTTAGGCCTAATCGACACTACACATGGATTATTTGCCATGGTGTCTTCCTATTGAATCTTGGAATTTGTAGTTTTACAAGATCTTTATCCTTCTCTGGTAAGTGCTAGTACCTCACCAAGCCTCACCAAGAGGCTTGTGTGCTGGTACCGCACCAAGCCACAACTCCCAGGATTCTATAGGAAGGAGCCATGGCAAATATTGGGGGTTGGTTCGGGGGGCTGTGGATACTGGAAACCGTGCATAATAGCAAACTCATTGAAAATAATGGAACTTCCAGTTTAAAATACCATATAGTTGCCTTGGAGGACCTAGAAAATGGCTAGAGAGGATACATTTTCTAGGAGGACTCTATGGTAGGTGAGCTGTTTTTTGTCCCATGGATAATTGAATCAGTATATAATGAATCAGTGGATACAGTGGTCCTACTGTAATCCAGTTTCAAACTGGATTATTTGTGTAATGTGGATGCACCATTAGAAGCTTGCAGAAGAGGCAATTCACCTCCATTTTTTTTAAAGCCAGAAAAAGGCCAGTCCGGGAAATCTAGAGAAGTGGAGGACCACAAAAATAGCCTTGCGGAACCACACATTGCTTGCAATACTGTACAGTATTTCGTCTACCTCTGTTGCAAATAGCATTCAATGCCCATTGTAATGGCAGCTGTGTTAGTTTAAAGAAACATTACACCACACCCATCACCTCAGGGCAACAAGTCCTCTTGCCAGGCTGACTGAGGATGATGGGAGTTGTACTTCAAGGCACCTGGAGGTTGTCAGCTCAGGGAAGGAAACCAACTGAGCCTATGGAAGTTGGTGGAGCCTTTTCCTTAAACATTGATGCCAAAAGAGGGTTGGAGAGAGGTATATCTTGTCATCGAAGGCTTAAAGAAGCCTCAACTATTCCTGCACAGTTCTAATACCTCTAATACAGGTTGACCCCCATATCCATGGATTCGGTATCCACAGTTTCACTTATCCACATCTGAAAAAATATGTTCTCTCTAAGCATTTCTAGGTCCTCCAGTGCAACTCTATGGTTATCTACCAGCATTCATCTCATTGAAAATAATAGGGCTTCCTATTATCCATGGTTTCAGGTATCCATGGGGGGTCTTAGAATGTATTCCGCACAGGTCAACCTGTAATCCCACCCATCCTCTTCTCCTTGGGCTTGCAAGTTTTGTTGGCCACTGAAATACATTGACAGAAAACCACATAAACTGGTATCCAGCATCCTAAAGGCTTTCTGATGTTGGAAGCTAAGCAGGGTCTGCCCTGGTTAGTACTTGGATGGGAGACTGCCAAGGAACGCCAGGTGCTTTATTTCAGAGGAAGCAACTAACAAAACCACCTCTGAGGAGTCTTTGCCTTAAAAAAAAACCAATGAAATTCATGGGATTGCCAGAAGCCAACAGGTGACTTGAAGGCACAGAAACACCACACACAAGAACACACATCCAAGAAATTAAGATGACAACAATGATGATGGCTTGATGATTTCTTTCTCTTGCTCCCTGAAATCCACAGCCAATCTTAGCCAATTTTAGAAGCTATACAATCAAGCCTGGTCAGTACATGGATGGGTGGCCATCAGGGAGGCTACAAAAGAATCCTGCCTCACATATTTGATTGTGTATTCCTGCATGGCAGGGGGTTGGACTGGATGGCCCTTGTGGACTCTTCCAACTCTATGATTCTAAGATACTGAAGAGTTGGGGCTGCCAATCCAGAGTTGGCAAAATTGAGCTAAATGAACCAAGGATCTAACTCATTATAAGGCAGCTTCCTATATTCAAAGGCCCCATCTATACGGGGGAGGGGGGGCAGGATGCAGTACGTTGCAGTAATGGTATTTCGCAGCAACAGCGACTTGTCTTTATAGTGTTTTTGCCCCCATAAGCGCCCATAAGCTTCCAGATGGTGGCTGTAAGTGATTTACTCGTGTTAATACATCGCCGCCACCGAACTTTAAAAAAACAACACGTTGCCTAAGGTGTTCTGGAGCGATAGAGCGATTTTTCAAGTTAAAAGGAGAGCAAAAAAACACAATTTACTAAGGTGAAAATTCAACAAGGCAGCAACGGGTGCTTTACCTGTTAGCAAGCCCCCCCCCTGCTCACCTGGCCAATCAGCTTTGTGCATCCTCTTGTATGGGAAAGCGATTCAAAGCGAATCGCTTGTCCTAATGAGCAAGAACGTGCACCCCCTCGCTGTTTTAAAAATAGCCGCAAAGACTTTTCCAGTGTTATTTTTGCAGTTTTGGGCCCCCTTCCTTCTGAATACAGTGGATTGATGCAGGATCCCATTTAGACAGGTAGGATTCCCAGCAAATTCCATGAGGTTTATTTTCACTGATCTGACAACCGCCAAATCTGTCCTCTAGAAACAGCCACAAAAGAAAGGCAGGCAGCACCACCAGCTGCAAGTAAGGAAGGGGATGTAGTGGTTAGAGTGCCAGGCTAGGGCTGGGAAGACCCAGGTTCAAACCCCAGCTGGATCAAGAAGGTCAACTGCTCCATGTTAGATCAGTCCTTCCTTCTATTGCTCATTATGCCTTAACCTACCTTACAAGGGTGTTGTGAAGATTTCAAAAAATTGGAGGACCTTGCAATTCCCACCCACCCCCCCGGAAGATAGGCGAGGGGAGGAGATATAGGCAACAAATACAAATCATTCATGTTGTAATGTTTCATTCTCTTTGCTCCTATGGAAAGAAATAGCCACATTTCTTCCTCCTCTACCACCCCCTCCATCAATCACCTTGCAATTCCCCATTACCTCATTGCTTGCAGCAGAGAGGGCTCACAATGTCACTCAAAGAACATCCAAAAAGCTAATTTACTGTATTTATTTTTTGGCAGAGAGATTTGGGGGAAGGGAGGAGAGAACAGTACAGGAAGGTACATCTATGATTAACATCCCCCTGATGCCCATTTCCTTCCTCTCTAGGACCCCCCCTCCCCTGATCTGGTGGTTTTAACATTTAGTGTGCCACGTGGCAACCCCTTTACTGCACTTTAACTTTTGCAATACGAAAATTATTGTCTCTGTATTGACATGCAACATGAAAGTTACTGCCCTGACTGCAAATCCAACGCACATGTTGTGGGGGGGGGGGGAAGCCCCACCATGATGTAGCTCTCTGAGTAGATCCACACTACACAAATAATCCAGTTTGAAACTGGATTATTTGCCATGGCTCCTTCCTATGGAATTCTGGGATTTGCATTTTACCAAAAAAATTGCCTTCTCTGCCAAACAGTGTTGCTGGTGCCTCAGCAAACTGCAAATCCCAGGGTTCCATAGGAAGAAGACATGGCAAATCATCCTGTTTCAAACTGGATTATTTGCATAGTGTGGATGCAGGCTCAGTCTGACTTACTTCTGTGCAAATGGGCAAGAGGATCGGATACCGTTTGGGGTGAAAGCGATTTTTTCAGATCTATTAGTAGTATCATCATCATCATCAGGCAGGCAAAATTAAAAAAGAAAAAGAAAACAAAAAGAATCAGCCAGTCTTTTAGCAATTAGTGACTGGTTGCTGAATAAGAGGCTTTTTGTGGCTGAGGGCTGCTCTTTTCTTTAAATTTATTTATTTGCCTTCAGATTGCTTTTCTAATTTCATGGTGGTTAATATGACAATCTGTTAGTTGTGTATGGATCTTAAAATTTACTGTGTTTTTATTTCTCTCTCTCTCTTAACCTTCTTGGCATCTCCCTTGAGCTCCTCTGGGGGAAAAGGAGGGGTATATCATCATCATCATCATCATCATCATCATCTTATTTTTGCTTCTATTATTAACACCAAACCCTCCAAAAATTGTCCCAATTTGGCAGGGACAGTTCCAGTTAATCATGTACTGTCTCACTTTGTTAGTTGCTTTTAAAATGTCCCAGTTTCTTTCTTCTTCTCCTCCTTTTTAGTTTACCGGTAGTTTAGTTTAGTTTTAGTTCTAAGAATTGTTGAACCACATTTTAATTATAACTTTTTATATGTTTTCACTTCTCTGTTTGTAACTGTTTTTAACTGTATTTTTAAAAAACTTTTGCATGCCCCATTGAATCATAGAATCATAGAGTTGGAAGAAACCACAAGGGCCATCCAGTCCAACCCCCTGCCATGCAGGAATACACAATCAAATCATTCCCAACAGACGGCCATCTAGCCTCTGTTTAAACACCTCCAAAGAAGGAGATTCCACCACGCTCCCAGGCAGTGCATTCCACTTCCGAACAGCTCCTACTGTCAGGAAGTTCTTCCTAATGTTTAGGTGGAATCTCTTTTCCTGTAGTTTGAACCCATTGCTCTGTGTCTTAGTCTCTGGAGCAGCAGAAAACAAGCTTGCTCCATCCTCACTATGACATCCCTTCAAATAGTGAAACATGACTATCATGTCCCCTCTCAACCTTCTCTTCTCCAGATTACACATGCCCAGCTCCCTAAGCCGATCCTCATAGGGCATGGCTTCCAGTCCTCCCACCATCCTGGTCGCCCTCCCCTGGACACGTTCCAGCTTCTCAGTATCCTTTCTGAATTGTGGTGCCCAGAACTGGACACAGTATTCCAGGTGAGGTCTGAACAAAGCAGAATAGAGTGGCACTATTATTTCCCTTGATCTAGACACTATATTGCTATTGATGCAGCCTAGAATTTCATTGGCTTTTTTAGCTGCTATGTCACACAGCTGACTCATGTTCAGTTTGTGGTCCACTAAAACTCCTAGATCCCTTTCACATGTACTGCCCTCAAGCCATGTGTCACCCATCCTATATCTGTGCATTTCATTTTTACTGCCCAAGTATATTATCATACATTTCTCCCTGTTGAAATTAATTTTGTTAATATTGGTCCAGCTTTCTAATCTGTTGAGGTCATTTTGGATTCTGATCCTGTCCTCTGGGGTATTAGCTACCCCTCCTAATCTGGTGTCATCTGCAAACTTGATAAGCATACCCTCTAGTCCCTCATCCAAGTCATTGATAAAGATGTTGAATAGCACTGGACCCAGGACAAAACCCTATAGCACTCCACTGGCCACTTTTCTCCAAGATGAAGAGGAGCCACTGGTGACCACCCTTTGGGTTCAGTCAGTCAACCAATTACAAATCTACCTAACAGTTGCATTGTCTAGCCCGCAGGTTACTAACTTTTTTGCAAGAATATCATGGGGGACTTTGTCAAAAGCCTTACTGAAATCAAGATACACTACATCCACTGCATTACCTTCATCTATCAAGTTTGTAACTCTATCAAAGAAACATATTAGTGTGGCATGACTTGTTTTTGAGAAATCCATGTTGACTTTTAGTGATCATGGCATTCCTTTCTAAGTAGTTACAGACTGTCTGTTTAATGATCTGCTCTAGAATCTTCCCTAGTATTGATGTTAGGCTGATTGGGCAATAATTATTTGGGTCTTCTTTTTTCCCCCTTTTAAAGATGGGAACAACATTTGCCCTCCTCCAGTCTGCCGGGACCTCTCCTTTTCTCCAGGATTTCTCAAAGATTATTGACAGTGGTTCTGAGATTACTTCTGCCAGTTCTTTTAGAACCCTTGGATGAAGTTCATCTGGCCCTGGAGACTTGAACTAATTTATACTGACCAGGTATTCCTGAACTACTTCTTTACTAATTCTGCACTGTATTTCCCCTACTGCTCCATCTTCCGCAGGTTGAGCACTGTTCCCCTTTGGGAGAAGACTGAAGCAAATAAGGTGTTAAGAAGTTCTGCCTTTTCTCTGTCTTGTTAGCCTTTCACCATCTTCTCCCCGCAGCGGCCCTACCATTTCCTTGTTCTTCCTTTCGCTACAGACATACCCAAAAAAGCCCTTTTTATTGTTTCTAACCTCTCTAGCAAACCTGAGCTCCAGCTGAGCTTTGGCTTTTCTGACTTTCCTCCTACATGAGCTGGCTATTTGTTTTAATTCTTCTTTGGTGATTTCCCCCTTTTTCTATTTCTTGTACATGTCCTTTTTAAGTTTTAGCTCAGTTGAGAGTTCTTTCGACATCCATCCTGGTTTCTTTAGACACCTCCCCTTTTTCCTCCTCATTGGAACTGTTTGAAGTTGTGCCTTCAATATCTCACTTTTTAGAAACTCCCCATCCTTCATGAACTCCTTTATGTTTTAGTATTTCTGACCATGGGATCACCCCCAGTAATTCCCTAAGTTTTCTGAAATCAGCTTTCTTAAAGTCTAGAATGCATGTCTAACTATGCTTGGCTTCTCCTTTCCTCTGTATAACAAACTCCGGGAGAACATGGTCACTCCCCACTACGGATCTTGCCACTTCCACACCATTAACCAGGTCATCCCCATTGATTAGGATCAGATTTAAAATAGCTGGCCCTCTTGTTGCCTCTTCTACCTTCTGGACAATGAAATTGTCTGCAAGGCAAGTGAGGAATTTGCTGGACCTTACATTTTTGGCAGAATTGGACTTCCAACAAATATCAGGATAGTTGAAATCCCCCATTACTACTACATCTCTCCTTTCTGAACGTGAGGTAATCTGTTCCAGGAAGGCATAATCCAAGTCCTTGGTTTGGCTTGGAGGCCTTTAGTAGACCCCCACAATGAAATCCCTGTAGTTTCTCTCTCCCCTAATTTTTCCCCCAGATGCTCCTAACCTAGCTCCCAGGATTTAAGTCACCGATCTGTTCACAGGTGTACACATCCTTAACATATAACACTACTCCACCATCCTTCCTGTTTGGTCTATTTTTCTGAATAAGCTATACCCCTCTATTCGTATATTCCATGGGCATCAGGATAGCCATGTTTAAATATTTGAAGGGATGTCATACTGAGGATGGAGCAAGCTTGTTTTCTGCTGCTCCAGAGACTAGGACACGGAGCAATGGGTTCAAACTACAGTTACCCTTTCATATTCGCTCTGGTTTGGTTCCAGGAACCTCCGTGGATACCAAAATCTATGAATACTCAAGTCCCATTATATGCAATGGCATAGCAAAATGGTGTCCCTTATATAAGATGGCAAAACCAAGGTTTGCTTTTTGGATTATTATTTTTTAAACAATATTTTCAAGCCATGAATACTTAAATCCATGGATTCCAAATCCGTGGATACGCAGAAACAACTGTACAGGAAAAGAGATTCCACCTAAACATTAGGAAGAACTTCCTGACAGAAAGAGCTGTTCAGAAGAGGAATACGCTGCCTCATAGTGTGGTGTTCTATGATTCTATGTCCCCTCCTAACCTTATCTTCTCCAGGCTAAACCTCCCAAAAAGTATATTTTCCAAAGATTTTCCTTGGGTTTTTTTCTGGTCTGTGAGGCTGTGTTCTGGAATAGTTTATTTCTGACAGTTTGCCTGCATCTGTGGCTGGCATCTTCAGAGAATGGTGGGGTAGGAGTGTATGTGGAGTTTACATGCTGTGAACCCCTGTTGGGGAGTATATGTACATTTGTGTAATTGAATGGCTAGTTTCTGGGTATAGAAATGCAAGGCTCGTTAGTGTCTGTTTGGCTAATGGTTGGTTGATGGGCCATTAACTGCTGGGATTCCCTGGGAGGAATTCCTTTGTAAGTGTTGAGTTTTATTCTATTGTTTTTCAAAACTGGCATCCAGGTTTTGTTTAGTTTTAAGGTTTCTTCTTTCTTGTTGAAGTTGTCCAGGTGTTTGTGGATTTCAATAGTTTCTCTGTGCGTTCTGACATAGAATCATAGAATTGTAGAGTTGGAAGAGACCACGAGGGCCATCCAGTCCAAGCCCCTGCCACGCAGGAAATCTCGATCAAAGCAGTTAACTTGTCAGTCAGTCCAGTGTATACTGTATTTAGGATTGTGCGTAGACAGCACTGATTAAAGCATTCAAGGAGTCGTAGATGGTGGCGATAGGTTACCCATGTTTCAGACCCATAAAGGAGAATAGACAGTACAATGGCTCTATACACACTGATTTTTGTGCTTCGCCTCAGGTGTTTATTACTCCAGACTCTTTTATAAAGTCTTCCAAATGCGCTATATGCCTTTGCTAATCTGTGATCGATCTCTTTGTCAATCTGGGCATCTGAGGAGATGATGCTTCCCAGGTAGGTAAATTGTTGAGCGGACTTGAGCTCAGCAGTTCAAGTTGAAGGTGACATATAAATCAAATGATAGATGTTGGCCTGGTCTAAAACTTCTGTGTTTTTAAATAGCATTTTGTGTCCAGGTTGGTTTATGACATATTCTGCTACTGCTGATTTTTCTGGCTGGCCCAGTCTACAGTGTCTCTCATGTTCTTTGATTCATGTTTGCACATATTTTCCAAGCTCTGTGTTTGTGTGTGTGTGGAAGTGCCAAGTCTCAGCATCTCCTTTTGAGACACAGGGAAAGACCTCCTATGTGGTCTTCTAAGGGTTAAGCCAACAAGACTAGGATTCCTAGAGAGGAAGGGAACTTGAGTGACAGGTGGGAGCAAGGCTCAAATCGGAAGTCGCTCCCATCCTTGCCTCCTAGCTGTGCCGGTGCTTCTCTTCTAGAATCCGTCGAGCGCCTTTTCCCGCCACCTGCGTTCCGCTTTGGGGAGCCCAGGGGAGCCCCAGGAGGGGGTGAGGGGGTGAAGACGTGGTGGTGGTGGGAGAGAGAAAGCCACCCAATAAATAGAGATAAAGGGAGGGAAGAGGTCGGAGGATAATTCCTTGGGAGAGTTTGCAAGATGGAGAAGTAGAGGAGAGAGAGTCCCTCCCTTCCCTCCAACCCCATAGGAAGGCTGCTTGATCAGCTGACCAGTTCAATTTTTATTTTATTTTATTTTTATTTTATTTTTTTGCAAGGCCGTCCCAAGACACTCTGCTGCCTGAGGCAGAGGAGGAAATGGCCACCCGCTCACCCCAATAGTCAGAGTTGTTGTTAATTGCCATCAGTTCCAGCTTTGGGGGGAAAGTGGGCAATACATAAATATTAAATTAAAATAATTAAAATTTAATTTAAAATAATTAAATTATAAATAAATAAATAAAGTCAGGTTGGCAACCCTAGGGGTGAGAGACTTCCAAGTCATAGAATCACAGAACTAAAGAGACTACAAGGGTCATTTAGTCAAACCCCCTGCCCTGCAGCAATAGCCAATCAAAGCACTCCCAATAGATGGCCATCTTGTCTCTGTTTAAAAACCTCCAAGGAAAGAGATTTACCACCCTCCCAAGCAGCTTATTCCACTTTTGACTATCATAGGATCATAGAGTTGGAGGAGACCCCAAAGGCCATCTAGTCCAACCCCCTGCCATGCAGGAATACACAATCAAAGCACGCCTGACAGATGGCCTTCCAGCCTCTGTTTAAAAACCTCCAAAGAAGGAGATGCCACCACACTCCCAGGCAGTGTATTCCACTTCTGAACAGCTCTTACGGTCAGGAAGTTCTTCCTAACGTTTAGGTGGAATCACTTTTCCTGTAGTTTGAACCCATTGCTTTGTGTCCTAGTCTCTGGAGCAGCAGAAAACAAGCTTGCTCCATCCTCAGTATGACATCCCTTCAAATATTTAAACATCTGTTGGGAGTGCTTTGATTGTCTATTCCTGCAGGGCAGGGGGTTTGACTAGATGACCCTTGTGATCTCTTCCAGATCTATACTTATGTGATTCTAGGCAGTGGAATATGCTGCCTTGGAGTGTGGTGGAGTCTCCTTCTTTGGAAGTTTTTAAACAAAGGCTGTATGGCCATCTGTCGGGAGTGCTTTGTGTATTCCTGCATGGCAGGGCGTTGAGCTGGATGGCCCTTGTAGTCTCTTCCAGCTCTATGATTCTACTGTAGTGGGGGTGTCTGGCAGCTACAAAAAAAAAAAAAGCCCCAGGAAACTCTACATGGCCCATGGGCCACAGGCTTCACACACCTTCTCTACCAAATGGTAAAGGTGGTTCCCGTAGGATCAAGTCTGAAGACGAAGGACTCCTTGAAGTGATAGCTGGGCACTGTAGGGAGTTAGATGGTACATTATTCAAAACTTTGATCTGCGCCAGCAAGGTCACCCTTAGCTGGGAGAGGGATGGAACTTCCTTGTGTAAGGGCAGTACACCAGATCTCAGCAGCAGTGGAGCAATATTTTTCCAAAACACTCAACCGTTAGTAGGCATATATCTAAAACAGAAATAAATCTGAAATAGACATTTTATGCATGTGTATAATCTAGCTGGATCAGCTATGTAAATTAACTGATTATTTTTTCTCACAGGTGACAGAGGGAGGGTAGCAATACATGCAGAGCCATCTCTTCCTTGTAGCAGGTAAACAGCTGCCAACCAGGTAAATCAGGTAAGATGATGAACTGATGGCTGTAGCCCTGGGTGCCATTGTCCTCTACTCACCTTTCTGAGTGAGAATAAATCATTCGCCTTCTTCATTTTTGTCAAACAGGACCACTCTGATGTTTATGAATTCTACTCATGAAGACTTATATCTTGAAGGTGAGGGGAAACTACCACTTCAACTTACGTAGTTGTGGGTTTTTTTAAAAATCTGGGGAGAGGGAATGGTGTGGACTTCCAGATAGTGTTCAAGTATAGCTTGTCATGGGCACGCACTGGTTCCTCTGAGCATGTTAAGAGGACCAGGCAGCGAATAAATCTTGTAGCAAGCAAGCTCAAGCCAATATAGTTAATGGTGAGGAACGCTGGGAATTGTAATGTAACAACATCTGGACACCTAGTTGATTCCAACACTCTGAACTAGATGGCAGATCACCTCCTTTTTTCTAAATGTTCTGTCTCCTTAGGTCAGGGGTGGGCAACTGCATGAAGGCCGGTGGCAATTCCCTCCCTCACCCCCCTTTGGGCTATACCTTCCCCGGACCAAGCACAGTTTGCTTGTACAACTGCTCTGAAAATGGTGACAGGAAGTAACATTGTGTCACTCCCTCTTGCCATTTTGAGAAGGACGACAGAGGAAGACGGAGTTATAGTAGGACCCCTGTATCCCCCGGGGATTGGTCCCCACCCCCGTGGATACTAAAAACCATGGATTACAGCGAACGCCATTGAAAATAATGGGTCTTCCAGTTTAAAATACCATAGAGTTGCCTTGGAGGGCCTAGGAAACGTCTAGAGAGGATGCCTCTCTAGGCATTTTTCTAGGAAGACTCTATGGTAGGCGTGCTGTTTTGTGTCCCACGGATTACTGAATCAGTGGGTAACGAAACAGCGATATGGGGGTCCTGCTGTATTTTCAGGCAGTACAGGCTTTGGAGTGGCTTGTGGGGATAGGGTGGGAATATTTGTATCTGTTCTCACGTGTTTGAGGGGCTTTTCGGTGTGGTTACAAGGCAAAAACTGCCAAAAATTCATGCTAAGTAAAAAAAAAAAAAAACCTTGGGGGACTTTTAGGAGACTGGCTTTGGGGGCCAGAAAAGGAGGGTTCAAGGTCTGAATGTAGCCCATGGGGCACACTGTACACACCCCTGGCTTTGGTCAACCTGATTCTCAGAGAAAAAGTGCAGCTCATCCCCGGCCCATCAGAGCCTTTGGTGCAGCCCTTGGGTGACCTATCTTCAGTTTTCAATGTTTAGGATGTTTTAAATCTTCCTAAATACTGTACTCACATGTCTCTTCCCCTCGTAGATCCCTCCACTGTCTACCAGTCCGGGCTAGGCCTCATTACAAGCTTTTGGTCCTGGTATCTAAGGCCCTGCGCTTTAACCTCCCCCAGTATCGGGCAGCTCAGTTAGCATGGTATGTACCATCTAGGAATTTAAGATCTACAAAGGATTATTGGCAGTTCCACCAATGCCTACATCTCTATCAAGGCTGGGAGCCTTTCGGGATCTGGATCTGCATTTGTGGAACAGTCTTCCTTTGCACCTCTGGCTGGAGGAGGATCTTACCTGCTTTCATAAAGAGTTGAAGACCTTCCTCTTCAATTTGCTGGATTAAGCTGTTAAGTGTGCTTAAGGTGGCCAAGATGGGTAGCAATTGATGAGGATTTTGTTTTTAGTACTGTACTGTATATTAGTATATTATTTTAGCATTGTAGAATGTTGTGTTTTATTGTTTTGTTTTTCACTATATATATGTCTGATGTTCCACCCTTTGGTGAAAAGGGCACTATAAAGAAACATCATCATCATCATCATCATCATATTCTTCTTATCATTATTCTTATTATTATTACTATTATTTCCCCACTATGCTAGGGGGAAATTGCCTAAAATGACCAACTGCGCACTGCAAAAAACCCACAGTCTATTTAGGATACTTCAGAGTAAGTGTCTTTTAGACACAACCCTAGCCATGGGGGAGAATAGCTTTTACGTTTTGTGCCCTGTACGCTTTTATTGGCATGGATTAGCTATTCTTATTTTGATATTTCCCCCCCCCCCAGTGTTTGGGGACAGAAGGCATTTATTACTGAGAGGGGGGAAACTGGGCTGGATCGAGCCTGTCAAAGACTAGGGGAGGGCAAAAATAGCCCCCAGACATGTCAAAGTTGTTCACCTCCATCGTAAGAGAAAAGAGGTGTCATTATTGGGGAGAATATCAGTGATAAACATGAATGTTCTCCCTAGAATACTATTTTTGTTTCAGACAATACTAATTTTGGCAATACCAATTTTTAAAGCAATGGCAGAGAGACCTATCCAAGTTTATTTGGCAGGGGGAAATATCAATCAAATTTTAAGTTTTGCAAGACACAAAGCAAAGAGGAGGGTTAGGTTTGCCAAATTTGAAACTGTACTTTGATACCTGCTTTTTGGTTTGGCTGAAAGAATGGATAATGCTGAGAAATAAAAGATGAGTAATTTGGAAGGATGCGGCCTGAGGTTTGGATGGCATGGATTTTTTGGTACAATAAAGTTAAGGTAAATGTTGATTTTAAGGACCACTATATAAGACATATCCTATTGAGACTGTGAAATAGCTCTAAGCCAAGGGTGCGTCTGAAAATACCTTTATGGGTGTTAGCAAAGGAAGCTTTTTATAGAGGAGAAGAGAAACAGCAGGCAAAGAGAGATAGATTAGGTACCAAGATACCTTGGAGAATCTCAAAGGAGAATAGACAATTAAAACTGAGACTCTGCCATCAGAGGAATATAGCCTTATCATACCTACAGCTTGTGAAAGATTTAAGATAGATAAAAAAGGATTATGGTTTTGAACAAAATAAATAGAAGTGCTACTATGAACAGATGTACCAATCATTTGACTGGTAAAATGTATACATATTCATTAAAATTGGAAATGGAAGATGAACAGATGAAAGAATATATGATAAAGTGGGCCACAAACTTTGGATATAATATATAAATGGAATATAGGGAAAAGATGTGGTCAAAGGGTTTTAAATTTACATTATGCTATAATCATAATGCTTGCTAAGGTAGAAGGTGGTAGGAAAAAGGGAAGACTGCATTCCAGATGGATAGAAGCTACGGCCCTGAGTCTGAAAGACTTGAGCAGGTCTGTTGTGGATAGGGCAACCTGAAGGTCTCTCATTCATGGGGTCACCATAAGTTGAAGTCAACTTGACAACAGTTAACAACAATAATCTTAAGGAGAATTTTTATAAAGTTATGTATTGCTGGTATATGATTCCAGGAAAGCTGTCTAATATATATATAAGAGCTTCAAATAAGTGTTGGAAATGTGAAAATAAGAAGGGACAATTTACCATATGTGTTGGACTTGTGAGAAGAAAAAATTAGGTTCAAATTCATACTTTGATCCAATCAGTATTGAAGATAAAGGTATAATTAAGACCAGATTTTTTCATATCGGGACTTGTGGATGATCAGCTGGAAAGGAATCATGGAACAGTTTTTCAATATGTAACTATGGCAGCAAGATTATTATATGCCCAGAAATGGAAGAATGCAGAGAAGATTCGTTGCTGAAACCAAAATGAGCTAGTAGAAATGGACATATGATCTAGTTTGATAACAAAAAAAATCATTACAATTTCTTTTAAAGATTAGAATCTGTTAATAGACTGTTTGAGAAAGGAAAAATAATCTAATGATTGTGGGTTTCAAGAATGAATATGAATTAGCTATCAGAAGAAGTGTAAGCTGTAATCAGAGAAGAGCTGAAATGTTATACAGTTGTCCCTTCATATTCACTGGGGGTTTGGTTCCAGGTCCCCCGTGGATACCAAAACCCATGAATACTCAAGTCCCATTATATGGAATGGCATAGCAAAATGGTGCCCCTTATATAAGATGGCAAAATCAAGGTTTTTGGATTATTATTTTTCAAATAATATTTTCAATCCGTGAATACTTAAATCCGTGGATACCAAATCCATGGATATGGAAGGACAATTGTATATACAGCCTTATAGTCATAAAGAGGTTGGAAATCAACCTATTCTTTCTGATAAATGTTATTTTTCTGTTTTCTTTGTTTGCTTTCCTTCTTTTTTTTTGCAGCCTGATAGTTTTTCTAGTATGTAGAACATTTTAATAAAAAAATACAAGAAATGTGGTACTGGAGGAGAATTCTACAGATTGTTGTTTGTTGTTCTGTGTCTTCAAGTTGTTCACAACTTATGGAAACCCTAAAACAAACCTATCAGAGGGGTTTTGCCTTTACTTTCCTCTGAGGCTGAGAGAATGTGACTTGCCCAAAGTCTCCTAGTGGGTTTTCATAGCTGAGCTGCGATTTGAATCCTGGTCTCCAGAATCCTGGTCCAACCCTTCTACCACTACACCACTCTGGCTCTCATTTTACAGATACCAAGGACCAAAAAGATTAATAAATGAGTCAGAGAGCAAATCAAGCCTGAATCCCTAGAAGCCAAAATAATTAAACTGAAGCTATCATACTTGGGAGGTGTCATGAGATGACATGAGTCATTAGAGCAGATGATAATGCTTAGTAGAAATGGCAGGCGGGAATATTACAAATGGATTGATTCAATTCAGGAAGCCATAGCCCTGAATTTGCAAGATCTGAGCAGGGCTGTTATTCACAGGGTCTCTTGCAAGTCCTTAATTCATAGGGTTACTGTAAGTTGAAGCTGACTTGATGCACACATCAACAACAGCAACAAATCAGTAAAGAGGAAATGTTTTCTTTTCCTTTCAGGGTCTGGTGACCTTTCAGGATGTTGCAGTGTATTTCACAGAGGAGGAATGGACTCTGCTGGATGCAGACCAGAAGGCACTGCATAGGGAAGTTATGGAGGAGATTTGGAGAACCGTGGCCTCTCTGGGTAAGGATCCTTCTTTCCCTGGTTGGTAGCAATGGTTTACAAAAACATGATTATAATGGCCACAACCCTTTATGGTTCAATGTAGTATACTAGTTGTGGAACTGTGCTACACTTTGTGATTAACAACCCTCTGGACCTACTTCAAAGCCACTGAAGCTCACCACCCATGGCCATTTGTGCCTGGAGGAGAGTGGGGTAGATCACACAAGCGTCTGGCTCCGTCCCTGTAGCCAGATGCGAAGCAATTACATAATACATTGAAGCCCGCTGGGGTCCTCCAGAAGTCTCAGCTGCCAATGTAATCATTTAATGTCTGGCTTCAGGGATGTAGCCAGATGCTTCTGTGATCTCCTTCCGCCACCCCATGGGATGGCCATGGGCGGAATTTCAGTGGCTCTGCAGTAGGTCTGAGGTGGAGCTTTGGTCATGTCATGAACTCCCTGGCTGAGGACTGAGAGGAGGAGGAGGAGGAGGAAGAGAACGCAGATGAGGCAGAAGGAGAAAGTATAGCTGAGTCAGAAGAAGCAGAGACTGCTCCAGCTTCCTCCAAGAGGCCATCCGAACCAAAGAAATAAAACAAACCTCCCTCTGAAGAGCAAACAGTCTGCCAGCTGGTGATAGATGATACAAATGACATGCCGCCTCGCTTCTCTGTATGCCAAAGAGACAAACGCCATGCCCAGCTGTGTTTCAATACCAAACGCTGACCTATCTCCTTGCTAATCTCCACCTGACATTGGAACTCTAGCTATAAATCTGGCAGTAGTTCTTCCTTCAAGCCAGTGCTGACAACTGCTTATCTTGAGCTGTTGCACTCCTCCTGGATTCATGCTTACCTTGACTTTGAACGGACTTCTGGACTGCTGCTTTAACCTTTGCTGACTACGTACATAGACCAAGGACCTGATTCTACTGAATTCTGGATTGGCTTTTGACTACCCTGGTATCTGGTATGGACAGTTGGTAATCAAACTCTGGACTGGCTTTTGACTACTCTTGTATACTGTATGAACTATTGGTGACTGACTTCTGGACTGGCTCTTGACTTCTCCCACTTTTATTGTGGACAACTGACAACAGGCTAGAACTGCACCCCTTACCCTGTTGTTCCTGCATTCCTCCCCTGTTGCTCCTCAGGCAATTGCCACTGTGAGTTCAGGACAGGTTACAGCGAAAGGAGGAAGGCAATAACAATCTCCACAGTGACAAAAAATAGATATATAGGTCAACCCCCATATACATGGATTCCGTATCTGCTGTTTCACTTATCCACATCTAAAAATACGTGTTCTCTCTAGGCATTTTTAGGTCCTCCAGTGTGATTCTGTGGTCAATTTCCAGCGTTCTTCTCATTGACCATCATAGGGTTCCCTATTATACACAGTTTCAGGTATCCATGGGTGGGGGGAGGGGTCTGTACACATGTGTAAGGTTAACTTACACCTATGTATGCCACTAACTAAATGCTAACTAATGTATAGTTTTGCTGTTAAGGGAGAGAACGCTCCTCCATGTTTGTGAAACACATGTAGGGTTCTTAGTAATTTCTTTTCTTTACATCAGCAGGTGGTGAATGGGAAACCAAGTATGCAGGACAACTGTGGCAGATGTCACTGGCAGGAGACAGATGTAAAAAGGCAAAACAGGAAGGAATGAAAAAGGAAGTAAATTGGGAGAGGAAACAGAATTCCTCTACTTCTCCAGGCATGGATTACAATGAAGTTGACGTCCAAGACAAGATATGTAAGAGAAAGGAAGTTAATAATTGCCCTGTGTGCAAAAAAAGCTTTACTTCTAAGTCGTATCTTAAAGTTCACTGCAGGACCCATTTAGGTGCAAAACCATTTAAGTGCTTGGAATGTGGAAAGAGCCTCAGTAGAAGAACAAATCTCACGTCACACCAAAGAATCCACACAGGAGAAAAGCCATATCATTGCTTGGAGTGTGGAAAGAGCTTCAGTTGGAGCAAAAGCCTCAATATTCATCAAAAAATTCACAGGGGTGTCAAACCCTATAAATGCTTGGAATGTGGAAATGCATTCAGTCAGAGTACAGATCTCAGCAGACATCAAAGAACCCACACTGGGGAGAAACCATACAAATGCTTGGAGTGTGGAAAGTGCTTTACTCGAAACTTTGATCTCATTAAACATGAAATAATCCACACTGGGGAGAAACCATATAAATGCTTGGAGTGTGGAAAGAGCTTCAGTTTCAACACAAGCCTAAGTAGACATAAAGCAATGCATAGAAGATGGAGAACAAATAAATGCCTAGAGCGTGGAAAGAGCTCTGTTAGCATACCTCACAGTTCTCTTCAAAGTACTAATACAGGGGGAAAGCCCTACAAATGCTTGCAGTGTGGAAAGAGCTTCCGTCTGCACACGCGCTTCATTTCTCATCAAAGAACTCATAAAGAGGAAAAGCCATATAATTGCTTAGAGCATGGGAAAAGTTTGCCTGTGAGCTCAAGCCTCCATCATAATCAAAGAACTGACATGGGGGAGAAACCATATAAATGCTTGGAGTGTGGAAAGGGCTTCCAACTAAGCAAGAACCTCACTACCCATCAAAGAGTTCACATAGGGCACAAACCTTATCAATGTATGGTGTGTGGAATGGCTTTCATTCAGAGCTCAAATCTCAGGACACATCAGAGAATCCACACAGGAGAGAAACCGTATAAATGTCTGCAGTGTGGAAAGATGTTCAATCAGAGCACCCACCTCAGCACACATCAAAAAATCCATACTGGGGAGAAACCGTATAAGTGCTTGGAGTGTGGAAAGAGTTTCACTAGAAAGAGAAGCCTCATTGCACATCAGAGTGCTCACACAGGAGAAAAACCGTATGAATGCATGGAGTGTGGGAAAAGTTTCACTTTGAAGGCAAGCCTGAGCAGACATCAAAAAAACCACACGGGGGAAAAACCATGGAAGTGCTTGGAGTGTGGAAGGAGCTTCAGTTTGAGCACAACCCTCAGTAGACATCAGGTAATCCATGCCAGGGAGAAATCAGATGAATGTTTGGGAGGGTGGAAAGAGCTTTACTGTAAAGATCATCTTCACTGAAGAACTCATACTAGATTGAAATGATACAAATTATTATTCTGTATAAACACAGACCTCACACCTCTTCATAGAAGGGACTAGAGCCAGAGAGGTGACTAGAAATGTGGTTGCCACTCGCAACTAGATTTAGTTGCTCATGAATCCACATTCTACAAAGCTCATTTGCATCATGCTGTGTAAAAGGGAAATACAGTTGTCCCTTCACATTCGCTGGGGTTTGGTTCCAGGACCCCCCGTGAATACTCAAATCCGTGAATACTCAAGTACCATTATATGCATTGGCATAGCAAAATGGTGTCCCTTATATAAAATGGCAAAATCAAGGTTTGCTTTTTAGATTATTATTTTTTTAAAGCACATTTTCAAGCTGTGAATACTTACATCCGTGAATGTCAAATCCATGAATACAGAGGGACAACTGTACAGGTTGCCTGTCGTATCTGTGGACAATACATTCCTGGACTTACCGTGTATAAGGGAAACTGTGGATAATAGCAAACCCTAGTAAAATAAACAAACTATCTAGTCCGTGAGCTGCTCTTCGCTGCTGCTGCTGCCCTTGTTGCCCACACAGAAGCAGCTCTGCAGCGCCTAACATCCTGCTTCGCAACAGCAGCAGAGTTGTTTGGGCTAGAAGTCAACCTGAAGAAAACGGAAGTTCTTTACCAGCCTGCACCACAGGACGAACACCACCATCCCCACATTGCCATTGGCAAATCTGTGCTTAAATCCGTTCAGCAGTTTACCTTCCTGGGAGGCATCATCTCCTCAGATGCCAAGATTGACAAAGAGATCGATCACAGATTAGCAAAGGCACATAGCGCATTTGGAAGACTTTACAAAAGAGTCTGGAGTAATAAACACTTGAGGCGAAGGACAAAAATCAGTGTGTATAGAGCCATTGTACTGTCTATTCTCCTTTATTGGTCTGAAACATGGGTCACCTATCTCCACCACCTACAACTCCTCGAATGCTTCCATCAATGCTGTTTACGCACAATCCTAAATATACACTGGACTGACTATGTGACAAATGTTGCTGTCCTTGAGCAAGCAGGGATCACCAGCATTGAGGCCATGATATTGAGAACACAGCTGCGCTGGGCAGGACATGTTTCTAGGATGGAGGACCATCGCCTCCCTAAAATAGTATTCTACAGTGAACTCGCCACAGGTCAGCGTAAGAGGGGCGCCCCAAAAAAGCGATACAAGGACTCCCTGAAACAACATCTCAGGCTTGGCCAAATTGATCACCAACAATGGTCCGCCCTGGCCTCACATTGGGAGGCATGGAGACGCACTATCCACAATGCTGCAGCCTTATTTGAGAACTCACGCCGAACAAGTCTTGAAGAGAAACGGCAACGCAGAAAAAAATCACAACCCGGAAACATCACCCAAGGAGACCTTCTGCTGTGCTTTCTGCAACCAGACTTGTTTATCTCGGATTGGCCTTTTTAGTCATCTTGCAGAAAGCACGGGATGTGTCCTTCCTGAATCTTCGTTTGCGAAGAGAAGCCAGAGAGTGAGTAAAATAAAGGACTTCCTGTACAAACATACCATAGAGTTGCATTGGAAGACTTAGGAGATGCCTAGAGAGGATGCCTCTCTATGGACTCTATGGTATGTGTGCCTATGTTGTGTCCCACAGATAACTGAAACCGCGGATATTGGTTCCTTAGATACGGGGAGGGGGCATGACATGTACTGTTCTTTGAACCATCTTAATGTGTGAAAGAAGGCAACAATGAAATGGAAAAGATTGCTTTATTTTTCCTCTTAAATCAATAATATTTATTTAATGAGGGAGACTGGCTTAAAAATCATATATATCTTCAGATTGTGAAAACAATCTTTGTCTTTTTTCCCCAAGCTATCTTAATATTCATATTCACTTTTCTTAAATATTTAAAGCAGACTCTAAATTTATCTGAAGATTTTGATTATCTAGAATACTCGTCATATTGACAATCAAGATCTTCAGATTCACATATCCCGTTTTCCATTTATTTTTCAAAATTGGTCAGCCAAGTTCACCAATTTCAGCTATTGCTTTCAGAGTTTGGTAGAGGAATTAAAGGATCCATTTCTTTGCTCATAGTGTTCTTTCAACCCCTCTCCTTTTTCTTATATTTGGTATTCACTGCTGTTCCAAATCCTGGAGATGTTCACTGATAAGAGACTGCAATTTATTTTAAAATGATAAAATAAGATTTAAAGAGAGATCCAGTGTGGTGTGGTGGATTGACTGTTGGGCTAGAACTCTAAAAGACCAGGGTTCGAATCCCCGCTCAGCCGTGGAGACCTTCTAGCTGACCTTGGGCAAGTCCTACTCTCTCAGCCTCAAAGGAAGCAAACTCCCTCTGAACCCAACTTGTCATAAAAACCCTAGGAAAAGGTTGTCATAAGCTGTAATAGATTAGAAGACATACTACAAGAACAGATTTTTTAAAAAAGATTATGACTTGGTTGATTCAATCAGAACGAAAACTATCTAACCCCAAACTTATTCTAACAATTGCTGGCAGTTTTAAAGGTACAGGTCACTCTGCCTCCCCTCTGTCCCCCCTCCCCATATCCACAGGGGATACATTCCTAGACTTACTATTGATTAATGAAACTGCGGATAATAGCAAACCGCCACAGAATACCATAAAATCCCGCTGGAGGACTTAGAAAATTCCTAAATAACACACCTCTCTAGGCATCTGCAGGTCCTCCAGCACAACTCTATGATCAGTTTCCAGCAGAAGTTGATCATAGAGTCATGCTGGAAGACCTCAAGATGTCTGAAGAGACCATTTCCCCTCTGACTGTGTTTAAATGAAACCATAATTACTGATAGTGTAGATACCTGTAACGATAATATATTTTTAAAAATTTAATGAACTGGATGGTGGTTGGAATGGGGAAATAAATGTTCTTTAATGCCAAGTTTTCTAGATCACTGATGTAGGGAAAGGGAAGGCTGGGAGTCTTGAGAAGGTGGTAAACCAGTTGCAGGAAACTGTATGCTGAGAGGGAAGGATTTGGAAGAAGCTTTCAAATAGTTTCTAGAAGGTTGCAAATGATTTTATTTACTTATTTTATTTACTTATACAAGGCTTATCTGACTTGGTTATTTCATTTCACATGTGCATATTGTTAGTTCTGAATAAAGTTTGCTGAAATATGTTGAATGGCTCTTATTTCCTGTTGTGTAGGAACTGATTTCTATTCTTGCCATGCTATTTCTACCTCTGGTACTCAAGGTTTGCTCAGAACGCCTAAGGAAGTAGCCAGCCCAAATTCCAAAAAGACCCACCCAGGTAGGAATTAAGCTAACTCCTCTTGAACTGATAAATTAGGGTGGAAATGGGTAATTCTCCTGGATGTACATAGAAGTGAGTCATCCACTACTCCAATCAAGGTAGCTGGACACTCATTGCCTTGCAAAACTGGTTTTTCCTTGCACCTGTTGTAAAACAATAGAGAGTTGCCTTAGACCCATCAGTGCCAATGCTTTAGCCATTAGCGATCATTAGCACATCTTCTGCTGTGTGACCCTCAGAACGCTGTCTGAGTATCTTCTGCTGCATGAATGTCTGCTCTTTGCATAGGTACAGTAGAACCTATCATCCCAAACTCTATTCCTCTATACTAAGACTTCCTACTTTCTTCAATAGCCTTGTGCGAGTGCTTAAAGCCTGAGTGTGTGTTTACTTTCCCCTGATTATTTTTCAGTAAAAAACATTTTTATTTTATCTCCTGGCTTGGAGTCTCATCAGTTACTACTGGTATATATAGGTCAAAAGTTCTCACCATTATCTGACCTCTCGCAGCAACTATTTGAGCTAATTAAAATTCCCCATAGAAATACTGGTTTTTGGTAGACGCGTGGAATTTTCACAGACCTCAGTAATTTGGGTAACATTACCTTTAATGATTTTTCAGTGTGCTTGTGTTTTATGCCCCTTTTTCCACTTGAGTCCCATAATTGGGAGAAAGACAGGAAATTGATTAATAGATTAATTAAATAGATGTAATCTTTAACAGGCATTTTGGTACCAAAGGCAGAAATAACATGGGGGGAATACAATAATGAAGAACATGAAATAGAGAAGTTACTTTTTGAGTTACAGTTCACAGGATCTTCCAGCCAGCATGATTATAGATGGGCAGGGGTGAGGGAGGCTTACAGAATTGTGGTGAAAAAGAAGTGTTATTTATTTTTTAATATTTATTTATAACCTGCTTTTTTCCCAAGGCTGGGACCCAAAGTGGCCCACACTTTTAAAAGAATTAAACTAAAGTGTGAGCCACAAGCTGAATATGAGTCAGCAGTGTAATGCAGCAGCTAAAAAAGCAAATGTGGTTCTAGGCTATATCAATAGGAGTATAATGTCCAGAATGAGGGAAGTAATAGTGCCATTCTATTCTGCTTTGGCCAGACCTCACCTGGAATAATGTGTCCAGTTCTAGGCACCAACATTCAAGAAGGATATTGACAAGCTGGAACGTGTCCAGAGGAGGGCAACCAAAATGGTGGGCGGTCTGGAAGCCATGCCCTATGAGGAGTACCTTAGGGAGCTGGGTATGTTTAGCCTGGAGAAGAGAAGTTTAAGAGGGGACATGATAGCCATGTTTAAATATTTGAAGGGATGTCATACTGAGGATGGAGCAAGCTTGTTTTCTGCTGCTCCAGAGACTAGGACACGGAGCAATGGGTTCAAAATGTAGGAAAAGAGATTCCACCTAAACATTAGGAAGAACTTCCTGACAGTAAGAGCTGTTCAGAAGTGGAATGCGCTGCCTCGTAGTGTGGTGGAGTCTCCTTTTTTGGAGGTTTTTAAACAGAGGCTAGGTGGCCATTTGTGGGGAATGATTTGATTGTGTGTTCCTGGGAAGGGGGTTGGACTGGATGGGCCTTGTGGTCTTTTCCCACTTTATGATTCTATGAGTTATTATATTTACAATTGTCCCTCTGTATCCACGGATTTGGTATCCACGGATTTAACTATTCACGGCTTGAAAATATTCTTAAAATAATAATAATCCAAAAAGCAAACCTTAATTTTGCTATCTTATATATGGGACACCATTTTGCTATGCCATTGCCTATAATGGGACTTGAGTATTCACAGATTTTGGTATCCATGGGGGTCCTGGAACCAAACTGCAGCAAATATGAAGGGACAACTGTATTTATAACCCACTTTTCCCCCAAGGCTGGGACCCAAAGTGGCTCATCCTTTGAAAAAACACACACAATTAAAACATACAAAAGTATACATGAAAACAGAATTAAACTACAGTAATTACATTATTTAAAAAATATCAAAATATTTAAAAGAATAAAGTATACTGAAAAGTATTAAGAACTTTTTTTAAAAGATAAAAAGTATGCCACTGCTTCCACCAACTTTTCAATTTATTGGTCCCTTCTGTCTGGAGAGAAGAAAGAAGAGGAGCCTCCTGTTCGGCTCTCAAAGGGTTAAGGGAACCAAGCTATGATTCCTAGAGCGGGAGAGAATTTGAGTGGCAGGGAAAGAGGGCGGGTCTTCCAAAGCACCTTTAAGCCTTAAGCCACTTCCGGTCTTCCCCTCTGACCCGGAAGGAAGTGGCTTTTCTGCTTCCCAGTGGGTGCAACACTGAATATCTTCCCTCTGTTGTTTCTTTGGGTGAGGGTGCATGAAAAGGGGAGACCAAGATGGGAGAGGGAGAAGGTCACCCAAGGAAGATAAAGGGGGCTGGGAAGGCATTTGATGGGGGTCTCATCGACTGGGAGGGTGGTGAGGTTGGGGGGAAATAGAAAGAAGACAGGCTTTCCCTACTTTCATATCACCCCATAAGAAAGGGGAAAGGGGCTGTTCAGCTGCTCATCCAAGGGTGGGGAACCTTTGGCCTTCTAGATGTTTTGGACTTCAACTCCCACAAGACATAACTGTCAAGACCAGTGGTGTGGAATTATGGGAATTGTAGTCCAAAATATCTGGAATAGTCCCCACCCTTGAACCCTCATGGAATTCGCTGGGGATACGACCTGTCTAAATGGGATCCCGCACCAATCCACACTATTTAGAAGGAGGGGACCCCAGAACAGCCAAAACAGCGCAGGAAACGTCTTTGCGGCTTTCCCCGTAGTTTTTTAAAAACATCGAGGGATGCGCGTTCCTGCTCATTAAGCAATTCATTTTAAATTGCTTTACCATACAAGTGGATTGCGCAAAGCTGATTGACTGGGTGAGCATGGGTGGGGGGCAGGGCTTGCTAATAGGGCAAGAAGTGCTTACTGCCGCCATGTTGAATTTTTGCCTTAGCGAGTGATTGCTAAGGCGATAAAACCAGCAATTTGGTGGTGGGGGGGACATGAGTAAATCACGCACTGACACCACCAGGCACGTGAAGCTTCTGGGGCCAAAACCATCATCAAGACAAGTCGCTGCTGCTGCAAAATGCCATTACTATGAGGTACTCTGTTTTTCCTCCCCTCGTATATGCTAGACCGGTGTTTCTGAATGCCACTCAAGACATTTCCATCATGGTACCCAAAGCTTGCTCATTTTTTGTGGCGTCTCTCCTACATCCATGGCCGCCAAATGCCATGATAACATGAGACACCGATTTGCTCCCCTTTTGTGACACTGACAATCTGCTAGTTGGGTTGCCTCTTTCCCCCAGTATATCCCAAGGATGGGGATTGTGCAGCTTTCCTGCCATTGTTGGACTGCAGCTCCCAGCAGTTCTAGTCAACATACTTTATAATGAGGAATCCTGGAAGTTGTTTGTACTGCAGCAGCATCCAGAGGGTTGCATGATTCCCACCTTTCCAAATATAAGGGGGAGCCCAGGTGGGAGTGGGGGCAAACCCTCTCAGCTTCTGGAAATCAAGGGGTGGCCCCTGTGGGGAATTGAATGCAAGCCTTTGCTCGGCTCCAGCAAGGCAACTGGAAGCTTCTGTATGTTCCATTTGCATCTAAAAGTGTGGCTCTGAACTTTTTCTTTCCCACAGACCCAATAATAAGAATGAGAAAAAGAATAAGAACAATAGTAATATTACATTATCCATGAAACCTTCCCTCAGAGGCACTGGAAAGGGAGGGAAAACTTCTCTCCTTCTTCCTGCAAGTTTGTGGCTGAAGCAGATTGAATGGCAATGCGCAGGCCAAGCCAGCCAGCCTTTGCCTTGGTTCCTCTCACATGGCCACTCCACTGCAGGGAGAAGGTGAGCCAAGCAACTTTCAAGCCTTTGTGGACCCGCTGTGAGGACATCGTGGCCCCCTGGGGGGTCCACGGACCTCAGGTTAAGCACGACTGGTCTAAATAAAACTCTCTTGCTGTGTGTGCCTTCCAAGTTGTTTCCAGCTTTTGGAGACCAGGGTTTGAACCTGCACTCGGCCATGGAAACTCACTGGATGACTGTGAGCAAGTCACACTTCCTCAGCCACAGGGGAAGGCAAGGGCAAACCTCCTCTGAACAAATCCTGCTGAGAAAACCCTGTGATAGGTTCACCTTAAGACCACCATAAGTTGGAAACAACTTGAAGCCACACAACAACAAAGAAATATAGCACTGAGGGTGCCAGTCTAACCTTAGGAGGGAGTTCCTAGAGCCTGGGGGCAACCACCAAGAAGGCTGTCTGTCTTGTTCCCACCAGATATATCTGCAAAGGTGATGGGACAGAAAGAAGGCCCTCCCCAGAAGATTTCTGAATACAGGCAGGTTCACACAGAAGAATATGGTCCTTCAGATAACTTCACATAAGGCTTTGTAGGTCATAACCATCACTTTGAATTGTGCCTGGAAACAGACTGGCAGCCAGTGGAGTTGTGTGCTCCCTGTAGCCAACCCCAGTTAATAATCCAGGATTAATAGGTTTTATGTACAGTAAATCAGACATGCATGTTAATTAATATTTCCTTTCACAGGGGATGAATGAATGCTGGCAACTGATGTCCAGCCCTCTCTTCCTTTCAGTGGCAGGGAAATAACTGCCATGCAGAACAATCAGGTAGGAGGGAGCATCTGGGTGCCTTTGTGTCAGAAGGGGAGGGCAAACTGTATCATAGTGGCCCACATTTACAGTGTCTTCTCCATGCATCGTGCTTTTTGACTTCCTCTCCTGCTACACAAGCATGTTACAAGACAAAGGAAAAGAACTAAACACATTCCTTAATTCTCTTTTGAGCCATCATGGTCTCTGGACTTGTGTATACGGTGAAAAAACTCCTCATCGAATCCAAGGAGAATACCTTTTGTCCAAATGGGATCCCACATCATTTCGGTGCATTCAGAAGGAGGTGGGGGCAAAAACTCCAACTATGCACAGGAAAAGCCTTTGTGGCTCTTCCTGTATTTTTAAAAAAACTCCAAAAGAAATCTGCATTCCCGCTCATTGGGACAACCGATTCACTTTGCTGTGCATTCCCAATAAGAGCGGAAGTGGAAAGCTGATTGGTTGGCCCTGTACAGGGGGCGGAGCATGTTGGCAAGGCAAGTGCCTGGAACCGCCATGTTGGATTTTCACTGTAGTGATCATAGAATCATAGAATCATAGAATCATAGAATTGCAGAGTTGGAAGAGACCACGAGGGCCATCCAGTCCAACCCCCCTGCCACGCAGGAAATCACAATCAAAGCATCCCCGACAGATGGCCATCCAGCCTCTGTTTAAAGACCTCCAAGGAAGGAGACCCCACCATGCTCTGAGGGAGTGTGTTCCACTGCCGAACAGCTCTTACTGTCAGAAAGTTCCTCCTCATGTTGAGGTGGAATCTCTGTTCCTGGAGCTTGCACCCATTGCTCCGTGTTCCAGTCTCTGGAGCAGCAGAAAACAAGCCTGCTCCATCCTCAGCGTGACATCCCTTCAAATACTTAAACAGGGCTATCATATCGCCTCTAAACCATCTTTTTTCCAGGCTAAACATACCCAGCTCCCTAAGTCTCTCCTCATAAGGCATTGTTTCCAGACCTTTCACCATTTTAGTTGCCCTTATCTGGACACGCTCCAATTTGTCAATATCCTTTTTGAATTGTGGTGCCCAGAACTGGACACAGTATTCTAAGTGAGGTCTGACCAAGGCAGAATAGAGTGGCACTATTACTTCCCTTGATCTAGACACTATACTTCTATTGATACAGCCCAAAATTGCATTGGCCTTTTTAGCTGCCGCATCACACTGTTGGCTCATGTTCAACTTGTGGTCTACTAGGACTCCTAGATCCCTTTCGCACGTAGTCTCATTCAGCTCATTCATGCACTGAGGCAATGAAACAGCCCCCCCTTTTTTCTGTTTATTTAAGCAGAAGATCACACTTCTGCACCTGGGATATGCTTTAAAAGATACTGTTCAGTGGCAGCAATTGGTGACAACAAAAATGCAAGTAATTCATTTGTGCCCGCCATCTTGATTTGCAGGCATGCCCACTTGAACAACAAACACCTCTGGCTTTGCATGTCTGTGATCTTGGAAAAAAACCATGGAGACAAATGAAAGCTGCTGTGAATTAGCCTTAGTGCACACCAATCCACATTTTATTGCCTTGTATAGATGAGCCCTCTGTTTCACTTCCAGCTGAGCCACTTGAACCAACAATGTTATCACCTGGAGCTAAATTCCTCTCAAAAAGGAATACCACACTTTCTTAGCAGTGTAAAATGTAAGAAAAAAATTGAAGCCCTGGAAATAACTTTTCTTTAGGAAAAATGGAAATTGGGGGGAATACGGGGGTGGGAACCTTTATATTTGCAACCTTTGGGGATTGAAATTTATTTTCTGCATATCCTGACTGAGCAGTCATAGCAATCTGATCCCAGTTTAACTGCCTTGGCTGCACCCTACAAACTCCTGGGACTTGTAGTTTGGCGGTTCTTGTAACCCTCTGCTAGCACACTCCTCTAAGTTATGGCATTATAAGAAACCTAAGAATCTCACACAGCTACAAATCCCAGGATTCCAATGGATGGAACCATGGGAGTTAAAATATGATCAGAGTGCTATATTTATGTGGTGCGGATACCCCCTTTGTTACTTTAGGAACATAAAATCTATCACGTATAGTTCCATTTGGCATAAAATCACCAGTTTTGGTGTATTAAAATTACAATTTGTTCACATAGGAATTACAGATTGGATTTATTTTTTTAAAAAAATCCTTACAAATAGAGCTAGAGAATCCTGAATTGTGAGGAACATCTCAGCTGCAAAGAACTTCTTTTGTTTTGCCAGTTCAGGAGCAGGCAAACGTCAATCAAAACAGAAGAAACCATTAGTAAGACAAAGAAAATTATTTTCTGTGATTCTTCATAGTGTCAAGCTGTTTTCATTAAAAGAACTAACAAAAGCAAGAATGGCAGTGATATAATACCATATGTCTTCTTACATAAAAGTCTTCCTGTTACAAAGTACTTAAGAAACCATTTTGAGGGAGTAAAATTATGCTTATCTGTGGGCTTGTCTGTATGAGGGGGGAAATGTGGATTGATGCACGCTAATGCCAATTCGCAGCAGCATCGATTTATCTTAATGGTTGTTTTTTTTTGCAAGATCACAGCCATGCAAAACTATCCGCATTAGTTGTTCAAATGGGCATGCCTGCGGATCAAGATAGTGGGTGCAAATTAATTACTCTCATTTTTATTGTCACCAGTTGCTGCTGTCGAACGGTATTTTTTAAAAAAAGCTTATCTAAGGTGCGAAAGTGCAATATTCCGCACAAATAAATACTTTTTTTAAGGCTGTTTTGTCAGCTCAGTGCACAGTCACTTTGGTGACAATCCAACATGGCGGTTCAGGGTGCATGCTTTGTTAGCAAGCTCCTCCCCCTGCACCTGTCCGACTAATCAGCTTTCCGCTTCTACTCTTATGGGGAATACGAATGAATGCAACAAGTGGGAATGCACATTCCCTATGGAGCTTTTAAAAATCTTTGGAAAAAGCTGCAAAGCCTTTTCCTGTGGAGTTTTTGGTGGATTTGTCTCCTTACCTTCTGAATACAGCGGATTGATACGGGATGCCATTGAGACAAATCACATTCCCCTTGAATTCTATGAGGAGTATTTTTGCTGTTTAGACAACTCCTATAACATTTTATTCATCATTATAATAGAAAGTACAGTTTCTGCTGGGGATTGGTTCTGGGGGACCCGGTGGATACCAAAAACCATGGATAATAGCAAACGCCATTGAAAATAATGGGACTTCTGGTTTAAAATACCATAGAGTTGCCTTGGAGGACCTAGAAAATGGCTAGAGAGGACATTTTCTAGGAAGACTCTTATGGTAGGTGTGCTGTTTTGTGTCCCGTGGATAATTAAATCAGTGGATAATGAATCAGTGGATATGGGGATCCTACTGTATAACACAATTTCTCCCTATTTTTTCTAGAGAAAAGGCTAGAGGGCGGGAGGAGAAGAGGAAAAAGTTTTTTTCCTCTGAATTTTTCATCCCCCCCCCCCACACCAGTTTTCACATCTTTGCACCTTTTCTTTGTTTCTCTCAAAGCTGCCCACTGGACCATGCAGGAGTTTTACATCCAGAGGATAAGACCCAGCCAGCTCACTTGGGTTTTATTTTCATAGATTTTCTTCACCTGCCTATGAGGACAAAATATTTTATTTTTCTTTCAGGGCCATGTGACCTTTGAGGATGTTGCTGTGTATTTCACAGAAGAGGAGTGGGCTCTTCTGGGTGCTGAGCAGAAGGCTCTTCACAGGGAAGTTATGGAGGAAATATGGAGGATTGTGGCCCATGGTTGGTAATATCAGTTTATGGATACAACACTGTAATTTGTGGTTTTTAATTTTATTTATAACCTGGCTAAAATAATATTTCGTAAGTTGAAAAAACAAAGAATTCCATTTTGAAAGCATGGCCCTCAATCTTGACTTCATTAGGCTGAACATGCCCAGTGCCTTCCTCCTTTCCTTATATCTATTGTTCTCCATACTTTTTATTCTTCTTCCCCTTTTCTCAACCTGCTTCAGTTTGTCCATATCCTCCTTGAAAAGGATACTTTAAAAGGACAAAGGAATCAGTTTGAGCACTGGTAGATAAACATTTAAGTCCAGGCAGTAAGAAAGATTTTGCTATTGGCATGGAAGAGTTCTCAAACTGTTCCATCTATTAGGATTCGGGTGAAAGCTGAAATCTACCCCACAACCAGTCAGGTTGGATCATCCCATCACATCTGGGGCCACCTCTGACATTTGATTCTATTTGTCCTTTGTCTTGTTTTGGTTACAGAAAAGGAATCTCTGTTGACACCACAAACGTTTGTATGCCTTGAAGGAGCTTCTTTATCAGAGGCTCTGTTAACTGAGGTATGCCTGTATGTTCCTCTTCCATTAAGACAAGACATAAATGGCTTGACAGGATGAATGTGTTCATGCAGGGTACCTAGATTAATTCATCCCATTGTCCTGGCTATCAACTGTATTCAACACCAGTTGTCCCTTGTACACACTTGTTGAGGCCTGGCCCAACTTTTTACAGCAAAGTTTGCCCACTCAGCACTTGTGGTACCAGCTTTAGATCCTTCCCAGTTCCTCCCGGATAATCCGACTCATACACTCAGGTCCTCTGGGGGACATTTATTTCAACCAGCCAGGACTAGTCTGGCAACTGACACCCAGAGGACTTTTCATCAGCTGCCCCTAGACTGTGGAATGACCTGCTGGAAGATATTTGACAGCCAAATATGCTGTTGGAATTTAAAACAGTACTAAAGACCTATTTCTTCTGTCAGACCTATCTAGTAGATTTTAATCTTTGAATTTTAAATTTGTATGGATGATTTTAATGTAATGTTTGGTTTAATCCTATGTGTTTTTAAGATTTTATATTGTGTATTGTATTTTAATTCTTATTGTACCATGCCTTGAGCCAGGTAGAGCTTGGTAGAGAGAAGTGGCCATGCATTTGTGTATGCAACTGCCTTGTAAAGAAGTATTTACTTTAAGCACTCCAAACTGGACAATATTTGCCACAGTTGTATAAGTAAAAGTCTGTTATTTGCATTATTTGCAATCCATTGCAATAGAAACAGTATAGTTGGCCCTTCCATCTGTGGATTCCACCATCCATGGCTTGAAAATATTTAAAAAAATAAAAAATAAATCCAAATTGCAAACTGTAATCTTGCCATTTTATAAAAGGGACACCATTTTACAACACCATTGTATATTGAGCATCAACTGATTTTGGTATCCACCGGGGGTCCTGGAACAAAACCCCAGTGGATACCAAGGGCCCACTGTATTCAAGTAAAGTCAAGTGACAATTTTATGATGTTCAAAAGCCATTACAGTATAGTTAAATGAAGGCCATATGATATACATTGCAAAACATTCTAAAGTTAGCAAGTCACCAATAAGATCAGCCTTTTCTCTGAGTGTTATCACTGCAGTTGTTCAGTGATTTGTGATGCCTTTTAAGTCAGTTTCTTCACAGTTTTTCTTTTTCACACCAACAGATGATGATGAGGAAACCTGGTTTATGGGAGAACTTCAAGAGGACTCACAAGGAAGAGGCATCTCTAAAAAGAAAGAACAGGAGAGAATGAAAACCAAAGCCATTAAAGTAAGGAGTGAGAAAGCTTCTTACAGCAGTGACTACCCTGATATCACAGCCACCCAAGACAGCCATAAGGAAAAGGAGATTTGTCAATGCCTTGTGTGTGAGAAAAGGTTTGCTTCTAAATCCTATCTAAAAGTTCACTCCAGAATTCACACTGGAGAGAGGCCATTTAAATGCTTGACGTGTGGAAAGAATTTCAGGTTGAGCACTCACCTCTCTTCCCATCAAAGAGTTCACACAGGGGAGAAACCCTACAAGTGTTTGGAGTGTGGGAAGGGCTTCCGTGTGAGTAAGAACCTCGTTACTCATCAAAGGATCCACACAGGGGAAAAACCCTATAAATGTATGGTGTGTGAAAAGGCTTTCAATCAGAGGACAAATCTCAGGAAACATCAGAGAATCCACACAGGGGAGAAACCATACAAGTGTCTGGAGTGTGGAAAGACTTTCAATCAGAACAAACACCTCAATACACATCAAAAAACCCATACTGGGGAGAAACCATATAAATGCTTTGAGTGTGGAAAGACTTTCACTAGAAAGAGAGGCCTCATTGGTCATCAGAGTGCTCACACAGGAGAGAAACCGTATGAATGCATGGAGTGTGGAAAGACTTTCAATCAGAGGACAAATCTCAGGAAACATCAGAGAATCCACACAGGGGAGAAGCCGTATAAATGTCTGGAGTGTGGAAAGACATTCAGTCAGAACAAACACCTCAGCACACATCAAAAAACCCATACTAGAAAGAAACCATATACATGCTTGCTGTGTGGAAAGAGTTTTCCTAGAAAGAAAGATCTTAGTGCACATGCAGGGGAGAACCTATATGACTGCATGGAGCATGGGAAAAAATTCACTTTGAATGGAAGCCTAAGCAGAATCAAATAACCCACACTGGGGAATAGCCACAGAAGTACTTGGAGTGTAGAAGGAGCTTCAGTTTTAGGAGTCTTAGTGAACATCAGGTAATCCACACAAAGGTGAAATCATATGAATGCTTGGGAGGGTGGAAAAACCACTTGTCACTAAAGAATCCCCCCCCCTCTCTCTCTGGCTTTTCTTTGCAAACGAAGATTCAGGAAGGACTCATTCCGCGCTTTCTGCAAGCACGCTGATGACTAAAAAGGCCTATCCGAGATAAACATGTCCGGTTGCAGAAAGCACAGCAGAAGGTCTCCTTGGGTGATGATTCTGGGTTGTGATTCTTTCTGCGTTGTCGTTTCTCTTCAAGATTTGTTCAGTGTGAGTTTTCAAATATGGCTGCAGGATTGTGGATCGTGCGTCTCCATGCCTCCCAATGTGAGGCCAGGGCGGACCATTGTTGGTGATCAATTTGGCCGAGCCTGAGATGTTGTTTCAGGGAGTCCTTGGAGCGCTTTTTTGGAGCGCCTCTCTTACACTGAACCGGGTTGAAACATTACAAATGTTTATTACATGTGAAGAGATTCTGTATAAATGCAGACCTCACATCTCATCCAAGAAGAGTCATGGACAACTAGAAATGTGGTTATGGTATGTAACAAGATGTGGTTGCTGATTAATCCACATTTTGCAGTGTTCACTTGTGTCATGCTGTGTGAAAAAGAACACTGCTTGAGGAACAATCATGTGTGCAAGAAGAAACGATGAAGCTTGAAAAGTTGATTTTCCTCTTACATTACTAACCAGTGAGGAAGAATGGCTTAAAATCATGCATACAGGTCGACCCCCATATCCACACAGGTCCGTGTGGATCCCACAATCATAGAATCATAGAATTGTAGAGTTGGAAGAGACCACAAGGGCCATCCAGTCCAACCTCCTGCCATGCGGGAAATCACGATCAAAGCATCCCTGACAGATGGCCATCCAGCCGCTGTTTAAAGACCTCCAAGGAAGGAGACCCCACCACGCTCCGAGGGAGTGTATTCCACTGCCGAACAGCTCTTACTGTCAGAAAGTTCCTCCTAATGTTGAGGTGGAATCTCTGTTCCTGGAGCTTGCATCCCTTGCTCTGTGTTCTAGTCTCTGGAGCAGCAGAAAACAAGCTTGCTCCATCTTCAATGTGATACCCCTTCAAATACTTAAACAGGGCTATCATATTGCCCCTTAACCATCTTTTTTCCAGGCTAAACATACCCGGCTCCCTAAGCCTTTCCTCATAAGGCATGGTTTCCAGACCTTTCACCATTTTAGTCACCCAGCGTTGGAACAGCTGCAGTTCAGCCACCTAAGTCTGGAACAACTAGGCATGGGTAACCTCAGCCAGAGCCACTGACAGAAGGACCACTGATTGGGCGTGGACGTCAGAGAGGAGGACCTATTGTACCACGTTCATGGGAATTAGAGATTTCAGCAGGCTTTCAAGAAATGATGCTGGGGGAGAGAGGTGGACATTGCAAAAATTACCATGACCTTGGTGTAAATACTTGCCAATCAATGGAACATGTTAAAGTTGCCAAAATGGGTGTTTTGGGTACTTTTAATAAGATTAAGCACAAATAATTTCCAGCTGATTTCACATCCTCATTGGCCCTTGTATCAGTATCACATTGACTACAATCACAAATAGAATCCTGGTACCTTTGTTCTGTGTTGCTGTTTCAGCATGAGGATCTCATTGGAAGGACAGATGCATTTGATGGGACCATCTTGTTTCTACCAAAGAAGGTCGAAAACAAGGTTACTGAAGTATTTAGTCAGATCCGGCAGGGAGAGACTGGAGATTTCTATCACCTTAACCAATGAGTTGCCATCGACTTCACCAACATGCTTACAATTTTACAACATCATTTTTTTTTACTTTTTATTTTTAAAACATCAAAAGACAATTCTAATACATTAACAAAAATAATAATAAACACATATAGACATCTAATCAAGCTATATCCATTACAAACTACTAACATACATAAATTACTCTTTGATTTCTATTTTAAAACTATATAACAGTCTCAACATCAAATCACAAAAATAAAAATAAAATAAGATTGTAACACTTACACACAAAAACACTTCCTTGTAGCTACCCTTAAAGTCAGAGTGCTAACATGTCTTTAAATTAGCTTCTGAAATAACAAAATCTAGTTTCCTTTAACTAGAATATGTAACAATTCATATTCTCATAGTTACTTCTGTTTTTTAAAAAAGTTAATTTCTTATTTTCAAATACTTATTTTACTATAGTATGTGGATCACATTAATATAAATAAAAATTTATTACTTATTTTCACATATACAGGGTCTAATCGTTTTCGGCTAAATATTATAAAAGTTATCATGAATTACATCCTTGAAAATAATTCAGTACTGGGGCCCAATCCTTTTCAATGTTAACATTATTTTTAGACAGTGTTAAGGTTAACCTATCTGCTTCCATCATGTCATGTATTTTAGTGTGCCATTCTTGTATATTTGGGACTTTGGAGTTTTTCCAAAATTTGGCTAAAAGAATCCTTGCAGATGTTATCAGATATAGAATCACTTGGCTATGTTTCCTTTCGTCATCTTTTTTATCATATTAGTCATGTTTAGGAGATAGATTTCTGGCTGCATCATAAATTTTATTTTAAAGATTGCTTGAGTTGTATCGTGAATTTTATTCCAATTTTTTTATTTTATTTTCGGGTAATTCCACCACAGGAGCCAACTTCTTTTAAGCACTTCCAACATTTATTTGTTTTGGTTTTATAAATTTTTTCTAATTTAACTGGTGTTAAATACCATCTATGCATTCATTTCAGATAATTTTCTTTGAGATCTTGGCATCAAGTCAATCTTTATGTTTTGGCCCAGACATATTCCCAACTTTCCATGTTGATTGGATGACATCTAAAGCCCATCTTATCATGGCTTCTTTTATTGTTTCTTGTTCAGTTTCTTTTTCCAATAATAATTTATATAACTTGGAAATTGTCTTTGTTTCATTTCCCCACATAATCTCATCTAATTCATTTCTTCTTGCTTCAAAGTCTTCTAAATTTGCATCCATTTTAGTTCTCTCTGATCATTGCTTATATAAAAACCAGTTGACGTTGTGACTGCATTCTTTAATCTCTTCTTCTGATTTTATAATCCACTTGTTCTGATCATTTCTTTTAAAAATATCTTTATAAGTCAGACAATTCCCTTGGGTATGCCATTTACCAAAAAAATGCTTGTTGTGGTGAAATCCAAGTGGGCATCTTCTTATAATAGAAGTTTTTTTGTTTCATCCAAATTTTTAAGTAAGGCTTAAAAGTGACTTCAAATGTAATGAAAGATTTATCTGTTCATACACAATTTGCACCAAAACAAAGAATGTGTGAAGTTGGAAGACTGATAGATTACAGTAACAAAAATTGATAATGTTCAGAAAGAACTTTGTGACTGGGGCTTAGCTTTGAATCCAATTTGCTCTGCTTCTCGGGACAAGTTGTTCAGTCAGAAAGAATCCACCAAGGAGGGAAAGTGTTTGACTACAATCTGCAAGTTGCAGACTGGTCTAAAGAAACAAGGGGAGCTCCACTCATTAGTGTGAAGCCTCTGGACAACTGGCTCTTACTGTACACAGGTAGGAATTATGATGCTGCTAACACACTGGTTCAAAGTCACTCCAGCAATGGGCATACAAATGAAGAAGGCAATCATGATTGAAGTAGAGGACAGAACGGAGGCTTACTTGAGAACCCTGAAACAACACATTGACTATGTTACACAAATGGTGGTCTGCATTCTGTCTAGTAATCATAAAGACAAATATGTTATAATCAAGAAATACCTATGTACTAACTGCCTCACTCCAAGCCAGTGTGTGTTTGCTCGCACATAAAGCAAGCCCCAGACAGTAATGGCCATAGCAACAAAAATTGCTTTACAGATGAACTGTAAGATGGGAGAAGAGCTGTGGAGTGTTGAGCTACCATTGAAGCAGCTCATGATTGTGGGAATTGACTGCTACCATGACACGATTGCTGGATGATGCTCAATTGCAGGGTTTGTTGCTAGCTTGAATCAGGGAATGACATGTTGGTATTCACGCTGTGTTCTTCAGGATCATGGACAAGAACTCGTGGATGGACTCAAAGTGTGCTTCCAAGCTGCTTTAAGGACCTGGCATACCTACAAACAAGCACATGCCTTTTCGGATCATTGTGTACCGTGACGGAGTTGGAGATGGTCAGCTAAAAACCTTGATTAGTTATGAAGTTCCTCAGTTTTTGGAGTGCTTGAAAACCATTGGGAAGGACTATAGCCCCAAATTAACTGTGATAGTGGTAAAGAAGCATCCAAATAATAGATTCTTTACTCAAATTGATGGAAGACTTCAAAATCCACTGCCTGGCACAGTTATTGATATGGAAGTTACCCAACCGGAATGGTATGATTGTATGATCATTGTGAGCCAGTCTGTGGGAACTGGAACTGTTTCACCAACCCACTACAACATCATCTATGACAGCAGTGCACTGAAGCCGAACTACATGCAGCGGCTGACATACAAGCTGTGTCATGTCTGTTACAACTGTCCTGGAGTCATTAGAGTTCCTGCTCCCTGCCAATACGCCCATAAGCTGGCTTTCCTCATGGCTCAGAGCATTCACAGGGAACCGAACTTGGCACATGCAAAGAGTCTGCATTACCTGTGATTCTGCCGAAGAAGATAAAGAGTAAATGGGGAGAATGTTTGTACAATCCATTTTTTTTTCATAGAGAAGGCATCTCTTTGAAGCAGGAATATCAGGTGTTGCATTCGTTATGTTATATCCTTTCACTTGCCCATAAGTATTTTTTCAAAGTATTTCTTGAGACTTCATTAAGATTTATCAGCTAGATATATTTCAGAAAGGTGTATTAATGTTTTGTGAAGTACAGTATTTAACTGCCTTCAGAGAGCTCTAGTGCCTCCTCAGACTACATATCCCAGGATTCCGTTGGCTGGAGCCACTGCTGTTACAGTGGTGTCAAACAGCTGTAATTCTGTGTGTGGATACACACTAGGGTCAGTTGGAGTAGATTCCCATTCTTTCCCAGCTGAAGTTATTACATATTTTATTAGAGCCATGCTACTGCAACCAGGTACTAATAGTCTGTTTCTCCAGTCCTCCTCCATCCACTTGATGCTGAGGCTTCTGGAGTGGGGGGAAACTTCCAGCTAGACAGAGGACAAGGACAAGGAGGTCTGGGTAAATATTAAGAACTATGTAAAGAGGAGCTCCTTTATTAGAGGCTTTGTTAATTGAGGTATGCCTTTACACTGGAAAAGTGGGGTATGGGAGTGGTATAGCTCAATAAAGTTATTTTTTGCACCACAACGCTTGACAGCAGCAGCACCCACATAAGCATGCTGCCTGGGAAATCCTACAAGTTGTAATTAAAAAAAAGTAACTCCCCTATATTTCTGCATTATTTATTTGCTGGGTGTGGATCTCGGGCTTTTGATTTCTTATGACAAGACTGGGGAGTAAGCAGCAGTGGTTTGAATTTTTAGGGTGGGTGTTCTGCTTTTTTTAAAAAAGCACCATGCCAGCCCTCCTTCCCAATGAATAATAAGAAAACTGCTTCTGCATTTTGTTTTTCTACTGGCTTCATTTCCTCACACTCTTCACACCCTTATTGAGTATGCACAAACAGCAAAACAGAGAGAAAAGGGGAAAGCAGGCAAGCCTGCCTCACCAGCTCCCTCCAGCATGTTTAAAAAAAGCAAACCATCCCTAAATCTAGATGCCAAAATGCAAATCAGCCTTCAAAAGTGAAGTCTGAGAAAAGAAAAAGAAAAATCCCTGGGTTCAAGGAGGCTGAAGTTTCAAGTTATCTCCAGCAGGTTCCAAATGTTTTTGGTTCCTTCTGCAAGGCTTACCTCCTTCTTTGGTTTTTAAATGGAGGCTGGATGGCCATCTGTCGGGAATGCTTTGATTGTGAATTCCTGCCTTGCAGGGGGTTGGACTAGATGCCCCTTGTGGTCTCTCTTCCAACTCTATGATTCTACCTGTCCTGATTTTTTTCATTTCACATGTGCAGATTGTGAGTTTTGAATAAAATGCTTGCTGAAAGTTGTTATACTACTCTTTATTTAAAGCCCTACATGGTTTGGGTCCAGGTTACCTTCAGGATCTCCTTCTCCGAAACACTCAGGTCTTCAGGGAGACATTTACTTCAACCAGCCAGGACTGTCACCCAGAGGACCTTTTCATCAGCCGGCCCCAGACTATGGAATGACTTGCTGGAAGAGATTGACTGCAAAACATGCTGTTGGAATTTAAAACATTACTAAAGATGTATTTCTTCCAGCAGGACTACCTAGTTGATTGTAATCTATGAATTTTAAATCTGTATGGATGATTTTAATGTACAGTAGGACCCCCGTATCGGCAGGGGATTGGTTCCAGGGGGCCCTGCAGATAATGAAATCCATGGATAACAGCAAAAGCCCCCCCCCCCGTCATCGTTCCTGCTATGAGAGTGATCCGGGGGGGGGGGAGGGAGAAGGGAGACCAGATCTACTCCTCCCCTCCCTTCACCCCCATATCGCCATTCCCCCCATGTGAGTAATCCCAGAGATGAATGGAGAAGGGCCAGATCTACTCCTCCCCTCCCTCATCTGTCCACACCCCTCCCGCTGTTGCCATCTGCGGATAATTGATTCAGCAGATAGCGAATCAGCAGATGTGGGGGGGTGCTACTGTAATGTTTATTTTAATCTTACGTGGTTTTACTTGTGTGTTTTAATGATTTTATGCTATATATCTTCTATATATATATTATCTATTTATCTATAATTCTCTTGGGTATGTTGCCTTTCCTAGTGTACTGATTGGCTGCTCAGGAGACCAATCACCACCCACATGCAAATTCCCTCTTCACCTCACAGTCCTCTCCTGCCACTCAATCTGTGGCCCAGAATGGGACTCAAACAGTAAATTGGCAGTGGCGGCAAGACGCCTGCGTGGGACCCAGGCAGTCAGTCAGCTGGTGGCAATGACAGGGCAACAGAGCGAGTCACCCTCAGCAATTCCGGGAAAAGTGTGGAATGGTGAGAAGGGGGAGGAGGAATTTAAATCCACTGTCCTACCTTACAGGGTTGTTGTGAGATCTACTGGTTTGTAGGGGGGAGTTTTATAATGGCATATGGTACACCAGATCGAGATAATATATACTGTACATAAAAGGCTTGGGTATGTTTCCTCTCCCAGTGTTCTGACTGGCTTCTCAAAAAACACACCCAACCAATCATCACCCACATGCAAATTCCCTCTCCACCTCAGAATCTACTCCTACCACTCAGTCTTCATCTACACCCCCAGCATTACAAGGGCTCCTCCCTCCTCTCACTCCTTCAGCTACTCACCAGTCATGGGCTGCGATGGGACCCAGGCAGTCAACTGGTGGCGGTGGCAGCAGGAGGAGGGCAGCAGAGCAAGTCACCTTCAGCAATTCTGGGGAAAGTATGGAACGCTGAGAAGGGAGAGGAGGAATTTAAATCCACCAGCTTACCTTACAGGGTTGTTGTGAGGTCTATCGGGTGTTTTGGGGGGAGTTTTTTAACAGCGTATGGTACGCCGGGTCCATAGAATCATAGAATTGTAGAGTTGGAAGAGACCACAAGAGCCATCCAGTCCAACCCAGCTACTTGTATTTTAAGTCTAGCATCTCCATGCATTAATTTATTCACTCACTCAAAAAGACTTCTGGTGTTTGTGTTGTAAACTCTTGATGTCTTTCACAGAGGTCCTGTCCATTTGAGGGGAGATAAATCATTCCAATCTCCCCAAAATAACCAATTTTCATGGGAGTAACTCAGCAATTGGCATGTACAGTAGACCTTTTCATCTGCTGCTCCCAGGCTATGGAACGACCTGCCGGATGAGATCCATCGTATTATCACTCTAGAAGCCTTTAAAAAGGTTGTTAAGATGGATCTCTTCCGGCAGGCCTTTCCAGATTAGCCTTCCAGATTAAAAAATAATAATAATCTACCCGCAATTTTATTGAATTTGTATTTGTAAATTTTAATATATTCTGCTGTTTAATTTCTATTTTATTGTTTTTTGTTGTTTTTATGATGGGGGGAGAGATGGGATATGGGATTGTTCTGTAACTTTGAGCTTTTATTGTTACAATATCTTATTGTGACGAATGTTGCTGTCCTTGAGCAAGCAGGGATCACCAGCATTGAGGCCATGATATTGAGAACACAGCTGCGCTGGGCAGGACATGTTTCTAGGATGGAGGACCATCGACTCCCCAAAATAGTATTCTACGGTGAACTTGCCACAGGTCAGCGTAAGAGGGGCGCTCCAAAAAAGCGATACAAGGACTCCCTGAAACAACATCTCAGGCTTGGCCAAATTGATCACCAACGATGGTCCGCCCTGGCCTCACATTGGGAGGCATGGAGACGCACTATCCACAATCTAGGATGGAGGCCCATTGCCTCCTCAAAATAGTACAGTTGCCCCTCCACATTTGTGAATTTAGCATTCGCGGTTTTGGGAGGGCCTCCCCCACCCTCCCAAAAGCAGCGACTGGGCTTTAGAAGCCCTGTGGCCGCTTCTGGGGGGGCGGGGAGAGAATCAGGCCGGAGGGGTGGGAGAGGTGGGGAAGAGGCCTTCTGAGGCCCCCTCACCACCTTAGGAGGCCAGGCGTGGGGGTGGGAGAAGCGGCAAGGGGGCCTTGGGAGGCCCCATGAAGGCCTTGGGAGGGAGTGGGGAGGGCTGGGGAGGCGGCCATGGTGGCCTGGGGAGGGAGTTGGGAGGCGGGGGAAGCGACTATGGGGCTTCCGGAGGCCCCATGGTCACTTTGGTGGGGGAGGGCAGTCGTTATTTGCAGAATTTTCACATTCGCGGGGGTCTGTGGAACCTAACCCCCGCGAACGTGAAGGGACGACTGTACTCTACGGTGAACTCACCATGGGTCAGCGTAAGAGGGGCGCTCCAAAAAAGCAACACAAGGACTCCCTGAAACAACATCTCAGGCTCGGCCAAATTGATCACCAACAATGGTCTGCCCTGGCCTCACATTGGGAGGCATGGAGACGCACTATCCACAATGCTGCAGCCTTATTTGAGAACTCACGCCAAACAGGTCTTGAAGAGAAGCGGCAACGCAGAAAGAATCACAACCCAGAAACATCACCCAAGGAGACCTTCTGCTGTGCTTTCTGCAACTGGACTTGTTTATCTCGGATTGGCCTTTTTAGTCATCAGCGCGCTTGCAGAAAGTGCGGGGTGACTCCTTCCTGAATCTTCGTTTGCAAAGAAAAGCCAGAGAAAGATCTTATTGTTATAATTATGTTGTACTTCGCCTTGATTCCCTAGGGAAAAGGCGGAATATTATTATTATTATTATTTAATTCATATTGTACCCCACCTTGAGCCTTGGGGAGAGGCAGATAAAAAATAAATTTATTTCTTTTACTTTTATTTATTTATTTATTTAGGTACTGTAGAAACCCATCCCTATTCTTTCCCTGTTATTCTGCCTCTGGTAGCCAAGTCAAAAAGTCATGCCCAGGAATGCATTGCCTTCGTTAACAGAGCTGCAACCAGTACTGATGGGCTGAATGTACATCCCTCTAATGTGACCAAGGGTATTGCAATTCCTAGAGGGGAAGAGAGAGCTTGAGTGGCAGGGGAAGGGGCGGGTCTTCCAAAGCACCGCCCAGTCACAAGTCACTTCCGGTTTTCCCTCCTACCCCGGAAGGAAGTAACATAGTCCTTCGTGGTCGGTGCATCAGTGAAAAGCTTCCCCCCTGCCCAGTCGCTTGTGGGGTGAAAAAGGGAGTCCTAAGGGTGTGTGAGAAGGGGAGATGGTGGGGAGGGAGCTAAGATGGGAGGGAGATCAAGGGGGTGGGAAGGTATCGATCCATGGGAAGAGATGGGTAAGAAATAAATTATTATTATTATTATTATTATTATTACAGTTGTCCCTCCGTATCCACGGGTTTAAGTATCCACGGCTTGAAAATATTCTTTAAAAACTAATACTCCAAAAAGCAACCCTTGACTTTGACATTATATATGAGGGAGACCATTTTGCTATGCCATTGCATATCATGGGACTTGAGTATTCACGGATTTTGGTATCCACGGGGGTGGTGTTCTGAAACCAAACCCCAGCGAATACGAAGGGACAACTGTATTATTATTATTATTATTATTATTATTATTATGTTATTTTAGGAGTCATTGACTGGGACGATGGAAAGGCTGGGCGGGGGGAAGAAAGAGGGACATATTTCCCCCCCCCCTTTCAAAACACCCCATAGGTAAGTAGATTTCCGGGCACAATTCAAAGTGTTGATTCTGACCTATGAAACCCTGTACAAAGTCCAAGTTATCTGGAGGACCATATTCTCTCATACAAACCTGCCCGTATTTTGAAATCTTTTGGGGAGGGCTCTGGTTTTCCAGTGCTGCACAACACATTTTGCTGCCTGAGGCAGGGCAGAAAGTTGCAATGTTGCCCTTCCCCATCATGGTACCCAAAGCTCTCCCATTTGTTGTGGCTTCTCTCCTTCATCTGTGGCTGCAAAATGTCAGGACAACAAACAAGTAAACAATTTACTCCCCTTTTGTGACACCCATAATTACCTCCCCCCCCCCATTATGCCCCAATGAGGGGGGAATTGTGCAGTCTTCTGTTTTTGGATTGCAGGTCCCAGCAGTCCTAGTCAGCATGCTGTCTAGTGAGGAATGCTGGAAGTTGTAGTCCGGCGACATCCAGAGGGCTGCATGATTCCCACCTTTGCAAATGGTGAGTGGGGGGCAAACTGTCCGAGCTTCTTGAAATTATTAGCTGACCGCTGGGGGAATTGAGTGCAAACCCTTGCTCTGCTCCAGCAGGAGGAAATGAAACTTCCATATGTTCCACTTGTTTCTAAAGCAAAAGCTAGATCCTTTATGATTTAACCAGGAAAGTAAAATGATTTGCATATGTAAATTTAGTGGCTTAATATTTTTATTGTTTTTATTTATAATCTTCCTCTTCCCCAGTTCAGTACTCAAGACAGCTTACAGCAGTAAAAACAACTGTAACTAAAAATTCACCACATACAACAGTTAAAAATGGAATTAAATTATCAAAAAATTAAAACTTGTTAAAGAAAATATAAAAGAAAAATGGACAATCCCGTCTTCCCAAGCCTGCTGAAACAAAAAGGTCTTTATCTGCCTGCAGAAAGATTGTACGGAGGGTGCTGGTCTAACCTTTGGGAAGGGAGTTACAGAGCCTGAAACAGCCACCAAGAAGGCTTCCTTGTTCCCTCCAGATGTAGCTGGGACAAAAAGAAGGCCCTCCCCAGAAGATTTCAAAATATGGGCAGGTTCATATAGGAGAATACAGTCTTTCAGATAACTTGGACTTTGTATAGGGCTTTATAGGTCATAACCAGCACTTTGAATTGTGCCCAGAAATGGACTGGTAGCCAAGGGCGTTGTCTGCTCCCTATAATAATAATCTGGAGTTAATAAAGTCTATATGATGTACAATGGGATCTTGTAGCACCTTTGAGACTAACTGAGAGAAAGAAGTTGTAGCATAAGTTTTCGTAGACTTAGTGTACTTCCTCGGATGCATGGAGTGTAGAAAGGAACATTGAGGAAGTAGACCAAGTCTACGAAAGCTTATGCTATAATTTCTTTCAGTTAATCTCAAATGTGCTACAAGATCTCTTTGCATACTGATATCCTGGACTAACACGGATATGTCTTTGAAAGTCTGTTTCTGTCAGATATCCACATTAATTAACATTTCCTCTTGCAGGTCATGAAAGAATGCCGGCAACCAATGTCCAGATATCTCTTCCTTTTCCTGGCAGGGAAATAACTGCTATCCAGTGCAACCAGGTAGGGGGGAGCATTTGGGGGTTCTTTTGTGTCAAAAGGGGTAAGCAAACTGTTGCGTAGCAGCCCTGGCTTCTGGCACCATCTCCAGGCATCCTGCTTTGTGACTTTCTCCCCTGCTACACAAGCATGCTATGAGACACATTAAGGGAAAGAACTCAACACCTTCCTTAATTCAGCGTGGCCTCTTTTAATCCATTGTGGCCTCTGTTTTACTTCCTGCTGAGCCAGTGTTCACTCGAACCAACAATGTTATCATCTGTTGCTAAATTCCTCAAAGGGGACATTGTGTTTTCTTACAGTGTAAGATGTCAAAAAAAATTGAAGCCCTGAAAATGTTTTTTCCATGAAAAATTGGAATTTTGAGGAAATGGAATAAAACCTTGATATTTGCATTCTTTAGAGACTGAAATTTCCTTTCAACATATCCAGAATGAACAGTCATAGCAGTTTCACCCCAATTGAACTGCCATGGCTCCATTCTACAGACTTCTGGGACTTGAAGTTTGATAGTACTTGTAACCCTCGCTGGGACACTCTAGAGCACTACACTAAACTACAGCATTACACGAAATCCGTAAACCTCACACAGCTACAAATCCTAGGATTCCGTAGCACTGAGCCATGGCAGTTATAGTGTTATTAGAGTGTTATAATTATGTAGTGCAGATACAGCCTTTGTTCCTTTAGGAACCTTAAATCTATCACATATAATTTGATTTAGCATAAATCACCAGGTTCAGTGTATTTCATTTCTAGTATGTTCACATAGGAATTACAAATTGAATTTTTTAAAAAATATATATATATTCTTACAAATGGAGCTAGAGGGTCCTGAAGTGCCATCAACATTAGTAAAACAAAGAAAAATATTTTGTCTTCTCATGTTCTCCATAGTGTCAAGCAGTTTCCATAAAAAGAACTAAGAAAAAGAAAGCATGACTTGTAATGATTACATAGAATCATAGAGTTGGAAGAAACCTCAAGGACCATCTAGTCCTGCCCTGCACAGTCAAAGCACACCTGAGAGATGGCTATCCAGCCTCTGTTTAAAAACCTCCAAAAAAGGCAGTGCATTCCACTGCCAGATAGCTCTTACTATCAGGAAGTTCTTCCTAATGTTTAGGTAGAATCTCTTAATATTGTACATCTTCTTACATCGACGTTTTCCTGTTATGGAGCATTCAGAAGTAATGTTGAGGAAGTAAAAATATGAACATTTTTCTCTAACATTTTGTCATAAAAATAGAAAACATTCCATAATTCAATTTTCCTCTATTTTTTTCTGGTAAAAAAATACTTTTTTAGTGGGAAAAGGTTTTTTCTTCTGAATTTTTCATCCTCCCCCTGCCCTAGTTTTCCCATCTCTGCACATTCTCTTTGCTTCTGTCAAAACAACCCACTGGGAAAGGTGTGACTGCCACTCAGGAGTCCAGAGGATAAGACCCAGCCAGCTTGCTTGGGCTTTATTTTCATAGATTTTCTTTACTTGTCTATAATGACACAATATTTTCTTTTTTCTTTAAGGGCCCAGTGACATTTGAGGATGTTGCTGTGTATTTCACAGAGGAGGAGTGGGCTCTGCTGGATGCCGAGCAGAAGGCTCTTCATAGGGAGATTATGGAGGAGATCTGGAGAATCGTGGCCTCTCTGGGTAAGGATCCTTCTTTCCCTGGGTGGGAATATCAGGTTATGGATACAGAACTGTGATTTCCGGGGTTCTATTTTAATTATACCCTTCCTTTATCCTGGCAAGGGACTTGTAAGTGGTTTGCAAGAAACATTTAAAACATAGTCCAGCTAAAATCATATTTACATAAGTTAAAAAAAAACAATTAGAGAAAGACATGTATTTAAAAAGCACATACAGTATGAAACCTGCAACCATGAGACTGGTACCTGCGGTTTCTCTTATCTGTGTCTGAAAAAATATGTTATCTCTAGGCATTTTCTAGGTTCACCACCATGATCCTATGGTATACTTCCGCCTGAAGTTGACCATAGAGGTGTGCTGGAAGACCAAGAAAATTCCCTAGAGAGGTGTTCTCTCTAGGGATCTATGGTGACTCTGGCATGCTTGGGCTAGAAGTTATTCATTTCAATATAGTTCGCAATTATCCATGGTTTAATGTTTCCATGCTAAGTCCAGAAATATATCCCCTATGGATATGGGGGTTGTACTGTAGTTAAAAGAATTTAGATTATAGTGGGCCCTTGGTATCCACTGAAATTTGGTTCCAAGACACACACACACACACACGGATACCAAAATCCATGGATGCTCAAGTCCCATTATATGCAATGGTGGAGTAAAATGGTTCTCCTTACATATAATGGCAAAATCAAGGTTTGCTTTTGGAATTTTTTTTTAATATGTTCAAGCAGTGGATGATAGAATCCATGGATGCCAAAGCCATGGATACAGAGGGTTGACTGTGTGATATGATTATTAAGGAGAAAATTCCTCTTTTGTATTGGAAAGTTTGACCATTTAGGGCTTGAAAGTTCAACATGAGCAATTTTGTTTTATTTGTGAAAAAGATTTAGGACTCAGTGTTAATAATGGAGCAAGGATGGGGCAAGTGTAGTCCCCAGGTCATATATTCTTCCCTCTCTAGGCCATTTTTGAGGTACTCCTAGGTCCCTCACAACTCCAAATAAATGTGAGATAAATTTAAAAGTCCCCAATTTCCACTTTCTGTGTAGGTTTTGATGCAGGTTTTTAACTTAAACATAATTGGCAACTGAATTTAGATCTAATCTTGCAAATTTTCTTTTTCTAATGTAAATGAATTGAATTAGATTCTTTAGTCTAGTAATGAGTAACTAAAATCATTAGACGTCTATCTATTTATCTCATTTATATCCTGCCTGTCTTGCACCTTGCAGCAAGATAGCTTACAAATTAAAACAAAGTACAGCTAAAGATTTGTGTGCATGTGCCTTCAAGTCATTGTTGACTTATAGTGGCCACATGAATTTCATATGGTTTGTACAGCTAAAAGAGCTATTAGTACAATTTTTTTTAAAAAAACAGTAAACAACATTTGAATTAAACTAGTGTAAAACACATTTAAAGCAGAAGACAAGAAAACAGGGGTGGGGGCTCCCGTAAAAAGACTTTCTAAAAAGGATCTTCTTTGTCAGAGGCTTTATTAGCTGTGTTTCTCTCCCTTTAAGACAAGATGTGAATATCTTGGTAGGATTAATGTGTTCATGCAAGTACCTAGGTTAATTCATCCCATGGCCTGTCTATGAGCCATGCTCAACACCTATTGTCCCTTGTTCACATTTGTTAAACCCTGGCTCAACTTTTTATAGGAAAGTTTGCTCACTCAAGACTTGCGGTACCAGCATTATATCCTTCTCAGCTCTTCCTTCTCGTATCTTTAATAAGGAGGGCTATATATCTTGTCAGTTATTTTCTTGGCAGCAAACCCAGTGGAGCTTGATAGGGTGAAGGGGTCATGGTTTCATGGATGCAGTTGCCTTCTAAAGAATTTTCTCTACTTTAAGCTGTCTAAACTGGGCAATATTTGCCACAGTTATATAAGTATGAAGTCCATTATTTGCATAAGCCACAACCCATTGCAATAGAAATGTAGTATTCTAGTAAAGTTAAAAGTGCTTGTTTTATAATGTTCACAAACTGTTATAGTTAAGTGAAGTCCATATGATATACTGTGGAAAACATTCTGAAAGTTATCAACACTCAGAGCTATCTAAAATCAGTGCTATACTCGGGTCTCCATGATCTTGCGGAGTTCTACCTTATTCCCGTTGCTAGCTAATGCACGTCAGCAGTAGGATCTGCCTTTTCTCTCAGGGTTTTAATTGCAGTTTGGTGATTTGCAATTCCTTTTCTGTCAGTCTTTTCACAGTTTTCCTTTTCACACCAACAGATGAGGAGGAGGAAACCTGGTTTATAGGAGAATTGCAAGAGGACTCACAAGGAAGAGTCATTTCTAAAAAGACAGAGAGACAGGAGAGAATGAAAACCAAAGCCATTAAAGTAAGGAGTGAGAAAGCCTCGTTCAGCAGTGACTGTCCTGATATCACAGCCACCCAAGACAGCCATAAGGAAAAGGAGATTTATCGATGCCTTGTGTGTGAGAAAATGTTTGCTTCTAAATCCTATTTGAAAGTTCACTCCAGAATTCACACTGGAGAGAGGCCATTTAAATGCTTGACATGTGGAAAGGATTTCAGGTTGAGCACTCACCTCTCTTCCCATCAAAGAGTTCACACAGGGGAGAAACCCTACAAGTGTTTGGAGTGTGGGAAGGGCTTCCGTGTGAGCACACGCCTCACTTCTCATCAAAGGACTCACACAGGGGAGAAACCATTTAGTTGTTCAGAATGCGGAAAGAGCTTCAGTTGGAGCTCAAGCCTCATTGATCATCAAAGAATCCACACAGGGGAGAAACCCTATAAATGTTTGGAATGTGGAAAGTGTTTTAATGCCAGCTCAAGCCTCAGTCTTCATCGAAGAATCCACACAGGGGAGAAACCCTATAAATGCATGGAGTGTGGAAAGACTTTCAGTCGGACTGCAAGCCTCAGGATCCATAAAAAAACTCACAGTGGCGAAAAATCATATAAATGCTTTGAGTGTGGAAAATGCTTTAGTGTGAGGGCAGAGTTTGCTTCTCATCAAAGAACTCACACAGGGGAGAAACCACTGAAGTGCTTGGAGTGTGGGAAGAGTTTCCATTTGAACAGAAGCTTAAGCAGACATCAGAAAATCCACATGGCTGAGAAACCCTACAGATGCTTGGAATGTGGAAAGAGCTTCAATCGGAGCTCTAACCTGAGGACACATCAAAAAACCCACACTGGGGACAAACCATATAAATGCATGATATGTGAAAAGAGTTTCAATCAGATGTCAAACCTCAAGACACATCAAAGAATCCACACGGGAGAAAAACCGTATGAATGCTTGGAATGCGGAAAGACTTTCAATCAGAGCACACACCTCAGTAGACATCAAAATACCCACACTGGAAACAAACCATATCAATGTGTCGAGTGTGGAAAGAGTTTCACTCAAAAGAGTACCCTCATTTCTCACCAAAGTACTCATACAGGGGAGAAACCATATGAATGTTTGAAGTGTAGAAAGAGTTTTACTTTGAGTGCAAGTCTCATTAGACATAAAAGAATCCACACAAAGGAGAAGCTTAGGTGTGTGGAAAATGCGTTAGTTGAACAGCCACCTATACTAGTTTCCAAATAATTTACACTGGAAACAAACAATGCGGAGAGAGCTTCAGTAGAAACACATAATTCACTTTTCATCCAGAACTTCACACAAGAGAGAAACCATAGACGTGATTGCAATCTTGAATGTGACACAGTTATGTTTTAATTCTCCTTTCATACCTGAGAGGCCACTTAGATCACGTGGTATAAAATGAATGCTGGACAAGGAAACATTAATTTAGATAACAGTGAAATTTATAAATTGTTTATTTTCTCTTCCTTTAGTACCTAGTGAATGGGAATGGCTTAAAATTCATAGATGTTCTCACACCATGAAAAGGGGATTTTCTAATCTTCTGCCTATTGTTTTCAGATAGCGTTGTATATACAGGTTGCCCCCATAGCTGCAGGGCATACATTCCCAAAGTTACCACAGATAAACTAAACTGCATATAATAGTGACCTGCCATAGAATACCATAGAATCATGCTGGAGGACCTAGAAAATGCCCAGAGAGGATGCCTGTCTGGGCATCTGGCACAACTCTGTAGTCAACTTCCAGTGGAAGTTGACCAGAGTCACACTGGAAGACCTCCCAATGCCTAAAGAGACCAACTCCAGCGTGATTCTGTTGCCCTCTAGATGCCTAAAGAGACCTCCCCTCCCCCAACTGTACTGATCCTGTGTAAATTGGAGGCGACCTGTAGACTGGTTCCTATTACAGTCTTGCCTAAATCTAATTTCCTGTAATTGTAGTCATCAACAAACAGCAAGGCTGTGTTTCACCAACCACTCTTAACATTCCCTTCCCTGGAATATGCAGACCAGATTTATCTGATGCAATATGATCGGCATATCAGGATCTTTAGATAAATGAGTTCCTTGGGTTTTGCGTTTTTAAAAAATTGTTCAGCTGCTTGTAATGAGTGATTCCTAGTTCACGAGTTTTCAGCTGCTGGTTTCAGAGAGTCCTGGAGCAATTACAAAATGTATCCATCCTCTTGTGATGTGTCTTCATTTTCCTTTTCTTGTATGCATTGTTCTTGTATGCTGTTTTAGATGACCACAAAGTCCTGATATGTGCTGATGATAAAATGATGAGGTTGGGACAAGAGCTTTGGAGGGAGTTGTTGTTGTGTGACTTTCAAGTCATTTCTGATTTATGCTGACTTAAGGTGAACCTATCACAGGGTTTTCTTGTCAAGATGTATTCAGAGGTTTGCCTTTGCCTTCCTCTGTGGCCGAGAGAATGTGACTTGCTCAAGGTCACCCAGTGGGTTTCCATGGCTGAGTGGGGAGCCAAACCTTGCTCTCCCAGAGTCTTAGTCCAGCCCTCAAACCACGACACCCTGCCAGCGCCCAGACTGGCAATTACAACCTCTGGAAATTCAAATGGGTAGAGAGCCCACATAGCTTCAGCACAGCATAAATGTCTACTGGTGGAGCTATCTTATGCAACCCTTATACTGAGTATCAATGTGGAAGAACATATATGTCTCAGTGGTCAATGCATATGGCTGACAACCTGTTGTGTAGTTGCCACACGCAAAGGCAATGCATTGAGGTAATACGCATTCACATGCTAAATCTGTATTTTAACACACTGTTGCATGTACACTGGTCCCACAAGCACAACTCTGTTGATGCTGCTGTCACAGCTGGATAGCTTTATTGCACAACTTTTTAAAAAAAAAATCACTCCGCATATGTCACTAACAGGGTGCCACCTGTGCTGGGGATGCATAAGAGCATTTCTACATCTCTCTCTCTCTCTCTCTGGCTTTTCTTCGCAAACGAAGATTCAGGAAGGACTCATCCCGCGCTTTCTGCAAGCGCGCTGATGACTAAAAAGGCCAATCCGAGATAAACAAGTCCGGTTGCAAAAAGCACAGCAGAAGGTCTCCTTGGGTGATGTTTTTGGGTTGTGATTCTTTCTGCGTTGTCGTTTCTCTTCAAGACTTGTTCGTTGTGAGTTCTCAAATAAGGCTGCAGCATTGTGGATAGTGCGTCTCCATGCCTCCCAATGTGAGGCCAGGGCGGACCATTGTTGGTGATCACCAGCATCGAGGCCATGATATTAAGAACACAGCTGCGCTGGGCAGGGCACGTTTCTACATATAGTGTGCCCCCAAATGACCTGATTTGGCAGGAACAGTCCCAGTTAATCCTCTGTAGTCCCACTTTTCCACCTGCTTTTAAAATGTCCCATTTTCTCCCCACTTTCCCCCTTTGTCTTCAGTTTATTTCAGTTGCTGCAAGCTGAGGTCAAAGTGCAAAAGTAGTTAATCCAGGAGGAGGCATAGGTGAGGAGAGGGTAGAGTCTTGCCCTTCCCTGTAGAGTAGACTAACCCAATGAGGAGAGATGGGAAGGCGGAAAAGCTAGTAACTGGGCAGGACTTGTTTGTTTCCTCTTCCCTCCTGCAGTTCTCTTGGTGGGCCTTAATAGCTCTATGGGAGGCAGGAATTCAAAAGGTGCAGCTCTCCAAGCTCAGGATTGTTGCCTTCTTAGTTTCCAGAAAAGTATGGCCAGGTTGGCATCTCCTCAGATGCCAAGATTGACAAAGAGCTTGATCACAGATTAGCAAAGGCACATAGCGCATTTGGAAGACTACAAAAGAGTCTGGAGTAACAAACACCTGAGGCAAAGCACAAAAATCAGTGTGTATAGAGCCGTTGTACTGTCTATTCTCCTTTACGGGTCTGAAACATGGGTCACCTATCGCCACCACTTACGACTCCTCGAACGCTTCCATCAGTGCTGTTTATGCACAATCCTAAATATACACTGGACTGACTATATGAAAAATGTTGCTGTCCTTGAGCAAGCAGGGATCACCAGCATTGAGGCCATGATATGGAGAACACAGCTGCGCAGGGCAGGGCACGTTTCTAGGATGGAGAACCATCAGCTCCCAAAAATAGTGCTGTATGGTGAACTCTCCACGGGTCAGCGTAAGAAGGGTGCTCCAAAAAAGCGATACAAGGACTCCCTGAAACAACATCTCAGGCTCAGCCAAATTGATCACCAACAATGGTCTGCCCTGGCCTCACAGCCTTATTTGAGAACTCATGCCGAACAAGTCTTGAAGAGAAACGACAACGCAGAAAGAATCACAACCCAGGAACATCACCCAAGGAGACCTTCTGCTGTGCTTCCTGCAACCGAACTTGTCTATCTCGGATTGGCCTTTTTAGTCATCAGCACGCTTGCAGAAAATGTGGGATGAGTCCTTCCTGAATCTTTGTTTGCAAAGAAAAGCCAGAGAGAGATGGCCAGGTTATTCAGTTGCAGCCCCAAATAACAAGAGTCCTGTGATACCTTAAAAGACTAACACTTTTTTGACAGTAGCTTTCTTCAACTGCAGCCCACTTCAGCTACACTGTGTTTAAATATTTGAAGGGATGTCGTACTGAGGATGGAGCTAGCTTGCTTTCTGCTGCTTCAGACTAGGGCACGGAGCAATGGACTCAAACTACAGGAAAAGCAATTCCACCTAAACATTAGAAATAATTTTCTGATAGTAAAGCTGTCTGGCAGTGGAATGCACTGCCTTGGACTGTGGTAGAGTCTCCTTTGGAGGTTTTTAAGCAGAGAATGGATGGCCATCTGTGGGGAGTGCTTTGATTTGTGTATTCCTGTCTAGCAGAGGGTTGGATTAGATGGCCCTTGTCTCTTCCAACTCTATGATTCTATGACTCAGGCAAAAGCAAACTGGCAGCCTATCTTAATGTGTCTTCTTCTCAGCTTTTGCCATCTTGACCAACACACTGATGTTGCTTGGCCATGTGTGTCATTACTAAAATGTTGGAGGATGTGAAATACAGTAGCCAGGCTTCCCATACCAGTAATGAGAAGGGACAAGATACAGAATCATAGAGTTGGAAGAGACCACAAGGGCCATCTAGTCCAACCCTCTGCTAGGCAGGAATACACAAAGCACTCCCCACAGTTACTGGGTTATTTTTTTTAGAACAGATTTTCTGCTTGAGGGGGCAAATGCAGGATGCTATGGAGCTGTGATGAGCAGGAAACATCATTTTTAAGTCTCTGTAAAATCCAGCAAATGAGGCAAGGTGTATGGTGGTGTTGTAAATGCCTCCTCTGAAATTGCTCAGAAAGTGAAACAAATAGTGTTCATACCAACATTTGATTGTATTGACTGATGTGGGCCTCAGAGTGTGTGAGTGTTTATACAACCAAGGCATGCTCTATGGCAAGTGAGGGCGGCCATTTCAGTGATCTGGTGAATCTACGGTGGGTTTTAGTTGGGGAGTTCTCCAAGGTGATGAATCTAGTTTGGAGAGTGGATTCAGCACATTAGATAGTTTATTTCTTCATTTTATTTCTTTTTTTAAAAAAAGGATATTGATAAGCTGGAACATGCCCAGAGGAGGACGACCAAAATAGTAAAAGGTCTGGAAGCCATTATGCCCTATGAGGAGCGGCTTAGGGAGCTGGGTATGTTTACCCTGGGAAGAGAAGGTTAATTGGTAGCATGATAGCCATGTTTAAATATTTGAAGGGATGTCATACTGAGGATGGAGCGAGCTTGTTTTCTGTGGCTCCAGAGACTAGGACATGGAGCAATGGATTCAAACTACAGGAAAAGAGAGTCCACCTAAACATTAGGAAGAATTTCCTGATAGAAAGAGCTGTTCAACAGTGGAATATGCTGCCTAGGAGTGTGGTGGAGCCAGTTTGTCTTGTGCTGCTCCTGAGATGAGAAAACATGAACCAGTGAATACAAGAAAAGGGATTCCACTTAAATATTAGGAAGAACTTGCTGTTCAACAGGGGAATAAATTGTCTCGGAGGGGAGAGACTCTCCATCATTGGAGGTTGGATGGCCATCTTTCAGGAGTACTTCAGTTGTAAATCCCTGCATGGCAGGAAGTTGGACTAGATATCCTCTGTGGCCCCGTGCAACTCTCAGCTTGAGCTAAAACTTTTTTCTGCCCACCCACTCCCTCTTTCTTAAAAATCATTTTTATTAAAATTCTAAATACAGTAGGACCCCCTTATCCACCGATTTGCTATCCACTGATTAAATTATCCACGGGGCACAGTAGGACCCCCGCACCCCCTGGGGATTGGTTCTGCGGGGAGCGTGGATACCGAAAACTGGATAATAGTGAGCCCCATTGAAATTAATGGGACTTCTGGTTTAAAATACCATAGAGTTGCCTTGGAGGACCTAGAAAATGGCTAGAGAGGACATTTTCTAAGAAAACTCTATGGTAGGTGTGCTGTTTTATCCTTTGGATAATTGAATCAGTGGATAATGAATCAGTGGATACGGGGGTCCTACTGTACACTAAAATTTGAATATATCAATCAAAACTACATATAATAAACTACATTACAGTTGTCCCTCTGTATCTACGGATTTGGTATCCACGGATTTAAGTATTCACGGTTTGAAAATATTCTTTAAAAAATAATAATCCAAAAAGCAAACCTTGATTTTGCCATCTTATATAAGGGACACCATTTTGCTATGCCATTGCATATAATGGGACTTGAGTATTCACAGATTTTGGTATCCACGGGGGTCCTGAAACCAACCCCCAGTGAATATGAAGGGACAACTATATATCAAAATACTAAAGGGAAAAAAACAGCATAAAAAATAATACAAACAAGATTACAACAAAACACACTAGAAGTAAAAGTATAATTAAAAAATGACTTCCAAGTATCTTTTCTACAGTTACAGTATATGATAATTACTAAACATCTGCCTCCTATGTAAATTAAGATGTTACACATCATCTATTAATTTAACTCATACTAATAATCAAAACGAATAATCATCTTGTCACCTTTATTTTTTCTCAGAAAGTCAGTCAAGGGTTTCCAGTCTTTCAAAACAGTAACTAATGACTTTTCTCTAATCAAAATTAGACAGTTTTGTCCATCTCTGCTATCACCACCACCCCTCTTTTTGATGTACTGCAAAGGGGCCAGTGTGGCATAATGCAGGGGCTCTTAACCTTTTCATTACCAGGGACCCCATTAAATATCTTTTGTTGCCATGGTCCCCCAAGATGTAACTCAATATTTAAAACCCTAATAATAATACCTAATAATAATAATACAATTACACCATCCATTCAACCATCGTTCAGAGGCACTGGAGGGGGAGGGAAGACTTTTCTCCTGCTTCTTCCTGCACGTTTGTGGCTGGAGTGGATTGAATGGCAATGTACAGACCAAGCCTGCCTGCCTGCCTGCACCTTGGCTCCTGTCATGTGGGCTGAGCAGCCTTCAAGCTCCTGTGAGGACATTGCAGCCCCCTGGGGGTTCCCAGACCACAGGTTAAGAACAAACCCTGTTTTCTTAACCCTAATAATAATACCTAATAATAATAATAATACAATGACACCATCCATTCAACCTTCGCTCAGAGGCACTGGAGGAGGAGGGAAGACTTCTGCTTCTTCCTGCAAGTTTGTGGATTGAATGGCAATGTGCAGGCCAAGCCTGCCTGCACCTTGGTTCCTGTCATGTGGGCTGAGCAGCCTTCAAGCCCCTGTGAGGACATTGCAGCCCCCTGGGGGTCCCCAGGCCACAGGTCAAGAACCGCTGGCCTAGTGGTTTGAGTGTTAGACTACAACTCGAGACCAGGATTCGAATCCCTGCTTGGGCATGAAAACCTATTGGGTGACCTTGGGCAGGTCACACACTCTCAGCCTCAGAAAACCCCATGTTAGGTTTGCCATAAATTGGAAATGACTTGAAGGCACACAACAACACCAGTGAGGTCCAAAAACCCTTGGAGGGCCAACCTTTGAGACCAACTCATGTACCTATTGGCTCCTGCCTCGAGAGAGACACAAGGGGAAAGGAGCAACAACCTGTTCAGCCTCAGAAGGGTTAAGAGAACAGAATTAAAAGATTCCTAGAGAGGAACAGGAGGCTGTGTGGCAGGGAAAGTCTTGCAAACCACACTGAAGCCTGAAATGACTTCCAGAAAGAAGGGAGGCCCCAGGGTGAGTGAGAAAGGGACAATATGTGGAGGGGGTCAGGATAGGGGAGGGGTTTGTTTTTTGGGGGGGGCAGAGTCAACCCTTGAAACCCATTGAGTGACCTTGGGCAAGTCCCACTCTCAGCCCAAGAGGAAGGCAGTGGTGAATCCCTTCTGAACAAACCCAAGGAGAAAGTCAACATAAATTGGAGAGTTGACTTGGAAGTCACATGTTTGTTGTTGGGTGCCTTCAAGTCCTTTCTGACCTATCTCCACCCTAAGGCAAACCTATCATGGGGTTTTCTTGGCAAGATGTGTTCAGAGAGGGCTGAGAGAGAGTGTGACTTGACTAAGGTCACCCAGTGGGTTTCCATGGCTGAGTGAGGATGTTCTCCAGAGTCTTTGTTTTACCAAGAAAGAGAGCTTAGGTCACCATAAATTTGAATTGTCTTGTTATACCAACAGCAACAACAAGTAAGAATTGTTCAGCAGTGGATTGCACTGCCTGGGAGTGTGGTAGAGTCCTTTTTTGGAAGTTTTTAAACAGAGGCTGGATGGCCATCTGTTGGGAATGCTCTGATTGTATGTCCCTGCATGGCAGGGGGTTGGACTGGATGGCCCTTGTGGTCTCTTCCAACTAGGAGGAATCTACTGAATCTCAGCAAGATTCCTTTTTGAAAACATTAACTAGTTGTGCATGTGGCTAAAACGTTAGACGTGTATCAACCAGAAATATAAATATTATGCATGTGTTAATTCAGTGAATGAATAAGTCTGTACTGTTTTGATGGCTGTTAATTGGTTGTTGCAAAAGAGTCTTGTGACAGGAGCTGTTGTACCCTTATCTTCATTGTTGTATTAGATGTTAGTGTTTTTAATAGGATTGCTTATTAAATTGTTTTTCAAATTTTGGACTATAGGTTATTTTAACTGTATTTAGCTTTAATCTAATTAAGGGCCTAAATACCCTAAAGGCACCAGATCCTCTGATGTTGGAAGCTAAGCAGGGGCATCCCTGGTCAGTACTTGGATGGGAGATCACCAATGCATACCAGGTGCTATAGGGTATATTTCAGAGGAAGGAACTGGCAAAAACCACCTCTGAGTGTTCCTTGTCTAAGAAAACCCTATGAAATAATTTGAAATAATTTACATGTACATGGACACACACACACAGAGCTTTAATTTATGGTGTAAGCTGCCTTGAATCCCATATTAATAAAAAGGCATTTATAATGTAGTTTTCTCATGTTCATCGCTATTTTTTAAACGCTTTTTAATAAGTTTTAATTCAACACTTTCAACAGGGTTGCTTTTTTAAAAGGTTTATGGAAGTTGCAAATTGTGTTAGATGTATTTTGTCTTAACCTATCCTGTAAGCATGAGAGCCAGTGTGGTTTGAACATTGGACTATTGACTTTGGAGACCAGGGTTTGAATCCTTGCTTGGCCATGAAAACCCACTGGGCAACCTTGGCCAAGTCACACACTCTCAGCCTCAGAGGAGGGCAATGGCAAACCCCCTCTGAACAAATCTTGCCAAGAAAACCCTGTGATAGGATCAGAAATGACTTGAAGGCACGCGATAACAACAACAATGCGGTAAGCTGCCATAATTGATATACGTTAAATGAATTTTAAAAGTCAGATAGGCAAATGAAGTGCCTGTAATACATTTTTTCACAGGTGACGAAATGATGCAAGAAAGACACATTCAGCCATCTCTTCTTTTTAATGGAGGGGAAACGACTGCCATGTGGCAGGATCAGGTAAGGAGAAGACTGGCCACCTTTGGTCCCTGCTTTCCTTCTTGGGCCCAAATTAAACCCTTTCTCTCTGTTTCTATATAAAGTGCCTTCTAAGAATTTTATGAAGGCCACTCATGAAGATTTATAGCAGGGACAGGGAAATTGTGGCCACCAGAGACATTTCTTGGGACCCATAGCACCTCCAAATTTTTCAAAAACATTTCTCCCCACAAATGCCTCCCCCAACAACCCAGTAAGGTTACCATAGATGGAAATGCAGAAAGAGGACACTGCTTTAAACCATCAGTGATCGTTCCAACTACTCTCATATTAAATACCCCTACTATGTAAGAGCCAGTGTGGTGTACAGTAGGACCCCCCTTATCCGCTGGGGATTGGTTCTGAGGGGGCCCGTGGATACCGAAAACTGGATAATAGCAAATACCATTGAAAATAATGGGACTTCTGGTTTAAAATACCATAGTTAGCTTGGAGAACCTAGAAAATGGCTAGAGAGGACACATTTTCTAGGAAGATTCTATGGTAGATGTGCTGTTTTGTGTCCTGTGGATAATTGAATCAGTGGATAATGAATCAGTGGATACAGCAGTCCTACTGTAATGTATTGGTTTAAATGTTGGACTACGGCTGGAGACCAGGGTTCGAAACCCCGCCTGGTCATGGAAACCCACTGGGTGATCTTGGGCAAGTCACACTCTCTTAACCTCAAAGGAAGGCAAAGGCAAACCCACTCTGAACAAATCTTGCCACGAAAACCCTGGCTTCTGGGCCATTTCCTGTTGGGAAAAAAGACCTCTCTCTGTGGTCTAAAATGGCCCAGAGAAGGCCAAAAATATGGTGAATTTCCCCCCCTCTGCACTGCCTAGCACATGTTGGGGGGGGCATTTTTAAGGGGAGTTGGGATTTGGAGTCCATATTGGAATAAGGTTTTCCTCTGAGTCTAAAATGGCCCAGAGCCAAAAATGTGTTGAAATCCTCCCTATACTCCAGGGTCATTTGGGGACAAAAAGGGTTGTTGTTTTTCAGGGGTGCAACAGGAGGGTACAGCCTTCCAAGATCCCCTGATGGGCCAATGCAGTCTTCTAACCCCTAGCAGTTAATCAGCAGTGTGGAAGTTAAATTTGCCACATCGGCCTTTGTCATTGTTAGGCCCAGAAGAGACGGTTCCCACTCAGCCACCCAAACAGGAAATGAGAAGGAAGTCATCCTACAAGTCACTTCCTTTTTTGTGTGTGTGGAGAGGCCTTCCTGTGGTCTAAAATGGCCTGGGGGGTGCCAAAATGTGGTCAGACAACCTCATGCTGTCTGGGGGTCACTGCAGGATGTTCTGGGTAGAACATATTTATTTTGAGGGCGGGGAATTGGGCTTGGTGGATGAGAGCCCTCCAAGGTCTCCTGGGGAGGGGGTCAGTGTGGATCCCACAATCATAGAATCATAGAATTGTAGACTTGGAAGAGACCATAAGGGCCACCCAGTCCAACCCCCTGCCATGCAGGAAATCACAATCAAAGCATCCCTGACAGATGGCCATCCAGCCTCTGTTTAAAGGCCTCCAAGGAAGGAGACCCCACCACGCTCCGAGGGAGTGCGTTCCACTGCCGAACAGCTCTTACTGTCAAAAAGTTCCTCCTAATGTTGAGGTGGAATCTCTGTTCCTGGAGCTTGCATCCATTGCTCCATGTTCCAGTCTCTGGAGCAGCAGAAAACAAGCCTGCTCCATCCTCAATGTGACACCCCTTCAAATACTTAAACAGGGCTATCATATTGCCCCTTAACCGTCTTTTTTCCTGGCTAAACATACCCAGCTCCCTAAGTCTTTCCTCATAAGGCATGGTTTCCAGACCTTTCACCATTTTAGTTGCCCTCCTCTGGACATGCTCCAATTTGTCTATATCCCATATAATGCTATTCCTCCTCCTTTCCTGTTTGGCCTGTTTCTCCTATAAAGGTTATACCCCTCTATTCCTACATTCCAATCATGAGACTCGTCCCACCAGGTTTCAGTAACGCCTATTATATCATATTTGTTTTGTAGTGCAAGGAGTTCTAGTTCATCTTGCTTATTTCCCATGCTCTGTGCATTAGTGTAGAGACATCTGAGACCTTTGGTCTACGTGACATCCCTTCAGATATTTAAAGCTAGCTATCATGTGGCTTCTCAGTCTTTTCTCTTACTTGCTAAACATACGTAGGTAGCTCCCTAAATTGTTCTTCATAAGTCTCGGTTTCCAGAGCTTTTACCATCTTGGTCCCCCTTCTCTGGACACACTCCAGCTTGCTGATATCCTTCCAGAACTGTGGTGCCCAGAACAGTTATTTGGTGAGGGAACTCTGAAAGCACGTGCCAAGTAAAACTGAATGGTCTTTTTCAGTGCCATGAGCCTTGGAGGCAACAAGGTATCTGCTGCTCCTTAATTTGCCACATGGAAGTTTTGACTGTACAGTATGACCCTTGTATCCACAGGACCGGTACACACAGTTTCACTTACTTGTGTCTGGAAAAAAAAAATGTACTCCCTAGGCATTTTCTAGGTTGTCCAGCATAGTTCTATCATACTGGAAGCTGACCATAGAGTTGCTCTGGAGGACCTAAAAAAGGCCAAGAGAGGTGTTCTCTCTAGGAATCTTTAGGCCAGTGGTTAAATGCCAGTCCTGCAAGTCACCACGTTGCAAGTTCGATTCCAGCGGGCTCCAAGGTTCACTCAGCCTTCCATCCTTTCGTAGGTTGGTAAAATGAGTACCCAGCTTGTGGGGGGCAATTAGCTAGCACACATTGGAAACTGCTTAATGCAGTGTAGATGTGTAAATAGCTATTGCTTAAAACAATGTGTAAGCCGCTCTGATAGCCTTGAGGCTGAAGAGCGGGGTATAAATAAATAAAAAAAAAATAAATTAAAAAAAAAAACTCTGTGGTATGCTTGGGCCAGAAGTTGTTTGTTTCAATATGGTTTGCTGCTATCTGCAGGTCACATTTCCATTGTAATTCCAGGAACATATCCCCTGCAGATATGGAGGTCATACTGTATTTTATGTCTTAATGATTTATAGCACTCCCGCAGCCCACCCCTATAATAAGTAGATAAAGAAATCCCATGTTTTTCTTCATTTTTAAAACACTGCTTAGCTGGAGTGACAAGATTCATTAATTGATCTCAGTAGTTGGTTTAAAAGAGTAGTGGAGACATTACAGAATTCATCACATGCCTTGTTTGCTTACTGCAGACCGGTGTCCACATTCTAAGCATTTATATAATTTCTCCCAGAAATTATTTTTTTAATGAGAAATTAAGAATTGCCCTCACAATGAAGCTCTTCACTCACTCCAGGAATTATATAGTTCCTCTGCCTAAGAGTTGTTTGATGAGAAGTGAGGCTTCTCTTTCTACTGAAGCATTTTCCACACACAAGGCACTTAGATAGTTTTTCCTCTGTTTGGGCTGTTTGATGTTTACTGAGGCAGGTGTTCAAACGGATCACAATCCAAGCATTTACAGTTGGCCCTCCACATTTGCAGGTTTAACTTTTGCAGGTTTGATTATTTGCAGATGATTTGCTGCCACTTCCACTGTTACCCTTTGCTATTTTTAATAGGAACGGCAAGGCTCATGAGACCGAGAGAGATTGAGAACACACAGCAAGGCTTGTAAGTCCCTATTAAAAATGGCATAGGGCAGCAGTGGAGGCAGTCCTAACAGCTGCCCATTTCTGCTTTGCGAAGGAACCCTTCCACCTTGAAGGCATCTGCAGTGGATTGAATCCACAGATTGTAACTTTTTCTATGTTAAGTATGGTTTGAGGGGCCTAGAGATATTCACAGTTTTTCCACTTTTGCGGTGGATCCTACACCCCTAACCCCAGCAATGTGGAGGGCCAACTGTATACAATTTCTCCACTGTGTGGATTTTTTAATAACTCATGCCGAACAAGTCTTGAAGAGAAACGACAACGCAGAAAGAATCACAACCCGGAAACATCACCCAAGGAGACCTTCTGCTGTGCTTTCTGCAACCAGACTTGTTTATCTCAGATTGGCCTTTTTAATCATCAGCGCGCTTGCAGAAAGCACGGGATGAGTCCTTCCTGAATCTTTGTTTGCGAAGAAAAGCCAGAGAGAGAGAAGATTTTTTAATGTGTTCTGTGGACTGCGCTCTGATTGAAAGTCTCTGCATTTAGAGCACTTGCAACATTTGTCGCATACTTGTCTACTGAGGATAGCCGAAACTTTCTGGACTCCAAGCATTTATATGGTTTCTTCCCTGAATTGATTCTTGAGGTGTTCTGAAGTCTTGGCTCTGATTTGAAGTCTTTCTACACTCAAAGAATGTGTATGGTTTCTAGCCAATGTGTGTTCTTTGATGTCTACTGAGACTTGTGCTCATAATGAAACCCTTTCCACACTCCAAGCATTTGTATGGTTTATCCCCTGTGTGAATTCTTTGATGAGGAATGAGGCTTCGCTTTTGACTGAAGCATTTGCCACATTCCATGCATTGATATGGTTTGCTCCCAGTGTGGGTTTTTTGATGTCTATTGAGGTGTGTGCTCTGATTGAAAGTATTTCCACATTCCAAGCATTCATATGGTTTCTCTCCTGTATGGATTCTCTGGTGTGTTTTAAGGTTTGACCTCTGACTGAAATCCTTTCCACACACCAAACATTTGTATGGTTTGTCACCAGTGTGGATTTTTTTATGTGTTTCAAGGTTTGCACTCCGATGAAAAGTCTTTCCACACTCAAGGCATTCATATGGTTTCCCTATCGTGTGGATTTTTTTATGCCTTCTTAAGCTTATGCTCAAATGAAAACTCTTTCCACACTCTAAGCATTTATATGGTTTATCTCCTGTGTGTGTTCTCTGATGAGAAGTGAAATCTGTGCTCACACTAAAGCATTTTCTACACTCCAAGCATTTATAAGATTTCTCCCCAGTGTGGGTTTTTTGATGGATCCTAAGGTTCAATCTCCGCCTGAAAGTCTTTCCACACTCCAAGCATTTATATGGTTTCTCCCCCGTGTGGATTCTTCTATGGTCATTGAGGCTTGAGCTCACATTGAAACTCTTTTCACACTCCAAGCAATTATATGGTTTCTCTCCGGTGTGGATTCTTTGATGGTCTTTGAGGCTGGAGCTCTGACTGAAACTCTTTCCGCACTCCAAGCAATTATATAGTTTCTCCCCTGTGTGAATTCTTTGATGAGAACAGAGGTGTGTGCTCACATCAAAGCACTTTCCAGATTTCAGGCATTTATATGGTTTGTTCCTTTTGTGCATTCTTCGATGACCACTGAAGCTTGAGCTCAAACTGAAACTCTTTCCACACTCCAAGCAATTGTATGGTTTCTCTCCTGTATGAACTCTTTGATGAAGAGTGAGGTAGGTGCTCAACTTGAAATTCTTTCCACACTCCCAGCATTTAAAAAGTTTCTCCGCCATATGAGTTCTTTGATGAGAAGTGAGGTGTGACCTGACATAGAAGCACTTTCCACACATCAAGCATTTAAATGGCTTCTCCCTAGTATGAATTCTGGAGTGAACCTTAAGATAGTATTTAGAAGTAAAACTTTTCTTACACACAGGGCATTGACTAATCTCATTTCTCTTCTGTTTTTTAGGGGGAGCTGTCATTTCATGATATTCACTGGTCTGTGAATCCCAGCATTTCTGCCTCCTCTCCTGAACTGCTTCATGGTTCATTCTCTTTTGCTCTGACTTTTTATAGTTGTCTTTTGATTCTTGTTGTGGTTCTCCCATATACGTGGTTTCACAATTGCCATGAGCTAGAGTGAAGAGAGGAAATTGTTGAGGGACTGACTTAGAAACAGAACTTCAGATCAATGAACAACCTCAATTAAAATCCTTAGAGAAGAGGCAGGCCTTACTTTTAATGCCACATCAGGTGGCATCAACTGGTGTCACTGTAAGATAATGGAGAGCCAGATACAGCATCCAGCTAACTGTTTTACCTTGTGTCAATTACTCTCTCTAACACCAGCCTGCTTCATAGGACTGTTGGGCAGATAATAGAACATTCTCCTACATTTTTTGCTAACTGTTTTGCAAAGCTGTAGAAGATTTACCATTCGGTTTATTTAAAGCATTTGATTCTAGCTTTTTAAACCCACAGAGGCCCTCAAAGTAATTAACAAAAAGAAAATTTTACTACCAAACAGTTATTAAAACCACTTATAAAAATCACTTGTCCATTTATCACCCTCAGCAATGCTGTGAGGTAGGCTGGCCTTACTGAGAGTAACTGTTACAAAAAAACAGCTCAAACATGACTGACATTATATATTGCAGTTACAGATTCAGTAATACAGTTGTCCCTTCGTATCTGCTGGGGTTTGGTTCCAGGACCCCCTCCCCCGCCCCCTGTAGATACCAAAATCTGTGAATACTCAAGTCCCATTATATGCAGTGGCATAGCAAAATGGTGTCCCTTATATAAGATGGCAAAATCAAGGTTTGCTTTTTGGATTATTATTTTTTAAAGAATATTTTCAAGCCGTGAAATCTGTGGATACAAATTCATGAATACAGAAGGACAACTGTACTACATATCAGAAATTCACAGGCCCCTCCTTGGCTCTCTGGACCCTGGACAAGCTGAACCCCCAACTTGTAGGCCCTGACTATACATGACAACCATAACCATATTTTACCTTAACTTATCTAATCAACAAACAACATTCCCACCCACCCATCCCTAGTCCATAAAATACAACATCCACAGACTGCAGTCTTGTATTTGTAAGCCAACACTACCAGAAGATCCTTACCCAGAGAGGCCATGATCCACAAGACCTCCTCCATTACTTCCCTATGAAGAGCTTTCTGCTCAGCATGCAACAGAGCCCACTCTTGCTCTGTAAAACACACAGCGACATCCTCAAATGTCACTGGGTCCTGAAAGAAAAAGAAAATGTTAGAATCACAGAGTTGGAAGAGAACTCAAGGGCCATCCAATCCAATCCAACACCCTGTCATGCAGGAATACACAATCAAATCAGATCGATAAAGAAAAGCTATGAAAATTATCCCAAAGCGAGACAGCTGTGTATGATCCTCAGGACATTAACTTCTAAGTGGCAGTCAAACCATTCCTAGTGGGCAGATATGACAGAAGTAAAGCAAAGAAATAGAGATGTGAAGGCTCCTAAAACAGGCTTTTTTTAAAAAAAGTTTCTTTTCCCCCTAAGCCCTTGATTATCGAATATTTTCTTTTATAATGATGAATAAAATACTGATATATAAGACAAGGTGTTGATATCTTTACTCCTCCAACATTATTTTTTAAAATTATGTAAAGAGAAGATTGCCTTTGTTAAGACTAGGGGCTCATTTACATGGGCCAGAATATTCTGTCTCCCTACTGGTATACAATCAGAGCCCCTTATCCGTTGGGGATTGGTTCTGGGAGCTCCCGTGGATACCAAAATACCAAAAACCATGGATAATAGTAAAAGCCATTGAAAATAATGCGACTTCTGGTTTAAAATACCATAGAGTTGCCTTGGAGGACCTAGATAATGGCTAGAGAGGACATATATTCCAGGAACTCTATGGTGTGTGTGTTATTTTTTTGTCCCGTGGATAACTGAATCAGTGGATAATGAATCAGTGGATACAGGGGTCCTACTGTATTCTGCCCATGGATCAGGCAAGTTGCTCTCTCATTACCTGCATGGAAAGGGATGGAGTCCATATCGGCATGGTGGCCAGTCTCTGTTGCCACCACTGCCTGTGTCCCACTCTCCGTAGCCAGGAAGCCAGCCCATAGTACATGAACAAGACCCCCTGCATGTGACCAGCCTTGGTCACATGCTATGGGATGCCTTCCTGGCTTCAGAGAATGTGACGCAGATGGCGGCTGCGGTAATGGGCCGGCATGCCAGTAAGTGCTCCTGTGGTCATGCAGGGTCTGATCTGTTTTTTCTGGAAAGAAGCAGAGTTTGGTAGGCATTTTTAAAAAATCTTTTAATGGGCTTTACCCCATGTTAGCCCTTTCTTTGCCCCATGAGTCATGAGGACTGCTTGGGGGCAAAATGGGGCAAAAGCCCTGCATCATCAGGACTGTAGGACTCTAAAATGGGGGCAAGGTGGCATATCTAAGGGTGGGGAACCTTTGACCTTCTAGATGTGTTGGACTTCAACTCCCACAAGTCATAGCTAGCATAGCCAGTGGTGTAGAATTATGGGAATTGTAGTCCCAAGGATCTAGAAGGCCAAAGGTGCCCCATTCCTGCAGGGCCTAGGTGTTGATGCCCATATGATTAACATATTTAGTTAAAAACAGATCTAACTGTTGCTCATTTATTTATTTAATTCAATTTAGAACCCACCTTTCTCCCACAAAGGGCCCCAAAACTGCATAAAATAGAATTCAGCTAAAATGTATATTACAAAAGATATAAAAGAATTAAACAGCAATATTATTAAAAACAGTTTAAAATACATTTAAAACATAATGAAAAACAAAGGATAAATACGTTTTCCGTGGCTTTTTTCCAGGCTGTGAGGCCATGTTCTGGAAGAGTTTATTTCTGACGTTTCGCCTGCATCTGTGGCTGGCATCTTCAGAACATGGTCTCACAGCCCAGAAAAAACCCCACAGAAAACGTATGGATGCCAGCCGTGAAAGCCTTCGACTTCACAAAGAGGATAAAAATACATCAAGTCACTATCAACACTATTCCACCATATAATTTTAAAAACCGCATAATTTTGGTAGCACTGGATCATGTTGTCACTTATGGTGGGATTATTCTTTGGTAAACAGTTTCTGGTTAAAATCATTTTCTGAGATTAGTCGACTCACAGGACAGAATATTACAATGTCTCCAGAGCTGGTTTTACTGGTTTTTATATGTGTGTGTGTTTTTAAAATGAAAACAGACATTTCTCACACAAAAAAACCTAATCAGTTTTCCATATCAAGCTACCCACCTAGAGAGAGCACAAAACTGTAAAGCAGCGAACAATTTATAATTGTTGAAATGGGAAAAAATGTTATGGTCCTTGGTTTTCATGGAAAAATTCTGCCAAATGCAGAAATTAAGGCCTCGTCTATATAATTTTTTTTTTACCATGGAGCGCTCAAGCGATACTTCATAATTACAAAAGAAAAAAAAAAGAATAAAATAGAGGAAAATATTGCTGTTTTATTGCCTTACCGATCTCTCACTTAGCCGAAAATCCAAAATGGCAGCAGCAGGTACTTTTCCTGTTTGCAAGCCCTGCCCCCATGCTTCTCTGGCCAATCAGCTTGCGTTGCCTCAGTGCAACAACACAAATGTGACTGTCTTAGTGATCGGACATTTGCATCCCCTATGGAGCTTTTAAAACTCTGGAGCTCTATGGTGGATTTGGCTGCCCCCCTTCCAAATAAGACGTGTCATTGCAAATGTCCATTTAGACAGATCGCCTTCCACGCAATTTCTATGAGGATTATTTTCACCATTTAAATAAGACATTAATCAGTTCTGAATTTCATATACGGTATCCTTTTATTTCATTTGTAAACACCAACAGACAGAATATTCACCCCCATAATCTCATTTAGACCTGTGGAAAGATACTCATAGAATCATAGAGTTGGAAGAAACTTCAAGAGCAATCCAGTACAACCCCCTGCCATACAGGAATACCCTATCAACGCACTCCCAACAGATGGCCATCCAGCCTCTCTTTAAAAACCTCCAAAAAAGGAGACTCCACCACACTACGAGGCAGTGCATTCCACTTCAAAACAGCTCTTACTGTCAGAAAGTTCTTCCTGATGTTTAAGTGGAATCTCTTTTCCTGTAGTTTGAACCCATTGCTCCATGTCTTAATCTCTGGAGCAGCAGAAAACAAGCCTACTCCATCCTCAGTATGACATCCCTTTAAATATTGAAACATGGCTATCATGTCCCCTCTCAACCTTCTCTTCACCAAACTAAACATGCCCAGTTCCCTAAGCTGCTCCTTATAGGGCATGGCTTCCAGACCTCCCACCATCCTGGTTGCCCTCCTCTGGACATGTTCCAGCTTCTCAATATCCTTCCTGAATTGTGGTACTCAGAACTGGACACAGTATTCCAGGTGAGGTCATACTCGGTGGATAAAAATCTAGTTTAGGTAAATTTGAACAGGAATCATTCTCAGGGTGTAAAGGAGGGATGGGTGGCTGATGATGAAGTGATCCATGACATCAATACTGGAAGCCAGGTGGAGAGCATCTGGATAAAAATTAAAGGGGAGGGAAACAACAGGGATGTTATTGTGGGACTCTACTACAGACCCCCAAATCAGACGGAGGAATTGGATGTTGCCTTTCTAGAACAGATGAACATACATGCAGAAAGGAGAGATGTAGTAGTGATGGGTGACTTCAACTATCCTGATATTTGCTGGCAATCTAACTCAGCCAAAACTACAAGGTCTAGCAAATTCCTTACATGCCTGGAAGACAATTTCATGGTCCAAAAGGTGGAAGAGGCAACAAGGGGGTCAGCTATTTTAGATCTGATCCTAACAAACAGGGATGACCTGGTTAATGGGGTGCAAGTGGTGGGATCCTTAGGTGAGAGTGATCATGTTCTCCTGGAGTTTGTTATACAATGGAAAGGAGAAGCCAGGCATAGTCAGACACGCATTCTTGACTTTAGGAGAGCTGATTTCAATAAACTCAGGGAAATACTGGGGATGATCCCATGGTCAAGAATACTAAAAGAGAAGGGACCTCAAGACGGATGGGACTTTCTCAAAAGGGAGATACTGAAGGCACAATTTCAAACAGTACCATTGAGGAAGAAAAATGGGAGGTGTCTCAAGAAACCAGGATGGATGACTAAAGAACTTTCAATGGAGCTAAGTTTTAAACGGAACATGTATAGGAAATGGAAAGGGGGGGAAATCACCAAAGAAGAATTCAAACAGATAGCGAACACGTGTAGGAGTAAAGTCAGAAAAGCTAAAGCGCAGAATGAGCTCAGGCTTGCTAGGGAGGTTAAGAACAATAAAAAGGGTTTTTTTGGGTATGTCCACAGCAAAAGGAGGAAGAAGGAAATGATAGGGCCGCTACGTGGAGAAGATGGCAAAATGCTAACAGGGGACAGAGAAAAGGCAGAATTACTCAACACCTTCTTTGCCTCAGTGTTTTCAGAAAAGGAAAAGGAGGACCAACCTGAGGAGAATGGAACAGAGGACACAATAGGGGAAATCCAGCTCAAAATAAGTAAAGAGGTAGTACAGGAATACCTTCTTAATCTAAATGAATTTAAATCTCCAGGACCAGATGAACTACATCCAAGAGTATTAAAAGAGCTGGCAAATATAATCTCAGAGCCATTGGCAATAATATTTGAGAACTCCTGGAGAACAGGAGAAGTCCCAGCAGACTGGAGGAGGGCAAACGTTGTTCCCATCTTCAAAAAGGGGAAAAAAGAGGATCCCAACAACTATCGTCCAGTTAGTCTGACATCAATACCAGGGAAGATTCTAGAACAGATCATTAAACAGAGAGTCTGTGAACATTTAGAAGGCAATGCCATAATCACAAAAAGTCAGCATGGGTTTCAGAGAAACAAGTCATGCCAGACTAATCTGATCTCTTTTTTTGATAAAGTTACCAGCTTGGTAGATGAAGGGAATGCTGTGGACATTGCATACCTTGATTTCAGTAAGGCCTTTGACAAGGTTCCCCATGACATTCTTGCAAACAAGCTTGTAGAATGTGGGCTAGACAAGTTAACTGTTCAATGGATTTGTAATTGGTTGACCGGCCGAACCCAAAGGGTGCTCAGCAGTGGCTCCTCTTCGTCTTGGAAAGATGTGACCAGTGGGGTGCCACAGGGTTCTGTCCTGGGCCCAGTGCTATTCAACATCTTTATCAATGACTTAGATGAGGGAATTAGGGGCATACTTATCAAATTTGCAGATGACACCAAATTGGGAGGAGTAGCTAATACCCTAGAGGACAGGATCAAAATTCAGAATGACCTGGATAGACTGGAGAGCTGGGCCAAAGCTAACAAAATGAAATTCAATACGGAGAAATGTAAAGTACTGCATTTAGGGCGGAAAAATGAAATGCATAAATATAGGATGGGAGAGACCTGGCTGAATGAGACTACGTGCGAAAGGGATCTAGGAGTCCTAGTAGACCACAAGTTGAACATGAGCCAACAGTGTGATGCGGCAGCTAAAAAGGCCAATGCAATTTTGGGCTGTATCAATAGAAGTATAGTGTCTAGATCAAGGGAAGTAATAGTGCCACTCTATTCTGCCTTGGTCAGACCTCACTTAGAATACTGTGTCCAGTTCTGGGCACCACAATTCAGAAAGGATATTGACAAATTGGAGCGTGTCCAGAGAAGGGCAACTAAAATGGTGAAAGGTCTGGAAACAATGCCTTATGAGGAGAGACTTAGGGAGCTGGGTATGTTTAGCCTGGAAAAAAGACGGTTTAGAGGCGATATGATAGCCCTGTTTAAGTATTTGAAGGGATGTCACGCTGAGGATGGAGCAGGCTTGTTTTCTGCTGCTCCAGAGACTGGAACACGGAGCAATGGGTGCAAGCTCCAGGAACAGAGATTCCACCTCAACATTAGGAGGAACTTTTTGACAGTAAGAGCTGTTCGTCAGTGGAACGCACTCCCTCGGAGCGTGGTGGGGTCTCCTTCCTTGGAGGTCTTTAAACAGAGGCTGGATGGCCATCTGTCGGGGATGCTTTGATTGTGATTTCCTGCGTGGCAGGGGGGTTGGACTGGATGGCCCTCGTGGTCTCTTCCAACTCTGCAATTCTATGATTCTATGATTCTATGATTCTTAAACTATGAGTTGTGACCCCATATGGGGTTGAGTAACTGAATGTGGGGGGTCACGAACAATTTGGCATATATATAAAACCTATTTTATAAACCCAGTTGTGTAAAAATTTCTCAGTGAAAAGGGGTCGCGAGTGGAAAAAGTTTAAGAAGCCCTGATGTAGACGACGGCGCTAGCTTGTTTTCCGCTGCTCCAGAGGCTAGAACATGACTCAATGGATTTAGATTAAAAGAAAGGAAATTCCATTTAAACTTTAGGAAGAGCCTTTTTACTGTAAGAGATGTTCGACAGTGGAACAGACTGCCTCAGAGAATGGTGGATGCTCCATCTTTGGAGGTTTTCACACAAAGGTTGGATGGACATTTTTCAGGAATACTTCAGCTGTGTATTTCTGCATGGCAAGGAACTGGTCCAAGTAGCCCTTGTGGTCCCTTCCAACTCTCAGATTCTATGATTCTATGAAATAAATACATGAAATTACCTGTTGTGTATATGCTGTCCTACGGTGAGAGAGGCTGAAGAAGGATAATTCCATTTAGCCTTCTAAGAAGAAAAGAAAGGAAGAGTAGCTGAAAGGCATGAGTTCTCCAGAGCTGTGCTACTGAAAGTGGTGGTGTATGAACTGGGGCCATTTGCTGCTGGTCCACAGAGAGCTTCCAGGAAAGAAAGAAACAGTGGTTAGCCAATGGAATCAAATATGATGTTGGTTCCTGGCACACTAGGGGAAAAGCTTTTTGGTCCCTTTCATCACATAATACAAGAAGCACTGCTCCAGAGCAAAGTTCCATCTGCCCTCTCACCTGGAACATAAGAAAGCAAGTCCTGTCTCTCCCAATTGTTGTGTTTCCTGTTGTTCGAGATCCTATGGCAGTGGTTCCCAAACTTTGGTCCTCCAGATTTTTTGGACGTCATCTCCCATAATTCCTGACTGTTGGTCACAGTGGTTACAAGTCCCACTCTCTCAGCCTCAGAAGAAGGCAAAGGCAAACTCCCTCTAAACAAATCTTGCCCCAAAAAACCTGGGATAAGTTTGCCATAAATAGGAAACTTTAAGGCATACAACAACAAGCATCATAGTCACACGCTGAATCCCATCCCAACCCTCCCAGTCCCAACTTACCAGGCAGAAGCTGCTGCGATCAACAGAGGTCTGTTGCCCTGTTGCTCCGGAACCATCTGGCTGTGTTTCCACCCCTTGCCATGAGGAATCTCCCCTCGCACTGGACACGAAGGGTAGAAACATCAGTCAGCTGCTTCCCAAGGGAGAGGGGAATTGACCCCTGTCGATTTGCAGTGGCTGCTGGTCAGTAAATAGGGATTGGGGAACTATGTATGGTTCCTTTGAGATCTGGTGCTGGAGAAGAGTTCTGTGGATATCTTGAATAGCTAAAAAGACCAATCAGTGAGTCCTGGAATAAATCACACCTAAAATCTTCCTGGAAGCTAAGATGACTAAACTGAGACTGTCATAATTTGGACATATCATGAGAAAACAGGACTCACTAGAAAAGGCAATAATGCTTGGAAAGGTCAAGAGCAGTAGGAAAAGAGGAGGACTGCATTTACACACGGACAAACTCAACCAAGGAAGCCACAGCCAGAGTCTGCAAGACCTGAGCAGGGCTGTTGAGGACAGGGTGACTTGGAGGTCCCTCGCTCATAGGGTCGCCATAAGTCGAGGTCAATTTGAAGGCCGTTAACAACAACAACATAGCCCCTAACCTAGGGGACTATGTAGGGACTGTGAATATATAACATTCACAAGTGTTTAACTCCACATTATGCATTTGTAACTGCCATAGAGGATTCCAGCCAATGTCCTTCTCTATTTGAATCGAGAGAAGTACTGTAAAGGGAAGCCATATGGCATTTTAAAAGGCCCATTATTCCTATTCATATTGAAAATAATAGGCTTTCCTATTATCCACAGTTTCAGGCATCCACAGGAGGTCTTGGGATGTATCCCCCATGGATACAGAGGTCGATGTGTACAGCCAGCATGTGTGGTGTACTCTGACTGGCAGCAATGGTCCTCTGCAGGGTTTGGGGCAGTCTTAGTCCTGTTTGGTGAACCACATTACAGTATTTTGTTCTGTAAGCCATCTATGTGCTATCTCAGGGTCCTTTCACATTACAAAACCCTTTGATTGTGTATTCCTTCATGGCAGGGGGTTGGACTGGATGACCCTTGAGGTCTCTTCCAACTCTATGATTCTATGATTCTACATAGTTATAATACTATGATTCTATACTTTTAACTGCCATGGCAGCATCCTACTCAATAGTTTGGTCAGGTATTGGACTTCTCTGGCTCAGAATTCCAAATTTGTTGTTGTTGTGTGCCTTCAAGTTGTTTCCGACTGATGGCAACTCAAAGGCAACCCTATCATGGCATTTTCTTGGCAAGATTTGTTCAGAGGCAGTTCTTAGCCTTTGCCTTCTTCTGAGGCTGAGAGAGTGTGACTTGCCCAAGGTCATCCAGGGGGCTTTCCTGGCCAAGTGGGGGATTCGAACCAGAGTCATAGCCCCATGCTTAAATCACTACACTGCACTAGCACTCAGAATTCTAAATACCACTCCCTAAATTGCAACTACCAGGATTCTATAGGATGGAACCATGGCAATTAAAGTGGAATTATAGTGTTATAACTGGGTAGTGTGAAAGGGCCCATGAGAGATTTGACACTACTTGGTTAAGACAGTCTTCAGTCCCACCCAAACTGTCATGGCTTTGACCTGAGGAATCCTCGGATTTGTAGTTTGGTAAGGTACTTCATAGAATCATAGAATCATAGAATTGCAGAGCTGGAAGAGACCACGAGGGCCATCCAGTCCAACCCCCCTGCCACGCAGGAAATCACAATCAAAGCATCCCCGACAGATGGCCATCCAGCCTCTGTTTAAAGACCTCCAAGGAAGGAGACCCCACCACGCTCCGAGGGAGTGTGTTCCACTGACGAACAGCTCTTACTGTCAAAAAGTTCCTCCTTATGTTGAGGTGGAATCTCTGTTCCTGGAGCTTGCACCCATTGCTCCGTGTTCCAGTCTCTGGAGCAGCAGAAAACAAGCTTGCTCCATCCTCAGCGTGACATCCCTTCAAATACTTAAACAGGGCTATCATATCGCCTCTAAACCGTCTTTTTTCCAGGCTAAACATACCCAGCTCCCTAAGTCTCTCCTCATAAGGCATTGTTTCCAGACCTTTCACCATTTTAGTTGCCCTTCTCTGGACACGCTCCAATTTGTCAATATCCTTTCTGAATTGTGGTGCCCAGAACTGGACACAGTATTCTAAGTGAGGTCTGACCAAGGCAGAATAGAGTGGCACTATTACTTCCCTTGATCTAGACACTATACTTCTATTGATACAGCCCAAAATTGCATTGGCCTTTTTAGCTGCCGCATCACACTGTTGGCTCATGTTCAACTTGTGGTCTACTAGGACTCCTAGATCCCTTTCGCACGTAGTCTCATTCAGCCAGGTCTCTCCCATCCTATATTTATGCATTTCATTTTTCCGCCCTAAATGCAGTACTTTACATTTCTCCGTATTGAATTTCATTTTGTTAGCTTTGGCCCAGCTCTCCAGTCTATCCAGGTCATTCTGAATTTTGATCCTGTCCTCTAGGGTATTAGCTACTCCTCCCAATTTGGTGTCATCTGCAAATTTGATAAGTATGCCCCTAATTCCCTCATCTAAGTCATTGATAAAGATGTTGAATAGCACTGGGCCCAGGACAGAACCCTGTGGCACCCCACTGGTCACATCTTTCCAAGACGAAGAGGAGCCACTGCTGAGCACCCTTTGGGTTCGGCCGGTCAACCAATTACAAATCCATTGAACAGTTAACTTGTCTAGCCCACATTCTACAAGCTTGTTTGCAAGAATGTCATGAGGAACCTTGTCAAAGGCCTTGCTGAAATCAAGATATGCAATATCCACAGCGTTCCCTTCATCTATCAAGCTGGTAATTTTATCAAAAAAAGAGATCAGATTAGTCTGGCATGACTTGTTTCTCTGAAACCCATGTTGACTTTTTGTGATTATGGCATTGCCTTCTAAATGTTCACAGACTCTCTGTTTAATGATCTGTTCTAGAATCTTCCCTGGTATTGATGTCAGACTAACTGGACGATAGTTGTTGGGATCCTCTTTTTTCCCCTTTTTGAAGATGGGAACAACGTTTGCCCTCCTCCAGTCTGCTGGGACTTCTCCTGTTCTCCAGGAGTTCTCAAATATTATTGCCAATGGCTCTGAGATTATATTTGCCAGCTCTTTTAATACTCTTGGATGTAGTTCATCTGGTCCTGGAGATTTAAATTCATTTAGATTAAGAAGGTATTCCTGTACTACCTCTTTACTTATTTTGAGCTGGATTTCCCCTATTGTGTCCTCTGTTCCATTCTCCTCAGGTTGGTCCTCCTTTTCCTTTTCTGAAAACACTGAGGCAAAGAAGGTGTTGAGTAATTCTGCCTTTTCTCTGTCCCCTGTTAGCATTTTGCCATCTTCTCCACGTAGCGGCCCTATCATTTCCTTCTTCCTCCTTTTGCTGCGGACATACCCAAAAAAACCCTTTTTATTGTTCTTAACCTCCCTAGCAAGCCTGAGCTCATTCTGCGCTTTAGCTTTTCTGACTTTACTCCTACACGTGTTCGCTATCTGTTTGAATTCTTCTTTGCTGATTTCCCCCCTTTTCCATTTCCTATACATGTTCCGTTTAAAACTTAGCTCTGTTGAAAGTTCTTTAGTCATCCATCCTGGTTTCTTGAGACACCTCCCATTTTTCTTCCTCAATGGTACTGTTTGAAATTGTGCCTTCAGTATCTCCCTTTTGAGAAAGTCCCATCCGTCTTGAGGTCCCTTCTCTTTTAGTATTCTTGACCATGGGATCATCCCCAGTATTTCCCTGAGTTTATTGAAATCAGCTCTCCTAAAGTCAAGAATGCGTGTCTGACTATGCCTGGCTTCTCCTTTCCATTGTATAACAAACTCCAGGAGAACATGATCACTCTCACCTAAGGATCCCACCACTTGCACCCCATTAACCAGGTCGTCTCTGTTGGTTAGGATCAGATCTAAAATAGCTGACCCCCTTGTTGCCTCTTCCACCTTTTGGACCATGAAATTGTCTTCCAGGCATGTAAGGAATTTGCTAGACCTTGTAGTTTTGGCTGAGTTAGATTGCCAGCAAATATCAGGATAGTTGAAGTCACCCATCACTACTACATCTCTCCTTTCTGCATGTATGTTCATCTGTTCTAGAAAGGCAACATCCAATTCCTCCGTCTGATTTGGGGGTCTGTAGTAGAGTCCCACAATAACATCCCTGTTGTTTCCCTCCCCTTTAATTTTTATCCAGATGCTCTCCACCTGGCTTCCAGTACTGATGTCATGGATCACTTCACTGGTGTAAATATCCCTGACATATAATGCTATTCCTCCTCCTTTCCTGTTTGGCCTGTTTCTCCTATAAAGGTTATACCCCTCTATTCCTACATTCCAATCATGAGACTCGTCAATCATGAGACTCGTCCCACTTAGAGTCTTCTGTGAGAGATCTGTAGTGCTATAGGTCAAAGGGAGTAGAGCTACAATTCCCAGGATTCCGCAGGATAGAACCAAGACTTTTTAAAGTGGTATCAAACTGTTGCACATCTGTAGTGTACATACACTCCTGACCTGGCCCAGTTTCCAATTTAATGCCGAATTCAGTGCGTTCACAGTAGCATGGTGGAGCACTCTGCCTTATGACCAGGATTAAAGTAAGCGTCAGCTGCCATCAAGGCTGGTAATCGTACAGCAATGGAAACCTAGATGCAACTTATTATCACTGAAGCTTTGGAAAAAGAAAACATCGTCATTTGCCCTTATGAAGAAACTTGCAGGTAAAATTTGGCACTCTAAAAATAAACACTATGAAGATACTTTTTAAAAAACTTTTTAGTTTCCATTTATTCAGTGAGTTAAAAGATATATTAATGCCTTCGCAATCTCATACTGACCTTTGGAGCCAGGTTCTATCATAGATCTAAATAGAAGAGCAGTGGCTCTTAAACTTTTCTTTAGCAGGGACCCTCTTTAAGTATCTTTCGTTGCCATGGTCCCCCGAGACTTAACTAAAGATTTAAAACCCTAATAATAACAAAAACAATAATACCTGATTATGATGATACAGTTACACCACCCATTAAACCTTCCCTCAGAAGCACGGAGGGGTAGGGAAGATTTTTCTTCTGCTTCTTCGTGCAAGTTTGTGGCTGGAGCAGATGGAATGTCAATGCACGGGCCAAGCCAGCCAGCCTTTGCCTTGGCTCCTGTCACATGGCTGCTCCACTGCGGGGAGGAGGTGGGCCAAGCAGCCTTCAAGCCTTCATGGACCCCCTGTGAGGACATCATGGCCCCCTGGGGATCCCTGTACCACAAGTTAAGAACTACTGCTTTAGAGAGTTTAGTTAGCCAGTTATCTTTTAGGAAGCACATTCAGAGGTAGCCATGTTGGCTATGCAGCAAAACAAAATCCAGAATACACAGAAAAGCCATACCTTTATTGGCCAACCAAAACACAAACCACATGATGCAAGCTTTCAAAGCTCCACTGGCTTCTTCATCAGGCAAAAGATGATTAAAAAGAAATAAAGAAAAGTAATGGGTGTTGGCGTCACAGGCCTACGAGTGTCTCTTGTTTCTTCTGTTGTTGTGTCTTGGAGAGGGGTTGCCTTACTGCTGCAAAAGAAGTTAAATTTTATTGTCCTTTGTCTCAGTTCCCACATAGATAAAAAGTAGGTGTGGCATGAGATCCCTCACTTGAACAACAAAATAAAAAACATCTGAAACAACATGTAGGCCTGTGACTCCAGCCCTGTCACTTCCCTTTCTTTATTTTATAACATCTTTTGCCCAATGAAAAAGCCTGTAGAGCTTTAAAAGCTTGCATCATGGGTTTTGCATTTTAGTTATCTTTTAAATGCTGCTTCCACCTCTTGTAACTTGAATGTCTTACCAGGCCCCCACATTCCGAAGTGGGTCCCCAGGCCAGGATCTTTGTGGGGGGCTACCTCTGCTAAGGTTAAGAGCAGCAAGATGCTGTACAGGATTTAGGATAAAAAATTAAACTAAGTCAGTTTAAATGATGACACCAGAGTAATAAGGGGGCTATGTGTCTTACCAGTAGATGTCTTAGGTTTATATTTGATAGTTTGTATTTCTATATAGTGTTTTCCTGTAATAAATCCCATTTTAAAAAAAGTAAGATACAAACTGGTATACCCTAAAGGCAACAGACAATGGACCATGAGCTAAATAGACATTAATCCCCCTCGCATATCCTCCAACCCTTAAAATCTAAACATCTAACAACTGAATACACAAATCTACATGCTAACCCTCTTCAACAGGGACTCACAGTATATAAACCCCACACACCTCCATTCTTTGAAGATACCAGCCACAGATGCAGGTGAAACGTCAGGAATAAACTCTTCCAGAACAGGGCCTCAGAGCCTGGGAAAAACCCACGGAAAACCTACAGGTATAACTGTTGAGGAACCCTGTATAGGTCTGAGATGCAGCAGCAGGACCCAATGAAAGGGATCTAGGAGACTTAGTGGACCACAAGCTGAACATGAGTCAGCAGTATGACACCGCAGCTAAAAAAAGTCAATGCAATTCTAGGCTGTATCAATAGAAGTATAGTGTCTAGACTGAGGGAAGTAATAGTGCCACTCTATTCTGCTTTGGTCAGATCGCACCTGTGTCCAGTTCTGGGCACCACAGTTCAAGAAGGATGTTGACAAGCTGGAGTGTGTCCAGAGGAGGGCGACCAAAATGGTGGGAGGTCTGGAAGCCATTATGCCCTATGAGGAGCAGCTTAGGGAGCTGGGTATGCTTAGCCTGGAGAAGGTTAAGAGGTGACATGATAGCCATGTTTATATATTTGAAGGGATGTCATACTGAGGATGAAGCAAGCTTGTTTTCTGCTGGTCCAGAGACTAGGATATGGAGCAATAGGTTCAAGCTACAGGAAAAAAGATTCCACCTAAACATTAGGAAGAACTGACAGTAAGAGCTGTTCAGAAGTGGAATGCACTGCCTCGGAGTATGGTGGAGTCTCCTTCTTTGGAGGTTTTTAAAGAAAGGCTGGAGGGCCATCTTTCAGGGGTGCTTTGATTGTGAATTCCTGCCTGGCAGGGGGTTGGACTAGATGACCCTTGTGGTCTCTTCCAACTCTATGATTCTATGAAACAGGCATAACGTAGAACCATGTGGGATTAGTCCTGTTGGATGCTGCTGTTGGTAAAAGCTGGAGTGCCCATGTCAAGGGGGCACTGAATCCATTCTGGGTTTTAGTCTGAACTGTAAAGGTGCTGCCAATGTGCTCAGCTGGGTTTTTGTAATAAATGGAGTTCAGCGCCTTGAACAGCTTTTTTAAAGTTTGGGTTAAAACCCAGAATGGATTCACTGCTCCACTGACATGGAAGCCACTAAGCTTACTCAGGGGTTGGTCCCATTTGGTCGCAAACCCCAAAAAGATGTGGCTTATAGAATCACAGCCTTGGACTCTGAGCTAATCTTTTGTTGATTGCGTCTTCTAAGGGTTAAATAGAAAGAGATGGATTCCTAGACAGAAAGGAAATTTGAGGATGAGGAGGGTTGTCCTCCAGGGCTAAGCCATTCCTCCCATCCACCCCCTCCTGCTTTGTTGGAGAGGGAACAAAGAGGGATTGCAGAGAGACTGGCCCCTGCTTGCTGCCTCCAACACCTTGCAGCCTGAAGAAGGAGCTAAAGCTGACACAAGTCTGCTCAGCATCTCTTCTTTCTTTTTGCAGGGGAAAGTGTCTCTTCTCATTCCTACCCAGTGGGATCCGGTGAGTCTATACATTCTCTCTCTCTCTCTCTCTCTCTCTCTCAAAAGAGGTAATTGCGGACTCTGACTCCCATCATCCTAGGGTTGGCAGATGAAATACTGGAGAGGCCCCTGTGGCTTGAATGGTTGTGGAGAAGAGGGACTTTCTGCAGGTGTTGCTTCTTTTAACAGGCAGAATGTGCTGAAAAATCCCTCTTCTACACAACTGTTAAAGGTACAGTTCTACAGTTCTTTTGCCCCCTTCGGCAACCTTCCATCATCCTCAGCATGATGATGGGCTCAGGCTGATGGAAGCTGGAGTCTCCAGCCACAACACTGGGAAGGTCTCAGGTTCTCCAGCTGTAAGCTCAGCCTGGGATGGAGGAGGGTTAAATTGCCTCCAGTTAAAGATGCTTTAGCTTTGAATTTCTATACTCTGGGAGGGGTTGGTCTATGTGATCTTTGGAGTCCCTTTCAGTTCTGTGATTCTGTGAAAAAGCAGAGAGTAATCTAAAAAGGATATGGGAGTTTGGGAAGAGTAAGCAAGGTTTCCCTTGTTTTTTTTTCCAATTATTATTAATTGTTATTATTTTGGACCACTGTGTCCAAAGCCCTGTGATGGCCATGCTGGCTGTGGATTTGGGCTTTGGATTAATATCTTGCTTTTATTTCAAAGAACTGAAGTCCATGTATATGTTCTATGCACGCCCTGTTTTTATGCTGACAACAACCTTCTAAAGTTGCTAGACTGAGAGACATTGGTTTGTTATAAGCTCCAAAGTGTAAGCTCCATGCTCAAGTGGGGATTCGAATCTTGGAGGGCATCCACACTGGAGAAATAATCCAGTTTGAAACTGGCTTGTTTGCATGGCTCTTTCCTATGGAATCCTGGGATTTGTAGTTTGGTGAGGCACCAGCACTCTGTCAAAGAAGGCTAAAGACCTTGTAAAACTACAAATCTCAGGATTCCATAGGAAGGAGCCATGCAAATAATCCAGTTTCAAAGTGGATTATTTGTGTCATGTGGATTCCCTCTTGGTCTTTGCAGGCCTAATCTGATAACAGTATTGGTTCTTATCTGATCCATCACTCCTGCCCCATTGGCATTGACATCCAGTGAATCCACTCTGGGTTTTTGTCTGAAGATTAAAGGAGATGTCCAAGGTGCAGAATCTTCAGGAGAAGGCTTTCTCTCAGTCCTACCACCATCACAGGTATGTCTGGTAAGGACTTGGGAGAGTGCCTTCTCGGTGGCTGCTCTGAGGCTACAAAACTCCTTCCCCAGGGAGGCTCGGTTGGCCTCCTCTGTGTTCTCTTTTCACTGGCAGGCAAAGACCTTCCTATTTAAACAGGACTTTTGATGTTAAACGATTCTAAATGCTAACTATGCCAACTATTCTAAATTAATGTTTTAAAGGTGATCATTGTTCAGTGATTTTTTTAAATGTTTGTATTACAGCTCTGGCTAGTACTTGGATGGGAGACTGCCAATGAATCCCAGGTGCTGTAGGCTACAGTTCAGAGAAAGGAACTGGCAAAATCACCTCTGAGTACTCCTTGCCTAAGAAAACCCGAATAAATTCATGGGGTTGCCATAAGTCAGTGGGAAGCTTGAAGGCACATATGCACACATTACAGATTGTTGACTTGTTTATTTTAATGTACAGTATATGTCACTTTGGGTCCTAGATGGGAGAAAAGCAGGGTATAAATTAAACAAATTAAACAAGCAAACCTGTTTTGGGGATAGGGCTCAGCATTTTAGGTAGCTTTAGGTAGATTGTGAGACCAACCAGTTTTTGATACTTTATTATTCCTTCCTTCCCTCTGTATGTGTCTGTGTATACACATATAGAATCATAGAGTTGGTAGAGACCTCAAGGGCCATCCAGTCCAACCCCCTGCCATGCAGGAATACACAATCAAAGCATTCCCTACAGATGGCCATCCAGCCTCTGCTTAAAAACCTCCAAAGAAGGAGACTCCACCACACTACAAGGCAGCATATTCCACTGTCAAACTGCTCTTACCATCAGATAGTTCTTCTTAATGTTTAGGTGGAATCTCTTTTCCTGTAGTTTGCATCCATAGTTCTTCCTAATGTTTAGGTGGAATCTCTTTTCCTGTAGTTTGAAACCATTGCTCCATTTCCTAGTCTCTGGAGCAGCAGAAAACAAGCTTGCTCCCTCTTCAATGTGACATCTTTTCAAGTATGTAAACATGGCTGTCATGTCATCTCTTAACCTTCTCTTCTCCAGGCTAAACAGAGATGTAAAATTTCCAGCAATTTTGAAGCCTTTCGAAAAAAGCATGTTTTTTACCCATTTTTTCCAGAAGAGAATAGAAATTTTCAAAAAAATTGAAAAAATGCAGCATTAGCACTTTTTTGCAATGTCCCTCATGTTCCTTGATTCATGTTTGCACACTGCGTTAAGTGGTCCCTATACAAACTTGTTCACAGCTGCATGGTATGTGGTAAACTCCTGCTGCTGTGAGAGGAACTGTTCTGTCCTGTGCTGAACACAGCATTTCTTGGATTTTATTGGTTGGTCTGTAGATTGTTTGGAGGTTGTGTTTCCTCATCAGTTTCCCTATTCCGTCTGTGACTCCTTTGCTTTAAAAGCACACTCTTTTAAGAACAGTTATTATTTAAGTTAGTGGCCATAACATCCTGAATTTTGTTGCTTAATTTTCGGATTTAGTCCTCTGTTGGTTTTAATTGGGGGGGGGGGGAACTGGCTTAAACAAAAAAAAAACCAAACCTGGTTTAACTAAAAACAAACAATCAAACAAACAAACCTGTTTTTTATGCAGTGTAACAAATCCACACCAGATCCTGTCTGATCATGGAAGCTAAGCAAGGTCAGCCCTGGTTAGTACTTGGATGGGAGAGCACCAACGAATACCAGATTTGTAGGCTATATTTCAGAGGAAGGCAGGGCAGGGGGTTGGACTGGATGGCATTTGAGGTCTCTTCCAACTCTATGATTCTATGACCTTTGAAAGTTACTATATTGCCGACTATGTGCAATTTGATTGGGCATAAAAGTATCACAATTGGTATATTAAAAATACAGTGTATTCAAACAATTATTACAAATGGAATTTACTTTTATTTATTTATTTTTAATTGTAACAAATGGAGCAACAATCTCCTGAAAGAAACTCTTCCAGAACACAGCCTCACAACCCAGAGAAAAAACAAGGAAATGTACAGAACCTCTTCCTTTTTTCAATTTTTTTTGGGAAAAAAAAAGGCTTCAGGAAAAAAATGAGGGAAATGTTTTTTTCCTGAATTTTTCCGGTTTCCCCCCACCCAGGCCTTCACATCTGTAAGCTAAACATACCCAGCTCCCTAAGCCACCTCTCATATGGTAGGGCTTCAAGACCTTTCACCAGTTTGGTTGCCCTCCTCTGGACGTGCTCCAGCTTGTCAATATGTAAAGTGCCATGTACATTGATGGCACTATATAAATGAACAATGATGATGATGATGTGAAGTCGAAGGCTTTCACGGCTGGCATCCATAGATTTTCCTTGGGTTTTTTCCGGGCTGTCTGCAGGCAAAACGTCAGAAAGAAACTCTTCCAGAACACAGCCTCACAGCCTGGGAAAAAACCAAGGAAAATCTATGATGATGATCACAGAATTCAGAATTAAAATTGGATCAGAATTCCCCCTCCCCGCCCCCGACATGCTTTGCTTTTCGTTAAGTTTTAATCAGCGGTAAGCAAAGGGTGGATCCCCCAGGGGTTAAAAAAAATGCCAAGTGCACTCTAGGGAGAGCAGAGGGCATTTCCACCATGTTTCCCTGCCCCCCCCTTCTCCTCCTCCCGTCAGACAAAAGCTTTTCTATTCAGGCGACCGTCCGCCTCTTACACAGTTTTTCAAATGAAGGTGGTGGACTTTTAAATATTTTTCTGTTTCTTATTTATAAGCATGGGGGTTTTAAATTGTTTTAATTGGGGTTTTGATAGTAGGCCCATCTACACAAGCAGAAAAAATCCCAAGTACCTCATACTATTGGTATCTCGCAGCAGCAGCGGCCAGACCAAACGGTTTTTCTGGCCTCGGAAGCCCCCTTAAGCCTGGCATTCCTGATGGCAGCCACGAGTGATTTAAGTATTCACCGTTTGAAAATATTCTTAAAAAATAATAATCCAAAAAGCAAACCTTGATTTTGCCATTTTATATCAAGGACACCATTTTGCTATGCCATTGCATAGAATGGGACATGAGTATTCATGGAATTTGGTATCAATGGGGGGATCCTGAACCAAACCCCAGCGAATATGAAGGGACAACTGTAGTTTATATAGTTAATACTATTGTAGATGTTATGTATTACTTGTTTTTTTAATATTTTGCATCTGAAATTCTAATATTTTTTTTTAAATTATTTTGTAAGCTGCCTTGCATCTCAAACTGGGAGAAAACAGGGACACAATTCAAATAAGGGGCCGTCTTGCTGGCTGCCATGCAAGTCGAAGGCTGGGATAACTGGACCTTCCATCTGGCCCGTCATGGCTTCTCTTACGTTCTCTTTCAGAACCTGGTGACCCTTGAGAAGGTGGCTCTGTATTTTAACAAGGAGGAGAGGTGTTTGCCAGATCCAGACCCAAATACCCTGCAGGGGAGCCATGGAAGAGAATTATGCGATTGTGCCCTCTTTGGGTAAGGACCTCTCTTGCATTCAGTTAGCCAAGCCACTTTAGAAGTACAGGCACACCTCAGTTAACAAAGCCTCCCATACAGAAGCTCCTGTCTACAAAGTCTATTTAGATCTGCCTACCCCCCAGCTTTCCTCCTTGTTCTTCATGGTGTTGTTAACTGCCATCGAGTTGAGTTTGACTTATGGTGACCCTATGGAATGGGAGACTTCCAAGTCATCCTATCACCAGTGACATTACTTTTCCACAGCGGTGGGATTGTGTGCTTCTGTGAAACAAGAGGCTATGCTGATGGTAGCTGTGGTTCTGGTCGGGTCCCAGGTCAGAAAAGCTGTTGTTGAGGAATCAGACAAAGGTCCTGTCTACACAATGAAAAAAGTCCGCACGGCGTTCAAAAGATCGATTGTTTGTATAAACGATCATTCGAATGTAAATGTAGCATTCAGAAGGGGGGGTGCAAATTCCCCCGTAAATCTGGCATTCGGTAAATTTTCTGGATTAAAAAAAAATATCTGTACAGCCGTTCGAATGTTTGATCGTGTGTACATGACGGATCAGATTCAAACGCTCGGAACATTTGAACGCCATACAGATTTTTTTCGTCATGTCTCTCTGCCTTTTCTTCACAAAAGAAGATTCAGGAAGGACTCATCCCATGCTTTCTGCAAGCGCGCTGATGACTAAAAAGGCCAATCCGAGATAAACAAGTCTGGTTGCAGAAAGCACAGCAGAAGGTCTCCTTGGGTGATGTTTCTGGGTTTTGATTCTTTCTGCATTGTCGTTTCTCTTCAAGACTTGTTCAGCGTGAGTTCTCAAATAAGTCTGCAGCATTGTGGATAGTGTGTCTCCATGCCTCCCGATGTGAGGCCAGGGCGGACCATTGTTGGTGATCAGATGTTGTTTCATGGAGTCCTTGTATCGCTATTTTGGAGCGCCCCTCTTACGCTGACCCGTGGTGAATTCACTGTAGAGTACTATTTTTGGGAAGCGATGGTCCTCCATCCTAGAAACATCATGTAGATGGGGCCTAAATGTGCCAAACAGCTATTGGACCGCAGCAGTAGTGGAGGGTGACACTGGGGGAGGATCTCTCAGAGACAACAGCAGTGCCACCATAGCTAACCCTTGTGCAGATGGAAGCAAAGTAAACCACCTTTGGATTCCCTCCCTGTACCTGGAAGTGTGTGGGTTTGGAGGTTTTTTTTAGCAGTATTGGCATTGGGAATATGGTGAATGGGGGGCTGGAAAAACTGGAGTGTCAGCTTACCGCAGCTTGTGTGCGATAAACAATGCAATAAAGCTTAAACTGGGAAAGAACAGAATTCTGCTCTAGCTGATTCTCCTGTAGCTGTGCGTGTCTGCCTACAGCAGGCACGTAAACAGCAGCTGCCTCCAAAATCCCATACTGAGCATGCATGAGCAGTAAAACAAAGAGAAAAGAGGAAAGCAGATCAGTCTGCCTCACCAGCTACCCCCTTAAAAAAGAAGAAGAAGCAGCTTTGATCTATAAATGTATAGATCTAAGAAACTTAGATCTATAAATTTGGTTACCAAAATGGAAATCATGGGTCTGTCTAAACGGTGAAAATAATCCTCTTAGAATTCAATTAGAATCCTACCTGTCCTAATGAGATCCCACATAATTCCACTATATTCAGAAGGAGGAGAGCCAAATCCACCATAAACCCTGAGGGAACAGCCTTCAAGGCTTTCTCCGATGTTTTTTAAAAACTCCATGGAGAATACACATTAACGATCATTATGACAGGTGATCAGATTTATTTGCATAACCCAGAAAAGTGGAAGTAGAAAGCTGATTGGCCGGACAGGAGCAGGGGGCTTGCTTAGAAGGCAAGGGAGGGAGCAGTCATGCAACGAAACAGCCCTTTTCTTTTATTTTTTACATTTATTTAGGTGGAATATCACACTAAGGCACTTTCACACCTTAGATACGCCTTTAAAAAAAAAATACTGTTTGGCAGTGGCAACTGACGAAAATAAAAACATGAGTCGCAGCTGCCATCTTGAATCGCAGGCATGCCTGTTGGGACAGCAAAAGCAGATAGCCTCAGGTGCCTGTGATTTTTCCAAACACCGTTAGGACAAGTCAATCCTGATTCAAATTTGCATGCGTTTATATCAGTTCACATGTTTTCCTCTCATATAGACGAGCCCCACAACAAAAGTGGAGGACAGTGCCTTTTGGCAGAAGCCTTCAAGTGGTTTCCAGAACATTCAACATGTTTTTCTTTACTTATGCAAGGCTTCCCTGACCTGGTTGTTTGATTCCACATATGCCTATTTATTAGTTTTGAATAAAAAGTTTGCTGAATCATGTTACCCTGCTGCTCTTCATTTTTAATGCTGTAGGAACCTATCCCTATTCTTTCCCTGCTACTTCTGCCTCTGTTATTTCCCTGTTATTTCTGTACCATTCTTTTTTGTTAAAGAAATAATGCCCAGGAACCCATCTACCGTACTTTGCTAACTGAAGTGTACCTATACTAAGGACCAGCACAGAGGGAAAGGATTAGCATTTCTTTGGTGTTGTCTGTATGAGGAGAAAAAATGTGGATTGATGCGCAGTAACACCAATTTGAAGCAGCTTCGATTTGTCTTAACCATTTTTTGGCAAAATCACAGGCATGTGAAGCTATTTGCTTTTGCTGTCCGAATGGGCATGCCTGCAAATCAAGATGGCAGGTACAAGTGAATTACTCATGTTTTTATTCTTAGCAGTTGCTGCCGCCAAACAGTAAAGCATATCCAAGGTGTGGAAGTGTGATATTCTATCTAAATAAATAAAAAGAAGGCTGCTTTTTCGCCTCAGCACACGATGGCAAGAATCCAACTTGACGGTTCCAGGTGCTTGCCTTGCCAGCAAGCTCCACCCCCTGTGCACATCCAACCAATCAGCTTTCCACTTCAGCTCTTATCGGGAATGTGCAGCAAAGCGAATCAGTTGTCTCAATGAGCAGGAATGCACATTCCCCATGGAGCATTTTAAAAAATACAGAAAAGCCGCAAAAGCTTTTCCCGTGAAGTTTTTGGCGTTTTGGGGCCCCCTCCTTCCGAATATGGTAGATTGGTGTGGGATCTCATTAGGACAAATCATATTCTCTTCAAATTCTATGAGGGGTATTTTCACTGTATAGACAACCCCTTAAAGAGCAGACATTTCTTCAAAGCACTGGTCATAGCATCAGTCTTAGATGGCAGTGGCTACCACCTTCTTTGGTTCTACAGGGAAGTGGGATGGCCTAGAGCTCTGATTCAGACCTTGAGGAAAATACCATTTCAGACTGCAACTCCCAGAATTCCTTTGATTCGCATTGAAGTTACTAAGTAGTAGTTAATACTAGTCTCCGTGGACTTGATCTGATACAGTAGCACCCCCATATCCACTGATTTATGACCGTGGGGGTGGGTGGGTGGGGGAGGGAGGGGAGAAGGAGAGATCTCGCCTCCCTTCACCCCCAGGATGGCTCCTGGATGGCAGCAATGGCAATTGGGGGGGCGGGTGAAGGGAGGGGAGGAGAGATCTTACCTCGCTTCTTTCTTTGCCCCCTAGGATGGCTCCCGTGGTGGAAATGGTGACGGGGGGGCAGAGGGAGGGGAGGAGATATCTTAACTCCATTCTCCCATCACCCCCAGGTTGGCTCCTATGGTGGCAGTGGTGATGGGGGGGCAAAGGTTGAGTAGAGACCACGCCTCCCTTCTCCCTTCACCCCCTAGAATGGCTCCTGTGGTGGCAATGGCAATGGGGGGTGAAGGGAGGGGAGGAAAAGATCTCGCTTCCCTTCTCCCTTCACCCCCTGGGATGGTTCCTGTGGTGGTAGTGGCAACTGGGGGGGCCTGTTCACTATTATCCACAGATTTCATTATCCACGGAGTCCCCTGGCACCAATCCTCCATTGATATGGTGGTCCTACTGTACTCTTTTGTCAGTCAACACAGGATCTACCTCTGCATGCCTTTCCTTCTTTACTCTTCTGTCCTTCACAATAAAAGTGAATTTTTTTTTTAATTGCAGTCTCCCCTGCTCTTTTAAAATTGTCTCTCTTCTTTCCAGGAGATAATGGACCACAAATTGAGAATGAAGGAAAGCCAGGACAAATGTTCTTGAAAAAAGCCAGATGTAAAGAGGGCACAAAGCAGAAAACAAAACCAGAAGTGAAACAGAAGAGAAGGAACAAATCCAGTGGTTCTCTAGGTGAGGACCATGAAATTCCAGTCCAAGAAAAAACAAAGGAAGTAAAGGAAAGTACCCTCTGCCTCCTGTGTGGGAAAAACTTCCGTTGGAAATCAAGCCTTATTCTTCACAAGAGAACTCACACGGGAGAGAAACCATACAAATGCCTCGAGTGTGGAAAGAGCTTCAGTCTTAGCAAAAGCCTCGCTTCTCATCAAAGAATTCATACCGGTGAGAAACCGTTTCAATGTCTGGAGTGTGGAAAGAATTTTCGCTGGGCTGACTCCCTTGCATTGCACCGAAAAATTCACACAGGAGAGAAACCATTTAAATGTTTGGAGTGTGGAAAAAGCTTTATTACTAGCAAATACCTAACTGCCCATCAAATAATTCACACAGGCGAGAAACCATTTAAATGCTTAGAATGTGGAAAGAGTTTTAATAGAAGAGAGATCCTTATTTCACATCAGATAATTCACTCAGGGGAAAAACCATTCAAATGCCTGGAGTGTGGAAAGAGGTTTAATAGGAGAGATGGCCTTAGTTCACATCAAACTATCCACACAGGGGACAAACCATATAAATGTTCAGAGTGCGAAAAGAGCTTTAGTAAGAGCACAGACCTGATTTACCATCAAAGGATCCATACAGGAGAGAAACTTTACAAATGCCTGGACTGTGGAAAGAGCTTCAGTCAAACATCAATCCTCAGTACTCATCAAAGAATTCACACAGGTGAGAAACCATATAAGTGCTTGGAGTGTGGAAAAAACTTCAGGCAGAAATCAAGCCTTGACAGACATGAAAGAATTCACACAGGAGAGATGCCCTATACATGTCAAGAATGTGGAAAGAATTTCAGACAGAAATCAAGTCTTACTTCACATCAAAGAACACACAGAGAAGAAAAACCCTTTAAATGTACAGACTGTGAAAAGACCTTTAGATGGAGAACAAACCTCAGTTCACATCAAAGAATTCATACTGGAGAAAAACCATACCGGTGTCTGGAATGTGGTAAAAGCTTCAGTGGAAGTACCCGCCTTATTTCACATCAAAGAACTCATACAGGTTAAAAGCTGTAGCAATTCTTGAACCGTAGCAAATCAAGCCTTAAGACACCTCAAATAATGCACATAGTGCGTAGATAAAATATTTTTTCCCTGGTGGGGGGAAAGCTATAGGAATGGTTATAAACCTAGCATAGATCAGTGAAGCTATAGAAAGGAGAAATAATTTAATGTTTGGAGTGTAGTAAAAGCTTTAGTTTGAAACACATCACAGTGTATACAACATCAGCTGCACTGGTTGCGAGTCCATTTCCAGACCCAATTTATAGCACTGTTTGATACCTTTAAAGCCCTCAATAATTTGGGATGAGGTTGTCTGAAGGACCTGTCCAAGCCCTAAGATGGAATTAAAGAGCCCTGTTAATATGCTTATTTTTAAGAAATGTTAGGGCCCATCTACATGAGGGGAAAAAATCTAAAATGCCTCATAGTATTGGCATCTCCCAGCAGCAGTGACATGTCTAAACAGTTTTTCTGGCCTCAGACACCCCTATAAGCCTCGCATTCCTGATGGTGTCCATGAGTGATTTACTTGTGTTAGTTCTTCACAACCAATGTTGTTGTTTTTTAAAAAAGTCATCCCAAGGTACACTGGTGCAATAGTGCAATTCTCTAGTTTTATAAGAAAGCAAAACAGAAAATATTGATCCTTTTTATCGCCTTAGCAAGCAGTCGCTAAGGTGAAAATCCAACATGGTGGCAGTGGATGCTTTGCCCTCTAGTAAGCCCCACCCCCGTTCTCACCCGGCCAATCAGCTTTGTGCTTCCATTCAAGCTTTTTATTCTATAGTCCAAATGAGCAAAACTGTGTACCCACCATGTGGTTTGTGAAAAAGTACAGGGAAATCTGCAAAGGCTTTGTTTTTGCCGTTTTGGGCCCCTCTCCTTCCAAATAGTGTGGATTGGTGCTGGATCCTGTTTAGAATGGTAGGATTCCCAGCAAATTCCATGAGCGGTATTTTCACTGTTTAGACGGGCACTTAGATATAGAATAATAGAGTTGGAAGAGACCACAAGAGCCAACCAGTCTAACCCCCTCCTATGCAGGAATTCACAATCAACATGCTCCTGATAGAAGGCCATCCACCCTATTTAAAAATCTCCTAAAAAGGAGAGTCCACCACATTCCAAGGCAGCGTATTCCACTGGCAAATAGCTCTTACTATCAGGAAGTTCCTCCTAATGTTTAGGTGGAATCTCTTTTCCTGTAGTTTGAACCCATTGCTCCGTGTCCTAGTCTCTAGAGCTGCAGAAAGCAAGCTTGCTCCATCCTCAGTATGACATCCCTTCAAATATTTAAACATGGCTATCATGCTACCAATTAACCTTCTCTTCCCCAGGCTAAACATACCCAGCTCCCTAAATCACTCCTCACAGGGCATGACTTCTAGACCTTTCACAATTTTGGTTGCCCTCCTCTGGACACATTCCAGCTTGTTAATATCCTTCTTGAAATGTGATGCCCATAACTAGACACAGTATTACAGGCGAGGTCTGATTAAAGCAGAAGAGGGTGGTACTATTACATCCCTCGATCTATACTCGTATTGATGCAGCCCAGAATCACATTGGCTTTTTTAGCTGCCACTTTGGCTCCTGTTCAGCTTGTGGTATATTAAGAACCCTAGATACCTTACATTTCTCCCTGCTGAATTTCGTTTTGTCAGTTTTGACCCAGCTCTCCAACCTGTTGAGGTCATTTGAATTCTGATCCTGTCCTCTAAGGTGAGTGGGTATCAAAGAAAGAGCCTTCTTTGTGGATGCTCCATCCTTATGGAATGCTCTACTTTGGGATGTACCCATGGTGTCCCCCCCCCCAGCTGTTCTTAAAGGGCCCTAAAAACCTGTCTCTTACTGGTTCTGCTTTTAACTGAATGTAGACCCACCATTTATGCTGTGACTTTTTTTTTCCTGTTGTGGCTACTTTAAATTATTCCTGTGGTTTATTAAATATATATATTTTTATATTAGTTTTATGTGCTTATTCTGTGAATCCCATTAGGGAGGTTTTCTCTCAAAAAGCAGTATAAAAATATTAAAAATCAATAAATTTGTATACAAACAGAGGCTGGATGGCCATCTGTCGGGGATGCTTTGATTGTGATTTCCTGCATGGCAGGGGGTTGGACTGGATGGCCCTCATGGTCTCTTCCAACTCTACAATTCTATGATTCTATGATTCTATGAAATACAGTACTGCCCCCTGTATCTATGGAACCAGTACCTGTGATTTCACTTACTGTTGTCTGAAAATATATGTTCTTAGTAGGCATTTTGTAGGCTCTCCCGCATGATTTTATGGTCAGCTTCTGGCAGAAGTTGACCATAGAGTTTTGGTGGAGGACCTCCAAATGTCTAATACCTCTCTAGGAATTTTGAGGTCCTCCAGCACAATTCTATGGTATGCTTCCATCAAAAATATAGGGATCACTACTATCCACGATTTTTCCTCTTATGGTAAGTCTGGGAATGTATCCCTCAGAGATACAGGGGTTGTATTGTATTATACCAGTATTATGTAAATGTGAGATTTTCTGAATTTATTAAGTATGGCAGTGGTTGGAATCATGCATCCCTTCAGATGTGGCTGGACTACAACTCCCAATATTCTCCACCATTGGTTCTGCTAGCTAGGTATGCCAGGCATTATAGTCTAGTCCAACAACATCTGGAGGGCTGAATGATTCCTACCCTGATATGTGGCTTGGAATAGCTTGTTGTAACTGAGAAACTCTGGCTGTTTTGTTTTTTAAGATTAAAAGAATAGATGTTTGCAATTATTAACATCTGAAATAGAAATAAAGAAATACCTTGGCAGAAATCTATCCCTTTCTTAATGATAATACAGTCACTCATTGCTCTTATATATGTATCTCTTTCACTGCTCTGGATATTATGCTATTTTCTTGCACTCTTCAGCTATATTCTGTTCCTTCCTTGCTTGATAGGGCCAGGTAAGAAAAAAAAAAACCATCACTGGAGATGGCAGAGAAAGTTAAAGAGGGGAAATTTATTTTTATTTTTTTAATATATATTTATTAAAGTTTCACAAGATTACAGTATGTGTATAGTACCATTTCTCTTTTACATATTGTCTACAGTTGTCATATTTTATTTTTTATAGAAGACAAAGAAAATCTATACTTAAATTTTAAAATTGAACTGACTTCCTTCGTAGAGAATAACTCAAAGACTATCTTCCCTCCTTAATTTATTTACCGTGCCTCCCTTTTACTATCTTAATCATACTTCATATCTAGATACTAGCAGTTCGTTACCCACTTGTTTCTCCATTCTTCCTTATCATCACTACTGTTTTATCTCTCTTTTTTATGCCTGCTTCTTTCCTAAATCTCCTCATCTCTACCGACATTCCATCTTCTCCTACAATAGTTAGTTAGCGGGGCCATTCCATTGCTAATTTATCAGTTGGTTTTTTATTCAAAATATGTGTTAATTTATCATTGTCTCTCATCTCCAAGGCTTTATCCAGCCAGTCATCAATTGACGGTGTTTCTTTGCTCTTCCATTTTTTTGCCACGTTCATGCGTGCTGCAGTACACAGATATATTAGCATTCTCCAATGTTTCTTAACAACTTCTTTTTCTACCATCGATGTAATATTCAATAAGTACAGTTTGGGGCTAAATTCAAATTGCGTGCTGAGTATTTTTTGTATTATTAAATGTACTTTTGTCCAATACTTCTTCATGACTGAACATTGCCACCACATGTGTATCAGTGTACCTGCTACTTTCTCACACTTCCAACACGCTCTTTGTTCTTTTCCAAATATTTTATTTAACTTTACTGGAGTTAAATACCAGCGGTTGCTTATTTTTAGGTAGTTTTCTTTCAATGCTTGACATAATGAAAACTTCTTTGTTTGTTTCCAAGCTGTCTCCCACTCTTCCATATTTATGACTTCTCCAATATCTCTCGCCCATTTGATCATTGTTTCCCTCACTGCCTCTTTCTCAAGTCGCCTGGAGAGAAACAAATTATACAATTTAGTTATTTTCTTCTTTTCTTCTCCCCATATTACCTTATCCACATCCGTCTGTTCTTCCAAAATGCCCATATTTTCTTTATCCCACTTAAACCTGTTATTTAGTTGTTGGTATATCAGCCAATTTATGTCCCATCCTTCTTCCTTCAATTCTTCCTTTGTTTTAAATATTACCAGCCCATCTTTGTTTTTCTTAACTAAATCCGCATACGTAATCCATTTATTTGTTTTCCCCACCTGACCCCATCTACCGAAGAAGGCCTCGGCTGGGGACAACCATCTTGGGAGTTTGTTATAATATAACAGTTGAATCTTTTTCCAATTTCGTAGCAGTGCCTTCCTCACGATGTTATCGTTGAAGCCCTTATGCACTTCTTCCTTATTGTATCCAAGATAGGCATGCCATCCCATTCTCAGTCCAGCTCCTTCTATCGTTAACAGTTTCCTATCTTTTAGTTTAATCCATTCAGATATCCATATCAAACTACACGCTCTGTAGTACAGATTAAGGTCTGGTAGAGATGTTCCTCCTCTTTCAGTCCTTTCCATTAACGTCTGCCACTTTATTCTTGGTTTTCTCCCATTCCAGATGAAGTCACTCAGGTCTCTTTTCCAACCTTTAAATGGTTTATCGTTTAGCAGAATCGGTAGGTTTTGAAATAAGAACATTAATTTAGGAAGCACCGACATTTTTATTGTAGCTATACGTCCAAGTAAAGATAACTCCAACTTTTTCCATTTACTCAAATCTTCTTTTATTTTTCCCCAGGTTTTCTTGTAATTGTTGTCATATAAATCTAAGCTTCTATTCGAAATCCAAATTCCTAAGTATCTCACCTTTTTTTCAATTTTACAGCCAGATACTCTTTCCAAAATATCTTCTTCTTTTTTCGTAATGTTCCTTGGTATTATTAAAGTTTTTTCTTTGTTAATTTTAAAGCCTGCATATTTTCCAAATTCAGCAATTACTTTCATTAAATTTTCAACGTTTTGCAGAGGGTCTTCCAATACTATTGCCAAGTCGTCCGCGTATGCTATAATTTTGTACTCCTGATTTTTTACTTTTATTCCTTGAATTGACTTATCATTTCTGACTTTGTACATTAAGATTTCCAATACTAAAATAAATAGCAGCGGCGACAACGGGCATCCCTGCCTGGTCCCTTTTTGTATCTTTATTTGCTTTGTCTTTTCGCCGTTTATTATGATGTGTGCTTTTTGTTCTACGTAGATTCTTATTTGCTGTTATAAATTGTCCAAATCCTGTTTCTTTAATTATTTGTAACAGGCAGCTCCAATTAACGTTATCGAATGCTTTCTCTGCGTCTGCGAAAATTATCGCCGCTTTCCTTTCATTGTTCTTTTCCAGGAATTCCAGTATGTTTATTACACTTCTTATATTAGCTGATAATGTTCTTCCTGGTAAAAAGCCGTTTTGATCTATATGAATAATTTCTTGTAATACATTCTTCAGTCTGTTAGCTATCATCGCTGCATATATTTTATAGTCCACGTTTAGCAGAGAAATCGGGCGGTAGTTCTTAACCTCAGTTTTATCCTTCCCTTCTTTTGGTATTACTACAATGTTAGCTGTCTTCCATGTCTCGGGCATCCCCTCTGTTTGGATTTTATTCATAACTTCTAGGAGATGAATTGCCACTTCATTCTCAAAGGTTTTATAAAATGCATCCGTGAATCCGTCTGGACCTGGTGCTTTCCCTTTCTTCAAGTTTTTAATAGCCGCCATTAATTCCTCTTTGTTGAATAATTTTGATAACTCCGTTCTTTGTTGTTCCGTTAGCATAGTAAATTTATTTTCTCTTATGTAATCCCCCAATTCTCTTTCCCACCCTTCTTCTTGAACATGTGCTTTATATAATGAAGAGTAAAATTCAAGGAACGCCTTTTCTATCTCTTTTTGCGTTTTTAGTGTTGCCTCTTCGGTCTTGATCTCTGTAATTACATTTCTCTTTCTTTCTCTTTTCAGTTTATATGACAACCACCTCCCTGTCTTGTTTGCAGATTCAAATTGTTTCTGTCTGATTCTTCTCAATTTATCTCCTATCTCTTCCACCATTTCCAAGTTGATTTTCTTCTTTATTAACTCTATTTCTTTTTTCACAGCCAAATTCTGGGGTTTTTCTCTTAACTTGTTCTCTTTTGATTTAAGTTTTTGCAAAAGCTCCTGGTTCTTTTGTCTCTTACTTTTAGCCATCTCCGCCCCCCTTTGTAACAATAATCCCCTGATTGTCGCTTTAAATGCATCCCATATCACACTCATCTTAATTCCTTCCTGCTTATTTTCTTTGAAGTAAAGTCTGATACCTTCCCTTATCTTCTCCACAAACCTTTCATCCTTGAACAGATTATCTTTTAAACGCCAGGTATATGTCTTTCTAGATAAAGTCATATTCATTTTTATAGGGTTATGGTCGGAGATTATTCTTGGTATTATCTCCATACTTCGTATTCTGGGGATCATAGTTTTGGATACCCAGAACATATCTATCCTTGACATCGTGTTGTGAGCATCTGAGTGAAAGGTGTATCCTTTTTCCAGTTGATACTTTGTATTCCAGAGGTCTTCCAGATTAAATTCTTCCATTAGTTCAAAGCAGATTTTTGGCAGTCTACCTTGCTTCTTTTTATTTGTTCCTGATCTGTCTCTGCTACCATCCATCACTCCATTGAAATCTCCTGTGATAATTATAGCTCCTTCTTCCAATTTTATCATTTCTTCTTGCAAATGTTTGAAAAATTTCTGCTTATTCTCCAACGGAGTGTATATGGCAATCAAGTACATCCTCATTCCAACCGTATTGATTTCTAATCCCAACAAATGTCCTTCATTGTCTTTGAATAGTTCTTTTGCTTCATGCTTTCTATCCACATAGATCACCACACCTTTCTTTTTGTTTACTGCTAATGAGAAAAACTCCTGGCCTAATTTCAAGTTCTTTAGATATTTGCTGTCACTTTGTCTTATCCTTACTTCTTGTAGGCAAGTAATCTTGGCTTTGTTTTTTTCCAAGAAGTGGTAGACCTGTCTTCTTTTTACTGTCGTGTTCAGTCCCTTAACATTCCATGATGTTATATTCAATGTCATGTTCTTTAATCTTCTGCTTCTTCGCCTTCCTCTTCCATCTCTCCTTCTTCGCTCAAGTCTCTATCACTGTTCTGTTCCTGATGTTCCTTGTTCTCCTCTAGAAATCTTCCAGTTCCCTCAGACTCCTCCTGATTTTTATCGTCGTTGTTATCCGTTCTCTCCTTGACTTCTCTCTCGTCTTCCTTCTCTCCTTGCCGTCGTCTCTTCTTTTCCTGATATTTCTGTTCTTCTTCATTTAACTTCCTTAGGAATTCCTTTGCTTTGTCCACCGAATTTATTTTGTATTTTCTCTGTCGATATGTACACATTATACCCTCAATTCTCTCCCATCTGTAATTTATGCCAAGTCTCGTTAGTGTTTGTGTGAGGGGTTTATAATTTTGTCTCTTTTTAAGGATCTCCACTGGTGTGTCTTTATAAATCTGTATCTCTTTTCCATCTATCATCAATTTATCCGTGTAGTTCCTCTGAATTATTTTATCTCTATACTTAGTTCTTACAAATGAGATTACAATGTCTCTTGGTAGTTTTCTCTCCCTTGCTACAGCCGAATTAGCTCTGAAGCATTTATCCAACTCTTGTATCAAAGTTTCTTCTGGTTCATTTATGTAACTTGCCAAGGGGGGGTATTATCCTTTCCTGTATATTTTCATACATCTTTTCCGGAAGCCCTCTTAATTTAATGCACTTCTCTCGATATCTTAGTTCCTGTATTAGGCTTGCATGCTTTTCTTTCTCCAAATCCACCGTAGTATTTTCTGCTTGCCTTTCCAATTTTTTCGTTCTGCTCTTTATATCGTCCACTTCCTCCTTTGTTTCTTTTAGCTCAGTAGACATCTTATCCAGTCTTTTGTTAATTTTTTCCAATTCCTGCCTTACGTCTTTCCTAAATTCTCTCAGATTTTCATTTATCTCCTTCTTAAATGATCTTAGTTCCTCCAAGATTTGCATATTAATGTCCGCCTGTTTGGCCGGCATTTCTGTTGAGCCTCTTCTAGCTGCCGTTACTTGTGAAGTTGTGTATGCCCTAGGTCTCAACCCAGAAGCCATGAATCTAGCCCTCAATAGTAGTTTGGCCCAGCTGATTAGCAATGTTATCTTCGTGAAATTTATTCCTTCATAACTCAGTTCCAATAACCGCTATAATAGAATCAGAGTAGAGATTAATTAGTTACCCTCCTATTCACTAACCCTGTAATCTGTTAGCTTGTTATTTCGTTGGCCCTTTAGCCGCCTTAAAGTTTGTTAATTGTTATTTTATTTATTTATTTGTTTGTTTTTCCCTCTTTCTCTGCCTCTTAGGCCCTTTGGCTGTCCTATTCCTCCTCTGTTATCATTTGCTTTATCTCTCCTTATTCCTACTTGTTTTCATTTATTTTTAGTCTTCTGTTATCTCTTTCCCATCAGCTCTCTGTCTTCCAATTCTCTATCTCCCATTCACTAGAGCAATATATATCCACCCCTCAGTTCCAACTACTCCACTCCGTCCCGCACTCTGAAGTCTCTAGACCCCTTTCGCTTTTACTGCCCCATCTGCACCGTCTGCACCGTCTGCTCCAATCGCCAGTCCTCCCTGCTTCTGTCTCCCGCCAGCCACCTCTCGCGTCCGTCGTTCCTCACCATCTGATTCTCGCTCCCCGCCTGCTCCTTTTCGACCTGTCTGTTCCCCTGCTCCCGATCTCTCTGCCTCAAAACTCCTTTCTCCGTCTGCCTCCGTCCGCGTCTGCACCCCTCGATCGTCTGCCACCGTCTGCCTCCGTCCGCGTCTGCATCCCCCGGTCGTCTGTCCCCGTCTGCCTCCGTCCGCCCCCGTCTGCGTCCTCGTCTGCGTCCTCTGATCGTCTGCCTCCGTCCGCCTCCGTCTGCCTCTGGCCCCTCTGTCTCAGCGTTTCCCTCGCTCCGTCTGCGTCCAAAGATCATCTGCTCTACTGCTCCGTCTGCCTCCTTGTCACCTCCTGTGTGTTCACTCCGCCTCCGTCTGCTGATCGCACTACCCTCTGCTTTCGATCTCCGTCAGCTTTTTGAAAACACCCTCCTCCGCCTCTCTGCCCTTGATCGCAGCCGCGTCAACCTCAACCGCAACCTCAGCCACGCCTCTATCACCCCGCCCCTCTCTTTCCTCTCCTTTTTTTTTTTCCTGTAAGTCCCGTATCTGGCTGCTGCGTATCCAAAACTTCCTATGCAGCAGTTTCAAACACCCAATGTCCCGATCTCAATCCATTCCAATTCAATCTGGCTCGGAGTTCAAAATGGGGAGGGAACACTTTAATTCTGTTTGTTTATTTGTGTCCCTCACTAATTTCTCCACTCTTTCCCTTTCCCTAAAGAGGGGAAATTTAAAGAGAAGACATACCACCCTCTTATACTACACCATTCAAGCATTTTCTACTACTTTAACTGTCATAGCCGCAACTTACAGAATCCTGAGATTTGTACTGTGAGGAGGCACTAGTGATCTCTGGCAAAGAATTCCAAGTACCACATGAAACTATGAATCCCAGGATGCCAAGGAGGTAGAACCATGGTAGTTAAAGGGTTAGCAAAGTTCTATAATTATGTAGTGTGGGTGGGGAGGAAAACATCAGAAGAAAAAAGGACCCCCAAAACAATATGGCAACATATCCCTGGAGTGCATGTTTAGTCTGTGGCTAAACTCCTGCGATAGCAACAAGCAGTCCCATACTACCCCCACTCCACACAATCTAGCAGAGAAAGGAACCAGGTGTAGTCTTCTTTGTAAAAACTTATAAAGTAGGTTTACTTACAGAGAGTAAAGGTTTCATAGCACCAGTTACGAAGGCTTTGTAACATGGTTTCTTCAAACATGGAGGAGTGAGAGAATGCCCACTACAAAGCAGAGGACAAACGAACTCATACTAACCACAGACTAACAGATGGGATTAGTGGTGAAGTAATGCAGACCTAGTCTTCTAAGTAAAAACAAAGTAGGTTTTCTTACAGATACCATTTTTATAACATTTCATGGTGAGAGACTCTGTACTGTGTGCTTTTCAGCAATGGAGAAGAGTAGGAATTGCAGGCTACAAAATGCACAGCAAACTCAGACTAAAGCTGCTGCTGAAAGCTGAAACACTAATCAATACCTATAGTTCTACAATGCTGCAGAGCTTTATTTAAAACATGCATGGTCAACCATAGGTGGACTAGGATATCCACAGAATGATAGAGGGGTCCTGGTATGTTGATCAGTAACAAACACTAGATAGTAATAAAATGAACCAAGGTGAAGCCATCTTAGCGGTGAATGCTGAAACTGTGATAGACCTTAACTTCAAAGATACTTAGCAGCTTTAGGAACTACAATTCCCAGCTGTAGAATGTATCCTTTGCTGTAACATCTATATATTATGTTTCCTCTCCCAGGGATTGTTTAGACAAAAAAAAATCCGCAAAGGATGTGGACAGAATACCTTTTGTTCAGATTAGCTCCTGCCAGGATTCGCCATAATGGGATGGAAGGGGGCTGAAAACTCCAAATAGTTTGTGATAACAGCATTCACTGGTTTTCGCTATCTTTTAAAAAAATTACAGGAAAATGTACATAACTGCACATCTGAACAGCCAATTCGAATGGGGGCACATCGAAGAACTCAAATGTGATTGGCAGGGGTAGGCTTGCAAAGGAGGAAGCGGCCAGAGCTGGCACTGGGTGTTTTTTTTCAGGTGAACCTCGAAATGCGCACAATTGTTCAACCAGCATAGGGGGGGAAAAAAAGGTTTTTAAGCAGAAAATCGCTCTTCCACATCTGTTATTTAAGGACAAAAAAAAAGTGGTGGGGAATGGAGGGAGGTTTTTGGCAGGCAACTCACTGCCACCATCTTTCCTCGGGGGCATACTCCATGTGAATTGCAAACTCAACTACTTTTCCATGCCAGCAGTCTTGTGAATGAGTCACGGGCACAAATGAACTCTGCAGCGACAGGGAGGTAAAGCAGTATTTTTTTCTATTCTCCTGTCTAGCTGAACCCCCAGTGTGCTGATTGGCCAATCCCCTCCCTCTTCTCACTCCCTCAGCCAATCACCACCCACATGCAAATTCCCTCTCCAACTCACAATCTACTCCTGCCACTCAATCTGCATCTACACCCCCAGCCTCACAAGGGCCCCTCTCTCCTCTCCCTCAGCAACTCACCACCCACATGTAAAAAAATTACAATTTTTTCCCTAAACGAATAGCATGTGGCTGAACTGTGTGGACCTTTCAAATCTACTATAATGGTGTATGTTATGCTGGGTGCAGCTAATGAGTGTAGGATGAATCATAGAGTTGGAAGAGACCACAAAGGCCATCTAGTCCAATCCCCTGCCATGCAGGGATAACCAATTAAAGCATTCTCAATAGATGGCCATCCAGTCTCTGAGCTAGGAGGTATCAGCATATGAATAGCCAATTGTCTTACTGATGTGCCAACTGAAGTCTGCTACTTAAACTTAATGAGATCCTTAAGATGTGTATATACCTAGAAGCAGGACTATAAATTCATAGCATCCACTAATAAAGTTGTTCTTGCTTGTTCCTGACATTGATTGCGTGAGTCTCCATTCAAGGGTAAGGAACCTCTTTGGCCAAAGATAGCAGATACCTTTCTAAAGGGATTCAGGGTCCAAAGACCACTGTTTTACCCATAGATTTTGGGTCTGGTGCATGGGACTGATATCTCAGTTCTCTCCCCACTGATAACAATTGGGGGCTTCCTGTCTGAGATCTACAGATATGAGCTCATCTAGACTGACCTGGGCTACCTTCATCGGAATGCAGAACCTGTGTGCAGAGACTGCATTGCAATCTCGTGAGTTTTCTTGACACCTTCCGAAAGGACCTGTGGGAATCTGGGGATGATATCTCAATTCTCCCCCCCAGACACACATTAGAGTCATAGAATCATACAGTTGGAAGAGACCTCAAGGGCCATCCAGTCCAACCCCCTGCCATGCAGGAATACACAATCAAATCATTCCTGACAGATGGCCATCCAGCCTCTATTTAAAAACCTCCACAGAAGGAGACTCCACCACACTACGAGGCAGTGTAGTCCTCTTCCGAACAGCTCTGTCAGGAAGTTCTTCCTAATGTTTAGGTGAAATCTCTTTTCCTGTAGTTTGAACCCATTGCTCCATGTCCTAGTCTCTGGAGCAGCAGAAAACAAGCTTGCTCCATCCTCAGTATGACATCCCTTCAAATATTTAAACATGGATATCATGTCCCCTCTCAACCTGCTCTTCCCTAGGCTAAACACACCCAGCTCCCTAAACTGCTCCTCATAGGGAATAATGGCTTTAACACCTCCCACCATCCTGGTCGCCCTCCTCTGGACATATTCCAGCTTCTCAGTATCCTTTATTGTCTCCAGTCTATGGAATCCTGAGATTTATAGTTTGTTGCAGCACCAGAGCTCTCTGACAGTGAAGGCTAAATATGTCACAAAACTACAAATCCCAGAATTCCATAGCATTGAGCCATGGTGGTTAAAACAATGTCAAATTGCATTATTTCTGCAGTGTGGCAGCAGCCTAAATGAAGTAGATAAGAGTGTATGTGACTGAGACCAACAAACAGGAAATGACACAAATAGATGCTATACCTAAACAATTGCAGCAGTGATGGGCATCTGTGTGAGGCTATGGGGCCTCATTAACTCCCCACACACACACACAGCCGGTCTTGGGAGGCTGCACCCACATTCTCCACCACAAAAAAAAAAAGCCAAAATTTTTGAAACAACCAATGCCCTCTAGGTACTGTGGGAGGGCATTTTTGAAATGTTTTTATACCCCATAGTCCATTTTAGGCCCAGGTAGGCCCTTTTTAAAAATAGGAAATGACTAGAAGCCACTTCTGATATAAAAAAGGCCTTTCCTAGGTCTACAATAGCCTGGTTTGTCTGTGAGTGTGATGTGGCAAAAATGCTCTGCATGGCCACTAGAGGGAGGTGTAGCTCCAATAAATAACATCTCCAAGCTCTGATTGTTTATAACAGCAATAGCAGCTATGTGTGTTCAGTATGTGCCTCAAGTCACCTAATGACTTATGGGCACCTCATTAATTTCATATGGATTTTAAAGGTAAGGAATACACAGAGATAGTTTTGCCAGCTCCTGCTCTAAAATATAGCCTACAGCAGCCGGTATCTGTTGGCAGTCTCCTATCCGAGTACTAAACTGAGCTAACCCTGCTTAGCTTCCAAGATGAACGGGATCTGGTGCCTTTAGGGTATTTAGGTAAAATAGCAGCTATAGTCCAGGCTTAATATATCCAATGGGGTTTAAAACCAGAGGTTATGGGGCCATTTCACACTAGCAAGCAGGGATCACCAGCATTGAGGCCATGATATTGAGAACACAGCTGCGCTGGGCAGGGCTTGTTTCTAGGATGGAGGACCATTGCCTCCCCAAAATAGTACTCTATGGTGAACTTGCCATGGGTCAGCGTAAGAGGGGCGCTCCAAAAAAGCGATACAAAGACTCCCTGAAACAACATCTCAGGCTTGGCCAAATTGATCACCAACAATGGTCCGCCCTGGCTTCATATCAGGAGGCATAGAGATGCACTATCCACAATGCTGCAGCTTTATTTGAGAACTCACGCCAAACAAGTCTTGAAGAGAAACAACAACGCAGAAAGAATCAGAACCCGGAAACAACACTTAAGACCCTCTGCTGTGCTTTCTGCAGCCCGACTTGTTTATCTCGGATTGACCTTTTCAGTCATCGCGTGCTTGCAGAAAGTGCTGGATGAGTCCTTCCTGAATCTTCGTTTGCGAAGAAAAGCCAAAGAGAGAGAGAGCTATAGTACTATGATTCCCCTTAAACTGCCATGGCTGTGGCATCCTGTGCAATCCTGGGATTTGTTTGAGAAGGCACTAAAGCACTCGTTCTCAGCCTTTGGTCCTCCAGATGTTTTGCCTTTGGCTTCCCAGGATCCAAGCCCATTTGCTATCTTGGCTTGGACATATGGAGTTGAAGTCCAAATTATTTGGAGAATTAAAGGTTGAGAGAACCAATAGACTAGAGTCATCTGACTGAGAAATTTAACTTCCCCTCCCTAAGGCACTTTGCAGACAAAATCACTCAGATGTGCTCTGACTTGGATGCTGGAGTTAATAGAAATCTGGCAGATGTAACCTTGGCACCTGTTTTCCCTTTGTTACTGGATACCTTCTCGTTTGTAGAAGTAAGAGTCACCACATAGAATCACAGAGTTGGAAGAGACCACAAGGGCCATCCAGTCCAACCCCCTGCCATGCAGGAATAGACAATCAAATCATTCCCAACAGATGGCCATCCAGCCTCTGTTTAAAAACCTACAAAGAAGGAGACTCCACCACACTCCCAGGCAGCAGTGTATTCCACTGTGGAACAGCTCTTATAATCAGGACATCCTTTCAAGTATTTAAACACGGCTAACTTTCTCTTGCCCAGGCTAAACATAGCCGGCTCCCAAAGCCGTTCCTCAGACGGCATGGCTTCCAGACCTTTTCTCTGGACACATTCCAGCTTGTCGATATCCTTCTTGGATTGCAGTGCCCAGAACAATTCTAGGCTTCATCAATAGGAGTATAGTGACTAGATCACGGGATATAATAGTACCACTTTATTCGGGGATACAAGTACCCAACTTGTTGGGGACGATTAGCTAACACATTGTAAACTGCTTAGGGAGTGCTTTACACTGATAAGTGGTAGAGAAATATACCGTAAATGCTATTGCTATTGCTATTCTGCTTTGGTGAAGCCTCATCTGGAATACTGTCTCCAGTTCTGGGCATCACAATTCAAAAAGGATATTGACAAGCTGGAGTGTGTCCAGAGCAGGGGTGACCAAAATGGTGGGAGCTCTGGAAGTCATGCCCTATGAGGAGCAGTTTAGGGAGCTGGGTATATTTAGCTGGGGAAGAGAAGGTTGAGAGGGGACATGATATCCATGTTGAAATATTTGAAGGCATGTCATACTGAGGATGGAGCAAGCTTGTTTTCTGAGGCTGCAGAGACTAAGACACGGAGCAATGGCCTCAAACTAAAGGAAAAGAGATCCCACCTAAACATTAGGAAGAACTTCCTGAGGGTAAGAATTGTTCTGCAGTGGAATATGCTGCCTTTGAGTGTGATGGAGTCTCCTTCTTTGGAGGTTTTTAAACAGAGACAGGATGGCCATCTGCCGGGAATTGTTTGATTGTGTATTCCTGCATGGCAGGGGGTTGGACTGGATGGTCTTCATGGTCTCTTCCAACTCTTAGGATTCTATTATTCTAAGGGAAGGAGAGGTGGCTATTACAACTTCACTATAGAATCTTCCCCCACTTGAGTTGTTTTATACCTCCTTCAAAGACTACATATAAAGATTGAACAGAGTGGGTGACTCTCTTACATATTCTATTTGTGGCATCTAGGAAAGCCAAATTTTATGACAGATTTTAAAAAAGAATATTTAATTCCTCTGAATTACATTACTTTACTATAATTGAAATCCTTTTATTTAATTGAATTCCTTTCATTCTGGTTGTAGTATTATTTGTACGTCCTGGTTTAATAAGTATGACAAGAAGTTTACATTCTGTTTGTTAGCCACACCGGGAACAGTTTTAAAGGGTCTACCTCAAAGGTCAAAAATAAAATTTTCAAACTACCCAATTATAGCACCCGAAGGCTATTTCAATTGCCATGGCAACAGCCTATGGAATCCTAGGGTTTGTAATTTGGTGAGGCGCTAGAGCTCTCAGGCTGAGAATTGCGAGTACGCCTCCTTAAACTGCAAATTTCGGGACTCCATTGGCTGTTGCCATGGCAGTTAAAGTGAAATCATAGTGCTCTAATTGGGTAGTGTGAAAAGAGCCCTTGGTCCCAAAATTGCTTTCGCTGTGGGGCTTCCAAGATTACAGTCAGATGGCTGCATTCAGCTTCCTGTAGTGCTTGCTTAATGAAAGCCTCGTCGCTTCTCCACAGGAAAAAAAACTCTTTTTGGCGACAGAAGCCTTGGCACTCATGGGACAATGATGTGAAGCAAACATAAAAGAGCACCTTCTAAAGTCCCACTGAGAGAAATCTATAGAAGCCACAGTTAGGATATTATGGGGATGGAGGACAGAGGAACTATGGGTTTGCTTGTGCCGTTGCCTCCTTCCTCCTTGGCTGAAATATAGTGGTATACATACTGAGCTACCTCACAAGATTGTTGTAAGCCTCAAAGGTCTCATGCCCTCCAGCTGTCCCAATTTAACAAGGACAATCCCATGTAATCCCCTCTTTTCCCACTTTTTCAGCTGATTTTAAAATGCACCAGATTCTCTTTGTCCTCAGCTTACTTCAATTGCTGCAAACAAAGCTCAAGGTGCAAAAACACAGTGTTCAAAAATTATCTTTACCATTTCAATTCTACTAGTTGTACCCAGCGTAACATACACCATTAAAAAACACCCCCCCCAAAACACCCAGTAGACCTCACGACAAACCTGTAAGGTAGGCCAGTGGATTTTAAAATTCCTCCTACCCCTTCTCAGCATTCTATACTTTTCCAGGAATGGCTGAGGGTGACTCACTCTGTTGTCGTGCCATTGCCCCAGCCGCAGCCATCACCAGTTGACTGCCTGGGTCCCATCACAGGCGACCTGCCACCACTGCCAGTTGACTGCCTGGGTCTTGTTGCAGCGGCAGCAGCGGTGTCCCACCACTACCACTGCCACCAGTTGACCATCTGGGTCCTGTTGCAGCAGCAGCAACGGCATCCCGTCACCACCAGTTGAGTGTCCGGGTCCCAATCTGGGCCACAGACTGAATGGCAGGAGTGGATTGTGAGGTGGAGAGGGAATTTGCATGTGGGTGGTGATTGGTTGGGTGTGTTTCCTGTGCAGCCAATCAGCACACTGGGAAAGGCAACATACCCAAGAGAATTATATAGATAGATAGATATAGAATTGAAATAGTAAAGATAATTTTGGGGCACCCTGTAGTTTGCACCCTATTAACTCAGGAGGAAGAGGAAGAGGAAGAGGAAGAGGAAGAGGAAGAGGAAGAGGAGGAATCTTGCTCTTTGCAGTAGTGTAGGCTCAGGCAAAGCAAACTGCTGCAACCTCTCCTAGCCTGTCTGTTCATCCTCATGAATAACTTTTGTCATCTTGACCATGATCTGATGTTGCTTGGCCACACACACCCTGGTTTTAATCCATGAAGTGTTGGAAAATATGAGATCTGCAGTAGGACTGGGATACTTGGTCCAGCAGTATTACATGAAAACAGCACCTTGGGATTATTGTTGATCATAAATTGAACATGAGCCAGCTGTGTGATGCTGCGACAAAGAAGGCAAATGCTATCTTAGCCTGCATTAATAGAAGCATAGTTTCCAAGTCGAGGGAAGTAATAGTCTCACTATATTTTGCATTGGTCAGGCATTATCTGGAGTACTGAGTTCAGTTCTGGGCACCTCATTTTAAGAAGGATGTGGACAAGTTGGAACAAGTTTAGGGAAGGACAATGAGGATGATCAAAGATATGGAGAACAAGACATAGGAAAGGTTGAGCTGAGCCCTCCAGTCTGGTGAAGAGAAGACTGAGGGGTAAAATGATTGCACTCTTTAAATACCTCAAGGGCTGTCACAAAGAGGAGGATGCAGACTTGTTCTCTGCTGCCTCAGGGGGTGGAACCGGGTCTAATGGTTTGAAGTTACAGGAGGGTAGACCTCTATTTGTCATGTCCCTGGTGCCATAGGGATTTATAGGTAGCTTTCACTCCTGTATTAGGTATACTTGTTAACATTGTTGGGCCTGCTAGTAATCACACCAGGGTCTTGACATGAGCAGAGAGCATTATGGGAGGCTGGTGTGATTGGTATGTGTGAAACCTGCACAACTCATCAAGGTCAGTTCTCGTTGGAAAGTTTAAGGAGTGAGGCATAGGGCTGATAGTACCAATTAGCCAGGTGGTGGGTAAGGGAAATCGAAACCTAAGGAATGTATTAATGATTGGCTTTTGGCGTCAAGACCTCAGATCTGCCAATGAACTGTTACTGTACGCATCTATATCCTGAGACAATAAAGTATTTCCAGCGATGCCTGTTTGCTGGTGAGTGGATGCTAATGGCGTTCATCACACTATTGAACATTAGAAGGAACTCCTTGACATTAACAGTGGTTCAGCAATGGAAGCAATTGTCTAGAGAGTTGGTAGGGTTTCCTTCTCTGGACAGCGTCAAAAAGAGGCTAGACAGCTACCGGTTGGGGATACACTAGTTGGAGATCTTGCACCAAGCAGGAGCTTAGATCTGAGAGGGCCCCTTCCAACTCAATTATCCTACGATTGTATGGTCCTCTAGATGTTGTGGCACTGCAGCTTCCAGCATTCCTCATCATTGGCTAGGCTGACAAGGGCTACCGGGAGTTGCTGTTCAACATTTGGAGGGCCACACAGTTCCCGCTCTTGAGCTACAGCGTGGGACGACAAAATAGGACAATATTTCAGGAGTCATTCTTTCCCTCAGCTTCCACTGTGTGTGGTGGGGTGGGCAACATCAGGGATAGCAGAAAACATTATGATGTCTGAATACACAGTACCCAAAGCCAGCCAAGTGATTTTGTGACACAAGCAGAAAGAAACCTTGGGCTTATCTGTGATCTGTTTGTTTTCAGCAGAGAAGGGGGGACATCTTGTAGTTTGGGTTATGATCCTTCTGCTCACTCCCACAGGCAAGAGAAAGAAAGACCTCCCGGTGTCTGAGAACCTCAGTTACAAACACAGACGAAGAGATGGATGTTCCAGAAAGAAAAAAACCCTTCAGAATTATATTAAGACTTGCAGTCGTACAAAACTGGTCAACATGGAGGGAAAGGAGCAGCTTGAGATGCCAACTTCTCTCCCTAAGAGAGAACGATCATAGAATCATAGAGTTGGAAGAGACCACAAGGGCCAACCAGTCCAACCTCCCTGCCATGCAGGAACACACAATCAAAGCATCCCCGACAGATGGCCATCCAGCCTCTGTTTCAAAACGTCCAAAGAAAGAGACTCCACCACATTGCAAGGCAGTGTATTCCACTTCCAAACAGCTCTTACCATCAGGAAATCCTTAGAATCATAGAATTGCAGAGTTGGAAGAGACCACAAGGGCCATCCAGTCCAACCCCCTGCCACGCAGGAAATCACGATCAAAGCATCCCTGAAAGATGGCCATCCAGCCTCTGTTTAAAGACCTCCAAGGAAGGAGACCCCACCACGCTCCGAGGGAGTGTGTTCCACTGCCGAACAGCTCTGACTGTCAAAAAATTCCTCCTCATGTTGAGGTGGAATCTCTGTTCCTGGAGCTTACATCCATTGCTCCTTGTTCCAATCTCTGGAGCAGCAGAAAAGAAGCTTGCTCCATCCTCAATGTGACACCCCTTCAAATACTTAAACAGGGCTATCATATCGCCTCTTAGCCGTCTCTTTTCCAGGCTAAACATACCCAGCTCCCTAAGTCTTTCCTCATAAGGCATGGTTTCCAGACCTTTCACCGTTTTAGTCACCCTCCTCTGAACACGCTCCAATTTGTCCATATCCCTTTTTGAATTGTGGTGCCCAGAACTGGACACAGTATTCTAGGTGAGGTCTGACCAAGGCAGAATAGAGTGGCACTATTACTTCCCTTGATCTGGACACAATACTTCTATTGATGCAGCCCAAAATCGCATTGGCCTTTTTAGCTGCCGCATCGCACTGTTGACTCATGTTCAACTTGTGATCTACTAGGACTCCTAGATCCCTTTCGCATGTAGTCTCATTCAGCCAGGTCTCTCCCATCCTATATTGATGCATTTCATTTTTTCGCCCTAAGTGCAGTACCTTACACTTCTCTGTATTGAATTTCATTTTGTTAGCTTTGGCCCAGCTCTCCAGCCTATCCAGGTCATTTTGAATTTTGATCCTGTCCTCTAGGGTATTAGCTACTCCTCCCAATTTGGTGTCATCTGCAAATTTGATAAGTATGCCCCTAATTCCCTCATCTAAGTCATTGATAAAGATGTTGAATAGCACTGGGCCCAGGACAGAACCCTGTGGCACCCCACTGGTCACATCTTTCCAAGACAAAGAGGAGCCACTGCTGAGCACCCTTTGGGTTCGGCCGGTCAACCAATTACAAATCCATTGAACAGTTAACTTGTCTAGCCCACATTCTACAAGCTTGTTTGCAAGAATGTCATGGGGAACCTTGTCAAAGGCCTTGCTGAAATCAAGATATGCAATATCCACAGCGTTCCCTTCATCTATCAAGCTGGTAATTTTATCAAAAAAAGAGATCAGATTAATCTGGCATGACTTGTTTCTCTGAAACCCATGTTGACTTTTTGTGATTATGGCATTGCCTTCTAAATGTTCACAGACTCTCTGTTTAATGATCTGTTCTAGAATCTTCCCTGGTATTGATGTCAGACTAACTGGATGATAGTTGTTGGGATCCTCTTTTTTCCCCTTTTTGAAGATGGGAACAATGTTTGCCCTCCTCCAGTCTGCTGGGACTTCTCCTGTTCTCCAGGAGTTCTCAAATATTATTGCCAATGGCTCTGAGATTATATTTGCCAGCTCTTTTAATACTCTTGGATGTAGTTCATCTGGTCCTGGAGATTTAAATTCATTTAGATTAAGAAGGTATTCCTGTACTACCTCTTTACTTATTTTGAGCTGGATTTCCCCTATTGTGTCCTCTGTTCCATTCTCCTCAGGTTGGTCCTCCTTTTCCTTTTCTGAAAACACTGAGGCAAAGAAGGTGTTGAGTAATTCTGCCTTTTCTCTGTCCCCTGTTAGCATTTTGCCATCTTCTCCGCATAGTGGCCCTACCATTTCCTTCTTCCTCCTTTTGCTGCAGACATACCCCCCCCCCAAAAAAAACCCTTTTTATTGTTCTTAACCTCTCTAGGAAGCCTGAGCTCATTCTGTACTTTAGCTTTTCTGACTTTACTCCTACACGTGTTCGCTATCTGCTTGAATTCTTCTTTGGTGATTTCCCCCTTTTTCCATTTCCTATACATGTTCAGTTTAAAATTTAGCTCTGTTGAAATTTCTTTAGTCATCCATCCTGGTTTCTTGAGACACCTCCCATTTTTCTTCCTCAATGGTACTGTTTGAAATTGTGCCTTCAGTAACTCCCTTTTGAGAAAGTCCCATCCATCTTGAGGTCTCTTCTCTTTTAGTATTCCTGACCATGGGATCACCCCCACTATTTCCCTGAGTTTATTGAAATCAGCTCTCCTAAAGTCGAGAATGCGTGTCTGACTATGCCTGGCTTCTCCTTTCCATTCTGTAACAAATTCCAGGAGAACATGATCACTCTCACCTAAGGATCCCACCACTTGCACCCCATTAACCAGGTCGTCTCTGTTGGTTAGGATCAGATCTAAAATAGCTGACCCCCTTGTTGCCTCTTCCACCTTTTGGACCATGAAATTGTCTTCCAGGCAAGTAAGGAATTTGCTAGACCTTTGGTTTTGGTTGAGCTAGATTGCCAGCAAATATCAGGATAGTTGAAGTCACCCATCACTACTACATCTCTCCTTTCTGCGTGCGTGGTCATCTGTTCTAGAAAGGCATCATCGAATTCCTCCGTCTGACTTGGGGGTCTGTAGTAGAGTCCCACAATAACATCCCTGTTGTTTCCCTCCCCTTTAATTTTTATCCAGATGCTCTCCACCTGGCTTCCAGTATTGATGTCATGGATCACTTCACTGGTGTAAATATCCCTGACATATAATGCTATTCCTCCTCCTTTCCTGTTTGGCCTGTTTCTCTTATAAAGGTTATACCCCTCTAATCCTACATTCCAATCATGAGACGCATCCCACCAGGTTTCAGTAATGCCTATTATATCTTGTAGTGCTAGGAGTTCAAGTTCATCTTGCTTATTTCTCATGTTCTGTGCATTAGTGTAGAGACATCTAAGACCGTGTGTTCCCTTCACTTGCTGCCTGTGCAAGTTTTTTTGCCTCCCACTGTTGGGTCCTTGCGCTGTTTGCCTCGTTCCCTCTATGACAGTTTGACTATTTTCTCCAGCCCTTTTGCCTTCCAGAATACTGTCTCCCTCCCACATTTGACTCAGTTTAAAGCCGTCCTGATCAAATTCTTGAGACTGTAGGCAAAAATGTTTCTGCCAACTGTTGTAAGATGCACCCCATCTCTTGCCAGAAGTCTCCCCTCATGGAAGCGCAGCCCATGATCCAAGAATCCAAATCGTTCTCGGCGACACGATCTACGGAGCCAGTTGTTTACGTCGGCTATTTTCCTCTCCCTTCCTGGACTATGCCCTTCAACTGGCAGAAGAGACGAGATAACAACCTGTCCATCCATTTCTTTCAGCTTCCTCCCCAGAGCCTCATAATCTCTTATGATCTTCGGAAAGCTGTGCCTTGCAGTATCGTTGGTTCCCACATGGACCAAAAGGAAGGGGTAGTGATCTGTAGGCTTGATGAGTCTCGTCAGCCTCTCTGTCACATCATGGATCTTTGCCCCAGGGAGACAACACACCTCCCGAGTCATCTTGTCAGGCCCACAAACCACTGCTTCTGTACCCCACAGCAAGGAGTCCCCCACCACCACCACATGCCTCCGCTGAGGCTTTGCAGCTGCTGTTCCTTGCAGTGGTCCTCTCAAGGTCCCCTGCTCTACCCCTGAAGTCTGTCAATGCTGTTCATCCTCATTGTCCTTGATAAGGGAGAGGGCTTCGAATCGATTCTGTAGCTGCAAGCTGCTGGAAGAATCCCTGGATTTTCTTGTTCTGTGTGTGACATTCCTGTGTCTGTGGAGTGACCCTCTCCTCCCCAGCCAGTTCCTCTGTGTGGTCCCCGCCCAAGACTGTTTGTTCTGCTCTGTCCAGGAAAACCTCTTGCTCCCGAATCTGTTGAAGTGTAGCTACCCTTGTCTCCAGCTGCTGGACTTTCTCCTCCAAGAGGGCTACCAGCTTGCACTTGGTGCATGTGAAGTTCTCCACGTCTGTAGCCAAGAAGAAAAACATCCCACAAGTGTTGCAGGTGAGCGCAGCAGCCCCCTCAGTGTCCATGGTGAGAGCTTTTTAGAACTCTTAGTTAATGCTGAGTTAATCCTTCCTAATGTTTAGGTGGAATCTCTTTTCCTCTATTCTGCTTTGGTCAGACCTCCCTGGAAGACTGTGTCCAGTTCTGGGGACCACAATTCAAAAAGGATATTGAGAAACTGGAATGTGTCCAGAGGAGGGCAACTAAAATGGTGGGAGGTCTGGAAGCCATTATGGTCTATGAGGAGCAGCTTTAGGGAGCTGGGCATGTTTTGTCTGAAGAAGAGAAGGTTGAGAGGGGACATGATATCCATGTTGAAATATTTGAAGGGATGTCATACTGAGGATGGAGCAAGCTTGTTTTCTGCTGCTCCAGAGACTAGGACATGGAGCAATGACCTCAAACTACAGGAAAAGAGATCCCATCTAAACATTAGGAAGAACTTCCTGAGAGTAAGAATTGTTCTGCAGTGGAATATGCTGCCTCGTAGTGTGGTGGAGTCTCCTTTGGAGGTATTTAAACATAGACTGGATGGGTATGATTCTATGCTCTATTTGATTGTGTGTTCCTGCAGGGCAGTGGGTTGGACTGGATGGCCTTTGTGGTCGCTTCCAGCTCTATGATTCTAAGACCCGGGACTCATAGCAGGCTGTAATGCAAGACCTGATCCACCTCCTGAGTGCGGAGGTGGACACCTTCTTTCCCTTAGAGCAGTGGTTCTTAACCTGGGTTCTGGGAACCTCCAGGGATCCGCAATGTCCTCACAGGGGGTCCTCAAAGGCTTGAAAGTTTCTCGACCCACCTCCTCCCTGCCGTGGAGTTGCCACATGACAGGGGCCAAGGCAAAGTCTGGCTGGCTGGGCCTGCGCATTGCCATTCAATCCGCTCCAGCCACAAACTTGCAGCAAGAAGCAGGAGAAAAGTCTTCCCTCCCCCTGCAGTAGTTTAGTGAAGCCTAAGAATGCTAAATACCCCCTCCCTAAACTACAAATCCCAAATTCCACAGGAGGCCGCCAGAGCAGTTGAAGTAAAATAATAGAGCTATAACAGTGTGATAATCTCAAAATCAAACCAGGTTTTTATTAGGAACAGTGACTGAAACTTCCCTGGGAAGGATCAATCCTTAGAAACTCTCTTTTAAAAACCTTAAACCTTAGAATCAAATCTTAGAAACTCTCTTTTTAAAAAAATAATCAAATATTCAAATACATAAACAGGAACAGGAACACAAGAAAAGAAATACACAACCCCCCCCACACACATTTAACAATTAATACAGTTTCCCCCTTCACCCTCCCTCCCAAGACTTTCCTTGGTTGGACTACAGTTCCCAGAATCCACCAGCCAGCATGGCCACTGGGGATGCTGGGACTTGGGGTGCCCAAAAAGTAACATTTTCCTTTTTTTATAAAAAGGAGGAGAAAAAGACAAGCACAGGAAGTGGCTGTCTCAGACGACATCCGGGGTCTCTTGGTTTGGGGTGGGTGGCTGGGGTCCTTGCTAGGAACCAAACTCGTTGGAGGCCATCCTTTTTTATGTAAAAAAAAGCCAAGTAAGCCCCCCTGTTGTGATTGCTCTCGTTGGGCGCGGCTGCAATTGGACAAAGGGGCATATTCTCCCCCCCCCACCTTCACTCTCCCTTAGGCTGTATGTAGCCTTGCATTGCTTCCAGAGATTTTTTTTAAATTTTCCATTTCCTTTTTATTTCTGCACCGCAGCTTTTTAAGGGTTTGCAGGCAGAGGAGGAGGAAGAGGAGGAGAAGGAAGGGAGGAAGGAAATTGGGGGTGGTAGGGGTGGCTTGCTTCTAGAGCTGAGCTCCCTCCTCCATTTCCCCCCTTGGCAAGAAGAAGCTGGAGGTGGAGAATTAAAAAAAGGGGGGCAGCCAGAGCCTGGACCAGTTTCCTGCTTCCAACGTGGAGGACCCCCATCAACAGCTGAAGAGGTAGCCCAGCCTTTTCCCCGCCTCTTCTCCCTTCTGGTAGTGGTGGTGGTGGTGGGGATTTCTGCCTTCTGTTTCCCACCCAAGAAAATCTGGTGAGTCTCCCCTGCTTTGTGCTTTTAGGGACCCACAGAAGGTGACCCCCCCCAGCCCCAGATCCTTGCCAGGGACTGGAGAGAAAAGGCAAGGAAAGCCAAGAAAGGACAGAGAAAAAGAAAGGCAAGGGAAAGCCTCCTTCCACTACCCGCAGGACAGGGTGGGACAGCCAGTAGTGTCTTTGGACTCCAGATCCCATCATCTTTGGCCCTGAAGCTTCTGGGAGTGTCGGGGGGGGCAGGAGTCAGTCCAGAGGGTGCAGGATGACCGGTTGTGTGTTGTTGGACTACATATCCCATCATCTCTGGCCCTGGAGCTTCTGGGAGGGGGGGCAGGAGTCAGTCCAGAGGGTGCAGGGCCAGTTGGACTACATATCCCATCACCTCTGGCCCTGGAATGTCTGGGAGGGGGGGCAGGAGTCAGTCCAGAGGATACAGGACCAGTTGTGCGGTTGAACTGTCCATCATCCCCAAGAGCCCAGAGGATACAGCCGGGGCAGTTCAAGCCGGATGATTGCAATCCAGGTAGTCCTCCCCCTTTAAAAAAAAATCCACTTTTTGTCTGTTGAAAATCATAATCATTCTGAATAATTTTGACAGTAAGAGAAGTGGAATGCACTGCCTGGGAGTGTGGTGGAGTCTCCTTCTTTGGGGGTTTTTAAACAGAGGCTGGGTGGTCAATCTGTCGGGAATGATTTAATTGTGTATTCCTGCATAGCAGGATGGGGTTGGACTGGATGGCCCTTGTGGTCCCTTCCAACTCTATGATTCTATGAAGTATGGGGCAGAAAAATGGATTTTATGGGCTCAAAATTGGAGTCCTACCATGCTACAAGGGAAATCCAGTTGGTCCTCCCCCTTTTAAAAATATCCACCTTTTGTCCGTTAAAAATCATAATAATTCTGAGGCATGGGCAGAAAAACGGATTTTATGGGCTCAGAATTGGAGTCCCACAGTGGTGTTACCTGGAAGCCAAGCCAGTCTGTCTAAAAATTGCTTTTGTAAAGGAGACAGCTCAGAAATGGGTCTACACAGCCCTCCCCCCAAAAGGAGGAATGGTCATAGAAACCTCAAATGGAAAGGCACTCCAAGGGATATCTAGTCAGGCCCCTCTACCAGTGCAGGAACCCCACAGATCAAGCATCCCTGAGAGATGATGGCACTCCAACCTCTGCTTTAAAAAAAATACATTGAATGTTGTTGTATGTCATGTAACAAAAGGGAATTTCAGAAGACAGGAATGGGGAATATGTGGATTAGGACCAGCTAAAATTCTACAAGAATGCGAAAGCTTTTGAATTCTTCAGATTCAAATTCACTGCAGGGCCACATGCCAACCTGGCTGTTTTTTGTGGATCCAAGGGTATAATATTTTATTAATTTTTTTGCCCTAAAGGACCTCTAAATGCCCTCTGGGGAGAGGAGGAGGAATTTTACCATATTTCCGGCCCCCTCTTGAGGTTGTTTTAGGCTGAGGAGAGGCCTTTTTTCTGACAGGAAGTGACCAAGAAGTAACCACTAGAAACTAGTGACTAAATAGTTTAAAAGTACAGTAGTGGGTTTGGAATGAGACTGAGCATTTTTTTAAAAAATGTCCATATGTTCTGGCCAAGAGATCTGTCTAGGTCAGGGTTGGGAAAATGTTGTTCTTGTGTGTCTTCAAGTCATTTCTTACTTATGTCAAACCTAAGGCAAACCTGTTATCGGGGTTTTCTTGGCAAGATTTGTTCAGAGGTTACCCAGTGGGTTTCCATGGCCAAGCGAGAATTTGAACCCTGGTCTTCAGAGTCATAGTCCGACGCTCAAACCACTACACCATGCTGGCTCCCAAGAAACATGTAGCCCTATTTTTTTTACTGCAACTCCCAGCAGCCCTAGGCAGCACAGCCCAAAGGTGAGGGATGCTGGGAGCTGCAGTCCAATAACATCTGGAGGCCTGTATGATTCCCATTCGTGGTCTTTTTGTACAAAGGAAACTGCCAGTTCAGTCAGTCGGACATGTAAGCCGAGAACCAGGTCAAGAGAGAGATAAAGAGTCAGTGTTAGAGCTAGTTTGAGTTTCGGAACGGACCTCATAGGGCTCCATTTATGGAGGAAATGAGATGTGGGGCAGTGGATTTGCTGTTTGCAAAAAAATGATCAGCATGGCTCCCAGTGTGCACATGTGTAAAACTAGCCAAGACCCTATATACTTTTTGCTGTTAACAGCCCTCAAGTTGACTTCGACATGCGGCAACCCTGTGAATGAAAGATCTCTTAAGTCACCCTGTTATCAATAGCCCTGCTCAGGTTTTGCAAACTTAGGGCATCTATGTTTTCCCTGAGTGAGTCTATCGACCTGTAATACGGTCTTTCTCTTTTACCACTTCCATGCCAAGCATTTTTGTCTTTTCTAATGCATTTCTTCATCTCATGATATGTTCAAAGTGCAAGGGTCTAAATTTAGTTATCTTTGGTTCTCATGAAAGTTCAGGCTTGATTTGCTCCAGTTCCCATTTATTTATCTTTTTAACCATCCAGCCAGGGTATCTGTAGAACTCACCTCCAGCCTCATGTCATATGAGTTGATTCTCTTCCTATCAGCTTTCTTCACTGTCCAGATTTCTCAGCCATACATAGAAATTGGAAAGATGATGGCACGGACAATCCTGATTTTGGTATTCAACTATTTGAATACCATTTTTAGCTCAGCATAAATGTACGCCAGGGGGTTTACAAAACTGGGCCCCACCATTGTGTGGCAGAACCCACTGCACTGAGCTTGTGTGTGGTGCAAAGTTTAATGGACTCTCCACACTCCAGCTCAAAAGTGTGAGAGTGGGCTCTGTGTCGGGTTGCAGAAAGATTGGCTGGGCACAAGGATGCAGCTATGAAAGGGGCAAAATAAGGGCATTGCCATTCCAAATGAAAATTCTGCCCCCTCAATGAAATTTTCCTTCCATCACCAAATTTCTAGCATTGGGGAGAGTGAGACATCGAAAATCATTCATGCCTAGAACTCTTTTCTTTGCTGTGTTTTCATACCCTTAGTCGCTTTGTTTGTCCCTTTCTTTGGATGCCTAAATAATATTTCTAAATGCTCAACTGAAGTTGTAAGTTATTGTAAGCCTAGTAATTTTAGGACTGAAGGAAAATTTCATCTGGGGAGGCAGAAATCTTAGTTGGGAGGGGGAAATAATAATAATAATAATAATAATTATTATTATTTCTTACCTGCCTTTCCCTGTAGATTGATATGGCCTCATTATCCTCCCCGCCATAGCTACACCCTTGGCTGCACAGTGGGGATCACACTTATTCAAGCTCCGAGAGGTTCAGTTATTTTTATCCTACCATAATTCCCAAACGGTATTCCAGCCATACTGTTTATTTTATTGATTTTATATTTTACCTTTCTCCAGTGACCTCAAGGTTGCATCCATCCCCACCTCTTTATCTTAGGGCTTGTCTACACTATCAAAAACCCTGAATCTGCAGCCATCAGGCCACATGTGGCATGGCCTTTCCCCCCCCAAATTTGGCCCAGATTTGGGGCATTTCAGGGTATTTCACCTAGATGCGGAGTATGTGGGATTCAGGGTTTTCTCCACGTTTTCGTCCACTGCCGCAACTGCCGCCACCACCGCAATCAGTTTTAAAACTTAAGGGCCAGTTCCTGGCCGCAGGCAGGCGTTTTCTCCCTTCCTCTGGCTCGGCTGTGCTGCCTCAGCCCTCTTTCCCGTCGCTTTTCGCTTTCTTCACGTATCTCTTCCTGCAATGGGAGGGCAGGAGAATGGGCGGAGACAGATCTGCTGACCCAGGAGAAAGGAGAAAATCTTTCCCTTTGGCCAGGAATTGCCACCTAAACTTTAAATTATGGTTGCAGCCTAAACTTTAAATGAGGGTTGAAGCAGCAGATGAAACTCCACAGGTACAGGGAAGGCAAGGTACCCCACATTGCTGCAGGGAATAATAATGTACAAGACTTCGGGAGGAATGTGGAGGCATGTGGACAGAACTGCATTTGTAGTTTTTGCCCCACATGTAGACAAGCCCTCAATTACAATCCTGCAAGGTAGGTCAGGCCTCGAGACTGGCCCAAGGTCATCCCAGTGAGTTTTTCATGGCTTAGTGGGGACTGAATTCTAGACCTCCCAACTACATAATACCCAGACTTCAGTATTATGTTACACAGTCCATCCAAATAAACTTGAATATTACAGAAATTCCATAAGGTTCCAGATATCTATCCATCCCTTTAATCTTGTATATGTGTTGTCCTTGCATCAGTGATGTGGGTTCTCTATAAAAAGTCGCACTGGGAAATTTTCTGGAGATTGTTCTAGAACAATTTCAGGTACTCTAAATAATATTATCTGGTTTAGCATTTTTAGTTTAAATATTATATTCAAATGCATTCAAAGCTTTATGTGGAAATTATTTTATTGGAATATTTCTAATAATAAAAAGCATATAATTCTGTTATATTTGACGACAACAACAAAAACAACAACAAACTACACTTGAAAGAGTGCTGCTTTTTAAAAGGCTACATACCTAAAGAGAGCTGTGAATTATAGATCTTACAGGTTGAGTCTCCCTTAACCAAAATGCTTGGGACCAGAGGTATTTTGGATTTTGGAATATTTCATATTTTGGAAGGCATAAATATACATAATGAGATATCTTAGAGAAGGGATCCAAGTCTAAACACGGAATACATTTATGTTTCATATACATCTTATATACATAGCCTGCAGGTAATTTCATACACAATATTTTTAATGATTTTGTCCATGAAAGAAACTGTATACCTTGAACTGTTGGACTAAATGGTCCTTGTGGTCTCTTCCAACCCTAGGATTCTATGATTTATGATCTATGATCAGAAAGCAAAGGTATCATTATCTCAGCCACTGCTGTGGACAATTTGGGATTTTGGAATACTGTATTTCGGAATTCTGGATAAGGGAGAGACTCAACCTGTGTATCAACAGTTTCTTTCTTTTGCTGAGGTATAACTGTAGTAGTACCTTCAGCTTCACTCTCTCCCTCTCTGCACAACTTATCAGTTCCATTTTAAGTTGAGAAAAACTGATTCGGTACAATTATTTGAACATTTTATTTCACTAAAGGATATACAAGAGTCTGTGGACACAGGCAGTTTATCGCATTTTGTCTTGTCCTGTACCTGTGGCTGAGAAGCATGAGTTTTTGTGAAACAGAAACACGTTTACGAGTACCACAGTTCATTTGTTAGTCTGTTTCTGTGCACACTAGGGATGTCAACATTTGTCTCCTTAGAAGAATAAGTAGAACTCTGTATCCTATATTTAATCCATCAGACATGATTGATTGCTCTACAGTAACCCAGACAACTGTGGATAAATATAGATGTATATACACAGGGTGTGGAAAATTTTCTTTGGAAAAATATAGCATTGGAAGTATTTCTACCCCATATCTCTGATTTGCATGATCTCACCAGGTGAAGGAGTCATATGCATATAATACTTTTACTACATACCAACATTTTTCTAGGTCCTGTGCAAAGTTATATAAATAAAACATTTTCTGTCTATGAATTTGCAACCAAATAGATAGGTTGAAAAGAAAAGGGAATGGGCACGGAAGAGAAAAAACAAATTAATTTTGATTGTGGTTTTAAAAGATTTCTCCACAACACCTAAATTAGGAAGTGTAACATGATCCTAATAATTCAAACCATTTTCCAGTTTAGTGTACAGAGTTACGGTATTTAACCTGAGGAGAAGATGGTGGCTAACAGAGAAATCAGGGCTTTTAAACTGTCTTGCTTAAATCTGTAAAAAATGTTTAATATGCTTTTAGTCCATTTAAATTATTTCTAATGTTTTAGATTTGTTTTAAATAGATTAGATTTTATTGTACACCACTTTGAGATCCTAAGCTACAGGGGAAGACATAATATTTTAATCAAATAAATCAAATCAAATAGATTCAGCTGCTTGAGCTTCTCTTCTGTCTACCACAATCCCCAGAGAACCAGTTAAGTATTCAAAACAATTTTAAAACCATGCTCATGTGCAGATTTTGTTATTGTTAATTGTCATCAAGTTGGCTTTGACCCTGTGAATGAGAGACTTCCAAGTCATCCTGTAAATCAACAGCCTTTCTCAGGTTTTGAAGACTTGGGGCCTTGGCTTCCTTGATTGAGTCTATTCACCAATAGGAATATAATGTCTAGTCCGAGGAAAGTAATAGTACTGGTATATTCTGCTTTGATCAGACCTCACTGGAATACTGTGTCTAGTTCTGGGCACCACAGTTCAAGAAGGATGTTGACAAGCTGGACCGTGTCCAGAGGAGGGCGACCAAAATGGTGGGAGGTCTGGAAGCCATGTCCTATGAGGAGCAGCTTAGGGAGCTGGGCATGTTTAGTCTGGAGAAGAGAAGGTTAAAGAGGGGACATGATAGCCATGTTTAAATACATGAAGGGATGACATACTGAGGATGGAGCAAGCTTGCTTTTTGCTGCTCCAGGGACTAGGACACAGGGCAAAGGACTCAAACTACAGGTAAAAAGATTCCACCTAAACATTAGGAGGAACTTCCTGACAGTAAGAGATGTTCAGCAGTGGTATATGGTGCCTTGGAGTGTAATGGAGTTTCCTTCTTCAGAGGTTTTTAAGCAGTGGCTGGATGGCCATCTGTCGGGAATGCTTTGATTGTGTATTCCTGCATGGTAGGGGGATGGACTGGAAGGCCATCATGGTCTCTTCCAACTCTATGAGTCTATGCTCTCAGGTGCATTTAGTTTTATTTTGGGCAGTCCATGGTATCTTCTAGTAGAACTGTCCTCTAACAGGTTTAGATGAAATCAATTAAGCCCCAAGCCACCAGGGTACCACAGCAGATAAGACCCTCTCCTATATCCTTCCACAGTGTCTTACTCCTTCTGGTGGAACATGGTGGTGGGGGGAGGCTGTCCCTTAGATCTTAGTCCTTGAGCAGGTCTATAGAGGGTCCTTGAGCAGGTCTAGTGTTCCCTTCAGTATCGTGGTCCCAAAATGTGTAGAACTTTGAATCTTATCACCAGCACTTGAAATCAGACCAAAAATGTCTAGTTTCTTTTTGAGTCATGGTCTTTGTCATTTTGCAGGAAATCGAGAGAGACGACCTGGAAGGGGATTTTAAAATCCCTTCCTGTCTCAAGAGCATTAGTAAGAGTTGACCCACAGATCTTCATTTTGGATTTCCAGAAGTTTGATATCATCACTGTATTGAGCAAGCTTTGCTTTATTGACAAATCGGGTGTGGGAAAGAGGAGTTTCTTTGTCTCTGTTGGAGGCTGCCTTGGAGCTCAAAGCAGAGATGGAGGAACAAGACTCATTTGGACCTGAAGCAGAAAAAGACTGTGATACAATTGAGGCTGGGAGCACTGGGGAATTCTGGGGGGAAATGGCGCAGAATGTCCTCAGTGAAGAAATGCTCAGCTCGGAGGTCCAGCGCTGGCGCTTCAGAGACTTCCATTACTGGGAAGCCAAAGGCCCCCGGGAGGTTTGCAGCCAACTTCACACTCTCTGCCGTCAGTGGCTGAAGCCGGAGAAACACACCAAGGCTCAGATTCTGGACCTGGTGATCCTGGAGCAATTCCTGGCTGTCCTTCCCCCAGAGATGGCGAGCTGGGTCAAGGAATGTGAGCCAGAGACCAGTTCCCAGGCGATGGCTCTGGCTGAAGGTTTCCTCTTGAGTCAGGCGGAGGTCAAAGAGCGGAAAGAGCAGCAGGTGAGCACGTTTCATCCTGGTTGTTTCAATGTGATGAAGAATGTGATGGCGGATATCCTAAAAATCCTCAGTACTTACAGTATAACCTCTGTATTTGTGGGACCAATAATTGTGGATTCACTTACCTGCATCTGAAAAAGTATGGTCTCTCTAGGCATTTTCTGGGTCCTCCAGCACAACTCTATGATATTCTTCCACTGGAAGCTGACCATAGAGTCATGCTGGAAGAGCTAAAAGATGCCTAGAGAGGTATTTTCTCTAGGCATCTTCTAGGCCCTCCAGTATGACTCTATGGTGTGACTGAGCTGGAATTAATTCATTTTAATAGGGCCCACTATTATCTGTGGTTTCCAGTATCCACACTTAAGTCCGGGAATGTATTCCCTGTGGATCCGGGAGTCACACTATTTCCCACAATTCAGTGTACAGTTTCCCCTCCACATTCACGAACTTGGCATTCGCGGTTTTGAATATTCGCGGGTTTTGGGAGGGCCCCTGCCCTCCCAAAAGCCGCGACACGGGGCCTCTGCAGGCCCCGCTAAGGCCTTGGGCGGGAGGGGGGAAGGCTGGGGAGGCGATCATGGGGCCTCCGGAGACGCTCCAGAGGCCCCATGAAGGCCTGGGGAGGGGGTGGGGAGGGCCGGGGAGGCCTTCATGGGACCTCTGGAGACGCTCCGGAGGCCCCGTGAAGGCCTGCGCAGGGGGTGGGGAGGGCAGGGGAGGCGAGCACGGGACCTCCGGAGACTCTCCAGAGGCCCCATGAAGGCCTGGGGAGGGGGTGGGGAGGGCCGGGGAGGCCTTCATGGGACCTCCGGAGACGCTCTGGAGGCCCCGTGAAGGCCTGGGCAGGGGGTGGGGAGGGCTGGGGAGGCCTTCATGGGACCTCCGGAGACGCTCCGGAGGCCCCGTGAAGGGGTGGGGAGGGCCAGGGAGGCGAGCACGAGGCCTCCGGAGACGCTCTGGAGGCCCCGTGGAGGCCTGGGGAGGGGTGGGGAGGGCCGGGGAGGCAATCGTGGGGAGGACCGGGGAGGCGAGCACGAGGCCCTGGAGACGCTCCGGAGGCCCCATGAAGGCCTGGGGAGGGGTGGGGAGGGCCGGGGAGGCCTTCACGGGACCTCTGGAGATGCTCCGGAGGCCCCATGAAGGCCTGGGGAGGGAGTGGGGAGGGCTGGGGAGACGATCATGGGGCCTCCAGAGACGCTCCAGAGGCCCCATGAAGGCCTGGGGAGGGGGTGGGGAGGGCCGGGGAGGCCTTCATGGGACCTCTGGAGACGCTCCGGAGGCCCCGTGAAGGCCTGCGCAGGGGGTGGGGAGGGCAGGGGAGGCGAGCACGGGACCTCCGGAGACTCTCCAGAGGCCCCATGAAGGCCTGGGGAGGGGGTGGGGAGGGCCGGGGAGGCCTTCATGGGACCTCCGGAGACGCTCTGGAGGCCCCGTGAAGGCCTGGGCAGGGGGTGGGGAGGGCTGGGGATGCCTTCATGGGACCTCCGGAGACGCTCCGGAGGCCCCGTGAAGGGGTGGGGAGGGCCAGGGAGGCGAGCACGAGGCCTCCGGAGACGCTCTGGAGGCCCCGTGGAGGCCTGGGGAGGGGTGGGGAGGGCCGGGGAGGCAATCGTGGGGAGGACCGGGGAGGCGAGCACGAGGCCTCTGGAGACGCTCCGGAGGCCCCATGAAGGCCTGGGGAGGGGTGGGGAGGGCCGGGGAGGCCTTCATGGGACCTCTGGAGATGCTCCGGAGGCCCCATGAAGGCCTGGGGAGGGAGTGGGGAGGGCTGGGGAGACGATCATGGGGCCTCTGGAGATGCTCCGGAGGCCCCATGAAGGCCTGGGGACGGGTGGGGAGGGCCGGGGAGGCCTTCAAGGGACCTCCGGAGCGTCTCCGGAGGCCCCATGAAGGCCTGGGGAGGGTGTGGGGAGGGCCGGGGAGGCGATCATGGGGCCTCCGGAGACGCTCCGGAGGCCCCATGAAGCCCTGGGGAGAGGGTGGGGAGGGCCGGGGAGGTGATCATGGGCCCTCCGGAGACGCTCTGGAGGCCCCATGAAGGCCTGGGGAGAGGGTGGGGAGGGCTGTGGAGGCCTTCACGGGACCTCCAGAGATGCTCCGGAGGCCCCATGAAGGCCTGGGGAGGGCCGGGGAGGCGATCATGGGGCCTCCGGAGCGTCTCCGGAGGCCCCGTGAAGGCCTGGGGAGGGCCGGGGAGGGCCGGGGAGGCCTTCAAGGGACCTCCGGAGCGTCTCCGGAGGCCCCATGAAGGCCTGGGGACGGGTGGGGAGGGCCGGGGAGGCGATCATGGGACCTCCGGAGCGTCTCTGGAGGCCCCATGAAGGCCTGGGGAGGGGTGGTGAGGGCCGGAGAGGCCTTCAAGGGACCTGGGGAGAGGGTGGGGAGGGCTGGGGAGGCGATCATGGAGCCTCCGGAGACGCTCCGGAGTCCCCATGAAGGCCTGGGGAGGGGGTGGGGAGGCGGGGGAAAGCGACTATAGGGCCTTCGGAGGCCCCGTGGTCATTTTGGCGGGGGAGGGGGAGGGCAGTTGTTATTCGCGGATTTTTCACATTCACGGGGGTCTGGGGAACCTAACCCCCGCGAATGTGAAGGGATGACTGTAAATCATTAAATAAAGGGCGGCGGCATCCAACCCAAATCCTTTTTATAAGTCCTTCTTAAGTATATTTTTCTCTCTTAAATATTTTGATATTGTTTTAATAATGTAATTAGTTTAATTCTGTTTTAATGTACACTTTTTGTATGTTTTAACTGGGTGTTTTTTAAAACTGTGAGTCACTTTGGATCCCAGCCTTGGGAAAAAAGTGGGTCATAAATAAATATAATAATTCAGTAGGACCCCTGTATCCGCAGGGGGTTGGTTCCGGGGGACCCTGTGGAAAACAGCAAACACCATTGAAAATAATGGGACTTCCAGTTTAAAATACCATAGAGTTTGACTTGGAGGACCTAGAAAATGTCTAGAGAGGATACCTGTCTAAGCATTTTCTAGGAAGACTTTATGGTAGGTGTGCTGTTTTGTGTCCCAGGGATAAGTGAATCAGTGAATAATGCATCAGCAGATATGGGGATCCTACTGTAATATAATAATAATTCTCCTGCACCATCCCTTTTCTGATTTCTCCCTTGTGTCTCCTGAACAATTCTGACTGCTCTTTCAGGTGCGGCACCTCCTTCCAGAAGAAGACATGGACACGCCTGAGATACAGAAAACGCCATTGGAATCCAGACCAAGGCTACAGACAGAGAGAATCGCACAGGACAAAGATAGTAGGTCCACTTCAGTGGGCATTTACCCACATGGGGTGTCTTTCTCAACCCCCCCCCCATAATACCTCATATATTTAAGTAGTCATTGTGTTTACCACCTTGGTGACCAAGATGGTAAAAGATCTGGAAACCAAGCCCTTTGAAGGAAGAATGAATTAGGGAGCTGGGTATGTTTACCTAACAGAAGAGAAAACTGAAGCTTGACAGGATAGCTGTCTTTTATCTGGAGGAATGTCATGTAGAAGAGAGAGCCACCGTGTTGTGTTGCTTCCTGTCACCATTTTGAGAAGGGCAGCAGAGGAAAATGGAAGTATTTGAGCATACTACAGAGTCTGGGCTGCTTGTAGGGATGCTGTATTTTTTGTGTGTTTTCACACGTTTGGGGAGCTTTTTCTGTGGTTTTGAGGCAAAAATGCCCTCCAAACCTTGCAAATGTTTTTAAAGAAAACCTTTTGGGGATGTTTGAGGGCCATGGGGGGTGATGTGGGGATTCAGGAGTTGCAAATGTGGGTTCCAAGGGCCCCATGCAACCTGCAAGGGTGTTTGGTATCACAGGGCTTGAGGCTCACAGCAGGAGTGGGAATTCTGCACCCTTTAAACATTGTGGAACTGCAGCTCCTAGCAATCCTTGTCAGGAGTTAGAGACTGAACTCCATTATAAAATGGCCGAACAACTGCAGAACCATGCTGTGTGAACTACCAAGTCATGCCTAGTCAGGGCACTAGGGGTATATATATATATGAGCGCTCAGAACAGAGCTCGCTTCCTTCTCTTCCTGTGAATGCTAAGGCCTGGTGAAGCAGTTTTTCCTTCAACTGTAAATATTTGTACATATTGCAAGTGTTTGACTTCGAAGATAAAAGTGCCTCCTGCTTAATTGGATGTCAAACACTCTGTGAACAGGTTGCTGCTGAGTCTGCTGAGTTAATTTTTGGCTTCTGCTTGGGATTGAGGGTCCTATCATTCCCTGACAATCCTCACTATTGCTGATGTTGACTAAGGCTGCTGGGACTTAGAGTGCAACAACATCTGGGGAGGCTGCATGAGTCCCATCCCTGGTTGACACCATTCAGAATTTAAAAAAAAAACAAAACAAAACTAAAAAGTACCGTGGGCTCTCAGTATCTGTTAGAGTTTGGTTCCAGGACCCTCCCATGGATACCAAAATCCATGGATTCTGAAATGGTATTGTAAATAGAAAAAAAATGGAACTCAATGTTTTTTTTGGGGGGGGGGGGATATTTTCAAGCCATGATTGTTTGTATCCATGGAGTCAGGACCCATGGAGTATGGAGGGCCAAACTGTAACACCCATAGCTAACTTTTGTGAAGCAAAAAAGTAAAGGCCCTTTAAAAGTGTGTAATAGTAGCACACACCCTTTGAGGCTCAGCACTATAATGGGCAAATAACTGCTTTTTAAAAGTCATTTTTCAGGCTCTGCTGTTAGTTATGCCAAAGTACTATTACAATAGTCCTGGCGTATTTTCAGTTTGTGGAGGTACAACTCCTGCAGGGTGACAGGACCACATCCGCTTGAGGCCTTGAGGAAGTGCCACAGGAAATTCTGAAGAGGCGTTTTAGGGGGAGCGGAAAGTGATACGAAATGTAAATTTAAATGCAAATGAAAGTTTAAAATGTTCTTATTTTACTTGCTTTATTTAAGATAACGGCTATATTACCTCCCAGCCCAGGGAGGGCTCCTGATGCAATGAATCAATAAAAAGAAAATTTAAAAATACAAATATAAAACATTTTTAAAAAAGCATTAAAATACTCTTTAAAAAATCGTTTAAAGGCAATCTAAAAACAAAACAATTTCAGACATTAAAGGCCACATGTTGGCTGCCCTGCCAGAAGCTTAAAAGTAATGGAACAAGCCAAACTTCATTGAGAAAGGGGTTCTTACAACACTTGGCTTTTAGAGAATGACTGAGATGGGCTTTTAGTGGTGTGCTGTTTTGTTTTCTAGTTTGTATACAAAGTCGTCACTCCACATTTGTGGTTAAGTATTAGCAGATTTGATTATTTGCAGATTACTGAATAGGCACTTTCTAGGTCCTCCAGTGTGATTCTATAGTATGCTTTTGCTGGAAGTTGACCATAGAGTTATGCTGGAGCACTTAGAGAAAACACTTCTCTAGGCATTTGTAGGTCATAATAATAATAATAATAATTATTATTATTATTATTATTATTTATACCCCGCCCCTCTGTTAAAACAATCGGGGCGGCTTACAAAAATTAAAATACAATACGGATAAAATCCCCAAACACCCCCCACCGCACCCTCCCCCATAAAAAAATATTAAACAATTATAAATTAAAACCAACTAATCTAAAAGCACAATTAAAAACAATAAATACAATAAAATACTATAAATGGCCTCCAGAGTGTTTCTATGGACAATTTCCACTGGACTGTAGAATCACACTGGAGGACCTACTAATGCCTAGAGAAGTGTTCTCTCAGGTAAAAATAAATAGTGGGGCCTATATTTGTGGTTTTTCCACTTTCTTGGGGGTCCTCTGCCACTAACCCCCACGAAAGCTGAGGGCTGACTGTGATCTTTTAAGGAACTTCACTGTTTTTAACTTTATAAAATGTTTAGCTGTTTTTTAGAGAACTTTTGTATATATTCTTTTGTTGAAGTTTTTGTATAGCTTTTCCTCTGTATCATTTTAAAATATGTTGTAAGCTGCCTTGAGTCCCATTATGGGGTACAAGGTAGGATATAAATGGGCAACATAAAATGATGATGATGATGATGATGATGATTTTTAAAAGTCTCAACTTGAAGCAGCAGAAGAAAGAATTACAGTGTTTGTTTTAAACTGCAGGAGGTGAGTTCCAGTGCACCAGTGATGGGGAATCTGTGTCCCCCTTGAAAGATGCTGGACCACAGTCATCACCAGGTATTCTGTCAGACCACATGCATTATCTTGTAAATATACCGAGTATAAGGCATCTTGCCTGTAAGGGATCTTGTGACCTTAGTAACAGTCATTAATTGGGAGACTGTAGTCAAGAAATCTTCTAATAAATGACAGAGGCAAGGTGAAGAAAGAAATCAGGGACTAAATACCTTATAGGCACCAGATCCTGCCTGCTCTTGGAAGCTAAGTAGGGTCAGCACTGGCTAATACTTGGATGGGAGACCACTAATGAATCCCAGGTGCTGGAGGCTCTATTTCAGAGGAAGGAACTGGCCAAACCACTTCTGAGTATTCCTTGCCTAAGAAAATCCTATGAAATGTATGGGGTCACCAAAAGCCAACGGGTGACTCGAAGACACATACATACATACAGTCAAGAAATCAGAAAAAGGCTGAGACATAGAAGGGCAGCTAAACATTAAGAAGAACTTTTTATGGTAGAGCTGTTTAACAGTGGAACAGATTGCCTCGGGGAGTGGTGGACTCTCCATCTTTTGAGGTCTTTAAACAGAGGTTGGATGGGTATCTCTCAGAGGTGCTTTAGTTGTGTATTCCTGCATGGCAGGGGTTGGACTAGATGGCCCTTGGGATCCCTTCCAATCCTATGAGTCTATGAAGGAACTGGATAAGATCCTCAAATACAAAGATACTAGCTGGACCTGGTGTACCATATGCCATTAAAAAAACTCCCCCCCAAACACCCAGTAGACCTCACAACAACCCTGTAAGGTAGGCCAGTTGATTTAAATTCCTCCTCCCCCTTCTCAACATTCCACACTTTTCCTGAAATTACTGAGGGTGACTCGCTTTGTTGCTCTGTTGCTGCCGCCGCCACCAGTTGACTATCTGGTCCCAACCTGGGTCAGAAATTGAGTGGCAGGGGTGGATTGTGAGGTGGAGAGAGAATTTGCATGTGGGTGGTGACTGGTTTGGTATGTTTCCTGAGCAGCCAGTCAGCACACTGGGAAAGGCAACATACCCAAGGGAATTATCTCTCTATATATATATAGATGGCATTATTAAATACCAAAGTTAAAATCATCCGATGCTGTAGTATTTCTAGTTTCTACATATGGTTGTGAAAGCCAGACAGTGAAGAGGGCTGACAGGAAGAGAGTCAACTCACTGAAATGAGCCGGAGGAGAGCTCTTCACATAGCATGGACCGCCAAGAAGACAAATAAAAGGCCCAAGAACAAATCAATCCTGAATTTTCCCTTGAAGCCAAAATGACTCAACTAAGCCTATTGTAATTTGAATGTATCATGAGATGACATGACTCATTGGAAAAGACAGTAACGCGCGGTTAAGTGGAAAGCAGTAAGAAAAGAGGAAGACCAAATTATAGATGGATTGGTTCAATCAAAGAAGTCACGACCCTGAGTTTGCAAGACTTAAGCAAGGCAATTGATGACCAGGGCTCTTGGCAGGGGTGTTACATTCATAGGGCATCCACAACCAGGCACAGACTGATGACATCATCTGCTGAGACTTCTGGAGGACCCCAGTGGATCTCAGCAGTAGATGTCCTTGGTTTGTAAAAACGTTCTTATGCCATTAGGCATTTTCAGTCTGATGGAAGCTGGGCTTCTACGTGCTGTACAGTTTGGCTTTTAAGGTATATATAGTTTTACTAGCTGTACCCAGCATAACATACACCATTATAGTAGATTTGAAAGGTTCACACAGTTCATCTACACGCTATTGTTTTAGGAAAAATATTGCATTATTTTACATGTTGGTGGTGAGTGGCTGAGGGAGTGAGACGAGGGAGGGGATTGGTTGGGTATGTTTCCTAAGCGGCCAGTCAGCACACTGGGAAAGGAAACATACCCAAGTGTTTTATATATAGGAATTGTATTTTAATATTTAAAATGTTTTAATACTGTAAATTGTTCAGTTTTTTAAATTTCATATTTATATTTTTAATGTTTGTGTATTGTTTTAAACTCACTGTTAGCCACCTTGAGTCCCCATATTGGGAGAAAGGCAGATGATGATGATGATGATGATGATGATGATTAGTGTCTGGCTATAGGGACATAGCCAGGCCCTTCTCTGTTCCTCCCTGTTCTCCACCAGCAACAGAATAGCTATGGAGGGGCTACTCCAGTGAAACAGTGACTCCTTGGGGCTTTGGATGTTGCAAAGGAAGGAAGAGAATACCAATCTCCACAACAACCAACAAAATAAAGTTTTTGTTGGTTGTCCCTGCTCATTTGCAGGTTAAGCATTTGTGGATTTGATGATTTGTGGATTTGATTAATAGGTTCTCTCTAGACATTTGTAGGTCCTCCAGTGTGGTTCTATGGTCAACTTCCATCAGAAATGGACCATAGAGTTACACTGGAAGAACTAGAGATTCCTAGAGAAGTGTTTTCTCAGGTTAAAAAAAATAGCATTTGTGATTTTAATTTATATTTGCAGTTTTTCCACTTTCATGGACGTCTTGTGACCCAGCTCCCATGAAAGTGAAGAGCCAAAACTACATACGCAAGTGTAAGGTGGATCTGCCCTTGCGTATATCGCTAGCAGGATGTCAGCCATTATGTGTTCAAGTTAGGAAACATAATTCCTCTGCATTTTTTGGCCTGAATCTTATTCATAGAATCATAGAGTTGGAAGAGACCACGAGGACCATCCAGTCCAACCCCCTGCCTTGCAGGAATACCCAATCAAAGTTCTCCTGACAGGTGGCCACTCAGCCTCTGTTTAGAAACCTCCAAAGAAGGAGACTCCACCACAGTCCCAGGCAGCGCATTTCACTGCTGAACATCTCTTAGGACTTTTTCAGACAGGGAAAAAAACCCCCGAGGCGGTTGGGAGAAGAACGGGGCTGTCACGCTTACACTTGTCCTTTCCGTCAATAAAAAGCAGCGCCAGCAGCACAGGGGAAGGTACAGAGGAGGATGAAGGAGGATGGGGCTGTCTGAAACGGGGCTGTGTAAGCGTGACAGCCCTGTTCTTCTCCCGACCTCCTTGGGGTTTTTTTCCCTCCCGTTTGAAAAAGTCTTACTGTCAGGAAGTTCCTCCTAATGTTTAGGTGGGATCGCTTTTCCTGTAGTTTGAACTCATTGCTCTGTGTCCTAGTCTCTGGAGCCGCAGAAACCAAGCTTGCTCCATCCTCAGTATGACATCCCTTCAAGTATTTAAACACGGCTATCATGTCCCCTCTTCACCTTCTCCTCTCCAGGCTAAACATACCCAGCTCCCTAAGCCACTCCTTGTAGGGCATGGCTTCCAGACCTTTATTGTTAGCCTCATTGAGGGTTGGCACTTATATTTAAAACAGGGCTGGGCAAAATGTGGCCTGGAGGTTGCTCTTGTGGCCCAAAAATGTTTTTGAAAAAATGCACACCAAAATGGCTCTTAGGGGATATGGGGGCAATTTGGCCAAGCTTTTGGGGCCTATCAGCTATATTAGGTCTGCAGGGGGATTTTTTTTAAAAACAGGAAATGGCCTAGCAGTGAGAGAGGTTGCCAGCCGTAGATACTGGCTCATCTCTCTCCCTCTCTCTCTCTTTTGGTGAACCTTCCTGATATCTTTTTTCTTCCTCTCACAGGAGATGGATCAAAAACACTGGGAAGATGTCATCAGCCATCTCATCTTGATCCAGTAGAGTCAACTTCTTCACAAGTGGATCAGGTAGAGGAAAGATTGCTGCAGATATGAGGCAGGGGACTGGTTTTCTATCCGTTTCTTGCTTGAGCTGAAAAGAATGTATCTCTTTCCCTCCACTTCTGTCCATGCTTTCTGCCCTGAAGGTTTGGATTATTTCTCCTGAAGGCCTAATTCTTCTGTTAACCCCCCTGTTGACTCTGCTTAGAGGGTTTTTTTTTTTATTTCAGATTCTGCTTAGAGATGGTAGTGGGCGTTATTGATCTCTAAGCGGATCACCTTGTTGTTTTTTCCAGGTGACCTTGGATGAGCTGGCTGTGGGTTTCACTGAAGAGGAGTGGGCCCTCCTGGATCCAGAGCAAAGGGCCTTGCACAAGGAAGTCATGGAAGAGAATTATGGGATGGTGGCCTCTCTTGGGGAGACAGCTCCACTTGGTATGAATCCTTTATGTTGGGTAAAATCAGTTTGTAAGTGACAGGAAACATTTGCCTTCCTTTTTTGAAGTTTCACTCCGGTTCAGCAGCCTATGGCATTTCTCTTCCAGCCTTGCTGCTTTCTGGGCTTTCTATGCAGCAATGACTTTGTTGGCTGTTAAAATCATAGTTGCTGGAATCACTTCCCAACCCCCTTGGTTGTGTTGTTGCCTGTTTCAGGAAGAAGTGGGCTGCTCCGAGGCTACTGCATCATCTGAAGCTTCCAGAGATGCTTTACTTTGAATAAAAACAGAGGGAAGAGGTGAATTGCCTTCCCTAGAAACCTCCATGAGTGTCAATTTACCTTTTAAATCGGTTGCAGGGTTCTCCTGTATTATTTAACACCCCAAAAGACCTCCTTTCAAACCAGAAATATGTCCCTTTCTGGTTTTGAATTTTGTCTCTTTTTGGCCTATGTGCCTCCCTCCCCTGGAGAAATGCAGGGACAGAAAATGGGGCCCCAGATCCACTGCAGTTCCTGTTCCTAAAAATCACACACCCCAGTTAATGGAAATACAAACCCATGTTGTCAAGCATCATAGTTCACAGAGTGGTGGAATGGCTGGCTCTGGGAATCTCCCCTGCAGGATGTGAAGATGCTGTTCCCCTCTGCTTGCTGCTTTTGAACTGCAGCTCTTCACAGACATACAAGCATACCTCAGTTAATAAAGGTGATTTCTTCCTGGGCATGATTTCTTTAATAGAAAGATTTGGTATCAAAAGCAAGAAATAACACCAAAAGTATAGGGATAGATTCCTGCAGCAGAAAAAAGAGCAGTTCAACATATTCCACCTCTCTTTTTGCATAAAACTTACAATATGCTTGAAGGCTTCTTCTAAAATGCATATTTCACTAGCTTCCACTTTTCTTATGATTTCCATTTTGGCGGTCAAACTTATGCATTGGTGTTTTTTAACATGCTGGGAGTCCTGGCGAGGCAGGCTTATCTGTTCTCCCCTTTTGTTGTTCATGCATACTTACTAAGGGATTGTGGAAATAGTTGCTGTTTACCTTGCCTGTTGTATGCGACCGCATGCAGCTGTAGTAGAATCATAGAGTTGGAAGAAACCACAAGGGCCATCCAGTCTAACCCCCTGCCATGCAGGAATACACAATCAAATCATTCCCGACAGATGTCCACCCAGCTTCTGTTTAAAAACCTCCAAAGGAGGAGACTCCACCACACTACAAGGCAGGGTATTCCACTTCTGAACAGCTCTTACTGTCAGGAAGTTCTTCCTAATGTTTAGGTGGAATCTCTTTTCCAGTATTTTGAACCCATTGCTCCATGTCCTAGTCTCTGGAGCAGCAGGAAACAAGCTTGCTCCATCCTAGTAGGATTGGTTAGAGCAGAATTCGGCTCTTTCCTAGCCATCCGAAAGAGCTCTTCCAACCAGGGAAAAGCTAGTCTCTCCACCGTTTGCGAAGGCTGCAGGCATAGTGGAAGAGGCCAGGATAGAGCATTGACTGAGGTAGCTGGTAACGTAGGCAAAAAGGAGCTGGAAAAGATGCCACCAGAGTACTGGGACCTCTGAGAAGTGTTCTCAGAAAAAAGAATGTGAGGGGGAATCCACACTACACAGATAATCCAATTTGAAACTGGGTTATCTGCATGGCTTCTTCCTATGGAATCCTGGAATTTGTAGTTTTACAACGTCTTTAGCTTTTTCTGAAAAAGAGTGCTAGTGCCTCACCATACTACAAATCCCAGGGTTCCATAGGAAGGCCGAGAGGCAGAGCTTGTTAAGCATGGTCCCAGCATAGGGACCTGGCTACTCTCCTGATCCTAATTCTTCCATTCCTTTCTCCTTCCACTAAAAGCCTTTTTTCCTTATCAGCACAGAGCCTGTTTTGCTCTGCCTCAGAGGTCTTTGAGCTGACAGCACCAGTGTCCTAAGCTAAGGCCCTTCTCTTCCTTTATTAATATATTCTCTGCTTTCTCTCCTGTGTGATCTCCAAGGAGATTTGAACAGCATAGTTAAGACTCTGTTCAGCTGCACAACAACCATCTTAGGTAGGACAGATGCAGAGAGACTGGTTGTCCTATGGCTGGCCAGTAATTTCACGAAGTTCCAGTTTCTCTGTCCCTAAACCAACATTGAACACAGTGCCAGTTGTCAGCCAGTGCTAACCAATTTAAGCTCATTCACTGCAGAAGTAGGCAACTGTGGCCCTCCAAACTTTGAAATGTCCCATCATTCCTCACCACTGGTTATGCTGGCTAGAGCTGTTGGGAGTTGTAGTCTATGTGTATATGGAGGTCCTCATACATAGAAGATCCTCTGATCATCTCATTCATTATGTCATTGATTAAATGTGATGGCTTGTTGACTTTATGTGTTCTTTCTTTCTTGCCATCTAACTGCTTGTCTCTCTTCATCCAAGGTGGACTTGGGCAGGAGAGTGAAAACGAAGAAGCACCATCCCTAACATGGTTGGAAAATGCTAGTTGGAAAGAAGATGAAGAACAAAGCATAGAAACAGAAGGAGAACTGGAGAGGAGCAGCCAATGCCCTGCTCCTGAGGGTACGGAAATCTGGGAAATTCCAGATGAAGAAACTGCCGAGGAAGGTGAGGAGAGCTGGAAGTGTGCTGTTTGTGGGAAATGTTTCCTTTGGAAATCAAGCCTTTACGCTCACATGAGAAAGCACACAGAGGAAAAAATATTCGAATGCACACAGTGTGGAAAGTGTTTTCATTGGCGGTATCTCCTGATTGCTCATCAAAGTATTCATACTGGCGAGAAGCCTTCAAAATGCATGGAATGTGGGAAGAGCTTCTGTCACCGGTCGTCCCTCAAGCGCCATCAAAGACTCCACACAGGGGAGAGACCCTATAAATGCTTGGACTGTGGAAAGAGCTTCTGTTATAGACCAAGCCTCACTAGTCACCAGCGAATCCACACAGGGGAGAAACCCTTCAAATGCTTGGAGTGTGGGGAAGCTTTTCGGCATCGCAGAAACCTCATGATACATCAAGCAAGTTACACAGGAGAGGGACCCTGTCAATGCCTAGAGTGTGGGAAGAGCTTCAGTGATAAGATAAAGCTCACTTCCCATCAAAGAACACACAACCGTGAGAAACCATATAAATGTTCGGAGTGTGGGAAGGGCTTCTCTCACAAATCGCATCTCAGCACCCATCAAAGAATTCACACCGTTTTCCACAGTTTGTGGGAGACGCTTTGAGCTGAAAAACCTCGTGGTGCTTCAGATGAATCACGCTGGAGAGAAAACCACATAAATGTCTAGAGTGTGGAAAGAGCTTTTTGTCTGAGGTCAACCTTCAGTAGACCTCAAAAAATCCATACTGGAGAAAAGGCATACATAGTGGGCCCCTGGTATCTGCTGGGTTTGGTTCCAGGACCCCCTGTGGATACCAAAAATCTGTGGATGCTCAAGTCCTGTATATACAATGGTGTAGTAAAATGGTGTCCTTTATCTCAAATGGCAAAATCAACATCTGCTCTTTGGATATTTTTGGGGGAATATTTTCAAGCTGTGGATGGTTGAATCCATGGGTACAGAATCCATGGAGGGACACCTGTATATATATATATTTCTGGAGTGTAGAAAAAGCTTTATGGGGAAGAGAAACTGCATTGCACCTCAAATGGATCACACTGGAGGGAAACCATATACATGCCTGGAGTCTGGAAAGAGCTTTAAGCTGAGGTCACACCTTAGTAGACACTGAACTATTCACCCAAGGGAGAAAACACACACAGCCTAAGCTCTCTATGTGGTACCTCCAATCTAAGATGAGAAGGGATTCTACAAAAATTGATGTTTTCTTCTAGAAATGTGGTTGAAATTTGTAGAAGTGCATGTCGTATGCCTGTGGTGTAGACATTAAGAGATCACTGGTTGTTGTGTGAGGCCTCATGGTTGTAGAGAGAGTGTGGAAAGAGAAATATCTTCTGTCTTTCATTCAGTAGTCCAAGGACCTTAATGTTCTCTGAATGTCTATCCTGCTGCTATCCACTTACTCTGATACTTTGGTGTGCAGATAGTAATGTATACACCTATTTCTTTTCCTTGTTCTGCTATTTTCTCTTATCTCCATTTTTGTTTGATTTATATGTAAAAGTTGTGGAATTTTTAAAACAAAAATAAAAGGGAGGGAAGTGGAGCCATATCATTGCTTAAAATACAGAAAGCAGCTCATTCCAAAGACTCATCAAAGAAATACCAGAATGGGGAAATCAAGTTCTCTGTTTGCATCATTGATTATGTGGGAATAACCAGAAATGATCTGAATGCTGTGATTGTGGAAACGGGGTTAAAATAGGTTTAGTACCCATCAAAGAACCCACATAGTGTTGTATAACACAAATTATTCTCATGTGGAAAGTGTTCCAGTTCTAGAAAATGGCTTATTTTTTATCCCATGGGGAAAAGGTGGAAATTTTTTAAAGCTGGGGCAGTGCAGTACCTGTGGGTACCATAATGAGCTTGGCCTATTTCTGGGTACCAATTGACCACTCCCTCTCTTGCATTATTTTCCCCCCATGAGTGACTAAAAAACAACACCCCACCCCCTGCTTGTTACTACAGTGGGTCCTTATTATCCTCTGGGGTTTGGTTCCAGGACACACACACACACCCCGTGGATACCAAAATCCATGGGTGCTCAGGTCCCATTATTATACAATGGTGCCGTAAAGTGGTGTTCTTATATAAAATGGCAAAAATCAAGGTTTGCTTTTGGGATATATATATATATATATATATATTGCGGGGGGGGGGGATATTTTAAAGCCATGGATAGTGGAAATGTTGGATGCAAAATCCATTGATGTAGAGGGCTGACTACTTTCCCAGAATAGCTCTGGGCTCCACATGGCCGCATAGCAGCATTCTGTTTTCTTACATTGGGTCAAAACTATTTCCTCAATGAAAGAAAGAAACTAGAAGATGATTGGAGACTAAGGCAGTGAGAGATGGAATGAGTGTGTTGGGAGAGCAGACTGGAGAGAGTGTGTGTGTGAGAGAGAAAATATACGAATGACTAGGGAGAAGTTGAGCCTGAGTTAGAGAAATGGAGGCTCAAAAGGGTTTGTTTCCATCATTTTTTTCTGAGAAATTTCTCATCCTTCAGTCCTAACACTTTACCATCTTATGTAATTGTGAGCCATTTTGTGAATGGCCCCATGGCAGCCATTTTGTGACTGTATTTGGCACACTTTTTTCAACATTTCAAGCATGTTGAATGGCTCCCCCAAAGGTTGGGCATCCTTGACTTGCATGCTTGGAGCATGGAGAGCGAGGGGAAAACACTCCCACTGAAGAATCAACAGAAGGAGAAATTCTAGGGTATGTGTCCATCCTTGAGCTGGAGACATGATTCTACTCTTTCCCCTCCCAGCATGAATGGAGGAGTAAGACCAGGTACAGTTCCTAGCCAACTACCATTATTTATTTATTATTTATTTAAATTATTTCTATATCACCTCCTAGTCCACAAAGGCTCCCGAGGCGATGAACAAATAAAACCCAGTTAATATAAAGATTAAAAACATTTTAAAAAACACGTTAAAATACTCTTCAAAAATGCCTAAAAGCAGTTTAAAAACAATCTTATCTTAAAAGAGATGGGGCCAGCCTAACTTTCTTGGGTAGAAAGTTCCACAGTTTATGTGCTGCTACAGAAAAAGTCCTGTTACGTCTACCTTCCAAGCTTACTTCACGAGGTGTTGGGACATGCAACAGGGCCTCCTCTGAAGAGCTCAAGTTTCTGGTAGGCTCATATGGGAAGAAGTAATCTCCCACATATCATGGCCTCAAGTCAGTTAAGGTTTTGTAGGTCAACACCAGCACCTTGAATTGAGTTTGGAAGCCAGTGTAGTTCTTGCAGGACTGGCGTTATATGGTCTGTAAAATGCACATCAGTGTGGCTGCTGCATTTTGCACTAGCTGCAGCTTCTGAACACTTTTCCAGGGCAGCCCCACATAGAGTATATTGTTAACTGCCATCAAGTCGACTTCTGGCCACCCTATAAATGAGAGACCTCCAAGTCATCCTATCATCTACAGGTCTGCTCAGGTCTTGCAGACTCAGGGCCATGGCTTCCTTGATTGAGCCCATCCATTTGTAATGTGGTCTTACTCTTTTCCTACTGCCTTCTACCTTACCAAGCATTATTGTCTTTTCTTGTGAGTCATGTCTTCTCATGATGTGTCCAAAGTACGACAGTCTCAGTTTAGTCATCTTGGCTACTAGGGAGAGTTCAGGCTTGATTGGCTCTAGGACTCATATCTTGGTATTTTTAGCAGTTCACAGTATCCACAGGACTGTTCTCCAGCACCACATTTCATATGAGTTTATTTTCTTCCTATTAGCTTTCTTCACTGCCTAGCTTTTACAACCATACATAGAAATGGGAAATACAATGATATGGACGATCCTAACTTTAGTATTCAATGCTATACTTTGACTCTTCAGGAGCTTGTCTAGTTCCTTCCTAGCTGTGCTTCCAAGTCCTCTTCTGCTTTCTTGACTGCAGTCTCCATTCTGATTAATGACTGAGCTAGTATTGATAATTTTGAACTATTTCAATGTCTTCATTGCCTGCTTTAAATTTATGTAAACCTTTTGTGGTCATTATTTTTGTTTTCTTAATGTTCAGTAGTAAACCTCCCTTAGCACATTCTTCCTTGACTTTCTTCAGTAATCATTCCAAGTGTTTGATGTTTTCTGTTAGTAGTATGGTGTCATCTGCGTATTTTAAATGGTTGATGTTCCTTCCTCCAATTTTCATGCCTCCTTCCTCGGAGGTCTTGACTACACGGGGGATAAAAATCCAGGTGGAATTTGGACTACCCTGGCCCAGAGCTGTGGCGCATGAAATTCAGACTATTCTGGCCCAGATTTCAGCGCCATACCTGCCGAAGCCCAAATTAGCATTGAGTTTTTACTTGGCTTCCTGTTACTCATGCTTGGCTCTGAACTTTGGGAAAAATCCAAGTTCCAGCAGTAGTCACCTCTTCTGAAGCCAGAACGGGCAGCTTACTCACAATGGTGGGGTGGGCACTCATTCTGCCTTCAGAATGAGTGAGTCTTACTGGCACTTTGCTCTTCCCAGGGAAATTGTGTGCCGGAAAATAAAAGCACCAGCAGGACTCGTCCAGTCTGAAGACAGAACAAGTGCCTGCCCACCCGTGGGCAAGTAAGCCACCTGTTCTGCCTTCAGACTATTGCTGGGGTTTTGCTTTTTGAGTGCACAATTGCTCAGGAAAAGCAAAGCACCAGTGGGAGTCACCTCTCTGAAGCCAGATTAGGCAGCTACTGTGGGGGATTTGCTTTTCCCCTAGTTCAGAGGGGTATTTGTGCACCGGAAAGGCAAAGCAACAGCAATAGTTACCTCCTCTGAAGCCAGACTGGGCGGCTAGCCTCTTGATGCCAGGGGCTTGCTGGTGGTTCTGACCTCAGAGAGAGTGACTATTGCTGGGGCTCTGTCTTTGGAATGAGAAGTGGCACTGAGGAGGGGGGGAAATGGCACCTCAGGCAGTGCTTGCCCCTTCCTCTCCTCCCCACTCCACCTCCTGAATCTAGTGCAGATGGCTTGTTCACACAGCAGTTTTCTTTGGAGTTTTCAGCAAACTCTGGGTAAAACTGAGTTTTCTAAAACCTGGATTAAGGGCATGTTCCCTGAGTCTGGTGTGAATAGGGCCCTACAGTGTGTGTCACAATCACAGCAGATTTGCAGGAAAGGCCGCACGTAATGTGGCATTATCGGGCTGGATTTGGAGGGAAGGGTGGAATTGGGGTTTGTGACTGAGGTAGTCAAGCCCCGAGTCTAATCCTGTTTTATGCAGAGCACATTACAGCAGTCTAATTGAAAGGCAACTAAGGCATGATCACTGTGGCCTGATCTGCCTTCCTCCCAAAAAGGCGCATATCAGCCAAAGCTGGGTAAAGGCATTCCTTGCCACTGCAGCAACCTGGCTTTCCAGGAGCAGCGCTGAGCCCAATAACACCCCCAAGCCATGAACCTGATCTTTCAGAGGGGGAGCAACCCCATCCAGAACAGTCTGTGCTCCCAATCCCAGGTTGGTTTTCCTACTGACCAGCAGCCCTTCCATCCTGCCTGGATTATGCCTCAGTCTGTTCACCTGCATCCAGTCCTTTATCCATGAGTACTGTTTACTATGATCTAAATTGAAATATTTTACTGCTCATACTCCTTGATCATGTATATATGGGTTTGTACTTTTTTTATGGTGTTAAGGTTGGATCTATTCTATCATGACTAGCACTGGCAACTATGACCCTCCAAATCATACTGAGGATGGAGCAAGCTTGTTTTCTGCAGCTCCAGATACTAGGACATATAGGAATGGATTCAAACTACAGGAAAAGAGATTCCATCTAAACATTAGAAAGAATTTCCTGACCATAAGATCTGTTGGGAAGTGGAATGCGCTGCCTTGGAGTGTGGTGGAGTCTCCTTCTTTGGAGGTTTTTAAGCAGAGGCTGGATTTCAATCTGTCGGAAATGCTTTGATTGTGTATTCCTGCATGGCAGGGGGTTGGACTAGATGGCCCTTGTGGTCTCTTCCACTGCTTTGATTCTAAATGCTGTTTTTTATCCCCCCAAACTCACTCTGCCATGGGGCATTTTCACCATTCATTTAGGCCTTCCTGGGCATTTTAGACCCAACAGAGGTCTTTTTTAAACAACAGGAAAAGAGACACTTCCTGTTTATAAAAAAATACTTCTCCCAGGCCTACGATGGCCTTTGTTGTCACTGTGTGTCTTCAAGTCATTTCCGATTAATGGAGACCCTAAAGTGACCCTTTCACAAGGTTTTCTTGGCAAGAAGGGACTTGCCATGGCCTTCTTTGGAGGCTGACAGAGTTGGACTTGCCCAAGGCCACCCAGTGGGTCGACTTGCCCAAGTGAGGATTTGAACTCTCTTCTCCAGAGTTGTATCTAGTGCCCAAACCACTACGCTTGTTGCTGTTCTTGTGTGCCTTCATGTTGTTGCCAATTTATGGTGACCCTATAGCGAACCTATCAGGGTTTTCTGAGGGCTGAGAGTGTGTGACTTGCCCAAGGGTCACCTAGTGGGTTTTTATGGCTAAGTGGGGATTCAAACCCTGGTCTCTAGAGTCATAGTCCAACACTCAAACCACTGCGCTATACTGGCTCTACACCATGACGGCCCAAAAACGTAGAGGAAATACCCCCTCTAGGCCTAGAGAGTATTTTGGAGCATATATATATATATATATATATATACTATATATTTAAATTGCAAAATGTCTCTTTGACCCCTGAGGGCCCTAGGGGGTCCTCCAAACATGGGGGAAATGCACTCCACATACCCCAGAAGGTATATTGGAGCAAAAAAAAATTGTAGTAATGATGCTCAAACGCCCTCTGGGATTGTCATGGTAGAGCATACTTTATTGGTACAGTAGGCTGGTTTATATAGTCTAGTGATCATGTATACATTGTAAATCATTAGGTAATGATTATGCTGAGCCATTTAAGCTGGTCTCGCACTTGCAGAACCTGGAACAGTCTCTCCAAATGACCAATGTAATTGCAAATTTGGCTTAACTCTCCCTAAGGTTGCCAGATCTCAGGAACTGGCCCCAAATTTCCATTTTTTGTGTGAATAATCTCCAGATGGGAGACAGGTGCAAATTCACCAGTTTGGGTGGGTTCCACACCAAGCAAGAGAAAATGCTGTGTGCAAATTTCTAGCTCACTTGGTAAGGCAGCAACTTGCTACAAGTCTTAACAGATGTGTTGGAATTTGCAGAATTGGGTTTGTGTCTGTATTTACTTAGAATCATAGAATCATAGACTCATAGAGTTGTAAGAAACCACAAGGGCCATCCAGCCCAACCCCCTGCCATGCAGGAATACACAATCAAATCATTCCAGACAGATGGCCATCCAGCCTCTGTTTAAAAAACCCCAAAGAAGGAGATTCCACCACACTCCCAGGCAGTGTATTCCACTGCTGAGCAGCTCTTACAATCAGGAAGTTCTTCCTAATGTTTAGATGGAACCTCTTTTCCTGTAGTTTGCTACATGTACACTTCCTCCTTCCTTTCCAGTTGTTGTGGCACCAGGGCTCACCCTCTGCTCTGCATCTGCCTTCTGACTAGAAGGAGGCTAGATTAAATGTTCCTTACAAATGGCTTTCGGTTACTCTCAAAGGTGCTATGAGATCCCCATACTGTCCTAAGTAAGTGAGAAGGAATATTCTCCTCAATTCACCTGGGAATAGCCCCTTTAGCAACCTTACTTTCCCTCCCCATTAGGAACTTATTTTGGCTTTCCTAAGAAGTCAATTAACTGATCAATTGCTTAAGCAATTGCCCATCTTTCAGTCTTCCTGAACCCAGTTTCACTTCCTTTCCATCCTTTTCCCACCTCCACCCCCTTTCCTTTCTTCCCTAAAAGAAGGGAGCATCTGTGTCAATTGAAGTTAAGAGCTGAGGTTGAGAGTTGTGAGAGAAAGTGTGAAAGAGTCTAGCGTCTGAGAGATAATGAGAGTGTCATGCATGAAGGCCAGTGATTCTTAACCTGTGGTCCGGGATGTCCCCACAGGAGGTCCATGAAGGCTTTAAAGTTGCTTGTCCCATCTCCTCCCTGCAGTGGAGTGGCACATGAAAAGAGCCAAGGTAAAGGCTGGCTTGGCTTGCACATTGCCATTCAATCTGTTCCAGCCACAGACTAGCAGGAAGAAGCAGGAGAAAAGTCTTTGTTCCCCCTCTAGTGCATCCAGTGGATGATGTAATTGTTGTTGGTTATTTGTTTTCAATATTGAGTTAAGTCTTGGGGGTCCGCAGTAACAAAATATATTTAAAGGGAGTCCCTGGTAAGGAAAAGGTTAAGAGCCACTGATGAAGGCAATTTGGTTAAATTGCCCAAGAGACTAAAGTATCAATGCATGGTTATAGAAATTGTCACCAAAAAGTAATAATAAGTAAAAATGCATAAAGGAACAGTGTTATATGCAAAGCACTGAACAGTGGAAGTTTGTAATCTTGAAGCTAATAAACCAACCAGTTTGTTTTGTTAATTATTCACAGACTCATTGTGCTTTATTCTCTCTCTGGCTTTTCTTCGCAAACAAAGATTCAGGAAGGCGCTTTCTGCAAGCACACTGATGACTAAAAAAGCCAATCCGAGATAAACAAGTCCGGTTGCAGGAAGCACAGCATAAGGTCTCCTTGGATGATGTTTCCGGGTTGTGATTCTTCTGCATTGTGGTTTATCTTCAAGACTTGTTCGGCGTGAGTTCTCAAATGAGGCTGCAGCATTGTGGATAGTGCGTCTCCATGCCTCCCAATGTGAGGCCAGGGCGGACCATTGTTGGTGATCAATTTGGCCGAGCCTGAGATGTTGTTTCAGGGAGTCCTTGTATCGCTTTTTTGGAGCACCCCTCTTACGCTGACCCATGGCGAGTTCACCGTAGAGTCCTATTTTTGGGAGGTGATGGTCCTCCATCCTAGAAACGTGCCCTGCCCAGCGCAGTTGTGTTCTCAATATCATGGCCTCAATGCTGGTGATCCCTGCATGCTCAAGGACAGCAACATTTGTCACATAGTCAGTCCAGTGTATATTTAGGATTGTGCGTAAACAGCGCTGATGAAAGTGTTCGAGGAGTCATAAGTGGTGGCGATAGGTGACCCATGTTTCAGACCCATAAAGGAGAATAGACAGTACAGTGGCTCTATACACACTGATTTTTGTGCTTCGCCTCAGGTGTTTATTACTCCAGACTCTTTTGTAAAGTCTTCCAAATGCGCTATATGCTTCTGCTAATCTGTGGTCGATCTCTTTGTCAATCTTGGCATCTGAGGAGATGATGCTTCCTAGGTAGGTGAACTGCTGAACGGACTTGAGTACAGATTTGCCGACGGCAATGTGGGGATGGTGGTGTTCGTCCTGTAGTGCAGGCTGGTAAAGAACTTCTGTTTACTTCAGGTTGACTTCTAGCCCAAAGAGCTCTGCAGCTGTTGCGAAGCAGGATGTTAGGCGCTGCAGAGCTGCTTCTGTGTGGGCAAGAAGGGATCATCATCAACGAAGAGCAGCTCATGGACTAGATAGTTTAGAGTCTTAGCGCGAGCCCTCAGACGGCTTAAGTTAAACAAGCTACCAGCAGTACGGTAACGTATATAGATGCCAACTTCTTCAAGCTCTGCCGTAGCCCTTTGGAGCATCATGCTGAAGACTGTAAATGAAGTTGGAGCAAGAACACAACCTTGCTTCACTCCATTAGTTAGTATAAAGGGCTTTATTACAATCACTAGAAAAGGTAACAGCCATGCTAACCAAAGGAAATAACACTGGTAGCTAATCTATCTAACAGGAGGCTCAGACCCCAGCCCAGTTAAAGGATTTAAAAGGGAAAACTGAAGTAAGGTGGCAGTGACAGGCAACCAGGCTGGGTGTTGAGGCAAACTCAGCTGGCAGGTCCATCACATATAAATTATTTCTATAACTATGTTAATATTTTAGTCCAGTGGTGTCCAACCTGTGGCTCTCCAGGTGTTTTGGACTACAACTCCCAGAATTATTTATTTATTTATTTATTTATTTATTTATACCCTGCTCTTCAGCCAGAAGACTATCAGAGCGGCTTACAAATTAAGCAACAGCAATTTACACATCTACACTGCATTAAGCAGTTTCCAATGTGTGTTCGCTAATTCATGACAATTGGACCACCTGGCTGAGGCTTCTTGGAGTTAGAGTCCAAAACACCTGGAGGGCCACAAGTTGGACAGCACTGCTTTAGTCTCTTGACTAATTCGGTCAAATCCACACTACACAAATAATCCAGTTTGAAACTGGATTATTTGCCATGGCACCTTCCTATGGAATCCTGGGATCTGTAGTTTGGTGAGGCACTAACATGCTTTGGTGTAGCGGACCTGTCAAGTTGCAAGAGAAAGTGGGCAAGATCTGACACCAGTGGAAGGGAAGAGGTGGCTCCTTCCTATGGAATCGTGGGATTTGTAGTTTTACAAGCTCTTTAGCCTTCTTTGCCAAAGAGTGTTGGTGCTTCACCAAACTACAAATCCCAGGATTCCATAGGAAGGAGTCATGCAAATAACTGGATTGTTTGTGTAGTGTGGATTTGGCCTTTAAATTAATCAAATCACCTCCATACATGTGAGGATCTTCTAAGGCAGTGGTTTCCAAACCTTGGTCCTCCAGGTGTTTTTTTGTTTTGTTTTTTTGGACTTCAGCTCCCAGAATTTCTGGCCATTGGACAAGCTAGCTGGGACTTCTGGGAGCTGAAGTACAAAAGGCCTGGAGGACCAAAGTTTGGAAACCACTATTCTAAGGGTTAAAATGAAAGAGAGATTCCTAGAGAGGAAGAGCATTCCCCAGAGTCCAAGAAAGATTCTTGATTCTTAGAGGAGTAGAGCATTCACCAGAGGACAAGAGAGACGGTAGATTCCTAGAAAGGAAGAACATTCACCAGTGGACAAGACAGATGGTAGATTCCCAGAGGGGAAGAGCATTCCCCAGAGGACAAGAGAGATGGTAGATTGCTAGAGGGGAAAAGCATTCCCCAGAGGACAAGAGAGCCGGTAGCTTCCTAGAGAGAAAGAGCATTCCCCATAGGACAAGGGAGATGGTAGATTCCCAGAGGGAAAGGGCATTCCCCAGAGGACAAGAGAGATGGAAGATTCCTAGAGGAGAAGAGCATTCTCCAGAGGACAAGAGAGACGGTAGATTCCCAGAGGGGAAGAGCATTCTCCAGAGGACAAGACAGACTGTAGATTCCCAGAGGGGAAGAGCATTCTCCAGAGGACAAGACAGACTGTAGATTCCTAGAGGGGAAGAGCATTCCCCAGTGGACAAGAGAGATGGTAGATTCCTAGAGGGGAAGAGCATTCCCCAGTGGACAAGAGAGACTGTAGATTCCTAGAGGGGAAGAGCATTCCCCAGAGGACAAGAGAGATGGTAAATTCCTAGAGAGGAAGAACATTCACCAGTGGACAAGAGAGATGGTAGATTCCCAGAGGGGAAGAGCATTCCCCAGTGGACAAGAGAGACTATAGATTCCTAGAGGGGAAGAGCATTCCCCATAGGACAAGAGAGATGGTAGATTCCTAGAAAGGAAGAACATTCACCAGTGGACAAGAGAGACTGTAGATTCCCAGAGGGGAAGAGCATTTCCCATAGGAAAGGGAGATGGTAGATTCCCAGAGGGGAAGGACATTCCCCAGAGGACAAGAGAGACAGTAGATTCCTAGAGAGAAAGAGCTTCCCCATAGGACAAGAGAGATGGTAGATTCCTAGAGAGGAAGAACATTCACCAGTGGACAAGAGAAATGGTAGATTCCTAGAGGGGAAGAGCATTCCCCAGAGGCCAAGAAAGACGGTAGATTCTTAGAGGGGTAGAGCATTCACCAGAGAACAAGAGAGACGGTAGATTCCTAGAGAGGAAGAACATTCACCAGTGGACAAGAGAGACGGTAGATTCCCAGAGGGGAAGAGCATTCCCCAGAGGACAAGAGAGACAGTAGCTTCCTAGAGAGACAAGGACAAGGGAGATGATAGAGGCCCAGAGGGGAAGGGGATTCCCCAGAGGACAAGAGAGATGGTAGATTCCTAGAGGGGAAGAGCATTCCCCAGTGGACAAGAGAGATGGTAGGTTCCTAGAGGGGGAGACCATTCTCCAGAGGACAAGAGAGACTGTAGATTCCTAGAGGGGAAGAGCATTCCCCAGAGGACAATGTCGTCGTCTCTCTTTTCGCGTTAACTTTCACCATAGAGAAGCCGGAAGTTGATGCCTAGAGCGTCCCCAGGAGAGTGGGGGGCCAGGAGGAGGACAGAGCTGTTTCCGGCGTCGGTCAGGGAGCCTCCTGAAGAATAGGAGCTGGAGCAACCCATCTCTGTTTAAACCCTCCTTTTCTGTGGGGCGGAGAAAGGGGGCTTTTGGGGGGTCTTCTCCATCCCTGGTGAGTCTTGACCTCCCAGCCCCTGTGGGACTAATAAATATGGGGAGTTGGGGTGAAAAATGAGTCCGAGAATGACCGGGTGGGGTTAAAAATTGAAAAGTGAAAACACTTTGGGGGTTAAAGTGCTTGGCATTTATCCATATATATATATGATTGTGTGTCTGTGTGATCCATATATATATATCATCCATATATATATATATATATATATATATGACTTTCAGCAAAGTCTTGGTGTTTTTTTATCCTCAGGGTTTTCCCCCAATTCCGTGAAAAAGCGGGGAGTGGTGGCTTTGTGTGTCTGCGTGAAACCGGTTTAACACACACACAGACACACACACAGACAGACACTGAGGCAGCCATTTCCTAAGTGCCGCCCCGTGGCAGCCATTTTGTGACAGCGCTTGGGACAACTTTGCCAGTACAGTATTATATTCCAAAGGTGACCCTAAAGGTATCCTCCTCCTCCTCCTCCTCCTCCTCCACCACCACCACCACAGGGGTTTCTCTCCTGTGGAAATAATTTGGGGGCAGGGGAGGAGCCACTCACTCGCATTTTGGAGGGAGTGACAAGACATGAGTGCACTGCCTGGGAGTGTGGTGGAGTCTGTTTCTTTGGGGGTTTCTAAACAAGAGGCTGGATGGCCATCTGTCGGGAATGTTTTGATTGTGTATTCCTGGATGGCAGGGGGTTGGACTGGATGGCCCTTAGGGGTCCCTTCCAACACTATGATTCTAAGTCTGCAGCTGCAAAATCCACTTGGGAAAAGGGAGCTGGGAGGTATATGAGCTATGAGGAGTGGCTTAGGGAGCTGGGCATGTTTAGTCTGGTGAAGAGAAAGTTAAGAGGTGACATGATAGCTATGTTTAAATATTTGAAGGGATGTCATACTGAGGATGGAGCAAGCTTGTTTTCTGCTGCTCCAGAGACTATGACACAGATCAATGGATGCAGCCTCCAGGAAAAGAGATTCCACCTCAACCTAAGGAAGAACCTCTGGACAGTAAGAGCTGTTTGGCAGTGGAAGACACTCCCTCGGAGTGTGGTGGAGTCTCCTTTGGAGGGTTTTAAACAGAGGTTGGGTGGTCATCTGTCAGTGATGCTTTGATGGTGTATTCCTGCATGGTAGGGGGTTAGATTGGATGGCCCTTGTGGTCTCTTCCACCTTATGATTCTATGAGAAGAGAAGATTAAGAGGTGACATAATAGCCATGTTTCAATATTTGAAGATCTGGCATATTGAGGATGGAGCAAGCTTGTTTTCTGCTGTTCCGAAGACTGGGACACGGAGCAATTTTATTTAGTTAGTTAGTTATACCCTGCTCTTCAGCCACAAGGCTATCAGAGCGGCTTACAAATTTTACACATCTACACTGCATTAAACAGTTTCTAATGTGTGTTAGCTAATTGCTCCCACAAGCTGGGTACTCATTTTACCGACCTATGAAAGGATGGAAGGCTGAGTGAACCTTGGATCCCGCTGGAATCGTACTTGCAATGTGGTGACTTGCTGTACTGCGCTACCAGGGCTCCTTGAACACCAATGGGTTCAAACTACAGTACAGGAAAAGAGATTCCACCTAAACATTAGGAAGAACTTCCTGACAGTAAAGCTGTTCGGAAGTGGAATACACTGCCTAGTACCTTCTTTGGAGGCTGTTTATGATTCTATGATAGCCGTCTGTTAGGAATGCTTGAATTGGGTATTCCTGGATGGCAGGGGGTTGGACTAGATGGCCTTTGTGGTCCCTTCCAATTCTATGATTCCATCCAGGGGAGGAAAACCCTGGGGTGTGGGACAAGGCTAGAGCTACTGGGGAGGGGGGAATAAAATATGGACTGCCTCCTTTCCCATTTCTGCACCCCAGTGAAATTTCCCTTCAGTTTCTAGATTTCTAGCATTGCAGCAAATGGGACATTGAACATCATCCATGTTTAATCATAGAATCACAGAGTTGGAAGAAACCACGAGGGCCATCCAGTCGAACTCCCTGCCATGCAAGAATAGACAATCAAATTATTCTCCCAACAAATGGCCATCCAGCCTCTGTTTAAAGACCTCCAAAGAAGGAGACTCCACCACACACTTATTATGTTTAATGTTGAATTCAAAGACCTAGCCGTGTTAAGTCTGGAATGTCAGTAAGCAACAAGATCTTATAGCACCTTTGAGACTAACCGAGAGAAAGAAATGGTTGCATAAGCTTTCCTAAACATGATCTACTTCCTCAGATGCTGGAGTGAAATGGTGGCCAGGAGCAAACCTCTCTCAAGAGTTAGGGCTTTATCAGATGAAGCTATAATTGCACAATTACAATGTTGTGGTAGCACGAATGGGTTCCTGCTATCACATGTCATTGTCATCTTCCCGTGTTTATTGTGTGCTTCAGCTGCCAATAATGTGTCCTTTTTAGTTGACAGGACAAGCCGTCAGTAGCTCTCAATATTGCTATTTTCGCAGTTCTGAAGAGTGTGTGAAAACATGTCCCACTGTAATCGTGAGATTACAGTGTGAATGGGTGGTACTCTCCCCCCCCCCACTGTTCCCAGTGAGAAAACGTCTGGGTGAGAACGTGAAAATGATCAATAGGATTCTCTTTTAATTAACTGTCCCATTTTGTTTGCATGTTTTTAGGTTTATTTAAGTGTTCGTGTCTTGATTTAGTTCGTAAATTAAGGGTTTTTTGGAATTTTTAAGCCCATGCAAATTCACAAAAGTAAACTCCCATTCTTAAAGTGCTAGTGGTGGTCGTGCGATAATTCTGTGGCAGTAGTATGCGATTATGGCAACGTGATAATAAGTGTAATAAAGCCACTATGTTTCCGCTTTTTTCAATAGTGGAATTACAGTGTTTTTAGATGCTAGTCTGGTAAGGTCCTTAGTCTCAAAGGTGCTACACGATCCCCTTATGTTTGATGGGTTCATATTCCCTTGGTCACTTTGCCTGCACCTTTTCTTTTGGATGTCTCAACTGTATTTCTAAATGTTCCACTGAAGTTTTAAATGACTGCAATGCTTCAAATTAGGGAACTGAAGGAAAATTTCATTGGTGGTGGGAGAAATCTTATTTGGAGAGCAATGTTCTTATCCTCCCCCCTCCCTAGCTACTTCCCTGGTATGGGGAGTGCATCAAGGTTCACAGTGCATTAGGTGAAGTACAGGTGGCCGTGGGGGAAAGTTTTAAAAAGGCTTTATGATGCTTAAGAAAAAAATCCCCGTGCCATTATTAAAAACGGTTAATGAAGTAGAAACCATTCAGTTCGCCACACAGACACACACCCAGCACGTATGGAGGAGTGTCTTAGGATGGAAGGCCCTTCCCTGCTCTGAGTCTTGCTTTACATAAACTATGATGAAATCCTTTCCCACTCGCACCCCTTGTCCTTGACTACCTGATACAATACTGAACTTTCTTATTTCTAGTTCCCTATCTGTGAGAAAGCCCAGAGCACATCTCAAGGTTTGTTAGGGGCAAAACTTCATATGTCCCTCCACTTCACATTAAATTGTGAAATACTCCATGATACTCTGTATCACCGTGAGTGAGAAACAAATGAAAAAGAGTGTTTCTCACTCACGGCGATACAGAGTATCATGGAGTATATGATTACACCATCCATTAAAGCTTCACTCAGAGCCACTGGAGGGGGAGGGAACACTTCTGCTTCTTCCTACAAGTTTATGGCTGGAGTGGATTGAATGGCAATGTGCAGGCCAAGCTAGCCAGCCAAGTTTTGCCTTGGCTCCTGTCATGTGGCTGCTCCACTGCAGGGAGGAGATGGGCTGAGCACCCATCAAGCCCTCATGGACCCCCTGTGAGGACATTGCAGCCCCCTGGGGGTCCATGGAGCATGGGTTAAGAACCACTGTTCTAGAGCGTGTTGTCTATGAGATGGCACTGTCCCCATCTTCCCCTGAGCTTGTTGCATGCAGGGCAGTCTCAATTATGCTGCTGCCATTAATAACCATATTCGCTCGCAAAGAATGAGGCACTGGGGCTGTGTGCCCCAAAATAAGCTGTGAGCCCCCAAAGCTCATATATTCGTAGGCCTAAGAGAATATTCCCTGTGAGCATTGACCCCCTTCCATCCTAAAGATTTTTTTCTTTGCAGATCATTATCAGGTATACCAACTCATGCCAATAATAGGCAGGTTAGCTCCAAAGGAATAAGCAGTTAAGTCTCTGCCACTCAAAATAAGCTGCAGGTCACACTAAATCCTACTACAACTGTACATACAAGAGAGAGTCTACTCTAGTGTAAGAAGGTAAGCTAACCTAGGCCAATAATAGCCAAATCAGACGCAAAAGAATAAGGAGCTAAGGATGTGGACCACAGCATAAACTGTGAATCACTTGCAAATCCCACATACTTACAACCTAGAGCAAATCCTCTATGAAACAGCATCTGTCCCTATCTGGCTCAAAGCTTTTATATGTGTGCCAGCAGGATTTGTCAGATCTGCCTTTTGTCCACTGCAAACCTTCCCTGACCAAAAAGAATCTGTCACTTTGTTCATGCATCTTTTCACATTTGCCGCCTAGAAGGATGGGAATGCTGTCTTTAAATGCTATTCTTTAATCTTTCATTAACTGCGGCAGCTAAAAAGGCCAATGCGATTTTGGGCTGTATCAATAGAAGTATAGTCTAGATCAAGGGAAGTAGTAGTGCCGCTCTATTCTGCCTTGGTCAGACCTCACCTAGAATACTGTGTCCAGGGGAACGCACTCCCTCGGTTCGTGGTGGGGTCTCCTTCCTTGGAGGTCTTTAAACAGAGGCTGGATGGCCATCTGTCGGGGATGCTTTGATCGTGATTTCCTGCATGGCAGGGGGTTGGACTGGATGGCCCTCGTGGTCTCTTCCAACTCTGCAATTCTATGATTCTGTGATTCTGGGTACCACAATTCAAAAAGGATATGGACAAATTGGAGCATGTCCAGAGAAGGGCAACTGAAATGGTGAAAGGTCTGGAAACCATGCCTTATGAGGAGACACTTAGGGAGCTGGGTATGTTTAACCTGGAAAAAAGATGGTTAAGAGGTGATATGATAGCCCTGTTTAAGTACAGTATTTGAAGGGGTTTCACGTTGAGGATGGAGCAAGCTTGTTTTCTGCTGCTCCAGAGATTGGAACACAGAGCAATGGATGTAAGCTCCAGGAACAGAGATTGCACCTCAACATTAGGAGGAACTTTTTGACAGTCAGAGCTGTTCGGCAGTGGAACACACTCCCTCGGAGCGTGGTGGGGTCTCCTTCCTTGGAGGTCTTTAAGCAGAGGCTGGATGGCCATCTGTCGGGGATGCTTTGATCATGATTTCCTGCATGGCAGAGGGTTGGACTGGATGGCCCTCATGGTCTCTTCCAACTCTGCAATTCTATGATTCTATGAACTCCCAATGCTTCCACTTCAATATTCTTTTGGATCCTACTTAGAAATAGGATGAGCTTATTTATCAGTAAGCATATGATCTTTTATTCTTTCAGGTGACCTTGGAGTATTTTATCAAGGAGGACTAGGTCCCGCTGGATCTGGAACCAAGGGCCTGCACAGGGAAGTCATGGAGGAAAGCGATGGGCCAATGATGTCTCTTGGTAAGGGTTTCTCCCTTGTTCAGCAAGTGACAGAAAATATTTGCCCCAGCTTTTTGCAGATTTGCTTTAGTTTATTGCCTTGAGTTAATTTCTCTGCTACTACAAGGATCCACACACCCTTTTTTGCATGGTTCTGAGTGTTCATTCCCTCTAGCTGTTTTCAATATTTAGTGATTTTCAGATGAGGTGCAACCAAAAGCACTATTATTACAAGTTAAGCACTGTATTGCTTATCCAAAATGCTTTAGATCAGAAGAGTTTTGAATTTTAGAGTTTTTTAGATGTTGAATCTGCATCAGCTTATCCTTGGGCCATTGTAAGTACTATACCTTAACTCTTATCAAAGAATGAACCATCTTCTTCTCTGAGTAGAGTGGCAAAAGGCAAGAGCTTAGTCTATCCTGGGAGAACCTAAAAGAGGCACGGACTCCCTCTGCTCTCTTTACCACGGTGCCACTTCTGGCCTTTTAGAATGCCTGGCCAGGAAAATGGTAGCAGTTCTGGTGCTTCCCCTCAAAGCAGTGCCGAGAGAGTAGGGGGGGGTGTCTGTTCTTCCTTTAGGTTCTCCTGGGACAGAATAAGGTCTCGCCTTTCACCACTCTACTCAGAGAAGGGAGTGGTTCCTTTTTTGATAAAAGTTAAGGTAGAGTATTAATTCCTATCAAAAAAAGGAACCTTTCCCTTCTCTGAATAGAGTGCTGAAAGGCCTTTTTGAATGTCTGAGTGGGATAATGGCGGAGATAGCAGTGGCCATGGGTGGTTTCCCCCGCCCCCAAAAAGCAGCACTGGCATTTTCCCCTCTCTGTGCAATGACTCTAAACTTATTCATGGATCACATCAAAATTCATAGTTTTGGCCCTCCTTGCCCTTAACTTATAAATGGGCTCAACTTATACACTAGTATATACGGAACTTTAAGGTGCAGAGTCCATGTGTACAGCAGGGTGCCTCAATCTACACAATTCCTCCAGCAAGCAGGAAAAACTTGTTTTAGAAATTGATTTAGATTAGTGTTTCTCAACCTTTTTACTCTTGCAGAACCCTTGAAAAAATATTCATGTTCGAGGGAACCCCTGCATAAAAACTAAAGTATATAATTATTAATATCTTCCTTTGTTATTTATAAACTTAAAGTTCATTATATTTGAAGTCAAAAGGTTTTCATGGACGGCATCCATAGATTTTCCTTGTTTTTTTTCTGGGCTGTGAGGCCGTGTTCTGGAAGAGTTTATTTCTGACATTTCGCCTGCGTCTGTGGTTGGCATCTTCAGAGAAATTCAGAGAAATTCTGGACCAGGCCAACAACTATCATGTCAGAATGCACAGAGAAGCTTTTGAAATCCACAACACCTGGACAACTTCAAAAGAAAAGAAGAAACCCTAAAAGTAAACAAAATCTGGCTGCCAGTTCTGAAAAACACTAAAATCAAAACTCAACACTTGCAAATGAAATCCACCCAGGGACGGGGGGATTTCCAGCAGATAATGGGCCATCAACCTACTGTTAGCCAAACAGACACTAATCCTCCTTGCATATCTCCACCCGGAAATTAGCCATTCAAATACACAAATTTACATATCCTCCCCAACAGGGGTTCACAATATACAAACCCCACTCACACTCCTACCCAACCATTCTCTGAAGATGCCAGCCACAGATGCAGGTGAAATGTCAGAAATAAACTCTTCCAGAACACGACCTCACAGCCCGGAAAAAAAGCAAGGAAAATCCACAATATATTTTTTCTGATAGCTGATGTAACAAAAAATAACTTTATATAATTATGTATTTAAGAAATTTATTTACAGTATAAAAAAAACTGGATTCAAACTACCTGTTTAAGAGGGTTCATGAACAAAACGTCATGGGACAGAATATCGTGGGACAGAACGTCGAGATTATTTTTTTTATTTTCTAAGAAAAATAGTTATTGTTTGAATAATTTAATTGATGCATTTATAGTTTACATTAAAATAACAACAAAATATCATATGCAAATGCCAAAACAGGAAATCTATAATAAAAAATAAATTAAATGAAAAACAAATAAATATCGTGAAACATTATTAAAACCTGAAAACTGTCATATAAAAATGCCATTAAAAGACTTCTATAATAAAAATATATTTAATGAAAAAGAAATATTTTTTATTATGATAGCATTATTAATGTGAAACCTATGCTTGTCTTTTGGTACACAAATGCTTAATTCAGGGTTGAACTTTAGATAAACCCACTGTGATTTCATCTTCAACTGAAAGGAGATGCTTTCTGCCTTTTTTCCTCTTAATACTTGTTAAATAAGAAAAAAGTTGCCCACACATCTTAAGAGGTTGAAAACTGAAGCAATATATTTAGTACTTTCCTATGAATGGTAGGGTACTCTTCTTTCACAGAAACCCAGGGTTAGGTCTGCAAGTCTCATCTTGAATGTTGGATCGGATTGCAGCTCACAAAGTTCCTCCTCTTCTCTTAAAGTCAAGTTCTCAGGATGAGCAGAACATTCAGAGTATGGCTCTCTCACCCAGACATACACTTGTGTTGAAAGGGAAGGAAAATAATGTTCGATTTTGATCAACAATTCTTCCAGGTGGGTTACAATAAGACTTGAAATTTGCTGATCTCCTTCTTTACTTGTACCAATAATTGAAACATCTCAAGATTCCCTTTTACAACATAATTTTTCCAAAGATTCGGTCTTCTTTTGAAACATCTCAAGATTCCCTTTTACAACATGATTTTTCCAAAGATTTGGTCTTCTTTTAAACCCAAGAACCTTGTCAGTTGTAGCAAAAGATTTATGTGTTCTTTGTCTAGGTTTTCACACAGCTTTTTAAACATTCTGGATTGAACTGGTCTTTGTTAAATAAAGTTAACAATTTTTCTAGCATCATTAAAAAAAATCAATTCATCTCCAAGAGATTTTGAAACCAGCACCTCTCTGTGGATAAAACAGTGTGTTGAGACAACCTCAGGATTTTATTGTTTTATATGAGAAACAAAACGTCTCATGGGGCCAACCATGGATGGGGCACCATCAGTACAGATGCCGGCACAATTCTTCTAGGAGAGACCTTCTGTTTCCAGATATGAAGTCAAAATATTGTATATATTGATTCCTTTGCATGTCTCAGGTAATTCTTTGCAACAGAAGATGTTTTCTTGAATTTCACCCTCATTAACAAATCTTACAAAAGCTACAACGTGGCATTTTTGGTCAGATCTGATGATTCATCAACCTGGGTAGAAAAACTGCTATTTTTCAGTTTATCACACAAAACCTCTTCAGCACCATGTGACATGTCATCGATATGTCAACCTGTTGTACTGTTGGAAAGTGGAATATTTTCAATTCCGCATAATGCATCTTGTCCCAGCATTTTACCCACTATTATTTTACATGTTGGCATTATATGGTTCTCACCAACTGTGTGAGTTTTCCTTCTCTGTGCAGTACGTTCTGCTACCAAATAACTTGCTTCCTGAGCCTTTTCATAGATACTGAATTTATTCACAAAAGCTTTACTCTGTCTATTCTGATATTTCAATAGCATTTTAAAATAATCTGCACTTTTATTTTCCATATGATTGTGATTTATTGTGAAGTGTCTTTTCAATTTTGCTGGAACCACTGCTGCATTTGAAAGTTCTTTGCCACAGACGAGGCACAATGGAATAGGACAATGTGGATCACCAGTCCATTTAAAACCCATGGATAAGTAACTTTCACTGTAAAGACGAACCTTTTTTGTGTCCATTTTTACACTAGTGCACGGAAATTTGGTAGGAGATTGAAATTCTTCATCACTAGCCTCTTCAGAATTGTCTGGATGTTTTTTCTTCAAAAATTGCCACATGTGCAGGGTCAGAAATTTATATAAAATTAAAAAATTCAAATGATGATATATAATTTGATTATAAAATAAACTAGAAGGGTCTAAATGAGGGATTACATTTACTAAATAACACAGGTGTATATGTACCTGCACGCCAGGAAACATAGACAGGATTGATGAAGACTGACTACACTTCTCTGACATTCTTTCCTGCACTGACTCGTAACACAAGCTTCACTCTTGCAGTCTTGCTGTCTTGACAACAGCACTCACCAACACACAATATGTGAACTAAAACTTGACACGCAACTGCTAAAACAGTGGTCTTACCAATGCTAGCTCTATTTAAAATAGCAGACCTTGAATTGCACCAGGCAGATGTGCATATGGGGTGTTTCATAGCTGTAAAAACACTGCAAAAAATCCAGTACCACTGCCAGAGTTTAGTTATTTGACTAGGGGGTTCTGCAGTTCCATGGTGCCCATGAACTGGTGACCACCACTGCTGTTCATTACTATTTCTGGCGGAACCACTAGTAACGTCTCATAGAACCCTAGGGTTCTGGGGAACCCCGGTTGAGAAATACTGATTTAGATCATTCTCTAGAACTTGAGCAAGAATTGACCTGAAAGGGGCAATTAATTTATTCTACTTTGACTTATTGAATTCAGCTCCCAAGTAAGCTTTACCCTGATAGACTTTCCAAATATGCCTTTAGTCAGCCAGCAGCTTAAACTATGAATTTTAAATTGGTATTTTAAGTTTATAGGTGATTTTAATTTGTAGTGGTTGTTTTAATCCTATGTGTTTATGTGATTTTATTTATATATTGTAATTTAATTTATGTTGTACCCCATCTTGAACCTTGGGGAGAGGCAGGCAAGCAAGCAAGCAATAAATAAATAATATCTTTGACACTTGCGTCTTAGTAATATTTATATCTGATACACAATAATTGAGGAGTCAGTGATCTAAATATTCTTCCTCTGTGATTAATCCCTCTTAGTGCCAGTACTTTTGTTTTCTGAAACTGGGAGACCTCCAAGTCTTTCAGTGTGGCTTTCGGGGTCTCCACCATCGTAGGTGATCTCCTATAAAATGTCACACACATCCCTTATAACATATTTCTCACCTCTTTTTAAATAGATTAATTTAATTTGAATAGTACATGGGATGGTAAATATAGGGCAAATTGGGAATGGTATGAATGCTGGCAGGTCAGCCCGTATCTGCTGGATCTGCAGAATATCTACCAAGGAAGGATTTTGCATGCCATGGGAATGTATTCCAGGATTTTGTAACCAGCTCCAGTTACATTAGGAACCAAGGTATCATACTGTCATTTCAAACTGCAATAAAATATAGTTTCAGGTTCAAGACAGCGCCGCTCTGGCAGTTGGGATGTAAGAGCTTGTGGCAAGGTGTGTATGTGTGGAAATCTGGATTTCTTTTTCCAAGCTATAAATTTTCAGTTCTAAGGTGAGGAATTTGGGGATAAGGGAGATGCCTTGAAATAAGAGCAACAGTTTAGGCACTAAACATATTTTCATTGTTGCAGTTTTCTCCAAAGAGTCTAGGACATTTCAGAGCTCCCAGTTCAACATGTCCAGTTCAGCGTGGCTGTTTCAGCATGGGGTAATTATGCTCACATATCAATTGATGATTTTGTGAAGAAAATGCAATCAAAACAATTTCTGTTTGTTTGGAATTACCTTGCAAAACCATTTGGGTAAGGGTTAGGGTTAAGGTTTGGATTAGCTTACTTTACCTTAAACCTAATCCTTACCCAAATAGTTTTGCAAGACAATCCCAACCAAACAGAAATGGTTTTGATTGCATTTTCTTGACAAAATTATGAGCAGAACCACCCTGTGCTGAAACAGCCATGCTGAAACAGCCACACTGTATTCTCCCATTCCATCTCCAAAATAGATTCGATCTTACCTATAACTTTAATTTATAATTTACCCAGTGCAAAATAAGCTCTTAATTTCTGTTTAGAACTCAGCTGAAGTCCTTACAAATAATTACACATTCTGCAAACTCAATATGCTTTCTGTGAATTGCTCTCAGGTATAATTTGGGGTACAAGTGTTAAAGCCCTGTTCCCAGTCTACCCTTTAACAAAAATATATCTACTTGATTGGACCCGTAGTATGTCTTCTGAATTAAAGGGACTGGTTTTAGCTAAGATAACTACCAACCACCACCACCACCCAATTTGGACAATCCCTAGTACAGAATCAGTGCCCTTACAATACAGGGGAAAGCATCTTTTTTAACTTACTGCATCCTATGTCTGTCTTGCAAGTTGGAGGCTTAATAATGTTTAGACTTCTGTGTCTTTTGACATCTGTGTCCAGGTAATTAACATTTAGGTGTGTGTGTGTGTGTGTGTGTGTGTGTGTGCGCGAGCAATTTTTTGGTATATTTTTGAAAGAAAATGTAAAATTAGTTCAACCTGCCGACTGAATAAATCATGGTAACCTCCAACTTTTGTATTTATCTCAGTATTTGGAGACCTCCAAATGCTGTGTCTTAAAAGCCAAACATCTTTAAGAAACTGAAAAATTAGTAGGTGAAACTCTAAAAATCCCAATATGAGATGGTGCACAGCTTCTCAGGACTTGCAACCTGCTGGGGAACTAAAGTGTCTATGGTTAATTTCCCCTAAATACAGTAGTAAATCCAGCCTGCCCTGGGGTCAAAAAGCATAAGGGAATGGATGCAAAGCCTACCACAATAGATCCATTGGAGAAGCCTTGTGAAGTGGTTGCTGAGGTATTCACTAGCATAGAACGACTATCAAAAAGTGCCGCCACATATTCCTACTCTTCTAGGTTTTTCCCCTCCATAACTGACAAAAACTCAAGTGATAGACAAAACATGGTGAATTGATCTCTTCTTATTTACAGGTACTGACTGTGAGATCCAAGAGGTGGCACTAACTTCAACAGCAAAGCAGCCGCATTCTGACTCTCCGAACACAAGTAGGTCAGGAACTTTGAAGATAGTGGTAGCTTGAGCAGGAATAGTTGCTATAAATGGTTTGGGGTCTGTGTGTGTGCATTGTGTATTACATTTAATCTGAAAGGGAGATCCTGTTCATACTAGATCCTTCCATTAATTTCTCATTTAATGAGAAATTGACAGAAGTAGGCATCCAGTACTGACCATTTTATCCCTTAGTCAGGGTGAAACTGGAGAAGTAGTTTCCAGTCAAAAAGGCAATATTAAAATGGCTTATTGGCTGGGCTGGGCTGAGCTGCTGTCTTGTGCAGCCTCCTTGTCAGTTTGCAAACCATGTTTCCATCCTCCCATGATTCACCCATGGTTGATGTTTGTGAGGAGCTAGTTTCACGGACAGACTTGCTCTGAGCAGTGGAAGATTTTCCAGTGCTATATTTCTCTGTGGAAGCTCTTCCATGTGTTTATCCATAGTTATCTGGGCTGTTATACTTTACTCAGTCACATAGACCTGCATCCACAGATTCACTTATCCACGTCCAAAAAAATATGGTCTCTCTAGACATCTTCTAGACCCTCTGTGGTACAATTGGGACTGAAGTCTTCATTTTAATAGTGTTTGCTATTATCCACGGTTTTCGGTATCCATGGTAAGTCCGAGAACATATCCACCATGGATATGGGGTTTGTACTGTATATGACCTAAATATATCAAGTTCTAGTTCATCTTCTAGAGAGACAAACTTTAATGAACCCTTGTGTGCAGAGGAGTAGGCTGACATAACACACTGCTAAGCTTTTTTCAATTTTGCAAATCCTTACTTCTTGATCAATCACAAGTGCAAGTAGTCAAGACAAAATGTGATAAGTTGCCTGTACCCATAGAGGTCGAGACATAAATAAAATGTTCAACTAATTGTACTTAATCAGTTTTTCTCACTTGGAATTGAACTGATAAGTAGTGCAAAGACTGAGTGAAGCTGAAAGTACTATAGTTATACATCAGCAAACAAAAGTTAAACTATTGATATAAGATATATCAGGTACAGTTCTCTTTAGGTATGTGACTTTTAAAAAGCAGTGTTCTTTCAGGAGTAGTAATTTGTTGTTAAATACTGTATAAGTGAAGTACAGTGTATGCTGCTTTGTTTGCATTCTTACAAATATTCCAATAAAATAATTTCCACATAGAGATGTGCATGTGAATGTCTATAGTATTCATATATAATATAATATTTAAACCAAATGTGATACATCAGATAACATTGTTTAGGGCACTGGAAATTTTTCCAGTTTTACTTTTTCTGAAAAATGCACATCACTGCCTCGGAGCAGAGAGGACCTAATTCAGTGGAACTTACCTGCATAGGATTGTGCTTTATGGGAGTTTCTTGCTTCCCTTCCATATACTAGATTGTGTGGGAGAAGAAATTTATAGGAATGTTGCAAGCTAATAGAGTTGGACCCATTTTCTAAACTGCCCCCCAAACAAAACTTTTAAAAATCTTGCCTGACGTGGTGGACCATCTCACTCAGACTCATCTCATCTGCTCTGCTGCACCTCACACAACTGCCTCTACACATATACACCATTCTAGGGCCCAAGATTTCAGAAGTTGTATGGTATAATTCAGGCAACAAGTCCTGCCATCAAGACTTCTCCAAGTATGTGTCTACTATGGAACAACTGAGTCCAAGCAGGCGGGGGGCTCATTTTACAACCACACACCTGTTACCACATCTCTACTACATTGGCCCTACCTTTAGGCCAGGAAAAGTGCTCAGAGCTTGTGGGGAGGTGGCCTGGGGCTTGGTCCCCCCACAGAACCTGGTTGCCTCTCCTTCCATCTTTCTTTATCGTATTTTCTCTGTTAATTAATTAGTATATTCCGCCTTTCTTCCAGTACAGGATCCAAGGCAGGGTACCCTAAGCACTAAACAAAAGCTATCTGAAACACATTAAAACATAATAGAAGGGATAAAAGCATAGTGTCCTTCATTAAAAGATCTTAAATAAAAAGGCCAAGAGGAGAAGCAGGAAGGGTCAGAAAGCCTATGTTGTGGCATTGCTGGAAGCAAAGAAATTATACTTCTCTGCCACTGTTACATCTGCACAACATCATTCAGTGGAGCTACACTATGAGACTCATGAATATTGTGTATCTAGAATAAGACTTGTGAATGGTATGTGAATGGAAAGTGTAACCTTTCAGTTTGGGGATGTTTAGAATGCCAAACATCTGCAGTGGAAGTCAAAATATAGACCTAGAGGGTTTAGGTGAAATCTTTCTAGGTTTTTGTTGAAACACTTCTGTTTTTAAATCCTCTGCCCCCTGATATCATCATCAGCGAAAGATTCAAGCTATACAGGGATCTTATTAAGAAAATGTACCGTACTCAAATGAGGTTATCTTAATAGGAGGCACAATAAACTCTAGTAATCCATTTTTTTCCTCCCAAGTAATGCATTCCACTTTCAAAAACCACCCAGATCTAAACACTGGACTTTCATAAAATCCAGCAGGTCTAACATTACAAAGTGGGAAAATCAAAACCCACACATAACTTTGAAGCTGGTCTCCATAAGGGGAATATTGGAGATGTCAAGTCAGAAACTTTATCATCCCTTCCACAGACAGCCAAGTTTACTGGTCTAGGTGTGTGTAAGGTTGTGAACTTTACATGGATGCCTCAGAACAGAGATGAAGGGTACATCTACACTGTAGAAATGATGCTGTTTGATACCACTTTAAGTGCTGCAGCGTCATCGTATGGAACCTGGGATTTGCCATTTTACAAGAGCTTTCTCTTTCTCTGCCAAAGAGTGTTGGTGCCTTACAAAACTACAAATCCCACAGTTCTGTAGAATGGAGCCATGGCAGTTAATGTGGTGTCAAACTTTATTTCTACAGTGTAGATGTACCTGAAGTCTTTGTCTTGACTTGATTACAACAGCCAAACATCTCTCAGCAAATCCATAATGTAGAAGAGGGTTGCATAGAGAGACCAACTGACAGTTTAGTAAGCATGACGTCCTGATCTTTAGTCACATTTTTTTTGTTTTGTTTTTGGATAGGAACTGTCATCCGCCATGCCTCCAGGTTCAGAAACCCAGTTTTGGAAGTCCCAAGTGAAAGTGTTAACTTGTGTGCTTTTAAAAATGGTATGTTAAAAACTTCAATGTTTTTTGTTTTGTTTGGGACAGATTTGTTGCTTTTCTTTTGGCAACCCCCCCCCCCGCAATAGTTTGATGGGAAACCCCATTGTAATGTAGTCCCACCTCACAGTCTGTCAGTGGAAGGATGCATCTCCCTATACCTCTTCAGAATTTCAGAAAAATCATCCTCAAAGACTTGCACTTTGATACCTCTAAATACAGTGCTAGGAAGTTTATTGACACCCCTCCCTCCCTCCCCCCAAATTGAACTGTTCTATATCTAGCAAAGTGTACTACAGAGTCCCACACTTGGTTAGAGGACTGCAAGTGGAAACCAAATACACTGTGGCTGACCTCAATATCAGCTGCCAGTTTGGGATCTTGGTATATTTCAGCAATTCAGGAAAATCGGGAGCAATTAGTTCCAGCACCTTTCTGTCAACCAGACTTAGCAGCTCAGTCCAGTCCCATGTACTTCAGCTAGTAACTGATGCAGCATTGCTATAATCCTATTTGTTTGTTGATTAAATTAGGTTACCCCTTTAGTTCCTTCGGCTGAGCTGGGTGCTGTATCTGATAGTTCTCCCACTTCACCAGCAGCTCAGTCATCCTGTGACAGTTTCATTGATGAAGGACCAGATAAGTCAAGATTGAACATAATTCATGTTTCATACCTCCAAGCACTCCAATCCATTTAGAAAGCAATTAAGGTTGTAAAAGGTAATGTTAAAATGCTTGTCACAGAATTTGGTAGGAACTAGTGTGGCATAGTGGTTTGAGTGTTGGACTATGACTCTGGAGACCAAGGTTTCAATCCCCACTTGGCCATGGAAACCCACTAGGTGATCTTTGGCAAGTCATACCTTTTCAGCCTCAGAGGAGGGCAATGGCAAGACCTCTCTGAACAAATCTTGCCTTGAGAACCCTGTGAAAGGTTTGCCTTAGGGTTGCCATGAGAAACAACTTGAAGGCACACAACAACAAGGAATTTAGTGGACAGAGCAATCAGATTAAATTTCTGTTCTTGGCTACCTCTCCAATATCTGTTTTTCCCCTTGTTTAAAATGTAATTAAGTGAATTGATGATGTGGAAGGAATGTATCTGCACACTTTTTGTACAATGCACTAGTAAAGTCATTGGTCTCTGTCACACAGATTTCCTCTTTGCATCTTTCTGTCCTTTAGGTGAGGTGATCGCCATGTCTGACAGCTCCCCCACTTCACCAGCAGCTCAGTCATCCTGTGACAGTTTTGGTGATGAAGGACCTGGTGAGTTGAGGTCTAAACATTGTCTCATACTCCAAAGAAGTCCTCCACTTCAAAATGGTTGGGTTGTAAAAAGTTAAGTTTAACAGTTAACATGGCTGTCAGTTGATCTGTCAGGAAACTAAAGCAGCCCTTCTTCCCTGAAAGGTTCAAGCCTGAAGCCTCCTTGAGTCCCAGTTTTGGGAGAAAAGTGGTATAAATAAATACAATATAATAACAATAACAGTTATTGACAGTGCCTAGCATGTCCCCCCTCCAGCATCTGTGACTTTATCACCTTAAAGTATTATAAAATATTGTTTTAAGAGGTGGAATTGATGTGTCTGCAAGCGTCTTGTATAATACACTGGTGTAATCACTGATCTCAGGTGGTTTGGGTAGTCTATTTACTTCCCTTATCTCCTCTCAGCATGGAGTATTTACATGTACTTAATGTTCCCCACTTTTATTTGCAAAGAATGAAGGATGCTTGGCAGGTCTGCAGACCCATATGGTTCAAATTTATATACCGTATGTAGTTGTGCATAAGTCAACCTCATGTATAAGTCGAGGACAGGTTTGGGGCCAAAATTATGGATTTTGATATTTATTTTTATTTATTTATTTATTTTATTTAGTTATTTATACCCTGCTCTTCAGCCACAAGGCTATCAGAGCGGCTTACAAATTGTTTTAAGCAATAGCTATTTACACATCTACACTGCATTAAACAGTTTCCAATGTGTGTTAGCTAATGACCTGTGGATAAGTCAGTGGTAAAACTTTGGGGCTCAGCACAGGGCTTCTAGCATCCGTTCCATGGAGAGACTAAAGCACTGCGTCGTGGGGCCAGCCATCTCTGGCTGCTGCTGCTGCTGCTGCTGCTGCCATTTTCCTGCCCAGGCATTCAAAAAGACCTTTCACTACTCTACCACTCTAAAAAAAGCACCACCCCCTCCACTCTGTGGGGGCCTTTTGCAACACCTGGGTGGGAAAATGGGAGCTCTTTGGCACTTCCTCACCACATCAGAAAAGCAACATCTCTCCACTGCCTTGGGAAGCCCCAAAAGAGCAACTGGAGAGAGAGTAGTGGGAGCCGTTCCTTTTTCAGGCTCTTCCGGCATGGACTACACTCTCAGACCCATGGAGCTTAGTCTATGCGTAAAAGAAGCACCCAGCCCCTTTGCTCTCCGCCATGGTGGAGAAGCCCAGAAAGAGTGCCAGAGAGTACAGGAGGCTTCTTTTGGATTCTCCCAACCCCAGTGGGCAAGAACCAAGGAGCTACTGCCGTGGTGGGAAGAATGGAAGGGATCAGGGCTTCTTTTCAGTTCTCCCGACTCGTAACCTCCCTGGTTTTGGAGCTTAGTCCATGCCAATAGAGCCTGAAACAAGCACTCATCCCCTCTGCTCTAACTCCCATGCCAGGGAAGCCCTAAAAGAGCCATTGAAGAGAGAGAAGTTCCGGGGTATTGCTTCCTTCAGACTCTCCCAGCACATTAACTCTCCGACTCTTGGAGTTTAGTCCATGCCAACAGAGCCTGGAAGCAGCACCAACTCCTCTGATCTGTCTGCTGTGGTGGGGAAGCCCTAAAAAAGCCACTGCTGCCACTATTTTTTTGAGCAGGTATTACAAAGGACCAGGAGTGGTGGTGTGGCAGACAGAGTTACCACATTCACTCGTGTATAAATCAACCCAGGATTTTTGGATCAATTTTTTGACAGTTTTCCCCCCAATTTTTACACAAGTAGATATGGTAAATCTGAGTAAAAATCCTGAACTGAGAAAGTGGGATATAAATTAAATCAAATAAAAAAAATATTGAATGGTTGATTTCGGAGTAGAAAGTCAGTATGGGACTGGAATCAGTTTTGATGGTTCCAGTTGCGCTCCCGTTCAACATTTTAAAAAGTTGTTTAACTAGTAAATGGGAGCTCTTATTTCCAAATTTCTAGAAGTAAAACGAACAGGTTGTACTTTAACTAATTCAGCAGCCTGTGGTTCTGCTCTTAATTCAGATAATGGCCTAAAATTCTTCTTGCATCCTGTTGATTTGTGCTTTTATAAAGATAGTTCTTAATTTAACAGAGACTTTTGTCTCTCTTCTCCTCCTTCATTCTTTTAGTTGATCATCCCTTCTGGATGTGTACCTCTCTCACTACTGCAGGGCCACAAAGGCATGCCCAGCTCTCCCTCAGATTTTTTGGCCAAACTTCTCACATTTTTCAGCCCCTGCAAATTTCAAAGGATTTACAAACATTAAAATATACTGTTTCAGGGGATCCCACAACTCAAAACAACAAGAACCTCCATCCATAGGGTAAAAGGCATCCGGGAGTGATACAAATCATTTCTGGTTGCCAAAATGGTGGCTGTGACAGAATGGCTGCAGCCCTCTGGGTTTTGGAGCATGCCAACCTCTGCGCTACTGCCTTTACAGTGTCCTGAAAGGTAGCATTACTGGGATGAGATTTGTGTTTATATAATAAATGTTTGACACATGTAATTTGGTAATAAATGATTCCCTGGTTAAAAAACTTCTGTTTATACTGCTTCATACTTTTGCGAAGAAAAGCCAGAGAGAGAGAGTACAGTACTTAGCTCCCAAGTCATTATTGAATGAGCACAATCAGAAATCGCTCTTTTTCCCAGCGGAAACCTCTGAAGTCTGATGACCTAGTTGTGGGAAAACTGGACTGTGAATAATTCTTAAATAGGATAAGAACCAATCCAAATAAAAGGAACCATCCCCATTATGCTAATGTTTAGTATGCTAAGCATCAACAAGATTGAGGTTCTAGGCTCTTAATACAGCAGAGGGGGTAGGCACTATAGCAGATCTGTCTAGATTCCTGTCCAGGACTGAATTTGTATCCCCGCTACCCCAGTCATTACTGCATCCTCTGCAATCAGGATTGCTTACCGCTTTCTCTATACAGTTGTCCCTCCACATTCGCGGGGGTTAGGGTCGCAAGACCCCCATAAATATGAAAAAACCGTGAATAACGACCACCTTCCTGCAACCCCCTGCCGCTTCTCCCACCCCCGCCCAGCCTCCCAAAGTGGCGAGGGGGCCTCGGAAGGCCCCCTCACCGCCTCTCCCACCCCCCGGCCTGCTTCTCTCCCACCCCTGAAGTGGTCACGGGGCTTCTGCAGCTCTGGTTTAGAGCATATGGACCAAATGCTAGGATTGTTTCTAGTCCTTCCCTTCAATCTAACTGATTGGTCTTGTATCTAAGGGGTTGGTTGTGGAGAAGATTTCTCCAACCCCAGTAATGTGGAAGATTTCGCAGGGCAGAAAAACTTCCAGCATGAGAAGGTGTGTGTGTGTGGGGGAAACATCTTTGACCTTTTATACAGCTGTGAGTGTCTGCAAGGTGACTTATGGTTCTAGAAGCTTAATTGTCTTTAGAAATTGGTGCCTTTTTACATCTGTGCCCCAGCCACTTACGTTCCATGCTTGTGGGGAGGGGGGGGGGACTGAGCTATCCAGAATGGGAAGTCGAAGGCTTTCACAGCCAGCATCCATAGATTTCCCTTGTTTTTTTTCCAGGCTGTGAAGCCGTGTTCTGGAATAGTTTCTTTCTGACGTTTCGCCTGCATCTGTGGATGGCGTCCTCAGAGAATGATTGTGTAGGGATGTGTGTGGAGTTTATATGCTGTGAACCCCTGTTGTAGAGTATATGTAAATTTGTGTAATTGAATGGTTAGTTTCTGGGTATAGAAATGCAAGGCTCGTTAGTGTCTGTTTGGCTAATGGTTGGTTGATGGGCCATTATCTGCTGGGAATCCCCGTGCCCCTGGGTGGAATTCTTTTGTAAGTGTTGAGTTTTTATTCTATTGTATTTCAAAACAGGGAGCCAGATTTTGTTTACTTTTAAGGTTTCTTCTTTCCTGTTGAAGTTGTGCAGGTGTTTGTGGATTTCAATAGCCTCTCTGTGCATTCTGACATGATAGTTGTTGGCCTGGTCTAGAATTTCTTTGTTTTCAAATAACATTTTGTGTCCAGGTTGGTTTATAACATTTCTACTACTGCTGATTTTTCTGGCCAGCCCAGTTTGCAATGTCTCTCATGTTCTTTGATTCGTGTTTGCACATTGTGTTTAGTGGTCCCTATGTAAACTTGTGCACAGCTGCATGGTATGCAGTAAACTCCTGCAGCTGTGAGAGGGTCTCTTTTGTCTTTCGCTGAGCGTAGCATTTCTTGGACTATCTTAGTTGGTCTGTAGATTGTTTGGAGGTTGTGTTCCCTCATCAGTTTCCCTATTCTGTCTGTGACTCCTTTGATGTATGGTAAAAATACCTTCCCTTTGGGTGGCTGTTTTTCTTCTTCATTCCTGTTTTTTTTTTTTTTTCTGGCTCTGGCTGCTCTTGTGATGTCTGATCTGGAGTAACCATTAGCCTGTAGGGCCCAGTTTAGGTGTCTCAGTTCGTCCTCCAGGTAGTGGGATTCGCAGATCCTTTTTGCACAGTCTACCAATGTTTTTATTGTGCTTCTTTTTTGTCCTGGTTGATGATTGGAGTTCTTGTGTAGGTAGCTGTCCATGTGTGGGGGTTTTCTGTATATCTTGTGGCCTAACCGTTGGTTTGGTTTGCAGATGACTAGGACATCTGAGAATGGCAGTGTTCCTTCCTTCTCTTTTTCCATTGTGAATTGGATATTTGGGTGGATGCAGTTCAGGTGGTTCAGGAATGAGACCAAATCTTCTTCTCCGTGGTTCTAAATGGTGAAAGTGTCATCCACATATTGGAACTATGTTGTGGGCTTTTTTGGTGCTGTTTCCAGGGCTTGCTTTTCAAAATGTTCCATGTAAAAGTTTGCTGTCACTGGGCTCAGGGGGCTGCCCATAGCTATCCCATCTGTCTGTTCATAGAATTCGTTGTCCCACTGAAAGTAGCTTGTGGTGAGGCAATGTTTGAACAAGGCTGTGATGTCCTCAGGAAATAGTTGTTGGATGAGTGCCATGGTGTCCATTATGGGGACTTTGGTGACCAAGGAGACAACATCAAAGCTAATCAGTCTGTCTCCAGGTTTCAGTTCGATGTTGTTGATTTTTTCTATGAAGTGAGCTGAGTCTTTGATGTAGTGAGGGGTTTGTCCTATGTGGGTTTGTAATTGTGTGGCCAAAAACTTGGCCAAGTCATACGTGGGGAATCTAATGGTGCTGACTATGGGTCGGAGTGGAATGGAATCCTTGTGGATCTTGGGAAGTCCATATAGTCTTGGTGGGAGAGCCTCTGATCTGCATAGATTCTGGTGTATGATTGGCTGAATTGATGAGTTCTTGATCAAGACATTTGTTCTTCTGGTGTTTTGTTGGTCGGGTCTTGCTTGAGTTTTCTGTATGTTGCAGAATTCCACTCAGGGACAGGGGGATTCCCAGCAGATAATGGCCCATCAACCAACCATTAGCCAAACAGACACTAATGAGCCTTGCATTTCTATACCCAGAAACTAACCCTTCAGTTACACAAATTTACATATACTCCCCAATAGGGGTTCACAGCATATAAAGTCCACATACACTCCTACCCAACCATTCTCTGAAGATGCCATCCACAGATGCAGGCAAAACATCATAGAATCATAGAATCATAGAGTTGGAAGAGACCACAAGGGCCATCTAGTCCAACCCCCTTATACCATGCAGGAATACCCAATCAAATCTCCTCCAATAGATGGCCAATCAGCCCGTGTTTAAAAACCTGCACAGAAGGAGAGTCCACCATACTCCCAGGCAGCACATTCCACTGTCAAACAGCTCTTACTGTCAGGAAGTTCTTCCTGATGTTTAGGTGGAATCTCTTTTCCTGTAGCTTGAGTCCATTGCCCCATGTCCTAGTCTCTGGAGCAACAGAAAACAAGCTTGCTCCATCCTTAGTATGACATCCCTTCAAACATTTAAACATGGCAGCCATGTCCCCTCTTCGCCTTCTCTTCTCCTGGATAAACAGACCCAGCTCCCTCAGCCGCTCCTCATAGGGCATAATGGCTTCCAGACCTCCCACCATTTTGGTCCCCCTCCTCTGGACACATTCCAGCCCCCAGGTGACACCACTTAAGTATCAAGGCTCAGTTGTGTCAACCACAGGGGAAGAACCAGCAAGGGTGAGGATTTATGCCATGCACAGCTCTCTATGCAGAGCACAGGAGGGGTGTTGATCAACATCCATTACCAACAGAGGGACAACCTGAGCAACAGGCATGAACACTGGCTATGTGGAAACTCACAGAGCCCCAGGACCAGAAAAAAGAGTCTTTTGTTCCCCTTGGAAGGCGGCCCAAGGTGTGTTGGAGGAGAGTTGGGGATCCTACCCAGATACAATGCAAAGGATTTTATAGGGAACCCTCACCTCTGCAACAGTCATCTAGCCCAACAGAGATTACATCTGGCAAGCCAGGCTGGGGAAAGAACTCTTGGCATCCTTTCTCTAGTTTCTGAATTGCACTTTGTGTAACTATGGATATTATCTTTGTTTCCCAGGGCTGGGATCAGTTGCAAGGAGAAGAGGGGGACATTTGTTTGCTGGAGAAAATAAATCAAACCCAGTTGCCTACATTAAATGCCCCACCTCCCTTCCACATGCACATACAAAAAGGTCAGAAGAATTGCAAAGCAAGAGATTTACTCTGCATACTGGGATTTTCTGTGCATCTTCATCAAGATACATTAGAATGCATGTCTGTTTGAGCATGGGGGTGGAGGGCAGGCCATGAAAGAGGGTGATGGTAGGGCACAATCCTATGCAACCAGCGCAGCAGGCTTCATGGAGCAACGGCACATGAGTAGGACGTTGGGCTCTGGGTTACATTTGAAGAGCCAATGAAAGACAGTGCCCTCTGCTGACTGTCCATGACAGAAGCACCAGCTGCCAGGCAACACCTGCCTCAGAGTTTGCAACACATCAGAAATACACACACTGTACACAAAGCCCAACACCTCTCCCATTTGGCATTATTAACATAACAGCAGATTAAGAGCTGTCACATTAAAAAGTGCAAGATGAAGTGGGTTCGCCTACCAGGTGGGCAGCCACACTGCGAATACATTCTCAAGTCAAGGAGATTCAGAAATGCAAAGTGAGAAAGAAACAGGAGCAGTGGAAAAGGCATCCGCTCCACTCTGCATGCATCTCCTCAAATACAAAGGCATGGAGACACAGTGCACAGATTAGACTGGCCAGGAGAACAGAACTTGTGCTTGTCCAGGGTAGTTGCTTTTCCCCAGAAAGTCTGGCCCATTCTTGTAAGTTTGCTTGGAGAAGGAAGCAACAGACACTTTGACCAAGCAGCCCTTTCCTGGGGGAGGGGATCAGAAAGAAACTATTCCAGAACACGGCCTCACAGCCTAGAAAAACCCCAAGGGAAATCTATCCAGAATGGATTTTTTAAAGTATACCTTTGAAAGGGGTTTTTAATTGCTTTTTTTTTTTGTCTAACCTACCAATTGTATAAACCAAAATCCCTTCCAGTTTTTACGCTCATTGCTCTATATGGAGACTACAAAATGGTGTGTCTTAAGAACCAAAGAGATTTTAATAGCGAGAATAGTCAGGAATCACAACATTAGACTCTCAGTTATGAGGTGGGGATCCTAGGATCTTACTCCCATGCACAGAATTGCAACCACGGGGGAATTGCAGCGGTTAAACTTTCTCCTAAAGAGCTGTTTCCCTCCCTTCTTTACCCTGGTTCACAAATTTAAACTGTGGCTAAAGACAATGAAGCAGAGGTAACTGAATAGCTTTCTTAAGTGGTTGCTGAAGTAATAACTGGCACAGAAGATAATTTGAAAATAGAATCAGCCACTGATTTCTTTCGTGTAATGGATATTCTTACTTCCCTCTGTGTTCTTCCATAATTAACGTAGCAAGATACAGATAAAAAGCAAAAGAAACACAATCTCATCTTTTTTGCAGATAGCAGCAACTGCCTTGAATCAGGGACTCGAGGGCTGGAGCCAACCTCCTCAACCACGGAGGAGTCAAATTCTAACTCCTTGGAAACAGGTAAGTTAGGAGCTTTGCAGATCACAATTGCTTTAGTTGGAGTGATTGCTGTGAATGGGGATTTTTGCGGTGCATTGCAGTTAGTTAGAAAGGGGGGTCCCTGTCAGTATAGATTCCTTTTCCTTTGACTTCTCTGTAAATCGGAAATCTGTAAACGTGTACCATATTTGCGACCCAAACAGCCTCATGGCTGTTTTTGTGGCCTCAGGACCCCTGGGGTAATTTTTTGTGGTTGCCTTTCCTGCCTATGGAATGCCCCCAGGTGGCCCTTTAAGGGGTGTGGAGGGCACTTCCACCACTTTTGGAGGCCCATGAACCTCCCAGAAGTCAAAAACAAATTTTGTAAAAAAATAAAAATAAAAAAATGGTTTTGTCTGAAATGTCCTCTAGGGGGTGTGGAGTGCATTTCTATCACCAGTTGCATCTGCTTCCCCCCACCCCGCACCAAGAGAGGCCTTTTTTAAAGCAGGAAGTAGTTTCTACTTACTTCCTGTTAAGAAACAGCCTTCCCTGGGCCTAAAATGACCCAGGAAGTCCCCGAAACGTGGTGAAAATGCTCCCAAAGCCTCTAGATGACATTTGGGGGCAAGATGATTTTTGATTTTTTTAAATAATTATTTTTTTTTGCAGGTGTGGTGGAGGGGTGCGCCCCCCAAGGCCTCAGGGAGTAGGGCTAATGCAGCCCCCTAGCCTTCCACAGTTGCTCACTACTTCTCTAAATGTTTCCCTCCTGTATTGCAGCATTTTCAAGACAAAAATCCTGAAACACCCCTACCTTACTGCCCATATAATTAATCTCCAGCAGACCTTTTAGAGCTTGTCAGACTTGCGCGTTTCCCTGGGGTATTTCATGAAGCAAAGAACACTATCCACTGCTTCTGCTACTTTTGGTGGATGGAGACTAAGGCTCTGTGAGCAATTTCAGTGTCTTCACTGGAAATGCAGAAAACTGGACGGAGGTCATTTAGCCATCAGACCTAAGAAGCACCATGTTGGATCAGACCAAAGTCCTTTCTAGCACCACATTCTGTGGTCAGTCAGTCACCCAGGGGAGCCCATCAACAGGAGGTGAGAGCAATTGCACTCTCTTTCTGATGCTCCCAGCAACAGAACTACATTGCCTTTGATACTGGAAGTGACATGCAACCATTATATCTCCCCTGCCCCCTTCAGGGACCCTTTGCCCTCCAGCACAGGCTAGACAATCTACCCCTATTTTCAGGATTTTCTCATTTAACTAAGAAGATTATCTGAAAAGCCCTGCAAATCTTGTATCTTCCGATCCTGCTTTATGGTTAAATCCACTACGATACTTAGCTGTTAGGTTTGCAAGAATGAAGAGAGCTTTCTATTCCATTCCTTTATTTATACCCTGCCTTTTCTCAAGGGGCTACAGCTAATGTCAATTATTTTTAAAATTTGGAATGGGATTTTTGAAAGTGAATTCCTTTTGATTCCTCTTTTGACACAAGGGTGTGTTTCTTCCCCCTTTGCTACATTTGGAATTGTTTGGTACCATATGGAATACCTTCAGCTCTTCTCCAGTCGTGGCTAAACCTTGTGATCATTCAAAAAGAAGAGAGTGTTTAAATCACAGCTCAGAGAGGCTTGCTGAACTTTTCATATCCTTAGGAGAAATTTGAAAAATGATTTGCAACTCAAAATGGATATTTTAAAACACCGTGAGCCCACATATTATGTGAGCTTGTATTACGTGGGTTCAGTTATGCATGAATATCCCCTCATGCTACTTGCTACTACCTCATGCTATCTTATGCTGCTCACGTTATCTTGTGTTGCTCATACTATCTCATGCTATTTGTGCTGCTTTCACTACCTCCTGCTGGTGAAGGTGTCATGAAAGAAGGGTGAGAAGCCAGCTGTGCTCCTCTCTACTGAAGAACAAGTGAGAGTCCTTCCTTGGCTGAAAAAAGGGTGGGAAGCTGGCTGTGCTTCTCTCTGCTGAAGTACGTTTTCTCGGCTGAGAGAGGTATAAGGAGAAAAGGGTTTGTTGTTTGTGAAGGGTGTTGGAATGGATCCCTTGGGTAATATGGGGGCCTTCTGTATTACAAAGAGCAATTGGAGAGAGGAGCTTTCATTTCATAAGCTTGCAAACCATCTTCCTTGGTCATTTTAAAAACTTAACTTCTGTCCTACTTGACCTACAAGGAGAACACAAGAGCACAAATGCAGTTCTGTGTAGCTGCACAACAACTGTGTTGAGTAGAAGAGGTGAAGAAAGCCTGTCTTTCAACTATCTAGTAAGCTTCATAAAATGAGAAAATTTTAAGAGCTGTTCTTAGTAGCTTTAAATCATACCACTGTTTAACTTTGCTGCTTGTTTTACTTATGGTTTCTATCAGGATGACAGTTGAGACTCTCCAAATGTTGTTGGACTGAAAACTCCCAGCATATATATATATATATATATATATATATATATATATTGCCATTTGACATGCTGAATACATTGTTGGGACTTGCAGTCCAACATTTGGATGGCTATGTGATTCCCTGGTGTACATGATGTTGTCTCTTTACTTTTATGTATAGTTATACTGCGTGCTGTTGCTACTTATTATTTATGTTAACGTTTGTTATTTCATTATTTGCTTAGAAGAGAAGCCATTCAAATGCCTGGTGTGTGGGAAATGTTTCAACCAGAGATCGCACCTCAAGAGACACCAAGTTGTTCACACTGGCGAGAAACCGTACAAGTGCCCGGAGTGCGGAAAAGCCTTTACTGAGAAGAGAAACCTCACAGCACATCTCATGAATCACACTGGAGATAAACCATATAAATGTGAGGAGTGTGGAAAGAGCTTCGGTCAGCAGTCACATTTAAAGAGACATGAAATTGTTCACACAGGTGAGAAACCACATAAGTGCCCGGAATGTGGGAAAGGGTTTTCAGAAAAGAGAGACCTGGTTGGACATCGAATGAATCACACAGGAGAGAAACCTTTTAAATGCGGGGAATGTGGAAAGAGCTTCACTCGGAAGTCGATTTTCAATTCACACCTAACCATTCATACAGGAGAGAAGCCGTATAAATGCCAGGAGTGTGGGAAAGGTTTCAGTTATAGCTCAGGCCTCATTTTACATCAAGTGAAACACACAGGAGAGAGACCATATAAATGTTTAGACTGTGGGAAGAGCTTCAGTCACCAGTCCAATCTGAAGAGACACCAAACCATTCACGCCTGGGAGAACCCATATAAATGCCAGGAGTGTGGGAAAAGCTTTGTTGAAGAGAAAAGCCTCATTACCCATCAGATCAACCACACAGGGAACAAACCCTATATATGCCTGGAGTGTGGAAAGACCTTCAGTCAAAAATCAACCCTTAATGCACACATATTGATTCATACAGGAGCAAAACCCTATCAGTGCCTGGAGTGTGGGAAGAAATTCACTCAGCGATCAAACCTCAGTAGACACCAAATGATTCACTCAGGGGAAAAATCCTATGTGTGCTTTGTGTGTGGAAAGGGCTATGCTGAGAAGAGACTCCTCATTTTACATCAAAGGAAACACATTGGTTAACCATATATAGGTCTGGCATGTATAAAAGAGCATCAGCTGGAGAGCATACTTCAGTAAACATCCAGTTATTCATGCAGGGGAGACTTACACACCAATGTGCAGCCATCCCAGGTTCCATATGTATTGCCTCCCGTAGAAGTTTACAATTGATGCTCCCCACCCCCGAATGGCTGTGTAGTGTCCACTGGACCCCTCAGTGTATTTTTAGGAAGAATTTGGCAGGTATAGGTTGCTGTAGACCATGTGGAATCGTCGGTGCTTCACTCATTCCAATGATATGGCTGGGCCCTGTGCTGTTTTTTCTTTTGGGTTGCAAGTTATCATATGTATGAGTGGGGGGGTTTCTGCTTACTGTTCTAAAAAGGTCATTGAAGTTTGTAGAGCTCCATCTACACCTGAGGTATATTGAATGACCCATGACCAAGTCATTCGATGTATTTTTTGGAAGTTGTCATATATATTTCTGTTGTTGCTCTAGAGAATTCATTCAGATTCGCACATGTCTGCCTGTGGGTTGGGATTGAGGATCAATTAAGTTGAGCTTCCCAAAGGTTGCCCAGAACACAAACATATTTTATCATTTAGGCTGTCCCAGAGGAGATTCTGGAGAGCCTTTTGTGATGTTGGTGGAGCAGGGAGGGAGATTTGAAAGAGGAAAGGAACAGGGGAGACCAGAAAGTCAGTGAGTTAAAAAAAAACACCACCAGTTAGAGACAACAGTGAACAGGAAAACTGCAGAACATGTTCTCTCAAGAGTGTAGTCTACCAACTGCACACTGAAGCCTCACTTTGGTTCAGTAGTCATAGCTGATCACAACATGAACATCACAGAACTAGTCTTTTATTAGAATAAATTCCTAGTAGCACTGGTAAGAAGGAACCAGAATGATTGAAGAAAAGGTTGTAACAGTCTTGTATTATGGGGGAGGCTTAGTTTTATGAATCTCTATCCTATCTACCTTTACTTGCCTTTTTCCTAAGCTAAACAGCTCCAGACATTGCAACCTGTCCTGATAGGCGAGTTCCTTAAGATAAATGGTGCACTGGAAAAAGGAGTGTCTTTGAATCACCCCTTGTTGGTTTATAGGGGCACCTGGCAGGTTTATGGAACCTGAGGTAGGTGGTATGGTGGCCCTGCTGATACTTTTGGGGCAAGAATTAGAGTTTCCATGGACTGGGAATTCTTGCTTGAAGCTCCTTCACGTTCCAGATTTAAGCAGAATGATAGCTGTGTTTTTGTTCTTTTGCATGGGGAAATGGGCATTGGGATGTCCTTCTGCTGAGCAGCTCCTCCCGTTTGGGAGGTTAGACCGGATGGCCCTTGTGGTCTCTTCCTATGATTTCCATACTGTTTCTATATGATCCTGTGATTTTCAAACTGCTTCTAACAGAGCTTTCTGCTCCTTGGGGCTCAGTCTTGCAGGTCTTCTGGTTGTTGCCTGATACTGGATTTCTCCACTTCTCACTTCCTTGATATATAGCCTCACACCTCTCTTGTGCCACTCCCCATGGTAACTAGAACAGAAGATAGCTCTAGTGGCCTCCCAAGCAGCACTCTTGGTCTCTTTATGATGGGCCTGGAATTCTTCCTCTAGCAAGAACAGACTGTCTGCTCAGGCCCAAACTCACTTGATAAATGCTTGCTTTATAGCAGGTCTGCACAACTTGGCAGTAGGTAGGGGCCAAAATTAAAATAGGCTAAAGTTCTAAGGGTTTTAGATAGATTTTTAGCAGCTCACTTTCTGCCCCCTGAGAGTAAGTTACACTCTCGCAGCCTTATTGGAAGACAATGCTAAACCTCCTCTGAATAAATCTTGCCAAGAAAACCCTATGATAGGATTATCGTAAGTCAGATTTGACTTGAAGGCACGTCCGAACAAATAGTACCCACTTACCAGAGTAAAGCAGTTGCCTCAAGCAACAGATTCTGGGTAAAATAGAAGGGCAATGAATTCTAGGTTATTTAAATTTATTATTGTATTTTTACTGCCAGAGATGGTGATAGATGTTTGTGGGATTTTCTGCTTCATGTACCAAATTTTGTTGGATGGCTTTAACTATTATGTTTGTGTGTGTGTGCACGCACAGGTATATGAAAGTGAATGTGAAGAGTGTGTGTGAGAGAGAACTGGAATGTGAAACAGTATGTGCAAAATGTGAGAGAGTTAGAGTGAATACGTGTGTGAGAAAGACAGTGTGTGGGGGAGACATGAATGGGTGTGTTACAGTAACAGTGTGCTTGAGTGTGCTAAGAATGACTGTGTGTGTGTGTGAGAGAGAGAGAGAGAGAACGTTTGAGTGAAGTTAAGTATGTAAGAAAGTGAGTGAAGGAGTGTAACAGCATGTGTGTGCAAAGGAGTGCATATGTGTGTACGCAAAACAGAAAGGATGTTTCTGTGTGACTGTGAGAGAGAGTAAATGTGTATGTTTGTGAGTGAAAAAATGAAAAAGCATGAATGAGTGTGTGCATATCTCTGTGCATTCATTTGAGCATGCTGTGTGTGATAGTGATTGCCTGAGCGAAAGGAAAAGAGCAAGAAAAAGTGCGAGTATGTCTGTGTGAGAGAGAGTGTGTCTTAGAAGCAGGTTCTGCTTGGTCTCCAAATCTTCTGCCAGTCCTGACAACTGCCCAAAGGCCTCTTTGTTCATTCCTCTCTCCTTGGGCTTTATCCAGCCCCCGGGAAGGGCCTGCATGCTCCTGCCTTGCTTGGCCACCTGCCCACTTGCCTTACTAGACCAGAGGAGCAGCTTCCAATGTGCCTGCGAGTGGGAGGAGGGTGGAGGTGATGGTGTAGGGCACACACTCTGCTCTCGCAGCTCACAGAGCGTGGCATGCTTGCACTGTTCTTGGGCCGGGCGGCCACCCAATATGCCATTGGCGAGTGGAGCCACCAATGCCGCTTCTCCTCTTCCTCTGAGGGAGCCCAGCCAGACCCAGGCAGCAGTGATGGTGATGGCTCAGGGCATGAAGCGCCGGCCTCTGCCTCTTCCTTCTCCGCCGCTGATGCTGGGGACCATCATGGGTGGGCACTCACCTGCCTTCAGCCACCAATGGGGCGGCAGGGCTCTTAAACTGGTCCCGCACTTCCCCCTCCAACCAGCTAGCCAAGCTATTCAGCAGCCCTTCTGAGCATTGGGTGCTTGGGAGAGAACTCAGTGGCAGCTTGCCAGGCCACTCGGAGAATGGGGGAAGAGAAATGGCGCTCCCCACCGCCCGCTTACACATCCTTTCTCGGGCCACAGGAAATTTTTTGGAGGGCCACATGTGTCCCATGGGCCATATGTTGTGCAGGCCTGCTTTTATAGCCAGCTCTATAGCCAGGATTACTTGGCCTGGGCTGCATAAGCTTGCCTGTCCAGACTTAGCTTCATCAGACTTACACTTGATAAAGTAGACGTAAGTCTACGAGACTTCTTTCTCTTGGTCTCAAAGGTGCTACAAGACCCCTTTGCATACAGACTTGCCTCCATTTCTCCCCAGACAAAAGATTTCCCATTGTGGTGACTGGTTTAGCCACCCTTGCAAATGGGCAGCAGCACCCCCCACCCCCCAGTGATAACATTTTATAGCCTTGGAATAACTTGGAGTAAAGGAGCAAAAAGAATTCATTGAACCTATCCCTGAATGCACACTAATGCTTTAAACTATCAAGCCACAAGTTAGCATCTGTTCTGGTGCACAGAGAACATTGTAAAATATTTGCTTCATCACGTCAGGAGAAAAGTCCCATTATATCACAATTACATGTTGAGATTCAGTGTGGTCTTAAGCAAATATACCACCAATTGCTGAACGTAGCAGTTTAACAGGCCCTGTCCTTTCCCAGCAATCTCTCTGAACTGGGATCAATATGAGCAATTTCTGGTTTTACTGCCCTGCTTTCCACAGCCTCCAGCGCTAGATTCCTAGTGAAGGTTCTGCCTTGTGGACAGCTCTTGCAGGATAACTGTCATGGTGTTGAAGGTCTGTACGCTTCACTGTGCTTGGTACGTACACACAGTGGCTCCTGCTGCAAGCTCTCCCCCCTGAGCTCTCTCCTCAGCAACTATATTGTTATGTGCCTCGCAATCCGACTTACAGCAACTCTGATTTAGAGGTTTCTTAGCAAAATTTATTCAGAGGTGATTTGCCTCTTAGGCTGAGAGTGGGACTTGCCCAAGGTCCTCATGGGGGCTGGTACAGGCTACCAGGCTTCAAACTACCAAACCAGGCCTCAAAAGCCAAATGACTTTTGCTATCAGGCCTGAAACTACAAACTTTACTATTTTGTGCCTGCAACTCCCAAGTTGTGGCAACGCTATCCTAGAGTTTTCTTGGCAACATTTTTCAGAGGTGATTTGCAATGGCCTGCCTCTTAGGCTGGGAGTGTGTGACTTGCTACATCTCTGGTTGCTGTAGTCTTTGGGTAATCTTGATTGCCCCTTTCTTGACATTTTCTGTCTATACAATACCTGTTGAAGGTTGCTGGGCTAAACTGTACACATTATCCCATATCTTGGCCCATTTTTTCTTTTTGTAACCTAAAGTGTCAACAGCAGATTATATATTTAGTCCCTTTGCTACTCACTCATAACTCCAGGTCATAAATCAGGAAATTCTCTACACCTCAGGCTGGGTAGATAAAAATGTTCATCATTTTCTTCTGGGCGTATTTTGTCTGCAACCGTGCTAATTCATCTCCACAGCTTTTGTAGTCACAAGTAGTGTGCTGGAGGAGAGAGTGTGTTTAGAAGATTGTACAACCATCGTTGCATTCAAATCTTGCTTATTTTACCCTTTTGTTGATATGTTCATTTTATGCTTTAATTAATTTTGTAATATATTATTTCTTACTTTGTCACTCCTTTGGTGGTAGTCTCTTTATTAACTGCTTCCATTGATTTATTATTTTAAATACCATCTATTCTGTGTTTTCACTGTTTTGCAAAAAATGCAAGTAAGTAAAATTCAAAATGATGTGCCTGCCAGCCTTCAGCTCCTCCACCTGAAGAACAGTTCTGGGGGTCTGCCAGCAAGTGACAGGCTGAAACCTACAACAACATTCAAGCCCAAGGCAGGGTAACAATAGACAGGTCTTGGTGGGTAACTGATTTATTGGATTTATTAGATTCCATTTTTCTCCTTTCCCTTTGCTTTATTTAGAAATTTACCTTAAATTGTACAGTACTGTTTCTTTTGCTTTCTTCCCTCTCTCCACTTCAATTTTAAATAAATTCCTTTCAATGAGTACTTCTGTCTTTCACAGTTTAATTCAGTTTTTCAGCATTTCATAGTGGTATTTTGGATGGGTAGATATTGCTATTGCTTGAATAATTTGTTCTAAAGAAAGCAGCCTATTTACTCAAGATCCAAAAATGCCTTAAATGTTTTAAGATTTAATATTACAAAAGCAATATAAGAATTAAAATATATTGTTGTCTGCCCTTTGATGGCCAAAGGGTATTGAGTTAGCAAACAGAAACCTTTTGTGTGCATGCCTCATTACATGTGAATTTTACTGGATAAGTACACAGAGTAGCGCACTCTGTACAGTGTATGCAAGCTGAATGTTACGTGTAAATGATTGTACAAGCATGCCCACAAATTGTCTCGGTTTGGCAAGGACAGCTCTAGTTAATCTTGTTTCATCCCACTTTCTCAGCTGTTTTTAAAATGTCCCAGTTTCTTTTTCTTTCTCCCACATTGTCCCTTCAGCCTCTGCTTACTTCAGTTGCTGCAAACTGAGTTTAGAGTACAAAAGTAGTTTGTACTCAACTCAGCAGGAGGTGGCAGACTCTTGTCCTTATGAATAGGCTCATTTGCCCCCCCCTTTTTTCCCCCCCAGACTTCCTTTAACTCAGTACCTAAATACCAAAGTTTTTCTGATTAAAATGGTGATTTTGTGTTTATTTCCTCATTAATAGCTTTTGCCCTCTTGGTGCCTGGTGACATCCTTTTGACCATGCTCTGGTGACATTCAGCTACATGTGTCCCAATTGTCATCAGTGAAACGTTGAAGTGTAGGGTTCTATGATCTGTGTTCATGTGTCTATGGGATGGGATGTGTCAAATGTAACTTGTGTATAGCCTACAGAAAGATTTGAATCCAGCACTTTTCAAGCCATGGATGAAGATTTATGTATGTATGTATGTACAGTATTTATTTATTTATTTATTTATTTAAAAGAAGGAATAAACCCCCAGAACCCACCTCAAAAATAGTAGTAGAACCAACAACTTGGACTGGAAAACCAACTGAATAGGTAATATAGTTATGTGCAACTATGAACCTATTATATTTTCCATGAAAAATGGTAGTTGCCTATGAAATGTCCATAACAGTGAAATAATCACAAACAAAATATATGTTTGTGATTGCAAACATTTGTGCTGGCAAATATAATCTCAGAGCCATTGGCAATAATACTTGAGAACTCCTGGAGAACAGGAGAAGTCCCAGCAGACTGGAGGAGGGCAAACGTTGTTCCCATCTTCAAAAAGGGGAAAAAAGAGGATCCCAACAACTATCGTCCAGTTAGTCTGACATCAATACCAGGGAAGATTCTAGAACAGATCATTAAACAGAGAGTCTGTGAACATTTAGAAGGCAATGCCATAATCACAAAAAGTCAGCATGGGTTTCAGAGAAACAAGTCATGCCAGACTAATCTGATCTCTTTTTTTGATAAAGTTACCAGCTTGGTAGATGAAGGGAATGCTGTGGACATTGCATACCTTGATTTCAGTAAGGCCTTTGACAAGGTTCCCCATGACATTCTTGCAAACAAGCTTGTAAAATGTGGGCTAGACAAGTTAACTGTTCAATGGATTTGTAATTGGTTGACCGGCCGAACCCAAAGGGTGCTCAGCAGTGGCTCCTCTTCCTCTTGGAAAGATGTGACCAGTGGGGTGCCACAGGGTTCTGTCCTGAGCCCAGTGCTATTCAACATCTTTATCAATGACTTAGATGAGGGAATTAGGGGCATACTTATCAAATTTGCAGATGACACCAAATTGGGAGGAGTAGCTAATACCCTAGAGGACAGGATCAAAATTCAGAATGACCTGGATAGACTGGAGAGCTGGGCCAAAGCTAACAAAATGAAATTCAATACGGAGAAATGTAAAGTACTGCATTTAGGGCGGAAAAATGAAATGCATAAATATAGGATGGGAGAGACCCGGCTGAATGAGACTACGTGCGAAAGGGATCTAGGAGTCCTAGTAGACCACAAGTTGAACATGAGCCAACAGTGTGATGCGGCAGCTAAAAAGGCCAATGCAATTTTGGGCTGTATCAATAGAAGTATAGTGTCTAGATCAAGGGAAGTAATAGTGCCACTCTATTCTGCCTTGGTCAGACCTCACTTAGAATACTGTGTCCAGTTCTGGGCACCACAATTCAGAAAGGATATTGACAAATTGGAGCGTGTCCAGAGAAGGGCAACTAAAATGGTGAAAGGTCTGGAAACAATGCCTTATGAGGAGAGACTTAGGGAGCTGGGTATGTTTAGCCTGGAAAAAAGACGGTTTAGAGGCGATATGATAGCCCTGTTTAAGTATTTGAAGGGATGTCACGCTGAGGATGGAGCAGGCTTGTTTTCTGCTGCTCTAGAGACGAACACGGAGCAATGGGTGCAAGCTCCAGGAACAGAGATTCCACCTCAACATGAGGAGGAACTTTTTGACAGTAAGAGCTGTTCGGCAGTGGAACACACTCCCTCAGAGCGTGGTGGGGTCTCCTTCCTTGGAGGTCTTTAAACAGAGGCTGGATGGCCATCTGTCGGGGATGCTTTGATTGTGATTTCCTGCGTGGCAGGGGGGTTGGACTGGATGGCCCTCGTGGTCTCTTCCAACTCTGCAATTCTATGATTCTATGATTCTATGTATTTTTGTTATTGTGTATTTTTTTCAATAACTACACAACAGTAATAAGCTACTCTTGTGATTTTTACCACACAAATAATATCAGCAACAATTTGCACATAATCTGCAAGGCATCTTAAGTTACAGTAACTATCTCTCTCTGGCTTTTCTTTGCAAACGAAGATTTAGGAAGGACTCATCCCGTGCTTTCTGCAAGCACACTGATGAGTAAAAAGGCCAATCCGAGATAAACAAGTCCGGTTGCAAAAAGCACAGCAGAAGGTCTCCTTAGGTGATGTTTCTGGATTGTGATTCTTTCTGCGTTGTCGTTTCTCTTCAAGACTTTTTCGGCGTGAGTTCTCAAATAAGGCTGCAGCATTGTGGATAGTGCGTCTCCATGCCTCCCGATGTGAGGCCAGGGCGGACCATTGTTGGTGATCAATTTGGCCGAGCCTGAGATGTTGTTTCAGGGAGTCCTTGTATCATTTTTTTGGAGCGCCCCTCTTACAGTAACAATAAACATTTACAATCCACTGGTGTTAAGATACCTTTTAGCAACAATTTTACTATCAGCATGTAGATTCTCAAATGCAAAACCACTCCTATGACCAAACAACCTGAAAGTTTTCTACTTTTCTTAATCCAAACGGTGCTGGGAGTACAGTAGTTTACTGCATGCCCTATGAGGAGTTGCTTAGAGAGCTGGGCATGTTTAGTCTGGAAAAAAGAAGGTTAAGAGAGAACATGATAGCCATGTTTAAATATTTGAAGGGATGTCATACTGAGGGTGGAGCAAGCTTGTTTCTGCTGCTCCAGAGACTAGGATATGGAGCAGTGGGTTCAGACAATAGGAAAAGAGATTCTACCTAAATATTACGAACAACTTCCTGACAGTAAAAGCTGTTAGACAGTGGAGTGCACTGCCTCAGAGTGTGTTGGAGTCTCCTTTGGAGGTTTTTAAACAGAGGCTGGATGGCCATCTGTCTGGAATGCTTTGATTGTGTATTCCTGCATGGCAGGGGGTTTGACTGGATGGCCCTTGTGGCCTCTTCCAATTCTGTGATCCTATGCTCTTATTTACAGACGATATTACAGTGAGCCCTTCCTTGGTTTCTGCTGGGGTTTAGTTTCAGCCCCTCCCCATGGATAACAAAATCCATGGATGCTGAAGTCCCATATAAAGTGGCATAGCAAAATGGTATCCCCTGTATAAAATGGCAAACAGCAAGGTTTGTGTTTTAGACTTTCCCTCTGAATATTTTCAAGTCATGGATGGTGGAATCCATGGATGCAGAGAGACTCTAACTCTTTCAGACTCCTGCAGTACAATCAACATAGTTTAGGTTCAGTCCCTTAACCCACAAAGTGGCTGGGTTGCAGTCACAATCAAGAGCATACTCCTGCTTGATGTGGAATCTCATGTGTCAGTAAACACTTATAGCCAAACAGCAAATATTAGCGTAATTCTGCTTGATGCAGATTCTCAAATACAAGAACACTTCTATGACCGCAAACAATGAGAAACCTTTCTACTTGGCTTAATCCAAATGGTGCTGGGAGAACAGCAGTTGACTGCTCTTATTCACAGAGGATATTACAGCGGGCCTTTGATATCTGCTGGAGGTTGCTTCCAGGGTCCGCTGTGGATGCCAAAATTTGTGGATGCTCAAGTCCCATTATATACAATGATGTAGTAAAATCGCATCCCTTATATAAAATGGCAAAATCAAAATTTGCTTTTTGGATTATTATTAATTTTTTTAAAAAAAATTCAAGCCATGGATACAATCCGTGAATATTGGGGGGGGGGCTGACTGTACAATCAGCATAGTCTAGATTCCCTCCCTTACACCACAAAGTAGCTGAGTTACTGTAACTTAGAAACCTTGTGGATTGTGTGTGAATTGCTGCTAACGTTATTCATGCTGTAGAAATCAGAGTAACAACCTCTATGAACAAGAGTATCTTATTACTGTCATGTAGAGTTATTTGAAAAAGTACAAAATAACAGAAATAGGTATTTTGTTTATGATTATTTCACTGTTACGAACAATAATTGTTGTTGTTGTTGTTGTTATTATTATTATTTACCTTTTTTACCTTGGGTCCCATTCTGGGAGAAAGGCTGCATATAAATTAAGTTAATAAATATACAAGTACAATAAAATACAGGTAATACTATCCTCCTACTTGAGAATGATGGCAAAAGAGCATTATAAACTACCAACTTGGATGCAGCTTGCTTTTGATTTCAGCAACCAAAGAAGGCAGAAGATGAAATATTTTGCTAATTTATTAAGCTCTGTTTGTTAATCACTCTAATAGATAGAGATTTTAGTGATTAACTGTTTCCTTCTGAGATCCAGAGCAAACTTGTAAGGAATGCTGTTTGTTTATAAATCACCTGTAAATAATGCCTGTAAGGCATATCTCAGTTAATAAAACTTCTAACAGTGATATTCCTTTTTATAAAGGTTTTCTATACCCACCAGGTGCCTGCTTTTCCTCTTCTTCCTCTGTTTGGTTGAGGTTTTTTAGCAGCATCAGGATTGAGTGGGGTGATAAAAGACAACTGGAGATTTTGGGTAAACCTTGAGCTGGAAAGCTGCAGTCTTATTCTCCCATTGGTGTTTTTTACCAAGCAAGATAGAGTTCCCCTGAATGTGCAGTTTTGTGAATGGTTTGGACTAGTTTTCTGTGCATGAGATTGAAAAATTAAAGTTAAACTCCTGAACCAGTGGAAAAGCCAAACAATCAGAATAAATTACATAATCAAGCCTCTGAGAGTGAAGCTGTTTCTTCTCAAGCCTGCCCAGCCTCCTTATCCTTAGTGCAGCTGAAAGTTTTCAAGTAGCATTGGCATTGGGAGGATGGTGAAAGAATGCTGGAAGAACACAGACTTGTGGTGTTGGATTGCAGCAATGTGTCTGCAGTAAACGATGCATAAAGATTGACCTAGGAAAAAATGGGATTCTGTACCAGCTGATCCTACGGTTGCCCTATGAGCCTGCCTACAACAGGCAAAGTAAACAGCAGCTGCCTCCAGAATATCTTACTGCACATCTGTGAACAGCAAAACAGAGAGAAAAGGAGAAAGCAAATATGCCTGCCTCACCTGCCATCCCAACTTTAAAAAAACATACATACAAGTTTGGCCACCAAAATGGAAATCATAAGAAAAATGGAGGCTTGTGAAAGTCAGCCTTGGATGCATTTTGAAAGAAACCCTCCAAAAGTTTCAAAATGTTTTTGTTTACTTACATAAGGCCTTACTGTACCTAGTTATTTTCTCTCACACATGCGTATTGCTTAGTTTTGAACAAAAATTTTGCTGCAACATGTTGAAGTGCTCTTCTTTTTTGTGGCGTAGGAACCTCTTCCTATTCTTCCCATGCTGTTTCTGCCTGGTGACACATTTTCTATTAAAGAAGTAATGCCCAAGGACACATTGACTTCATTCACTGAGGTATTGTTGTCGTTCACTGCCATCATGCCAGCTTCAACTTATGGAGACCCCCTGAATGAGAGACCTCCAGGTCACCCTATCCTCAACAGCCCTGCTCAGGTCTTGCAAACTCAGGACAACCGTGGCTTCCTTGATTTGAGTCTTATCCATAGAAATGTGAAATATGATGGCATGGGCAATCCTAATTTCATTATTCAGTGATATATCTTGACACTTCAAGATCTTGTCTAGTACCCTCATAGCTGCCCTTCCAAGTCCTAGGTATAGGTATACTTGCACAAAAAATGACAGAGTTGATAGGGGTATCAAGGCGATTGAATACAATCAGCTATGGATGCAGGAAACCCACTACCATAGTATTCCAGACATAGCAATCCAGTCACTTTAAATTTTCTTTAAAAGGGGAGTCCACCACCGTCTTTGCTTTCAACACCTCATGACATCAGAAACTTCCTCCTAATATTTCAGACGGAGAGAAGGAGGCATCCCTTTTCTTCCCCAACAGAGAGAACCAAACTGCTTGGATATTAAGTCTAATGACACCCTATAGACAAAACAGTTTGGGTTTGGGTTAAACTGTCATGTTCTTGAGTCAAATACAGTACAGTACATCACATATAAACCATGTGGGGAAAAGTTCCTTAAATCCAGTACTGAAAGAATCCTAAAACCTGACTACTTATTGTAGGGATATTGATGATGGTGTAAAGGGATTTAAATTCCAAAAAAAGGATATTTGAAGTACAGTACATACTGTAGTAGGAATCACTTCTTGAAGGAAAGAACCCTTTGATAGTGGAACAGATGGCCTCTAAAGGTTGTAAGGTTCTCCTTTGTTGTTAAACAGGATAGATGGCCACCTCTCAGAAGTGCTGGTTTTGTATTCCCTGTATGGCATGGGGGTTGGACTAGATGGCACTTGGAGGTCCTTTTCAACTCTTTGATTACTGATTGATTCTACCTCCGAAGCCGAACAATCTGCTCAATACTCTGTACTACCTCCCACTCTGTCTTCCTTTGTCTACAGAAGAATTCTATGTTTTCTAATAAAATCTCTTCAAAGATTTTAGATAAAAACACATACAGTACCCCTCTTCAAATGGAGGGGAAACCATTAAGAGGAATTGTGATATCTAAATAGCTAAAAGATATTTAAAACTCACTGAAGTCTGTCGATTAAGGTTAACAGACCTCAGGTCCTCACTGGGAGTCTTCAGTTTTCATGAGCCATCTCCCTGCCAGGAAACAAGGGTGCAAATTCTTAACTTCTGGGGTACTCACCTCTGGCCAAGAGGAAAGGACCATGTGCGAATCTCTAGCTCAGCTAGTAGAACAGACCCATTATCTGATTTTTCTCTTAATTACCAAACGGGAAGATGTGTTCTTTTTCTCTATGTGGTGTGTGTGTGTTTGAATGACAAGCGGTGAGCAACCCTGGTCGGTACTTAACATTATGCAAAAAATAATTGCAAAAATTCCCACTCAGCCGAACAAGGACTCGATTCAGGAGAATTAGGACTAAATCTCCTAAAGGCATCAGATCCTGTCGGATCCTGGAAGCTAAGCAGGATCAGCCCAGGTTAGTACTTGGATGAGAGACCGCCAACACATACCAGCTGCTGTAGGCTGCAATTCGGAGGAAGGAACTGGCAAAACCACTCGAGTAATCCTTGCCTAAGAAAACCCTATGAAATTCATGAGGTGGCCATAAATCAACAGGCAACTTGAAGGCACACAAACACAAATAGGGCTGCCATAAGACAGAGTCCACTTGAAGATATATAAGAATGACAAAATTCAGTTGAACTTCAGCAAAAAAAGGTGCTGGTTCCCTTCACCCTTTCCCAATCCAACCTAGGGCTGCCCCCCCATCCCATCTCTGACATCTAGGGTTGCCCTGTTTCAAACAGGACAAGGCTTTTCTCTTTTTAATAGTTGCGTGGAGAGAGAGTATTTCAGCATGTGTTGCCTGTCGCATAAACCAGTGGTGCTTAACCTGGGGCTTGGGGACCCCAGGGGTCCACAATGTCCTCACAGGGAGTCAGCGAAGGCTCGAAAGTTGTTTGACCCACCTCCTCCCTGCAGTGGAGCAGCCACATGACAGGAGCCAAGGAAAAGACTGGCTGGCTCGGCCTGCGCATTGCCATTCAATCCACTCCAGCCACAAATGTGCAGGAAGAAGCAGGAGAAAAGTCTTTCCTCCTCCTCCAGTGCCTCCGAGGGAAGGATTAATGGATGGTATAGTTGTATTATTATTATCAGGTGTTGTTTTAAATCTTAAATTAAATCTTGGGGGCCCATGGCAACAAAAGATATTTAAAGGGGGTCCCTGTTTTTTTTTTTAAGGTTAAGAACCACTGGCATAAGCATCACCTGCTGAAATTCCCTCTTCTACAGAACATTCAAGGACCCGGAGCCCTCTCCCCTTTTCAGTGGGGCAACCCTAAAGGGACCAGATCCCATCTGATCTTGGAAGCTAAGCAGGGTCAGCCCTAGTCCATACTTGGATGGGAGGCCACCAAGGAATACCAGGTACTATTGGGCTGTATTACAAAGGAAGGAACTAGCCAAAAAAAAGCCTCTTGGGTATTCCTTGCCTAAAAGAACCACTGCACTACACTGTTATAGTAGGATTATTCCACTTTAACTGCTGTGGCTGCTTCCTGTGAAACCCTGGGGTTTGTAGTTTAGGGAGGGGGGCATTGAGCCTTTTCAGCCAGAGAGCTCAAACTACAAATCCCAGAATTTAAAAAAAGGCAATCAGAACATCATCATCATCATTATTATTATTATTATTATTATTATTATTATTATTATTATTATTATTATTATTATGCTCTAAGACAGTGGTTCTCCACATCTGGGGACCCACAGGTTGAGAACCACTGCTCTAAGAAAACCCAATGAAACTCATGGGGGCGCTATAATCCCTTGTGAAGTCCTCCAAGAAAGAGAGACAAGAGCTGAAGGGGTGAATTCCTAGAGAGGACGGAAATTGGGGGGTGGGGAAAGGGGAGATTTCCGGAAAAAAGGGGGTCCCCATCCTTGATATCTGAGCCTTCCTGGGGAGACACTGGAATTTGTGCTTGGAGGGTGCTTGGTGCAGGAAGGCAGAGAAGCCCGAAGGAGGAGGAGGAGAATTGGACCCTCCTCTGCTGGGTCCTCTTCCTTCTTTTTCCCACTGGAAGGTGGAGGGGAGGAGATCTGGTGAGTCCTCCCCAGGTGTGCCTTTGGGCATTGGGGACCCACAGAGCTGCTGTGGAAGGGGCTGAGCCAAGCCCAGGTTAGAGAGGAAAGAAGGAATGGGAAGCCCCCCCCCCAAGAGGAATCTAGACAACCCTAAAGACATCCCCCCCCATCTCCAAACTCAGCCAGAGAGGGGAGAGAAAAGGCCAGGAAGTTTATTTTATTTTATTTTATTTTATTTTATTTTATTTTATTTTATTTTATTTTATTTTATTGGTATGGGGTAGCAAAGGATAAGCTAGAGCTGTGGTTCTTAACCTTTTCTTTACCAATATCTTTTCCTGCCATGGACCCCTAGACTAACCCAAGATTTAAAGCCCTAATTGTAATAATACCTGATGATTATAATAATACAAATACACCATCCATTAAACCTTCCCGCAAAGACACTGGAGGGGGATGGAAAGACTTTTCTCCTGCTTCTTCCTGCATGTTTGTGGCTGGAGCGGATTGAATGGCAATGTGCAGGCCAAGCCAGCCTTTGCCTTGGCTCCACTGCCAAGGTGGGCCAAGCAGCCTTCAAGCCTTTGTGGACCCCCTGCGAGGATATGGCAGACCCCTTGGAGTCCCCGGACCACAGGTTGAAAACCACTGAGCTAAAGATTCCCACACCCACCCATAAGGCAGGATTGGGCAGTCAGATGATCTTGGACTACAGCTTCCAGCATTCCTGACCGTGGGCCATGGTGGTTGGGGAGTATGGGAGTTGGAGTCCAATGGAAGGCCCCAGGTTCCCCACCCAGGCCACAGTCCTCTCACAGCTGGTGTGTGTCCAGAGGAGAGCGACCAAAATGGTGGGAGGTCTGGAAGCCATGCCATATGAGGCTATCATGTCACCTCTTAACCTTCTCTTCCCCAGGCTAAACATAGCTAGCTCCCTAAGGCACTCCTCATGCCTTTTACCAGTTTAGTTGCCCACTTCTGGACACATTCCAGCTTGTCAATATGCCTCTTGAGTTGTGGTGCCCAGAACTGGACAAAATATTCCAGGTGAGGCCTGACCAAAGCAGAATAGAGGGGTACTGTTACATCTCTTGATGTAGACACTATGCTCCTATCGCATTGGGTTTTTTAGGTGCCACATCACACTGTTGACTCATGTTCAGCTTGTGGTCCACTAAGACTCCTAGATCCTTTTCACATGTATGGTTGTCAAGCCAGGTTTCACCCTTTATATATTTCATTTTTGATGCCCAAGTGTAGTATCCTACATTTCTCCCTATTGAAATTCATTTTGTCAGTTTTGGCCCAGCTCTCCAATCTGTTAAGGTTATTTTGAATTCTGTGTCTGTCCTCAGGGATATTTGCTACCTCTCCTAATTTGGTGTCATTTGCAAATTTGATAAGCATGCCCTCTGTTCCATCATCCAAGCCAACCTTTCCAAATAGAAAATTTAAAAAAGGAAAAAAGAAGGTGAGAGGGAGGGAAAAATAAATAGTAAATGTCAACAGTGGTACTTTATAAGAATTTATTCAGATTAGGGACAAGCATCTGTTATTCACTATCAACTTAAATCACTGAGTTACATTTGCTGGGGGAGGGGGAGTGCAGCTAAGTGGCAGAGAGAAGTGTGGAAGGGGCTGGTCTGAATCTTTTTCAGACATAATTTTTGCCTTTCCTCCCTGGAGAACATCCAGAAACAACTCAGCTGTTGATTTTAAAGACCTTCTTCAAGAGTGTTACTAACATTGGCTCTTGTTTGATATCCAGGACTCTTCGCTGTGCTGGGTGGTTTTTGCTTCATGAAATAATCTGATGGAGAAGACAAGGGTCCCTTTGGATGTATTGGAGGCTGCTTTTGAGCCCAGACTGAAGATGGAGGAGTTGGACCCATATGACGCTCAAGGAGGAAATAGCTCGGATATCTTGTCGTGTGAGGGAAGTGAGGAATTCTGGGGAAGAGCGGTACAGAATGTCTTGGATAAAGAGGCATTCAGCTCAGAGGTTTGCCGACAACACTTCAGGCAGCTCCACTACCAGGAGGCTGAGGGGCCGCGAGGAGTTTGGAGCCGACTCCATGATCTCTGCTGCCAGTGGCTGAAGCCAGAGCAACACAACAAGGCTCAGATCCTGGACCTGGTGATCCTGGAGCAGTTCCTGGCTATCCTTCCCCCAGAGATGGAGAACTGGGTCAGGGAGTGTGGAGTGGAAACTAGCTCTCAAGCAGTGGCCCTGGCAGAGGGCTTCCTCCTAAATCAGGCAGAGGAGAAGAAGAAACAGGAAGGGCAGCAAGACAGTGATATTCTTAAAACCCAGGAGGTCCCCTCAGACATGAAGCAAAGGATCAAGCAAGAGGGCGATGGAGATACCACCCTGCTGGGTGAGGATTCTTGACAGAAAAAGTTATCTTGGAGTTCTCCTAAAACATGTGGTCTGCTTCTAGGTTCGCAAGAGGGATAAACCCTGGAACCCACCTCAAAAATAGTACTACAGTACAAGTGACAACTAGGACTAAAACACAAACAGAACAATAATAAACCTCTCAAATTTTTGCCATACAATTAACATAGATTACTGTTAGCATACAACCTTACAGTATCGAAGTGTCTAGCCCGGGAATATCAAGACGTTTTGTGGTGCCTTCTTCAGTTGATATTTATGCCTTGATCTTGCTCAATAATCAGCCACATTATAAGGACGTGTATAGTCAAAACCATGTCCTTCAAATACTGTACACAGCAATTGTATCACTTATATGATATAAATCTGAGAGTGTAATATCTTCTGTTGACAAGAATGGTTTATTACTGTTGTGTAGAGCTTTGAAAAATATATACAATAACAGAAAAATAATACATACTGTTATTGTCAGTCGTTTATTGCTTATGGTTCTTATAACTTAGACGCTTAGATATCGTGAGGTTGTGTGCTAATAGTAGAATCATAGAACCATAAAGTTGGAAGAGACCTCAAGGGCCATCCAGTCCAACCCCCTGTCATGCAGGAATACACAATCAAATCATTTCTGAAGATGGCCATCCAGCCTCTATTTAAAAATCTCCAAAGAAGGAGACTCTACCACACTCCGAGGCAGTGTATTCCACTTCCGAACAGCTCTTACTGTCAGGACGTTCCTCCTAATGTTTAGGTAGAATCTCTTCCTGTAGTTTGAACCCATTGTTCCGTGTCCTAGTCTCTGGAGCAGCAGAAAACAAGCTTGCTCCATCCTCAGTATGACATCCCTTCAAATATTTAAACATGGCTATCATGTCCCCTCTCAACCTTCTCTTCTCCAGACTAAACATGCCCATCTCCCTAAGCCGCTCCTCATAGGGCATGGCCACCAGCCCTCCCACCATCCTGGTCTCCCTCCCCTGGACATGTTGTAGCTTCTCAATATCCTTCCTGAATTGTGGGTGCCCAGTAATCTTATGTTATTTGTATGGCACAAACCTAAGAGGCTTATTATTGTTCTGTTTCTTTTTTGGTCCTAGTTGTCCCTTGTAGTACTGCTTTTAGGTTGTCCTAAATGCTTTTTTAATATTTATTTATTTATTTATACCCCGCTCTTCAGCCTCAAGGCTATCAGAGCGGCTTACAAATTGTTTTAAGCAATAGCTATTTACACATCTACACTGCATTAAGCAGTTTCCAATGTGTGGTAGCTAATTGCCCCCCACAAGCTGGGTACTCATTTTACCGACCTACGAAAGGATGGAAGGCTGAGTGAACCTTGGAGCCCGCTGGAATCGAACTTGCAACATGGTGACTTGCAGGACTAGCATTTAACCACTGCGCCACCAGGGCTCCTTTAATTGTTGTTGTTTTTTTAATGAAAGAGATTAAGAGTTCCTACATCCTAGCTTCCACAAGAATTTATGCTAAAAGCAATCTATTTGTCTTTTCTGTTTGTCTTTAAGGTGCTGGTAAGAATTTTGATACGTTTGCTAGAACACACCAATACAGTCTATCCCCTCAAAATACACACAGGCTAATAGTTTGACTCTTTTTGTATGTGTACAGAGGGGAACTGGTGGTGTCTGCCCTTTCCCAACAAACATATTGGGTGGAAATTTCAAATGTAATTGCTGTTTCATCACAGAACAAATTCTGTTTTAAAGTGGCAGGTTCTCTTTCCTTCATGCTTTTAAGTGGAGACTAAATTCCCACCTATCCAGAATGCTACAGCAGTAAGATCTCTAGCATCAGCCGCAGATTGGGCAAAATGGCCTTTTGCCATTTCTTCCAATTGCTTGGTTATACATAAAATTAAGAAATTTCCCTAGTGTTGCCCCAGCTGGTGTTGATGATTTTTGGTTAAGATTTGAATGAGATAAAAGAGAGAGAGAGAGCACATCTGCAGAAGTAATTGACAGATTGGGTCCAAAACCCCAAAACAGTGGGCCCTCTGTATCCAGGGAGTTCAGTTCCATAACCCCCTGCCGATAGCAAAAACTGCAGATGGCTGAATTCCATATTAGTCAATGAGTGCCTCCATTTTAGGCCTGGGATACAACAGTATGGATGTTCAAACTTGTGGATACTGAGGGCCCAGTGTACACTCTTTTGTTTGCATCCATTAGATAACATACTAAGGTTAGTGGCTTTGTGGGTTTGTGTACCGAGAGAGAGAGAAAGAGAAGGAGTGTCACTCGGTATATAGATCTGGGTAAATTGTAGATACAGTCAGCTTGCCCTATCCACAAGCTAGCCATCCAGTGATCGAAGCATCCATGGATAGCTCCACCCGGTTATAGTCAATGGCAGTGCATGCACATAGCCATGCACATGTCGACACCCATTTACTGTAATGGGGATTGAGCATGTATGTATTTTCTCATGTGCAAGGAAGCCCAGAACCCTGTGGATGGGAAGGGCGCACTGTAATGGCTGAAATATCACTTGAAGGTCTGCTTCTGAGAATCAGCATTCTGGCCCCTTGTGATGCTTCCATTGCATCAAGAAGAAGAGATGAACGACTGCTTCTGGCCCCTTGTGATCTCCAGAGGAGAAGATGTGACTTAGTGGCAGGGCACATGATTCGCATGCCAAAGTTGCCAGGGTCCATCCCTGCCATCTCCAGGCCAGGCTTGCAAATACCTGTGCCTGAGGCCCACTTTCCTAGGTTTTGCATTCTGCAGTTCATTCTCTCTCATCCCTTGAGAATCCCTTGTGATAGTGCCTATTGGGTGTGTTGAAACTGGAAATCACCTTGGGACTACTTTAGTTTAAATGTGTAGTTTGGAAACCAAATTAAGAAATGACTCCTCCCTACATTGTTTTTTTCTTTTTTGAATCTCACAGGCGATGGGCCAAGGAGATGCAGTCGTTCATCTCTTCTTCTTGATGCAATGGAAGCAGTTTCTGTGCAGCTGGATCAGGTAAGAGGACTCAAGTAGAGATGGACTGGGCAAGGGATTCTGTGCTGTCCACTGGCCACTTCACTTTGTCCTGAAAGCATCTTCGTCTTATCCTCTGCTTGCCTCCATAACATAGTGTGATGAGGGAGGAAGAGAAGTCTCTCTTCTACTAAGAAGTCCTGGAATGTCATTCGTGACTGGCTCAAAGAAACTCTCCACTTGTTTTCTCTTGAAGGTTCTTTTAGAAAGTCCGGTCTGCGGGCAACAGGCAGCCTCCTACCACTGTTTTTGTGGCCTCCTAGCCCCCCCCCCCAGGGGTCAATTAAATTTTAGGGGGCAAAGAACTCCTGTTTTGCTTTGAAATGCCCCAAAATACTTCTTTAGGCATGTGTAGGTCTTCCAGCACAATTCTGGCAGAAGCATACCATACAATCGTGCTGGAGGATTTACACATGCTTAGAGAAGCGGGCCTATAGTCACGGTTTTTCCACTTTCACAGGGCTCCTCTGTCCCTAACCCTCACAAAAGTTGAGGCCAGCTGGACTTTTAAGCCAACCCAGTAAAGCTTCAAATAGAAGATCTGGGCCTTCAGCAGTAACAGTCTCAGCCTTCCTAGGCAGCCGCTAAAACAGGGGTGGGCAACTGTCAAAGGCTAGGGGGCTAGATTAGCCCCCCAAGAGACTTTGGATGGCTACAGCTGCTCCGACCCCTGCAAAAAAAAGTTGCCGCCAAACATCTTTACGGAGTATGGGGGCAATTTCATGATGTTTGGGGTTTCAAAAAAAAAGGGGGGGGCATCTCTGTAAAAATGCAGCCCAAGTACCCTAGGGGACATTTTGGAGCATTTCAGGGCCAAAATTTTTTTGCAGGGGTGGGGTGGAGAAATTTTTGCAAAAATGGTTTTGACCCCTGAGAGCCTCCAAATGTTGTGGAAATGCCGTCCATACCCCCTAAAAGTCATTCTCTCTAGGAATCTCTAGGTCCTTTAGTGCAACTCTGTGTGATGTACAGAGAACACTTCCAGCAGAAGCACACCATAGAATCGTGCAGGAGAACCTAGGAAATGCCTAGAAGGAACATATTTAGTAATTCGCAAATAATCAAATCCACAAATGCTTAACCCACAAATATGGAGGGACGACTGTACATTGGGATTCTGCGTAACAGTGGATGAAGCATTCTTGTCTGTGAGTAGAAAGTGTTTTTTTCTTTTAGGTGACGTTTGAAGATGTGTTTGTGTGTTTCACTGAGGAAGAGTGGGCCCTGTTGGATCCAGACAAAAGGGCCCTGCACAGGGAAGTCATGGAAGAGAATTATGAGGCAGTGGCCTCTGTTGGTAAGAATCTCTTTGGCTCTTGAGTATAATTCTCTCCCTCCCCAAGTCTTGCCATGTATTTAAGGGCCCTGGGCTGTCATCTTCCAGTGTTGGTGGGAAGATATGATTACCCTCTGGTTGTTGCTTCTCCTGGTATTTACCAGAATAATGCCTCTGAATATGGATATTTATTTATTGAAAGTGTTTTTGTTTTCCCTCTCAGCCCACCAGGACTCCCATGGCAATATGCAATGTTAGAAATGTTTAAAACATTAAATACATAAACAAAATTATTCCTGCATGGCAGGGGGTTGGACTGGATGGCTCTTGTGGTCTCTTCTAACTCTATGATTCTGTGAAAACCATGTAAAAATAGAATGAAGCAACTCACCAAAATTGTTTTAGGACCACAATTAGAATAGACAGAGCAGCCACTCCTGCTTTCAAAGGACCAAAAGCCATAGGAAACAACATTCCCACTATAATTTCAAAACAGATGAAGCCAGGCTGACTTCCCTTGAGGGGGAGTTCCCTTCATGGGGCGCTACTACTGAGCAGCCCCTGTTATGTGTACCCACCCACCGAACCTTGCAGGGTGGTGGAATATGCGACAAGTCCCCACCTGATGGTCTTAAATTTCAGACAGGCTCACACTGGAGGAGGCAGTTGTTCAGATATTCTGACCCCAAGGCATTTAGGGCTTTGTAGGTCAAAACCAGCACCTTGAAGTTAGCTTGGAAGCAAATTAGAAGCCATTGCAGTTCACGAGACCAGTGATCCATGGTTGCTAAAGTGTACTCCTGACCCAGTTGAGCTACTGCCCAGTTTTCTGAACATTTTTCAAGGGCAGTGTGCTCTATGGCACTGGCTCTGTGGATTGGGGCAAAGATCATATACAGTAGGACCCCATACCCACTGATTCATTATCCACTGATTCAGTTATCCATGGGACATAAAACAGCACACCTACCATAGAGTCTTCCTAGAAAATGCCTACAGAGGCATCCTCTCTAGATGTCTTCTAGGTCCTCCAAGGCAAACTCTATGGTATTTTAAACCAGAAGTCCCATTATTTTCAATGGTGTTCACTTTTATCTGTGGTTTTCAGTATCCACGGGGGGGCCCAGAACAAATCCCCAGCAGGTACAGGGGTCCTACTGTATTAATAATCATACTATAGTGGAGAGGACCATGCCTAGGGGCACATCCTCACTGCACAATTATATTGTTGTGGTTCCACTTTAATTGCCACGAGGAATCCATTTGGAACTTTTAACTCCTGTGGAATCCTATGGTTAATAGTGTGATGAAGAACTAAAACTCTCTGGATCAGAATTCTGACTACCTCCCCCTAAACTGCAAATCCCAAGATTCCATAGACTGGGACCATGGCAGTTGAAGTGGAATCATAGTGCTATAACTGTGTGGTATGAAAGCATGACCTATCTGCCTGCCTGCTCTGTTTGCTATCTGAGTGCCAACTATGAATGGGCTCCTTGTTGCTCTCTTTATCCTTAAAGTGGACTTGGACTGGACAGTATTGAAACAGAGGACACTTTCTCTAGAGAAATGTCATCTGAAAATGCTTGAAACAGAGGACACCTTCAAATAGGGGACTCTTAGGGTTCATGATCACCATGGTCAAGTCCAAAGAACAGACTATCTTGCAGGGCTTTTTTAAGGATAATTGAGACAATGCTTATAATGAACACTTAAAACTCACCATATCAGTGGTATGGGTCATTATTTATTAGCCAAGGGGCTAAAAATAAAACAGAAAGTATTACCATGCTGCCATCATTACTGTAAATTGCCCTAGTGCCTTCGTATGTAATCTGTATAAAGCAACGTGTGATGCATCGGGGGGGGGGGGGGAAACAATTACTGTAGTCTGACTGGGAGGTAATTAAGGCATAATTCACTTTGACCACATCTGCCCTGCCTAAGAGAAGGCACAGCTGATGTGCCCAACTGAAGGTGGGCAAAGGCACTCCTGGGCCACAGCAGGTACTGGGTCTAACAGTACTCCTGAGCTACAAACATGATCTGTCAAAGGGAGTGCAACTCCATCCAGAACAGAAGGTCAGTCCAACCAGAGGGTAGCTTTCCAGCTGACAGTCAGAACTTCTGCTTCTGCCATGTTTCTTCACAAATACAAGTACAGGCCCTGTTCATTACGCCTGAAGGTCTAGAGCTGATAGATGGTGCCACTGCACTTGCATGTATTGAATAGGTTATACCCCTCAATTACTACATTTCAGTCATGATCTCCCATCAAGTCTCACCTGTGTCTGTCTGTTCAATCAAATTTACCTTCTGGGATTAAGAGTTCAGGTTAGTACTGAACTCCCAATAGTCCTGCTTCTGTGTGGTCACATTTTCCCAGTTATTTGTCTCTTGTCTTTCCATGTTGTATCCTCAGTATTTTCTAGGGTCTTTACCGAAATTTTGTTGCTGAGCAGTTTAAACATAAAATAATAACATAAAAATGGACCTCCTGTTTCCAGAACTTAATGCAGTAATTAACACAGTACAGACGTGCTATCCACAATGCTGCAGCCTTATTTGAGAACTCACGCCGAACAAATCTTGAAGAGAAACGACAGCACAGAAAGAATCACAACCCAGAAACATCATCCAAGGAGACCTTCTGCTGTGCTTTCTGCAACCGCACTTGCTTATCTCGGATTAGCCTTTTTAGTCATCAGTGCGCTTGCAGAAGGCGCGGGATGAGTCCTTCCTGAATCTTCGTTTGCGAAGCAAAGCCAGAGAGTTAACACAATACTGGTTCTCAGTAAATTCTTGCTGCTGAGAAGTAAAAATTCTTACATTCAATATGAAAGGAATCTAGGAGTCTTAGTGGACCGCAAGCTGAACATGAATCAGTAGAGTGATGCAGCAGCTAAAAAAGCCAATGCGATTCTAGGCTGCATTAATAGGAGTATAGTGTCCCGATCAAGGGAAGTACTAGTGCCACTCTATTTTGCTTTGGTCAGACCTCACCTGGAATACTGTGTCCAGTCCTGACAGTAAGAGCTGTTCAGAACTGGAATATACTGCCTCGGAATGTGGTGGAGCCTCCTTCTTTGGAGGTTTTTAAGCAGAAGCTGGATGGCCATCTGTTGGGAATGATTTGATTGTGTATTGCTGCATGGCAGGGGTTGGACTGGATGGCCCTTGTGGTCTCTTCCAACTCTAGGATTCTGTTTTTGGACTGCAACTCCTATTGCCACTTACCATTGGATTTCCTGGCTAGGATTGCTGGGGGTAGAATCATCCAACAATATCTAGAGGGAAACAACTTACCCACCTTCAGCTGGAGCAAGATTCCTTCCTTTCCTTCCTATCCGATGGCAATGTTCTCTCTTCTCCCTGCTTTCTTTTTCATTAGGCCCTCTCCCTTTTTAATGTCATCTACAACAAGAATAAATTGTGCTTGTTTGTTCATTTCATGCATCCCTCCTTTCTTGCCCTCTGACCAGTTGTTATTTTTTGTATCCTGCTTTTCTCCCAAAAGAGTTTTAAACAGTCCACGTTAAAAAAAAAAAAAAAAAACCCAAAGATAACAGTGGTTCATAACGTGTGGTCCAGAGACCCCCAGGGGTCCACGATGTCCTCACAGGGGGTCCACAAAGGCTTGAAGACTGCTCGGCCCACCTCTTGCCTGCAGTGGAGTGGCCATGTGACAGGGGCCAAGGCAAAGGCTGGCTGGCTTGGCCTGCACATTGCCATTCAATCCACTCCAGCCAGAAACTTGCAGGAAGAAGCATGAGAAGAGTCTTTCCTCCCCCTCCAGTGCCTCTGAGGGAAGGGTTAATGGATAGTGTCATTGTATCATCATCATCATCATCATCGTTATTATGTATTGTTGTTGTTATTTAAGGTTTTAAATCTTGAGGGGACCGTGGCAACAAAAGATATTTAAAAGGGGTCTCTGGTAAAGAAAAGGTTAGGAGCCACTGCAATACAACATATTAATATAAAGTTTAAAAACAGATTAAACAATTTACACAGTTAAAACCATAACCTTAAAATATTCAAATATGTAAAAAATAACTTTAAAATCTGGGGGTGGGACAGAGAGAAGGGCCTCTCTCTTTGATCTAAGAGCTTTTTTTAAAATTATTATTAGTTATATATACCCTGCTCTTCAGCCACAAGGCTATCAGAGTGGCTTACAAACTGTTTTAAGTAATAGCAATTTACACATCTACACTGCATTAAGCAGTTTCCAATGTGTGTTAGCTAAATAAATAAAATAAAATAAAAAAATCTAAGAGCTTTAATGGGTTCATAAAGGGGGAGAGGGTCCTTCAAATAACCTGGACCCAAGCTATATGGGGCTTTAGGTCAAAACCAGCACTTTGAATTTTCCTCAGAAATGGACCAGCAGCTAATGGAGCTGTTGCAACAAGGGAGTTGTGTGCTCCCTGTAGTTAACAACCCCAGTTAACAACCTGGATGCTGCTCTTTGGACCAGCTGAAGTTTTTGAGCACTTTCCTAAGGCAGCCCCACGTAGAGGGCATTGCAGTAATCCAAACGTTGTGTTGTTTTTAAATGTTGAGCCACCTTGGGTCCCGCCATAGGGAGAAAGGCAGGATATAAATATATAAAATAATAAGTAATGTCTCTTCTCTTCAGGTGGTGATAGACGGGAGACTGAGATTGGAGAGGCACCATGCAAAGCGCAATTGGAAAGAGCCAGCAGTACTGAGGGGGAAGAGAGGAGCACAGGAACAGAAGCAGAAAAGAAGAGAAGCCAATTGCCTGCTTCTCACAGTGCTGATGTCTGGGAAATTGCAGTCCAAGAAGGAACAGACCAAAGCAAAGAGAGCAGTAAGTGTCTTATCTCAGGGAATGGCTTCCACTGGACTTCTGGCCTTAACATTCGTATCACAAATGATAAAACGCTGAATCCAGATCAGTGTCCACAGTGGGGAGAGAGCTTCAAATGGAACATACACCTTGCCAATCATGAAAGAACACATACAGGAGAGAAAGTATATACATGCCAGGAGACCGGAAGAACCTTGACTGCCAAGGCAATCCTCACCGAGTATGAAATGAACCAGAAAGGAGAGAAGCCGTACAAATGCCTGGAGTGTGGGATGAGCTTCAGTTACAAATCCTCTTTCAAAACACACAAGGTTGTTCATACATTAGAGAAACCCTATACATGTCTGGAGTGTGGGAAAAGCTTCCATTCAAGACCCCACCTCAACAGGCATCAACTTATTCACACCGGAGAGAAACCCTATACGTGCCTGGAATGTGGGAAATGCTTTAACCAGAGGAGATACCTTAAAGCGCATCAGCTGAACCACATGGGAGAGAAACCATATCAATGTCTGGAGTGTGGCAAGAGCTTCAGTTACAAATCATTCAAAACACACCAGGTTGTTCACACATTAGAAAAACCTCACAAATGCCTGGAGTGTGGGAAATCCTTCCACTGGAGATCACATCTTGATAGACACCAGCGTATTCATACCGGAGAAAAGCCATATCAGTGCCTGGAGTGTGGCAAAGGCTTCATTGATAAGAGAGGCCTTACCACACATCAAATGAATCACACCGGAGAGAGACCATACACTTGTCTGGAGTGTGGAAAGGGCTTTACTCACAAATCGGTCCTCAAAACACACCAAATGACACATACACCGAGAGTAGTCATAGAAATGCCTGGAGTCTGAGAAGAGAGCCCAGAGCTTGATAGTAGACACCATTACATATTATTATTATTATTACAAAACAGACACAGGAGAAACCACTGTACCTTCCATATGGGCTGCCTCCAGTCTAGATTTAGAACTCATTTAAAAAATATATATTTTCAACTATTTAGGGGTAGAATGTGGTTGGTTCAGCTCAATGCTTCACTGGCTCACATGATGCAGCCATGCCCTGCAATGTCTCCTTTTTGGTTTGCAAGTTATCTATTCCAACACACACACACACATCCACGACCTTTATTAGGCATAATACAACAGATACATAGAACAATAGGACTTCAAGGATTATTTTTAGGCAGGTTAAGCCATATGTTTACTGCCTCAACCAAAAAGTTAGCCATTAGTCTGGTAAAATGCGGATTACGATCTTCCAATAAGTATTTGACTGATAATCTATCTGTACAGACGTTAAATTATCTATTTATATTCAATTTATTCTATACATTTATTCTATAAAATTGGAAAATGTTCAACAACACATGGTGGTGTAACTATAAACACACAAGGATCCCGCAAGACCTTGTGTTTGAAAAAAGTTGTCTCCTGGCTTTTCAGGGATAGATATCTATTATTCTGCAGACAAAGGACTGGATCACTGTCCCTCTGTTTCTATATTACATCCTTCTCCTGTTAGTTTACTTTGAAATCTTATCATACACTTTATCTGCAGGCCAAACTATTTCTTATTCTTGTTCTGACATTATGAACTGAAAACATTTCCCATTGTTTTTTGGTTGTGGTGTCCCCATAAATCGTTTCCCATATCCCCACCTTTGTGGGTTTTTAAGGTTGGATTTTTTTTTAATTAAAAAATATAGGTGAAATGCAACAGTGACAGCACTGGTGACACCAGCCTTAGTGGAGCCACAGAAATACAGTGGGCCCTTGGTATCCACTGGGGTTTGGTTCCAGGGGACACACACACCTTGTGGATACCAAAATCAGTGGATACTCAAGTCCCATTACTTACAATGGCATAGTAAAATGATGTCCTCTTATATAACATAGTAAAATTAAGGTTTGCTTTTGTGGCGGGGGGGGATTATTTTCAAGCCTTAGATGGTGGAATCATGGCTACAGAATCTGTGGAGACGGAAGGCCGACTGTACAAGGCGATTTAAATGTTTTCAGAGTGGCAAGACCTTCGACAGTGCATTAAACTGTTACTGTGCAGTAATTTTGCAGAGCTGAGAAAAGCAGGAAAGACTAATGGATTCAAATTACAAGAAAAGAGATATGGTGAACTGTAAAGTACTGCACTTAGGCCAGAAAAATGAAATCCATAGATACAGGATGGGGGAGACCTGGCTGAACAAGGCCACGTGCGAAAGGGATCTAGGAATCCTAGTAGACCACAAGTTGAACATGAGTCAACAGTGTGATGCGGCAGCTAAAAAGGCCAATGCAATTTTGGGCTGCATCAATAGAAGTATAGTGTCTAGATCAAGGGAAGTAATAGTGCCACTCTATTCTGCCTTGGTCAGGCCTCACCTAGAATACTGTGTCCAGTTCTGGGCACCACAATTCAAAGAGGATATTGACAAATTGGAGCGTGTCCAGAGGAGGGCGACTAAAATGGTGAAAGGTCTGGAAACCATGCCTTATGAGGAAAGACTTAGGGAGCTGGGTATGTTTAGCCTGGAAAAAAGACGGTTAAGGGGCGATACGATAGCTCTGTTTAAGGATTTGAAGGGGTGTCACATTGAGGATGGAGCAAGCTTGTTTTCTGCTGCTCCGGAGACTAGAACACGGAGCAATGGATGCAAGCTCCAGGAACAGAGATCCCACCTCAACATGAGGAGGAACTTTCTGACAGTAAGAGCTGTTCGGCAGTGGAACACACCCCCTCGGAGCATGGTGGGGTCTCCTTCCTTGGAGGTCTTTAAACAGAGGCTGGATGGCCATCTGTCAGGGATGCTCTGATCGTCATTTCCAGCATAGCAGGAGGTTGGACTGGATGGCCCTTGCGGTCTCTTCCAACTCTACAATTCTATGATTCCATTATATTCAATGGCATAGCAAAATGGTGTCCCTTATATAAGATGGCAAAATCAAGGTTTGCTTTTTGGATTTTTTTTTTAAGAATATTTTCAAACCGTGAATACTTAAATCCATGGATACCAAATTTGTGGATATGGAGTGACAACTGTACTTGCATTGAGAAAAGAACAAGGGAGATAAAAAAATGTCACCCTCACCATCTGGATATAATAAGCAGTTAGAAAGCATAGTTAGCAATAGGTGGTGGCCTGGAAAGACACCTGGGCCTAAATCTGGCAACTAGTCCTAACTTTAGAAGATCTACTGAATCACCTGTTGAATGAAAAGTCAACATTTGCATAAATCCGACTGATTCTACAGGTGTCTTCTAACTGAGGCTAGCAATTGTGTTTCAGTCCTGGTGTTTCAAAGCTCTCAAGGAGATAGTCCTTACTCAGCCTCTAGGGATAATGATCACACAATACAGTTGTCCCTCCATATTCACGGATTTGGCATTCACAGATTTAAGTATTCACTACTTGAAAATATTTAAAAAATAATAATCCAAAAAGCAAACCTTGATTTTGCCATCTTATTATAAGGGACACCATTTTGCTATGCCATTGCATATAATGGGACTTGAGTATTCATGGATTTGGGTATTCACGGGGGGTCCTGGAACCAAACCCCAGCAAATGTGAAGGGACAACTGTACTTCTATCTGCCTTTTCTAGGAAAGGGGGCTCATTCTCTTAGGGACTACAGTACTTGTGTTTCTCTAGTCTGGTAAGGTGACCTCTTCTTGCAGCCAATAAAGATCACCCACCCACCCATCCCAAAATCTTGATGATGGCAGTCTCTACATTTTAGTTCTGTATTCCTGCTTTGATTATTGAATTTCATAACTTTGCCTAGTATCTAAGGCCAGTATTTAAGATGGTTACCACATTGGTTGTGCTTTCTAACCTTTTGCCTATATTGTGACATACGACTAACTAGATGAAGTGTTCCTGGAGCTGCTTGAGTGTTATTTTTAAATGTAGTTGGTATAGTCATAATTTTAATTGCACTAAAGAGAGGTTTTTTTGACAGTCTGTGGTGCCTCCTCTTTTTTTCTCTGTCTCTCTCCATCATTCTGGAACCCTACTAGGAATACCTCGAACCACATTCTTCCATTTTCCTGTTCTCTTTGTAACTCCATGAATGTTAACCACAGTGCCTCGGTGCTTCTGTCTATCCCTTTTAAAAATTATTTCCTGACAAGATATGGTGGGGCCCCTTTGTGCTTCTAGGAAGCCCCATATTTAGAATTTTGATTTGAAAGTCTTCTATTTGGACAATATATAGAGCCTTTCAAATACAGGTTGCCCCCGTTCCTGGACTTAACATGTATAAATGAAAACATGGATAATAGCAAACCGTATTAAAATAAAGGACTTCCTTTACAAACATATCATAGATTTGCATTGGAGGACCAAGAGGATGCCTAGAGAGAATGCCTCTCTAGGCATTTTCCAGGGCTATTCTATGGCATGTATCCCTATTTTGTGTCCCACGGATAATTGAAACTACAGATATTGGTTCCACGTATAGGGGGGTGACCTGTAATGATTAATGCTTATAATAACATTTGGCCATACATATCTTTGGTTGTTGTTAATGTGCCATCAAGTCAACTTACTTGATGGCGCTATGAATACAAGACCTTCATGAGCACCAGTCATGAACCTCACTGCTCAGGCCTTACAAATTCAGATCTGTGGCTTCCATGCTTTCATCAAATCACCTGTAATGGGATCTTCAGGTCTTGGCCCTTCAGGTTTTAAATTTACCTTGTCCTAAAATGTGATAAAAAAGGTCACGCAGACTAAAGTTTGCAACATGTCAAAAATTATGCTCAGTCGTGTGTATGCGTGTATATATAATCCACAAAAGAGCAATACCTTTAATGGCCAACTGAGATCGTTCTTTTGTGGATTGCTTTATTTTACTGTATGGCTACCCCTGAATATATCGATATCTATAAATATAGATAGATATATTTCTGAATTTGAAGATACTGTACTGGATTTAGCTGCAACGTAGGATCCTAAACAAGAGAGAAGTAAGGACTGGGACTTAACCCTTTGAGGTTTCTACCTCCAACAAAGGTAAAATGTTTCTTTTGGATTTTAATTGGCTGTGTTTTACCTATACAGCACCTAAAAGTTTTTCCAGATGTAGCAGTACAGGGAATTGTTGAGAAATTCAGTGTTCTCTGCCTAAGAAGGGAGGCCTGTGGCTTTGCAAAGGGACAGAGACACTCTGGATTCCAAGAGGAGTTACTTTACTGCTGCTAATGGAGTTAAAATTTTACTGTCCTTTCTTTCAATCCCCAGATGGTAGCAAATTGGGGAAGCTTAAGAGGGAAATAATGATCTCAGCAAATAAAACTTTCAAATAAACCAGAATCTTCATTTGATAATTTTTCTCCCATCAGGGAGGAAGGATTGTGAAATGGAGTCACTTTCACCTTGTGTGAATTCTACTTGTCCATGAACTAAGTGTGTTCCTTTCCCTCTTCCTCTTGCCTACTTGTTTGGGGAAGGTGTTAAAAGATGGTGTACAAGTTGCCCTGAGAGCCAGCATGGTGTAGTAGTTTCAGTGCTTGAATTGGGAGACCAGGGTTCGAATCATCACTCAGCCATGGAAACCCACTTGGGCAAGTCACACTCTCTCAGCCTTGGAGGAGGCAATGGCAAACCCCCTCTGAACAAATTCTGCCAAGAAAACCTTATGATAGGTTCACCTTATGGTCGCCATAAGTCAGAAATGACTTGAAAGCACACAGCAACGATTGTCCTCTGATGTCTATCAGTCCTCCACTTTCTCCGGGCCTACTCCCACTTCCAACCAACCCGCAGCACTGGATGCATATGAGTTATATTGCCTCTGGCAACTGAGGTTCTGTGTTTTATCAGTTAATTTCTTACATTCATATCCTGCCTTCCCTACTCACCCCAACATCAAATCTCTACGTAGGTTACATGACTCTTCTCTTCATGCTCCGTTACCATTTGCAACCATGTTTTCAGAGTGGTACGGCTAAGAGTGATTGGTCCAAGAACACCTAGAGATTGTCTAAACGGTGAAAATAATCCTCACAGAATTCAAGGAGAACACGTCTTGTCTCAATGGCAACCCACAGCGATTCCCCGTATTCAGACAGAAGGGATCAAAACCTGCCATATGCTGTATGTGATAAAACTTTGTGGTTTTCCGCAAAGTTTTTTTAAATACTGCATGCTCACTCCCTCTCGTTGGGACAAGCAATTCAATATAAATCGCTTTCCTATAGGAGAGGAAACACAAAGCTGGTTTGCCGGACAAAGGGGGCAGGTCTTGCTAACAGGGAAGGCACCTGGCACCGCCATGTTGGATTTTCACCTTAGGAAATGAGCACTAAGGCGAGAAAACAGGGTGGTGTTTTTTTCTACAGGCAAAATACTGCTGGAGTGCACAATGGAAATTTAAAAAAAAAAAAGTTTGGTGGCAAATCAAGGCAAGTAAAAAATGCAAGTAAATCTTGACCATCAAGCATGCAAAGCTTTAGGAGGCCAAAACACCATTAAGACAAATTGCAGCTGCTGCAATTTGCCATTACACTACTGCAGAGCAATTCGTCCCCCCCCCCATATAGATAACACCCTAGTTGTGTTTATGCTACAGTGAAAACAACAACACGACTCTTCCATCTTTAAATAACTGAAGGGCTGTCAGTGTGGAACAGCCATGTTTCTTCCCCCCCCCCCATGAGGTAAAAGTGGGTTATGTGGGTCTCTTCACCATCTCCACTTTATGAATTAGAACAGTGGCGAGCAATATCATGGGGCCCAGGACCCAGTTTCTTCCCCACAGATGACCCATCTGGAAAATACCTCCATTTTCCACTGGAGTCCCTTCCAAAATGATTTTGTGTCACGTCCTGTCACCATTTTGAAAGGGAATGTAGAAGAAAATTGAGATATTTGAGGACAGTGCGGAGTTCTGTGGTATGTGGCTGTTTTGTTGGGGGTATTTTGGTGTGTTTTCACATTGTTTGCAGGTGGGGTGTCTATGTGGTTTTGGGGCAAATGTTACCTAAACATTTAGCTGCTTAAAAAAAAAGAAAAGAAAGAAAGAATTACAGCCCTCAGAAAACCCTGTGATAGGATCACCAAAAGTCAGAAACAACTTGAAGGAACACAACACACACACACAATTATGTTAACAAATAATAAATAACACCACCCACAGAGGAAGTAGCTGTTTACTTTTGAAGCAAAACAGATATAAAAATCACAGTTTGGGGGTACTCCTGAACTCAGCCTTGAACCTGGAGGCTCAAGTCCCTGCGGTGGGCAGGAGTACTTTTGCACGCTTAAAATTTGTGCGCCAACTGTGCCTGTTCCTTGACACACTGGACTTGGCCACAGTGGTACATGCACTAGTTACATCCCATTCAGACTACTATAACGCGGTCTACATGGGGCTACCTTTGAAGAGAGTTTGGAAACTCCAGCTGGTCTAAAGAGCTACAGCCAGAATATTAACCGGGATGGGTTACAGAGATCATACCACAAAACCACACCTTGATGGAACAGCTCCACTGGCTGCCAGTCTGTTTCCGGGCACAATTCAAAGTGCTAGTTATTACCTATAAAGCTCTATATGGCTCAGGTCCAGGCTATCTGGCAGATTGTATCTCCCTCTATGAACTGGCCCAGGCCCTACAATCATCAGGAGAAGCCTTTCTCTCAGTCCCACCACCATCTCAAGTATGGTTGATGGGGATGCAAGAGAGGGCCTTTTCGGTGGCTGCCCCAGACCCTGGAACTCTCCCCCCAGGGAGGTCAAATTGGCCCCCTCCCGGTTGTCCTTTCCGTGGCAGGCCAAAACCTTTTTCTTCAGGCAGGCTTTTTAAAGAACAAGCTGGGTTGTGTGCTGTTTTTAAAAGCTTTTTTATCTTCTTTTAAAGCTTTTAAAAATACTTTTAAGTATATTTTATTCTTGTAAAATATTGTTATGTTTCAATGATGTAATTGGTTTAATTATTTTTTTAATGTCCATGCTTTGTAGGTTTTAATTGTGTTTTTAAAATTGTGAGCCGCTTTGGGTCCCATGCTTGGGGGAAAAGCGGGCTATAAATAAATATGATGATGATAATGATGATAAATCATTAACAGGGAAAAACAAACAGAAATTGGATGTGAAGTCAAAGGCTTTCACAGCCGGCATCCATAGATTTTCCTTGTTTTTTTTCCGGGCTGTGAGGCTGTGTTCTGGAAGAGTTTATTTCTGACATTTTGCCTGCATCTGTGGCTGGCATCTTCAGAGAATGGTTGGGAAGGAGTGTGTGTGGAGTTTATATACTGACACATGCAAATGCACTCCACCCAGGAGCAGGGGGATTTCCAGTAGATAATGGACCATTAACCAACCATTAGCCAAACAGACACTAATCCTTCTTGCATATCTACCCCCAGGAACTAGCCATTAAAATATACAAATTTACATATCCTCTCCAACAGGAACTCACAGTGTATAACTCCACACACACACTCCTACCCAACCATTCTCTGAAGATACCAGCCACAGATGCAGGCAAAATGTCAGAAATAAACTCTTCCAGAACATGGCCTTACAGCCTGGAAAAAAACCAAGGAAAATCTATGTTTGTTTGTTTGTTGTTTATAGCATTTTGTAATGGTCGTTGTGCCTTATACAAATACAGTTGTCCCTCCACATTCACGGATTTAGCATGGTTTTAAGTATTCACGGTTTTAAAATATTATTAAAAAAATAATAATCCAAAAAGCAAAGCTTGATTTTGCCATTTTATATAAGGGACACCATTTTGCTATGCCATTGCATACAATGGGACTTGAGTATTCACGGATTTGGGTATTCACGAGGGGGGGAGGTCCTGGAACCAAACCCCAGCGAATGTGAAGGGACAACTGTAAACTGTTGTTGTATTTCTGCATGGCAGGGGGTTAGACTAGATGGCCCTTGGAGATCCCTTCCAAAGCTAAAGGAAAGGCATATTGTTCCAGTGAATTGTATTATACTGTGATTAACTGCATTGCATTGTGTTGCATTGTGTTTGTATTACTGTGTTGTTGTACCCCGCCTCAATTCTGTTGAGACAGACAGGTAATAAATAACAATGATGATGATGATGATGCAAGGAAAGCAAGTACTAGGAGGAAAGTTTTCACAATTCACTGGAGCCTAGGTTTATGAGGACAAAGCCTCCTGCATGGAACTGTGAAAAAATATATATATTCCCCTGGGGTTAAACTGGTGCTCAGTCAGCCAGTCCCCTGGAAATGGGAACAGGAGCAGAGGAGGTCTGGATTCCTCCAGAGGGAGAGAAAAGCCCTGAGCCTGGCCAGTTCCTAGAGAGGAAGGAAGTGGGGGTGGAGGTGGGGCAAGGGGTGGGACTTCCGGGTGAAAGGCTCCTCCTTGCCTTCCTGGCCATGTGAGGGTGTCTTGGAGGGGTTGATACCTGGAGGGAAGGAGGTGCCATGGAGAGGAGCTGGTTGGTGACTTAAAAGCAGAGGAGCCCGAAGAAGGAGGAGGATTTGGCTTCCTTCTTCTCAAGTGGGGGGAGTCTGGTGAGTTGTGTCCCCCTCTTGGGTATTGGGGGGCAGGGGACCCACAGAGGTAAGGGAGGAAGGGATGGGAAGACAGCCCCCCCACCACGGCCCCCCACATCCTGAAGGCCCCCCCCCAGGCCAAGGTCTTTGATGGACCCCCTACCTACTGCTAAGGTTAAAGGCAGCCAGATGCTCTACTGTACACTATACTATAGAGTCTATAGCTGCTTTCTCAACCTCTTTACCCTGGAGAAACCCTTGGAACAATTTTCAGGTTTCAGGGAACCTCTGCCTAAAAATTATTATATCTACAGCTCAAAAAGAAAAAAAAGTTTATCCCCCCCCCCACTCTCATTATCTCGAGGAACCCCCTAGCAACCTCTTATGGAATCCTAGGGTCCCAGGGAACCCTGGTTGAAAAACCCTGCTCTGTAGGATTTAGGATAAAAATTAAGATAAGTCAGTTTAAATTATGACACCAAAGTGGTATTTACAGTTGCCCCTTCACATTCGCTGGGCTTAGTCTGCCTCCTATAAGTTTCCCTACAAAATGGAAATAGTTTTCCCTTCATATTCACTGGGGTTTGGTTCCAGGACCACCACCACCCCGTGAATACCCAAATCCGTGAATACTCAAGTCCCATTATATGCAATGGCATAGCAAAATGGTGTCCCTTATATAAGATGGCAAAATCAAGGTTTGTTTTTTTATTATTATTATTATTTTAAGAATATTTTCAAGCTGTGAATACTTAAATCCATGGATATGGAGGGACAACTGTATATTTATTAAAAAAAAACTAAATGGATTTACATAATAAAAACTTACAATAATATCGGCCCCAGGGTCCCCTCCTAATCCAGGGGCCTCCAGGCTAGAGCTCTGTCAACTCCCCCCTTGTGCGGCTGTGCCCCCCACTCCCACCCTGGTCCGTGGGAGAAAAGCTGAAGAAGCCAAATTGTTAACTGGGCTTGGTGACAGGGAACACACAGGGAGTTTCCTTGTTGCAACACCTCCACTGCCTGCTTGTCTTTTCCGGTACAATTCAAGATGCTGGTGATGACCTACAAAGTGCTATCAGAAATAATAACCATAATTGCTTCTGTTATTATAATTGTTATTATTAGAATCATGGAGTTGGAAGAGACCACAAGGGCCATCCAATCCAGCCTCCTGCCCTGCAGGAATATACTGTACAATCAAAGCACCCCTGACAGGTGGCCATCTAGCCTCTGTTTAAAAACCTCCATAGAAGGATACTCCACCACACTCTGAAGGCAACATCAGGATGTTCTTCCTACTGTTTAGGTGGAATCTCTTTTCTTGTAGTTTGTATCCATTGCTCCATGTCCTGGTCTCTGGAGCAGAAGAAAACAAGTTTGCTCCATCCTCAATATGATTTTCCTTCAGATATTTAAAAATGACAATCATGTCCCCTCTTAACCTTCTCTTCTCATAGAATCATAAGTTGAAAGAGACATAGAATCATGGCCACAAGGACCATCCAGTCCACCCCCCTGCCCTGCACAAGGACCATCCAGTCCACAAGGACCATCCAGTCCAACCCCCTGCCCTGCAGGAATACACAATCAAAGCACTCCTGACAAATGGCCATCCAGCCTCTGTTTAAAAACCTCCAAAGAAGGAGATGCCACCACACTCCCAAGCAGCAGCATATTCCACTGCCGAACAGCTCTTACTGTCAGGAAGTTCTTCCTAATGTTTAGGTGGAATCTCTTTTCCTGTCATTTGAATCCATTGCTCCATGTCCTAGTCTCTGGAGCAGCAGCAAACAAGCTTGCCCCATCCCCAATATGACATCCTTTCCAATGTTTAAACATGGCTATCATGTCACTTCTTCACCTTCTCTTCTCTAGGCTAAACATGCCCAGCTCCCTAAGCCACTCCTCATAGGGCATGGCTTCCAGACCTCCTCTGGACATGTTCCAGCTTGTCAATATCCCTCTTGAATTGTGGTTCCCAGGCTAAACTATTTATTTATTTATTTATTTATTCATTCATTCATTCATTTATTTATTTTGAAGGCTCACATTCCCTTCTATGAACCTTTCCATGTTTTGAATTAATGTTTTTTGGCAGCACACAAAGTCACTAGCTACCAGTCCATTTCTAGGCACAATATGAAGTACTAGTTATGACCTCCCCAAGTCCCTGTATGACATCCAGGTAATCTGAAGGACCGTATTTCTCCCATACAAACCTTCCTATATTTTGAAATCTTCTGGGGGAGGGCCTTCATCCTGTCCCACCACCCTCTCAGGTACATTTGGTGGTAACATGGTGAGGGCCTTTTAGGTTGCTGCTTCCAAGCTCTGGAACCCCCTTTCCAGAGAGCCTAAGCTGGCAACCTTCCTTACCATCTTAACACAAGCAGGATAATAAACGCTTTGATTCTGTCAAGTCTTTGAGAATTGATTTTTTGTTTTTTAGGGAAAACAGGCCGTATAATATGCTGGGCTTTCGATTTGTTTTTGTTTTTATGGTTTACGTTTTTAACTGGTTTTAATGTTCCGATAGTTTCATTGCTTTTTAACTTTTGTATGCTGTGGATTTGAAACTGCTTGTTTTAACTGTTGGAAGGGCCTAAGTATCCTAAAGACACCAGATCTTATCTGATCTTGGATGCTAAGCAGGTCAGTCCTGTTTAGTACTTGGATGGGAGACCACCAATGAAAACCAGGTGCTGTGGAATCTGTTTCAGAGGAAGCAACTGGCAAAACCACCTCTGAGGGTTCCATGCTTAAGAAAACCTTATGAAATTCATGGGGTCACCATAAATTGACTGGCAACTGGAAGGCACATACACACACAAGCTGCCCGAAGTCCCAAACTGGGTAAAAGGTGGGATATTAATAATAATAGTAGTAATAATACTAATACTAATTGGAGATGGGGGAGAGGGGAAGAGGCGAGCACATTTAGGCCCTCCCTCACTGTCTGTAGGGCAAGGTTGGAGAAGCTGCTCTTGTAGGATTACAGAGCCTGTCATCCTTGGTCCTGGCTGGGGCCTGTGGCTGGCTGAGAGTCGAATTGGCAACACATGAAAGGCCAGGTGGTTCTCCGCCCTGGTTGTAAAGGAGATGGGCTCTATTGTTTGTGACCTCAACTGGGTCCTCTTCCCTTCCTTCCTTCCTCCCTTCCTTCTATGGAATAGCTCTCTCCAGAATGTAGCCAGCTCTACTCTGTTGCTCAGCTCCACATGGGTAGAGAGAAATGGCCTTTTTCTTTTTGGCTGGGTGTAGATGGGGAGGAGGCTAGTGTCACAAATGGTCACCCTTGTGGATTGGGGTTTAGGGAATTGCCAAGTTGCTAAGGAAAGTGGGCAAGATGTGACAGGAGTGTTGGGGAAGAGAGGACAGGCAAGCAATGTGCAGTACTGGTTAGGGTGCTGGACAGGGCCTTTTGAGATCCAGGTTTTAGCCCTCAGTGAACCATGAAACGCTTTGGGGGTGGGGGTGACATTAGGCCACACTCTCTTTCAGTTTCAGCCTGGCCTGCCTCATAGGGTTGTTGTAAAGGTAAAGTGAGAAGGAAAAAAAGTGAAATACAGGTGTACCCTCAGTTAACAAAGGCCAGATCCACATTGCACAAATAATCTAGTTTGAAACTGGATTATTTGCCATGCTTCCTTCCTATGGAATTCTGGGATTTGTAGTTTTACAAGTTCTTTAGCCTTCTCTGCCAAAGAGTGCTGGTGCCTCACCAGACTACAAATTCCAGGATTCCATAGGAAGGAGACATGGCCAATAATCCAGTTCCAAACTGGATTATTTGTGTAGTGTGGATTTGGCCAAAGTTGATGTGTTCCTAGGCATTACTAATTTAACAGAAAATTTGGTACCCCCAGGCAGGAATAATTTGGAAAGAATGGGGATGGTTCCTATCTCACAAAAAAGAAGAGCCAGTCCCACATGTTTCAGCAGATGTTTTCTTCAAAACTACCAATATGGGGCATGTGAAATAAAACAACCGGGTCAGGTAGGCCTTGCATAAGTAAATAACATATTCTTGAAGATTTTAGAGACCACCTAAAGGGCTGCTTTCGATATATATCCAGGGATAACTTTCTTTCACCAGCGTCCACTTTTCTTATGGTTTCCATTTTAGTGGCCAAACTTATACAGTCGGTCTGACCACAGATACTGGAAAACACAAATAACAGTGAATCCTATTAAAATAATAGGACTTCTGGTTAAAAAATACCATAAAGTTGCATTGGAGGACCTAGAAGATGTTTAGAGAGGACACCACTCTAGGCATTATCTAGGAAGACTACGGTATGTGGTCTGTTTTGTGTCCCACGGATAACTGAAACCATGGATATTGGGTCTGTGGATACAGGGGTCCAACTGTGGTTATATTTTTTAACATATTGGGGGGAGTTGGTGAGACACACTTATCTGTTCTCTCAGTTTTGCTGTTCACATGTGCTCAGTAATGGATTCAGAGGCCAGTTGCTGTTTACCTTGCCTGTTGCATGCAGGCATACACAACTGCTTCGGGATTTGCTAGACAGCAAAGTCCTAGTCTTTCCCACACCCAGCTTTATTGCATTGTTTACTATAGACACATTACTGTAACCCAACACCAAATGTCTGTTTCTCCAGCCCTCCTTCATCAACCTCCCAATGCTCCTGCTGCTAAAAAACTTTTCTTTCAGTACTCCTGCTCAGTAAAGGAAATCTGGGGGCAGCTGCTGTTTACCTTGCCTGTTGTTGATGAGCACTCATAGTTACAGTAGGATTGGCTAGACTACAATCCTGTTTGAGCATTATTGTTTGCTGCAGACATGCTGCTGCAGCAGCTGCTTGTGTTTCTCCAGGCCTTCTTTCCCATCATCCCAGTGCTGATGCTGCTAAAAAAAACCAGTTAGATAGAGGTAAAGGAGAAGGAAATCAGGCCTGGAGGGCATAAAACACTGTCACATGGAGCTTCACAGTCAGAGGCTTTAAAAAGTCAGATATGCCTGAGTAATCTCTGGTGGAAAGAGAGGATATAAACAAAACAATTTTTGTACATCTGATTAATTCTTGTTTCTGTTGGTGATTAAAAACTCTGACTGGTGCTATTAAAAATATGAGAACAGTACTGGACTCTGGGCAGGAAAAGATGAATAGTGGCTGGAAGGGCCACTGGGGATTGCATTGAGGTCAGGCTCTGAGGCCAGCCAGGTGTGCTCAAAGCTTCTTTTGTTAGGGAAATCCGCTGTTTGTTGTGTGTGTGGAAATAGAATCATAGAATCATAGAATCATAGAATTGCAGAGTTGGAAGAGACCACGAGGGCCATCCAGTCCAACCCCCTGCCATGCAGGAAATCACGATCAAAGCATCCCCGACAGATGGCCATCCAGCCTCTGTTTAAAGACCTCCAAGGAAGGAGACCACACCACACTCCGAGGGAGTGCGTTCCACTGCCGAACAGCTCTTACTGTCAAAAAGTGCCTCCTCATGTTGAGGTGGAATCTCTGTTCCTGGAGCTTGCATCCATTGCTCCATGTTCCAGTCTCTGGAGCAGCAGAAAACAAGCCTGCTCCATCCTCAGAGTGACATCCCTTCAAATACTTAAACAGGGCTATCATATCGCCTCTTAACCGTCTTTTTTCCAGGCTAAACATACCCAGCTCCCTAAGTCTCTCCTCATAAGGCATGGTTTCCAGGCCTTTCACCATTTTAGTTGTCCTTCTCTGGACACACTCCAATTTGTCAATATCCTTTTTTAATTGTGGTGCCCAGAAGTGGACACAGTATTCTAGGTGAGGTCTGACCAAGGCAGAATAGAGTGGCACTATTACTTCCCTTGATCTAGACACTATACTTCTATTGATACAGCCCAAAATCGATTGGCCGTTTTAGCTGCCGCATCGCACTGTTGGCTCATGTTCAACTTGTGGTCTACTAGGACTCCTAGATCCCTTTCGCACGTAGTCTCATTCAGCCAGGTCTCTCCCATCCTATATTTATGCATTTCATTTTTCCGCCCTAAATGCAGTACTTTACATTTCTCCGTATTGAATTTCATTTTGTTAGCTTTGGCCCAGCTCTCCAGTCTATCCAGGTCATTCTGAATTTTGATCCTCTCCTCTAGGGTATTAGGTACTCCTCCTAATTTGGTGTCATCTGCAAATTTGATAAGTATGCCCCTAATTCCCTCATCCAAGTCATTGATAAAGATGTTGAATAGCACTGGGCCCGGGACAGAACCCTCTGGCACTGGTCACATCTTTCCAAGACGAAGAGGAGCCACTGCTGAGCACCCTTTGGGTTCGGCCGGTCAACCAATTACAAATCCATTGAACAGTTAACTTGTCTAGCCCACATTTTACAAGCTTGTTTGCAAGAATGTTTGGAGTAGAAACAAAACATAAGATAAGCTTGTTTGCTGACGATACATTGCTAACAATTAAGGAATTGATTAATGGAATAGAAAAAATTAAAGAACATTTAAAATTATTTGGGGAGATGACAGGCTTACAGGTTATTTGGAACAAATCAGATATGATGTTGTTTAATTATACCAAGGAAGAAGAAAATATATTTGTAAAAGAGAAAAAATTAGAAGATTAAAAAGTAATATTAAGTATTTAGGAATAAATATTACAAAAGATTTAAAAGAACTAGAAGAGAAAAATATTATGGTACTAAGGAAAGAAATGGAAAAGAAGTTGGAAGAATACAAAAATATTCAACTATCATGGTTTGGAAGAGTAGCTTTAGTTAAAATGAAAATATTACCTAAATTTTTTGTTTAGAATGTTACCAATAAAAGTATCAGAAGTAGAACTGAAAAAATGGAAAAATATGTTGAATAAATACTGTAATGGAGGGAAAAGGACAAGAATAAATAAATTATTTTGGTATGTATCACAGAAGGAGGGAGGACTTGGTCTTCCCAAAATAAAAGGATATTATGAAGCTAATCAATTGAGATATGTTATAGAAGGAATTGTAGGACAGGGGGATTTAGAATGGTTAGAGATAGAAACAGGGAGAACAGAAAAGAGAATATGGAACATATTTTTGATAATTTTACAAAAAAGGAAATTAAAGGAATTGAGAACCCATTTCTGCAAAATATATGGGAAATATGGTATAAATATAAGAGAGAATTTTTGCCTATTGATTCAGTATTAACACCGGTTATAATGGGGAAAAAAATTCCCAAATAATTTGAAGGAAAAAATGGGAAAGGAATTAAAGAAAAGAGGACTAGATAAAGTAGAGGGATGGATAGGATGGATGAATGAAAAAGGGAGTATAAGAGAGAAATTATGTGGAATGAAATTTTCATGGTTTAATTGCATACAGTTAGAACAATGGATTCAAAATTGGAAAAAGAATCATAAAGAAACAAGGGAATTTACAAAATTTGAAAATTTGGTGAAAAAAAGTGAAAAGAGGGATGATAATGAAAGTATGAAAGGTATTACAAGTGAATTATATAAAATATTGATAAAAAATAAGGAAAAAAAGACAAAGGGGAATATTTAAGGAGAATATGGGAGGAAGATTTGAAACAAAAATTGGAGATCATGAATGGGCTAAGATATGGAAACACAGACATAAAAAATATGTCGATACGGATAAAAGAAAATTATTATAAAATAATATGGAGATGGTATCTGACACCAGCAAGATTGCATAATATAGATAAGAATAACTCTAAATATTGTTGAAGAGGTTGTCAAGAAATAGGTACATATATGCATATGTGGTGGAATTGTAAATTTGTACAGCAGTTTTGGGAAATGATTTTCATAGAAATAGAGAATATTTTGAATAGAAATATAGAAAGGAAACAGAGTATAGCATTGATGTCAATTTATAATGGAGAGAATGGGAACCAAGCAGAAAAGGATTTAATAACAAATTTATTAATGGCAGCAAGATTAATTATAGCAAGACATTGGAAAATGCAAATATATGTACAAGTGGAGGAGTGGTATAAAGAAGTTTGGAAGATGGCAATAAATGATAAGGTAACATGTAGAATTAAAGTAAGAAGAGGAAGCTGGAAAGAAAGTGACTTTGATAAAATTTGGAAAGTATTTGTTAAAAAAGTATTACAGACAAAAGATGGGAGGTTACCTCCACGAGAAGAAATGAGATTCTGGAAAGATTAGGTAAGGGATAACGGCTCCGGTGAAGGGGAGCACTGAGGTGGGGGGGGGGAGGGGAATTAATATTTCTGAATAGAATTATAGTAAAGAATCTATGTTAACTTTTGAAATTAGTTAATAGAAAAATTGTGATGTTTATAGTAATTTTATGTGTTATACTAAGTATTGATTGTATAATATAATGTATAATTATAAAATTAATAAAAATATATTTAAATAAAAAAAGAAAATAAAAAAACAACAATAAAATAAAAAAATAATGAAGTCACCCAGAACTAACAATATGGGGGACTCAAAAAGCATTATTTATTTATTTATATATATATTTATACCCCGCTCTTCAGCCACAAGGCTATCAGATTGGCTTACAAATAGTTTTAAGCAATAGCAGTTTACACATCTACACTGCAATAAGCAGCTTCCAATGTGTGTTAGCTAACTGCCCCCACAAGCCGGGTACTCAACTCTGAGACCAGTTGTGTCAGCTCGGTTAGGGAGTCTGTTAGCTAGCGGGGTGGACGGTATACTAACAGAATCCCTAAACAATCCCTGGTCTTCAGGCTCAGGTACATACACTCAAAGTAGATAGTTTTCTAGACAGGTATCCTTGTCAAGGTAAGGTTATTATGAACCAGAGCCACTCTACCCCCTCACCCACTTCCCCTTATCTGCTCACTGACAGAATACCCAGCTCGGAGGGCCTGCGCCCAAGTTATGGCACTATCCTCTCCCAGCCTGGTCTCAGTGAAGCAAGCCAGGTCGGCGTCTTCTTCCAAGAGAAGATCATAAATAATATGGGTCTTGTTTTTTTACCAACCTGGCATTACAAAGGAGCAAGGTAAGGTTCTGCAGCATAGTTGGTACACTCTCCAATCCATTTTGGAGAACAGAGTAAACTGAAGGCAGGATAGCTTGTCTCCATATAGTGGTGAAAGATTATGTCACGAAGAACTCTGTGTGTGCATATGAACAACTGGTTTCCTTGACTCATGAGAGAAACTCGGAAAGAATCATAGAATTGTAGAGTTGGAAGAGACCACAAGGGCCATCCAGTCCAACCTCCTGCCATGCGGGAAATCACGATCAAAGCATCCCTGACAGATGGCCATCCAGCCTCTGTTTAAAGACCTCCAAGGAAGGAGACCCCACCACCCTCCAAGGGAGTGTGTTCCACTGCCAAACAGCTCTTACTGTCAGAAAGTTCCTCCTAATGTTGAGGTGGAATCTCTGTTCCTGGAGCTTGCATCCATTGCTCCGTGTTCTAGTCTCTGGAGCAGCAGAAAACAAGCTTGCTCCATCCTCAATGTGACACCCCTTCAAATACTTAAACAGAGCTATCATATCGCCCCTTAACCGTCTTTTTTCCAGGCTAAACATACCCAGCTCCCTAAGTCTTTTCTCATAAGGCATGGTTTCCAGACCTTTCACCATTTTAGTCACCCTCCTCTGGACATGCTCCAATTTGTATCCTCTTTGAATAGTGGTGCCCAGAACTGGACACAGTATTCTAAGTGAGGCCTGACCAAGGCAGAATAGAGTGGCACTATTACTTCCCTTGATCTGGACGCTATACTTCTATTGATGCAGCCCAAAATTGCAAAGAAACCAAGAAGGACCCAAAGCTACAGAGCTAGCTTTGAGATCAGGGGAAGAACTTTGGCAGCTCCATTTATAGATAGATGGGGTTGTATTTTCTCCCAGTGTGGAACCCAAGGCGACTCACAGAAGCAAGTTAAAACCAAATACAGTCGGACCCCCATATCTGCAGAACATCTGCAGTTTCAGTTATCCACAGGACACAAAACAGGGACACATGCCATAGAGTTGCTCAGGTAAATGCATAGTGAGACATCCTCTCTAGGCATCTTTTGGGTCCTCCAATTCAACTCTATGGTATGCTTTTACTGGAAGTCCTTTATTTTACAGTTGGCCCTCGATGTCCACAAATTCAATCATCCACAGCTTGAAAATACCCCCCACAAAAAAAATCCAAAAAGAAAACCTTGATTTTGCCATATTATATAGGGGACATAATTTTACTATGCCATTGTATATAATGGGACTTGAGCATCCATGGATTTTGGTATTCACGGAGGGTCCTAGAACCACACCCCAATGGATACCAAGTGCCCACTATAATATGGTTTGCTGGTATCTGCAGTTTCCAGTATCCGCTGTAAGTCTGAGATAGAACCCCCGCAGATATGGAGATCTGACTATACAATTAAAACGATGGCTAGTACAGAATAATAAAAAGCAGTTAAATCAGTAGCCATGCTAAAAACATTAATTTAAAAACAGTTAAAAGGGCAATTAAAATGTAATAGTATTAACAAAAATACAGCATGCCCCATTTAGAAGGGCCCTTCTGCAAGGGCCAGGCATAAGAAGGGCTGCACTTGCAAGTGGAAAGAGAACTGAGAGAGGGCCAACCTCACCTCCCATGGGAAGGAATTCCACACTCGGGGCAGCCAACAAAAAGGCTCCTGCATCTTCACCAACTCTGTTTGTGGTGATATGGGACCAAGAGAAAGCCTTCCCCTAAGAATCTGAAAATTTAGGCAGGCTCATATTTGGAGATACAAGATACACGAAGCAGTCCATTTGCAACTATGAGAACTGCTGATGGCCTCCACATGTGCTCAACGATGTTCCCAGGAAGTTATTGTTGTTGTGTGCCTACAAGTCATTTCTGATTTATGGCAACGACCCTCTTGTGGGGTTTTCCTGGCAAGAGTTGTTCGGGGGGGAGGGGCATTGCCTTCCTCCAAAACTGAGAGAATGGGACTTGCCCAAAGCCACCCAGTGGGTTTCCAGGACTGAGCAGGGATTTGAACCCTGGTCTCCCAGAATCCTAGTCCAACTCTGAAACCACTACACCACGCCAGCTCCTGCCTAGTACATACATCTTTAAATATACAGGTTGCCCCCACCCTGTATCTGTGGAACCAAAATCTGTGATTTCAGTTATCCGTGGCTGGGAAAGTATTTTATTTATTTTTATTTATTATTGTATTTATACCCCGCTCTTCAGCCACAAAGTCTTATCAGAGCGGCTCACAAATGATCAATTTAACAGTTCCCTGTCCTCAGGCTTACAATCTAAATAAGACACCTTCTCTCTCTGGCTTTTCTTTGCAAATGAAGATTCAGGAAGGACTCATCCCACACTTTATTTCTGCAAGCGTGCTGATGACTAAAAAGGCCAATCCAAGATAAAGAAGTCCGGTTGCAGAAAGCACAGCAGAGGGTCTCCTTGGGTGATGTTTCCAGGTTGTGATTCTTTCTGCGTTGTCGTTTCTCTTCAAGACTTGTTCGTCGTGAGTTCTCAAATAAGGCTGCAGCATTGTGGATAGTGCGTCTCCATGCCTCCCGATGTGAGGCCAGGGCGGACCACTGTTGGTGATCAATTTGGCTGAGCCTGAGATGTTTCAGGGAGTCTTTGTATCGCTTTTTTGGAGCACCCCTCTTACACTGACCCGTGGCGAGTTCACCGTAGAGTACTATTTTGGGGAGGCGATGGTCCTCCATCCTAGAAACGTGCCCTGCCCAGCACAGCTGTAAATGACACAATAAGGAAAATGGCAGTGGAGGTAGGGATTAAATGCAGCAGATACTGCTGGTCCTTCTCTCCCTCCAAGGGCAGGGCGGTGGCAGTTGGGCTTTAGGGAGGGCTTTTCACCTGCTTCTGGGCCCAGGCCTGATGGAATTCTGTAGGGGCACCTACCATAGTGTTCTAAGCACTGGAAAATGCTTAGAACAGTGGTTCTTAACCTGTGGTCTGTGGATCCCTGGTGCTTGTGTTTCTCCAGGCCTTCTGTCCCATCATCCCAGTGCTGATGCTGCTAAAAAAACCCAGCTAGATAGAGGAAGAGGAGGAGGAAATCAGGACTGGAGGGCATAAAACACTGTCACCTGAAGCTTCACATTCAGATGCTTTAAAAAGCTTTAAAAAGGGGATTTGCAAAGGCTTGAAGACTGCTTAGCCCACTTCCTCCCTGCAGTGGAGTGGCCACATGATGAGCCGAGGCAAAAGCTAGCTGGCTTAGCCTGCGCATTGCTGTTCAATCCACTCCAGCCACAAATTTGCAAGAAGAAGCAGGAGAAAAGTCTTAATGGATGGTGTATTATTATTACTATCATAATCATCAGGTATTATTATTGTTAGGGTTTTAAATCTTGAGTCTAAAACATGGGTCACCTTATCGCCACCACCTACGACTCCTCGAGCGCTTTCATCAGCGCTGTCTACGCACAATCCTAAATATACACTGGACTGACTATGTGACGAATGTTGCTGTCCTTGAGCAAGCAGGGATCACCAGTATTGAGGCCATGATATTGAGAACGCAGCTGCGCTGGGCAGGGCACGTTTCTAGGATGGAGGACCATCGCCTCCCAAAAATACTACTCTACGGTGAACTCACCACAGGTCAGCGTAAGAGGGGCGCTCCAAAAAAGCGATACAAGGACTCCCTGAAACAACATCTCAGGCTCGGCCAAATTGATCACCAACAATGGTCCGCCCTGGCATGGAGACACACTATCCACAATGCTGCAGCCTTATTTGAGAACTCACACCGAACAAGTCTTGAAGAGAAACGACAACGCAGAAAGAATCACAACCCATAAACATCACCCAAGGAGACCTTCTGCTGTGCTTTTTGGAACCGGAGTTGTTTATCTCGGATTGGCCTTTTTAGTCATCAGCGTGCTTGCAGAAAGCGCGGATGAGTCCTTCCTGAATCTTCGTTTGCGAAGAAAAGCCAGAGAGAGAGAGAGTAAGTCTCTGGGGTCTGCAGGAACAAAACATATTTAAAGGGGGTCCCTGGTAAAGAAAAGGTTAAGAGCTACTGGTATAGTTCATTTTTTCACTTCCTCTTCTGTTGTCCAAAAATTCAGTAGGTGTGAAGAAGAGTTGTAGAGCAATTAATCTTTCTTTGCAAACAGAATAACAAATAGATTTCATATTGCTGTGCCTCTGTCCATTTTCAATATCTTTGTTACCTTTCCAGGTCGTGAGTCAGGTTCTCACATCATGCATTTTTCCATCTCTTGGTAGCCATTCTTGAAAAAATATATCTTCCAAGTGGCTCCAGTGTTGAGCAATATCAAACCTAACTGCTGCAAGAAGATGTGAAACCCAACTTTTGTAATATTTTTATTATCGTAAGGCCACAGTGACTCTCCAAATGTGCCCGAATATTATAAGAGTAAGGCTTCAATGGATTTCCCTTTTAAAAAAAAACACCCAGTGATACGCAAGTGTTGTCCCTGAGAACTCTCACATCCTTGAATGGAAAAAAAAGCATTTTTTTCTACTTGAGGGCTTCACGATTGAATAGACAAGGTAAAAAGGTAATAAAAAGGTGAAGGGGAGAGGAAAGGGGCAGGGAACCTGAATTTCAGCAGTAGTGACTTAATTTTTTTCTAAAACAGCCAGATTCAGGAGAGTCTCGGTTGAATTCCAATTAATTCAAAGCAATTTCAACCTAGTTTACGTATATTGGGGCTTGCAGGGAGGCAGAAAGCTAAGAGGGGAACAGTGGAGGGGATCTTGTTTGAAAAAGAGGGCTTTGTCTTTCACACAGAGAAAAGAACCTGGAAGTAGATTATAAAATGTCACATTCCCTCTTCTCAAGAATGTTAAAAATTGTTGATGTAAATATCAGATGATCAAGATTTGATCTCTCCTCACTGTGTTGTATAGCCTTTGCTTCATGAAATAATTGGATGGAGAAGGGAAGAGTTCCTCCAGCCCTGTTGGAAACTGCTCTGGAGTCCAGATTGAAGACGGAGGAGCTAAACCCACCCAGCCCGGAAGAAGAAAGAGGGTTCAGTATGACCTGTGCTGGGAGAAGTGGGGCATTCTGGGAAAGGACGGTGCAGAATGTCCCGGATGAAAAGACATTAAGCTCAGATGCTCAATGCCAACGCTTCCGGCAGTTCCACTACAAGGAGGCTGAGGGGCCCCGAGAGCTTTGCAACCAACTCCATGCGCTCTGCCGTCAGTGGCTGAAGCCAGACCAACACACGAGGGCTCAGATCCTGGACTTGGTGATTCTGGACCAGTTCCTGGCTGTCCTTCCCCCAGAGATGGAGAGCTGGGTCAGAGAATGTGGGCCAGAGACCAGCTCTCAGGCAGTGGCCCTGGCAGAGGGTTTCCTCCTGAGTCAGGCTGAGGAGAAGAAACAGGAAGCACAAAAGGACAGCGATATGCTTCAGGAGGTACAGGAGGTCCTACTGGACACCAGCCAGGGGTTGCTGTCCAGGCAGATCAAGCTGGAGGGCAGTGAAGGGACCACTCTACTGGGTAAGGATCTATGATTATTTTTAGCTTGGTCTTGAGTATCCCTGAAATAATGATGTGGTCTGCTTTCATGTTCCCCTGGATGCTTGTCTCCATGCATCCGAGGAAGTAGACTAAGGCTACATCTGCACTGCAGAAATAATCCATTATAACACCGCTTTAACTGCCATGGCTCAGTGCTATGGAGTCCTGGAATCTGTAGTTTTGCAAGCTATTTAGCTTTCTCTGTCAGAGAGCTCTGGTGCCAAAACAAACTACAGATCCCAGGATTCCATAGCATTGAGCCATGGCTGTTAAAGCCTGCCTATTGTCAAACTGCATTACAGTTGTCCCTCTGTATCCACGGATTTAAGTATTCATGGCTTGAAAATATTCTTTAAAAAAATAATAATCCAAAAACCAAACCTTGATTTTGCCGTCTTATATAAGGGACACCATTTTGCTATGTCATTGCATATAATGGGACTTGAGTATTCACGGATTTTGGTATTCACGGGGGGTCCTGGAACCAAGCCCCTGTGAATATGAAGGGCAACTGTATTTCTACAGTGCCAATGCAGCCTAAGTCTATGATAGTTTATGCTGCAACTTCTTTCTCTGTTGTCTCAAAGATGCTACAAGATCACTTTTATTCAGTTATTGTTTTTTTATTCAATAGATATAGAACTTGTGCATCTCAGACTCCATCAAAGTTTGTGCCAAACAAAACCTAGTTTGGTAATGGAAGGTGCATCTCTCTCTCCCCAAATAGTGGTCATCAATGGCTCTTCTTCATCCTGGAGAGAAGTGACTAGTGGGATGCCACAGGGTTCTGTCCTGGGCCCAGGGCTATTCAACATCTTTATCAATGACTTGGATGATGGAATAGAGGGCATGCTTGTCAAATTTGCAAATTACACCAAATTAGGAGGGGGTAAGTAATACCCCAGAGGAAAGGATCAGAATCCAAAATGACCTGAACAGAAAGCTGAGTCAAAACTAACAAAATGAATTTTGTTAGGAAGAAATGTAGGATGATACATTTGGGCAGTAAAAATGAAAAACACAGATGGAGGACGGGTGACGCCTGGCTTGATGACAGTACATGCAAAAGGAATCTAGGAGTCTTAGTGGACCACAAGCTGAACATGAGTCAGCAGTGTGATGCAGCAGCTAAATAAGCCAACGTGATTCTAGGCTGCATCACTAGGAGTATAGTGTCTAGATCAATGGAAAAAATAGTGCCACTCTATTCTGCTTTGGTCAGGCCTCACCTGGAATACTGTGTCGAGTTCAGAAGCTGGAACGTGTCCAGAGGAGGGTGACTAAAAAGGTAGGAGGTCTGGAAGCCATGCTTTATGAGGAGTGGCTTAGGGAGATAGGTATATTTAGCCTGGAGAAGAGAAGGTTAAGAAGGGGATATGATAGCCATGTTTAAATATTTGAAAGGATGTCATATTGGGGATGAAGCAAGCTTGTTTTCTGCTGCTCCATAGACTAGGACACGGAACAATGGATTCAAATGACAGGAAAAGAGATTCCATTCAAATATTAGGAAGTACTTCCTGACAGTAAGAGCTGTTCGGCAGTGGAATACGCTGCTGCTTGAGAGTTTGGTGGCGTCTCCTTCTTTGGAGGTTTTTAAACAGAGGCTGGATGGCCATCTATCAGGAGTGCTTTGATTGTGTATTCCTGCAGGTCAGGGGGTTGGACTGGATGGCCCTTGAGGTCTCTTCCAACTCTATGATTCTACGATTGTATATATACCTGTCTGAGAACTGGGATCTGCTGGTATGACCCTCTTCTGTGTCCCACTGATAGGAGCGATACATCATGCAGAGGGCTTTCTTTTCTCCAGCACTCCATTCATAGAACACCCTCCCCTTTGAGTCCCACTTGGTACCATCATTGGTTTCCATTGCATGCCAAGTTAAAACATCTTTTTATTAAAGCCTTTTTAAATAGCCTAATTTTTTTAAAAAAAAAACTCTTTTGGCCTATTCTCTGGTTTTAACTTGGTCATCTGTTTAATATGCTTTTCTCCTAATTCAATTGCTTTATTGTTTTTATCAATAATTGTTTTAAATGTATGTCACCCTGTGGTCTCACAATAGAAGTTGGGACAGAAATATTTTATTATATCAGTCAACAATTGTCTTGTCAGGTGCTGTTAAAATATCCAGTATTTTTGCTGAAATAAACTAACACATGTTATCCTCCAAAATACAGCCGGCCCTCTGCGTCCCCAGGTTCTGCATCCACAGATTCAACCATCCATGGCTTGAAAATGCCCCCCCCCATTCCCAAAAGTAAACTGTGATTCTGCTATGTTGTACAGTTGTCCCTCCACGTTCGCGGACTTGAGATTCGCGGTTTTGATTATTCGCGGTTTTGGGAGGGCCTCCCCGGGCCCCCACAAAACCGCGACACGGGGCCACCGGAGGCCCCGTGAAAGCCCTGGGAGGGAGCCGGGAGGGCCGGGGAGACCTCCACGGGGCCTTCGGAGACCCTCCGGAGGCCCCGCGAAGGCCTTGGAAGGGAGGGGGGAGGGCTGGGGAGGCCACCGGGGGGCCTTGCGAGGCTCCGCGAAGGCCTTGGGGAGCACCAGGGAGGCCTCCGCGGGGCCCTGTAAGGCCCTGCAAAGGCCTTGGGAGGGAGGGTGGAGGGCTGGGAAGGCCTCCGCGGGGCCTTCGGAGACCCTCCGGAGCCCCCGCGAAGGCCTTGGGAGGGAGGGGGAGGGCCAGGGAGGCCTTCACGGGGCCCCCGGAGACGCTCCGGAGGCCCCACGAAGGCCTGGGGACGGGGTGGGGAGGGCTGGGGAGGCGATCTTGGGGCCTCCGGAGACGCTCCGGAGGCCCTGGGGAGGGCTGGGGAGGCGATCCTGGGGCCTCCGGAGACGCTCCGGAGGCCCCAGGAAGGCTTGGGGACGGGGTGGGGAGGGCTGGGGAGGCGATCCTGGGGCCTCCGGAGACGCTCCGGAGGCCCCAGGAAGGCCTGGGGACGGGGTGGGGAGGGCTGGGGAGGCGATCCTGGGGCCTCCGGAGACGCTCCGGAGGCCCCAGGAAGGCCTGGGGACGGGGTGGGGAGGGCTGGGGAGGCGATCCTTGGGCCTCCGGAGACGCTCCGGAGGCCCCAGGAAGGCCTGGGGACGGGGTGGGGAGGGCTGGGGAGGCGATCCTTGGGCCTCCGGAGACGCTCCGGAGGCCCCAGGAAGGCCTGGGGATGGGGTGGGGAGGGCTGGGGAGGCGATCCTGGGGCCTCCGGAGAGCTCCGTAGGCCCCATGAAGGCCTGGGGAGGGAGGCAGAGGCGGGGAAAAGCGACTATAGGGCCTCTGGAGGCCCTGTGGTCGCTTTGGCGGGGAAGGGGGAGGGCAATTGTTATTCGCGGATTTTTCACATTCGCGGGGGTCTGGGGAACCTAACCCCCGCGAATGTGAAGGGATGACTGTATAAGGGACACCATTTTACTATGTCAAACATCACCCAAAGAGACCTTCTGCTGTGCTTTCTGCAACCGGACTTGTTTATCTCAGATTGGCCTTTTTAGTCATCAGTGTGCTTGCAGAAAGCGCAGGATGAGTCCTTCCTGAATCTTCATTTACGAAGAAAAGCCAGAGAAAGAGAGAGAGAGTATATAATGCATCTATGGATTTTGGTATCCATGGAGAGTCCTGGAACCAAAGCCCAGCAGATACCAAAGGCCCACTGAATGTCGAAACTAACAGTGTGGCTCTTTCTGTTGGCAGAGAAAGGGAATGCCTCCCTCACTGAAATATTAGGAGGAAACTTCTGATGGTATGAGCCATTGAACAGTGAAAAATGGTAGACTCCCTTTTCTTGCCTATTTTAAAGTACAGTAGACGTGTGATTGTGACCTATACACAATGCTATAGCCATAGATTAGCTGCATCAGCTGCAGGCCGGACTGGATCAGTGCTACTCAAAGTAGTGGTGCCAGTCTCTGAATCATCGGCTGCTAGTCCCTGGAGAGTGTCCAGGAAGGAAAGTAACAGCTATAGCCAATGGACACAAAGATGGTGCTGGTCCATGGCACATTGGCAGCGGTGGCGGGGGGGGGGGGATCCAAGCTGGTTTCATACATCAAACAGCTTGAGAAGCACAGAAGGGCCAACCTAGCCTCTCACAGGAGGGGTTTCCACAGTTGCGGAAGCAGCCACCAAAGATGGCTCTTTCCTGTGTCATCACTACCTGTACCTGTGATGATGGTGGGACAGAGAGAAAGCCTCCCAGCCCTGAAGAGCTTAAGGTTTAGAGAGGCTTGTATAGGAAGATAGGGTCTTTCAGATAGATAGGATGGCTGCTTCTATGGCCTCATTATCTGCCAGCCCCAGAGTTAATCAAGGAAGAGAGGTGGAGTTCATGGTCCACATGACAAAGATGCGACAGTCCATACCTGGCGTCTCCAGATGGGACTTGGGCACCCTTTCCTGACACCCACCTTCCTACCCTCTGCACTGTGCTATTCTTTCTGTCCTTTCTCTTAAGACTCCCTTAGGATCGTTTCCACTGCTAAGCCCAGGTTTCAGCAGTGACCAGGAGTGCTTTTGCACAGTTAAAGCTAGTGCACCAACTGCACCTGTTCCTGGAGAAGTCCAATCTGGCCAGGGTGATACATGTGTTGGTTACATCCCATTTGGATTATGATAATGCACTCCATGTGAAGCTGCCTTTGAAAAGTGCTCAGAAACTTCAGTTGGTCCAAAGAGCCGTGTTAACTGGGGCTGGCTGCAGGGAGAACACAACTCCTTTGTTGCAACAGCTCCACTGGCTGCCAGTTCGTTTCCAAGTACAATTCAAAGTGCTGTTTTAACCTATAAAGCCCTATGCAGCTTAGGTCCAGGTTATTTGAAGGACTGTATCTCCCTGCATGAGACCAGTAGAGACTTAAGATCATAGAATCATAGAATCATAGAATTGCAGAGTTGGAAGAGACCACGAGGGCCATCCAGTCCAACCCCCCTTCCACGCAGGAAATCTTGATCAAAGCATCCCCGACAGATGGCCATCCAGCCTCTGTTTAAAGACCTCCAAGGAAGGAGACCCCACCACGCTCCGGGGGAGTGTGTTCCACTGCCGGACAGCTCTTACTGTCAAAAAGTTCCTCCTCATGTTGAGATGGAATCTCTGTTCCTGGAGCTTGCACCCATTGCTCCGTGTTCCAGTCTCTGGAGCAACAGAAAACAAGCTTGCTCCATCCTCAATGTGACATCCCTTCAAATACTTAAACAGGGCTATCATATCGCCTCTTAACCGTCTTTTTTCCAGGCTAAACATACCCAGCTCCCTAAGTCTCTCCTCATAAGGCATCGTTTCCAGACCTTTCACCATTTTAGTTGCCCTTCTCTGGACACGCTCCAATTTGTCAATATCCTTTCTGAATTGTGGTGCCCAGAACTGGACACAGTATTCTAAGTGAGGTCTGACCAAGGCAGAATAGAGTGGCACTATTACTTCCCTTGATCTAGACACTATACTTCTATTGATACAGCCCAAAATCGCATTGGCCTTTTTAGCTGCCGCATCAGACTGTTGGCTCATGTTCAACTTGTGGTCTACTAGGACTCCTAGATCCCTTTCGCACGTAGTCTCATTCAGCCAGGTCTCTCCCATCCTATATTTATGCATTTCATTTTTCCGCCCTAAATGCAGTACTTTACATTTCTCCGTATTGAATTTCATTTTGTTAGCTTTGGCCCAGCTCTCCAGTCTATCCAGGTCATTCTGAATTTTGATCCTGTCCTCCAGGGTATTAGCTACTCCTCCCAATTTGGTGTCATCTGCAAATTTGATAAGTATGCCCCTAATTCCCTCATCTAAGTCATTGATAAAGATGTTGAATAGCACTGGGCCCAGGACAGAACCCTGTGGCACCCCACTGGTCACATCTTTCCAAGATGAAGAGGAGCCACTGCTGAGCACCCTTTGGGTTCGGCCAGTCAACCAATTACAAATCCATTGAACAGTTAACTTGTCTAGCCCACATTCTACAAGCTTGTTTGCAAGAATGTCATGGGGAACCTTGTCAAAGGCCTTACTGAAATCAAGGTATGCGATGTCCACAGCATTCCCTTCATCTACCAAGCTGGTAACTTTATCAAAAAAAGAGATCAGATTAGTCTGGCATGACTTGTTTCTCTGAAACCCATGCTGACTTTTTGTGATTATGGCATTGCCTTCTAAATGTTCACAGACTCTCTGTTTAATGATCTGTTCTAGAATCTTCCCTGGTATTGATGTCAGACTAACTGGACGATAATTGTTGGGATCCTCTTTTTCCCCCTTTTTGAAGATGGGAACAACGTTTGCCCTCCTCCAGTCTGCTGGGACTTCTCCTGTTCTCCAGGAGTTCTCAAATATTATTGCCAATGGCTCTGAGATTATATTTGCCAGCTCTTTTAATACTCTTGGATGTAGTTCATCTGGTCCTGGAGATTTAAATTCATTTAGATTAAGAAGGAATTCCTGTACTACCTCTTTATTTATTTTGAGCTGGATTTCCCCTATTGTGTCCTCTGTTCCATTCTCCTCAGGTTGGTCCTCCTTTTCCTTTTCTGAAAACACTGAGGCAAAGAAGGTGTTGAGTAATTCTGCCTTTTCTCTGTCCCCTGTTAGCATTTTGCCATCTTCTCCACGTAGCGGCCCTATCATTTCCTTCTTCCTCCTTTTGCTGCAGACATACCCAAAAAAACCCTTTTTATTGTTCTTAACCTCCCTAGCAAGCCTGAGCTCATTCTGCGCTTTAGCTTTTCTGACTTTACTCCTACACGTGTTCGCTATCTGTTTGAATTCTTCTTTGGTGATTTCCCCCCTTTTCCATTTCCTATACATGTTCCGTTTAAAACTTAGCTCCATTGAAAGTTCTTTAGTCATCCATCCTGGTTTCTTGACACACCTCCCATTTTTCTTCCTCAATGGTACTGTTTGAAATTGTGCCTTCAGTATCTCCCTTTTGAGAAAGTCCCATCCGTCTTGAGGTCTCTTCTCTTTTAGTATTCCTGACCATGGGATCATCCCCAGTATTTCCCTGAGTTTATTGAAATCAGCTCTCCTAAAGTCAAGAATGCGTGTCTGACTATGCCTGGCTTCTCCTTTCCATTGTATAACAAACTCCAGGAGAACATGATCACTCTCACCTAAGGATCCCACCACTTGCACCGCATTAACCAGGTCGTCTCTGTTGGTTAGGATCAGATCTAAAATAGCTGACCCCCTTGTTGCCTCTTCCACCTTTTGGACCATGAAATTGTCTTCCAGGCATGTAAGGAATTTGCTAGACCTTGTAGTTTTGGCTCATGTGGTGAAACCCTTCTCTCTGTTCCACCACCTTCTTGGGCTCGTGTGGTGGGAACAAGTAAGAGGGCCTTCTCGGTGGCTGTTCCCAGACTTTGGAACTCCCTCCCCAGAGAGGCCAGGATGGCTTCATCCTTGCTTTTCTTCTGGCAGCAGGTGAAAACATTTTTATGCCACCAGGTTTTTATGAACTGACAAGGGCTGGCCTGATAAGACTGTGCCGTGTGAGTTTTTTAAAAATTGTGCATGGGTCTTTTATACAGTTTTTAATGTGTTTTAATATTTTTAGCTGTTTAATGTTTTTAACCATAAACAATTTAATTCTTTTTAAAATATTATATTTTTAATCTAATTTTTATTTATGTATTGTTTTTAACTTGTTTTAAAGATGCGGTTAGCCACTTTGTGTTGCACTCGTGGGAGAAAGACAGGATATAAATGAATAAAATACATAAAAATGAATAAATGAATTAAATTGGAAACTACATTGGGAGCTACAGCACTTTGGTTTAAAAGTGAGGTTTGTAAAAGTAATAATGAAATGAATCTTCCTCTGTTTCTCCCCGCCTGCCATCACCCCCCCCACACACACACATCTCACAGGAGATGGTCCAAGGATGCCGGAACAATGTAATAATTCATCTCTTCTTCGTGATGTAGTGGAGACAGCTTCTGTGCAAACAGAGCAGGTAAAAGAACAGGCTAGGGGGTGCTGTGCAGTTTTATTGAACTGTTACTAAAAGCTTTATATGTATAAAGAATTTTTAAAAATACTTTTCAGTATATTCTATTCTTTTAAATATTTTGATGTTGTCTTAATAATATAATTACCGTATATTCCGGCGTATAAGACGACTTTTGAGCCCTCCAAAATTGACAGTCGTCTTATACGCCAGATATACTTTGCTTCGCCTGCCTGCCTATCTCCTGCCTCTTCGCAAATGGCAGGAGATGGGGCAGTGGGGTGAAGCAAAGTGTTTTGAAGTTCATTCTCCCCCCTCCTCTGTCTTCTCCCCCTTTGGGGAGCAACGGAAGACAGAGGAGGGGGGCGAACGTTGCGGTTTGCCGCAGCCGCCGCTCCATCGCTTCTGCAGCGGCCGAGGCAAACCACTAGATTCGCCCCCTCTCCCCACCTTCCAGGAAGGTTGGGAAAAGGGGTGAACGTGCCCCGTTTGGGTGCACAGCCTCAGCATCCTCCTCCTGCACTCCTTCCTGGAAGGGAGCGCAGGAGGGGCATGCGGAGGCTGTGCTGCCAAACCCATGATTCGCCCCCTTTCCCCACCTTCCAGGAAGGTTGGGAAAAGGGGCGAACGTGCCCCGTTTGGGCGCACAGCCTCAGCATCCTCCTCCTGCACTCCTTCCTGGAAGGGAGCACAGGAGGGGCATGCGGAGGCTATGCGGCCAAACCCGCGATTCACCCCCTCTCCCCACCTTCCAGGAAGGTTGGGAAAAGGGGCGAATGTGCCCCATTTGGGCGCACAGCCTCCTCCTCCTCCTCCTCCTGCGCTCCCTCCTGGAAGGGAGCACAGGAGGGGCATGCGGAGGCTATGCGGCCAAACCCGCGATTCACCCCCTCTCCCCACCTTCCAGGAAGGTGAGGAGAAGGGGCTAACGTGCCCCGTTTGGGCGCACAGCCTCCGCATCCTCCTCCTGCGCTCCCTCCTGGAAGGGAGCGCAGGAGGGGCATGCGGGGGCTATGCGTTGGAAGACGGGGGTCGTCTTATACGGCGAATATATCACAAACTCTATATTTTAACTTAAAAATTGGGGGGTGGTCTTATACGCCCGGTCGTCTTATACGCCGGAATATACAGTAGTTTAATTCTGTTTTACTGTACACTTTTGTATGTTTTAATTGTGTGTTTTTTAAACGTGTGAGCCACTTTGGGTCCCAAACTTGGGTAAAAAGTGGGTTATAAATATAATAATAATAATAATAATAATAATAGGATTGAAATTATGATGGTATGGGTTTCTCTGCACACTTCACACAGCACAACAGCATCTTTCTCTTGTCTTCAACTTTTGTCAAACGTTCCTACTAAGACATTTTAGAATGCTGTTCCTGAAGGCTCATTAAAACTTATAGTTAAACGTTCTTTTAAATGCTGCATAGAAAGGCCGGGTCTATTCCCCAAGGCCTAGATGTTCTGTTTGAACCTTCACTGGGTCAGTTTAAGTGTACGTTGCATGTCTGCTTATCTGGGGAAGAAGCATCTATGTATATTAATCTGTAAATCTCAACTTCTTTCAGGTGGCCTTTGAGGAGGTGGCTGTACATTTTAGTGAGGAGGAGTGGGCCCTACTGGATTCCAACCAAAGGGCCTTGCACACTGAGGTCATGGAGAAGAATTATGGGATGGTGGCCTCTCTCGGTAAGGATCTTCTAGTTTTTGGCTGATGGGGTCAATTTAGTAATTCCTATATCTTTTTGCAGTCATGCTTTAAAAAGTCTCCCCCCTCCCCAGTATGTATGGAATCAATATCCACAGTTTCAATTATCCACAGCTGAGAAAAATAGGGGCGCATACCATAGAATTGCACTGGAAAATGCCTAGAGAGGTGTCCTCTCTAGGAATTGCTAGTTCCTCCTATGCAATGGTATGTTTGTACCAGAAGGCCTTTATTTTAATAGGATTCGCTATTGTCCATTGTTTCATTTATAAACGATAAGTCCAGGAATGTACCCCCCCCATGGATACAGGGGAAGGCAACCGGTAAGGAGGTTTCTGTTTTTGTGTACTGTTTTTATTCTTTGTTTTAAAATTAATGTTTTATAAGGTTTGATACTATAAACAGATTAGTATGAGTTTAATCTTAACTTTTTGGTATGTGTTTCACAATATGTGATTTTACTTGTATGGTACTTTTTATGTTTGTACTGGAAGTCCATTATTTTAATCCACAATTTCACTTGTAAACAATATGTCCAGGAACCTCTGCGGATATAGGGTGGGGGAATGACTTGTTCTTTAGGGCCTTGGATTGACATTGTCCAGCCTTGTTAATTTCCGTGCAGGGTGGGAAGATGAGGCTTTTGATGAACTGGTCTTCATAGGAATACTGCCTTTGGAAATGGAGCTTCTAACTCAGTGGGACTTGCTAGCCTAGTGAGGTCTCTTCCTTCTTGGTTGGGTTTTCCTACCCCTGGACTAGATTACGAGGGAGAAGGGGGGTTCACTGGAAAGTTGAAGGCTGCCTCTTGCTAGGTTGGATTCTTGGCCTGCCTATTGGCCCACTACAGAGCTTGTGGCCTACTAAGACTATTAGAACCTTTCCTCGTGTGTTGTAGACTAGTAGTCACCCATCTTAGGTTTGTGTGTCTGATTTGTCCTTACTAAATATATCAACCTCACATTTATCCCTAATTTGGTATTATCAGCCCAGTGCTCCAATCTGTTCAGGTCATCGAAACCCTTGAATCTGTCTTCTGAGGTATTTGCTCCTACTTCTGGTTTGGTCTCCATGCCCTGCAGATTTTATGCCCTGGATTTCTTTATCAAAGTCATTTATAGAGCTGTTGGACCAATGTGTATTTGTGATGGAAGCTACCTCCTTCCAACTCCATGGCAAGATGTTTTCCTTTGTCACCGGGCCCTCTCCTTTTCACTACAATTGGGTCACTTGCGCTTGCTTGTTCATTTCCTGCTTCCCTTTCTTCTTGCTGTCTTACCAGTTTACTCTCTTTTCTTTCCAGGTCGTCTTGGGTGGGAGAGTGAGAATGGAGAGGCGCCGTGCAGAGTGCAGTTGGTAGGAGACAGATATACAGAGGAGGAAGAGTGGAGTGAAAGAACAGAAGCAAAAGAGAAGAGGAGTCAATTGCTTACTTCTCACAGCATTGACATCTGGGAAATGCCAATTCATGAGGAGACAGACAAAGGCAAAGAGAGCAGCAAGTGTCTTATTTATCAGAATGGCTTCCATTGGGGTCCCAGCCTGAACGCTCATGTTACAAATGACACTGAGGAATGCTCCCATCCATGTCCACAGTGGAGGGAGAGCTTCAGATTGAACATACCCCTTGTTAACCATCAAAGAATGCCTACAGGGGAGAACGCATATATGTGCCAAGAAATGGGAAGAACCTTGACTGGGAAGACAACCTTTGTGGCACATCAGCTAGATCATACAGGAGAGAATCCATACCAGTGCCTGGAATGTGGGATTAGCTTCCGTTACAAATCAGCTTTCAAAAAACATTACGTTATTCACACGTTGGAGAAACCGTATCAGTGTCAGGAGTGTGGAAAAAGCTTCCGTTGGGGACCCCATTTGAAAAGACACCAGTTTATTCACACAGGAGAGAAACCATACCCGTGCCTGGAATGTGGGAAATGCTTTAATCAGAAGAGATACCTGACGGAACATAAAAAGCTTCACACTGGTGAAAAACCTTTTAAATGTCCCAAGTGCGGAAAATGTTTCTACTGGTCATCACAGCTCAACAGGCACCAGCTTGTTCACACAGAGGAGAAACCCTATGAATGTCTGGAGTGTGGAAAAGGCTTTATTGAGAAGAGAAACCTTACTACGCATCAAATGAATCACACTGGAGAGAGACCGTATATATGCTTGGAGTGTGGAAAGAGCTATACTCACAAATCCGTCCTCAGGCGACATCAAATGATCCACACATTAAGAGCAACCGCAGAAATGCCTTCAGTATTAGATACGCTTCAGTCAGAAATCAAAACTGAGTAGACACTGTAATCTTTACACAGAGGAGAAATCACATGTATTTCACATTTTTATGAAGAACGTAGCAAGGTGTGCTCAGTGCAGAATGATTCACTGTCTCATGTGCCATGGCTGTGCTCTTCAGTGTCCTTTTTGGCTTATACCTGAACTGTTGTGTTGTTGTTCTAGAAAACTCAAGGAAATTTGGAAATATCCTTCTCTACCAGCAATGTAGGCCTCAGAGTGTGGTGGAGTCTCCTTCTTTAGAGGTTTTTAAACAGATGCTGGATGGCCATCTGTCAGGCATGCTTTGATTGTGTATTCCTGCAGGGCAAGGGGTTGGACTAGATGGCCCTTGGGGTCTGTTCCAACTCTGTGATTCTATGATTCAGTGCATCCCAAGGTATCTGATGTGGGAGACTGACCATTTTCCCCCTTCTGTGCCAAGAACTGGTACCATATTTGTGTCTGTAGGCTGTAACTGTCCCTTTTGTTCCTGCAAGCTTGCCAAGGACTGGCAGCCACCACTGGTATAGACATTAACTGATGAACAAAGATGCTGCAAAGCCTCAAGTTTGAGGAGAGATGTCCTCCATGTGTTGAAGCTAAATATCTGTCATATGACTTTACTCCTTTTTCTCTCTACAGGTTGACCCCCTGTATCCACAGACTCAGTATCCACAGTTTCACTTATCCACATCTGAAAAAATATGTTATCTCTAGGCATTTCTAGGCCCTCCAGTATGATTCTATGGTCAACTTCAGGAGTTTGTCTCATTGAAAATAATAGGGTTCCCTATTATCCATGGTTTTGAGTATCCACGGGGGTCTTAGAACGTATCACCCATGGATATGGGGGCCGGCCTGTATTTAAATATAAATCCTACCCATAAAATTTGGAAGGGAGCAGAGACAAATTTGGGAGGCAAGGGAGAACCACTGAGAGTTGGGGCTCATGGGCTGGAATGGCAGAGGAGTGTGATTGGTGGAGTTTGAGAGTGTATGCCCGTATGTATCTGAGAGACAGTGTGTGGCATGATGCTGAAAGAATGGGCACACTATGTGTCAAAGGTGTGTGTCCATATTCCGCTCTCACATTCAAGACCTTGGGCAAATTCTTTGTCTCTTATCCTCACCAATTCTGCCATCTTGCAATATGGCTATTTTGTGAGTGGCTACACTCTCCCCAGTAGCCATTTTGTCCGTGATGTCCCGTGGCAGCCATTTTGAGACAGCACGCTTGACATTTTCTGCACATTCCAAAATTGCCTACTTGCCTAAAGAGTTTGGTCACTTTTGATATATAAGCGTGGAGTGTTGAATGGCTTTTAGGGTGAGAGAGACCTTCCACTCTCATGGAAAAAAAAACCACAGGGGAAATTTGCTTGTGTAAAATGGTAAATAAGTGATTGCTCCTTAACTGGCCCATGGGAAGGAGTCTGAGCAGTTTTCAGATTCCTGGACTTCAAGGGCAATAAACTCAGGCCATCCAAAATGACACAGTATTCACTTCAGTGCCATGATGTTCATTTAGAACTGACAAATAAAGGAAAGATGAGGGAAAGGGGAGCTCCAGAAGTATCACCCTCACATCCAAGTATGGCAAGCAGTTGTCAGCAATAGATAGTGCCCTGTAAGCACATCTGGCCTAAATCCAGCTGCTAGCCCCAACTGGACAAAGTACACTGAATCAGCTGTTGCATAGCTAGTCAATATGTACATAAATCCTACTGATTCAGTGTGTTCCTATCTGGACAAGGACTTGAATTTCAGACCCTGAATTTCAAAGGTCTCAGGGAAACAGTTATTTACTGAATGATGGGATTGTCTAACCCCACCTCTGGGGATAATAATGATCATGCAGTATTTATATCTGCCTTGTCTACTTGTTTTTCATCTAGTTTGGTGAGCTGACCTTCCCTCTGCCTGCGAACTTTTCCTGTCACCAAACTTTGCCAATGGTACCCATCTCATTTTTAGTTCTCTATTCCTGCTTTGCTTTGTTGACTTTCATATCTGTACCGACTAGATACGTAACGCTCATGGCCTCTTGGTTTCTCTTTCTAACCTCTTGCTGATATTGTGACATAGGACTAACTAGCTGAAGTCTTCCTGGTGCTGCCCAAGTGTTATTTTTTAAACATAATTTGTATATGCTAATTTTCATGGCATTAAAAGATTTTTGACAGTCCATGTTGCGTCCTGTTTCCTTTCTCTCTCATCTCCGTCTCTGTGGACCCTTACCAGCAGTACGTCAGATAGACATCTTCCATTTTCCTGTTCTCTTTGTAATCCTATGGATGTAGGCAGAGTATTTTGGTGCCCTTTTCTAGCGCTTTAAAAAATGATTTCCTGACAAGAGATGGTCTCCTCCCTTTTCTTGTCTTCTGAGACACCCTATATTTGTAATTTTTACTTTAAACTCTTTTCTTTTGCCTGTTCTTTGAGCTTAGCTCATAATCATTACAGTACAGGTTGAGTCTTCCTTATCCTAAATGTTAGGGACTGGGAATATTTCGGATTTTGGAATACAGTACTTGCATACACATAATGAGATAACTTGGAGATGGGACCCAAGTCTAAACACAAAATTTCATCTGTGTTTCATATACACCTTCTACACATAGCCTGAAGGTAATTTTATACACAGTAGTTTTAATAATTTTGTGCATGAAACAAAGTTTGAGTACATTGAACCATCAGAAAGCAAAGGTATCCCTATCTCAGCCATCCATGGATTTTGGAATATTTCGGAATTCCAGATAAGGGAGATTCAACCTGTAGTCTAGTTGCTTGGGTGAAGTGCCCATATTACCCATGCCCAGGAAAGGGCACACACAGCTGGTGAGCCAGTTCTCTAAGCCACAGAGAAATTAACAAATTAGCGATCAGGCTTCAGCTTTAACTTACTGGCCAGCATCCAGGTGTGGATCCAGCACCTGCACAACCCCAGCCACGCCTGATGACAAGAAGCAAAGCTAAGTATCATATACTGATGGCAGCCCATCCCAAAACTCCTCATGACCTTGCCCAGCAGCAAGGTATGCTTCAGTTAATAAAGTACAGTCATCCCCCCACATTCATGGGGGTTGGGGCGCAGGACCCCTTCAAAAGTGGAAAACCTGCAAATATCTCTAGGACCCTTCCAAACTATGCTTAACACACACAAAAGTACGGCCTGCAGATTCAAATGTGCAGTACACAATACAGGTCAACCCCTATATCCGCAGATTCAGTATCCACGGATTCACTTATCCATGTCTGAAAAAATACGTTCTCTCTAGGCATTTCTATGTCCTCCAATGTGATTCTATGGTCAACTTCTGGTATTCCATCTCAATTAAGATAATAGGGTTGCCTATTATTCATGGTTTCGGGTGTCCACAGGGTTATTTGGAATGTACCCCCCATGGATATGGGAGTCAACCTGTTCATTTTAATCCATGGTGGGGAGCATGTCAGTTGAAAGCTGCTGCTTTCGAGGAGACGGTGTTCCTTTGCAAAGTAGAAGCGGGTGTCTGGCAGGGCTTGACACCTCTGCAGCTGTCCAGTGCCATTTTTAATAGGAACTTTCAAGCCTCTCCTCACATTCGCAGTCCCTCTCAGTTTTATGAGGCTTGCAGAGAGACTGTGAACGCAATGCAAGGTTTGTACGTCCCTATTAAAAATTTTGTAGGGCAGGGGCAGTGGCAATCCACAGATAAATCTATTAAAGTTAAAGGTGCGAATGTAGAGAGATGACTGCAGATTTGTTTCTGGGTTTTACTTCTTTAACAGACTTTGGAACCAGAGGTAGAAATGACATAGAAAGAATACGGATAGGTTCCTACACCACAAATAAAGAAGCACAGTCGCAACATGTTTCAGCAAACTTTTTATTTAAAACTAACATGCACGCATGAAATTAAACAAACCAGGTCAGGTAAGCCTTGCATAAGTGAACAAAAACATTTTGTATCCTCTAGAGACCACTTGAAAGCTTCTGTCAAAATGTATCCTGGGATTATTTTTTCTTTCAACATCCTCCCCTTTTCTTATTACAGTTGTCCCTCCATATCCATGGATTTAAGTACTGTATTCACGGTTTGAAAATATTCTTTAAAAAATAATAATCCAAAAAGCAAACCTTGATTTTGCCATCTGATATAAGGGACACCATTTTGCTATGCCATTGCATATAATGGGACTTGAGTATTTATGGATTTGGTATCCACGGGGGGGTCCTGGAACCAAACCCCAGTGAATATGAAGGGACAACTATTTCCATTTTGGTAGGGAAACTTATAAGAGGCAGGCTAACCTTGCTTTCCCCTTTTCTTTCTGTTTTGTTCTTCACGCATGCTCAGTAAATTATTCTGGAGACAGCTGTTTACCTTGCTTGTTGTACACAAGCACAATCTGCTACAAATAATGATTGCTCCAAGAATGCTTGAAGCTGCTTAGCCAGCATGCATTCAGGGGCCTTGCCCCCAAAGATTTGTGGGCTAGGGTGGTGCTTCCCACACACCACTAGGTCCAGGGAGGGTGCATTTTGGGTTCCTCTGAGGCAGCAGCACTTCCCTCTACTAAAATGAGGCATTTATTTCTCCCTGGATCCACCCAACCCATCCATGTTCTAGATCTTAAAAACTGAGATGGGCGAGGGTTTTACACGTTGGGGCAGAGTGATTCAAGTGCCTTGTCCACATCACTGGGCTGCAATAAGTAAAATTGATCCCTGAAATCCTGACCAGATCACACACTCAATACATCCCTAGGCTCTGTGATAGGAGTGGACTCAAGTTCTGAGCAAATACAAGTAAATTACTCCGCAAAGTGGCTAGCAAATTTCTCAAAAGAACTAGTCTCTCTGTGCCTCATCCCAATAGACTCCTCACAAAGTGGATTAATTCTGCCAGGTGGTATGTCAAGGATCAGAAAGTAGAGGCCAATAATTAAAGGTCAACCCTTGTATCTATGGATTCAGTATCCACGGTTTCACTTGCCCACGTCTCTGTGTTCCTTCTAGGCATTTCTAGGTCCTCCACTGTGATTCTATGGTCAATGTCTGGTATTCATCTCATCGAAAATAATAGGGTTCCCTATTATCCACAGTTTCAGGTATCCACAGGGGCAAAGGAGTGTTGGAATGTATCTCCCGTGGATACAGGGGCCAACCTGTACTTATTTGTCAACTTCTCGGTCATTAAGTAAGCACAATGAGGACTCCTCACTGACTTTACGTGTACTTGCTTTGTGATCTACACCAGTGCAGTTCAAAGCACGTGGTCTGGGACCAGTGCTGGTCTGTGAACCATCAGATGCTGGTCTAAGGAGAGTTTAAAGGAAAGGAAGTAACAATTGCAGCCAATGGGCACAAATAATGATACTAGTCCATGGCATATTGATTGATTGATTGATTTAAAGTATTTCTGTATTGCTTCCCAGCCCTCAAGGGTTCCTGAGATGATGAACCAATAAAAAACCAATTAAAACAATAAAAATATAAATTTAAAAAACATTAAAATACTCTTTAAAAATGCCTAAAATAAGTTTTAAAACATCCAAGAATCAGTTTTAAAACAGCAATTTTGAACACTGAGTATTATGCAGCATAGTCCTGTTTGGGCTGCCTGCCAGAAGCTTCAAAGAGATAGGGCCAGCCTAACATTTTTGGGTAGGGAGTTCTACAGTTGAGGCATTGATATGGTTAAAGCCCTGTTCGCTGTACAGTTGTTCCTCTGTATCCACGGATTTGGTATCCACGGCTTGAAAATATGATTTAAAAAACAATAATCCAAAAAGCAAACCTTGATTTTGCCATCTTATATAAGGGACACCATTTTGCTATGCCATTGCATATCATGGGACTTGAGTATTCACTTGATTTTGGTATCCTTGGGGGTCCTGGAACCAAACTCCAGTGAATATGAAGGGACAACTGTACCCACCAACCTAACTTCACGAGGTGTTGGGATAAGCAACAGGGCTTCCTCTGAAGATCTCACATTTCTGATAGGCTCCTATGGGAGGAGGCACTCTTTCAGACCTCCTGGCCCCAAGTCATGTAGGGCTTTGTAGGTCAATAGCAGCACCTTGAATTGATCCCAGAAGTACCGGTAGATTAATTTTTCAAGAAGCTTACAACATTTTGCGTTAATTTTCTTAGGTTGGGGTGGTGGGAAGTCAATTTTTGTGTTTGTATCTTGTTTTGTGGAGGCATGGAGACACACTATCCACAATGCTGCAGCCTTATTTGAGAACCCACGCCCAACAAGTCTTGAAGAGAAACGACAACACAGAAACAACCACAACCCAGAAACATCACCCAAGGAGACCTTCTGCTGTGCTTTCTGCAACCGGACTTGTTTATCTCGGATTGGCCTTTTTAGTCATCAGTGCGCTTGCAGAAAGTGCGGGATGAGTCCTTCCTGAATCTTCATTTGCAAAGAAAAGCCAGAGAGAGAGAGAGATCTTGTTTTGTTTAGTGTGGGGAGGTGTTTGGGGGTGATACTGTTGTATGTATTGTATTCTAGGTAGGTGTAATGTTGTACTGCGGTCGTTCTTATCCTGTGGTCTGGGAACCCCCAGGGAGCAACGATGTCTTCACAGGGGGTCCGCAAAGACTTGAAGGGTGTTCGACCCACCTTTTCCCTGTAGCAGAATGGCCCCGTGACAAGGCAAAACCTGGCTGGCTGGCTTGGCCTGCGCATTGCCATTCCATCCTCTCCAGCCACAAACGTGCAGGAAGAAGCATGAGAAAAGTCTTCTCTCCCGCTCCAGTGCCTCTGAAGGAAGGTTTAATGTAGTGGTGTCCAACCTGTGACTCTCCAGGTGTTTTGCACTCCAACTCCCAGAAGCCTGAGCCAGCTGGTCAAAGAGTCAGGAATTCTGGGAACTGTAGTTCAAAACTCCTGGAGTGCCACTTGTTGGACACCACTAATGAGTGGTGTAATTTTATTATGATCAGGTATCATCGTTGTTGTTATTTTTATTAGGGTTTTAAATCTTGAATTAAGTCTTGGGGGTCCATGGCAACAAAATATAATTAAAGTGGGTCCCTGGTAAAGGCCCTTGTTGCCCACACAGAAGCAGCTCTGCAGCGCCTAACATCCTGCTTCACAACAGCTGCAGAGCTCTTTGGCCTGGAAGTCAACCTGAATAAAACAGAAGTTCTTTACCAGCCTGCACCACAGGACGAACACCACCATCCCCACATTGCCATCGGCAACTCTGTGCTTAAGTCCGTTCAGCAGTTCACCTACCTGGGAAGCATCATCTCCTCAGATGCCAAGATTGACAAAGAGATCGATCACAGATTAGCAGAAGCATATAGCACATTTGGAAGACTTTACAAAAGAGTTTGGAGTAATAAACACCTGAGGCAAAACACAAAAATCAGTGTGTATAGAGCCATTGTACTGTCTATTCTCCTTTATCGATCTGAAACATGGGTCACCTATCGCCACCACTTACGACTCCTCGAACGCTTCCACCAGCACTGTTTACGCACAATCCTAAATATACACTGGACTGACTATGTGACGAATGTTGCTGTCCTTGAGCAAGCAGGGATCACCAGTATTGAGGCCATGATATTGAGAACACAGCTGTGCTGGCCAGGGCATGTGTCTAGGATGGAGGACCATTGCCTCCCCAAAATACTACTCTACGGTGAACTTGTCACGGGTCAGCGTAAAAGGGGCGCTCCAAAAAAGCGATACAAGGACTCCCTGAAACAACATCTCAGGCTCGGCCAAATTGATCACCAACATCAAATTGATCACATCGGGAGGCGTGGAGACGCACTATCCACAATGCTGCAGCCTTATTTGAGAATTCACGCCGAACAAGTCTTGAAGAGAAACGACAACGCAGAAAGAATCACAACCCAAAAACATCACCCGAGGAAACCTTCTGCTGTGCTTTCTGCAACCGGACTTGTCTATCTCGGATTGGCCTTTTTAGTCATCAGCGCGCTTGCAGAAAATGCGGGATGAGTCCTTCCTGAATCTTCGTTTGCAAAGAAAAGCCAGAGAGAGACAATGTGTTTTAAATTATATAAGTGTGTGTGTGTGTTTTAACACACACTCCATAATTAAACCAGGGTCTTGATCAAACCACCAGCCCTGTCAGCTAGAAAATACAGTTGTCCTTCCACATTCACGGATTTGGCATTCACAGTTTTAAGTATTCACGGCTTGAAAGTATTCTTTAAAAAATAATAATCCAAAAAGCAAACCTTGATTTTGCCATCTTATAAAAGGGACACCTTTGTGCTGTGCCATTGCATATAATGGGACTTGAGTATTCACGGATTTGGGTATTCACAGGGGGTCCTAGAACCAAACCCCAGCGAATGTGAAGGGACAACTGTACCCTCAAATCGTGAAGTCGAAGGTTTTCACGGCCGGCATCCATAGATTTTCCATGTTTTTTTTCTGGGCTATGAAGCCATGTTCTGGAAGAGTTTACAGTCATCCCTTCACATTCGCGGGGGGTTAGGTTCCCCAGACCCCCGCGAATGTGAAAAATCCGCAAATAACAACTGCTCTCCCCCTCCCCTGCCAAAGCGACCACGGGGCCTCCGGAGGCCCCATAGTCGCTTTCCCCCGCCTCCCCCTCCCTCCCAAGGGCTTCATGGGGCCTCCGGAGTGTCTCCGGAGGCCCCGTGATCACCTCCCCAGCCCTCCCCCCTCCCGCCCAAGGCCTTAATGGGGCCTCCAGAGGCCCCATGTCGCTGCTTTTAGGAGGGCGGGGGCCCTCCTAAAACCCGCAAATATTCAAAACCGCAAATGCTAAGTTCGCAAATGTGGAGGGGCAACTGTATTTCAGAGAAGATGAAGAAGCCAGCCACAGATGCAGGCGAAATGTCAGAAATAAACTCTTCCAGAACACGGCCTCACACCCTGGGAAAAACCAAGGAAAATCTACCCTCAAATCATTCAGGAATATTTGGATCCTATACATTTTGGGGGGCATCATAATCCCCCTTTTCAGGGAGAAGCTGCTCTGGCCAAGCCAAACTTCCCAAAGAAATGAAAACAGCCACCAGGGCCAGGAGTCAATGATTCTAAAATAGTTAGGCAAAGCAAATGAAAGAGAAACTAATGAAAAGGGGGAAGATCTTGAATGCCATCTGGCCTTTTTCTTTTCTCCATGGCCCACACTTCACTGCAAAGAAATCCCCACTGAGAGCCACAAAGGCTAGATCCCTTCTGAAATGGGGATAGGATTGCAGATTTTGGAATACGATTTGCAGCTTTAGGTTTCCTCCCTGTAGATGGTGCCTGACACCAGTAAGATTAAGTCAAATACTGTAGATCAGAATTATTCAATGTTATGTTGGAGGGGATGTCAAGAAAAAGGCACTTATGTTAATATGTGGTGGAGTTGTAAATATGTACAGAAATTTTGGCAAATGGCATTTAAAGAAATAAGAGAGATAACAGGACAAGATTTAGAAATGTGTCTAGATATTGCATTATTATTAATTTATGACAAGGTCAATTGTACCCAAGTGTTGAAGGATCTGATTACAAATTTAAGAACAGCAGCAAGATTAATGATACCCAGAAAATGGAAGATACAAGGAGATTATAAGATAGAGGAATGGTATAGAGAAATATGGGACATCATTATTAAGGATAAATTAACATGTAGATTGAAAGTTTAAAAAGGATTATGGAAAAGTTGTCTCTCTCTCGCTTTTCTTTGCAAACAAAGATTCAGGAAGGACTCATCCCATGCTTTCTGCAAGCGCGCTGATGACTAAAAAGGCCAATCTGAGATAAACAAGTCCGGTTGCAGAAAGCACAGCAGAAGGTCTCCTTGGGTGATGTTTCCGGGTTGTGATTCTTTCTGCATTGTCGTTCCTCTTCAAGACTTGTTCGGTGTGAGTTCTCAAATAAGGCTGCACCATTGTGGATAGTGCGTCTCCACGCCTCCCGATGTGAGACCAGGGCGGACCACTGTTGGTGATCAATTTGGCTGAGCCTGAGATGTTGTTTCAGGGAGTTGTTGTATCACTTTTTTGGAGCACCCCTCTTATGCTGACCCGTGGCGAGTTCACCATAGAGTACTATTTTTGGGAGGTGATGGTCCTCCATCCTAGAAACATGCCCTGGCCAGCGCAGCTGTGTTCTCAATATCATGGCCTCAATGCTGGTGATCCCTGCTTGCTCAAGGACAGCAACATTCGTCACATAGTCAGTCCAGTGTATATTTAGGATTGTGTGTAATTTTGATGAAATATGGAAGCCATTTATAGAATATATTTGTGTTTTTTTTTTAAGAAAAAGGCGGTACATACCTCCAAGAGAATTTTTGCAATGTTGGAAAATGGAATAAATAATTGGTATAGATGGTCCTGGGGGTGGGGAGCACTTGCAGGGGGTAGAAAGAAATTAAATCAATGTTAATATTAAGATGAAAATTATGTATTTGTATAGGATAAGTATATTTTAATATAAAAGAAAGATTGTAATATGTTTGATGTATGATTTTAAGATTATAATAAAAGAAGTTTTAAAAAAGGTTTCCTCCCTAAACAGCTGAAAGGAGACAGTGGTTTCTAAACTTTGATCCTCCAGAGGTTTTGGACTTCAGCTCCCAGAGTGCCTGACTGTTGGCCAAGCTGGCTGGGGCGCCTGGGAGTTGTAGTTCAAAATCCTTGGAGGACCAAAGTTTGGCAAGCCCAACGAGTTGACTTCCTAGAGAGGAAGAGGATGGGGTGGGGAAAGGGGCGAGTCTTCCCAATGAAAGTCTCCTCCCAGAGCTATGGGGGACAAGGAGTCCTAGAGAAAAGCAAGATCGAGCCAAGGGGTTGCAAGGAAGCCAGATTGTTCCCTCTTTCGAGGCAGAAGAACTTGGAAAAAGAGCAAGACTTGATCCAGATTTGTCCCTTCCTCCCTCCTACAGGGGACATCCTTCCCTTCTTCCTCCCATCCAGGGCAAATGTGGTGAGTCCCTCCTTCCACCTGTTTTCTTTGTGTCTTTGGGGAAGCCCAGATCTGCTGGGAAAAGGGGGGCTGAGCCATGGCAGCAGGGCCAGGGAAGAGGAGATGGGAAGCCCCCCCCCCCATATCTCCCTTGGAGACCCCCAGTTTAGGACCCAGCCAGAACCAAGGAAGAAAAGTCAAGGATGCCTCTGGGGAAAGTAGAAGAGAGGATCTAGCTAAAAAGGCCATTAGGGGAGGGTTTTGGACTACAGCTCCCAGCATCCCTTTCTTGGCTGGGTCAGGTGGGAGTTGGAACCAAAGAAAGCATAGAGTTGGAAGAGACCCCCAAGGGCCATCCAGTCCAACCCCCTGCTATGCAGGAAGACACAATCAAGCATTCCCAATAGATAGCCATCCAGCCTCTATTTTAAAAAGCTCCAAAAAAGGAGACTCCACCACACTACAAGGCAGTTATTTTATGTCACTGGTGAACTTGCCAGTTATTTTAAATATATGCAAAGCCAGAGAGAGAGAGAGATGCACTGTTATATGTAACTTTAAGGAGGGTAAATTGTTTTAAGTTATTGCTATTGTTGTGGATTTGTTTTTATATCCATTGGTTGTGAGTCGCCTTGATTGCTTAATAGGCAAAAGGTGGGGTACAAAAATAAAATAATAATAATAATAATTATTATTATTAGTGTATTGCACTTCCAAACAGCTCTTACTGTCAGGAAGTTCTTCCTAATGTTTAGGTGGAATTCCTTTTCCTGCAATTTGAACCCATTGCTCCGTGTCCTAGTCTCTGGAGCAGCAGAAAACAAGCCTGCTCCATCCTCAATATGACATCCCTTCAAATATTTAAACATGGCTATCATGTCCCCTCTCAGCCTTCTCTTCTCCAGGATAAACATGCCCAGCTCCCTAAGCCACTCCTCATAGGGCCGAAGGGTCCTCCACCATCTCTGCAGTGGATTGTGTGTTCCTGCAGGGCAGAGGGTTGGACTAGATGGCCTTTGAGGTCTCTTCCAACAGCCTTATTGCACACTGATATAACACTATTAGCCCACTTAAAGTGCTATAGCTGCCTCCTGTAGCATCCTGGGATTAGCTAACACACACTGGAAACTGCTTAATGCAGTGTAGATGTGTACATTGTTATTGTTTAAAACAATTTATAAGCTGCTCTGATAGCCTTGTGGCTGAAGAGCAGGGTATAAATAACTAATAAAAAAAATTGCAGTTTAGGGAGGCCTAAGAGCTCTTTGGCTGAGAGTTCTAAATGCCCCTCCTTAAACTGCAAATCCCAGGATTCCATAGGAGGCAGGCAGAGCCGTTAAAGTGGAATAATAGCGCTATAACAGTGTAGTGAAATATGGCTATGATTCTGAGTTTGTAATTTCAGCTGGGCTCCCTTCCCTTCTTTATTGTTCTGGTGCCTGGAAGTCCTTTCCAGTTTACAGGATGCTGCTGCAGAGATAATGCAGTTTGACACCACTTCTACTATCATGGCTCCATCCTGTGGAACCCTGGGATCTGTAGTTTGTGGTAGCACCAGAGCTCTCTGATAGAGAAGTGTTTTTTGGGAAGACTGAAAAAAAATCCAACATTAGCCCATTTTACAGATTGAAAGTCATTCTGTTACTTTTATCTGGCTTTTCTTCGCAAACGAAGATTCAGGAAGGACTCATCCCGCGCTTTATGCAAGCGCGCTGATGACTAAAAAGGCCAATCCGAGATAAACAAGTCCGGTTGCAGAAAGCACAGCAGAAGGTCTCCTTGGGTGATGTTTTTGGGTTGTGATTCTTTCTGCTTTGTCGTTTCTCTTCAAGACTTGTTCGGCATGAGTTCTCAAAAAAGGCTGCAGCATTGTGGATAGTGCGTCTCCATGCCTCCCGATGTGAGGCCAGGGCGGACCATTGTTGGTGATCAATTTGGCCGAGCCTGAGATGTTGTTTCAGGGAGTCTTTGTATCGCTTTTTTGGGGTGCCCCTCTTACGCTGACCCGTGGTGAGTTCACTGTAGAGTAGTATTTTTGGGAGGCGATGGTCCTCCATCCTAGAAACGCGCCCTGCCTAGCGCAGCTGCGTTCTCAAACATAAAATATGACTAGATACAAATTGATTTGGCATAAAATGATCACAATTGCCCATATTAAGAATACACTAGGACCCCTGTATCCACAGAACCAATATCTGCAGTTCCGGTTATCTGTGGGACACAAAACAGAACGCATACCATAGAGTCTTCCTATAAAATACCTAATTTGTAATCTCAGCTGGGCTCCCTTCCCTTTGTTGTTTTTCTGCCTGGAAGTCCTTTCAGATTTATTGTCCGCTGCGGCAGAAATAGTGCCAACACTGCTTTAACTGTCACGGCTCCATCCTTTGGAATCCTGGGATCTGTAGTTTGTGGTGGCACCAGAACTCTCTAGCAGAAAAGGCTATATAGCTCACTAAACTACAAATCCCAGAATTCCATAGCACTGAGCCATGGCTGTTAAAGTGGCATCAAACTGCATTATTTCTCTAGTGTGGCAACAGCCACGGTGAGCCCAAGGCCAGCCAATCACGGGCTTTTCTTGCTAAGATTTATTCCAAAGAGTTTTGCCATTGTCTTTCTCTGAGGCTGAGAGAGTGTGACTTGCCCAGTGGGATTCCATGAATGAGCTGAGTTCAAACCCAGGGGTTGATTCACACTATACAATTATAGCGCTGTTATGCCACTTTAACTGCTATGGTTCCGTCCTTTGGATTCCAGGGGATTGTAGTTTGGGGAGGCACTAGAGCTCTCCAGCTGAGAAGTTGGAAGGACCCTCCCTAAACTGCAAATCCAAGGTTTTCATTGGACAGAATCATGGCAGTTAAAGTCAGGGTTGGGGGGAAAGCAGTAAAAAAAATGGTGGGGTTTTTGTTTGTTTATTTGTTTGTTTGTTTGTATAAACCAGGGTCTGTGGGGTTTTGTTGCATTAAAACCAACATAGGACTATATCAGAAAATTAATTAGCAAAATGAAGCTCAGATGTTATAACCACTAGCTTAAATAATAATTGTTCTTTAAAAAGTGCTCCTTTAAAGCAAGTTGTTTTAGTTGAACTTATATTAATTGAAGACTTTTTTTCTGAATGTCATTTTTTGCACTATAAAATAAAGTGATTACAAAGAAGCAACTGACACTGGATACTGGTCTATCAATGAACAACTAACTGCTAATTAACTGTTAACATTCAAATTTTGATTTTGTTAAGAATAGAATCGGAAACTCTACTTTGTAAAAAATGTTACCTAGAGAAAACCCTTTTCTTTATGTATGATAAAGATTGTAATTATATTAGGTAATAGGTTTTAGAGGGGTAATATTATACTAACTAGATGTAATCAGTGACAAGCAGGAAGTCTTAAAGGGGCAATATTTGTTGCATTTTTTATTTGATTTTTTTTTTGTCTATATGGGTGAAGTTGGGTTCTTTTTTCTTTTTTTATGGTTAACTTTATCTAATGTAGCTGATCTTTAGTATGTAGTGAAGTAGATTCTATTGTGTATTGTTTAAGCATAGAAAATAATAAAAACATTTTTTAAAAAAAGTTAAATTGTTTAAATTCAAATAGTCATTGTTGTACCAGCAAGAGTGTTGGAAAATAGTAATAATAATAGTAATATTAGCCAGACTTTTTTAAAAAATGAATACTTAATTTAAAAAAACAAATTTTTAAAAAGTCGTTTGGTTTACACCATGGTTTAAACCAACCAGCCCTGGTTAAAGTGGAGCAATAGCACTATAATTCTGTATCTATCAAATAATTCTGCTATCTCTGCTCTGTTGCTCAGCCCCATATGGCTGTGGGGGGCCGCAGGGAAAGAATGATCTTTTTCTTTCTAACTTGAAATGTGTAGGGAGGGAGGTAGACTCCCAAATGGTCACCCTTGTGGTTTGGGGTGTAGGGGACCTGAAAGGGAAAATGCTTGAGTCATGCCAGGAAGGAAGAGGGGGCAAGTAAGCCTCGTGGGGTTCTGAATTAGGGTCCAGGGGGCCATGATGTCCTCACAAGGGGTCCACAAAGGCTTGAAGGCTGCTCAGCCCACATGAGAGGAGCCATGGCAAAGGCTGGCTGGCTTGACCTGCTCATTGCTCTTCAGTCCGCTCCAGCCACAAATTTGCAGGAAGAAGCCAGAGAAAAGTCTTCCCTCCCCTCCAGTGCCACTGAGGTTAATGGATAGTGTAGTTGTATTATTGTTGTTGTTGTTATTATTATTATTATTATTATTATTATCAGGTAATATTATTATTGTTGTTAGGGTTTTAAATCTTGAGTTAAGTCTTGGGGGTCCAGGGCAACAAAAGATATTTAAAGGGGGTCCCTGGTAAAGGAAAGGTTAAGAGCCACTGCTCTAGCCACTAAACTACATTGGGTCTCAAAATGCATCCAAATATTTTACAAATTTTGTATAGGAATTAGACTTCCCTAATTCCCCCTTTCAAAACTATCCAGTCCTAAGTAAATGCTGTTCCAGGGAGATCTCATACCTTTGCTGGGTAAGGACACTGTAATTACTATTATTTTTTACTGCTAGTTGTTATTTTTTTGGGAGGTCCTGTTTGGGGGAGGGGGAGAAATCAAGCCAAGATTTTTTTTTCCTTCCTGTGGTTTCACAATTGCATCTACAGGGTAAAAAGGGAAGTGGGGCAGAAGGCAAAGGGAAGGGCACAAGCAAAACAAGTGAATCCCAGTACTGTCATGGTGCTTCATTACATTTACTGTAAAGCATCCAGGTCTTTCTGTTTTTCTACAGGAAAAACATACAGAAGCGACCCAAAAGTGTATTGTAAAGTACCTTCCTCTCTTGAGAGTTTTAAGGGTTTACAGATCTTATGCACTAACTTGGGCTTGATCTCTCCTCACTGTATTGTGTAGCCTTTGCTTCATGACATAATCTGATGGAGAAGTGAAGAGGTTCTTCAGCCCTTTTGGAAACCGCTTTAGAATCTGGATTGAAGATGGAGGAGTTAAACCTACTCAGCCCGGATGGGGAAAGAGAGCCCAGTACAATTTGGGATAGGAGAAGTCTTAAATTCTGGGGGAAAACAGTGCAGGGTTCCCCGGATGAGAAGATACTCAGCTTATATGTTCAGTGCCAACGCTTCAGGCAGTTCCTCTACCAGGAGTCCGAGGGCCCCCGAGAAGTTTGCAACCGACTCCACACTCTCTGCTGCCAGTGGCTGAAGCCAGAGCAACATACCAAGGCTCAGATCCTCGACCTGGTGATGTTGGAGCAGTTCCTGGCCATCCTTCCTCCAGAGATGGAGAGCTGGGTGCGAGAATGTGGAGCAGAGACGAGCTCCCAGGCGGTGGCCCTGGCAGAGGGTTTCCTCCTAAGTCAGGGAGAGGAGAAGAAGAAACAGGAGGAGCAACAATACGGTGGTATTCTTGAGGCACTGAAGGTCCCATCAGACACCAGCCAGGGGTTGCTGTCCAGGTGGATCAAGCTGGAGGGTAACAGAGGGACTGCTCCATTAGGTAAGATGTCTTCTTCAGCTTGGTCCTTTACTCTCAAGGATCCCTAAAATGTATGGTCTGATGTTACATTCCCATGAATAATTGTCTTGAGTAACTGTTGTGTTAGAAGGTTTTAAAAATAATTTTAAGAATGTACACATCCAAGGTAGTATTTTATGAAACTGGCTGCATCCCATGAAAGCTTATGCCAGGTAAAAGCTATCATTAGTGAGCCACTAAAATGTTTGGCTTGCTGCAACAGACTAACACAGCTAGCCCCTAACAATTTAGTTCTTTCTTTGGAGGGAAAGAGGTTTTGCCTTTCCCCACAACCCAGAAGAAATATTATGGGGATATTTCTGCAGACGCTGGATTACCATCTATCCCAGGTGCTGTAGCACTGTTTCCTATATCAACATTGACTTGGATTAGGTAACCTTAGATAGCCCTTCCAAGTCTATGTTTAGGAGTATAGCATCTGGATCAAGGAAAGTAATAATACCACTCTATTCTTCTTTGGTCAGACCTCACCTGGAATACTGTGTCCAGTTCTGGGCACTACAAAAGAAGAACTTCCTGACAGTCAGAGCTGTTCGGAAGTGGAATACAGTGCCTCATAGTGTGGTGGAGTTTCCTTTGGAAGTTTTTAAACAGAGGCTGGATGGTCATCTGTCAGGAATGCTTTGATTGTGTATTCCTGCATGGCAGGGGGTTGGACTGGATGTTTTTTGAGGTCTCTTCCAACTCTATGATTCTGTGATTCTATATACTGTATATACAAATCATAAATTGCCTGGATTGGTGTTGACAATTATGTTTGTGATCTGAATGGGACAAAGGTTTAAGTGGCAATGCTTACCATTCTGAAAATTTATTTCACACCATGTGAAATGGAGCAAACCTGGCAATTTTCCAAAAATAGGCCAAAGTTTGATGGCTGATCTTGGTCTTGCAAAAGAAGTGTTTAGACCTAAGTGTAAACATCAAGTTTGATCAAAATCAGTTCATAAATGTACATTCCAGAGTAAAAAAAATACAGAACTATCTAAAGTGTTTGCTCAAAGGTATCTGAAGTATCAGCACAGTTGGGGGTCAAATAACCGAGTATTGTCTTTCCCTTGAGCCTACTGGTAATTCTGTAAGAGTCAACTCATTTGAAGTAGGGTGCTGGAATTGAGTTCTACAGATATCATGGCTGGTAAAAAAAGAGCTAACCTAGAGCTCCTAGAGCTAACCAAGTTAGAAGCCAATGAGTAAACTGAGGGTATGTTACTTTGAACACTTCATGAGATGACATGACTCATTAGGAAAGACGATAATGCTCAATAAAGTGGAAGACATCAGGCAAAGAGGAAGATCACATGAGAGATGGATTGACTTCCTAAAGTCACAGCCCTGAGTTCCCAAGACTGGAGCAGGGCTGTTAATATAATATGGTCTCTTGGAGATCTCATGTTCATTGAGTCACCATCAGTCGAAGGGCAAATAACCACAACAAAGACAGTGAGAGACAGACCATTGGAATTATAATACAGATGTCCATAAAAAGTTTTATGAAGGCTAAAACATGGATTGTGGGCTGATTCTGTCAGTTAGCATACTGGCCATCTACAACCCATTTTCATCCAGGAATGGTTATTCTGGTGTAGTGGCAGAGCACATGCATCCCATGCCAAAGGTGCCAGGGTCCATCCCTGCCATTTCCAGATGGGACTTGAAACCATCTTGCCTGAGTCTCACTTTCTAGCATTGGGCAGTTCCTTCTGTCTCTTGTCTTGAGAATCCCTGTTTGTGTGATGAAACTGTAAATCACTTTGAGGCCTAAAAATGAACTTTGGAAAAACCATTGAAGAAATTAACTTTCCCTATATTGTTCCTTTGGAATTTCACAGATGATGAATCAAGGATGCTGGAAAGACGTAATAGCTCATCTCTTTCTGATGCAGTAGAAACGACTTCCATGCAACAGGATCAGGTAAAAGGAGGGAAGTAGAGATAAGCTGGAGATAATTGTGGAATTGTCCACCACCACTGCACTTGGCAGGAAAGCTTTCCCCCACTGCGCCACACACCTTGTTTTCTGCTTCTGCCCAAGTTTCCTAATACAAAGGGCTTGTCTATATGGATGGGTGAGGGTGGGGGAATGTGGATTGATGTACACTAACGCCAATTGGAAGCTGTTTAGATTTGGCTTAACATTTTTTTTGCAAAATCGCAGGTATGCAAAAAAAATCCACTTTTGCTGTCCCAATGGGCATGCCTGCAAATCAAGATGGCAGATATGAGTGAATTATTCGCGTTTTTATTGTCACCAGTTGCTGCCACTGAACAGGTTTTTTTTAAAAGTTAATCTAAGGTGTGAAAGTGTGATATACCACCTAAATAAATTTAAAAAGAAAAGAAAAAGGCTGTTTTGTTGCTTCAGCACACAATTGCTAAGGTGAATATCCAAGATGGTGGTTCTGGGCATTTGCCTTGTTAGGCAAGCTCCACCCCCTGCCCACATCCAACCAATCAACCTTCTTCTTCTGGGGAGCTTTTACATATTTTTTAAAGAGCTGTGAAGGCTTTTCCTTCCACGTTTTTGGTGGATTTGGCCCCCCTCCTTCTGAGTACTGCGGATTGATGCAGGATGGCATTTAGACAAATTGTATTCTCCTCGAATTCTAGGAGAAGTATTTTCGCCATATAGACAACCCCAAAGTCTCAGAATGCTGTTCTTGAAGGCCTTCATCTTCTGCTAGGACCCACACTGTGCTTTCTGCTTTAGACTGAACCTTGTGTTCAAACGTTCATTCGATCAACTTATTTGTATGTTGGGATTCTGCTTAGTGGTTGAGGACCCCCACAGGAGAGGGCCTTCCTTGGAACTCCCTTCCCAAAGAAGGTAGACTGGCAGCCTCCCTGCTTTTTTCTGCAAACAGGTGAAGACTTTCCTCTTCCAACAGGCCTTGGAAGACTGACTTTTTAGTCAGGATGGGTCTTCTACAATGTGCTATTTGTTATTTTTGCTCTACTGTAGTGTTTTTATGGTTTTTAAATGGTTTTAATTTTTTTGAAAGCTTAATCACTTTTTAACTTCTGTATTTTGTGAATGTTTAACTAGGGTTTTAAAATCTGTTGTAAGCTATCTTGAGTCCCAAACTGGGAAAAGGCAGGATATAAATAACAACAACAAGAACAGCAACAACAATATGTGTCCACTAAGTTGCTTTCCACCTTAAGCAACTTAAGCACTAAAAAAGCACTAAAGATGGATCTCTTTCGGCAGGCCTTTCCTGATTAGATCCCGGCCTCAGGAGCTGCGTCTCCTGGCCTTTTTAAGTCTTGTTTATATTTATTTTTTTAATGTGATTTTAGTTAGGTGGTTTTAATTTTATATTGTTTAATGTCTTTTTATCGGAATGGGTGGTGGTGGTGGTGCTTTTAGTTGGTATTGTAGTGTTTTAATTGTTGGAAGCTGCCCCAATTGTTTTTAGCAGAGGAGCGATGTATAAATATTATTATTATTATTATTATTATTAAACATTGCTTTAGATTCTGCTTAGAAAGGCTGGGAAAGCTACTCTATAACGTCTATAGAAAGGCTGGGAATGCTACTCTATAAGGTCTATTTCCTCTCTTTGAATCCTGTGTTCAAACTTTCATTGGATCAACTTGGTGTACAGTGAGATCTCTGCTTTCATGGGCTCCGGATCCACGAATTTAACTGACCACGGTTGTCAAGTCCCATATTATAAAATGGCAGCGACATGAACGCGGACACACTGAGGTGTCTGTGTTCATGTTGCTGCCATTTAATAATATAGGATGTGATTTTTTGCGTTTTTTTGGTATCTGCGTGGGGTCCCAAAACCAAATCCCTTCATATCCAGAGGGCCCACTGTACGTTGGATTCTGCTTAGCAGTAGAAGAAGCATCATTGATCTCTGTGTCAAAAATCTCTTCTTTCAGGTGACTTTTGAGGATGTGGCTGTAGATTTCAATGAGGAGGAGTGGCCTCTGTTGGATTTGGATCAATGGGCCCTACACAGGGAGGTCATGGAAGAGAATTATAAGATGGTGGCTTCTTTCGGTAAGGATCCTTCTGCCTCTTGGTCAAGAAAAACCAATTTAGTAATTGTCACTTCTTGCTGTATAGTCTCACTGTATAGTTCAGGGTCATGAGTCACCTGTGTCCAGTACTTCTGGTTTCTGATCAGGGTGAGAAGAAAGGATTCCAGTCTGGTTGCTACTTCTGAGTAGCTGGTCTTCACAGGGACACTCAACGCTTACTCAAAAGTGGTTCTAGTAGAATGGCTTATGGTGAGGGCTTTTGAGGTCAGCAACCTAAATACAGTAGGCCCTTGGTATCCACTGTGGTTTGTTTCCAGGACTCCTGCCCCCCATCCCCCACCTTCATGGATACCAACAGTGGTGGATGCCCAAGTACAATGGTGTAGCAAAATTGTGTCCCTTATATAAAATGGCAAAATCAAGGTTTGGTTTTTGGATTTTTTTTGGTGGGGGGGAATATTTTCAAGACGTGGATGGTTGAAGCCATGGATACAGAATCCATGGCTACAGAGGCCCTACTCCAGCTGATCCTCCCTTATCCTCACACTATTTCTAAACAATAAACAATCCATATTTTTGAAACCAAACATTTCTTTTTATTTATAACATCTGGAAGGCATCCAAAACTTGTAGAAACACTTGAATTCTATGTGAAGAAAAGACCGCCCAAACCAAGGGAGGTAAAAAGTTGAGGAATAAAATGGTGGCTGGCATTTTTCAGAAGACCACATGTTCCCCACAAGGTCATCCATAGTAAGATTCTCACCTCTCCTTTCTCATCCTCTCACTCACAATGGTTGTGTTAGTTGACTCATTTCATGCTTCCCTTCTCTCATGGTCTCTTACTGTTTGTCTCTCTTCTTTCAAGGTGGTGATGGGCAGGGGAGTGAAAATGGGGGAGCACCATGTAAAGTGTGGCTGAAAACAGCTTGGTGTAAACAGGAGGAAGAGCAGAGCCTGAGAATGGAAGCAGAACGAAATAGAAGAAACCAATGCCCTGTTGACATCTATGAAATTTCAATCAAAGAAAAAACAGATGAAAGCTGGGAGATCAGGAACTGCCTTATTGGTGAGAAATGCTTCCACCAGACATCGCACCTAAATTCTCATATCACAAACCACAAAGAGGAGGGACAACATAAATACCACCAATCGGGAGAAAGCTTTGGATATAGTCTTCACTTTGCAAACCATACAGTGGAAAAACACTATAAATACCTGGAGTTTGGAAATAGCTTCCATCACAGAGGAGACTTCAGTAGACATCAAAGAATCCACATGGAGGAGAGGCCGTATAAATGCCTGGAGTGTGGAAAAGGCTTTGCTCAAAAGAGAAGTCTCATTGGGCATGAAATGAATCACAGAGGAGAGAAACCCCATCAGTGCCTGGAGTGTGGAAAGAGTTTCAGCCTCAAATTAGTCCTCGAAAGACACCAGTATATTCATAGGGAAGAGAAACCCTTCACATGCCTGGAATGTGGAAAAAGCTTCCATCATAGAGGAGACCTCAGTAGACACCAAAAAATCCACACGGGAGCAAAGCCATATAAATGCCTGGAGTGTGGAAAAGGCTTTACTCAAAAAAGAAGTCTCATTGGGCATGAAATGAACCACAGAGGAGAGAAACCCTATCAATGCCTAGAGTGTGGAAAGAGTTTCAGCCGCAAATTAGTCCTCGAAAGACACCAGCATATTCATAGGGAAGAGAAACCACATACATGCCTAGAATGTGGGAAAAGCTTCCATCATAGAGGAGACCTTAGTAGACACCAAAAAATCCACACGGGAGAGAAGCCATATAAATGCCTAGAGTGTGGAAAAGGCTTTGCTGAAAAGAGAAATCTCATTGGCCATGAAATGAACCACAGAGGAGAGAAACCTTATAAATGCCTAGAGTGTGGAAAGAGCTTTAGCCGCGAATTAGTCCTCAAATCCCACCAGCTTACTCATAGAGCAGAGAAACCGTATACATGTTTGGAGTGTGGAAAAAGCTTCCATCACAGTGGAGAGCTCAGTAGACACCAAAATACCCACTTGGGAGAGAAACCATATAAATGCCTGGAGTGTGGAAAAGGCTTTGCTGTAAAGAGAAGTCTGGTTGAGCATGAAATGAATCACAGAGGAGAGAAACCCTATAAATGTCTGGAGTGTGGAAAAGGTTTTGCTGTAAAGAGAAGCCTCATTGGCCATGAAATGAACCACAGAGGAGAGAAACCCTTTCAATGTCTGGAGTGTGGAAAGAGTTTTAGCCGCAAATTAGTCCTCGAAAGACACCAGGATATTCATACAGGAGAGAAACCGCATAGATGTCTGGAATGTGGAAAAAGCTTCCATCATAGAGGAGACCTCAGCAGACACCAAAAAACCCACACGGGAGAGAAGCCATATAAATGCATGGAGTGTGGAAAAGGTTTTGCTGTAAAGAGAAGCCTCATTGGCCATGAAATGAACCACAGAGGAGAGAAACCCTTTCAATGCCTAAAGTGTGGAAAGAGTTTCAGCCGCAAACTGGTTCTCGAAAGACATCAGGATATTCATACGGGAGAGAAACCGTATACATGCCTGGAATGTGGGAAAAGCTTCTATCATAAAGGACACCTCAGTAGACACCAAAAAACCCACACGGGAGAGAAGCCATATAAATGCATGGAGTGTGGAAAAGGCTTTGCTGAAAAGAGAAGTCTCATTGGGCATGAAATGAACCACAGAGGAGAGAAACCTTATAAATGCCTAGAGTGTGGAAAGAGCTTTAGCCGCGAATTAGTCCTCAAAACCCACCAGCTTATTCATAGGGCAGAGAAACCGTATACATGCCTGGAGTGTGGGAAGAGCTTCAGTCAGAGATCAACCCTCCAGAGGCACCAGAATATTCACACGGGAGAAAAAAACCACACATGGACACAAGGTTGCTCTGACTTTCCTATAGATTTCCTCCCATCTAGTTTTACAGTTGATTCAAGAAACAGTGGATGTTCTTTTGGCATTCTTTAAGGAAGAACCAGTTAGGTTCAGTTTCGTCCTGGCCTTATGGCACTGCTTTTGCTTCACCAGCTGATACGATGTGGTGTCCACTTTGATTTCTTCCTTTTCAGCTTCAACAGTTCTTCTGTTTTGTGCTTGTTTTAGAAAGTTCACTGAAATTTGCTAGTTTTCTTCTACATTTTTGTAGAAATTGAGAGGCAAACAAAGGTTTCTTTGGACTCATGTCTAAAGCATTGAGTCGTGGCGTGAGCGTTGGACTATGCCTCTAGAGACCAGGATTCAAATCCCCACTTGGCCATGGAAACTCATTGGATAAAACAACTTGAAGGCACACAGTAACATGTTTGAAGAGACGTACTATAGGTTCAGACAGATAAATATGCACCATCTGTCATTTAATAGACAAAAGCCCTCTTAGTATTTCAGTATTGTATCCTACTCACGTCAGCCTACGGTGACACCTGGCCTAGTTATACCATTCTGTTGTGGTTGTGCACCTTCAAGTTGTTTCTGACTTATGGCAATTTTATGGTGACCCTATCACAGGGTTTTCTGAGGCTGAAAGTATGTGACTTGCCTAAGGTCGCACAGTGGGTTTTCATGGCCAAGTGGGAAGTCAGACTCTGGTCTCCAGTGTTGTAGTCCAGCACTCAAACCACTACACCGCGTTGGCTCCCACACAAGCTTATAGGCCTAACTGTTTCTTATCCTTGTTCTGTCATTGTGAAGTGACATCATTTTTTACATTTTGGGTTGCTGGAATAATTCCACTCCCATATCCTCACTTTTGTTTAGTTTGTACATTTGATGTTGGGAAATTTTAAAGTGAAAATAATAAAGATTAGATAGCATACTATGCCTGAAGTGTGGGAAAAGGTTAAATCAGAAAAGACACCAAAGTACTAACCCAAGGAAGAAGCCAACCTAGCAGAATGGGAAGAGCTGCACAATGAGAACAAGTCTCAGCCCACATAAAAACATCCACACAACAGAAATTAGTTAAGGTACATGCCTTCATGTCATGTGATGACTCATGGCAACCCCATGAATGTCACAGGATTTTCATAGGCAAGCAATATTCAGAAGAGGTTTTTCATGGCCTTTCTCTGAAATATAGCTCACAGCAGTGGTTCTTAACCTGTGGTCCATGGACCCCCAGGGGGCCATTATGTCCTCACAGGGGGCATGCAAAGGCTTGAAGGCTGCTCGGCCCACCTCCCCACAGTGGAGCAGCCATGTGACAGGAGGCAAGACAAAGGCTGGCTTGGCCTGAGCATTGCCATTCAATCCACTCCAGCCACAAACTTGAAGGAAGAAACGGGAGAAAATTCTTCCCTCTCCCTTTGGTGACTCTGAGGGTAGGTTTAATGGATGGTGTATTATTATTATTATTATTATTATTATTGCTATTAGGGTATTATTATGATGATTATTATTATCATAATATCTGTAAATCTTGAGTTAGGTCTTGGAGGTTCTTGGCAATATATATATATATATTTAAAGGGGGTTCTTGGTAAAGAAAAGATTAAGAGCCAGTGGCCTACAGCATTTGATAGGCCTTGGCAGTCTCCCTCCCAAAAACTAACCATGCCTAACTCTGCTTAGCTTCTGAGATCAGACAGGATCAGGCAGTTATCCATACTTCAAAGAAAACATAAAAAGCTAAATCCAGGTTGGGCAAATGTGGAGGGAGCAGGGACCATTTCCCCCTCACCTGGTATTTGCCTGGCACCAGTGCATTTTGGTGCTGGATGTGACACAACATTCCTTTTGGTCATTTTGGTTGGGTTTAGGCCAGGTTTTAAATCTTTGGAGTGGGGCTGGATTGCTCGGGGGGTGTCTGTGAATCAAACTGCCACAGTTGTGGGCAATTTGAGGTACATTTGGCCAATGTGGGGGCCAAAAATTGCCCAAAAATCAGCTTGGAAAAGGAAAAAAATTAAAACTAGCAGACCCAGCATAACATACACCGTTATAGTAGATTTGAAATGTTTACATGATTCAGCTAAACGTTATTATTTTAGGAAAATAATATATTGTTTTACATGTGGGTAGTGAGTGGCTGAGGGAGTGAGAAGAGGGAGGGGTCCTTGTGAGGCTGGGGGTATAGATGCAGATTGAGTGATTGAGTGGCAAGAGTGGATTGTGAGGTGGAGAGGGAATTTGCATGTGGGTGGTGATTGGCTGGGGGAGGGAGGGGCTTGGTTGGGTAAGCGACCAATCAGCAAATTGGGAAAGGAAACATACCCAAGAGTTTTATATATATAGATGGGACCTTGGGGAGGGACATCAGGGTCTTCACTTAGAGGCCCCGCATGCAGTCCATGGGCTGCATTTTGCCCATCCCTGTGAACTCAATTTTGTGGAAAAGCTTTACTGAGAAGAGAACTTCATCCATCAATAAGATTCCAGAATGGCAAGACTTTGGCCTTCCAGGCAGTTTTGGCTTCATCTGGAGGGCCCCCATGTTCCCCTCTATTTGTATAAATGCTTTGAGAGTGGAAGGAGGTTTCGTCATCCCCTGAGTTTCACTTACTATTGCCTTCATGCAGATTTGAAGCCATATCACAACTTTGTGAGGATGGAGAGACCCACTGAGTGGATTCAGGTCCTAATAGCTATCAAAGGACTCACACAGGTTGTAGACATACACTTTCCTCCAGCATGAAAAGAGTTCTAGTTCCAGCAAATACTGTTCTTAATAATCAAGTCTATTCACACAATAGGAAAACTGTTTAAAGTAGGGATTGGACAGTGATCAGTCCTGAAATTGTGGCTTAGAAGCAGAGCGCCATCCTCTTGCAGCTTCACCCTCCTTTCTCCACCACAATTTTAGGTCTGCTTTCCAACTACTGGTTAAAAAGATTATGAAAAAAGAAAGAAAAAGTTCTTGCTCAGGAACAAATACAGTTGGCCTTCTGTATCCACAGATTTGGATCCACTGATTCCACCATGCATAGCTTGCATTTTTTTTTTTTAATTCCAAGAAGCAAACCTTGATTTTTCCATTTTATATAAGGGACACCATTTTACTACGCCATTGTATAATGTGGGACTTGAGCATCCACGGATTTGAACCAAAGAGGAAATGACGGGAATTGTTTGGGAAGTGGCTGTAGAAGGCTGGAAGGGCCCAGGAGAGATACACTCAGACATATCCCACACTTTTGTTAGTATCTATCAGAACGATACAGGGGATGAGATGCTGAAAAAGAGTTCACTGGGCTCCACTGGGTAAGTGTGTGTCTGCCTTCAAATTGCCTGTCAACTTATGGTGACCCCATGGGTTTCATAGGGTTTTCTTAGGCAAGGAATATCCAGATGTGGTTTTGGTCAGTTCTTTACTCTGAAATTGAGTTGGATTAGGTAACCTTAGATAGCCCTTCCAAGTCTATGTTTAGGAGTATAGCATCTGGATCAAGGAAAGTAATAATACCACTCTATTCTTCTTTGGTCAGACCTCACCTGGAATACTGTGTCCAGTTCTGGGCACTACAAAAGAAGAACTTCCTGACAGTCAGAGCTGTTCGGAAGTGGAATACAGTGCCTCATAGTGTGGTGGAGTCTCCTTCTTTGGAAATTTTTAAACAGAGGCTGGATGGCCATCTGTCGGGAATGCTTTGATTGTGTATTCCTGCATGGCAGGGGGTTGGACTGGATGGCCTTTGAGGTCTCTTCCAACTCTATGATTCTGTGATTCTATAAATATACCCTACAGCATCTGGTATTTGTTGGTGGTCTCCCATCCAAGTACTAACCAGGCTAACCCTGCTTAGATTCCAAGATCAGAAAGTATCCAGTGCCTTTAGAGTGAGTATTGTCTTACACAGTAGAATCTCAGTATCTGCTGGGTTTAGGTTCCAGGACCCCACCAGCCCCATGGATACCAAAATCAATGGATGCTCAAATCCCATTATATACAACAGCGTAGTAAAATGGCATATCTCATATAAAATGGCAAACAGCAATGTTTGCTCTTTGGATTCCCCCCCCCCCCAAAATGTTTGAGCCATGGTTGCTTGAATCCATGGATGCAGAACCTATGGATACAGAGGGCCAGCTGTACAAGTTGATTGCCGTATCCACCGATTAGGTATCAACGGTTTCACTCTTCCACGTCTGAAAATATACGTTCTCTGTAGGCATTTCTGGGTCCTCCATTGTGATTCTATGGTCAACTCCCAGTGTTCTTCTCATAGAAAATAACATGGTTCCCTATTATCCACGGTTTCAGGTATCTACAGCGGGTGTTGAAATGTATCCCTTGTGGATATGGGGGTTCACCTGTACAAGTGACTCCTGTATCCACGAATTCAGTATCCATGGTTCCACTTATCCACGTCTGAAAAAATATATATTTGCTCTAGGCATTTCTAGGTCCTCCAACCCGATTCTATGGTCAACGTACAGCATTCGTCTCACTGAAAATAATAGGGTTCCCTATTATCTACAGCTTTTGGTATCCATGGGGTGTTTGTCTTGGAATATATCCCCTGCAGATACAGGGGTTGGCCTGTATATAGAAATGGGGGCAAATTTCTTGTCTTTCACCTCACCACTTATATCATGTTGTGACACTTGTGTGGCAGGCTGCTCTCACCTCACGGCAGCCATTTTGTGAGAGTTCTTGACACTTCCTCCACATTTCACATGTCCCTGCTGGCCTTCAAATGTAGAATGGCCTTATTGAGAGTCTTCCATCATGGAAAGATCTTCAGAGTGAGAGAAAGCCACTGGTCTCCCTGAAAAATGCACCTCACAAAATACTTGGGGTGTTAAAAGAGTCTCATATCAAGGCTTACATACATTAAATTTCAAATTGGAGGGAGCAAACAAAAGCTTAGTTCCTTGCATGAAGTAGAGAGAAGCTTGAAGGTGAAAAAGTCATCAAAAAAACCCACAATCACCTCACAAGATGGAGTCCATCACACCGCCCAGTAAGGGTGTTGGCCAAGAACTATGGGTAAAATGTTTCCCACTCACATAGAATCATAGAATTGTAGAGTTGGAAGAGACCACGAGAGCCATCCAGTCCAACCTCCTGCCACGCAGGAAATCACAATCAAAACATCCCTGACAGATGGCCATCCAGCCTCTGTTTAAAGACCTCCAAGGAAGGAGACCCCACCACGCTCCGAGGGAGTGTGTTCCACTGCCGAACAGCTCTTAGTGTCAAAAAGTTCCTCCTAATGTTGAGGTGGAATCTCTGTTCCTGGAGCTTGAATCCATTGCTCCGTGTTCCAGTCTCTGGAGCAGAAAACAAGCTTGCTCCATCCTCAATGTGACACCCCTTCAAATGCTTAAACAGGGCTATCATATCGCCTCTTAACCGTCTTTTTTCCAGGCTAAACATACCCAGCTCCCTAACTCTTTCCTCATAAGGCATGGTTTCCAGACTTTTCATCATTTTAGTCACCCTCTGGACACGCTCCAGTTTGTCAATATCCTATTTGAATTGTGGTGCCCAGAACTGGACACAGTATTCTAGGTGAGGCCTGACCAAGGCAGAATAGAGTGGCACTATTACTTCCCTTGATCTAGACACTATACTTCTATTGATGCAGCCCAAAATCACATTGGCCTTTTTAGCTGCCGCATCACACTGTTGACTCATGTTCAACTTGTGGTCTACCAGGACTCCTAGATTCCTTTCGCACGTAGTCTCGTTCAGCCAGGTCTCCCCCATCCTGTATCTATGGATTTTGTTTTTCCACCCTAAATGCAGTACCTTACATTTCTCCATATTGAATTTCATTTTATTAGCTTTGGCCCAGCTCTCCAGTCTATCCAGGTCATTTTGAATTTTGATCCTGTCCTCTAGGGTATTAGCTGCTCCTCCTAATTTGGTGTCATCTGCAAATTTGATAAGTATGCCCCATATCCCTCATCCAGGTCATTGATAAAGATGTTAAATAGCACTGGGCCCAGGACCGAACCTTGTGGCACCCCACTGGTCACATCTTTCCAAGACAAAGAGCCACTGCTGAGCACCCTTTGGGTTCGGCCGGTCAACCAATTATAAATCCATTTAACAGTTAACTTGTCTAGCCCACATTTTACATGATTTGTTCTTGCCTTCCTTGGTCAGAGGAAAGTGTTCAAGATGGCGTTGTTCCCCTATGAAAGATATTAGTTCTCAGAGTCCATCACTCTTAGAATCATAGAGTTGGAAGAGACCACAAGGGCCATCTAGTCTAACCCCTTGTCCTTTAGGACCTCATGCAATTCACACAGGAAGGCAACCAAATAAATCACACCTGAGGTGACATCAAATTATTTACGTAGGGTAAATCCATATACTGTAAATCCCTAGAGAGTGGGAAAAGCTTTAGGGAGAAGAGGGATGTCGTTGTAGATCAAATGAATCACACAGGAGAAAATGTCAGGAGTCAGAGACTGAACTCCATGGAAAATGGCCAAACAACTGCTAAGTCATGCTAGCTGTGGCCAAGGTACTGCCAAGTCACGCTAGCCTTGAGTCCACAGCTGCACAAGAAGGTTACTGCAGGGCATAGCATCAGTGTACAGTCTGGAGTGCAAAATCTGATGTAATGCACCCATGTGGTTGAGGGAGCCAATGCCCTGTAAATCTGTATAAAAGAAGGCTCAGTCCAGAGCATTTTTTCTCTTGAAATATCTTGATGTCTGGCAAAGCAGTTTGTCTGTCTGCTGTGTCTGCTGTGCTACCCACCCCCTTGCCATCGTTGCCGTTATTTATTTATTTATTTAACATATTTTATTCTTGTTTTAACTCTTCATTAGTTTAATTTAGTTTTAAGGGGTGGGAGGGTTAGGATGGGGAGGGATTGTTTTAACTTGATGCTTTAATCTTGTTGTATGCCGCCCCGGTTGCTGAGCAGAGGGGCGGGTTAAAAATAAAAATTTATTATTATTATTTATTTATTATTATATATCTGTATATATTGCAACTGCCTTGAGCTTCAAGATAACGTGCCTCCTGTTTGGAAGACAAACACTCTGTGCTTGAGTATTCTTGGGAACAGGTTGCTGCTAAGTCTGCTGAGATATTTTTTGGCTTCTACCAGGGATTGAGTGTCCTATCATCCCCCAACAGAAAAACCATATAATTTTAGGTGTGTAGAAAGAGCTTTGGTTAGAGGTCAACCTTCAGTTCACACCAAAATTATTCATACAGCAGGAAAACCATATCTTTCCAAGGAGTGTTTGTTTCTGTTTCTGTTCTTTTCTACCTTAAGAACTTGTGTTTTATGCCTAAAGCAGGAGGCAGGTCTGTAAGTCCAACTCTTGTGGTTCCCATAAATTCCTAGAGTTGGAAGAGATCACAAGGGCCATCCAGTCCAACCCCCTGCCATGCAGGAATACACCATCCAGCCTCTGTTTAAAAAGCTCCAAAGGAGACTCCACCACACTCCGAGGCAGAGCATTCATTCCACTGTCAAACAGCTTTTACCATCAGAAGTTCTTCCTAATGTTTAGGTGGAATCTCTTTTCCTGTAGTTTAAACCCATTGCTCTGTGTTCTAGTCTCTGGAGCAGCAGAAAACAAGCTTGCTCCATCCTCAGTATGACATCACTTCAAATACTTAAACATGGCTATCACGTTACCTATTAACCCTTTCTTCTACAGGCTAAAAATACACGGCTCCCTAAGCCACTCCTCATAGGGCATGGCTTCCAGACCTTTCACCATTTTGGACGCCCTCCTCTGGACACATTCCAGATTGTCAATATCCTTGAATTGTGGTACCCAGAACTGGACACAGTATTGTAGGCGAGGTCTGACCAAAGCAGAATAGAGTGGCTCTATTACATCCCTCGATCTAGACCAATGATGGGCAACCTTTTGAGCTTGGTGTGTCAAACTTCGCCAAAAAACTGAGCATAACTTGGGTGGTGTGTCACTTTGAGGAAAAAACATGTATGCGTGCAGGATTCCCACTTTGGGGAGGGTGGGAGGGGGGAGGAAGGTGGGACCAGGGCTTTGAAGCCCTGATCGCCACTTTAGGGGACGGGGAGGGGGAGTGGCGACCGGGGATTTGTAGCCCGAATCGCCACTTTAGGGAGGGTGATGAGGTTGCAGGTGGGGGGGAAGGGAGGCCTACGGCCGCGTGTCATCAGAAATGGCTACGCGTGTCAGTGCTGACAGGCGTGTCATGGGTTCGCCATCACTGATCTAGACACTAGAGTCCTATTGCTGCAGCCTAGAATCCCAAAATGTTAACTGACCGTTTCAACTCCAGTCGAGCTTAAGTGTCTTGTGATAACTGCACATCTACCAGCTTCTCTCCAATCTCCATGTTAGAACTGAAATTCAACCTCTCTCCTGTAAGATCTGGCCAAATTTGTTGGATTTTCCTACTCTTCCCCCCCCACCCCGTTCTTTTGAACCAGGTAGACTGAGAAAGAGTTCTAGGAAACATGACAGTTTGCACATTGATTTTTCTTGGTTTTTTTTCCGGGCTGTGAGGCCGTGTTCTGGAATAGTTTCTTTCTGATGTTTCACCTGCATCTGTGGCTGGCATCCTCAGAGATCCTCCTTCTCTGAAGATGCCAGCCACAGATGCAGGCAAAACATCAGAAAGAAACTCTTCCAGAACAAGGCCTCAGAGCCTGGAAAAAAACCAAGGAAAATCTATGGATGCTGGCCATGAAAGCCTTCGACTTCACAGTTTGCACATTCTTGTGACATTTTAATCTGTTCTAATAAAGTATTGCCTATTTTTGGATGTTGTTGAAATCTTTATGTGAACCTTTCTCAGTTCTAAATTGGGGCTGGCATAAGATTGCCAATGCTGTAACCATAAATATGATTCTTAAAAATCAAAGAAATTCAAAGGTAAAAAAATGGTGGACTTAAGACCAAAGCAGAGGCCATGCCATGTAGATTCTGTCTCTGTAGCATATGGAAAATGGCAGTTAAGGGGGATACCTGAGCACTATCACAAAGTGGCTACCACAACAAATGCCTGCCTCATTATTGAGGCTACAAGACATGGAAATGGGACAGATTCCTAAATGCACAACAAATATAAACCTGTTGAGAGCTAGCATGGCATAGTGGTTTGAATGCTAGAACAGGACTCTGGGAAATCAGGGTTTGAACCCCTGCTCAGCCACGGGCAAGCCCCACTCTCTCAGCCTCAGAGGAAGGCAATGTCAACCCCCTTCTGGACAAATTTTGCAGAGACAACCTCATAACAGGATCAGCATAGGGTCATTGTTCAGTCAGAAAGGACTTGAAGGCATACCACCGCCACCGTGTTGTTTATATTAATGAAATATATTCTACTTCATCATTCAAAATATCACGGTGGTTATGTGGTTCTCACACACACACCAGCCATTTTTATATTCACAGCAACCCAGTGAGGTGGATGAAGTAGACATGGAGGTTCCATATTTTAATTGATTGTTTACATGTGTATCCCATGTGTCTGTATGTCGCCTGTCAACTTATGGCAAACCTATGAATTTCGTAAGGCTTTCTTAGGCAAGGAATACTTAGAGGTGTCTTGCCATCGCTTTTCTCTGAAATACAGAGGGCCCTTGGTATCCAGTGGGATTGAGTTACAGGACCCCTCTGTGGATACCAAAATCCATGGATGTTCAAGTCCTGTTATATACTGTACAATGGTATAGTAAAATGGTGTCCCTTATATAAAATGGCAAAATCAAGGTTTGTTTCTTGGGATTTAAAAAAATATATATTTTCAAGCCGTGGATGGGTGGAATCTGTGGGTGCCACATCCGTGGATACAGAGGGCCCACTCTTATTTTTAAAAACTGATGCCATCTCACACTTCTTCCAGCAGGGGGAGCTCTTAGTCCATAAATAGAGTGCTGCATATACAGTTGTCCCTTCATATTCGCTGGGGTTTGGTTCCAGGACCCCCGTGGATACCGTAATCCGTGAATACTCAAGTCCCATTATATGCAATGGCATAGCAAAATGGTGTTCCTTATATAAGATGGCAAAATCAAAGTTTGCTTTTTGGATTATTATTTTTTTAATAATATTTTCAAGCTGTGAATACTTAAATCTGTGGATACCAAATCCGTGGATACGGAGGGACAACTATAGTCTATACTTGGAATTATCTTTCCTGTTTTCTGGAGCCTGGTGTGACTGGCCACTGGGGAGGCATCTGCAAATTTGTTTTTCTTTTTGTTTTAAATCTTCTTTGTCAAGGGTTAAGTGGAGCAGTCTGTTGATAGATAGGATTTTTTATTATTATTTTATTTTAATAAAGTTTTCATCAATAAAACCAAGTTTAAGTAGTCAATAGTTTGTTACAGAACTCTTTCTATAACTGCAATAACATACATAAATCAAAAACAAAATATAACAAGTAATCAGAGAAGGGATGAAGAGTTGGACTTGTTATGAAATCATAGTACTTCAGTCCATACATACGGAATCAAAGGGAGGGGACAGAAAAAATAGGATTGATAGGATTCCCCTCCGTCAACTCTAACTTTGGACAAGTCTACACGTTGAAAAAAAAAAATCCATTTGGGGGGTAAAAAATCCAAAAAGGCAGCTGTTCGTATGAGTACGATTTGGCTACATGATTTTTTACCCCCCCCCAAACTCCGTATGACCCCCTTGCCCGGATGATTGGAGCGAGCGTTCCAAGCGGTGGTTTTAAATCTCCTGCCGCTTTTAAAAATTGTTATTTTAAAAGGTGCCTATTTTGCGAACAGTCAGTTTTTCCTATTTACAATGTAAAATAAAAATGAATATATGTGAAAATCTCCATTTCCTGGACTTACTGGACTCTCGCTTAGCCAGGAATCCAACATGGCGGCCACTCGCAATTCCCCTCTTTGCCATCCCCACCCTCTGTGCTCTGCTGGCCAATCATATTACACTGCCTGTCAGGGCCGGTTTAAGGAATTTTGGGGCCCCCATATGTTTATCTCAGGTCAATGTAACCTAACCTATTCACCGTACAGGATGTTCAGATTACAGTAGGACCCCCGTATCCATGGATTCATTATCCATGGGACACAAAACAGCACACCTACCATAGAGTCTTCCTAGAAAATGTGTCCTCCCCAGCTGTTTTCTAGGCCGTCCAAGGCAACTCTATGGTATTTTAAACCAGAAGCCCCATTATTTTCAACGGCACTCACTATTATTCATGGTTTTCAGAATCCATGACCCCTCCCTGAACCAATCCCCTATGGGTAAGAGGGGCCTACTGGATTACAGAATTTGCCACCAATAATTTAGTTTAAAAACTATAGTATAGGCAGTAACATAATATTTCTTGTTTATTAGCAATTAACATAATGGTGTAGATTTCCTCAAAGAAATGAAAGAGTAGACTACAAGCTGAACATGAGTTAGCAGTGTGATGCAGCAGCAAAAAATGCCAATACAATTTGAGGCTGCATTAATAGGAGTAGTGTCTAGATCAAGGGAACTAATAGTATCACTCCATTCTGCTTTGGTCAGACCTCACCTGGAATACTGTTTCCAGTTCTGGGCACAACAATTCAAGAAAGATACTGAGAAGGATGGTGGGAGGTCTGGAAGCCATTAGGCCCTATGAGGAACGGCTTAGGGAGCTGGGCATGCTTAGCCTGGAGAAAAGAAGGCTGAGAGGTGACCTGATAGCCATGTTTAAATATTTGAAGGGATGTCATACTGAGGAAGGAGCAAGCTTGTTTTCTGCTGCTCCAGAGACTAGGACACAGAGCTATGGGTTCAAACTACAGGAAAAGAGATTCCACCTGAATATTAGGAAGAACCTCCTGACAGTAAGAGCTGTTTGGAAGTGGAATACACTGCCTTGGAATGTGGTGGAGTCTCATTCTTTGGCTTTTTTTAAATATAGGTTGGATGGCCATCTGTCAGGAATGCTTGGATTGTGTGTTCCTGCAGGGCAGAAGCTGATCGGATGGGATGGCTGTTGGGATCCCTTCCAGCCCTATGATCCTTGGCTGCATTCAGAGCCTGGGAAAGTTACTCTTGGATTACACCTCCCAGAATCCCCCTGCCAGCACCCTTCTCAAGGTCTGGTTGTATTGTTCCTTTTCCAGCATTCTCTAGCCTAGTGGTTCTTAACTTGGGGTCTGCAATGTCCTCACAGGGGGTCCACAAAGGCTTGAAGGCTGCTTGGCCCACCTCCTCCCTGTAGTGGAGTAGCCACATGACAGGAACCAAGGCAAAGGCTGGCTGGTTTGGCCTGCACATTGCCATTCAATCCACTCCAGCCACAAACTTGCAGGAAGAAGTAAGAGTGCCTCTGAGGGAAAGTTTAATGGATGGTGTAATTGTATTGTTGTTGTTAGCTATTATTATTAGCTATTATTATTAGGGTTTTTAATCTTGAGTTAAGTCTTGGGGCAACAAAAGATATTTAAAGGGAGTCCCTGGTAAAGAAAAGGTTAAGAACCACTGCTCTAGGCTAATGCCTCTCACATAACACTAATGGGATACTGGTGTTTTAGTGACAACAATAAAACCATTGTTTCCAGTAATATTACTCCAAATTTTAATTTATATTCTTTATATTCTTCTGTTAAAAGAGCTAGAGTGTTGTAGAAGTTTCAGCATTGCACTATGACTATGGAGACAAGAGTCTGAATCCTTACTCAGCCATGAATACCCACTGGGTGACCTTGGGCAAGTCATACTCTCTCAGCCTCAAAGGAAGGCAAAGGCACACCCTCTTTGAACAAACCTTGCCTAGAAAACCCCATGGTAGGTTCGCCTTGTTCAGAAATGACTTGAAGGCACACAGGCAAACACACACAAATTCCTTTTGCAGGTTGAACTCAGTTGGCAACAAGGGGAGGAAGCTGAAGAAGACCAAGGGGGAAAGGGAGGGAGGGAAGGGAGAGAAACTAGGACGTGTTAAGAGCAGCTGGAAAGATGGGCTGGAAGGGGATCTATGTGGAAGGAAGGGAAGGAAAGAAAGAAAGAAAGAAAGAAGCCCTTTTTGAGGGAAAGAGACAACCCTCAAATTCCTCCCCCACTCTCTCTCTCTCTCTCTCACACACACACACACACACTCACCCCTCTCCGACATGCCTGACTGGCTTGCATTTTGCAGCAGCAAACTCCCTCCAGCTTCTGCCATGGAGGGCTGCTGCTTCTTTCTCTTTCTCTTTCTCTTTCTAGTCTTTGAGATGCTGGTTTTTAAAAAAAAAAAAAAAGCCAGCAGGAGGTTTTTGGAGGAGGAGGGTAGGAGGAGGCTACAAATCAGTGGCTCCTCCTGGCTGTTTCCTGGCTGTCTCCTTTGTCAGATAAGGAGGTCAGCAGGGGGCCCCACAGGGGGCCCCCCTTGACCTTGGGGGCCCCTGCCAATGCTGATTTGGTAGACTGGTTAAACCGGCCCTGCTGCCTGTTTGTATGTGTGCAAACAGGGTGTACAGACCATTGACAATACGAACGGCTGTACAGATTCTAGCTAGAGATTTGCTAATCCTCCCAAACACCGAATCCACATAGTTTACAGGGGGATTTGCTAGTCCCCCTTCCAAAAGACACATATGCATCCAAACGGCTGTGGTACACATGATCGATTTTCCAAATGCTGTACATATTTTTTTTTACCATGTAGATGGCCCCTTTCTCACCCAGTTGTGCACAGAGGCCGCTTGCATTCTCTCAGACCCATGGGCAACGTGAGCCAGGGTGTCCCATCAGAGTTGCCAAAACTGTCGTGCAAATTTCCCTCCTGGCGTGAGAAGAAGGATGGTCAGCAAATCTTGAGAGCAAGGAAGTGTCCAGAGGAGGGTGGGGGGAAAAAACCTCCTTTGGAGGTTTTCAAACAGTGGCTGGATGGAGTCTCCTCCTTTGGAGGTTTTTAAGCAGAGGCTGGATGGCCATCTGTTGGAAGTGCTTTGATTGTGTGTTCCTGCAGGGCAGGGGGTTGGACTAGATGGCCCTTGTGGTCTCTTCCAACTATGTAATTCTGTGATGTTTTATTTAAAGCAACAACCATTAGGGGCACCAAAAAGCAAAAAGATGGCAGACTCTGGGTAGCAAACTAAGTTTTTATACTTTTGAAAACCTTATTGTTTCTACAACTGATTGGCTTTAAAATGCTGTATAGGCAGGAAGAGAAATGGTGAGGCAACTGCTTCATTTCCGCACCCACCCCTTGCTCTGAACAAGTTTCTAGAAAGCACTGTTTCAATAGGTTACTGCTTATCAGCTTTGGTGCATTTCTATGGCAGAGCTCTAAGAACAGACAATACAGAGCAGTCAAGAAATGGATCACAGCTTCAAGAACTATAAAGTCCATCAGGCTGAACAGCAAACTATAAAGCACACCTGGCTTAACAGGTTGCTATCACACCTGCATGTTATTTTCCAATTTTTAATTTTATTTTATTTTTAATTTGGAGTCTCTGCAGTTAATACCAGTATACATAGGGGCAAAGGTCCCTGCAAGATATCCAACCTCTCCTAGCCATTCATTTGAGCTATTATAATTCCCCCAATTAATAACATACATTTGGCATCATGAGTGAGTCCCCCACAGACCCCCACCAATTTGGGTAACAGGTGAGACACCAGCACTCTGGTAGAGAAGGCTACAAGACCTTGTAAAACTAAAATCCCAGGATTCCATAGGAAGGAACCATGGCAAATAATCTAGTTTCAAACTGGTTTATGTAGAGTGGATTTGGCCATCAAACTCGAGGTTTTGGGCTTGTCTATAAAAGGCAATAAAATGTGGATTAATGCGCACTAATGCCAATTTGTAGCAGCTTTCATTTGTCTTAACAATTTTTTTGCAAGATCGTAGGCATGTGAAGCTATCCATGTTTGTTGTTCAAACAGGCATGTCTGTGAATCAAGTTGGCAGGTACAAGTGAATTACTTGCATTTTTATTGTCACCAGTTGCCGCTGCTGCACTGTATTAAAAAAAAAGCATATCCAAGGTGTGAAAGTGTGATATTCTACTTAATTAAATGCGGGGGGGGGGAGCATACAATCGCTGTGGCGGAAATCCAACGTGGCGTTTTAGGGCGCCTGCCTTGTTGACAAGCTCCGTTCCCTGCGCACATCCGACCAATCAACTTTCTACTTCCGCTCTTATTGGGAATGCACAGCAAAGTGAATTGGTTGCCCCAGTGAGCGGTAATGTGCATTCCCTGTGAAACTTTTTTTAAAACTCTGAGAAAAGCCACAAAGGTTTTCCCTTCAGAGTTTTTGGTGGTTTTATTCCCCGCTCCTTCCGAATATGGCGGATTGATGTGGGATCTCATTAAGACAAATCGTATTCTCCTCAGATTCTACGAGGAGTATTTTCACCATATAGATAACCCCTTTGTCATCTGAGGTTTGCCTGTACAGTATTAGATTCCAAGGCTCAGCAGCTAGGTTAAATGCCATTTCTTTTTTTGTGCCCACAAATGGTGCCCAGTCCTAACAGCCAAGCCCATTTTGCTATTTTTAAAAATACTTTTTGCGACATACTCAGCGGCCATTGAGGGTATGGTTCTGCTGAACAAAGGAAGGCAGGGGAGAGAGGAGAGATTGTAGAACCAAACAACAGTGCGGTTTTCATTTTTTTTTTTTTATGGTCATTTGAGTCATGCTGCTGCTAGTGTGTCTATTAAGATTCTCTATCATTGTGTGGGTGGGTGATCAATCACTTTAGAAGCAGCTGTCACTTCATGGACCGGCCTGCCTTCTAAAAAGGCAGCTGTGAAGGAGGGCATTGTCTTTGCCAGTCAACTGGAGAATATTGAGACAGGCACAGCAAGCACTTTTGTCAAAGGAAAATCATCTCCTCACCTCAGCGTGTTCAATTCTTACTCCTAAGAAAAACTGTGATTCCCTGGATTACATACCCTCCAACTGCCTTGATTTGGCTGGGACGTCCTGGGGGTTGTCTCAACAGCGAAAATAATCCTCCCAGGAGAATACGTGTTGGCTTAATGGGATCCCACATCATTTTGCCATATTTGGAAGGAGGGGGGCCAAAACCTCCAAAACCTCTGGAAAAGCCTTAATAGCTTTCCCCAAAGTTTTTAAAAAGCTCCCCAGGGAATGTGCATTTTAGCTTGTTGGGACAACCATATTGCATTGCTGCGCATTTCTGATAAGAGTGGAAGTGGAAAGTTGATTGGTTGGACATACACAGGGGGTGGAGCTTGTTAACAAGGCAAGCGCCTGGAACTGCCATGTTGGATTTTCGCTGTAGTGATCATGCGCTAAGGTGACGAAACAGCCTCCCCCCCCTTTTTTTCCTGCTTACTTAAGTGGAATATTGCATTGACACACCTCAAATATGCTTGAAAAAACTGTGGCAACTGGTGACAACAACAAGTAATTCACTCATGCCCACCATCTTGATTCATAGGCATGACTGTTTGAAGAACAAATGTGTATGGCTTTGCATGCCTACAAACTTGGGGGGTGGGGAAAGGGGGGGAGACAAATCAAAGCTATTGCAAAGGCTTTTTCTGCAGAGTTTTTGAAGTTTTTTGCTCCCCTCCTTCCGAATATGGTGAATCACCGCACAATCCCATTGGGACAAAAGGTATTCTCCTCGAATTCTATAAGGAGTATTTTCACCATTTAGACAAGTCCTAAGAGATGCATTGCCGACAGTCTAAGATGTACCACAAAGGACTGAATGAAAAAGATGGCGCTGAATCGACTGAGAGGAGAAAAAAGCAGCATGTGGTTGCAAAACCATCATGCAAACAATGATGAAAGAGTGGAGCACCTATTGAATATATGGGTTCTAGGTATAATTTGGAACCACAGAACTGATATTTAGGGGATTGGTGTGGTGTAACAGTTTGAGTGTTGGGACTATGACTGGAGACCAGGGTTCAGATGCCCACTTGGATATGAAAACCCACTGGGTGACCTTGGGCAAGTCACACTCTCTCAACCTCAGAGGAAGGGAATGGCAAATCTCCAAAGCCAATGCGATTCTAGGCTGCATTAATAGGAGTATAGTGTCTAGATCAAGGGAAGTAATAGTGCCACTCTATTCTGCTTTGGTTAGACCTCACCTGGAATACTGTGTCCAGTTCTGGGCACCACAATTCAAGAAGGATATTGAGAAGATGGAACGTGTCCAGAGGAGAGTGACCAGGATGGTGGGAGGTCTGGAAGCCATGCCTTATGAGGAGCGGCTTGGGAGCTGGGCATGTTTAGTCTGGAGAAGAGAAGTCAAGAGGGGATATGATAGCCATGTTTAAATATTTGAAGGGATGTCATACAGAGAGGATGGAGCAAGCTTGATTTCAGCTGCTCCAGAGACTAGGACACGGAGCAATGGGTTCAAACTACAGGAAAAAAGATTCCACCTAAACATTAGGAAGAACTTCCTGACAGTAAGAACTGTTCAGAAGTGGAAAACATTGCCTCGGAGCGGGGTGAAGTCTTCTTCTTTGGAGGTTTTTAAACAGAGGCTGGATGGCCATCTGTCAGGAATGGTTTGATTGTGTATTCCTGCATGGCAGGGGGTTGGACTGGATGGCCCTTGACGTTTCTTCCAACTCTATGATTCTATGATTCCTCTGAACAAATCTTGCCAAGAAAACTTTGTGATGGGGTCAGTTTAGGGTCACCATAAGCTGGAAATGATTTGAAGGCACACAACAACAACTACTATTACTGGATCTAGACTTGGAGGTTTAATGTGTTTAGTTATTAGTTGCATTTATCGCCTTCCTGGATTATAGGAAGATATCACCGTAGCATTTCTGATTTCTATGTATGGGTGTGAAAGCTGGACAGTGAAGAAAGCTGACAGGCAGAGAATCAACTCGTCTGAAATGGGGTCCTGGAGAAGCTAAGCAGGGTCAGCCCTGGTTAGTATGTTACCCAAATCGCTAGTAATGTGGAAAGCCCATGCAAGATCAAATTACTAATATTTTTGGGAAATTGGCAGCAACTCGACTTGGCAATGAAATTCGACTTTGCTGGGCAACAAGGGGACCTTTATGAATTTGTTTACCTGTACTAGCTCTAAACAGACACACACAAGATAAAAAGTTAACAATGATCTTTATTGAAGGTTCAAAAATAATAACACCAATCATGCACTCATTCATATAAGAAACATTCACACGGAGGCTAGTGAAACAAAAGTGAGAGGGTGTTTGGATAGGGGAATAGTATGAGGCATCCTTGAGGTGATACAACCTGTCCTGGAGTCCAAAGTCTCAGAGCAGTCTGGCAGCATGGATGGAGAAAGCAGGAGTGGCTACACAGAGGGGCACAGTGTCCCTAGGAAAATGGTCTGTGCCCGCTGACATGTGGTTTTGGCTATTTGTACCCAAAAAGGTGCCCTGAGGTGATGGATTTTTGAGCCAGAACAATCCATTTCAAAAGAGCTTCCTGACAGAACAATAGGTCTCCAGAGATGTCAAATAGTTGCTGATGGGCGGTCACTTTGAAATTGAAAGCAGTGACAACCTTTTTGGATTGCTGGGTCTGGGAACCTGGAAGGATGTTGCTTACAGACAAAGGATATCCCAACTACAGCTGATGGGATTTATTGTCTATCATCAGGTGTGCTCAGAGAACATTTCCTGAGGTCTGACATGACCTTTGTATTGCCTTGAGATTTGCAGTTTCCCATGGCCTCTCCTTAACATGATGCATGACTTGGCTTTTTCCAGCCAGAGTGTCTTTCTGGACTCCCCCCCCCATCCCTGATCTACTGCAGCTCCCATGGAAGGCCACATTAAGGCCAAATTATTAAATATCGCCAATTATTAGGGTGCATGGGGACTGGGGCTACCACATTTGGTTTCAAGTACTTGGATGGGAGACCGCCAACGAATACAAGGTGCTGTAGGCTCTATTTCAGAGAAATGAACTGGCAAAACCATCTCTAAGTATTCCTTGCCAAGAAAACCCTATGACAGTGGTTCTTAACCTGTGGTCTGGGGACCCTCAGGGGTTTGCAGTGTCCTCACAGGGGGTCCAAGAAGACTTGTAAGCTGCTTGGCCTACCTCCTCCCGGCAATGGAGTGGCCACATGACAGGAGCCAAGGCAAAGGCTGGCTGGCTGGCTTGGCCTGCGTATTGCCATTGAATCCACTCCAGCCACAAACTTGGAGGAAGAGGCAGAAGAAAAAGTCTACCTACCCCTTCAGTTGAGGGAAGGTTTAATGGATGGTGTAATTGTATTATTGTTGTTGTTATTATTATGTCTCTCTGGCTTTTCTTCGCAAACGAAGATTCAGGAAGGACTCATCCCGTGCTTTTTGCAAGCGTGCTGATGACTAAAAAGGCCAATCCGAGGTAAACAAGTCCGGTTGCAGAAAGCACAGCAGAAGGTCTCCTTGGGTGATGTTTCAGGGTTGTGATTCTTTCTGTGTTGTTGTTTCTCTTCAAGACTTGTTCGGTGTGAGTTCTCAAATAAGGCTGCAGCATTGTGGACAGTGCGTCTCCATGCCTCCCGATGTGAGGCCAGGGTGGACCACTGTTGGTGATCAATTTGGCTGAGCCTGAGATGTTGTTTCAGGGAGTCCTTGTATCGCTTTTTTGGAGCGCCCCTCTTACGCTGACCCGTGGTGAGTTCACCATAGAGTACTATTTTTGGGAGGCGATGGTCCTCCATCCTAGAAACGTGCCCTGCCCTGCGCAGCTATGTTCTCAATATCATGGCCTCAATGCTGGTGATCCCTGCTTGCTCACGGACAGCAACATTTGTCACATAGTCAGTCCAGTGTATATTTAGGATTGTGCGTAGACAGCGCTGATGAAAGCGCTCGAGGAGTCGTAGGTGGTGGCGATAGGTGACCCATGTTTCAGATCCATAAAGGAGAATAGACAGTACAATATTATTATGTATTGTTGTTGTTATTATTGTTTTAAATAATAATAATTTAAATAAAGTGTTTAATTATTTATTAAATAAATAATAATACAATAATAATAATAATGAGTTAAGTCTTGGGGGCCACAGCAACCAAAGATATTTAAAGGGAGTCTCTGGTAAAGAAAAGGTTAAGAAACACTGCCCTATAAAATTCAGGGGGTCTCATTTCTAGGGAAGAATGAATAGGATTCCACAGGGTTTCTTATATGTCACACAGTAACAGCACTTGGCTCCCCCTTTAACTGCAGTGGTGGCCCGCAATGCGTTCCTGGGACTTGTAGTTTAGGGGAGACCAGAGAGCGCTCTGGCTAGAGAGTTCCAAATGCCTCAAAAAACTACCGATCCCAGAATTCCACAGGAGGGAGGCGCTGCGGTTGAAGCCAACCGGAGAGGAAAGCCAAGCGGAGTGGGAGGGAAGAAAGGGGCGTGTCTTCCAAGAGGAGAAGCCCCACCCCTTCCCATTCATTGGCCGGAAGGTGGGCGTGGGCGTGGCTATTGAGGAAGCTGTACTGTAGGTGGTTCTCTATTCAGAGCAGAGTCTGGAGAAGGAGCAGAACCTGGGGTTGGGTCTCTTCCCTTGTTTTCCCAGCCAGGGAGGTGAGTCTTGTCCCCCCACTCGCCTTCCAGTGTAGGGATCCCACAGAGTTGCTGGGGATGATGGGTGAGGGAGGCCTTCATGCAGCGAATCCCCTTTTCCTGGAGCCCAGCCATGGACTAGAGCAGTGGTGTCCAACCCTGTGGCCCTCCAGGTGTTTTGGACTACAGCCCCCAGAATTCCTGATCATTGGACCAGCTGGCTCAGGATTCTGGGAGTTGGAGTCCAAAACACCTGGAGGGCCACAGGTTGGAAACCACTGGGGGTGAGGGAGGCCTTTGTGGAGTGAATCCCCTTTTCCCTGGAGCCCAGCCATGGACTAGAGCAGTGGTGTCCAACTCTGTGGCCCTCCAGGTGTTTTGGACTACAGCTCCCAGAATTCCTGGCCATTGGACCAGATGGCTCAGGCTTCTGGGAGTTGAAGTCCAAAACACCTGGAGGGCCACAGGTTGGAAACCACTGGGCTAGAGTAAGCAGAGGCAAGCAAATCTTGTGGGGGGAGGGGAGAGAGACAGAAAAGGCCCAGTTACAGCCCTCCCCCAGCCATGTTGTTGTACTGCACCCCCCATCATCCCTGTCCCATGCTCTTGAGGACACATGGGAGCCTTCAAGACACTAGGGAGTTCTGTCTGTTCTGTGCAGTTGGGCAATCCACACATGTGCCTCCTTCTTTCCTGGGATCAAGTTCCTCTTTTCGGAATGCAGCCACCCCTGCTTAGCCCCACAACTTTGAGAGGGCAAAGTGGGGAGAATAGCCTTTGTTTTTTGGGGGGTTGTTTTTTTTCTCATGGGGGTCTGTGTGGAAGGGGGAGCTGGTCATCCTTGTGGAGTTTCCTGCAAGGGGACTTCAAATCTGTCAAGGAAAAGTGGTGGAGGCAGGCCAGGTGAGGAAAGGAATAGGGGTGAAACAGCAGCCTGGTGCACTGGTTGGACGGTTGGGCTTTGGAGGTCCAAATGTTTGACTTCGCTGAGTTGTGAAACATTCTGGGTGACGCAGGATGGGTAGTCTCTGTCTGGCTCTCTGTCTGACCTAAGACACTGATTTGTTGTCCTGATAAAGCAGGGCGGGAATATCCCATGCAGAGGTGATCTGTACAGCTGATCATAATGCCTAGCTCTGATGATGGTTGGAAGCTCTCTGTTTGAGTGTTGCAAAAATAATAATAATTGGGTTTTGGATCAGAAAAATATTAACAGGCTACCTGTAGTTCGAAACTTTGAGGAAAGTCAGGTGTCATCTGATCTGGTCTGGAAGCCATGCCCTATGAGGAGTGGATTAGGGAACAGGGTATGTTTAGCCTGGAAAAGAGAAAGTTAAGAAGGGACATGATAGACATGTTTAAATATTTGAAGGATGGAGCAAGCATGTTTTGTGCTGCTCCAGAGACTAGGACACGGAGCAATGGGTTCAAACTACAGGAAAAGAGATTCCACCTAAACGTTAGGAAGAACTTCCTGACAGTAAGAGCTGTTAGACAGTGGATTGCACTGCCTCGGGTGTGGTGGAGTCTCTTTCTTTGGAGGTTTTTAAACAGAGGCTGGATGGCCATCTGTTGGGAGTGCTTTGATTGTGTATTCCTGCAGGGTAGGGGGTTGGACTAGATGGCCCTTGTGGTCTCTTCCAACTCTGATTCTATGATTCTCAAGACTCCCAAATTCCAAAACGTCAAGATCTCCCAAATTCTGACATCTGCTCCATGCAGGCTACCAAAATACACTCAGATGGTGCAGAATTGACTTAAGTCTAGTCCAGTGGTTCCCAAAATGTAATCCCCGAGATGTTTTGGACTTCAGTTTTCAGAATTCCTGACTGTTGGTCAAGGTGGCTGGGGCTTCTAGGAGCTGAAGTCCAAAAAACCCAGAGAACCAAAGTTTGAGAACTACTGGTCTAGTCCATTAAATCTAGTGATTTAAATTATATCTCCCCTTCAAATAAAAACCAATCCTGGACAAGTACGTCACTGGAACCTCTCACCACTTGGAAGTATAGGTTGACCCCTGTATCCATTGTTTCGGCATCCACGGTTTCACTTATCCACGTCTGGGTGAAAAGTTCTCTCTTGGCATTTCTAGGACCTCAGTGTGATTCTGTAGTCTACTTCTGCTGTTCGTCTCATTGAAGATAATAGGATCCCCTATTATCCACAGTTTCAGGTATCCACGGGGGGGGGGGGAGGTCTTGGAATGTATCACCTGCAGATACAGGGGTTAAACTGTATAAAAAGCATATAATAACATTATATTTAGTATATCCTTATGTTTTTCCCCAAGGTGTTCTGCAAAGAATTTTCGTTTAAACCAAGATGTTTCCTGCCTGCTTTGTGAGGACAACCTAGAAACAAAAGATGCATGGTGGGGGGAGAGGGGAGGAGATAAAAGAATATTTTATGCCTTGGCTTTTTAATATATTTCTCCCAAAGCCCTAGATAAATAAGGAAATGAAGGGAAGGGTGGGAATCTTTTGGCAGCTTTAAAGTTTATTTTAGTATGAGCTTTTGTGGATTACAGCCCCCTTCCTGAGATGCACTGGAACTGTCACATAGATCTCATCCATGCAAATCAGTTTTAAGATCATGGATATTTTCCCTGGAAGGAAAGTGGCAGCTAAGGGGGAGGATGAGAAGAGGGGGCCGGTCTGCTTGTGGGTGCTGATGGAAGGGCTAGGGCGAAGCAAAGGCAGTTGAAACTAGCTTCTTTGGAAACATGGTCTTTACCTTTTCTCCAAGGAAAGCCATCAGACACAACATAGAATTTGGTTCTAAATGATTTTTACCTTGAGAGTGTTGGTAATGGCTGATTCATAGGTCTTCTTGGATTTCCAGGGCTGGGTTTCTTCGCTGCACGGTGCCTCTGTGTCTTTATTACACAATCTGGTGGAGATTACTATACACAGCAGTTACACAATCTGGTGGAGGAGCTCCATCAGGCCTGTCACAGACTGCTTTGGAGCGTAGACCGAAGATGGAGGAGCAAACATCATTGAGTCCTGTAACAGGAAGAGGCCCTGATAGGACCTGTCCTGAGGGAAGTGGGGAATTCTGGGAAAGAATGGAGGAGAACGCTTTGGGTGAAGAGATGCTTGGCTCAAGCGTACAGCGACGGCACTTCAGGGAATTCCGTTACAAGGAGTCAGTGGGACCCCGACAGGTTTGCAGACAACTCCACAATCTCTGCTGCCAGTGGTTGAAGCCGGAGCGACACACCAAGGCTCAGATCCTGGACCTGGTGATCCTGGAACAGTTCTTGACGGTCCTTCCCCCAGAGATGGCGAGCTGGGTGAAGGAATGTGGGCCAGAAACCACTTCACAGGCAGTGGCCCTGGCAGAAGGTTTTCTCCTGAGCCAGCTGGAGGTCACAGACTGGAAAAAGCAGCAGGTAAGATAGTTTAACCCTATTATTATTATTATTATTATTATTATTATTATTACTTCCAATTATACTCTACTTTTCTCCAGCCAAGTGACCCAAGGGAGCTTTTATTGTTAATTGCCATCAAGCCGACCTGAACTTATAGTGACCCTATGAATGAGAGACCTGTTAGTAGTAGTAGTAGTAATAATAATAATAATAATAATAAATAAAATTTATTTATATCCTACCCCTCTACGAAACACAATCGTGGTGGCTTACAACATTTAAAATATACATCCAAAACCATTCCCTCCCCCCCTTAAAATACAATTAAATAATTCAAATTTAAAACATACTGAAAACAAATCCCTCCCCTCCCCCCTTAAAATAAAATAAAATTATTCAAATTTAAAACATACTAACAAATACTAAAACTAAACAATAAAGAGTGGCTGTAGCGAGGCAGGGACAAATTAGATTTTCTTTCTAATGGCCGGTATCCAGGAAAGGCCCACTGGAAGAGATCTGTCTTAAGAGCTTCTTTTTAAGCTATTTAGTGTGGTAATATGACGGATCTCATCCAGCAAGCCATTCCATAATCTGGGAGCAATAGCCGAAAAGGTCCTCTGGGAAGTTGTAGAAAGCCTAGTTTTTAAAGGTTGTAGCAAATTCTTCCCAGAGGACCTAAGTGCACGGGGAGGATTATATGGAAGGAGGCAGTCCCAAAGATAGGTTGGACCCAAGCCATGTAGGGCTTTAAAGGTGATAACCAACACCTTGTACTGGGCCTTGTATGGGCAGCCAGTGAAGATATCTTAAAATCGGTGTTATAGGGTCTCTTCTGAATGCACCCGAGACCAGTCTGGCTGCCGTGTTCTGTACCAGTTGAAGCTTTCGGACCAAGCACAAAGGTAGCCCCATGTAAAGTGCATTACAGAAATCAAGACGGGAGGTTAACAGAGCATGTACCACAGTTTCAAGATCCCCGACTTCCAGGAAAGGGCACAGCTGGCGTATCAGCCGAAGCTGATAACAGGCACTCCTGATCGTCGCATTTACCTGATTTGTCATCTGGAGTAACGAGTCCAGGAGTACCCCCAAACTGCGGACACAGTCCCTGGCGGAGAGTGTGACCCCATCCAGGACAGGAAGCTGTATCCTAATACCTGGGTTCGGGGCTGCTACTGTGAGAACCTCCGTTTTGTCTGGATTCAGCTTCAGTTTGTTTTCCCTCATCCAGTCCATTACTGCCCTAAGACAATCATTAAGAAAAGAGACACCATCTGAAGTCAGAGCTGAAGACCGAGACATGGAGAAGTATATCTGGGTGTCATCAGCGTACTAATAACACCCTGCCCCATACCTCTGGATGATCTCTCCCAGCAGCTTCACGTATATATTGAATAGCATCGGGGACAGGATGGTGCCTTGTGGGATGCCACAATTAAGCTCTTTCCTTGCAGAGCAACTGTCCCCAAGCATCACCCTCTGGAATCTGCCCGAGAGGTAGGAGTAGAACCACTGCAGCACAGTGCCTCCAATTCCTAGCCTTCTCAGGCGATCCAAGAGGATGTCATGATCTATTGTGTCAAAAACCGCTGAGAGATCCAGTAGCACGAACAGGGTCACACTACACCTGTCATCACCCTGTTATCAATCGCCCTGCTCAGGTCTAGCGGATTCAGGGGAGTCCTCGCTTCCTTGATTTAATCTATTTACCTGTAATGGGGTCTTCCTCTCTTCCTCCTGCCTTCTCTACCTTACCAGGCATTACTGTCTTTTCTAGCAAGTCCTGTCTTCTTGTGATATGTCCAAAGTATGATAGCCTCAGTTTAGTCATCTTGGCTTCCAGGGACAGTTTCGGCTTGATTTGCTCTTGCTGTTGTTGTATGCCTTCTAGTTGTTTCTGACTTACGGTCACCTTCATAGAATCATAGAATTGCAGAGTTGGAAGAGACCACGAGGGCCATCCAGTCCAACCCCCCTGCCACGCAGGAAATCACAATCAAAGCATCCCCGACAGATGGCCATCCAGCCTCTGTTTAAAGACCTCCAAGGAAGGAGACCCCACCACGCTCCGAGGGAGTGCGTTCCACTGCCGAACAGCTCTTACTGTCAAAAAGTTCCTCCTAATGTTGAGGTGAAATCTCTGTTCCTGGAGCTTGCACCCATTGCTCCGTGTTCCAGTCTCTGGAGCAGCAGAAAACAAGCCTGCTCCATCCTCAGCGTGACATCCCTTCAAATACTTAAACAGGGCTATCATATCGCCTCTAAACCGTCTTTTTTCCAGGCTAAACATACCCAGCTCCCTAAGTCTCTCCTCATAAGGCATTGTTTCCAGACCTTTCACCATTTTAGTTGCCCTTCTCTGGACACGCTCCAATTTGTCAATATCCTTTCTGAATTGTGGTGCCCAGAACTGGACACAGTATTCTAAGTGAGGTCTGACCAAGGCAGAATAGAGTGGCACTATTACTTCCCTTGATCTAGACACTATACTTCTATTGATACAGCCCAAAATTGCATTGGCCTTTTTAGCTGCCGCATCACACTGTTGGCTCATGTTCAACTTGTGGTCTACTAGGACTCCTAGATCCCTTTCGCACGTAGTCTCATTCAGCCAGGTCTCTCCCATCCTATATTTATGCATTTCATTTTTCCGCCCTAAATGCAGTACTTTACATTTCTCCGTATTGAATTTCATTTTGTTAGCTTTGGCCCAGCTCTCCAGTCTATCCAGGTCATTCTGAATTTTGATCCTGTCCTCTAGGGTATTAGCTACTCCTCCCAATTTGGTGTCATCTGCAAATTTGATAAGTATGCCCCTAATTCCCTCATCTAAGTCATTGATAAAGATGTTGAATAGCACTGGGCCCAGGACAGAACCCTGTGGCACCCCACTGGTCACATCTTTCCAAGACGAAGAGGAGCCACTGCTGAGCACCCTTTGGGTTCGGCCGGTCAACCAATTACAAATCCATTGAACAGTTAACTTGTCTAGCCCACATTCTACAAGCTTGTTTGCAAGAATGTCATGGGGAACCTTGTCAAAGGCCTTACTGAAATCAAGGTATGCAATGTCCACAGCATTCCCTTCATCTACCAAGCTGGTAACTTTATCAAAAAAAGAGATCAGATTAGTCTGGCATGACTTGTTTCTCTGAAACCCATGCTGACTTTTTGTGATTATGGCATTGCCTTCTAAATGTTCACAGACTCTCTGTTTAATGATCTGTTCTAGAATCTTCCCTGGTATTGATGTCAGACTAACTGGACGATAGTTGTTGGGATCCTCTTTTTTCCCCTTTTTGAAGATGGGAACAACGTTTGCCCTCCTCCAGTCTGCTGGGACTTCTCCTGTTCTCCAGGAGTTCTCAAATATTATTGCCAATGGCTCTGAGATTATATTTGCCAGCTCTTTTAATACTCTTGGATGTAGTTCATCTGGTCCTGGAGATTTAAATTCATTTAGATTAAGAAGGTATTCCTGTACTACCTCTTTACTTATTTTGAGCTGGATTTCCCCTATTGTGTCCTCTGTTCCATTCTCCTCAGGTTGGTCCTCCTTTTCCTTTTCTGAAAACACTGAGGCAAAGAAGGTGTTGAGTAATTCTGCCTTTTCTCTGTCCCCTGTTAGCATTTTGCCATCTTCTCCACGTAGTGGCCCTATCATTTCCTTCTTCCTCCTTTTGCTGCGGACATACCCAAAAAAACCCTTTTTATTGTTCTTAACCTCCCTAGCAAGCCTGAGCTCATTCTGCGCTTTAGCTTTTCTGACTTTACTCCTACACGTGTTCGCTATCTGTTTGAATTCTTCTTTGGTGATTTCCCCCCCTTTCCATTTCCTATACATGTTCCGTTTAAAACTTAGCTCCATTGAAAGTTCTTTAGTCATCCATCCTGGTTTCTTGAGACACCTCCCATTTTTCTTCCTCAATGGTACTGTTTGAAATTGTGCCTTCAGTATCTCCCTTTTGAGAAAGTCCCATCCGTCTTGAGGTCCCTTCTCTTTTAGTATTCTTGACCATGGGATCACAGGCTTTTCTTGGCAAGATTTGCTGAGAAGGGGGTCCTGTCTACACAAGGGTTAAAAAGTCTGTACAGGGGGTTAAAAATCCAAAAAGGCAGCCATTTGCAAGCCTACAATCTGCCTATAGGATTTTTAGACCCCTTAAACTCCTCATGGCCCCCTAGCCCAGCTGGCCGCAGCAAGTGATTTATCTGGTCGTTTTAAATCTCCTACAGCCTATTTTTTTTAATTTAAAAAGCTCCCTGTGATGTGGACAGTTGTTATTACGTCTTTACAAGATAAAATAAAAATGAATGAAAGTTAAAAAATCTCCATTTACTGGACTTACTGAATGCTCGCGTATCCTGGAATCCAACATGGCAGCAGCTGCCGATTCCCCTCTTTGCTAGCCCCGCCCCCTCTGCTCAGCTAGCCAATCAGATTACACTGCCTGTTCATATCTATGCGAATGGGGTGTACAAATGATCACTCGTTCCATAATCGTATGGATTTTTCCTAGCGATCCAGATGAAGCCCAGGATCTGCTGCTCAGGGACTTTAGGGTAAGTTTTGCCACCCTGCCTCTGAATGACTCATCTGTGTTTGAACAGCTGTCTGTACAGATCATAAATCTTTTGAATGTTGTTCGGAATTTTTTTGCTGTATAGACAAGACAGGGGTTTGCCTTTGCCTTCCTCTGAGGCTGAGAGAATGTGACCTGCCCAAGGTCACCTACTGGCAGTGGCAGCACTAGGAGGGTGCAGAGAGGCCGAACCACACCAGGTGACACTGTTGGGCAGCAGGGGTGACACCACAGCCTACTGGGTTTCCATGGCTGAGCAGGGATTTGAACCCTAGTCTCCAGAGTCATAGTCCAATGCTCAAACCACTACACCACACTGGCTCATGCTTGTCTTTTTGGAAGTCCATGGTATCTGCAGAACTCTCCTCCAGCAAGCAAGGCAATTACAAAATTTAAAATAAGAGTTTAGCTAAAAATGTAGTACGGTATGACTCCCTGTATCGAAGGGGGATACGTTCCTAGACTTACTGTGGACACCAGAAACCACAGATAATGCTGAACCCTATCTACAGATATAAAATTCTTGGGCATGTTGCCTTTCCCAGTGTGCTGATTGGCTGCTCAGGAAACACACCCAACCAATCACCACCCACATGTAAATTCCTTCTCCACCTCACAATCTACTCCTGTCACCACTCAGTCTGCATCTACACCCCCAGCCTCACAAGGGCCCCTCCCTCTTCTCACTCCCTCAGCCACTCACCAGTCATGGGCTGCGACGGGACCCAGATGCTCAACTGCTGGCAGTGACGGGACACCACTGCTGCCACTGCAACAGAACCCAGGCAGTCAGCCGGCAGTGGCAGAATTTAAAAATCCACCAGCCTACATTACAGGGTTGTTGTGAGGTCTACCGGGCATTTTTGAAGGAGTTTTTTAATGGCATATGTTACGCTGGGTACAGTTAGTTAAAATGAATTACTTCCAGCCCAAGCATACCCTAGAGTCGCACTGGAGGACCCAAAAGATGCCTAGAGACACCATATTTTTTCGGACATGGATATGCAAATCTGAGGGTACAGGTCCTGCAGATACGGAGTTTTTACCATATTGCAAAAGTTAAAAAAAAAACCTATCAGTTATATTAAAAACACATTGTTAAAAACAATTTAAAATACATTTTCAAACACATAATTAAAAACATACCAAATAAAATCAGAACACACCACTTTGTCAAGGGCCTGCCTGTCATATACTCTCTTCTTGAGAATCAGCTGCCAGAAACTTCAGAGTTAAACAGTAAGTTTTATTACTAACAGAAATCTAAAGAGTTAACATTACAACATTGTAGCTTCAAATGAATCACAAAGGAAAAGCAGGGTAATATAAAGTATTTACAATCAGCCAAAATTTGACAGGCAGCTCACTCATTGGTTCCCCAAATATCCACTTCTCTCTTTCATTGCAGTATTCTCCCCACCATTTGTTTACACAGAACCCTTCCTCTCTGACTATTCTCAGTACATCAATTTGTTCCCCTGCAAAGGAATGCAAAATCCTCAAACGTTCCCCCAGCACACAGAGTTAATGGCAGGAAAAAGTTGTTTAATGACCTGATCCTGACATTGCCTAAATAAAAAGACCTTAATCTGCTGGAGGAAAGAGAGCAAGGAGGCAGTTAACCGAACCTCCCATGTGAGAGAATTCCATATTCTGGGAGCAGCAGGTTCCAAGGTTTGAGAATGTGATTGGGGGTATACCAGAAATCACCACTACTTTGTCCAGCTTCTTAAGTGGAAACCTCCCAAAGAAAGTGTGACCCTTTTTATTCTCATCTTGTACAATTCCTTTTCTGATCCCATCTCCATGTCCCTTCCTTTGTAACTGATGATATTTTTTGGATGCAGGACCTCTCTGTGAAAGTGGACGCTGGTCTTCCTAGGACAGAAAAGGCTGCAGCAGACACCAGTCACAGCCCATCATCCAGGTGGATCAACCAGGAAGATGACAAAGGGACTACTTTACTGGGTAAGGATTCATAGGATCATAGAGTTGAAAGGCTATCAAGTCCAACCCCCTGCTCAATAGAGGAATTCCAGGTTCCCCATCAGGTAACTGTCCAGCCTTATTTTGAAGATGTCAGAGAATGTGACCTCACCACCTCTCTAGGTCATTGTTCTATTGTTGAAGTGTTCTTACTTTCAGGAATTTCCTTCTAACTAGCTGTACCCAACCATTATACAGTTGTCCCTCTGTATCCACAGATTTAAGTATTCACGGCTTGAAAATATTCTTTAAAAAACAATAATCCAAAAAGCAAACCCTGATTTTGGTATCCACGGGGGGGGGGGGGGGGATCCCAGAACCAAACCCCAGCAAATATGAAGGGACAACTGTAGTAGATTTGAAAGGTGTTTTTTTGGGAGTTTTTTAATGGCGTATGGTATGCCGAGTCCAACTAGTATATATGTGTGTGTGTGTGTGTGTGTGTTGCGGGTGTGGTGGTGGTATGCAGCTCTCCAAATAATCCTGGGGTGCTAATGCAGCTGCCTAACATTTCACAGTTGCCCCCCTGGAGTAGAGCTTAGAATGACCCTTGTGTGAGTCCTGCCTTCCTGTATTTGCTTTCCATAGCTCCTTCTGTCCCTTCCACCTGGAAGTGCCAGAGATTGCTGTTTGTAGAAATTGTAAGCCACTTTGGTTTAAAAATGGAGTCAATTATGAAATGCTTCTTCCCATAATCCTTTTTTAACCCGTTACAGGAAATAGATCCAAAATGCTAGCAGTGTGTACTCGCTCATCTCATCTATGCGATGCAACAGAAGCAGCTTACATGAAACTGGAAAAGGTATGGAGAGATTCAGGTCTGTCAGGGTGCGGGACAGAAATGCATTTCTTTCAGTCCTTGGGCTTGTCTATACGGCGAAAATACTGTACTGTACTACTCATAGAATTTGAGGAGAATACAATTTGTCTTTTTTAAAAAAATTATGTTATTTAATGACCACATTTGACCACTTAAAACATTACACATTGCACATTGAACAATTAACCATTCAAACAAAAAAGACACTTAAATGACTTACATACCTAACCAATAATTACACTCTTCAAAACAAAAACAAACAAAAAGACCAACAACACACCACATCTGCACTTTTTAAACATACCTAAAATATATTTACACTTACATATATCAAACATATGACTTCCCGCTCCTTCTTCCTATCTGTTGGTCTGATTAATTCTGACCATTGCTTTCCACTTAATTTCATATACAATTTCCTATTCCTGTTGCTGCTTACACTGCTTTAGCTAAGCTCCTTTTCATTACATTTCTCTCTTTTTTAATTTAATCTTAATCCATGGAGATCTTTATTAAATCTCCCCATTTCTCTTTCCATAGGGGAAATAAATCCTTCCATGCTTCCATATTCCTCTGGCTTTCTTTTTCATCTAGTAATCCTGATAATCTATCCATCTCATACATCTCCAACATTTTCGCTATCCAGTCTTCCATTACAGGTATCTATTTACATTTCCACAATTTTGCAAATACAGTTGTCCCTTCACATTCGCGGGGGTTAGGTTCCATAGACCCCCGCGAATGTGAAAATTCCGCGAATAATGACAGCCCTCCACCCGCCCTCCCCAAGCGACCCCGAGGCCTCCGGAGGCCTCGCGGTCGCTCTTCCCGGCCGCCCCCCGCCTTCCCCAAGCGACCCCGAAGCCTCCGGAGGCCTCGCGGTCACTCTTCCCGGCCGCCCCTCCCCAAGCGACCCCCGAGGCCTCCAGAGGCCTCGCGGTTGCTCTATCTGGCCGCCCCCCGCCCTCCCCAAGCAACCCCAAGGCCTCCGGAGGCCTCGCGGTCGCTCTATCTGGCCGCCCCCGCCCTCCCCAAGCAACCCCAAGGCCTTTTTCCCGGCCGCCCCCCGCCCTCCCCAAGCGACCTCGAGGCTTCCGGAGGCCCCGTTGTTGCTCCCCTCGCCACTTTCCCTGGAATCCCCTCGCGTCCCTGGCCCTCCCCACCCCTCCCCAGGCTTTCATGGGGCCTCCGGAGCGCCTCCGGGGGCCCCGTGAAGGCCTCCCCAGCCCTCCCCACCCCGTCCCCAGGCCTTCATGGGGCCTCCGGAGCGCCTCCGGGGCCCCCGTGAAGGCCTCCCCAGCCCCTCCCAGGGCTTTCACCGGGCCTCCAGAGGCCCTGTGTCGCTGTTTTGGGGGCCCCCGGGGGGCCCTTCCAAAACCACGAATAATCAAAACTGCGAATGTCAAGTTCGCGAATGTGAAGGGACAACTGTAATAACCTAGCTGCTGTAGCCGCATGAAGAATAATCCTACCATATTTTTTCTGAATATTATAATCTATGTTATGAATCATATTGAGTGGGTAAATTTCTGGTTCACAGGGATAGTTGATTTTTAAAACCTTTGTCAATATACTATGTATCCTTATCCAATATTTTCTTGTTTCTCTGCAACATCACCACATGTGGTAATACGTTCCTCTTGATTCATCACACTTCCAGCACTTGCCAGAGGAGACCTTATATATTTTCGCCATTCTCTCTGGTGTTAAATGCCATCTGTTAATCATTTTATAATAATTTTCCCGTAAGTTGTAACTTCTTGTAAATTTTATATTGACTACCCAAGCTTTTTCCCAATCCTCCAGATTTATTTCATGACCTATATTCTCTGCCCATTTGATCATATAGGGCTTTATCACTTCCTTTTCTAAATTCAATTTCAATAACAGCTGGTATATTCTTGATATTCTTTTCTTTCCATTTCCTTGTATAATCTTATCGAATTCTACCTTTTCTGTCATAAATCCTTCTAATTTTTTATCCATTTTAAATTTCTCTGCTATCTGTCTATAAATAAACCAGTGGCAATTAATTCCTTCATGCCTTAATTCCTCCTGAGTCTTCATTTTATAATCTACCCCACTTCTTGTCAAAATCATTTCGTATGTTAACCATTTGTCTATTTGTAACCTCTCTCTTTTGTAAAAGGCCTCATGTATCAAGACCCATAATGGTATCTTTAAGTACATTTTCCTCTTGTATTTCATCCATACCTGCATTAAAGCCCGCCTTATATAATGATAGTTAAATTCCTTGTGTATAGATGCTTTCCCATGCCACATGTACGTGTGCCAGCCGAATCGAAGGTTAAAACCCTCCAGCTGTAATAGTTTTTCATCTTTCAATGTCACCCACTCCAATATCCACTCCAAGCTACTCGCCTCATAGTATAACCTTAGATCCGGCAGGCCTAGTCCACCTATTTCCTTTGTATCACATAAGATCTCTTTTTTTATCCGTGGTCTTTTCCCTGCCCGTATAAATTTTCTCAAAATTCTTTCCCATCCTTTAAACGGTTTGTCATTTATCAATATAGGAATATTCCTAAAAAGATGCATCAATCTGGGCATGATATTCATTTTTATTGTGGCTATTCTGCTGAGAAGTGAGATATTTGATTAGACCACCTTTTTATATCCTCTTTTATTTGTTTCCAAAGTTTCCCATAATTATTTTCAAATAGATCTATATTCTTATTTGTTATAGTTTCACCTAAGTATTTAGCCTTTTGTTTAATCTTAAATTCCAAGTGCCTCTCCAATTCCTCTTCCTCTAATCTGGTTAGGTTTTTTGTTAATAATATAATCTTTTCCTTGTTAATCCTCATGCCAGCTAGATTTCCGAATTCTTCTACCACTTTCTTCAACTTCTTTATACTCCTCAATGGATCATCTAAAAAAAATATTAGGTCATCAGCAAAAGCTCGATATTTGAATTCGTGGTTTTTAATCTTTGGTCCTCTGATCTCCAGATCCTTATCTATCTTTCTATTTAAAACTTCCAAACTCATAATAAATAGGAGTGGAGACAGTGGGCACCCTTGCCTTGTTCCTCTATTTATTTTACAATTTTTCGTCTTATCTCCATTAATTATTATCTGTAATTACCATCTAACGTTGTCAAACGCTTCCTCCGCATCCGCCAGTATTACTGACAACTTTCCTTCATTATGTTTATCATAGACTTCTAATAAGTTTAGTAGCATTCTTATATTACTTTTCGCTTGCCTACCTGGCAGAAAACTGCTTTGCTCTTCTTTTATCCATTCCCCCAAAACCCTCTTCAGCCTTTCTGCTAAAATGCTAGCAAAAATTTTATAATCAGTATTCAAAAGTAATATGGGTCTATAGCTTGCTGGCAAACGTGGGTCTTTCCCCTCTTTTAATATTAGAGCAATATCAGCTTTCTGCCAGACGGGTGGGCATTTACCCTGGTTAATCTGATTGAATAACATAGATAGGGGTTTTATTAATTGATCCTCAAAGGTCTTATAGAACAACAGGGTAAACCCGTCTGGTCCGGGCGCCTTACCTACTTTCATTCTCCTTTTAGCTTCTCTTATCTCCTTTTCCGTTATCTGATTATTTAATTCAAGTTTCTGTTGCTCAGTAATTTTCAGTATTTCTTCTTTCTCTAAATATTCCTCTATATTCTTACACATTTCATCACTAGTTACATGCTCTTTATATAGTTTTGTATAATATTTATAAAAGACATCTTTTATATCCTTTTGTTTTATCTTTCATTATTCACTTTGAGTTCCGTTATAAGTTTCTTCTCACTTTATTTCTTTACTTTGTAAGCCAACCACTTTCCTGGTTTATTGGAATGCTGGAAATATTTTTGTCGAGTAAACTTTAATTTGTTTTCTATCTCATTAATCATTACTATATCTAACTGTTTCTTCAATATATCTATTTGTACTTTTATTTTCTTATCTTTTGGTTTCGTTTTGAATTCTTCCTCGATTAATTCTTTCTCTTTCTCTTTCTTCGCTTTCCTAATTTCATAGTCTTTCTGCATCAGATGCCCTCTGATCACCGATTTCCCAGCATCCCAAACGACATCCAGCCATGTTCCTTTCCCCAAATTCTCTTGAAAGAAATTTACCAACTCGATTTTTATTTTTTCCTCTAACCATATCCTTCCCCAACAGTGCATCTTTCAATCTCCAGCTGTATAGTTTTTTCTTCTCTATTATCTCTAAAGTGATTGAGCAGTGATCTGATATAATTTTTGGTTGAATTTCCACTTTCTTCACTTCTTTAATAAGACTTTTCGAAACTAAAAACATATCTAACCTTGACCACGTTTGGAATCTATCTGAATAGAAAGTATAATCTCTTTCACTGCCATGTCTAAATCTCCATATGTCTATCAACGCAGAATATGATTTGTCTTAATGGGATCCCACATCAATCCACCATATTTGGAAGGAGGGCCAAAACCTCCAAAAACGACACAAGAAAAGCCTTTATGGCTTTCCCCAAAGTTTTTAAAAAGTTCTGCGGGGATTGCACATTCTCACTCATTGGGACAGCCGATTCACTTTGCTGCGCATTCCCGATAAAAGCGGAAGTGGAAAGCTGATTGGTTGGACATGCGAAGGGGGCGGAGCTTGCTGGTAGGGCAAGTGCCCTGAACTGCCATGTTGGATTTTCGCCATAGGGATCGTGCGCTGAGGTAGCGAAACAGCCTTTTTTTCTCTACTAATTTAAGTGGAATATCGCACTTCCGCACCTTGGATATGGTGACCATAAAAATATGAATAATTCACTCGTGCCCACTATCTTGATTCTCAGGCATGCCTGTCTGAACAACAAATGTGTGTAGCTTCGCATTTGATCTTGCAAAAAAAATCATTGAGACAAATGAAAGCTGCTGCAAGTTGGCATTAGTGTGCATCAGTCCACATTTTATAGCCTCATATAGACAAGCCCCTTGATTTACCAGCATGGCCTTCTCATTTCTCCATATGAGATTCTCTTCTTATCGTCTTTCTTCAATGTCCAGCTTTTGCAACCATACGGACTTACTATGGGCTGGATTTGGGTATTCAGTGATATATCCCATTCCTATGTCCTCCTGCAATGTATTGGTCCTGCTGGTGGGATGTAGGAGAGGCCTCCTTCAGCTGATCTCAGTCTACATAAAGAGCAGTGGTTCTCGACCTGTGCGTCCCCCCTACAGCCTTACTAATGACTGGGAGGACCACCTGGCTGTCAAGGTGAGACCTCAGAGGGCTCCTGGGAACTGTAGTCCAACAACATCTGGAGACCCACAGGTTGAGAACCACTGATAAAGAGAGAGGTACCTCTTCAGATAGCCCCACAACCATTTCCTCCCCACGGCAGTCCTCTGTTGGTCTCAAAAAACCTGTCTCTTTGTTGCAATCCAGACAGCCCATTACAAGGGTTGGGGATGCCAGACTTGAAGGCCTCTGTGCTCTTTTTTTGGACCTTCACCACATCAGTTTCATTGTACATTTGAATTTGGCTAAACAGTGGAGGACTCAGGGGGCATTCACACTGGGGGTAAAAATCCAGATGCAATTTGGACTACTTTGGCCCGGAGCTGTAGCACATAAAATTTGAGCTACTCTGGCCCAGATTTAAGCACCCTATCTCTAGCCAAAGCCCAAATCTGCTTTTGGATTTTTACATACTGTTAGTGGAGAGCGGCTACCACTGGGGCTTGCTGTTTACAGTAGGACCTCCATATCCACTGGGGATTGGGCCCCCGGGGATACTGAAAACTGTGGATATAGCAAACACCGTTGAAAATAATGGGACTTCTGATTTAAAATACCATAGAGTTGCCTTGGAGGACCTAGAAAATGGTTAGAGAGGACACATTTTCTAGGAAGACTATGGTAGGTGTGCTGTTTTGTGTCCTGTGGATAATTGAATCAGTGGATAATGAATCAGTGGATACAGGGGTCCTACTGTAGTTCCTGTTATATGCTAAACCCAGCGGCTTCAGGGAGAATGGGTAGTTAACCTCCCAATGGCGGGGGGATGCCGCCTGTTCTGGCTTCAGAGAGAGCAGCTAGCACTCCATGAAAGCAAAGCCACAGCAGTAACCGCTCTCTCTTGAAGCCCGAACAGCTGTAGCCTCCCGATGGTGATGGGGGGATGTGTCGCCTGTTCTGGCTTCAAGAGAGAGTGGTTTTTGCTGTGGGCACTGAGGAGGGGGAAAATGGCACCTCAGGCAGCGCCTGTCCTTCCTCTCCTCCTCATGCCTCCCGAATCCAGAGCAGATGAATTGATTGATCATATGGCAGTTTTCTCTGGCGTTTCAAGCACACTCTGGAGAAAACTACAGTTTTCAAAAAGCCAGATTAAGCGAGGTATTTCCCAAGTCTAGTGTGAACAGGGCTATACGTCATGTGCACTTTTCACACCAGTTTAATGGAAAAGGCCACACGTCATGTGGCATTATCAGGCGAGATTTGGGGGGGGGCAATCAAGTTTTTTTAATTGTGTGACTGCCCCCTTAGGCATTTATCTGAGAGTAATGTTTTCTCATTTCAGGTGACCTTTGAGGAGGTGGCTGTATATTTCAGCGAGGAGGAGTGGACCTTGCTGGATCCAGACCAAAGGGCCCTCCACAGAGAAGTCATGGAGGAGAATAACGGGATGGTGGCCTCTCTCAGTAAGGATCCATCCAGCTCTCAGCTGATAAAAATCTTTTACAAATGTCAGAAGCCACCTCCTTTTGCAGCCTTGCTGTAACTTAGCATCTGGAGTCTTTGCTAGTTTCTGAACATGGTATGAAGATAACAGCCAGGATTCTGCATCACGGTTTATGTTCCACAACTGTATGAATCAGTAGCGGTGGTGCAGAAATGCAGGGAAACCATGTCGGTAGATGGCGAAGATGCACATCTGGGCATTGGCAAGAGTGTTCTGGTGCACATCAAGTGCTTCTTTGCTGGTGTTTGGATGTGCATTGGTGCACATCAGAGTTGTGGTACATTGTTGTGCAATGCACACATGCCTGTTGTAACGTCGCAGCAGCCTCTAGGTGAATACAGGTGTAGCAAAATTACTCAGTTCTGTTTCCCACACGCATAAGTCCATTTACAAAGACATAAATCTAAAACTTATTTGAAGGAGCTTGTCTCTCTTTATGAGTCCATTAGAACTCTTAAGATCATCTGGACTCTTCTCTCTGTCTCACCACCTTTTCAGGCCCATTTGGCGGGAACGAGGGAGAGGGCCTTCTCAGTGGCTGCTCCCAAACTTTGGAATTTTCTCCCTGGAGAGGCCAGGCTGGTCCCATCCTATCTCTCCTTCCATTGGCAGGCTGAAACGTTTTTGTGCCATCAGGCCTTTCCAGACTGACTAGGGTTCCGTATGGTTCTGTTTTTTAATGTTTGTACAGTAGGACCTCCGTATCCACTGATTCATTATCCACTGATTGAATTATCCACGGGACACAAAACAGCACACCTATCATAGGGTCTTCCTAGAAAATGTGTCCTCTCTAGCCATTTTCTAGGTCCTCCAAGGCAACTCTATGTATTTTAAACTGGAAGTCCCACTATTTTCAATAGTGTTTGCTATTATTGCGGTTTTTGGTATTCACGCCCCCCCCCCGAACCAATCCCCAGAGGATACGGGGGTCCTACTATATATAGTAAAAGTATAGTAAGAAGGTTTGTAAAAAGAGAAATACAAAGTTATAAGTAACATCAGTAAGCATACATAAAGAGAGCCAGCATGGCATAGTAGTTTGAGTCTTGGTCTAGGATTCTGGAGACCAAGGTTTGAATCCTTGCTCAGCCATGAAAACCCAGTGGGTGACCTTGGACAAGTCACACACTCTCAGCCTCAGAAAACACTATGATAGGTTCACGTTAGGATCACCATAAGTCAGAAATTATTTGAAGGCCCACAAGAACTGCATATAGTCTTTTAATGCATTTTAATATTTTTAGTGTTTTAGCTTCATAAATTACGGTATTTAATTGCTTTTTAAATATCTTATGTTTATACTTCATGCTTTTGTGTTGTTTTTAAATTTGTATTGTTTGAAACATGATGTTAGCTGCCTTGAGACCCATTATTGGGAGAAAGGTGAGATATAAATGACTAATCATCATCTTCATCTCCCTAAGTTTCCCCTTCCCTTGTTGCTGCTTCTGAGCACTTGATGTTCCAGGTATCCTGCCTCTGAACATGGGGGTTTGAACTCTGCCTTACTTGGATAGGATTGTGCTTTATGGGAACCTTGCTTCCTGGTTTGAACTTTCCTTCCCTGTGCTGGGGTATGAGGAGAAATTGCCAAATACAGGGTTATAGCTTTCTGGAAACTCAGGGGAATGGAAACTGGTCAAAAGTCAGGGAAATTGTGATGAAACAGACTTGAGTAATAGACTTTTTGAGATGTTGCTGCCAAAGGAGAATCACACTTGTGGCAGTTGAAGTAGAGAAGTATCATAATATACATAGAATGTGATAATGCACCCATTTTCCGTAACATATGATTTTGAAAAATTTATTGGCAGACGGTTATTAACAGTAAAAGAGACTAAAACGAACCTGCACATGATAGCATTATTTTATTATGAGGCAGCAACTAGCTTTTTGCATGAGGAAAATTTGTGCATTAAAAAAAAAAAGGAATCAGTTTCAATTGATTGAAGATATGAATATGTTGGCTGCATCCAGATTACACCAGTAGTCTATTTCGAAACTGGATTATTTGCCATGGCTCCTTCCTATGGAATCCTGGGATATGTAGTTTGGTGAGGCACCAAGCCCTCTTTGGCAGAGAAGGCTAAAGACCTTGTAAAACGACAAATCCCAGGATTCAATAGGAAGAAGCCATGGTAAATAATCCAGTTTCAAACTGGATTACTTGCGTAGCATGGATTAGCAAATTTGAGACTGGCTGGATTGAGTACATTATTTTTTATGACCAGTTGTGAAGTCCAGCTCTTCCACAACATTACTGTACTGTCCGCAGTTTTTTTTTTAATGGGATTGTTTTTGAAATCAGGAAAGCAGCTTCATTTATGTATTTAGTATGTTCTTTCTTTATTAAATATTTATATCCTGCCTGATACTGTAAGATTTCAGGGCAGTGTAGAAAGAGAACAATATTTTAAATGGTAAAGACCAATTTAAAATGGTTTAAAGTACAGGTCCCCTCCTTGTTTCTGTGGAACCAATATCTGCTTTCACTCACTTCCTGTTGTTAAATAAGACCTCTTCTTTGCCTGGAATGGCCCAGGAAGGTCGAAAAGCATGATGAAAATGCCCCACACATTTCCTAGAGGTTTGGGGGCATTTTGTGGCAAATAAAAAAAAATCCTGTGGTAGAGTGGTGGCCCTTCAAGATCTTTTTGGGAGGGCTAATATGACCCTCTAGCCTTTTACGGTTGTCCACCACATGGTAAGATCTACATGTCTTGTTTCTCATTATGTTCCCGACAAAAACAGTTCATTATTCTTGTTTGTGGGTCATGCTTCCATTCTTTCTCGCCCTCTTACCAGTTGTCTCTTTTCTTTTGAGGTGGTGATGAATGGGAGGAGAAGAATGAAGGAGCCCCATGCGTTGTGTGGCAATATAAAAAGGAGGAAGCTGAAGGGAATGGAATACTCCATGAAGGTGCAGAAGATAAAAAGTGGGACCAGTCGCCTGCTTCTCAGGATGCTGAGATCTGGGAGAGCCTCATCCAGGAGAACATAGATAAGGGTGAGGATGGAAGAGGCTGCTTTATGAATGGAGAATACTTCCACTGGACCCCAAGCCTGAATGCTGATATGGCCGATCACACAAGGGAAGCACTACATCAATACCAGCAGTGGGGCGAGAGCTTTCCATGGAGCCCACATCTTGCTGACCATCAAATAATCCACACAGGTGAGAAACCATATACATATCAAGAGTGGGAGGAGAGCTTTAGCCAGAACTCAAGTTTCAACAGACATCCGATCATTCCTATAGGGGAGAAACCATACAAATGCCTGGAGTGTGGGAAAAGCTTCATTTGGAAATCCCACCTGAGTCGGCATGAGATCGTTCACTTTGGGGAAAAGCTGTACAAATGCCTGGAGTGTGGAAAACGCTTTCTTGACAAGAGAAAATTTATTGAACATCAAACAAATCACACTGGAGAAAAACCATATAAATGTTTCGTGTGTGGAAAAGGTTTCAATTGGAGATCACACCTTAATAGACATGAAATTATTCACACGGGGGATAAACCATATAAATGCCTAGAGTGTGGGAAAGGCTTCATTGAAAAGAGAAACTTCATGGCACATCAAATGAATCACACGGGAGAGAAACCGTACAAATGCCTGCAGTGTGGGACCACTTTCAGTTACAAATCATCTTTCAAAACACATCTGGAGATTCACACAGGAGCAAAACCCTGCAAATGCCAGGAATGTGGGAAAAGCTTCAGTCGAAAATCGGATTTGACTAGGCACCAGTTTGTTCACACAGGAGAGAAGCCATTTAAATGCTTGGAATGCGGAAAAGGCTTTACTGTTAAGAGAAACTTAATTGCACATCAAATGAACCACACGGGAGAGAAACCATACACATGTCTGGAGTGTGGAAAGAGCTTTAGCCTCCAATCCGTCTTCAAAACTCATCAGATGATACATACGGTAGACAAACTGTACACTTTTGGAATGTGGGAAGGACTTCAGCCAGAGATCAACCCTCAACAAACACTAAATCATTCATACCAAGGAGGAACTATGCATGAATAGAAAAATACTTTCCCTTCCATGCCATTCATCTGCATAAGATTGCCATTAAAGGATCCACACAACAGGGGAAATCATATACAGGTACAGGTCGAGCCCCGTATCCACAGATTCGGTATCAACAGTTTCACTTATCCACATCTTAAAAACTATGTTCTCTTTAGGCATTTTTAGGTCCTTCAGTGTGATTCTGTGGTCACCTTCTGGGGTTCATCTCATTGAAAAGAATAAGGTTCCCTATTATCCATAGTTTCAGGTATCCACGGGGAGGGTCTTGGAATGTAACCACTGTGGATATGGGGGTTGACCTGTATATACCTCCCTTAATTAAGTAGCTGTGTTCTTGTGCATGACAGAAAAATTGATACCAAAGGTAGAAATAATAGGGATAGGACCCTTCACCACAAAAAAGAAGAGCAGTTCCACCAACTTTTTATCTAAAACCAACAATCTGCTTGTGCAAAATAATAATAATATTTATTTCTTATCCGCCTCTCCTTGTGGTCAAGGTGAGGAACAAGACATCAACACATAAACATAATAGTATAATATTAAATGAAATAACCCAGTCAAGTAAGGCTTGCAGAAGTAACAAAAAGCATTTTCAACCTTCTGTAAACCAATTGGAAGATTTCTTCCATAATCCATCCAGAGATGTCTTTTATCTTTCACCAGCCTTTACTTTTCCTATGATTGCTAGCTAGCTGGACAGACTTACAGATCTGTGATTCTTTAACAAACTGGTAACAGCTGGTAAGGCAGGCTTATTTGCTTTCCTCTCTTCTCTCTGTTTTCTTGTTCATGCATGCTCAGTAAGGGATGCTGGTTAGATTGCCTATTGTAGGCAGGCACATACTGCTACAGTAGGAGAGAATCCTGCCCTTTCCCAGATCAAGCTTTGTTGCATTGCTTAATGCAGACATGCTGCTACGACCAAGCCCCAAAAGTTTTGTTTCTCCAGCCCTCCTTCACTATCCTCCTGATACTGATGCTGCTAAAGAACTTCCAGCTAGACAGAGGATGAGGAAGAAAAGCAGCTGTGTGGGTGTAAAAGAACTTGGTAAAAAGGAGCTTCTCTATCAGAGGCTTTTGTTAACTGAGATGCCTGGGATTAACATACAGATGTGACACCATGTAAAGCAGGGATGACCAAAGTGCAACTCATGGTGCAGTCTGGTTGGTGTGGTCTCTCACCAAAATTTGTCAGTGAATTGCCAGTACAAGTTTTCTTATTGCAAAAAAGCTTGTTGGCTTCTACCATCAAATAAATACAATTGGCCAAGATTCTGAATCAAGCTCACGCAGTCCCCCTCGCCCTAGGAATTGTTAACCTCAGCATGGGCAGGCAAATAGCTTTTTATGCTCTGTCTAAAAAGAAAGTGATGTACATGTGTCACTCACAGTTGTGTGTTTTTGGTCATTTGTCTACTTCTGCTCTCTAAATTCCTCCATTAAATCATATTCTGAAATTCAGGGATTAGCCTACCAAAGCCCCTTACTATTACTTTGTTATAGTATTATGGTCCGCTTTCCCATCCCACCCTGGCTCAGAGTGAGCCAAGAGGCTGAGAGCAATTGGTTTCTCCCATGTGAGAGCTGAATAGGAAGAAAAGTGTGGAAAAAATTGTGGTGTTGTGTTCAACAGTTCTTTAGGACATGGGATGTGGGTGGGGGAACAAAAATGCTTAATTACTAGAGTTTACATTTTGTAGTCACAGAAACCACTGTGTGTGTGGCAGGGGTTTATGAACTTCAAAAGAAGACTCTTTTGAATTTGTAGCTGGTGGTTTGGGGTTGCAGGTTGGGTTTTTTTAAAACAACTTATGGCAAGAAAACAGTTCAATACCAATAAATGCATTTTATTTCATTTTAATTTGTTACATTCCAGTGCAAATAAAATTGAGTTTTAGAAAATGGCATGGCTGTCTCTTTTTTTCCTTTTGCAATTTGTCACTGTACTTCCTAGACAGCCCACACACTATGATTCAGAGATTGTCTGTCCCTCAATGGCAGGGAACTATAGAGTTACATCTGTTTTCCTCTGAATGTATTTTATGTTTCACATATCAGCCTACTTTTTATACATTTATGCTTAAGGCGTGTGGTGGAATGCTATCAGTACACTGATGATACCCAAATAAATTTCTTCATACCTTCAAAAACAGCCTTAGCTAAGGATAGTGGGTCTCCTCTGAATACTTGGAGGAGATAATGGACTGAATGAAGAAAAACAAATTGAAACTGAATCCAGACAAGGCAGAAGTGCTTACTATTACAGGTTCGAATCTGGGGTTGGAGGTGTGTCAACCAGTTCTGGATCGGGTTACATTCCCCCTGAAAGGCTGTATTCACAGCTTGAGATGGTAGTGCATGCGCTGGTATGAGCTCAAGGTTGGACTTCTGCAATGCACTGTACATTGGGCTACCTCTGTACCAAGTTTGGAATCTCCAATTTGTTCAAATTGTGGCAGCCAGATTAGCTACAGATACATCCAGGAGTGAACACATCACACCAATATTAAAATCACTTTATTGGCTGCTAATTAGTTTCTAGGCAAAGTACAAGCATTGGTTAAACACTTTAAAGTCCTACATCATTTGAGTAGGTTACCTTCAGGATTGCCTCCTCCTGGACAATCTGCCCCATACACTCGGGTCCTCTGGGGGACGTTTACTTCAACCAGCCAGGACTAGACTGGCAACTGTCACTCAGAGGACCTTTTTGTCAGCCGCTCCCAGACTGTGGAATGACCTGCTGGAAGAAATTCAACAATTAAACACGCTGTTGGAATTTAAAACAGTATTAAAGACCTATCTCTTCTGCCAGGCCTACCCAGTCCATTTTAAACTATGCATTTTAAATTGGTATATTTTAAGTTTATGTACAGATGATTTTAATGTGTAATGATAGTTTTAATCCTATGTGTTTTTTTACCTAAGGGCAGCGCTGTCTACCCACAATCCTAAATATACACTGGACTGACTATGTGTCGAATGTTGCTGTTCTTGAGCAAGCAGGGATCACCAGCATTGAGGCCATGATATTGAGAACACAGCTGCGCTGGGCAGGGCACGTTTCTAGGATGGAGGACCATCACCTCCCAAAAATACTACTCTACGGTGAACTCGCCACGGGTCAGTGTAAGAGGGGCGCTCCAAAAAAGTGATACAAAGACTCCCTGAAACAACATCTCAGGCTCGGCCAAATTGATCACCAACAGTGGTCCACCCTGGCCTCACATTGGGAGGCATGGAGACGCACTATCCACAATGCTGCAGCCTTATTTGAGAACTCACGCTTAACAAGTTTTGAAGAGAAATGACAACGCAGAAAGAATCACAACCCAAAAACATCACCGAAGGAGACCTTCTGCTGTGCTTTCTGCAACCGGAATTGTTTCTCTCGGATTGGCCTTCTTAGTCATCAGCGCGCTTGCAGAAAGTGCGGAATGAGTCCTTCCTGAATCTTCGTTTGTGAAGAAAAGCCAGAGAGGGAGAGATAAATGGTTTTATGTGTTTAGTTATATATCGTATTTTCATCTATGTTGTATCATGCTTCAAGCCTTGGGGAGGAGCAAGACAACAACAACACTTCCAAAGAAGTGCTGATGCCTGTTTCCTAGTTATCCAATCACAGCAGGAGAAACTATTTAAAGCAGGGATAGCACTCTACCCTTAGGTCACAGAACGACCCTGGTATTTTCCTTGGACCTGCTGAGCCTAATTCGTTTCCAGGCAAGGTACAAAGTGTTGGTTGTTATCTTTAGAGCTCTATATGGTTTGTGTCCAGGTTACCTACGAAATCACCTTCTCCCAGATTATCCGCCCCATACACTCAGGCCCTCTGAGGGAGATTTACTTCAGTCAGCCAGGACTTGGCTGGCAATTGTCACCCAGAGGACTTTTTCTTCAGCCACCCCTAGACCCTGGAATTACCTGCCAGAGATTCAACAGTTGAATACACTCTCTTAATTTAAAATAGCATTAAATACCAGTCTCTTCCAGCGGGCCTACCCAGATGATTTTTAAACTGAATTCTAAATTGTTTGAATATGTATTGGTTTTATTTGTTCTTCTAAATTGATATTATGTGTTTCAATGGGTCAATGTATTTTAATTTTTTATGTACAGTTGTCCCTTCGCATTTGCTGGGGTTTGGTTCCAGGACCCCCTGTGAATACCCAAATCTGTGAATGTTCAAGTGCCATTATAGGTAATGGCATAGCAAAATGGTGTCCCTTATATAAGATGGCAAAATCAAGGTTTGCTTTTTGGATTATTGTTTTTTAAATAATATTTTCAAGCCGTGAATACTTAAAACCGTGAATGCCAAATCCGTGAATGTGGAGGGACAACTGTATTTTAACTTATATTAGTTATGCGCAGAAGGAATCACAACCCGGAAACATCACACAAGGAGACCTTCTGCTGTGTGTTCTGCAACTGGACTTGTTTATCTGAAATTGGCCTTTTTAGTCATCAGTGCGCTTGCAGAAAGCGTGGGATGAGTCCTTCCTGAATCTATGTTTGCGAAGAAAAGCCAGAGAAAGTTATGTATAAATCTGTTGTTCCCCAATCCATGGGGGGAGGCAGGTAAGAGACCACCACCACCACCACCATGTTAACAGGCAGAACACCAGCCTTTAGCTGCCATAGTATCCTCCTTTTCTGTTCCCACAATGACTCTTGTCCCCCTAGGAGTTCTCTTGGCCTCTTGTCCCCAGAGTGGCCGGTCTGGGCTGTGAGGGGAAGGAAAATGAGGGCAAGCTATAGGATGGATGTTTTGTCCCCACAATGCCTCTTGGGCCACATGGCCCAGGAGTAGGACTCTGATTTCCAAATGCCTTTCCAGAACAGGAAAGAAAGAATTCCTGCCCAGGAGACATGTTTGTGCGTGATAGAAAGAATTTTAGCTTCAAGCAATCAATCTTGTTTCAGTGAATTCACACTGGGAAGGAAAGGCACTAAATAAAGCAGGTCCACGGTATCTGTGGGTGTACAATTATCTAGGTAAACCACTTGCTGCTCACTCAGCCCTCCTTTCCCTCTTTCTTTCTTTGTTTATGTCATGGATGGGGAAAATGTGCTTCAACCCACCTCTTTCCACACCGACACCCCAGCCCTTCAAATTTCAAAGCCAGATGAATAAATCAGTTTGACGCCACTTTAACTGCCATTGTTCCATGCTATGGAAATCTGGGATTTGTAGTTTTGGGAGCTATTTAGCATTCTTTTGTCATAGGGTTCAACAAACCACAAATCTCTGGATTCTATAGGATGGAGCCCATCGCAGTTACAATCTGTGTCAAACAGCTTTAATTGTGCAGTGTGGCAACAAAGAGGAAGGCAATAGCACACTTTCCTGGAACAAGTCTTGGCAAGAAAACCCTAGGAGAGGGATCAACATAAGTTGCAGGCACTTATGTGCTTGAAGGCACATCACAAAATCCCCCTGAAGTGAACAGGGAATGGAGTCCCAGGGACGCACGAATAAAAATGCTTCCAAACCACTGAGACAGAGAGCTCATCTATACAGGAAGAAATAATATTTATTTATTTATTTATTTATTTATACCCCACTCTTCAGCCACAAGGTTATCAGAGCGGCTTACAAATTGTTTTAAGCAGTAGCTATTTACACATCTACACTGCATTAAACAGTTTCCAATGCGTGTTAGCTAATACCTGTGGATTATAAGCAACTCTCAGTAGCATTCCTATGTCTCAATGGTGTTTTGGCAAAAAATGATAGTATGTGAAGCTCTCCTCTGCGATGTCCACATAGGCATGAATCAAGATGGTGGCCGTGTCATTGTTTTGCTGAGGAGGGGGCGAGGAAGGCGAAGGGGAATTGGCAACGCAGTGCCCAGAGACAATGATGAAGGCAGCACCGTATGGAAGTGGAGGAGAACCACCCCTCTCTTCCTTCTCCAAGTGGCTGGCCGAGGCTCCTACCATCCCTTTGCAGCCAGAATCGGAGGCCACCACAACCGCCACCGCCAAGATGGGTGAAGGGTGGGAGGATCTCCTCATCTTCCTCATGGTGGCTGCCTTCCTCGTTATCTCCGGGTGCTGCACTGCCGGGTCCCCTTCGTCTTCCTTGCCCCCCTACGCACAAAACTACAGTAAGAACCCCATATCCACTGATTCATTATCCACTGATTCAATTATCCACGGGACACAAAACAGCACACCTACCATAGAGTGTTCCTAGAAAATGTGTCCTCTGTAGTCATTTTTAGGTCCTCCAAGGCAACTCTATGGTATTTTAAACCAGAAGTCCCATTATTTTCAATGGTGTTCGCTATTATTCACAGTTTTCAGTATCTACGGGGCCCCCAGAACCAATCCCCAGCAGATATGGGGGTCCTACTGTACTGTTCTGACAGTACAGTTTAAAAATGAAAAAGAAAGCACAAGATTGCTATCACTTCTGGGAGTTTGACAGCAAGTATGCGCATGTCCAACCAATCAAATGAAGAGTGCCGTCCCCTCAGTACTTTGCAAGAAATTGCTTCAGTGTTCAAATGAGCAGGAATGCACATTTCCTGTGGAGCTTTAAAAAAAATATGGGAAAAGCTGCAAAGTTTTTCCTGCAGAATATTTGGAGTTTTTGGCCCCAAAATCCGAGATAAACAAGTCCGGTTGCAGAAAGCACAGCAGAAGGTCTCCTTGGGTGATGTTTCCGGGTTGTGATTCTTTCTGCGTTGTCGTTTCTCTTCAAGACTTGTTCGGCGTGAGTTCTCAAATAAGGCTGCAACATCGTGGATACTGTGTCTCCATGCCTCCTGATGTGAGGCTGGGGCGGACCATTGTTGGTGATCAATTTGGCCGAGCCTGAGATGTTGTTATATGTGTGTGTGTGTGATATATATATAAATCATTAAAAAAACTTCACAATGTAATAAAAAAATCTAAAATTAGATAAAAAACAGAAAGTTAAAAGATTAAAATAAGCAAAATAATACACACACACATATGTATGTGTGTCACATAAAAACACACACATGTAAATGAAGATATAAGTAAAAAAAGAATACTGTAAATTATATACACACACATATGTATGTCACATAGAAACACACACATGTAAATGAAGATATAAGTAAAAAAGAATACTGTAAATTATACACACACATACATGTCACATAGAAACGCACACATGTAAATGAAGATATAAGTAAAAAAGAATACTGTAAATTATACACACACATACATGTCACATAGAAACATATACATGTCAATGAAGATATAAGTAAAAAAGAATACTGTAAGTTATATATACACACACACATACATATGTATGTCACATACAAACACACACATGTCAATGAAGATATAAGTAAAAAAAGAATACTGTAAATTATACACACACATACACATGTATGTCACATAAAAACACACGTCAATGAAGATATAAGTAAAAAAAGAATACTGTAAATTATACACACACATACACATGTATGTCACATAAAAACACACACATGTCAATGAAGATATAAGTAAAAAAGAATACTGTAAATTATACACACACATACATGTCACATAAAAACTCACACATGTCAGTGAAGATATAAGTAAAAAAGAATACTGTAAAATATATACACACACACATATGTATGTCACATAAAAACACACACATGACAATGAAGATATAAGTAAAAAAGAATACTGTAAATTATATACACACACACATATGTATGTCACATACAAACACACACATGACAATGAAGATATAAGTAAAAAAAGAATACTTTACTGTAAATCAATACAGTACACAAAAGAAAAGACTGAAAGGCTTGAAAAGGGGAGGAGCAGCAAAGGCTCCGCCCCCTTGTGTCACGTGACAGGACTTCCTGGAAGAAAACCCGGAAGTTGATGCCTGGAGGGAGGAGGAGAAGGGACGGGCATTCAGGAGGGCAGAGTTTGTTCTTCTTCTTCTTCTTCCCTGGAGCCCGAAGACAGAGGAGGATTTGAGTCACCTCCACTCAGCCCTCCCTTCTTTCCTACCCAGGGAGACCTGGTGAGTCCTCTGAGCTGTCCTTGGGTGGAGAGGACCAGCAGGGTTGCCATATTTAAAACTGGAGAGGGCTCCTCTCCCCTTTAATGGTGGTGTAGAAGAATGGTGGGGATTTCACCAGCTGAAGCCTGTTAATTAGCTGTGTGCCCATGGACCCCTGTTGAAATTCCCTCTTCAACACCACCATTAAAAGCACAGGAGCCCTCTCCAGTTTTAAATATGGCAACCCAAACCCTCTGCCTTTTTTGGGTGACTGGGCTACAAAAAAAGAGTCTCCATAGCTTTCCTGTACACTGCTCTAAAGCCTCTATCGCATTACACTGTTACAGTGCTATTATTCCACTTTTAATTGCTCTGGCTGCCTCCTGTGTTTATTCTGGGATTTGTAGTTTAGTGAAGCCTAAGAGCTCTCTGCCCGAGAAGGCTCAGTTTAATTGCTTTGGCTGCCTCCTGTGTTTATTCTGGGATTTGTAGTTTGGTGAGGCATAAGAGCTCTCCTGAGAAGGCTCAATGCCCCTCTCTAAACTACAAATCCCAGGACTCCACAGGAGGCAGCCAGAGGGAGTAACTTTTCTAGCTACGTTTTCATCTGAAACCGCTCTAGTATGTCATCTTTCTAAGTCCCCTTATCACTACAGTTGTCCCTCCGTATCCACGGATTTGGTATCCACGGTTTTAAGTATTCACAGCTTGAAAATATTCTTAAAAAATAATAATCCAGAAAGTAAACCTTGAGTTTGCCATCTTATATAAGGGACACCATTTTGCTGTGCCATTGCATATAACGGGACTTGAGTATTCACGGATTTTGGTATCCACGGGGGCGGGGGGTTCCTGGAACCAAACCCCAGCAAATATGAAGGGACAACTGTATATAATAAATATTTTAATTATTCACCCCATTTGGAAGATTCCCCCTTTTTATTCTAACATATCCATATTTTTCTTTAAAATAGGTCAGAACTTTTCCCCATTGCTCTTTGTATCTTTTTAATGAGTGATCTTTGATTAATATTGTTAACTTGCCTGCGTACATCATATCATTCAATTTAATTACCCAATCATGTAAAAGTTTAAAGTGGAATAACGGCACTATAACAATGTAATGCTTGTAGCACTATTATTCCACTTTAACTCTAAGCATGCCTCCAGTGGAATCCTGGGATTTGCAGTTTAGTGAGGGGTATTTAGCATTCTCATTCAGAGAGCTCTTAGGCCTCCCTAAACTACAGACTCCAGGATTCCACAGAAGGAAACCATTAGCAGTTAAAGTGGAATAATGGCACTATAACAGTGTAGTGTGATAAAAGCCTTTGCTTCCTTCCCCCCTGAGCTGCCCCTTCTAGCTGCTAAACAGAGGCTAAACTAAACAGAGGCTGGGTGGCCATCTGTCAGGAATGCTTTGATTGTGTGTTCTTGCATGGCAGGGGGTTGGACTAGATGGCCCTTGGGGTCTCCTCCAACTCTATGAATCTATGAGGCATTTAAAAGGCATTTTGGGGTGCAGGGACCTCACCTGTCTTTATTCATTTGAATGATTTGGCTGAATCTTGAATTTTCACATAGATGGAGTAACTGGGAGTAAGGAACCAATGTCAGTTTTGTTGCTCAGGAAAAGATCATGTCTTTTCCTGCAGGAAATGATTAGACCCTTTGTATCTATCTGCTGGGATTTGGTTCCAAGACCCCGTGTGGATATTATAATCAGTGGATGTTCAAGTCCCATTATATATTATTTTCAAGCCATGGATGATAAAATCCATGGATGCCAAATCTGTGGATACAGAAGGCTGACCGTAGTCTGTGTGTGAATCTGCTTAACCCCCAGACAGAAACTTAGAAAGAGAGTGGAGCGGGGTTGCGGTGGGAGCACAAGTGTTTGAGTTGTAGAGAAGATATTTTGTGGCTGCCTCTACAAGGGATGAAATGTGGGACAGTCGATTTGGTACTGTACTTGGATGGCCTCTGTTCTCAGGAAAGCTGCCCATGTATATCTGCAAATGTATACAGGTTGAGTCTCCCTTATTTTGCATTCCAAAATCTGTAATATTCCAAAATCCATACCTTTTTTGGAGTTCTGACATATTAGGACATTTTATGTTCTGTGTATTTTCTGATGGTTCAATGTACACAAACTTTGTTTCATGCAAATTATTATTATTATTATTATTATTATTATTAATTTCTTAGCCACCTCCCCCAAGGCTCAAGGCAGGGTGCAATATGAATTAAAATAAAATACGGTATATAACATAACATCATTAAAACACATAAGTAAAAACACATAAGATTAAAATAAACGCACTATCCACAATGCTGCAGCTTTATTTGAGAACTCATGCCGAACAAGTCTTGAAGAGAAACAACAACGCAGAAAGAATCACAACCCGGAAACAACACCCAAGGAGACCTTCTGCTGTGCTTTCTGCAACCGGACTTGTTTATCTCGGATTGGCCTTTTTAGACATCAGCACGCTTGCAGAAAGCGCGGGATGAGTCCTTCCTGAATCTTTGTTTGTGAAGAAAAGCCAGAGAGACAGAGACCTTAAAATAATCCATACCAATTTAAAATTCATAGATTAAAATCAACTGGGTGGGCCTGCTGGAAGAAATAGGTCTTTAGTAACGTTGTAAATTCCAACAGCATGTTTAGCTGTCAAATCTCTTCCAGCAGGTCATTCCACAGTCTAAGGGCGGCTGATGAAAAGGTCCTCTGGGTGACGGTTGCCAGTCTAGTCCTGGCTAGTTGGAAGAAAATCTCCCCCAGAGGACATGAGTGTATGGGGTGGTTTGTATGGGAGGAGGCGATCCTGAAGGTAACCTGGACCCAAACCATGTAGGGCTTTAAAGGGAATAACCAACACTTTGTATTTTGCCTGGAAACTAATTAGCAGCCAGTTAAGTGACTTTAATTCTGACATTAAAATGGTTAAAATGTTGTGTATAAAATTACTTTCAGGCTATATATGTTATATATGAAACATAAATGAATTTTGTGTTTAGACTTGGGTCCCATCTTCAAGATTTTGTATATGCAAGTATTCCAAAATACAGGCTCTCTAGGCATTTCTGATCCCAAGTAATAAAATTGTGTGTGTCTCTCTCCACCATAGATCCAAGGCTGTACAGACTAAATCTGAAACTTGACATGCATGCTAAGGGCACCATGAGGACATAGATCTTGGAGTTTTATTATGTGGTGGGGTTTTTTTTAGAACAGATAAATTAATTATAACTAGCTAAAACCTAGGCTCCAGTATCATATGGAGTTGTTAGGTGGCACTGAAACATCAGGTGGCAGAAAGCAGAGTCCTCAGGAATAAAACCAGGGAGCCTTGAGGTTTGGCCGAGATGCTCACAGTTCATCCAGGTAGGCTAGAGGTTATAGGACTTCTAGCCTTTAGGTCTTATTTCTGGGTAACCTCACTGCCCGGTGGAACTTGCCTGTTCCTGATTTTGCATGTGTGCTGGCTGATGTACCATGTTGGCTAATAAGCAGAGGAAAGAGGAAGACTGAATGAGCAGTGCAGGTTGGAGGGAGACAGAAAAAGAGGAAGAAATCCAAAGAGTAGAAGTCACAGTTACCATATTCCTCAATTCGTTGGATTTTACTTAAATTTAGTCTTTTCCCCTGGGAATTCTGTATACAGTGGGCCCTCTCTCCGCTTTGGTTTGGTTCCAGGACCCCCGTGGATACCAAAATCCGTGCATGCTCTTTCAAGAGTTAGAGATTGAACTCCATTATAAAATGGCCAAACAACTGCAGAAATGCTGAGTCATAATGGCTGACTCCAACTGCCAAGTCATGCCACAGCTGCAAAAGGAGGATTACTGGAGGACAAGCTATGTAGAACAAGATCTGATGCTCGCTCTCTCTCTCTCTCTCTCTCTCTCCCTCTCTCTCTCTCCCTCTCTCTCTCTCTCCCTCTCCCTCTCTCCCTCTCTCCCTCTCTCTCTCTGGTTTTTCTTCCCAAACGAAGATTCAGGAAGGACTCATCCCGCGCTTTCTGCAAGTGCGCTGATGACTAAAAAGGCCAATCCAAGATAAACAAGTCCGGTTGCAGAATGCACAGCAGAAGGTCTCCTTGGGTGATGTTTCCGAGTTGCGATTCTTTCTGCGTTGTCGTTTCTCTTCGAGACTTGTTCGGCGCGAGTTCTCAAATAAGGCTGCAACATTGTGGATAGTGCATCTCCATGCCTCCCGATGTGAGGCCAGGGTGGACCATTGTTGGTGATCAATTTGGCTGAGCCTGAGATGTTGTTTCAGGGAGTCCTTGTATCGCTTTTTTGGAGCGCCCCTCTTACACTGACCCGTGGCGAGTTCATAGTAGAGTACTATTTTTTTGTGGGGGGGGATAGAATAATAAAATGGTGTTCCTTATATAACATGGCAAAAATATGGTTGGCTTTTTTAAATATTATTTTTTAAAAATATTTTCAAGCTGTGGATGGTAGAATCCATGGACGTTGAGGGCCAACTGTACTATTAGATGGTCTAGACACCTAGACATTTTGTAGTTAAATCTGGGAATCTAGGGCTGCTGACACACTGCAGAAACAATGCAGTTTGATACTGCTTTGACTGTCATGGCTCCCTCCTATGGAATCCTGGGATTTGTCGTTTGTTGTGGCACCAGAGCTCTCTGACTGAGAAGGCTAAAGATCTCAGAAAACTACCAGTCCCAGAATTCAATAGCACTGAGCCATGGCAGTTAAAAGTGGTGTCAAACTGCATGATTCCTGCAGTGTGTCAACAGCCTAGGTTAGCCAAAAGTATATTTGGACTATAGGGTTATATCTATTTTATACCAGTTGTCATGGTTCCATCCTTAAAAAGAAAACCCCCGAACCACTGGTATTTGTAATTGGTTGAGGTATGTAGAAGATATTAAGTACCCTGAGAAGCAAGGGATTCATAGAGACTTTGTTGAAGTTGCAACATTAGGCAAAGCATGCAGTCACAATTCTTGCCAATTATTTTGCAAAAAGGCCGCCTGCTACTGCCTTTCCTAATGCTTGGCCCATGAGTGGAGGCACAGCTGTGATTCATCTTGCCTTTGGGGACCTTACAGATGAAAACTGTAGAGTGGTGCTTTAATAATTGATTCATTGATTGATTTAAAAATGAATGCATTTCATTAAATAGATCAACGATTAAATAGATCATCTCAAAAGGAGAGGTTTGTGCAAGGAAAGCAAATTTTATTCTGCTACTGGTTCTTCATACATTTAAAGACTTTTCTGCAACACACATTGGGAAGTGTTAGATGGCCCCATCTATTCAGATCAATTTCAAGCCAGTTTCCATTTGCCCGGGGCAGGAGGAGTGGCTGTTAAAGGAGAAACAGAGAGGACTGGTGTGGCTGTGAACTATGGGGGATGAGGTGAAGCTGAGAAAGTTGAATCTAGCCTCTTTTTCAGACATGGTCATTGTCTTTTTTTTAAAAACAGGAAAAGAACCAGTGGCAATCTAGAATATGATGATAAAATACCCTCCTGTTTCCCAAGAGTTAATACCACCTGATTCATAAAACTTCTCATTGGCATTCCAGGACTTGATGACCCCACCGCCTTGTGCGGGCTTTGTTTTATTCCACAATCTGGTGGAGGAAGGAGGAGTCCTTTCAGCCCTGCTGAAGCCCAACCCAAAAATGGAGGAACAAGATTCATCTGGCCCTGAAGCTGGAAGAGACCCTGATACCATCCCAGGTGGGGAAATCTGGGATGAAAACATGCAGAAAGTCCTGGGAGAAGAGACACTGAGCTTGGACATTCAGCAGCAGCACTTCAGGCAGTTTTGCTACCAGGAAGCTGAGGGACCTCGCAAGGTTTGCAGCCGACTCCATGCTCTCTGCCATCAGTGGCTGAAGCCGGAGAGTAACACCAAGGCTCAGATCCTGGACCTGGTGATCCTGGAGCAGTTCCTGGCTGTCCTTCCCCCAAAGATGGAGAGCTGGGTGAGGGAATGTGGGCCAGAGACCTGCTCAGAGGCCGTTGCCTTGGCAGAAGGTTTCCTCCTGAGTCAGGCAGAAGAGAAAAGGGAGGAAGACCAACAGGTGAACATACTGCACCCTGGTAGTTTGGAGGAGCTGAGAAGGCTGATCAAGGATATCCAAACACTTTCCAGTGATTGCTGTGTATCCCAGTGTTTGTCCTATATCACGGGTGGGCAGGTGTGGGGGAAGTGGGATCATTTTTCACCTCCATGAGCCAACTGGTGCAACTGGAAGTAGTATTGTGTCACTTCTGGTTTTGGCCAGTTTTCGGCTACTCGGCGGGGGTGTGTGTTCAGGAGGGTTGAGTATGAGAGTGTCTTGGGAGGTTGTGTGGGAGCAGAACCATTACATTTTGTGATGGTTGTGGGCCTCTTCCAGCTGTCTTTTTCTGAAAAATCACCCCCAACATTTTAAAATTCAAGGGTCTGGGGCCTTAGGCCAGCACTGTGGGCCCCTGTAGGCTTCGGGCTGGACATTCCTCACCCCTTTTCCTATACAATTCCTTTTATAATCTCTTCCATCCCTTCCTTGTCTCTCCCTTTGCTATTCTGACTGCTCTTTCTGGTGAAGGGCCTCTCTGTGAAAGTGGACACCTATATTCCAAAGGCAGAAAAAGCTCCATCAGATGCCTGTCAGAAGTCACTGAACAGATGGGTCAAGCAGGAGAATGAAGAAAGGATTGCCTCAGCGGGTAAGAATTTGTGGTGCCTTTTTTAGCTTGGTCTCTCACTTCTTAGTATATGTGGTCTAGTGCATTTTATTGCCGAACAGCTCTTATGGTCAGGAAGTTCTTCCTAATGTTTAGATGGAATCTCTTTTCCTGTAGTTTGAGCCCATTGCTACATGCCCTAGTCTCTGGAGCCACAAAACCAGCTTGCTCCATCCTCAGTATGACACCCCTTCAAATATTGAAACATGGCTATCATGTCCCCTCTTAACCTTCTCTTCCCCAGGCTAAACATACCCAGCTCTCTAAGCGGCTTCTCATATGGCATGGCTTCCAGACCTTTCACCATTTTGTTCGCCCTCCTTTGGACACACCCCTCAGTTACAGTGGGCCCTTGATATCTGTGGGGGATTGGTTCTAGGACTCCCTCCCTAGGATACCAAAAAACACAAATGCTCTAGTCCCTATTAAAAATGGTATAGGGTAGCAGTGGAGATGGTGGCAAGTCCTAGTGACTGGGTGTGCTTTTCTTTGGGCTTTCCTGAAGGTGGGGAACCCGCCAGCTGCCTTCCTCCACCTTCAAGCAATTTCTTCAGGGATGTAGCTTTTGGCAGTGGCACTTCTGCTCACTTGCAAATGAGCAGGAACACTGCTGCCGTCAGTCATAGGGTGGCGAGCAGCTTCTGCAGGAACATGGTGATTGGCGGTAGCACGCCTGCCCACCCATGAATGAACAAACATGACTGCCGCTGCTACTGTCACCTACCACAAGGTGACAAGTGGTTTCCACAGGGACATGGCAGCTGGTGGTGGCAGAGGCATCCTGTCTGCCTGCCCAATTGCTATTCCCCTGTATTATTTTTTTAATTTTGAATCCATGGTTGGTTAAATCTGCAGATCTGGAGCCTGATGCTACAACAGGTGCACTGTACTGGTTTCTAGGGAGCCCTGGTGGCGCAGTGGTTAAATGCCAGTACTGCAAGCCACCATGTTTCAAGTTCAGTCCCAGAGGGCTCCAAGGTTCATACAGCCTTCCATCCTTTCGTAGGTCAGTAAATTGAGTACCCAGCTTGTGGGGGCAATTAGCTAACACACATTGGAAACCGCTTAATGCGGTGTCGATGTGTAAATTGCTATTGTTTAAACAATTTGTAAGCCACTCTGGGAGTCTTTGTGGCTGAAGAGTGGTGTATAAATACCTTAATAAATAAATAAATATTTGGTTTAAACTATTTGAAGAATGTATAAATCTGAACTAGCAGCTTCACTCTTTCAACATGGAAAGGAAGGATGTGGTTCCCTGTGCAGCCCTCACACACATAACCGAAATGTTTGAAGGAAATTTTTGATGGCCTGAGCCAATTGATGTTGTGACCATCTCAGAAAGTGGTGAGCTCTGAAGGGGAGGCTGGGTGGCCACCTATCATGGATGCCTTTGTACAGCAGTAGATTGTCCTGCATCAGGAAGGCATAGAATGCAGTCTGCATAGAATACATAGAACTTACTTCCAAGTCTCTGATTCTGTATCAGATGTATATACCAAATGTATCAACTGAAGGGCTGCTTCTGTGGGTTTGCTGGCCATTTGCCAGACCCAGAGTTCAACCTCAGAGGGCTGCAAGTCACTGGTGGAACACGTGCATGCCACAACTCCCAGGGTGAACCCTTGGCCTCTCTAGGTTTGGTATAGAAAACCCCCTGGCCTGAGATCCACCTTCATGTTTTCTGCGTTCTAAAAGCTCCCTCTGGACTAGCTAGTAATTTTTGGTGTATTAAATCAGGCGTGGTTAATAGGGGGAGGGGGCAATTCCCTCCCCATACATGTTGCACTCCCCCACAGCAAGCCCAAATACCTGTTTTCCTGTGCAGTCCCTCTAAATGGCAACTGGTATGACATCACTTCCTCTTGCCATTTTGAGAGGGGCTGCGGAGGAAAAGAGGTCTTTGGGGATTGCATGGCATTCTGAGGTCCTTGTAGGGGTGGGGTAATTGCCTCTTTTTATGTGTCTTGCATGTTGTCATGTGTTGGGGGGCTTTCTGTTTGTGGTTTGGGGGCAACATTTGCCTGAAAATTGTGCCAAATTTCTTTTTTTTAATGGAAGGGATGGGGGGCTTCAGGGGCTGCGAAAGTGGGGTCTAGGGATCACACTGTGTCCACCTTGGTTTCAATCATAAACCCCTTTAGGACACATCTTGATTTAGAAAAAAAATAGTAAATGAGTTTTCCCTAACCTTTTTTCTCCTCATGCCTCACAGGAGAAGGACCACAGAGGCCAGCAATATGTACTTGTTCTTCCCCTACCTGTGATGCAACGGAAGCTGTTTATGTGAAACTGGAACAGGTATACAGTAGAGATGATATGGGGATGAGCCCTCTATCTTCTGCCTTACCACCCTGGGCGTAAAAGCACATTTCTGGGAATTGCTGGAGGCCCAAATCCTTTCTATTTGGTACCTGCGCTGCATCAGCTTAAGTATTTTCAGATTTGACTTAGCAGTGGAGGAACTACAGGTTGCCCCCCTATATCCACAGGGGAATACATTCCTGGCCTTACCATGTATAACTGAAACCACAGATAATACCATGCCCTATTAAAATAAAGGACTTCCTAAACAAACATACCATAGAGTTGCATCGGAGGACCAAGTGATAGGACACCCCTCTAAGCATTTTCTATCATACGTGTCCCCTATTTTGTGTCCCCCAGATAACTGAAACTGCCAACATTAGTTCTGTCGATACGGGGACACCCCCCCCCAATTAGCTATTTATCAGCTGAACATCTCTTTCTCTTCCAGGTGACCTTTGCGGAGGTGGCTGTGTATTTCACAGAGGAGGAGTGGGCCCTGTTGGATCCAGACCAGAGGGCTCTGCACCAGGAAGTAATGGAGGAGAATTATGGGATGGTGTCCTTTCTTGGTAAGAGCCCCTCAGGCAAAGGGTTGATTTGAAAAGTGGGAGAAAAACAATTTCAATTTCCATTATATCCTGTCTCAAGCTTTATTGTATTGTTTACTGCAGACAGGTTACTGTACCCAAAAGACTGTGTTTTTCCAGCTTTCCTTCACACCGTCCTTCCAGTGCCAATCTAAAAAACTTCAAGCTAGACAGAGGACAATGAGGAGAAGGGGGGTTGGGCAGGTGTAAAAACGAGCTTCTTTGTCTTTGTTATTAACTGAGGTGTGCCTATACAGCACAACCCCTGTATCCATGGGACCCATATCTGTGGATTCACCTACCCATGGCTGAAAAAATGTGGTCTCTCGAGGCATCTTCTGGGTCCTGTAGTGCAACTCTATGGTATGTTTCCTCTGGGAGTTGAACATAGAGTCTTTTTGTAGGACCTAGAGGATGCCTAGAGAGAAATTTCTAGGTCCTCCAGCGCAACTCTATGGTATGCTTGGGCCAGAAATCATTCATTTTAAGAAGGTTTGCTATTAGCCATTGTTTTGGGTATCCATGGTAAGTCTAGGAAAATATCCCCCACGGATACAGGGGTCATACTGTACATTGTAGGTGTTGTATCCTTCTGCCAGTGCTACTACGATAGGATGCTTCTACCATAGAACACAAGGGGGGTCCCTTTACTTCCTGTTTCTAGACACTGTCCCATCCTTTAACCACACCCTTCCCTTTTTGGCTCCACCCTCCATGGCCAGAGTGGCATCTCTTATCATTTGCCTCTCTTCTTTCCAGGTGGTGATAAACTGGAGAGAAGGAATGAAGAAGCTCCATGCATAGTGTGGTTTGAACGAACCAGGTGTAAAAAGGGGGAAGACTGGAGCACAAGAACAGAAACAAGAGAAGCTAAGAGGAATCCATCCTCTTCTTCTCAGTGTGCTGACATCTGGGAAATCCTGTTCAAGGAGAAAATAGACAAAGGCGAGGAAAGCAGGTGGTGCTTTCGGTGTGGAGAGTATTTCAGTTGGACATCAGGCGTGAACACCCCTTTGATAAATCACACAGGTCATGAACCCCATAAATGCCAGAGGTGGGGTGAGAGCTTGAAATGGAGGCCACACCTTACTCGCCACCAAATCATCCAGATGGGTGAGAGACCATATACCTGCCTGGAGTGTGGCAAAAGCTTCAGTCGGAGTGGGACCCTCAAGAGACATCAAATCATCCATACAGGGGAGAGACCGTACACCTGCCTGGAGTGTGGGAAAGGCTTCAATCAGAGCGGAGCCCTCAAGAGGCATGAAATCATTCACAAAGAGGAGAAACCTTACAAATGCTTGGATTGTGGGAAAGGCTTCATCGAGAAGAGAAACCTCATTGCACATCAAATGCATCATGCAGGGGATGAAGGCCAGGAGTTTGGAAACCGGTGCAGCCACAAAGCAGTCTTCAGAACGTATCAGGATGTTCCAACAGGAGAGAAACCATATACGTGCCTAGAGTGTGGGAAAAGCTTCAGTTGGAGATCCCACCTCATTCGGCACCAAATCATTCACACTGGAGAGAAACCATTTAAGTGTCTAATTTGTGACAAAAGGTTCAGCCAGAGATCAAAGCTGAATAAACATCAAGTTACTCACACAGGGGAAAAACCTTATAAATGTTTGGAGTGTGGGAAAAGCTATAGCGAGAAGAGAAACTTTATTGCCCATCAGATGACTCATACTGGAGAAACACCATATAAATGGCAGGAGACTGGAAAGAATTTCAGTCAGGAATCAGCCTTGAATAGACACCAGATCATTCACACAAGGCAGGAACCACATATGAATGGAAAACCCATCTATTTTCCATATGGACTGTATCCAATCTAGCCTTAGAATTGATTCAAGAAAAAAAGTGACTTTTTAGAACAGGTCTAGCAGGTTTGGCTCAATACTGGTCATTGGAGGTGCTATGCTGGCTTATATCATGTGGTCAGCACTTTTGGTGTCTCCCTTTGGGGTTGCGAGTTACATTATGCTTGTTTTTTGTTCTAGAACACTTATCAGCAAAATTGCCAGTGTATTTCTACATTTAGAGTACGACCCCCGTATCCGCTGGGGATTGGTTCTGGAGGGGCATGGATACTGAAAACCATGGATAATAGTGAATGCCATTGAAAATAACGGGACTTCTGATTTAAAATACCATAGAGTTGCCTTGGAGGACCTAGAAAATGGCTAGAGAGAACACATTTTCCAAGAAGACTATGGTAGTTGTGCTGTTTTGTGTCCCATGGGTAATTGAAACAGTGGATAATGAATCAGTGGATACAGGAGTCCTACTGTACGGTCTAGAAGTTAACAGATGACTAAGGGTCCTTTGAGGCTACATATTTGAGGAGAGACATACTCCATGTTCATATGGATAAATAGGCACAATCTGTCATTCAGTAGGTGGAGTACCATACAGCTCACCCTCCTATTCATAGAAGATATGTTCCCGGACTTAACATTTATAAATGAAACTGCATATAATAGCGAACCCTATTGAAATAAAAGGCTTCCAGTACAAACATACCATAGAGTTGTGTTAGAGGACCTAGCAATTCCTAGAGAGGATACCTCTCTAGGCATTTTTCAGCATGACTCTATGGTATGCATCCCTATTTTTTCAGCCATGGAGAACTGAAACCACAGAAATTGGTTTCACCGATATGGGGGGGGGGAGCAGGGGAGCAACCTGTACTGCTGTCTCACTGTTTTAATAGTATAAGTCCTACCCCTGTAAACATACTGTAATAGCTAGCCTGCGTCCATGCCTACCTGCATATGCCAAATTGTTTCTTTGTCCTTGTTCCCTCATTGTCCACTGAAACTATTTTCCATTTTTTGTAATTATTAGAATAATAGAGCTGGAAAGGACCGCAAGCTGCCAGGGCAGGAATCCACAGTTAAAGCACACACTCTATTTTAAAAAAATCCAATGAAGGTTTGTCCATCACTATTCGAGGTAGTCTATTCCACTTCAGGAAGTTGTTCCTAATGTTTGATATTTTTTTGGTTCTTGAATCCATTGGTTTGTGTTGTACAGTTTGACCCCTGCATCCGTGGAGGATATGTTCCAAGACACACACCCCTGCATGGATACCTGAAATCGTGGATAATAGGGAACCCTATTATTTTCAATGAGATGAACACCAAAAGTTGACCATAGAATCACATTGGAGGACCTAGAAATGCCTAGAAAGAACATATTTTTTCAGATGTGGATAAGTAAAACTGTGGATTCCAAACCCAAATACGGGGGTCAACCAGTAGTCTCCAGCGTATCAGAAAAGAAAACTTGCTCCGTATTTTATATCAGTGTTTCTCAGGCAATCTGACGTTTGGGACCAGTCACTTTTTTCTAAAGTGCCAGGGAATGATACAGTGGGCCCTTCGTATCTGCTGGGGTTTAGTTCCAGCTGCCCCCCCCATTGGATACCAAAATCTGCAGATGCTTAAGTCCCATTATATACAAATGGTGTAGTAAAATGGTGTCCCTTATATAAAATGACAAAATCTTTGCCATTTGCATTTGTGGATATATTTTTAAAAAACATTTTCAAGCCGTGGATGGTTATATCCATGGAGACAGAATCTGCGGATACCAAAGGCCAACTGTACCATATTTGTGCCCATTGACTAAAGCCGGTCTTTCTTTCCTGGAAATTCAGCATGGACTGGCACCAGTTTACTGACCATCACTTTGAGTAGCACTGATCTACACAACCCTCTGTATCAACTTTCCCCCTCCCTGCCAGGTCATCTTTTCTCCAGACTAAACACACCCAAGTTGCTTAACTGGCCCTCATAAGTCTCAGTTTCTAGGGCTTTTACCATCTTGGTCCCCCTCCTTTGGACATGTTCCAGCTTCTCAATCTCCTTTTTACAGAATGGTGCCTAGAGCTGGATGCAGTGTTTCAGATGAGCTCTGATCAAAGCAGAATGCAGTATGAGCCCTGTATCTGCGGTTTCACTCACCTGTGTCTGAAAAAAAATATGTCCTCTCTAGGCATCTTCTAGAGAGCAGTGCAATTCTATGGTATGCTTTCACCAGAGCTGACCATAGAATCATGCTGGAGGACCTAGAAGATGCTTAGAGATGTTTGGGCTGGAAGTAATTCATTTTCATAGGATTCGCTATTTGCAGTTTCTGGTGTCCATGTTAAGTCTGGGAATGTATCACCCGCAGATACAGGGGTTGTACTATGGTTATGTCTCCTGCAATGGGCTGTATTATGTTGATTCTGCCATGGCTTGCATTGCCTTTTTCCCTCCTGCTACATCAAACTGTTGACTCATGTTACCTTTCTGGTCTACTATGATTGTTAGATCCTTTTCACTTGTGCTGTTTTCAAGCCAGATGGCACTAGGGCTGCAAACAGTAAAAACTGGACAAGGCTCCTGTACCTGTAATGTTTGTGTAGAAAAGAGAATTTCAGCAGGTGCTGCTTGTTAACTGGTTGTGTGACAAGCAACATCTGCCGAAATTCCCTCTTCTACGTAACCGTTAGTGGTACAGGAGCCCTTGCTAGTTTTCCATCTGGCAAGCCCAGAGGTGAGGTCACCCATCCTATGTTTGTGCTTTTCATTATTTTTCCTGTCCAAAAATAGTAATTCATATTTATCCCTGTTGAAATTAAGTTTGTTAATTTTGCCCCAGCTCTCCCCATTTTTCTCAGGTCATTTTACCTATATTTCTGCTTCCAGAACACTCTTCATACCTTTGTGGCTGTCCTAGAACCCACAATGGGTTGTGAACCTACACATTCTTGCTGTTTGAAAAGTGGTGTCCACTGAGCCCTTTTTCTCTCCTGTTGTTTAAGCTTTTGCTGTGTTTTATCTTGGGTTTCCTGAAACCAGAGCACCAGCTGCTAGCTATTTTACCTTCCTTTCCCCTCCCCGTAATGCCTCTGGGATTTATATAGTCCCAAAGCAAAGCATTGCTTTCCAGCCAGCTAACCTAACTTTTTTGCAAAAATAAAGAAAGAAACAGGAAAGCTCCTGTGCAGTGCTTAACTCTTGTATAGCAAGAGTATTATCTTGCTATAGAATCATAGAATTATAGGTTATCATAGAGTTGGAAGAGGCTACGAGGGCTATCCATCCAACCCCCTGCCATGCTGGAATACACAATCAAAGCACCACCACCAGCCCGACCAATAGCCATCCAGCCTCTCTTTAAAAACCTACAAAGAAGGAGACTCCACCACACTCCCAGGCAGCGTATTCCACTGCTGAACAGTTCTTACTGTCAGGAAGTTCTTCCCAATGTTCAGGTGGAATCTCTTTTCCTGTAGTTTGAATCCATTGCTCCATAGGGCCGCTACGTGGAGAAGATGGCAAAATGCTAACAGGGGACAGAGAAAAGACAGAATTACTCAACACCTTCTTTGCCTCAGTGTTTTCAGAAAAGGAAAAGGGGGACCAACCTGAGGATAATGGAACAGAGGACACAATAGGGGAAATCCAGCTCAAAATAAGTAAAGAGGTAGTACAGGAATACCTTCTTAATCTAAATGAATTTAAATCTCCAGGACCAGATGAACTACATCCAAGAGTATTAAAAGAGCTGGCAAATATAATCTCAGAGCCATTGGCAATAATCTTTGAGAACTCCTGGAGAACAGGAGAAGTCCCAGCAGACTGGAGGAGGGCAAATGTTGTTCCCATCTTCAAAAAGGGGGAAAAAGAGGATCCCAACAATTATCGTCCAGTTAGTCTGACATCAATACCAGGGAAGATTCTAGAGCAGATAATTAAACAGAGAGTCTGTGAACATTTAGAAGGCAATGCCATAATCACAAAAAGTCAACATGGGTTTCAGAGAAACAAGTCATGCCAGACTAATCTGATCTCTTTTTTTGATGAAGTTACCAGCTTGGTAGATGAAGGGAATGCTGTGGACATCGCATACCTTGATTTCAGTAAGGCCTTTGACAAGGTTCCCCATGACATTCTTGCAAACAAGCTTGTAAAATGTGGGCTAGACAAGTTAACTGTTCAATGGATTTGTAATTGGTTGACCGGCCGAACCCAAAGGGTGCTCAGCAGTGGCTCCTTTTCGTCTTGGAAAGATGTGACCAGTGGGGTGCCACAGGGTTCTGTCCTGGGCCCAGTGCTATTCAACATCTTTATCAATGACTTGGATGAAGGAATTAGGGGCATACTTATTAAATTTGCAGATGACACCAAATTGAGAGGAGTAGCTAATACCCTAGAGGACAGGATCAAAATTCAGAATGACCTGGATAGACTGGAGAGCTGGGCCAAAGCTAACAAAATGAAATTCAATACAGAGAAATGTAAAGTACTGTATTTAGGGCGGAAAAATGAAATGCATAGATATAGGATGGGGAAGACCTGGCTGAATGAGACTACGTGCGAAAGGGATCTAGGAGTCCTAGTAGACCACAAGTTGAACATGAGCCAACAGTGTGATGCGGCAGCTAAAAAGGCCAATGCAATTTTGGGCTGTATCAATAGAAGTATAGTGTCTAGATCAAGGGAAGTAATAGTGCCACTCTATTCTGCCTTGGTCAGACCTCACTTAGAATACTGTGTCCAGTTCTGGGCACCACAATTCAAAAAGGATATTGACAAATTGGAGCGTGTCCAGAGAAGGGCAACTAAAATGGTGAAAGGTCTGGAAACAATGCCTTATGAGGAGAGACTTAGGGAGCTGGGTATGTTTAGCCTGGAAAAAAGACGGTTAAGAGGCGATATGATAGCCCTGTTTAAGTATTTGAAGGGATGTCACGCTGAGGATGGAGCAAGCTTGTTTTCTGCTGCTCCAGAGACTGGAACACGGAGCAATGGGTGCAAGCTCCAGGAACAGAGATTCCACCTCAACATGAGGAGGAACTTTTTGACAGTAAGAGCTGTTCGGCAGTGGAACACACTCCCTCGGAGCGTGGTGGGGTCTCCTTCCTTGGAGGTCTTTAAACAGAGGCTGGATGGCCATCTGTCGGGGATGCTTTGATCAAGATTTCCTGCGTGGCAGGGGGGTTGGACTGGATGGCCCTCGTGGTCTCTTCCAACTCTGCGATTCTATGATTCTATGATTCTATGTCCTACTCTCTAGAACAGCAGAAAATAAGCTTGCTCCCTCTTCAATATGACATCCTTTCAAGTATTTATACATGGCTGTCATGTCACTTCTTAACCTCTTTCCCAGGCTAAACATACCCAGCTCCCTCACCCACTCCTCATAGGGCATGGCTTCCAGACTTTCCATTTTGGTCACCTTGCTTGCCAGAGTGAAAACTGGAGAGGCCTCCTTTAGTTACCTAGATGAGAGAAATTCAGCAGGTGGTTGTTTCCTATTTGCACAACAAGCCATATTCCTTTTTCCCTTGATGAAATTCCCTTTCCTACACAGCCATTAAAGGTTCAGGAGCCCTCTCTGTTTTTCACTGTGTCCCTTTAAGTCGTTTCTGACTAATGGCAGCCCTAAGACAAACTAGCCCTATAAATGTACAATGGGATGTCATTTTCTGAAAAAGATCTTGTTTCACTGAATTTATACTGGGGAACTATGTAGAGTGGGGCTCATTAAAACAAGGAAAACACAGTAGCTGTGAGTGCCACAATGCCCCTGCCACCTCCCTTGGTGCCCACTGAGCTGCCGTGATTCTTTATTAGTGTTATTTGCTCATTTATTTGTTGTTTTCACATTGGGTAGCTGAGCTGCTCCATGTATCTCAGTTCCGCAGGACCCCAGAGCAGGACTGTTTTCCAGTTACTTGCCAAACCCCTAAAGCTAGAAAAAACAGGGGTAAACCTACTGTCCAGTAACACTAGGGCACTGAGAAGGGTGTCAAGAGGAATGGGAAGGATGGATTGGAGGGGGGTCATCTGTTGTACAGGGCTTGGAGGACATAAGATAGTTATCAGCAGAAAAGGGGAGTTTGTGGGTGTTTATTTCTCAGAGGGTTTGGTGAGGGACATAATACTGAAAAGGAATGGCAATGCTGTTTGAAGGGGTGAGTATGCATCTCTTGGGTCAGGAGCTTGGGTCATTTAATTTTCTTTTAGCTTCAATATTTTACCATTTTGTGGTATGGTGTATACCCTCTAACTGTTGCAATTTATCCTCTGTTATCCCACCTTTTCAGATGCTTTTAAAGTGGCCCAGTTTCTCTCTCCTCCTGTTTTTCCCCTTGTCCGCAGCTTACTTCAGTTGCATCAGACTGAATTCAAAGTGGAAAAGTAGTTTGGACTAAATTCAGCAGAGTGGGAGAAGAGAAGGTGGAGTCTTGCCCTTCCCAGTAGGCTCAGGGAAGAGCAAGCTGCTGGTGCCTTTCCTCGCTTGTGTGTTCGTCCTCATTAGTAACTTTTGCCATCTTGACTATATTTTGGTATTCCTTGGGCATGCACATCCTGGCTTTCAGCTGTGAAATGTTGGAGGGTATGATGATGTGACTAGTCACCCTAACCATGGCAGCCATGTTGTAAGTGGCTCCTTGTGGCAGCCATTTTGTGACAGCACTCAAAATTCCAAATCTGCCCAGTGACCCAAAAAGGTTATCCTGAATATATAGCCTGAGTGTGGAAAGACCTTTAGGGTGAGAGAAACCTTCCACACTAATTAAAGCAGATAAACTGGTGGCCCTCTAAAATGTTGCATTAACCAGGCACCATATGAGAATTGCCTTTCAAGAGGGTCAAACACACAAACATAGGAAATACAGGTATACCTCAATTAATGAAGTACTCCTGGGTTTTACTCCTTTCAGAGAAACTTTGGTACCAGAGGCAGAAATAACATAGAAAGAATAGGGATAGGTTCCTACACCAAAACAAAGAAGAGTACTGTAGTTCAACATGTTTTGGCAAACTTTTCATTCAAAACTAACTATGCACATATAAAATGAAACAACCAGATCAGGTAAGCCTTGCATAAGTAAAAAACTCCAAAATATCTTGAATCTTTTAGAGATCACTTGAATGTTTCTTCCAAAGTGCATCCTGGGATTAGGACTTTTCCCCCCCAACAGGCTTCACTTTTGGTATAATTTCCATTTTGGTGGTGAAACCTAGAGATCTATGCTTTTTCAACATGCCACAATAACTGCTGAGGTAGGCTAAATCTGCTTTTCCCTTTTCTTTCTGTTTTGATCTTCACACATTTTTAGTAGGTGATCCTGGAGGCAGCTGCTGTTTACCTTGCCTGTTGTATGTAAGCACATACAGCCATGGTAGGGTCACCTAGAGTAAGAACCCATTCTTTCCCAGGTCAAACTTTATGGCATTGTTTACTGGGGACACACTGTGCAATTCAGCATTGATCATCTGCCTTTGTCCAGCCATCCTTCACTATCCTCCCAACGCCACCAAGAGAAACAAACTTCCAGCTAGACAGAAGACAAGAAAAGGGTGTGTATGGGCTGGACTCGCATAAAAAGACTTGTAAAAAGGGGCTTCTTTGTCAGAGGTTTTGTTGAGGTTTGTGTATACAAGCACAAAGTGTTGGTGCTTCACAGACACAGACACAGACCCTTTAATTCTTACAGTTGCCTCTAAGAAGATGGAGAGGGTAAAAGACTAGTCCCATGAAGTCTGTAGGCCAAAGAACTAGTCCCTTGATTCCAAAATTTCACTATTGTATGAAGCATCACAGGTTGGATTCCCCTGCATGGATACCCAATCCTTGCTTACCTTGAATTAAGGTGAAATGTCTCCCATTTATACTCCTTGCTTCTGCCTACTTGAGGTTTTGGGGAGGTGTTAAAAAAGGGGGAGTTGTTCCTCTGTGAATTCTGTTATCCCTTTTAGAAGTCTTTGCCCACAGTTCACAATACACAAGAGCTAATATGTAGAGGTATACTACCTCTGTAGATACAGATGTTCCATATTTTATTCATCCCTTAATTTGGTTCTTGTTGTATGCCTCCAAGTTGACTCTGATTTAGGAGACCATATCATAGTTATGTGAGTGCCCCACCTTCTCCATTCCCCCAAGACCTCTCCTCCTTTATAGCAACCCCATAAGGATTACTTGAACCCAGATTTTCTGTATTCAAAACTAAATGCTACACCATCCAGACTAACAGTTCTTTATCACCCTAAGGAGTCAGTGGACATAACCCTAAAATGTGACCCATTCCACTGATTTTGCTGAGTTTTGTTTAACTTAAATAAAGAGTGAGAAATTAAAACATTGTTTTCTTTATGTAGCATGATGTGGTTTATTCCTTGGAGGTCTTTAAACAGAGGCTGGATGGCCATCTGTCGGGGATGCTTTGATCGTGATTTCCTGCATGGCAGGGGGTTGGACTGGATGGCCCTCGTGGTCTCTTCCAACTCTGCAATTCTATGATTCTATGATTGTTACCTAAAGTGACAGCCTTGCACAAATGCTGTTCTCATTTTAATGTTGCCACAAAAAGATTTGACATTTTAGGGGGACAGAACAATTTCTCCCCCCCCACACTCAAAATGACATAAAACCCTTTGGAGGAGTTGTATTTACTGTCACACTAGCAGTACCAAATGTAGGCAGACAAAATGAACACTGAACATTTCTATGATAAAAGAACAATTATGTTCACAAAGTTTACTGTGATGAAACTCCATTGTGCAAACAACAATTATTGCATCATGTAAATGTAGGGAAGAGTTGCTCCATAGATGTTACCAAATATGCTACTGCTATCTCTCTCTCTCTGGCTTTTCTTCGCAAACGAAGATTCAGGAAGGACTCATCCCACGCTTTCTGCAAGCGCGCTGATGACTAAAAAGGCCAATCCGAGATAAACAAGTCCGGTTGCAAAAAGCACAGCAGAGGGTCTCCTTGGGTGATGTTTTTGGGTTGTGATTCTTTCTGCGTTGTCGTTTCTCTTCAAGACTTGTTCGTTGTGAGTTCTCAAATAAGGCTGCAGCATTGTGGATAGTGCGTCTCCGTGCCTCCCGATGTGAGGCCAGGGCGGACCACTGTTGGTGATCAATTTGGCCGAGCCTGAGATGTTGTTTCAGGGAGTCTTTGTATCGCTTTTTTGGAGCGCCCCTCTTACGCTGACCCGTGGCGAGTTCACCGTAGAGTAGTATTTTTGGGAGGCGATGGTCCTCCATCCTAGAAACATGCCCTGCCCAGCGCAGCTGTGTTCTCAATATCATGGCCTCAATGCTGGTGATCCCTGCTTGCTGCAGTAAGTGTTTTGGTGAAGAGAATGTGTGTTTGTGTCACGTAATTCATACATTGATCAAAGAGATTGGCAATCTGTTGCCTATGACGGTTCAGTCTAAAGGCCAAATAGACCTACAAAGAAAAGGTTGGAACTGCAGGGCCAGTGTGGAGAGTGGTCGTGCCCCAGATTACTGTTTTGAAAAGATGGCAACCCTCATTTCCAGCAATGTAAATCCTAGATTGCAGGAGATGCTGAGAGCTGTATAGCTATGATTCTATGACTATATCATGCGTGTTGCTGCAAGGCAGAAGGGGTTTGAACTAGATGGCCCTTGGGGTATCTCCAACTCTATTCTATGATTCCACCGAGAGACCTGCAGGGTGGCCGAGTTTTCAGAATAGTAGTCTGTGACAGAGCACTTCAGACTCCATTGAGATCCTAGAGCAGGACTGCACTGGAATTGGAGCAGCTGGCAAAGAGAATGCTCAGGAGAGCCCATTTTTAATAGACATGGCAAGCAAAAAGCCTGGGAACAGCATTTCCTGTTACACTGCTATGTTTGGCAATCCTGCCCAAGACTTACAATTTCACAACACTGCAAAGCTGCAGGGCTGGAAGAGGGGCCACATAACCCTCCAACATTTCACAGACGAAAACTAGGATATGTGTAGCCAAGAAACATCAGCACACTGGGGCAGGGGTGTGTTGCTTTGCAGGGTTCAGCTGTGTTCCCATATCCTCCAAATGTCCCAATTTGGCAGGAACAGTCATGACTAATCCTCTGTCATCCTACTTTTCTAGCTCCTATTAAAATGTCCCAGTTTCTCTCTTCACACTTTCCCAGTTTGTCCTCAGCTTACTTCAAGGTCAGCAAACTGAGTTCAAACTACAAAAGTAGTTTGCACTCAACACAGGAGGAGGGAAAGGAGGAGAGAGGAAGAGGCAGGATCTTGTCTTTCTCTGTAGGCTTAGGCAAAAGTAAACAGCTACAGCCTCTCCTAGTTTGGCTGTTCTTCGTTATTACAGTAATCACTCTTGTCATCTTGGCCACGCTCGGATGTTGGTTGGCTAGATATCCAGCTTTCATCTTCTAATTGCTAATGGGTATATAACTGCCATGGTAACATACTCTGGGATTTGCCAATTAGAGCCAGCATGGTGTTGTGGTTTGAGTATTGGACTATGAGACTGGAGACTAGGATTCTAATCCCTGCTGAACCATGGAAACCCACTGGGTGACCTTGGGCAAGTCACACTCTCTCAGCCTCAGAGGAAGACAAAGGCAAACCCCTCTCTGAACAAATCTTGCCAAGAAAACCCCTTAGGGTCACCATAAATTGGAAATGACTTGAAGGCACACAACAACACAACAGACCTCAGGGCCCATCTATATGAGAGGAAAAAATGTGAATTGATGTGTACTTACGCAAATTTGAAGAAGGATCAACTTGTCTTTATGGTATTTGGCAAAATCGCTGGCATGTGAGGCTATTTGCTTTTGTGGTTCTAATGGCATGCCTGCGATTTGAGATGGCAGGTGTGACTCGCCTTTTTATTTTCACCAGTTGCAGCCTCCAAACAGTATTTTTTTTTTTAAAAAAGGCATATCTAAGGTGTGAAAGTGCAATAGTGTGATATTCCGCCTAAATAAACATTAAAAAACAAAACAAAAAGGCTGTTTCGTTGCCTCAGCACACTACCGCTAAGATGAAAATCCAAGATGATGGTTCTGGGGTGCTTGCCTTCTTAGCAGCGCCCACCTCCTGTTCCTGTCTGGCCAAGCAGCTTTCTGCTTCCTCTTTTTTGGGACTGTGTGGATAAATTCGATTGCCTGTCTTAATGGTCAATCATGAGCATTCCCCACTCAGTTTTTTAAAAACTTCCACTGTAAGTTGTTCCAGTGGGGTTTATGGTGGATTTGGGCCCCCTCTTTCTGAATATGGCAGAATTATGAGGGATCCCATTAAGATAGGATTCTAAGCAAATTCTAAGAGGATTATTTTTACCATTTAGAAAGGCCCTCAGACTTCCCTAGAATGTTGCCATGGTAGTTGAAGTGGAATCATAGTGGGCCTACTGTCTGAGTGTAAGAGTCCAAACTAGTCCTGGAAGGAATCTTTGTGCCAGCATAGAATCATAGAATTGTAGAGTTGGAAGAGACCATAAGGGCTATCCAGTCCAACCCCCTGCCATGCAGGAATATACAATCAAAGCAGATGACCATCCAGCCTCTGTTTAAAGACCTCCAAGGAAGGAGACCTCACCACACTCGATGGAGTGTGTTCCACTGCCAAACAACTCTTACTGTCAAAAAGTTCCTCCTAATGTTGAGGTGGAATCTCTGTTCCTGGAGCTTGCATCCATTGCTTCATGTTCCAATCTCTGGAGCAGCAGAAAACAAGCTTGCTCCATCCTCAATGTGACACCCCTTCAAATACTTAAAACAGGGCTATCATACCGCCCCTTAACCGTCTTTTTTCCAGGCTAAGCATACCCAGCTCCCTAAGTCTCTCCTCATAAGGCATCATTTCCAGACCTTTCACCATTTTAGTCGCCCTTCTCTGGACATGCTCCAATTTGTCAATATCCTTTTTGAATTGTGGTGCCCAGAACTGGCCACAGTATTCTAGGTGAGGCCTGAGCAAGGCAGAATAGAGTGGCACTATTACTTCCCTTGATCTAGACACTATACTTCTATTGATGCAGCCCAAAATCGCATTGGCCTTTTTAGCTGCCGCCTCACAATGTTGACTCATGTTCAACTTGTGGTCTACTAGGACTCCTAGATCCCTTTCGCATGTAGTCTCATTCAGCCAGGTCTCCCCCATCCTATATCTATGCATTTCATTTTTGCGCCCTAAATGCAGTACCTTACATTTCTCCGTATTTAATTTCATTTTGTTAGCTTTGGCCCAGCTTCTAGTCTATCCAGGTCATTTTGAATTTTGATCCTGTCCTCTAGGGTATTAGCTGCTCCTCCTAATTTGGTGTCATCTGCAAATTTGATAAGTATGCCCCATATCCCTCATCCAGGTCATTGATAAAGATGTTGAATAGCATTGGGCCCAGGACAGAACCCTGTGGCACCCCACTGGTCACATCTTTCCAAGACGAAAAGGAGCCACTGCTGAGCACCCTTTGGGTTCGGCCAGTCAACTAATTACAAATCCATTGAACAGTTAACTTGTATAGCCCACATTTTAAAAGCTTGTTTGCAAGAATGTCATGGGGAACCTTGTCAAAGGCCTTACTAAAATCAAGGTATGCGATATCCACAGTGTTCCCTTCATCTACCAAGCTGGTAACTTCATCAAAAAAAGAGATCAGATTAGTCTGGCATGACTTGTTTCTCTGAAACCCATGTTGACTTTTTGTGATTATGGCATTCCCTTCTAAATGTTCACAGACTCTCTGTTTAAAGATCTGCTCTAGAATCTTCCCTGGTATTGATGTCAGACTAACTGGACAATAATTTTTGGGATCCTCTTTCCCCCCCTTTTTGAAGATGGGGGACAACGTTTGCCCTCCTCCAGTCTGCTGGGACTTCTCCTGTTCTCCAGGAGTTCTCAAAGATTATTGCCAATGGCTCTGAGATTACATTTGCCAGCTCTTTTAATACTCTTGGATGTAGTTCTTCTGGTCCTGGAGATTTAAATTCATTTAGATTAAGAAGGTATTCCTGTACTACCTCTTTGCTTATTCTGTGCTGGATTTCCCCTATCATGTCCTCTGTCCCATTATCCTCAGGTTGATCATCCTTTTCCTTTTTTGAAAACAGTGAGGCAAAGAAGGTGTTGAGTAATTCTGCCTTTTCTCTGTCCCCTGTTAGTGTTTTGCCATCTTCTATGCATAGTGGCCCTACCATTTCCTTCTTCCTCCTTTTGCTGCAGACATACCCCCAAAAAACCCTTTTTATTGTTCTTAACCTCTCTAGTAAGCCTGAATTCATTCTGCGCTTTAGCTTTTTTTACTTTACTCCTACACATTTGTTTGAATTCTTCTTTGGTGATTTCCCCCTTTTTCCATTTCCTGTACCTGTTCCGTTTAAAACTTAGCTCCGTTGAAAGTTCTTTAGTTATCCATCCAGGTTTCTTCAGACACCTCCCATTTTTCTTCCTCAATGGTACTGTTTGAAATTGTGCCTTCAGTATCTCCCTTTTGAGAAAGTCCCATCCGTCTTGAAGTCTCTTCTCTTTTAGTATTCCTGCCCATGGGATCACCCCCAGTATTTCCCTGAGTTTATTGGAAGACTCTATGGTAGGTTTGCTGTTTTGTGTCCCGTGGATAACTGAATCAGTGGATAATGAATCAATGGATACAGGGGTCCTACTGTAAATAACAAATCAAAATATCTTGCCTAATTCTCCATTTCTCTTCCCAGTTTTAAATCCCCTTTAAGAGGCTCTGAGGGAACAGATTTAAGCCCCACTTTTCTATCCATTCACTGATATATTTATTTAAACCTCCCCTTCTCCCCCCCTCCCCGTAAAGGCTTATTATCTCCCTCCTGCTTGGTCTCCTAAGAGTTAAGATGAAAGAGTTAGCTTCCTAGAGAGCACAGGAAGGAAATCGCAGAGCGGAAGTGGAGGAAAGTGTACTTCCGGGCCGATGACGGCACTTCCGCTACCGGGGTGAAGAGGGGAATAGAGAGGAGATCGCAGAGCGGCCGAGTCGCTTTCCTCCACCCTTTTTCTCTGGGTGTGTTGGAGGGAGATCTCTTTTCTCCTTCAGGGGGGATTTGGTGAGTCTCAACCTATTGTGTGTTTGGCTGCAAGGGGTCCACAAAGCTTCCAGGGAAGTGGGGAGGATGAAATGAGCGGTGGTCTCCTCCCCAGTGGAGCCCAGCCAGGGGCCCTCCTCTTCCCCGAGCTGATTTCACCCATGGGGAGAATTTTCTTTATTTTATTTAAAGCCTATAGATCCTAGATTCTTCTTATTCTAGTAGGATCCCCTTATCCGCTGTGGATTGGTTCTGGAGGGGCCAGTGGATACCGAAAACCGTGGATAATAGCGAACACCATAGAAAATAATGGGACTTCCGGTTTGAAATAACAGAGAGTTCCTTGGAGTACCTAGACAATGGCTAGAGAGGACACATTTTCTAGGAAGACTATAGAAGGTGTGCTGTTTTGTGTCCTGTGGATAATTGAATCAGTGGATAATGAATACGGGGGTCCTACTATATAATTTGGGGTGCGTGTGTCCCTTTCTTAAGGCTAAGGCTTTTGTGACTCTGATCCTGGTTGACCCACTGTTTCCACGGATTCTGTATCCACGGATTTATTTATTTATTTGTTTGTTTGTTTTTAGGTATTTATATCCCGCTGTTTAGCCACAAAGGCTCTCAGAGAGCTGACCAATTGTTAAGCAATAACACCTACACATCTACACCACTTTTATAGTGTGCTAGGCACTCTCCAAGCGGTTTCTAATGTGTATTAGCTAATCCACGCACAAAAAAATATGCTCTCTCTAGACATATCTAGTCCTCCGATGTGACCTTCCGGCGTTCGTCTCATTAAATACAATAGGGTTCCCTATTATCCATGGTTTCAGGTATCCACTGGGAGTCTTCGAACATATTCCTTGTGGATACGGGGGTAGACCTGTACCATCATTTTTGTTTCACCTGCATGTTTTTTTTTTAAAAAAACCTTTTTGACCTGATGAAGAAGCCAGTTAGCTTCAAAAGTTAGCAGAGTTTTTGTGTGTCTGTATTCTCCTAGTCTGGTTCTCCTAGTAAAGGTATTAGCAAGGTATATTTTGAGAATCTGCATGGTGTAGTGCAGTGGCTCTTAACCTTTTTCTTTACCAGGGACCCCTTTTAAATATCTTTTGTTGCTGTGGTTCCCCAAGACTTAACTCAGGATTTAAAACCCTAATCATCATAATAACAATAATGCATGATGATGATAATTACACAATGTATTAAACCTTCCCTCAGAGGCATTGAAGGGGGAGGGAAGAATTTTCTCCTGCTTCTTCCTGCAAGCTTGTGGCTGGAGTGGACTGAATGGCAATGTGCAGGCCTAGCCAGCTAGCCTTTGCCTTGGCTCCTGTCACATGGCCACTCCTCTGCAGGAAAATGCCTTTGTGGACCTCGTGTGAGGACGTTGTGGATCCCTTGGGGTCCCTGGACCACAGGTTAAGAACCACTGCTCTAGTGGTTTGTGTGTTGGATTCAGACTCCGGGATACCAGGGTTGGAATGGCTTCTTTAGATGCATCTACAAGGTAGAAATAATGTAGTTTGACACCACTTTAAGTGCTGTAGTGCCATCCTATGGGATCCTGGGCTTTGTAGTTTTACATGGTCTCTAGCTTTCTCTCTCAAAGAGTGCTGGTTCCTCACAAAACTACAAACCCCAAGATTCTGTAGGATGGAGCCATGGCAATTAAAGCGGTGTCAGATTGCATTATTTCTACAGTGTAGATGTGCTCTAAGCTGTGAAAACCCACTTGGTGACATTGGGCAAGTCCCACTCTCTCAGCCTTGACACAAGACAATGGCAAAACCAATCTGAATAAATCTTAGTAAGAAAACCCCACAGTAGCGTCTTAAGGTGGCCATAAATAAGAAATGAGTTGAAGGCACACGTCAGTGTATTTTAAATTATGTTTAGTGGTTAACATGGCTACTCCTGCCTATCTGTAGCATCAACTAGATAAGGACAGCCATGTGGGGTTTTGAGGAAAAAATTGAACTGGAAAAATCTTTTGGAAATTTTTCCAGAAAATGTTTAAATATTCTAAATAGTATTCTCTGATTTAACACATTTGGTTTAAATATTATATTCAAATACATTCAAAGCTTTTTGTGGAAATTATTTTGTTTCAGTATAGAATTTGTAATAATTGAAAGAGAATAGCATATGCTTATTTTCTGTTTAACAAAAAATGGCTACATTTCAGGAAACACTATTTTTTAAAGGTCCCATAACCTAAAGAGAGCTGTATCTGATATATCAATAGTTTAACTGAGGTATAACTGTAGTACCTTCAGCTTCAGTCACTCTCTGTGTGACTTAACAGTTCCTTTTCAGTTTTAGAGAAAAAAAATCTGATTCAGTACAACTAGTTGAACATTTTGTTTCTCTAAAGGATGACTGTGAGTCTGTGGGCACAGGCAATGTACCACATTTTGTCTTGACTACTTGTGACTGAGAAGCCATAGATTTTGTGAAATAGAAATAAGCTTCACAGTGCGCTTATTTGTCTGTCTGTTACTCTGAGCACTAGAATGTGTCATTGCTCGTCCCTTAGAAGAATAACTAGATCTTCATATCCTGTATTTAGCCCATATGGCATGATTGATGGCAGTACAACAGCCCAGTAAATGTAGATATAGATCCATATGGTATAGAAAATGTCCCACAGAAAAACATAGCATTGGAAATTTTTTCTTGGAAATTTTTCTCATTTCTGTGGGAAAATGGCCACCCCACTTCTTTGGAGAGGGAGTTGACTAGAGAATGGGATCAGGAAAAAAAGGTGGTATGACCCCCATGAGAGATGGAACATATCACCATCTCTAAAAAGAGGGTAATCCAGGTGTCTTTTTGTAGACATTTTTAAAAAATTAAGAAAAGTTGCAGCTTCCGTTAGAAAAAAGCAAAGAGTCTAGAAGAGAGAAACACACACACTTTTAAGTTCAAGAAAGGCCCCTTTGAGGTTGTCTCTGGGGGTGATGGATCTGGGGTTGGGCGGTGGGGATGTGCTCCTTGTAAAAATTGCTCTGTTGACTTCTTTTCTCAATGCTCAGGATTGTTCTTGGTGTCCATAAAGGAATACCGCAGTTAACAACAGCTCCTTTTTACAAGGGCATTTTATGCTCATCCATCCCTTTTTTTCCCCATCCAGCATTCCTACTAAGAAGGCTTGGAAAGCTATTCCCGAATGCCCCGATGTTTCATTATCCCTCTCCTCTCCTAAACGGAATGGATTCTTCTTAGAATGGCATGCACACTATCAATCTACAACCCAACCATCTTTTGTCTTTGATGTGACCTTGGAGGAAGCACTTGTGTGCTTCACTGAAGAGAAGTAGGCCTTGCCGGTTCTCGATCAAAGCGCCCTTCACAGGGGAGTCATGGCGGAGGATGAGGATGTAATGGTGGTCTCTCTTGGTAAGGCTTCCCTGTACTTGATTAAGATCAGTTTGCAAATGGCAGGAAATGTTTTCTCTTTCTTTGTGGTCTTGCTTTAGTTCAGCATCCTGTGTCTTCCTCTCCCTGCTTTTGTTAGTTCCTGGGCTTTCTTCACAGGAAGCCGTCACTTGGTAGAGCTGTCTGTCTGTCTAGCCATCCATCCATCTACCTATTTAGCCATCTATCTAGCTATCTAGCCATCTCTCTGTGTCTGTCTAGCCATCTGTCTGTCTAATCATCCATCTGTTTAAACCACAGTAGATGGATGGTCTCAATATCTGTTTCAGTGTTGATGCCTCGAGTTAAGAAGAAGGGGGATGTTTCAGCGTTGCAGTCTCACTTGGACGCCTCCAAAGGGAAGAAGGTCCCTACTCTTTGCTGTGTTATATCAAACAAGAAACCAAAAATCTACTCTCCTTCCAACAGCTTCAGCCCATCACTCCCTTGCCAATCTTGCCACAACGATGCCTCAGCCAGATTTTAAACCCCTTTCATGCCCCACTCCTCTTCCTCTCAATCCTCTTATCAGTCTCCCTTCCTTCCACTCCCTGGGAATGGGAGTGATGGGCTGGCACTTTGAGAGGAAGAGGAGTGGGGCGGGGAAAAGGTTTAAAATCTGGCTGAGGTGTCGTGATGACAAAGTTGGTGAGGGAGTGACAGGCTCACGCTGTTTGAAGGAATCTGTAGCATGCATTTTTGGGTAGGGCATATGATATTCATGGTTTTCCCACTCGCAGGGATTCTGTGCCCCTAATCCTTAAGAACATAGAGGGCTAACTAGTATTTTAAACTCCAGTTCCCTATACGAGGGTGAAAGGGATTTAAATGGTGTGGGGAGTCCCCTGTTTTTATCTGCTAAGAGGTCCACCTACCCCCGCATTGTGGTTCAAAAAGTAGGCTGGCCTCCAGTGTTTCCCCCAAGCAGAGAGTGAAAGCATAATTCCCCTTTTGTTGCTATTTTTGAACAGCTGGTCTTCACAAGAGAGGTGGGAAAGGTAAGTTTTTTTCCCCCAGCGCATAGTGTCTTAAGGCTGGCAAATGGAGGAATTGAAGGAACAAAGAGGAGTGTCCTCAGAACAATAAATCTCCTTGCTTCCACCCACTTAAAAATGTAAGTGAACTGATGCAATGCATGCCAGAGCAGATCCACCAGAGCAGCCTCGCCAAGGGGTTGCAGAAGTACTTCCTGGCACAGAAGGGTGACCTACAGGTGCAAAGACTGCTGCCGGTTTCCTTAACTTGCCTCATATTCCAGCTTCTGTAACGGGCAGAATAGGACTCAGGGGAGAAGTAAAACAGGGTAGATTGACCTCTTCTTCTTCTAGGTACCGATGCTGACTACAATCTGGATTCAAGCAACCAAGAGGTGGAGTCAACTTCACCTACAGCAGGGGAGCTGAGTTCCAACTCTCTGGACACAGGTTGGTCAAGAGCTTCCCTGATCTCTCCTGCTTGACTAGCCCTGGTAGTTGAAAATGCTGTGGTCAGTCAGTTGGTTAGTCCGTCTGACTATTTAGTCATCTATCTATCAGTCTAGCCATCTGTCTGGCTGTCTATCTATCTATATCTATCTATCTAGCCATCCATCCAGCCATCTGTCTGTCTGTCTGTCTGTCTAGCCATCTATCTGCCTATCTACCTGTTTTATCTGTCTAGCCATCTATCTATCTGTCTAGCTATCTAGCCATCTATTTGTCTATCCATCCATCTATCTATCTAGCCATCTCTCTCTCTCTTTAATCATTTATCTATCTAACCATCTATATGACCATCTATTTAGCCATCTGTCTATCCATCTGTCTAGCCATCTATCTGTCTTGTCTATCTATCTATGTATCTAGCCATTTTTCTAGCTAGCTAGCCATCCATCTAGCCATGGTACCACAGCTAGTTTGAAAGGAAAACCCTATCAGTAGTGGATGATTACTCCCTTTACTTCTGTAGAATGATGGGGTTGGAAGGGACCACAAGGGCCATCGAATCGATCTGCTGCTGTGCAGGAATACACAACTAAAGGACCCCTGAAAGATGCTCATTCAACCTTTTTTTTAAAGAACTTCAAAGATGGAGAATCTACCACCATCTGAGGCAGTCTATTCCACTGTCAAGACAGTTCTTACAGTAAAGAAGTTCTTCGTAGTGTTTAAGTGGCATCACTTTTCTTGTAACTTGAATCCATTGGCTTGTGTTCTGGTTTCTGGAACAGCAGAAAACAAGCTGGATTCATCTTCTAAATGACATTCCTTCAGATATTTAAAGATAGCTATCAAAGCGAAGTTACGGTGCCAGTGCAGAAGACAGATCACTTGACTATAGACCATTGAAGCAACACAATTGCATGTTTCAAGAGGGTGTGATAAGGAACATTCCCAAACCAGAATACTGTATTTCCATTCTCTCAACTAATGCTATTGTGGTGAGACAGAAGGCTGATGTGATAAAGTCCTTAGTGTCATAGCCACAGGAACCAGTGTTAGTGTCAAATTGTTTGAGAATTCAGATCAGAGTTTTTGCAAGGAGACTTTTACTGTGTGTTTTGGGGGAGCACTCCAATCCATTCCTTCCCCCTTTCCCATTTCTTTGCCATTGTTTAGTACCATATTTGGCAGCTCAGATTCCCCTCCTGTTGTGTTCAAGTTATGAGTATTTTATGTTAAATCATAGTCTGAAAGTGGCTCTTCTGAGCATTTAAGCCTTCTAGCTGCTGGGAGGAGGCACGGACTTAGGTAATGTGCAGTTAAAATATTGCCTTGGCATGGTTCAATACCTGGAGAGTAAGTAGAGGTGTCATCTCAAACAACCATCTTGTTGGCTTTCAGATCACCTTTCTCCCCACTTCCAATTTCCTACTTTTTGCTGCTTTTGTACAGCTGCTCTTCCCAACTATACTGCCTCTGAACATGGAGGTTCTAACTCAGCAAGACTGAATTGCATAGGATTTTGCTCTGTGAGTGTGCTTGCTTTCTGCTTGGGACTTCCTATCCATGTCCTGCCCAGGGACATCAGAAACAGCCTAATTCTGAGCTGGACCCACTTGCCTCCCACATCAAAACTAAAAAAAGGTCTTATTTGACACGTTAACATAAATACAGCACCCTATGATGGAAAATATTATAGGTCGACCTCCATATCCTCAGGGGATACGTTCCAAGACCTGCATGTGGATACCTGAAACCATGGATAATAGGGAACTCTAACATTTTCAATGAGAAGCACACCAGAGTTGACCATAAAATCATGTTGGAGGACCTAATAATGCTTAGAGAGAACATAAATTTTTGGACGTGGGTAAGTGAAATCGTGGATACCAAATCCATGGATGCAGGAATTGACCTGTATTGTATCCCAAGATATAATTAATGCAATACAACCCCCATATACACAGAACCAGTATCCATGGTTTCACTTACCCTCATCTGAAAAAATATGTCCTCTCTAGGCATTTTCTAGGTCCTCCAGCATGATTCTATGCTATGCTTCTGCTGGAAGTTGGGCCGGAAGTCATTCATTTCAATAGGGTTTGCTATTATCTGGGATTTCATGTTTCCATGGTAAGTCAGAACGTATCCCCTGCAGATACGGGGGTTGTACTGTATACCTTCTCCAAAAGCCAGCATGATGTAGTAGTTTGAGTGCTGGACTAGGACTCTGGGAGGCCTAGGTTCAAATCTCCCCTCAGCTGTGGAGACCCCCCCAGTTGACCTTGGGCAAGTCCCACTTTCTCAATTTTGAGGAAGGAAATGCCATACACCTTGCCACGGAAGCTGTGGGAGAGGGTTGTCAAAAGTCAGAGTCAACTTGAGGATATACAACAGTATCAACCACATCATTAATTAATTTTGCAACACTTTCTTTCATCCCTTGCCAACAAACAATCCTGAATCTTCCATTATTAAACTGTAAAGTGTCAAGAGTTCACATCTTTCCAGTATTTACACTGGTCTTGTGATCACCAGAGTCCTTTACAAAACCACTGATTGGCTACCATAGCTCAGCAAACATTTCTGTCCTAATTTCCCCTTTGGGAGCTTTAAAGTGTTCATTTTACATGTACTGTAGGGTCAGATCCCATAGCCTTCTCCACCCTGAGAGATGGCAGCTTATGGCATCACATGCGAAAGGGATCTAGGAGTCTTAGTGGAGAACATGATGAACATGAGTCAGCAGTGTGATGCAGCAGCTTAAAAAGCCAATGCGATTATAGGCTGTATCAATAGGAGCATAGCGTCTAGATCAAGGAAGTAATAGTGCCACTGTGTTCTGCTTTGGTCAGACCTCACCTGGAATACTGTGTCCAGTTCTGGGCACCACAATTCAGGAAGGATATTGAGAAGCTGGAATGTGTCCAGAGGAGGGTAACCAAAATGGTGGGAGGTCTGGAAGTCCTGCCCTATGAGGAGTGGCTTAGGGAGCTGGGCACATTTAGCCTGGAAAAGAGAAGGTTAGGGGACATGATAGCCATGTTTAAATATTTGAAGGGATGTCATACTGAGGATGGAGCAAGCTTGTTTTCTGCTGCTCCAGAGACTAGGACATGGAGCAATGGCCTCAAACTACAGGAAAAGAGATTCCACCTAAACATTAGGAAGAACTTCCTGATGGTAAGAGGTGTTCGACAGTGGAATGCGCTGCCTCAGAGTGTGGTGGAGTCTCCTCCTTTGGAGGTTTTTAAACAGAGGCTAGCTGTCTGTCTGTTGAGAATTCCTTGATTGCGTATTGCTGTGTAGCAAATCGTTGGACTAGATGGTCCTTGTGGTCTCTTCCAACTCTTTGATTCTAGGAGAAGATCCATGTGAGCGCATATGTGTGCGTGCACGCACGCATGCATGTGCATACACCCTTGAGCATCACCTGACTCCCTTTCGTCCCAGGCTTTTGGCAATAGCCCCTCCTCTTCTGACTCCCACTTTAGTCCCACCCCTCTGGGCAGGGAGGCAGCTCAGGAAGCAGAGCCTGGGAGCTGAGAGCTTGCAATGCAGAGCTTGGCAGGAGGCAACCTGAAGTTTGGTCACGACATAAGAACCTGGCCGTCACCCATTTCTCTTCACCAGAATTTTTTCCATCCTTTCCTGCTTCTTCTTCAAAGTCTTTTTTTTTTTCCTTCCTGCCCCAGCCTCTGGAACTGACAGTGCACTGTTCTAAACGCTTGTTCCTCATTTGTTCCTTTTTTTTGTCAGATCTTAATCCTGTCCTACCTCCAGGGAGATCATAGCGGCACAAATAGATGCTAATTCATTGCACCACAACCCTGTTAGGTTGGATAGGAGCAGGGTAACTGACTGAACTATGACCTGCCAGTAAGTTTCATCTTACAGGTCGGCCCCTCCCCTTATTCATGTGGGATATGTTCCTGGACTTACCATTTATAAGTAACACCACGGATAATAGCAAAACCTATTAAAATAAAGGACTTCCTGTACAAACATACCATAGAATTGTGTTGGAGGACCTAGTAATTCCTAGAGAGGCTACCTCTCTAGGCATTTTCCAGCATGACTATGGTATATGTCCCTATTTTTTTTCAGCTGTGGATAACTGAAACCACGGGTATTGGGTCCGTGGATATGGGGGGACCTGTAGTTTTAAAACTGATTTTTAGATGATAGGGCTTTTGTCCTTTGATGAAGGTTTCATTTTAGATTTATAGATGCTATGAATTTAATTTTTGCTGTTGGTTGTATTATATGCTTTTGTAATTTGCTCTTATATATTATGTGTTATGCTTTGTATTTCTTGTTTTATTATCACACAGTTGAAAAGCACAGCGAGTGCATAAATGAAGTGAGTAGATCTCCAGTTTCAGTGGAACTTATTTATTTATTAAAATAGTTCTGCCCCATGCTATATCAAAAAGATCTCAGAGAATCGTACAAGTAAAATTACAAAAACAAGTTAAAGCAGTTTAAAACAATAACAATGATTTAAATAAACTAACAACATATTAAACATAATATAAATTTTAAAAAAGATTTAAAAGATTAAAATTTTAAACCTATGTACGTCAGTATTTGAGATGAATCAATGAGGCTCAGAGGCCTTGATGAACAGACAGATTTTCAAGTGGAGTCTTAAATTAAACAAGTGTTAGGCGTTTATCGCACTACACTGTTATAAGTGCTATTATTCCACTTTAACTGCTATGCCTCCTGTGGATGCTGGGATTTGTAGTTTAGGGAGGGGCATTTTGCACTCTCAGCCAGAGAGCTCTTGGGCCTCACTAAACTACAAACACCAAAATTCCACAGGAGGCAGCCATAGCAGTTAAAGTAGAATAACAGCACTATAACAGCCTAGTGTGGTAAAGTCAGTACCAATCATCCCTCCAAGGGGAGGGCAATCGACAGCTGAGAAAGCCCTCTTCCACGTCCTCACATAGTGTATTGACCTCACTGGTGGGATACAGAGGAAGGCCGCCCCAGCAGACCTCAGTCCTCCATAGAGATGTGAAAGCTCAGAAAAAAACCAGAAAAAAAATCAGAAAAACTCAAGGTTTTGTTTTTTACATTTTTTCCTGCAGCTTTTTTTTTTGGGGTTTTTTCCAGAAGATTGACAAAAGTGATAAAATAGATTATTGTTTTATTTTAGCATGATGAATAAAATCTTTAAGACAAGGTGTTCCTATATTCTCCAAATTATTTCTAAAAACTATGTACAGTATCAGATTATTCTAATTTCTGTGCACTGAGAATGCACTGTGGGGAGGAAATAGAAATAATTTTGTTACTAATGTTGAGGGTTTCTTCTGTTTCGTTTTTGTTTTTTAAATTTGCCAGCTCTACATAAACTAGCAAAACCAAAGACGCTCCATACAGTTCAGGAGATGGTTGTTCCATTTGTTACAAATAAAAATTAAAAACAAATAAGTAAAAGTAATTTCAGTTTGAAATAATTCTTTGAATACTCTGCATTTTTAATATACCAGTTGTGCTAATTTTTTGTACATAGTCATATTTTATGTTTCTAAAGTAGCAGATTGACTTTCAATCTGTAAAAAATGCTAATGTTGTGCTTTTTCAATTTTTCTAAACGTTTCCATTTTTTTTCTGGGGAAAAAAAGGGGAATTCCACACCCCCACATGGCTTCAAAATTTCTGTAAATTTTATATATCTAGCCTTCCAGCAGGCATATATAGGGAGAGATACTCCCTCAAATATGGAAGTCTCAATGGTCAGTTAATGCTAGCCAATAGAGTTCACATGCTATGGGGAAGTGTAACTTGTGGCCCTCCTGATCCTTTTGGACTGTGACACCTGCCATCTCTCACCAATGGCTATGCTGACTAAAACTGATGGGAGTTGCAGATGCAAAAACATCTGGAAGGCCATGTGGCTAGGATTGCCAGAGCGAAAAACGGAGATAGCTACTGTGTTTTTAATGTTAGTGCAGAAGAGAGATGGTCGTGTGACAAGCAATGCCTACTTGAAGTTCCCTCTTCTACACAACCATTGAAGGTACAGGAACTGTCTCCAGTTTTCCCTCTGGCAACCCTACACACATCCCTCAGTTAATACCTGACAGGGTCCTGTTTTCTCCTGCTTTTTCCTGTTGTCATCCACACTGAGAGTTAATTATTTACACAGGGGAGAAACCAGATGATTGCCTGGAAAGTGGAGAGATTTTCAGCGATGGATTCACCATCATTACGCACCAAATAACTCACAAGGAGAAACCTTACAAATGTGAGGTGTGCGGGAAGAGCTTCAACCAGAGATCCCACCTCAAGAGACACCATATTGTTCACACGGGGGAGAAGCCATTTAAGTGCCAGGAGTGCGGAAAAGCTTTCACCGAGAAGAGAAACCTCACAGCACATCAGATGAATCACACGGGAGAGAAACCATACAAATGTGAGGTATGTGGGAAGAGCTTCAGCCAGCAGTCCCACCTGAAGAGGCATGAAATGATTCACTCAGGGGTGAAACCCTTTAAATGCGAGGAGTGTGGGAAAGGGTTTTCTGAGAAGAGAGACCTCATTGATCACCGGATGAATCATACTGGCAACAAACCATTTAAATGTGAAGAGTGCGGAAAGAGCTTCACTCGGAAGTCGATTTTCAGCTCCCACCAAACAACTCACACTGGAGAAAAACCATACAAGTGCAAGGAGTGCGGGAAGGGTTTTAGCTACAGCTCTGGCCTCATTTTGCATCAAGTGAAGCACACGGGGGAGAAACCGTATAAATGCTTGGAATGTGGGAAGAGCTTCAACAACCAGTCTAATCTCAAGCGACACCAAACCATCCATGCTTGGGAGAATCCGTATAAATGTCAGGAGTGTGGGAAAAGCTTTATGGAGGAGAAAAGCCTCACTGCCCATCAAATCAACCACACAGAAAATAAACCCTATATATGCCTGGTGTGTGGAAAGACCTTCATCCAAAAGTCAACCCTTAATGCGCACATATTGATCCATACGGGAGCGAAACCGTTTAAGTGCCTGGAGTGTGGGAAGAGCTTTAATCAGAGGTCCAACCTCAATAGACATCAAATGATTCACTCAGGGGAGAAATCGTATACGTGCTTTGTGTGTGGAAAATGCTATGCTGAGAAGACCCTCCTGATTTTACATCAGAAGAAACACGCTGGAGATTAGCCATCAAAACGGCTAGTGTGCGGAAAGAACTTCAGAGTTGGAAGCCGTAAAACATCCAGTTATTCACTAAAGGGAAAAAACATACACAAATAGGTGACTGCTCCAGTTTCTGTATGTACTGCCTCCAGTCTAAAATAATTAATTTGAAGAAAAGGCATTATATCCCCTCCACAGGACCCTTCGGTGTATTTTTAAGAAAAGCAGGTTGTACTGAACGCCAACGATGTCCATACAAAATGGTTGTGGCCTGTTGGTATCTCCTTTTTGGGTCAGAACATATCTAATGTCTTGTTTGATTCTGTACATGAAATGCTCACATGTCTTTGTACAGGCATAGAGTTTGACAGATGCACAGTGGTCTTGCAAGACCTCATAGTTGCAAAGAGAACTTGTGCTTGAAGGATGAATGCCCACCATTTGTAGACCAAGGGTGGAATCACATAGCCCTGTAGATATGGAATGGCAGTTCCAAGCATGCCTTACCCTTGGCTGTACCGGTTAGGGTTCCTAGGAGCTGCAGTTCCTCAACATCTGGAGGGATGCAAAGTTCCCACCTCTGGAGTAAACCCAGGGCTTACCAGTCTCTCTGTATCTGAATGTATAGCATATCACCATTGACTTATTCTGATACGTGGCTTACACATAGTCATCTATATGTACACCCATTAATTATCTTTGCCTCTTCATTGTGAGCTGACATAATTTTCCATTCTTGTTTTTAATGCTAATTGGGTGACTTGTGTTTCCTCTCCATACCCCCACCTTTGTGTGATTTGTAATTTTTTTTTAATGTTAGGAACTTAGTATTTTTAAAATAAACAGAGGTGGACCCCTGTTATTGTCTGACATGTGGGAAAGTGTTGTGTCAAAGGAGGCAGGTTAAGTACGCCTCAATGAACCAGTGGCCGCTGGAGACGTCTGTGTCAGAACCTTTGTTAACTGGGGTATGCCTGTACAAATTGGAGGGTGTGGGGAAACATCTAGTAGATTTTTGCATGAGCCCTGGAAAAGCAAAGAGAGAAATAAAGATAGAATCTTAGAGCTGGAAGGGGCCACAGGGGCTTTCTAGTCCAACCCTCTGCCATGTAGGAATACACAACTAAGGCATTCCTGAAAGATGTTCATCAAACATTGGTTTAAAGACCTCCTAAGTAGAAGTGTCCGCCACCTTTCAGGACGAACAGCTATTACAGTAAATAAGTTCTTCCTAATATTTAGGTGGGGTCTCCTTTCTTGTACAGGTTGCCCCCTCCCCGTATCTGCAGGAGATACATTCCCAGACTTAATATTTATAAGTGAAAATCATGGATAATAATGAACCCTATTAAAATAAAGGACCTCTGGTACAAACATAGCATTGAGGACCTAGCAATTCCTAGAGAGGATACCTCTAGTCATTTCCCAATGCGACTATACGGTATGTGTCCCTATTTTTTTCAGCTATGGATAACTGAAACAATGGATATTGTTTCCATGGATAATACGGAATGTGTGTGTGACCTGAAATTTGAATCCGTCAATTTCTGTCCTAACCTCTGAAGCAGCAGAAAACCAGTTCACACAACATCTCTTCCAATATTTAAATATGACTGTTGGGTCATCTCTCTGTCTTTTCTTCTCCAAGCTAAACATACCCAGCTCCTTAAGTCATTCCTTGTAAAGCTTGATAATAATAATAATAATAGAATCATAGAGTTGAAAGAGACCACAAGGGCCATCCAGTCCAACCCCCTGCCATGCAGGAATAAACAAAGCATTCCCAACAGATGGCCATCCAGCCTCTGCTTAAAAACCTCCAAAGAAGAGACTCCACCACACTCCAAGGCAGTGTATTCCACTGCCAAGCAGCTCTTACTGTCAGGAAGTTCTTCCTAATGTTTAGGTGGAATCTCTTTTCTTGTAGTTTGAACCCATTGCTCCGTGTCCTAGTCTCTGGAGCAGCAGAAAACAAGCTTGCTCCATCCTCAGTATGACATCCGTTCAGATATTTCACCATGGGTATCATGTCACCTCTCATGTATTTCTTAGCTGCCTCTCCCTATGGACCGAGGCGGGAACAACACATTACTACATAAACATAACATTGGTTAAAAGCACTTATCCATTAAAACATATATCAATTTAAAATAAGTAAAACCAAGACATTTTAAAACAGTCAACTACACAATTTACACAGATCTTGATTCCATCTATTGACCAGGGCTTCAGCAGGGTCATCGGTGGTACCAACTGGAATCCTAGAGGATCCATTAGCCTTTGAGGGCGGACCATCTTATTAAGTCCACCAACCCTGTAGATACAGATCATAACTGTGATACTAACTCTGAGCAGAAAATGATCTGTCCATGACAACTTTAACTATCTTGGTTGCCCTCCTCCAGACATGTTCCAGCTTGTCCATATCCTTCTTGAACTGTGGTGCCCAGAACTGGGCACAGTATTCTAGGTGACGTCTGACCAAAGCAGAATAGAGTGGTGCTCCATCCTGAGTTCAGTTTACCATGAACTATGAGGAACTGTCTCCCAATCTCACCCCTTTATTAGGATTTGGGAGGGTTTTAATCTATTTACAAAATAGATATATGTTGCTCTCTTCCAAACCTCCTTCTCCCGCTTTACATTTAATCCTTCCAACAACTCAGTGAATAAGATCAGGCTCAGAAGGAATGAGAGGCACAAGATCACCTTGAAAGTTTAATGGCAGGGATACATTTAATCCCAGATCTTCCAGATCCCAGTTCTATACTCTAAAGGAGAGGTGGGGAAACCGTGGAAGGCTAGGATGCTGCGTTAGTCGGCCACACCTCTTCACTGCATGTGCTTTTGCAAAAAATAAAGAAATTTGTTTTGCCTTCAAACACCCTCTAGGGTGTTTGGGAACATTTTCACCATGTTTTAGGGCCTTTCAGAGCCAGGAGAGACCTTTTTTAACAACTGGAAGTGAGCAGAAGTCCTTTCCCATGTACTTCTTGTTTCAAGAAAGGCCTCTCTTGGGCCTAAGTTGGTGCAGGGGTGGGTGCAAAATGTGGTGGAATTGCACCCCTCTTCCCCTAGTGGGTATTTTGGGGCATTTCAGGACAAAATTGGGTCTTTTGAAAATTTTGAAATTTTATAAACTTTTTGCAAAAATTGTTTTTGACCCCTGGGAGACCTGGAGGGGGCTTAGAAAGTGGTGGAAATGTCTTCACGCCCCCTAGAATGTGTTTTGGGGCATTTGGGGACATTGTAGAGTCAAACAATTTTTTTTATTTGGCAGGGTGGGGCCCTGTGGGTAACAAATGACCCTGGGGGCTGCCTGTGGACCACAGTTTGCCCCAGCCCTGCTCTGAATATGATGTACGAGCTCCTTCATCAAGCAGGTGAAGTGCCTGTGCAGTTCCACCACCCCTGTTGTATCCTGGCAGCTCTCAAGCTCTAAGATGGGTCCCTGGTGCTGCTTCTTAGTGAAGGGGAAGGCGACGAGGTTAAGTGGTCTCAGCTCAGAGAGGAGAAAAAATGAGGTTACACACATAGTGTGCACCTCACTCCTTTCCCTTCCCCTGGAACCCCAGTGCAGCGACATCTTGTTTGATTCTCTCCCTCTTTCTTTACTTTTATGTGGCAGCAGTGGCCCCTCCTGAGACTTTGAGAGCTGCTGGTAGGGGAACATTTTTTGATGGAAGACAAAGGGCTAGAACAGTGGCTCTTAACCTATAGTCCAGGGACCCCCAGGGGCCCACGATGTCCACCCGGGGTCCATGAAGGCTTGAAGGCTGTTCAGCTCACATGAGAGGAGCCAAGGCAAAGGCAGGCTGGCTGGCTGGTTTGGCCTGTGCATTGCTCTTCAAGCTTCTCCAGCCACAAATTTGCAGGAAGAAGCAGGAGAAAAGTCTTCCCACCCCCTCCAGTGCCTCTGAGGGAAGGGTTAATGGATGGTGTAATTGTATTATTATTATTATTATTATTATTATTATTATTATTATTCCTGTTAGGGTTTTAAACCTTGAGTTAAGTCTTGGGGGTCTGCAGTAACAAAAAATATTTAAAGGGGGTCCCTGGTAAAGAAAAAATTAGGTCACTGGGCTAGAGAATAGTCCTGCCCCATCCAAAAAGAGACCATATGCATGAATCTTCCTTTGTGAACAAAAAGACACATGTGCGTGCATAAGCAACACACCAGATGCCACCCTATATCATCTAGGCTAATATGTCTTCTGAAGCAAGAGTGGGATTGCTCTGGGCTGACAGTTGCTGATAGACTGCAAGTCCCAGCATTCTTCACCATTGGTTATGCTTGCTAGGGCCACTACATTCTTACATGGCAGAGGGTTGGACTAGATGTCCCCTCAGGTCCCTTCCAATTCTGGTGCTAGAAGCACCTGCCGGGTTGCATGAATCCCACCTCCACACTAAATCACCTGTAGTCCTCAAAAGGTAGTGTATGAAATCCTTAGTCCTTCTTCTCTTTGAAGGCACAGTTTAAATCAGTAGTTGGGACTGCAATTAATAAATGGTGTTTAAAAGAACTGACGTTTCCTGGCCTCTTTCTGTTGATGGGCACAATCCTCAACACATTTACCGTACTCAGAAATTGTTGAGTCCAGCCTGGGCTACAACCCCGAGTAAGCATGAAGAGGATTACAACCTTGGATTTCCAGAGAGAAAGATGAACTGGAGGATGAGAAATATTAAGGAGGAGGACATTGGGAGGTTGGGGAGGGGAGAAGGGGCGTGTCCTCTAGAAGAAAGGCTCCTCCCATTCCTGCCATGCAAATCGTACGACTCCTGTATCCACGGGGGAAACATTCCTGGACGTACTATGGATACCAGAAACTGGATATAGCAAACTCAATTGAAATGAACAACCTTCAGCCCAAGCATACCACAATGTCATGCTGGAGGACCTAATGATTCCTAGGGAACACCTTTCTAGGCTTTGGTAGTACCTCCAGCGTGGCTCTATGGTCAATTTCTGGCAGAAGCATACTACAGAATTGCACGGGAGGACCTAGAAAATGCCTAGAGAGACCCATCTTATTTCAGATCAGGTAAGTGAATCCACGGGTACCGATCCTGCGGGGGGGGTATGTCGTACTATAGTCCTTGGAAGCTGAGGGCAGAGAGGTGAGGGTATTTGGAAAGAGGCTGAAGATTGTTTCTGCTTCAGAGCAGAGCAAAAAGCATAAGGAGCTGAGGTTGACTTACTCAATCCCCTCTTCTATGGGTGAGAGAGAAGAGCTTTTGTTTCTCTCACCCTGTGGTGGAATCTGGAGGCTTGTCTAGATGAGAAAATATAATGTGGATTGCTGCGCATTAGCACAAATTCGCAGTACTATAGTGTTAATTCATCTCCAAGATCCTTTGATAAAATCGCTGGTATGCAAAGCTATCTGTGTTTGACATGCACACGGAGCCATGCCCACGAATCAAGATGGTGGCCAAGAGTGAATTACTCGTGTTATTATTCTCAATATGTTTTTACCGCTGCACAGTATTTTTTTTAAAACTATAAATCAAAAATGTGCAAGTGCAACCTTCCGCTTAAGAAATCTGTTTGGTAGCACGATTGCTAATGCAAAAATCCAAAATGGCACTTCCAGCTACTTCCTTGCCGGCAAGCCCGACCTCCACAAATGTCTGACCAATCAGCTTTCCACATCTGCCCACGCCAAGAATGTACAGTGATGCGAATTGATTGTCCTAATGAGTGGTAATGTGCATTTCCTTGCATTATTTTTAAAACTCTGGGGAAAGCAGCAAAGGGTTTTCCCATATAGTTTTTGCCCCCCTCCTGATGATCACAAATCTTCTGCGGATCCCATTGGGACAAAGAGTATTCTTTCAGTCTATGAGGAGTATTTTCACCGTCTAGACAACCCCTGGGAGTTCTCCCTGGACTAAATTTAATCTATCTATATCTGTTCTATTAAAATATTTCTATCTGCCCCATATCTGAAGATCTCAGGGTGGCTTATGATAAAAATCAATGTTAAACAACAAATAATAAATTTAAAAGATTAAAATATGTATTAAATAATTTATGAATTAAAAACCAGACAACGTAAAATACCTAGCAACCCTAGCACACTAACAGCCTGAGTAAAATCAGGTAAGCCTCAAAGGCTTTAATACAAAGCCAAATTTTGACTTGATGCCAAAACGACACCAAGGTTGGCGGCTCCAATAGAGTGAAGAAGGCTGGAAGAATAGCAGAGAGAGGAGGGTGCCAAATGACAGGTGGGAGGAGGGAAAAGGAGTTGGGAAGGCAGCTTGGAGGAGTGGTTGGAGCATTTGGGCTGAGGTTTGGGAGATTCAGAGCTACCCCTCCCCAAGCCATGAAACTCACTGGCTGATCTTGGGCCAATGTCTCTCTCTGGCTGGCTCACCTCACAGGGCTGTTGTGAAGATACAAATGGGAAGGAGGAGAGCCTTTGGCACATTAAGAAGAAAATTGAGGTAATTGCTAGAGCTAGTCCCCTGTTCTGGTGCTATTGAGTGTTTAAAATTCCCACTGGAAAAAAAGATCTTTTATATAGGATTGAAATCTAGTGGTGAAATCTATTTCACACTGGGATAGTTTACAGTAGGGCCTCCATATCCATGGGGTTTTGGTTTCCAGACTTACTGCTGATACTAAAAACCGCAGATAGCAGTGAATGCCATTGAAAATAATGGGACTTAGAGTTTAAAATACCATAGAGTTGCCTTGGAGGACCTAGAAAATGTCTAGAGGATGCCTCTCTACCCATTTTCTAGGAAGACTCTATGACATGAATTCCATTTTGTGTCCTGCAGATAACTGAAACCATGGATATTGGTTCCATGGATATGGGGTCTGTGGATACGGGGGTATTGGTGAAATGAATTCAAGGACATAAAGGAAATTAACAGTACACGATCGTAGCTTCGAATGAAGCACAAAGAAAAAGCAGGATAATATAAAGTATTACAATCAGCCAAAATCTTGCAGGCAACTCATTAATTGGTTCCCCAAATATCCACCTCCATCTTCCCTTGCAGTATTCTCCCCACTATTTGTTTACACAGAACCATCCTCTCTGGCTATTCTCAGTACATCAGTTTGTTTCACTTCAAAGGAATGCAGAAACATCAAATGGCCCCCCAGCACACTAAGTTAATGGCAGGAAATGGTCACTTATTACCTGACCTTACATCCCTGCAGCTAAGATTGCTGGCTTTTTTTCAAACAGGAAAATATGTTCTCTCTGAATGACAAGTTGTGATCAGCTGTGGCTGGTACTTAATGCATCATGATATCACCAGAGACTTTGCCCAGGTCTCAGGTTTTGGCTTGGAAACTTCAAGACTTGGAATGATCCTGAAATGGCAACCATAACAGGACCGCTTCCCCAGAGCCAAAGTCAGCCACTTTCAGACCTGCAGGAGGGGTGAGGCAGTTCTGGACGTTCCCTCCCTACCCCCTATTGCCTAGGGGGTTGTCTTTATAGCGAAAAAACTCATAGAATTCGAGGCGAATACGTTTTGTCTTAATGGCATCCCGCATCAATCCGCTATATTCAGAAGGAGGGGGGGGGCAAAACCACAAAAAAAGTACGTAGGAATTTTCCTATATTTTTAAAAAAGCTCTGCAAGGAATGCATCCTTGCTCATTGGGACAACTGATTCATTTTAGTGCACATTCCCGATAAGAGCAGAAGTGGAAACCTGATGGGTCAGATGTGCGCAGGGGTGGAGTTTAATAACAAAGCAAGCGTCTTGAACCGTCATCTTGTATTTTTGCCATAGTGATCATGTACTCAGGCAATGAAACAGACTTTTTTCTTTTTTTCTCTGTTTATTTAAGGGGAATATTGTACTTCTGCACCTTGGATAGGCTTAAAAAAAACTGTTTGGCAGCGGCAACTGGCGACGATAAAAATGAGAATAATTTACTCACGCCCACCATCTTGATTCGCAGGCATACCCGTATGAAAGATGAACATGGATAGTTTGCATGCCTGTGAGCTTGCAAAAAAAAAAAATTATATGAAAGCTGCTGCAAAATGGCATTACAGTTGGACTCCTTATCCGCTGGGGATTGGTTCTGGGGAGGGCTGTGGATACTGAAAACCGTGGATAATAGCAAACACTATTGAAAATAATAGGACTTCTGGTTTAAAATACCATCGAGTTACCTTGGAGGACCTAGAAAATGACTAGAGAGGGCACATTTTCTAGGAAGACTCTATGGTAGGTGTGCTGTTTTGTGTCCCGTGGATAATTGAATAGGTGGATAATGAATCAGTGGATATGGGGACCCTACTGTAGTGCACATCAGTCCACATGTTACAGCCTCATATAGACAAACCTGAGGGGTTATGAAGAAGGCCAGAGTCTCAGACACTGTGAACCATAACAAAATAATGGCCTCTATAGTTGGGATATTTGGCCTTTCATGGATGGTAAAATGCTACCAACTTGCCCACCATCTGTCCCAATTTGATAGAAAGGGTCTCAGTTAATCCTCTGTCATTCTCCTCCTTCATCTGTTTTTAAACCTATCCAGGCCCAGTCTCCTAAAAAGGCCACACAACGTATGGGGCTTATCACTGAATCTGGTGCAATAAGGCCACACAGCATATGGCCCTATCTGCACCAAACTTGGGATATACCACCTTAATCTGGGTTTTAAAAACTTGCCGTTTTCTCCAATGTTTGCTTGAAACTCCGGAGAAAACTGTAGCGTGAACAAAGGATCCACCCTGGGTTTGCAGGGTGGAAAGGCAGGACAATCGCTGCCCTACAGGCGCTGCCATCCCCCCCCCCAGTGCCACTTCCTCAGTCCAGTATCAGCTGGGAAGGCAGAGCCCAGGCACAGTCGCTCACTCCTAGGTCTGAACGATGGCATGGCTGGCCACCTTGTTCTGACCTCAGAGTGAGCAATTGTGTGCCGGGAAGACAGAGCCCTGGTGTATAATTGTTCACTCTGGCGTCAGAACGAGCGGCCAACCACGTGATTGTATGGATGGCCACCTCGTTCTGACCTCAGAGCAAGTGACCGCACGCCAGCAGCAGCAACGCCAAGGATGGGGGAAAATGGTGCTGTGGAGGTATCAGTGGGTAAAAATCTGGACGAATCACTTGTGTAGAAAAACCCAGCCATAAGCAGTGCAGATTTGGGCTTTGGCTAGGTAAGGCGTGGTGGTTAACTCCAGGCCAGAGTAGTCCGAATTTCACCAGGCGCAACTCTAGGCCAAAGTAGTCTGAATTTCAATCAAAATTTTACCCCCAGTGTAGACAAGATCTTTGTCCTCAGCTTATTTCAACTGCAAGCTGAGTTCATAGTGCAACAGCACATAGTTTGCTCTCAACTCAGTAGGGGGGAAAGAAAAGGGCAAAATCTTCCCCTTTCCAGTAAGTTCAGGCAAACTCTTGCAGCCTTTCCTAGCTTGTTTCCTTTCTCATCAATAAACTTTTCTATCTTGACCTCCGTGCCAAATCAGGACAGTTGGAGGGTGTCATTTGTTGTTGTTGTTTTAATTGAATGACAACCTCTGTGCAACTGTGGTTGATGCATTAGTGCCCTCTTCCTGTGATATCATAAGGGATCATTTTTTGGGGCCCTTTCACATTACACAATTATAGTGCTATAATTCCACTTGAAATCCCATGGAATCCTAGGGTTTGTAGTTTATTGAGGCACCAAAATTCTAAATTGTTGTTGTCATGTGCCTTCAAGTTGTTTCTGCTTTATGGCAACCCTAAGGTGAACCTATCACAGCGTTTTCTTGGCAAGATTTCTTCAGAGGGAGTTTGCTGAGTGAGTGTCACTTAGTGGGTTTTCTATACCCCTTTCTAAACTGCAAATCCCAGGATTCTATGAGACAGAACCATGGCCATTAAAAATGAATCATAGTGCTATAATTGGCTAATGCGAAAGGGTCCTAGGTTTTGGTTTAACTGCTATGGCTGCATATCTATCGTATGGAGTCCCGGGGTTTTTAGTTTAGTGAAGCACTAGGATTTTTTTTGTAGGATTTTTTTTAAAATTGAAATAAGATCATTCTACTGAAAAATACACCTGCCCACAAAAGGCCATAACAATAATGCAAAAAAAAAAAAAGTTTCCCTCTTTTCTTACTAATACAAAAATAAAAACTGTCTATCCTAACACTAATACATTTTTCCTCTTTATCTAAACACACTATAATCACTCTTTTTTCTTTTCCAATGAACTTTATATTTACACCTTTATACTAAAATTAGAAGTTACACATTACAATTATACATATTTGGAAAAGAAAAAAATTAAATAATAATAATAATAATCTCTGGCTTTTTTTCTTCGCAAACGAAGATTCAGGAAGGACACATCCCACGCTTTCTGCAAGCGCGCTGATGACTAAAAAGGCCAATCTGAGATAAACAAGTCCGGTTGCAAAAAGCACAGCAGAAGGTCTCCTTGGGTGATGTTTTTGGGTTATGATTCTTTCTGCGTTGTCGTTTCTCTTCAAGACTTGCTCGTCGTGAGTTCTCAAATAAGGCTGCAGCATTGTGGATAGTGCGTCTCCATGCCTCCCGATGTGAGGCCAGGGTGGACCATTGTTGGTGATCAATTTGGCCGAGCCTGAGATGTTGTTTCAGGGAGTCTTTGTATCGCTTTTTTGGAGCGCCCCTCTTACACTGACCCACGGCGAGTTCACCGTAGAGTAGTATTTTTGGGAGGCGATGGTCCTCCATTCTAGAAACGTGCCCTGCCCAGTGCAGCTGCGTTCTCAGTATCATGGCCTCAATGCTGGTGATCCCTGCTTGCTCAAGGACAGCAACATTCGTCACATAGTCAGTCCAGTGTATATTTAGGATTGTGCGTAGACAGCGCTGAAGAAAGCGCTCGAGGAGTCGTAGGTGGTGGTGATAGGTGACCCATGTTTCAGATCCATAAAGGAGGATAGACAGTACGATGGCTCTATACACACTGATTTTTGTGCTTTGCCTCAGGTGTTTATTGCTCCAGACTCTTTTGTGAAGTCTTCCAAATGCGCTACATGCCTTTGCTAATCTGTGATCGATCTCTTTGTCAATCTTGGCATCTGAGGAGATGCTGCTGCCTAATAATAATAATAATAATAATAATAACAACAACAACACAATACTACTACTGCTACTACTACTAATAATAAAATATTTATTTAAAGATATCCCTTAAGTTATTGCTGGGGTTGTCTCGTTAAACCACGGCCAAAATTTTGTCCAGCAATGGTTTGGCAACTTCTCGTTTTCACTCAGAGCTAAATTTTCAATTACGCTCTTAACATAGTAAGCAGTGCCTTTTGCATCCTGCAAATTTTGACTCTTTACCTCCCTTTGTCTTTGGAAAAATAATCCCAACATCACATAGAGGTTTACCAGGCGCACCATGGACCAGAGCACTGTCCAAAAACTCACAGTCGGGGAACCAGACTCCTTCCTCTTCCTCTTTTGGCCCATTGACTTTCTGGGTCCCCTGACACCCTCTGAAAGTATTGTCTCCCAAGCCTGCTGTGCCAAATCTGGCCAATCCAGCACCCGGGCCGCCACCTCCCATGTTTCCCGGGCACTCGGACAGTCCTGGGCAAAATGTCTGATCATCTCCGTTTGTGCCACGCCACTCAAAATCTCAGCCTTTTTACATTTCAGACGAGGACAAATCTGCTCATCCTCTGTGGTCCACGGTTCCCTTCCCCTCAGATTAAGAAACTAGCAAATAATTTTAAATACCTTGTAAAACTACAGTGCCAGGATCCCCTAAGGCAATGGTTCTTAACCTGTGGTTTGGGGACCCCTAGGGATCTGCAATGTCCTCACAGAGGTCCGCAAAGGCTTGAAGGCTGCTTGGCTCGCCTCTTCCCTGCAGTGGAGTGGCCCACATGACAGGAGGCAAGGCAAAGACTGGCTGGCTGGCTGGCTTGGCCTGCGCATTGCCATTCAATCTGCTCCAGCCACAAACTTGCAGGAAAAAGCAGGAGAAAAGTCTAAGGGAGGATTTAATGCTTTTGAGGGAAGGTTTAATGGATGGTGCAATTGCATTATTATTGTTGTTGTTATTTTTGGCAGGCATTATTATTGTTGTTGTTATTTTATGGTTTTAAATCTTAAGTCTTGGGGGTCTGACAAAAGATATTTAAAGGGGGCCCCTAGTAAAGAAAAAGCAAAGAGCCACTGCCCTAGGGTAAATCATGGTGATTAAAGGGCTGTCAGAATGGCCAGTGAAAGAGAATATAAGGGTTAACACCAACGAGTGGAATCCTAGAGAGGATAGAAATGTGGGGAAGTTAAAGGAAAAGAACAAAGTGTGTGCAGGCAAAAAAATCCCCCGCCTCCTCCTGCCTTGCATAAAGGTTCCTACTATAGAAACAGGAGGTAGAAGAGGAAATCAAGAGCGAAGATGCCATCCAAAAAACCTGGTTTCTTCTTCTTGTAGGGCAGCTTCTTGGAAGGAGCTCTCCCCTTACTCTGCTGTGCCCCCTTTGCTGGGTGGGAAGGGCCTTGGGTCCCCCCCTTCCACTGCAAGGGGAGATCTGGTGAGTCCCCCGTCATTCCTGTATTTGGATAAAAGTGCTGCAGAAGAAGGTGAGTGAAGCAGCCCAGGAGGTGAAGCAAAGAAGGGTACACAGCTCCCTTTTCGAAGCAGAGCCAAAAGGCAAGGAAGCATATGGTGAGAGATGGTTTGAAATGTGGCAAGCTATCTCTGCATTTCATCGTAGAATCATAGAGTTGGTAGAGACCCCAAAGGTCATCTAGTCCAACCCCCTGCCATGCAGGAATACACAATAAAAGCATTCGCGACAGATGGCCATCCAGCCTCTGTTTAAAAACTTCCAAAGAAGGAGACTCCATAGCACTATGAGGCAGTGTATTTCACTTCTAAACAGCTCTTACTGTCAGGAAGTTCTTCCTAATGTTTAGGTGGAATCTCTTTTCCTGTAGTTTGAACCCATTGCTCCATGTCCTAGTCTCTGGAGCAGCAGAAAACAAGCTTGCCCATCCTCAGTATGACATCCCTTCAAATATTTAAACATGGCTATCATGTCCCCTCTCAACCTCTCTTCAGACTAAACATGACCAGCTCCCTAAGTCACTCCTCATCCATTTTGCATCCAGTATATCCCAAGTCCTAAATATGGTTCATATTTCCCGGGAGGTGGGGAGTACTGTATTGGGGTCCTTTTCACACTACACAAGTTATACCTCTTTGATTCCACTTTAATTGCCATAGGTCCATTCTATGGAATCCTGGGATCTGTAGTTTTGGGAGGGAGATTTTTGAATGTGCCACCAGAGAACTTGAGTGCCTCTCCAAACTACAAACCCCAGCCCTCCATTGGATTTGCTATGGAAGTTAAAGTGGAATCAATGTGATAATTATTAGGGCCCAGGCTAGGCAAATAGACTAGGCTGGCCCCTTCCCTTTTACCTGCAGGGGGTATCTATATGGGGGAAAAAAAATAATGTGGATTGAAGCGCATTATTGCAAATTCGCAGCTGCAATGTATTTTCTTAATGGTTTTTCAGATGTGTTTTTTGTTTAAGCATGCTTTTAATGTATAATGTATAAGAGGGGCTTTTTATGGGATGTTTTCTATATCTTTTTAAGCATTGCAAAAATGATTTTAAAATGCTTTATCTGTGATTTTTAACTGTTTTAAATTTTATTGTAATTGTTTTAATTGCCTGCTTTGGAAACCACCTTGGGTCCCATTTTGGGAGAAAGGTGGCATATAAATGAAATAGAATAGAACAGAATAGCATAGCATAGATAATTGCATAGTGCAAAAGAGGCCTTTCACACTACACAAGCAAGGTCTGGAGCTTATAATAGTACAAGCAGCCAGTCTTGTGGTACCTCAAATGCAATGATCTGAGTCCTATTCTTAGTCCCCTCTAATCAGTGAGATTTACCTGTGTATTAATTCACCATTCATTAAATGATGGGGTGGATCTACCCTAGCTAAGTCTTAACCAATAAGATTCAGACCATTTGCTAAAAAAGCCGATGCAATTCTGAGCTGCATCAATAGGACTCTAGTGTCTAGGTCGAGGAAAGTAATAGTGCCACTCTATTCTGCTTTGATTGGAACTCACCTTGAATACTGTGTCCAGTTGTGTGCACCACACTTTAAGAAAGATATTGACAAGCTGGAGCAGTGACCACAATGGTGGGAGATCTGGAAGCCATGCCCTATGAGGAGCTACTTATGGAGCTGGGTATGTTTAGCCTGGAGAAGAGAAGGTGAAGAGGGGACATGATAGCCATGTTTAAATATTTGAAGGGATAGCATACTGAGGATGGAGCAAGCTTGGCTTCTGCTGCTCCAGAGACTAGGACATGGAGCAGTGGATTCAAACTACAGGAAAAGAAATTCCACCTAAACATTAAGAAGAGCTTCTTGAGGGTAAGAGCTGTTTGACAGTGGAATGCGCTGCCTTAGAGTGTGATGGAGTCTCCTTCACTGGAGGTTTTTAAGCAGAGGCTGGATGGCCATCTGTTGCGGGTGCTTTGATTGTGTGTTCCTGCATGGCAGGGGATTGGATTGGATGACCCTTGTGGTCTCTTCCAGCTCTATGATTCTATGACCATTATTTATCATATGCTTTTGTGAGGTGGATTGTAGTCCCCAAAGCTAAAACCAAGCAAAATTTGCTATTCTTTAAGGTGAAACTTTTTGTTATTGTTTCAAGCGTATTATTATAAATGTATTGTTTCAAAATTCCTATTTCACTTGTGTTCACTGGTCAAGAATTCTAAATCTTCCTCAACTGCACAAGCCAGGCTTCCATTGGATGTTGCCATGCCGGCTAAAGTGGAATCATTGTGCTGTAAGAGTGTAGTGGGAAAAGGCCCTAGATCTATTTGTGTATAAGCACCTCAAAGGAAACCAACAGTTTGGTTTCATACAGATAAACTGAAACTGGAAAGGGAAGAAGGGGAGATTTTGAGTTGGAGAAGAGATGTTGAGGAGCTACCTCTAGCTGAGTTAGGATGTGAGGGAAGTGGAGTTTCTGCTTGTAAAATTTGCTCTGTTCATTGTCCCTTGTGTTCACTGCCATTCTTCGTGTGTGTACAATATTTATGAAAGGTAAGGTCAAACATTAACAAAAATCCTTTAAAAGTTTCCAATTCTACTTGTGAGGTAAACCAACCATTTCTGAGTGTTATCACTGAAACCTCTTGAACTGTATGACCTTCTTTATTCAGTGTCTGATGTTTTCTAGGTCCTTGCACAAAGGAGTATTGCCACAATAAGACAGCAGCAAGAAAATCCTCTTAGATTTCCCCCCCACCCCACTAAAATGCACAGTTTACACTGAGGCTTCAAAACCTGAGAAATTAACATTGACTTCAGTCTTTGTCTGAATGACTTGGCTGGGAGGAGAGCCCTAATGTTGTCCACAAAGGGATGCCACCACATAGAAGACCTTGTCTCATGTCACCCCCACACTTTCTAACCTTGTCTCATGTCACACACAACCCACACACACTTTCTAACCTCCACAGCGAAGGGGACAATGAGTAACATAGCCCCTGTCAACCATAAGACATACATCAGTAGCCAGTGAGGAAGATGGTAGTCCCTGCAGAGGTGTTTAAGTCCCTAGTTATTTAGGACTTTCAGTGGTACAGGTTGAGTCTCTTTTATCCAGAATGCTTGGGACCAGAGGTATTTAGGATTTTGGAATATTTTGGATTTTTGGAATACTTGCATATACGTAACGAGAGATCTTAGAGATGGGACCCAAATCTAAACACAAAACTCATTTGTTTCATATACTATTTATACACATAGCCTGAAGGTGCTGACTTTGTGCATGAAACAAAGTTTATGTACATTGAGCCATAAAAAACCAAAAGTATCTCTATCTCAGCCACTCATGTGGACAATTTTGGATTTTGGAATATTTTGGATGTCGGAATTCCAGATTAGGGAGACTCAACCAAGTTCAAGTTCCAGTTTATTGTGTTTTAATAAACAGCCATTGTACACAATTAAAGAAAAGGAAAAGGAAAAGAAATGAAGCAATTTAAATTTCTATTAATTAACTGGAGACTGAACCTCAGTTTAAATTTCTACTAATGAACTGGAGACTCAACCTGTATTAGCAAGAACTGCAGTTGGATTAATAGTAGCTCATTTTATGGATCTTCTTGTTGGATTTCCAGGACCTGATGTCACCATTAACTTGGGCAGATTAGGGCATAATCTGGAACAGCAGGGAGGAGTTTCTGAGGCTGTCTTGGAGCTCAGACCAAAGATGAAGGTGCAGAACCCATCTGGCCCTGAAGCAGGCCGAGGCCATAATAAAGTCAGGGCTGAGAGAAATGGAGAGTTCTGGGAAACAACAGTGCAAGGCATCCTGGGCGAAAAGACATTTGGCTCGGATTCTCAGTGCCAGCGCTTCAGGCAGTTCCGCTACCAGGAGGCCAGTGGGCCCCGGGAGGTTTGCAGCCAACTCCACACTCTCTGCCACCAGTGGCTAAAGCCGGAGCGACACACGAGGGCTCAGATCCTGGACCTGGTGATCTTGGAGCAGTTCCTGGCCATCCTTCCTCCAGTGATAGAGAACTGGGTGAGAGAATGTGGAGCAGAGACCACTTCGCAGGCGGTAGCCCTGGCAGAAGGCTTCCTCCTCAGTCAGGCAGAGGAGAAGATGCAGGAAGAGGAGCAGGTAAGAGCATTCCCTCCTGGTTGTTTCAAAGGGCTATTGTTGTTAACTGATATCAATATATTGTTGTTGGGTTTTTAAAAAAATAGATATCTGGGTAATTTGTTTTGCAATTGTATTTTATAGTTTTATGTTTATTATTCGTTCCTACCCCCTGTGTGTGCTTATGTATACACTTCTTTTAGATTGTACGCCTTTGGCAGGACCCAGTGTTTTGTATTGTTGGTTTTTATGTATGTGCTTGTTTTAATGTAAAGCTTGTTTTAAGGTAAAGCACCATGTACATAGATGGCGCTATATAAATAATCATCACCATTATCATCATCTTTCTATATAAAACTCTTTGGTATAGTTCTGGTCCCAGTGTGCTGATTGGTTGCTTAAGAAACATACTCAACCAATCCCCTCGCTCCCCTCACTCCCTCAGCCAATCACCACCCACATGGAAATTTCTTCTCCACCTCACAGTCCACTCCTGCCACTCAATCTACACCAACACCCCTGCTTCATCTTCCATTGGGACCTTCTTGGAATAGGGTGTGGGAGAATATCATTCATATAAAATAATTGTTAATTGTGTTTACGCTTAAATATATGAATACAGTAGCACTCCTATATCCGCTGATTCGCCAACTGCTGATTCAATTATCCGCGGTTGGTGACAGCAGGGGGGTGGATGGCGGAGGGAGGGGAGGAGGCTTCCGGATGGCTTCTGTGGCGGTAGTGGCGACGGGGGAGGGGCAAAGGGAGGGGAGGAGGAGATCTCGAATCCCTTAGCCCCCCTTCATGGCTCCGGTGGTGGCAGTGGTGATGGGGGAGGGCGAAGGGAAGGGAGGAGAGGTCTCGCTTCCCTTTTCCCTTTGTCCAGCTGGATGGCTTCCATGGCGGCAATGGTGTTCGCTATTATCCGCGGAATTCTTTATCCACGGGAGGCCCTGGAACCAATTCCCCACAGATGCTGGGGGCCCTGCTGTAATAGCGTGTAGCTGAACCATGTGGGAAAACCACATGTAAAACACTGAAATATTTCCCCCCGCAATAATAGCATATAGCTGAACCATGTGAAACTTTCAAATCGACTATAACAGCGTATGTTATGCTGGGTACAGCTAATAATAATAATAATAATAATAATAATAATAATAATACGGTACCAAGCTTTATTGTCTTTTCTAATGAGTGGTGTCTTTTCATGGTATGTCTAAAGTATCAAAGGACTATGAGTGTGATCAGTATCCTAAAACTTTGCATTAATTACTCAGATGTTTAATGGAAATCATCCTGTGACAGGATGGACCATTCACCCCATACCTAGTTCCATACAATTCTGTTTCTAACCTCCTTCCCAACCTTGTCAATCAGCACAGTCCTGACTCCTCTTTCTGGTACAGGATCTTTTCCCAGCAGAGATCGCTGAGATCCCTAAGGCCGAGAAGGTTACATTGGAGGCCAGGCAGATGAAGTGGTCCAGATGCCTCATGCAGGAGGGTGATAAAGGTGCCCCCTCGCTAGGTAAGAATACAAGAGACAGTTTGCAGCTCCTCCTGTTCTCACGTAGGTCTGAAGTATGTGGACGCCATGTTATGTTCCCCTAAAGCCAAGGAGGCCAACTGTGAAAGGCTGGGGGGCATATTTGCTCCCTAGGTGACCTTAGAGGGCTGCATCCTCCACTGCACCTGCTCCTAAAAAGAAAGGCCCCCAAATGCCCTCTAGGGGGCATTCTCATCATGGGCCTTCCTGGTTCATTTTAGGTGCAGGAAAGGCCTTTTTTCACAACAGGAAGTGAGCAGAAGTCACTTCCTGTTCACCTCCTGTTTCTAAAAAAGGCCTCTCAGGCTTTTTCAACCTTTTCACCCTGGTAGAACCCTTGAAACAATTTTCAGGTCTCAGGGGAACCCCTGCCTAAAGATTATTATATCTACAGCTCAAAAAAAGTTTATTTCTTTTCAATCTCAATATCTTGTGGAACCCTAGGGTCCATGGAACCCTGGTTGAGAAATCTTGCTCTTGGGCATAGTTTGGCTGCCAGTAGGGATGTGGGGGGATGTGGTTGAAATGCCCTCCAGAGCCCTTAGAGGTAATTTTGGGACAAAAAATAAATTGGGGGAGATTTGCAATATTTTTTATTCTGGGGGAGCCCAGGGATCTCCCAAACATAGGGGAAATAGAGGTCATTCTGGGGCATCTTAGAAGAAAAAAACATTATTTTATTTTATTTTAACAAAATAAAAAATGTTGACCCCTGAGGAGCTGCATGTGACCTGTGGGTGGCCCTTTGCCCCCCCCCCCTGCCCTAAAGGCTGGTCTCCAGCAAACATATTTGTCTATTCAGGCTAGCACCTTGGCTCTTTCAGTGCGAAGAGAGAGAATGTACCACCCTCTGCCTCATTCTGTTAGGAGGACATTCTTCATGCTCTAAAATTTTAGAGGGTTAAATTTTTTCTTCTGTGGGTTTTGGCCAACATCCAGTCCCTGGGTTTGCCTAGGAAGGGTCAGAGGTCAGTGATAGAGTACATGTTCCATTTGCCAAAGATCCCTGGGTTATTCATTCCTTGATCCGTCATTGAGACTGCCCATCTGCTTGTCCAGGCTTTGGTGATGCCACACCTGGGTTATTGTAATAGCCTACTGGAAGGTTGGCCTTTTTGTTGTGTATTCCTCTGGCTTTAATTCAGAACAATGCTGTCCGGATTGTTTTAAATCTCCCAAAATATTCATGTTTCTTCCCCCTGTAGATTCCTTCACTGGCTAGCAGTTTGGGCTGCAGCCCATTTCAGGCTTTTGATTCTTGTACAGCGGAGCCCTTGGTATCTGCTGCAGTTTGGTTCCAGGACCCCCTGTGGTTATTAAACTCCATGGATGCTCAAGTTCCATTATATACAATGGCGTAGTAAAATGGCGTCCCTTATATAAAATGGCAAAATCAAGGCTTGCTTTTTGAAAAAAAAAATATTGGGGGAATATTTTCAAGCCGTGGATGGTGGAATCCATGGAAGCAGAATCAATTGTACAATTGAATACAATTCAGTTGCTCATCCCTTTTCTGGATCAAGGGACAACTGTGGTAAACAATCTACTCATACCTGATCCATTTTATCTGAAGCTGTTTCCATAGTATTACCAAGAGGAGACGAGTGAGTAAATATTGCTGGCATCTGTGGTCCATCTGTCAGAAGCAGAAAAAGAGTCAGGCAAGGGGGGTCAATTTTATTTAGGGCTCTGCACTCTAATCTCCCCCGGTCCCTGCAGCTCAGCTAGCATGGTATGCACTACCTAGGAATTTAAGATCCAGGCAAAGGAATATTGTCTTTTCCACCAACGCACACAACTCTGTCAAGTTGGTGAACCTTTCAAGATCAGGCTCTGCATCTGTGGAATGGTCTTTCTTTGGACCTCCAGCTGGAAGACGATCTCACCCATTTCTGTATGGGGTTGAAGACCTTCCTCTTTGATTCACCAGATTAAACTGCTGAGTTGTGCCTGAGGTTGTTGAGACAGATAGTGGCTGGTAGGATATTGGGTATTTTATGTATACAAATTGCCCCTCTTATCCATGGAACTAATATCTGTGGTTTCAGTTATCCATGGCTGAAAAAATGTGGACATATATCATAGAGTCACACTGGGAAATGCCTACAGAGGTGTCCTCTCTAAGCATCTTCTAGGTCCTCCAATGCAACTCTATGATATGTTTGTACTAGAAGTCCTTTATTTTAATAGGATTTGCTAATACTCGCGGTTTCACCTATAAACGCTAAGTCTGGGAACATATCCCCTGTGGATACGGGATGGGGTGCAACCTGTATTTATAGTGTTATGGGTTATTGTCTTTGAATGTATATGATGTTCCACCCTTTGGTGGAAAAGGTGTTATAAATAAACATTGCTGTTGTTCTCTCCGGAGAGGGCTTAACAATGATTTTTGCCAAAGAACCACCTTTCTACGTTCTCCATTCTGTATATCCCTGAGCCCCTTTCCTTCTGCAACCCCTAACAGTTTTTGTTGATTTAAATCATAAACCACTACAGGAGTCACTTTAGTTCAAAATTGGAAATCTAATGAATCTTGCCTGACTTTTTTGCTTCTGACAGATGGACCACAGATGCCAGCAATACTTACTCACTCATCTCCTCTTGGTAATACTATGGAAACGGCTTCAGATAAACTGGATCAGGTATGAGTAGATTGTTTACCACAGTTGTCCCTTGGTCCAGAAAAGGGATGAGCAACTGAAATGGGGACAGGGGCCAATTTCTCTCTGATCTCCCCCATGGGCTGTATGCCCCACCCCCTAGCATGCCAACATACCTCTGCTTTTCTTCTTAAACTGGTGACAGGAAATTACATCACCTCACTTCCTGTTGCCCTATTGACAGAGACTGCAGAGGAAAACAGATGTATTTGCATATAGTATAGGGCTTGGGGTACTTGTAGGGGTAATTTTGCATGTTTTCATGCATTGGTGAGTTTTCTGTCTGGTTTAGGGGAAAAAATGCTAGAAAATTGTGTTGTTCTTTTTAAAAATTTGGGGGTTTTGAGGATTGGTGAAGGTCATGAGTCTCTATTTGCCCATCCCTGATCTAGGCTGGAAACTGTCACCCAGGCGACTTTTTCTTCAGGTGCCCATAGACTCTGGAATGACCTTCCGGAAGAAATTTGACAGTTGAATAGACTGTCTGAATTTAAAATAGTATTAAAAACTAATTTCTTCTGGCAGGCTGATCCAGATGATTCTTAAATTGTGATTTTTTAAATTGTTTTAATATGGATTGGTTTTATTTGTTTTTAAACTGATGTTATGTGTTTTAATGAGTCAATGTATTTTAATCAATATGTATTTTAACTGAAATTAGTTATGTGTAAATCTGTTGCTTCTCGCCTTGATCCTTGGGGAGAGGCAGGTAAGAAATGATGATGATGATGATACATCATCATCATATTTATTAGCACTTCTCTTTCCCTTTGCTTTTCTCTAAACTGCCCACTAAGAAGACTGGGGATGCCCCTCTTAAAAGGCCTCAGTCCTCTAGCTGAACTTCTACTGCATCAACAAAAAGTCTCCTTTTGGATTCTGCTTAGCAGCTAAACAACTATTATTGCTGTATGAGGAGAAATCTGTGAACTGAAAATCATTTTCTTCTTTCAGGTGACTTTTGAGGAAGTGGCAGTGTTCTTCACTGAGAAGGAGTGGGCCCTGCTGGATCCAGACCAAAGGGCCCTGTACACAGAGGTTATGGAGGAGAATTATGGAGTGATGACCTCTCTCAGTAAGGATCCCTCTCACAATTAACTTTTCCTCCCGTTCTTGCTCTGCTTCAGCACTCAGAATCTGTCTTTCCTGCCCTGGCTGGTTTCCAGGGTTTCTTTGCAGGAATCTCTTACCTGGCATGAAAAAGCCACGGTAAGATAGAGTCTGGGTTGGATGTTTACAGCTTTACTTGATTTGGGAGGTAATGAGATTTGCTGAGGCAACAATCTTGTGTGTGTGCTTAGGAGGATAAGAAGCCTGGAGCTTTGGATAAGGCACAATGTCCATGTAGTTCAGCCTCCCTGTGAAGCTACCATCTGCCTCTGGTTGCTGCTTTGAGCAGCTAGTCTTCCCAGGCATACTGCCACTGAACATGGAAGTTCTCAGCAGGACTCCCTAGGAAAGGCTCTTCCCTCTCATTTACTGGACTGTGAATGAGGAGACTTCATAGGAACAGCAGCTAAGCTGATACCAAGCAGGACTGCTGGCCCACTGACTCCCCTCCAACCGAAGAAGAAAAGACTTGTCCAACATATTCAACCCCCCTCCCCACTGCAAATTCAGTTCTTTTACCCCACTGCAACTCCTTCAACTCATTCCACCTAGATATTTCCCGATCTCCCACACTAGGGGCCACATTTACAGAAGGCTGGATACTAAGTCCTTTCTTCATGGCTCCCTTAACTATGTGGGAGCCCTTGAGCAGCACTGGTCACTGGTCCCTCTTTTGTAGAGTGGGCAATTGTGTGGGGGACAGGGAGGCAAATTCCCCCCCAGATCTCCTCCAACAGGTCACACCCATTCCCCAAGCAATCCCAAATCCCTCTGTTTTCCTTGGCAGTCCCTCTCAAAATGGTGACAGGAAGTGATATAACATCACTTCCTGTCACTATTAGGAGAGGGACTACAGAAGGAAAAAAAGAGGTGTTGAGGTAAGTACAGGGTCCTGAGTGTTCATTGCAGAGGGGTGTATTTTGGGAAACTTTCTGTGTTATTTGGGGGCAACATTTCCCTGAAAATAGTGACTTTTTAAAAAAGGGGATGGGGGCTTCAGGGGCCACAAACGTGGGTCCAGGGAGCACATGCAACCCATATCCACACTGTTCCCACCTTGGTCTAGCCCTTTCCCGTCTTCCTGTAGGCATACTTCTCCATCATTTCTTTTTTAAAAAATATTTATAATTGCAGGTAAATACAATAATAAGACAAAAAACATAGAAAGAAAAACAAACTTGAAAATACAGTACAACCCCCATATACATAGGACATGGTTTCACTTACCTATGTCCGGAAAAAAATGTGTTCTCTCTAGACATTTTCTAGGTCCTCCAGTGTGATTCAGTTGACCATAGAGTCACGCTGGAGGGTTTCCAAATGCCTTGAAGAGCCCTGGTAGCGCAGTGGTTAAATGCCGGTACTGCAGCCACAACGTTGTAAGTTCAATCCTCCAGGGCTCCAAGGTTCACTCAGCCTTCTATCCTTCCGTAGGTCGGTAAAATGAGTATCCAGCTTGTTGGGGATAATTAGTTAACATGTTGTAAACTGCTTAGGAAGTGCTTTGCACTGCTAAGTGGTATAGAAATAGAAGTGCTATTCCTATTGCTATTTGGGGGACCTATTGTGGTTTCCACTTTCGCAGGGGTCCAGCGTCTCTAACCCCAGTGAGCATGGAGGGCCCGCTGCAACTGCCAGCCCCTCACATCAGATAGCCTGAGAAGCACTCTTCTACACCACCAAAATACTGTGGTGGTGTTTGTTTTAAAATAGTATAGCTAATAGGAGTCGAACTCTGGTCTGTGTGGACCTCCCTGACTCTCCACGTAGTGCCAGTTCACAGGCAACATTAACCAACAGTCACTGCTTCAGAAGTGGCCAGTGTACTGGTCAGGCCTCAGCTGGAGTACTGTGTTCAGTTCTGTGTTCAGCTCATTTTAAGAAGGATATAAACAAATTGGAGCAGGTTCAGAGAAGGGCAACAGGGATGATAAGAAGCATGGAGAACAAAACACATAAGGGAAGGTTGCGGGAATTGGGCACATTCACCTTGGTGAAGATAGGCCTGAGGGGTGCTCGCACTCTTTAAATACCTTAAGGGCTGCCATGGAGAAGAGCGAGCAGGCCTGTTCTTGGCTGCCTCAGCAGGTAGGACCAGGTCTAATGGTTTTAAGTTACAGAAGGTTAGATTTTGATTGAACCTTAGAAGGACTTTTTGATGGTTTGAATGGTTCGGTAATGGAACCAATTGCCTTCAAATAGAGGCTGGACAGCTACCTGCTGGGGATCTCCTAACTGGAGATCCTGCATTGAGCAAGGGGTTGGACTCAATGGCCCCCAAGGCCCTTTCCAGCTTTATGATTCTATGCATGTCTCTTCAGATATTGGCCAGAATCCTAGAATAGACCCCTTGAAGCAATTGTTCAATGGTGAATCAACACGTAGATAAATTCCATTGGATTAATGGCTCTACTCAAGTCAGAACTAATGAAGATTTAGGCCATTTGTTGACCACAGCTTCCATCACTCTCAATATTGGCTATGCTACCTAGGGCTGATGGGAGTTGCAGTCCAACAACATGGGGAAGACTGGCCAATCCTTCACCCTAGGGTGAATACTCAGCAAGGCCATTTTGTGTGAATTGTGTGAGCTTGTTCATGTTGTGCTTCCCTTCTTTCATGCCCTCTTTTGAGGTGGTGATACGTGGAAGCGTGAGGATGGAGGACCACCACCACACAGAGTCTTCACAAAAGGAGCTGGATGTCAAGATGGGGGAGAGCAGAGGAAAAGAACAGAAGCAGAACAGAAGAAGAGGAAGAAACCCCCAGGTTTTCTTGGCACCAACATCTGTGAGATCCAAGGCCAAGGAAAAATAGACCAAGGCAAGGAGAGCAGGGAGTGTCTTGTGTGTGGGAAATACTTCTCCTGGAATTCAAACCTTGATGTTCAACCTCTCAAAAATTACATAGGAGACAGAGGATTTAAATGCTTGGATTGTGAGAAGAAATTCAGTGTGAGAACACGGCTAGCTGACCAGCAACAACAGTGTACACGGGTGAAACCATATACATGCCCACAATGTGGAAAGAGGTTTGTTTGCAAGAAATACCTTGCTGCCCATCAACAAATTCACACAGGGGAGAAACCATACAAGTGCCTGGAGTGTGGGAAGAGCTTCCTTCAGAAATCAGGCCTCAACAATCATCAGATTATTCACACAGGGGAGAAGCCCTATACATGCATGGAATGTGGGAAGAGCTTCAATAAAAAATCCAGCCTAAATAGCCATCAGGTTATTCACACAGGGGAGAAACCATATAAATGCCTGGAATGTGGAAAGAGTTTCATTTGGAGCTCAAACCTCAATAACCATCAAGTTATTCACACAGGGAAGAAACCATATAAATGCCTGGAGTGTGGAAAGAGTTTCAGTCAGAGAGCGCACCTTGTAGGCCATCGAGTTATTCACACAGGGGAGAAACCCTTTAAATGCCTGGAGTGTGGAAAGAGCTTCAGTCAAAGAGCACACCTGATTGGCCACCAAGTAATTCACACAGGGGAGAAGCCGTATCAGTGCCTCGAGTGTGGCAAAAACTTTAGTCAGAAAGCACACCTCAAGAGACACCAGGCTATTCATACTGGAGAGAAACCCTATCCATGCCTAGAGTGTGGAAAGAACTTTAGCGACAGATCACACCTCAGCAGACACCAAAGCACTCACACTGGAGAAAAACCACCCTAGCTTTAAATTGAAAGCTGTATACAAGGACAGAATAACATCTCAGATATTTTTGGGAAATTTTTATTTTTTATTTTTGCCAACTTTGAACAAATAGTAGCAATGATTTAAAATGTATGGTTTCCTGATCATGTAGAGACTATGAACCAGAGTTTTAAGAATAAGTGGGGAAAGGATTTAGGATACCTGTTAATATCAATTATATATATATATATATATATATATATATATATATATATATAAAACTCTTGGGTACGTACAACGGGTCTGGGTGTGTTTCCTCTCCCAGTGTGCTGGTTGGCTGCTCAGGAAACACACCCAACCAATCACCACCCACATGCAAATTCCCTCTGCAGCTCACAATTCGCTCCTGCCACTCAATCTGCATCGACACCCCCAGCCTCACAAGGCCCCCCTCCCTCCAGCCACTCACTAATCACGGGTTGCAACGGGACCCAGGTAGTCAACTGGTGGTGGTGACAGCGAGAAGCTGCTGCTGCAACGGTACCCAGGCAGTCAACTGGTGTCAGCAGCATCAGGACCCTGCTGCTGCCCCTGCAACAGGACCCAGGCAGTCAACTGGTGACGGTGACAGGGCAACAGAGCGAGTCACCCTTGGCAATTGCAGGAAAAGTGTGGAATGCTGAGAAGGGGGAGGAGGAATTTAAATCCACTGGCCTACTTTACAGGGTTGTTGTGAGGTTTACCGGGTGTTTTTTGGGGGCGTTTTTTAATGGCGAATGGTACGCCGGGTACAGCCAGTATTTGATAATATCACTAGACTGTCTGGAAGCTGAATGAAGATAAAATCAAGTGAAAATAATCTACAAGTGGTTTTATACACCAGCCCAATTAAGTAGAATGTTTCAGAATCAAATATCATATGCTGACTCTTATATAAATGTTGTTGGATCATTTAAACATATGATGGGAACGCAGCAAAGAGTTCTGGGGAACAGTATGAGATATAATGAAGAATTGTAGTTTGTGACATCCTTGCCACACAAATTTTCTTATCACATGTATTAGATTCTTATGCGCTGTCAAAACACCAAATAATAGTACATAATTGTTACTGCAAAAATGTTGATAAGCCAAATATTGAAAAGCATATTAATTGCTCACTATGAAATTTTGGTTGAAGAGCAGTTTATAGACAATGTTCATGTAAAAACTAGCATGTCTAAAATTACAACAAGAGGAAAGAATGAGCTTGGCTAATTTAAAGTGTGGGCTCCCTTTTTAACATTTTGGAATTGACAGGTATCAAATAATGTTATCAGTTTTTGTAGACTTATTATGAAAGAGGCTAGGTATTTGAAATACTGTAATTTCTTTGTTTTCAGTTCAGGAACTTAATAATGCAATTATATTTTAAACTTCCTTTTGTTTTGTGAAGTCGAAGGCTTTCCTTTTGTTTTGTTGCTCATTATAAACCTAAAAGAATGGATTGGCAGGAGCACCTTCAGTGGTGTCTCAGTGAAGTGTCGTATGAACTAAAGAAGAGTATTTGAGAGTTTATCAAATGTATGTGCACGTGTGTATGAATACAGAGAGTATAAATATATGTACAAATGCGGATTATAAAGGCAATGATGCAGCTATATGCTGAAGTGTCACACTTCTGGATTAAGAGGCCTACATAAGACTGTTAGTGTGTAACACTGCCCATACAGTTCTATGTCTGCCCCCACATGTCTTTTTTAAAATGGTATTAAAGCAGCTATCCTCTATCCTGGTTGGGGGGCAACATGAGATGTTAGGGGGCTGCATTGCACATGAGTTCCCTTCAAGCCGCCTATCGACTTACGGCGACCCAATGAAATTCATCGGGTTTTTAAATGTAAGGGATGCTCAGAGGTGGTTTTACCAGTTCCTTCATCTGAAATATAGCCTACAGCACCCAGTATTTGTTGGTGGTCTCCCATTCAAGTATTAACCAGGGCTGATCCTGCTTAGCTTCCAAAGATCAGATTCAGTGGGTGAGTTTATGACTGTTCGTGTGTTGCACATGTGCCTTCGAGTCACCTGTCGACCTATGGTGACCCCATGAACATTTCATAGGGTTTTCTTAGGCAACGGATACTTAGAGGTGGTTTTGCCAGTTCCTTATTCTGAAATAAGGTTTTCTGAAATAAGATGTTTTGAGCTGTGCTGGCGGTGGCATAATAGCCACTGGTAGGGTCTCCCATGCCAGACAGGTCAAAACCGAAGGGTCTGACAAAGAGCGTCAAAGGGCAGGATGGGCTCTCTAGCCTTGTGGCAACCGTCCTAGGAGAAGGAAAACTCTAATCCTAAACCTGGGCAGATGGTGCTCGTCCAACCCTGTAAGGTCAACCATCTAAGAGAAGGAAACTCTAATCAAACCTACGGCCCGAGGACCTCACTGCCACATCCATGCTTGCAAGGCCACGGCAGATGAATCTCTGGTTTAAAGGGTGAGGCCAGTTCTGTGCACGCTGCGCTCCACCAGAAAAATCCATTGCACAGGCTCGAAGGACAAATCCAGTTCCAAAAAAGCCCTGTAGCGACTGGCGAGGGACGAAACCGGCAGGTGTAAAGATGCACTGGAAGCCGCAGCCCCAACCCTGCATCAGGACATTGGTCGCTTGAGGCTGACCCAGGAGATGACAGTCTTGTTCGGCAGCATCCTGAATGACCAAGCAGCCTTTTTTAAGGAGAGCACTGCTTGCTCCATATGGAGAGGGGCCTAGAAAAGGTGGCCTAACGAAAGCTCATCCCCAACTACCTGGTTGGCTAGCCACGGCCAACAGGAATCTTCTGATGCGGTCAAACCAAGGCAAAGATCTTCTGCTGTGCTTTTTGCAACCGGACTTGTTTATCTCGGATTGGCCTTTTTAGTCATCAGCGTGCTTGCAGAAAGCGCGGGATGAGTCCTTCCTGAATCTTCGTTTGTGAAGAAAAGCCAGAGATTCTGAAATAGAGCCTACAGCACCCACTATTTTTTGGTAGTCTCCCATCCAAGTACTAACCAGAGCTGTGTCTAGAGAAAAACATTGGGAAGGAGTGTGTCCTCTGGTTGTAAGCTTATAGTCAAGTGAATGCTCCTTAGACTTTAAGCTGCTGGATGTTAATACATGGAGGGAGCTAAGAGGTGTTTTGTTTTTTTTTAAGGAAAATGATATATAAAAGTTGGAAAGAAAAAATAATAATTGCTATAGAGGCAAGATAAGCAACACCTTCTGAAATGCCCATTCCTACATAAGAGACAGGAGCCCTGTGTCCTATTTCACCTGGGAACCCTAACTCAGGCTTATCCCTTGAAGATATTCTGCATCCCAGTGCTTTGAATACATATATTCTTAGTGGAAAATATTTTTAAATACATGATGGCCATGTATTTTGAGAACTGGACCCCAAGGCAAAGTATTTGGACTATAGCTCCCAGAACCTCCCCACCACTGTACACCCTGGCAAGTGCATTCTGGGAGTGATAGTCCAAAAGGTAACATTCCCAAGTGCTGTGGTTTCCTTTGATTCTTCTAAATCTAATCCTGGACCTCTGGCTTTTCACTCATTAAGTCCATTTCCCACTTCTCCAACTGAGACCTATTTGTGTGTTAATTGCCTTCATGTCAACTTTGACTTATGGCAACCCTATGAATGAGACGTCTCCAAGACACCCTATCCTCCATAGCCCTGCTCAGGTCCTGCAGACTCATGTGCATGGCTTCCTTGATTAAGTCTATCCATCTGGAATGCGGCCTTCCCCTTTTCCTACTGCCTTCTACCTTACCAAGCATTATTGTCTTCTCTTGTGAGTCATATCTTCTCATGATGTGGCCAAAGTATGACAGCCTCTGTTTACTCATTTGGCTTCAAGGAAGAATTCAGTCCTGATTTGCTCTAGGACCCATTTATTTGTCTTTTTTTATCTGTCCATGATATCTGCAGAACTTTCCTTCAGCACCACATTTCAAAAGAGATGATTTTCTTCCAATCAGCTTTCTTTACCATCTAGCTCTCACATCGGTACATAAGGATGGGAAATACAATGACTTGGACAATCCTTACTTTAGTATTCAATGATACAGCTTGACAATTTAAAATCTTGTCTAGTTCTTTCATAGCTGCCCTTCCAGGTCTAGTCTTCTCCTGATTTCTTGACTGCAGTCTCCATCCTGATTTATGATTGATCCAAGATATAGAAAATCTTTTAACTATAGGTTGACCCCCATATCCACGGATTCAGTATCCATGGTCCCACTTATCCATGCCTGAAAAAATATGTTATTTCTAGGTATTTCTTGGTCCTCCAGTGTGATTCTATGGTCAACATCTGGCCTTTGACTCATCGAAAATAATAGGGTTCCCTATGATCAATGGTTTCCGGTATCCACAGGAGTCTTGGAATGTATCCCCTGCAAATATTGACCTGTATTTCAGTTTCTTCATCGTCTACTTTAATGTTATGCAAATCATCCACAGTAATTGTTTTTGAAATATAGAGAAATAGATATATAACACAAAATGACTCCAAAGAATCAACCTAATTGCAATAATCCGTTCTAATAACATTAGAGTCAATCATTAGTTTGATTGGACATAGCCAGGGATGGCACCAGTGTGGTGGCCTGTGGTTTTCCTGCACTAGAGAAGACAGACAGGTGTGAAGCTGCAGATGTTGGGAGGAATCCTTTCTAAATCTACCAGAGAGATGGCTGTTTAAAACCTGAATTAATGTACCAGTTTATCAACATGAAGGGCAGCTCGATGAATTAAGAGAGGGAAAGGAGGGAATCTTTTTATCTGATTATATGCAGCTGTGTCTCCTCAGACTGTTCCTCTATGTGTTTAAATATCAAATTACCCTTTGCCTTATGTGATGCATGTTTGAAAGAGCTGCTGCGGGAGCACATCAGGTATGGCAAGAGCTTTACAGTATTAATATTCTGATAAAAGAACCATTTTGAATGTCTTGTTATAGTCAAGTCTTCAGTTTGGTTCAAAGAATGACTTTTTAAACTTCCAAAAGAGTGAAATAGTTGCCATATGTAACTATATATATAACTATATATAGTTTTTTTATATATATATATATATAAAGCGCGGGATGAGTCCTTCCTGAATCTTTGTTTGCGAAGAAAAGCCAGAGAGGGATATATATATATATATATATATATATATATATATATATGGCAAATAGTTGCCATATCTATATCTGTATCTATATATTATATAATTTCTTCCACCATAAGCAGGCACTAAATTTTACTACGTTGATTGAACAATGTTTTTGTTCACACAAAATAAACGCTGCCTCTTCAGAAAAAGAAAAAAAATGAGCATTAGAAATGAGCAGGTCAACTGATGGAGCGAAATAAATAAATAAAGAATTTTAATGATCATTTGAAGTTTCCTAGGTGGACCATATTTCCTCAGAAATTTCTGGATCAATCCAATTCTTTAACCTGTATGAACACACACACCCCCGGGGACATTCTAGGTGGGGAATTACTGTACATTATTATTATTTTTTTCCCATTTTCCTGAAGGAAAGATTTTTGGGCCTGTATACACTGCAGAAATTACAGCAGTTTGACACCACTTTATCCACCTTAGTTCTATCCTGTGGAATCCTGGTATTTGTAGTTTTTGTGAGGTAAATGCCTCACACAAACTACACTCTCTCTGGCTTCTCTTCGCAAACGCTTTCTGCAAGTGCGCTGATGACTAAAAAGGCCAATCCGAGATAAACAAGTCTGGTTGCAGAAAGCACAGCAGAAGGTTTCCTTGGGTGATGTTTCCGGGTTGTGATTTTTTCTGCATTGTTGTTTCTCTTCAAGACTTGTTCAGCATGAGTTCTCAAATAAGGCTGCAGCATTGTGGATAGTGCGTCTCCATGCCTCCCGATGTGAGGCCAAGGCGGACCATTGTTGGTGATCAATTTGGCTGAGCTTGAGATGTTGTTTCAGGGAGTCCTTGTATCGCCTTTTTGGAGTGCCCCTCTTATGCTGACCCGTGGAGAGTTCACCGTAGAGTACTATTTTTGGGAGGCGATGGTCCTCCATCCTAGAAACATGCCTTGCCCAGCGCAGCTGTGTTCTCAATATCATGGCCTCAATGCTGATGATCCCTGCTTGCTCAAGGACAGCAACATTCGTCACATAGTCAGTCCAGTGTATATTTAGGATTGTGCATAAACAGCGCTGATGGAAGCGTTCGAGGAGGCTAGAGAGCCCATCCTGCCCTTTGACGCTCTTTGTCAGACCCTTCGGTTTTGACCTGTCTGGCATGGGAGACCCTACCAGTGGCTATTATGCCACCGCCAGCATAGCTCAAAACATCATTAGGGTACGCAAGCCTCTCTCCCACGACAAGGGGGCTTCAATGGAGAGGACAAAAACTACAAATACTAGGATTTCCATAGGATGAATTTCCATAGCAGAAAGCGCGGGATGAGTCCTTCCTGAATCTTCGTTTGCGAAGAAAAACCAGAGAGAGATTATTGGTATTAATTTTTAATTAATTTTTTCTTTTCCAAATATGTATAATTCTAATGTGTAACTTCTAATTTTAGTATAAAGGTGTAAATATAATGTTCATTGGAAATGAAAATAGAGTGATTATAGTGGGTTTAGATTAAGAGGAAAATGTATTAGTGTTCGGATAGTTTTATTTTTGTATTAGTAAGAAAAGAGGGGGAAAACTTTTTTGTGTTATTGTTACGGCCTTTTGCAATTGGATGTACTTTTCAGTAGAATGGTCTTATTTTAATTTTAACATTCCTAATCCCTTTAAATAAATATTTTATTATTATTATTGTATTTTTGTATTATTTTGTATTATTATTTTTATTAATCCTTTATTAATTTTTTTCTTTTCCAAATGTGTATAATTGTAATGTGTAACTTCTAATTTTAGTATAAAGGTGTAAATATAATGTTAATTGGAAATGAAAATAGAGTGATTATAGTGCGTTTAGAGGGAAAATGTATTAAGTGTTAGGATAGTTTTATTTTTATATTAGTAAGAAAAGAGGGGGAAATTTTTTCGTATTATTGTTACGGCCTTTTGCAATCGGGTGTACTTTTCAATAGAAAGGTCTTATTTTAATTTTAAAATTTCAAATCCCTTTAAATAAATATTTTATTATTATTTTGTATTATTGTTTTTATTAATCCTTTAATTTTTTTCTTTTCCAAATATGTATAATTGTAATGTGTAACTTCTAATTTTAGTATAAAGGTGTAAATATAATGTTCATTGGAAATGAAAATAGAGTGATTATAGTGGGTTTAGAGGAAAAATGTATTAGTGTTAGGATAGTTTTATTTTTGTATTAGTAAGAAAAGAGGAAAACAAAAAAAATTATGTTATTGTTACGGCCTTTTGCGGTCGGATGTATTTTTCAGTAGAATGACCTTATTTTAATAAAAAAAAAAATCCTAATCCCCAATTAATATTATTTTTGTGTTATTGTTATGGCCTTTTGCGGTCGGGTGTATTTTTTAGTAGAATGGTCTTATTCCAATAAAAAATTCACTCTGAAAAAAATTCCCAATTTGGGGGGGTCTTTGGTGAAAACCAGCCTTCCCCCCCTTCTTTTTGCCTCTAGAGGACGGGACTTCCACTCCCAGAAGCCTCAGCCAAGCGTTGCCAATGGCAAAGCGTTCTGGGAAGTGAAGTCTAGAACCTCCTGCGGGGCGAACGCTAGACGCGAAAGCCGTTGGGTTAAGAATGATGAGCGAGGTGGCTTCCTAGAGAGGACGGGCGGTTAAGAATGAGCGAGGCGGGTTCCTAGAGAGGACGGAAGTGGGCGGAAGTGAGGAAAGCGGAAGTGTGTCCTCTTGTGGAAAATCCCCTTCCCCCTCCGGCCTTGGGTGAGGAGGGAGGAATGTTCCCTGGAGAGGCAGAAAGAGAGAAGCGGGAGGCGGATGCAGCTGCGGAGGAAGCGGGGAAGGAGGCTTGCCGGCCGAAAGGAGCGGCTTTAAGAAAAATTACTTCCACCCAAATCTCTCCTGACCTCCTTTTTCTGGGCGGGAGGAGCCTTTGTGTCCCCCCCAACCTCAGCCCCGAGGGATTTGGTCGGTCTCACCTTTCCCTCCCCCCTCCATTTTGTGCCTTTGGGTTTTGGGGACCACCCCCCACAGAACTGCAGGGAAAGGTGGGTGAGACATAGTCCGGGGGGGGTAGAGGGAAGAGGGGGTGGGGTGAGTGGGAACCCCCCAAGGGTTAAAACCCAGCCAGAGACAAAAGGGTGGGAGGGGCTTGGGTTGGGGGGGGAGGAGAGCAAGCCTAATATGTGTCCCCCTCCAACACTGGACCTCTGGCAGGGATCTTCAGACCTCCAGGAATCCTTGGATTGCAATTATCTGCAACAGTTAATTATCTCAATCTTGGGCCCTCTAGAATCCAGATCAGTGGTTCTTAACCTGTGGCCTGAGGACTCCCCCAGGGGGCTGCAATGTCCTCACAGGGGGTCCAGGAAGGTTTGAAGGCTGCTCAACCCATATGACCGGAGCCAAGGCAAAGGCTGGCTGGCTTGGCCTGCACATTGCCATTCGATCCGCTCCAGCCCCAAACTTGCAGGAAGAACCAGGAGGAAAGTCTTCACTCCCCCTACCGTGCCTGGAAAGGTTTAAAGGGTGGTGTGTTTGTATTATTGTTGTTGTTGTTATTTTATGGTTTTAAATCTTGAGTGAAGTATTGGGGGTCTACAGCAACAAGAGATATTTAAAGGGAGTCCCTTGTAAAGAAAAGGTTAAGAGCCACTGCTCTAGATACTTAAGCCTTCAGCTCCAAGAATCCCTCACCAATGAACATTTCTGGTGAAGCCTTGCTCGGAGGTCACGGCCCACAACAACAATGATGGGGTGGTCCAGGAATGCTTTAGTTGTGTATTTCTGCATGGCAGGGGGTTGGACTAGATTGCCCTTGTGGTCCCTTTCAGTTCTTAAGATTCAATTGTTTTTCTGAACATCTGGAGGACTGCATAGTTCCCATTCTTACCCTATAGCAACATGTTCTGTGCGGTTGATAAAGCCTGTTTTAGTTTTATTGTCATGAGCTTGCTATCTACGTGTTGGGGGCAACAGTGGGAGGGGATATGGAATTTGCAGAGAAAAGTGTTAATGGACCAACAAGGATGACTTAGAGCAGTGGTTCTTAACCTGTGGTCTGTGGACCCCCAGGGGGCTGTGAGCCAAGGTTAAGGCTGGCTGGCTTGGCCTGCACATTGCTCTTCAATCCGCTCCAGCCACAAATTTGCAGGAAGAAGCAGAAGAAAAGTCTTCCCTCCCCTCCAGTGCCTACGAGGGGAGGGTTAATGGATAATGCAATTGTATTATTATTATCAGGTATTGTTGTTGTTGTTAGTGTTTTAAATCTTGAGTTAAGTGTTGAAGGCCCACGGCAACAAAAGTTATTTCAAGGAGATCCCTGGTAAAGAAAAGGTTAAGAGCCACTGACTTAGAGGACATGCTGAGGTAGGTGGCACTCTCCAGATGTTGAACTCTAGTCCCCATCAACCCTAGCCAGTGTAGCCAATTTTGAGGGGTGATAGGAGTAGTTCATCAGCTTCCCATTTCTGACTTGGCTTAAATTAGAACCTGGAAGTGTTCTGGTTTTTGGATAATAGCACCCAGAATACCTCCCCCCACCTAATACAGGAGTGTTACTGGGGACAGAAATCCAGGAAGCTTACGCAGTATTTTTTGAAGGCATTGGCCCATGAATCCCCCCTCCAGTCTCTCTTCAAACAAAAGTGGGCGAAGTGTAGCCCATGGGGCTGCACACAGCCAGCCTCCTAAGTCCATTTTCCCCAGCCTCCAGAGCCCCCTGATGCGCCCCAAAATTGGCCCAAAAGCTTGAATTTTCAGTTCCTGGATGGGCTTTTTGTGAGGGTTGGAGAAAACTCCTTGCCCGCCCAAACTAGGGAGGAAATAGGAATTGAAACTGGAAATCCAACCATTTCCTGGGTATTTTTTTCCTCTCTTTCCCCTCCCCTTTTTTGCATTTTGGGGGCCTAGTGCAGCCCACAGAAGATTTTAGAGGCTAAAAAATTGATCTTTGGGCTGTCTGCAATTGTCCACCCCTGCCATAGAATGACGATGAGGAACCTCTTTCAGCTTGGGGGCTAAATTCAATTTCAAAGAAATATGTGTAGTTTTGTGGCACATACTAAAATATAAGTAGATACTAAGTAGGGGTCTCATGCCTCCTTTATTGCAACACTTTACTGGTCCTGTATATCTGCACTAGAGCAAGGACTTCCTCCACTTTTCACTATTTATCTTTGTCCCTCTAACTGTCCTTTGACCATCCTTGAGGCTGAACTTTTCACCTCATCACTATACCCACAGGCTGTGCATTTTTATTACAGTTTATGCATCCTTCCACCCCATCTGTTAATGTATATGTCTGTCCACAGAAGCATCCCTCCATGTCGCTGGTGAAGTGGACTAGCATTCGCAAAAGGTTATAGCATAAATATCTTTTTCTCCATTAGTCTCAGAGGTGTTACAAGATTATAGATTTTCCTTGGGTTTTTTCCGGGCCTTGAAGCCATGTTCTGGAAGAGTTTTTTTCTGACGTTTTTAACATTTATTTTTATTTATTTAGTTATTTATACCCCGCTCTTCAGCCGCAAGGCTATCAGAGCGGCTTACAAATTGTTTTAAGCAATAGCTATTTACACATCTATACTGCATTAAACAGTTTCCAATGTGTGTTACATTTCGCTTGTATCTGTGGCTGGCATCTTCAGAGAATGGTTGGGTAGGATTTTGGATGGGTAAGGTTATATATTGTAAGCCCCTATTTGGGAGGATAGGTAAATTTGTGTATTTGAATGGCTACTTTCTGGGTGGAGATATGCAAGGAGGATTAGTGTCTGTTTGGCTAATGGTTGGTTAATGGTCCCATTATCTGCTGGAAATCCCCCTGTCCCTGGGTGGAGTTCATTTGCAAGTGTTGAGTTCTGATTCTGAATACATCTTATTAAAAGATTCCTTCATATCTCATGCTGCAGCAGACTGACACAGCTATGTTTTGAAATAACTACAATTTCAGCAAAGTTTTTGAGGGCTGCATTCCAGTGGTTGTAGAGTAAAAAAAAAAAGCCAGCCTATTCTAGTTCAAAGTTGCCTTCAGAATAGTGTTCCAGCTTTTTGAGATGGGGGCAGGAATCATACACAAGGCTGTAAAACCACCAAGTGGTGGTATCATGGGGAAGAGATGTGACCATTGGGAAACCCACAAGGCCACTTTGGGACTAGAGGAGGGCCAGATTCAGCCCCAAGCCCAGAGCTTTCCCACTTCTCTGTTAAAAGTAATCTGAAACCATCTGGAATTTGAATACAGAAATACTGTCCTGCTTTAATAGGGTGAATAATAAACAATTCACAGGATATCTTGTTAACTTTAAAGAGCTGGTACCTTCACTCATTTAGTTAAACCCTTTGTGCTTTTCAATAGGAATTCCCAGGAAAAAAGAGGACCCCCTTCAGGCCTCTGGGAAGATTCTTTGACTAAGAGATCCAAGATGGACAAGAAGGAATCAGCTGGATTAAGCGCTAGGAAAAACCTTCATACTGTACAGGCTGGGAGCAGTGGGAGATTCTGGGGAAAGACAATGCAGAAGAGCCAAGAGGACGATACCACCAGCTCAGGCGTACATGGCCTGCATTTCAGGCAGTTCCGCTACCAGGAGGCCGAGGGCCCCCGAGAGGTTTGCAGTCAACTCCATGCTCTCTGCCATCGGTGGCTGAAGCCAGAGAGACACACCAAGGCTCAGATCCTGGACCTGGTGATTCTGGAGCAGTTCCTGGCTGTCCTTCCCCCAGAGATGGAGAACTGGGTGAGAGAATGTGGAGCGGAGACCAGTTCCCAGGCTGTGGCCCTGGCAGAAGGTTTCCTCCTGAGTGAAGAAGAGGAGAAAAAGGAGAAAAAGCAGCAGGTGAGAGCAGTTCCCCCTGGTTATTTCAAAGAATGGAGAATATTTCAAAGAGTACAGTGCTAAAAAAAAAAAATCTAGTTTGCCAAAATAATAATAATAATTCTGGGAAGTATTTTTTCTAAACCTCCCCCTGCTCCATTCTGATTGCTCTTTCTCATGTAGGTCTGCCTTGTGGAGAAGGGCACTGAATTATCTAAGACAGAGAAGTCTCCATCAGACACCAGACAGAGGCTGCTGCCCTGGCGGATCAAAGAAGAGAGTGATGGAGGGGCCACCTCACTGAGTAAGGGTCTTTAGGATGTTTTTCACCTCGGTCTCTTCCCGTTGTATCATCCTAAAATATTTCTTGTTATGTGCTTAGAAGTTCATGCCATATTATGGCAACCCTCTCCTAGGGTTTACTTGATAAGATGTATTCAGAAATGTCATTGCCTTTCTCTTAGGCTGAGAGAATGTGTCTTGCCGAAGGTTATGCAGTAAGTTTCCCTGGCTGAGTGGGAATTTGAATCCCGGTCTCCCAGAATCCTAGTCCAGCACTCAGACCACAGCACAGACCACCACTCAAACCACTGCACTGGCTCCTTATACACTATAAACATGTGGGCTTGTCAATGCGACTGTTAGGTGGATTTGTAATTGGTTGACCGACTGAACCCAAAGGCTAGTTACCAATGGCTCCTCTTCATCCTGGAGAGAAGTGACCAGTGGGGTGCCACAGGTTTCTGTCCTGGGCCCTGTGCTATTCAACATCTTTATCAATGACTTGGATGACAGAATTAGGGGCATACTTATCAAGTTTGCAGATCACACCAAATTAGGAGGGGTGGCTAATATCCCAGAGGACAGGATCAGAATCCAAATTGACCTTAACGGATTAGAAAGCTGGACCAAAACTAACAAAATGAATTTCAACAGAGAGAAATGTATGATACTACACTTGGGCAGTAAAAAGGAAATGGACAGATATAGAACAGGTGACTCCTGGCTTGATGACAGTAACTGAGAAAGGGATCTAGGACTCTTGGTGACCAGAAGCTGAACATGAGTCAGCAGTATGATATGGCAGCTAAAAAAGTCAATTCCATTCTAGGCTGCATCAATAGGAGTATAGTGTCTAGATCAAGGGAAGAAATAGTTCTACTCTATTCTGCTTTGATCAGACCTCACCTAGAATACAGTGTCCAGTTCTGGGCACCACAATTCAAGAAGGATATTGACAAGCTGGAGTGTATCCAGAGGAGAGCGAACAAAATGGTGGGAGTATGGAAACCATGCCTATGAGGAATGACTTAGGGAGCTGGGCATGTTTAGCTGGAGAAGAGAACTTTAAGAGGTGACATGATAGCCATGTTTAAATATTTGAAGGGATTGTCATACTGGGGATGGAGTAAGCTTGTTTTCTGCTGCTTCAGAGACTAGGACACGGAGCAATGGGTTTAAACTACAGGAAAAGAGATTCCACCTAAACATTAGCAAGAATCTCCTGACAGTAAGAGCTGTTAGACGGTGGAATGTGCTGCCTCGGAGTGTGGTGGAGTCTCCTTCTTTGGAGGTTTTAAAGCAGAGGCTAGATGGCCATGTGTCAGGCATGCTTTGATTGTGTGTTCCTGCATGGCAGGGGGCTGGACTAGATGGCCCTTGTGGTCTCTTCCAACTTGATTCTATGAAACTACCAGGCCTCAGACAACAAGCATGGCCTGTAACTGTCAGGGATGATGGGAGTTGTAGCTCTCCACCTCTGGCTCTAACTCACCACCTTGTTATGCAGCAGAGCCGACCAGCTTAGATCAGTGGTTAATGCTTTTCTCCAAAGCAGCAGAGTTTCAGAGAATAGGCTGAAGATCCTGACAAACTCTCCAAGCCTTCTCACTCTTCTCCAGGTGTCTCCAAAACGTCCCCAGGAATCACCCAGGCAACTCAGTAGTTTTATATAAAACCTACTTTATTCTTCTATATAAATATACTATATCACAATCTCTACACACTACTCCACCTCTACTCAACCACAAATACATTGGCAAACATTGCAATTTTATAGCCATTGTTTATCAGCACCCACTAGTTAGTTTCCACCCAGTGGGTGTGTACTTCCATTCTGATTGGTCCACATAGTTCCACCCATGCTTAAGACCAACCCATGTATTTCAACATTTCACCTTGTACACTTAATGATTCTCAGGTGTTTCCATTCTGCATTCAGTACCTCTGTCCTTGGCTCTCAGGCCTTCTAGATTACATTAGCAGTTTCACCTGTGTAGCCCCATAATTGCTCTTGCTTAGTCATTGTGACTTTCACATACATATTTTATTTCTTTCACTGTATGTCCCATGTTGCATTTTCCTTAACAAGAATTATCACTTTTATTTATTTATTCATTTACTTACTTACTTACTTACTTATACAGTTGTCCCTTCATATTCACTGGGGTTTGGTTCCAGGACCCCCTGTGGATACCAAAATCCGTAAATACTCAAGTCCCATTATATGCAATGGCATAGCAAAATGGTGTCCCTTATAGAAGATGGCAAAATCAAGGTTTGCATTTTGGGTTATTATTTTTTTAAGAATATATTCAAGTCATGAATACTTAAATCTGCGGAAACCAAATCCATAGATACGGAGGGACAACTGTATAACATTGTCACTGTACGAGGTACTTTACAAGAAAAAAACAGTCTCTGCCTTCACGTTTACATTCTGAAGGCATGACACACAAGGAAAGGGGATGGCAGTGTGGGAGGGAATTAAGTCCGGCAGGTGCTGCACGTTCTTCTCTCCCTCCACAGCCAGGGTAGTGGCCATTGGGATGGAGGGGAGGGCCTTTCCGCAGCTGCTGGGGCCAAGGCACAATGAAGCTATGCAGGGCTGCTCTTCTCCCCAACCCCCAACCCCAAGGCAGAGGCATTTGGGATGGAGGGAGGACATTCATTTGCTTCTGGACTGAGGCACCATGGAGCTACTCCTGCCTCTTCTCTCTCTCTGAGGCTAGGGCAGTGGCAGTAGGAATGGAAGGAGGGCCTTTCATCAGCTTCTGGGTCTAGGCGTGATGGAATTGTGGCTGCCTCGTCTTCTCTCCCTCTGAGGCCAAAGCAATGGCAGTTGGGATGGAAACTACTTGGCTTGGAACAACAAACTAGACCTCACACTTTAAACTTTGTTGTTGTGCACCATCAAGTCACCTTCACTTTCTGGGAACCGTAGCCTAAGGTTTTCTTTAAAGGAAGTTTTCCTTTGCCTTCCTATTAGGCTTAGAGGAGGCAACTTGCTCAGGGTCTCCCAGTGGGTTTCCATGGCTGAGCTAGGATTCAAACCCTGTTGTCCCAGAGTCCTAGTCCAGCACTCAAGACACAACCCCACACTAGCTTCCTTGGTACTTACCTATGATTTAAAGCAGAGGTGGAAAACTTTAGCATTGTCAAGGGTGGGGGGCTTGTCTGGTTGAAACAAAGAGAATCATTCTCCAGGAGTAAGTGATTCCCCTGTAAAGCAAGACAAAGGGCTTTGCTTCATTCAAAGTTGCTGAGTTAGCCCAAATGCCCAGCTAACATGGTTTTTAAAGGATAAACCAATTGAGGGTTTTTTGAAAGATTGGAAGCTGTTTATGCATTTTTTGAGCAATAAGAACAGTAAGGATGTAACAGTTTTGTGGTTATGGGTATTAACAACCCTAGTAGAATTATTTAGGTGGATCTGCAATGATAGAATAATATTGCTTTCTCCCCCCGCCACCATTTTTTTTTTAATTCATTACAGCTTGGATGGGAGGAAGGTCAGAGCCCTACAGTGTTTAGTGTTTAGTTCAGTGTTTTAGCACTGTGTATTAGTTTTAGTGTAGTTTAGTGTTAGGTTGGTTTTAGTTTTAGTCAAAGATATACGTATATATGTATATGTTGTTGGCCCTCCACATTTGCAGGTTGCTGTTTCACAGATATGATTATTTGTGAGTTTCTAGCACTTGCTTAACTAACTAGACCACCCCTCCCCACTCCTCTTTCTCCCAGTTCTCCTCTCAATCTCCTCTCCTTCCAGCAGCTCCAGCCCATCACTTCCTTGCCAGCCTTGCCACCACAATGCCTCAGCCAGGTTTATAAACCCTTTGCCAGCCCATACACCTGCCTGGTGTCTACAAAAAAAGCAAACTCAGAATATACATATCTGCCCAAGGTCTGCAGGAACAATAGCGCCTGCATTTCTGTACTGCTTTATAGTGCTAAGCACTCTCTAAGTGGTTTACAATGTGTTAGGTAATTGCCTCCAACTCATGTTACCAACCTAGGAAGGATGGAAGGCTGAATCAACCTGGAGCCCTGCAGGATTGAATTCACAAGGTTGTGGTTGCAGTAGCAGCATTTACCCACGGCCACCAGGAGGACATGGGAACAGAGCCTTCTTGTTTGTGGCACCCCATTTATGGAACACCCTTTCCTTGAAAACCCTTGGAAGGAAATAGAATAAGAAATGAATCAAATAATAGGGAAAAAATCAATTAAATAAAGAAAGATGCATAACTAGCTATGTTAGGAATATAGGATGGCAGAAGGAGGAGAAATATCAAACTAAACAGTTGATTATAGTGGCACAGGTAGTGATTGAATATAGCTGGAAGGATAAAGAAAGGCAGAATTGTAATAGATGGAAGCAATATATATCAGAGTATATGATGTTTGATTTTATAATGGAAAAAAGGAAGGTTTATTTTGGTCAATTGAAAGAAGAGGTTTGGCTTAGCAATTGGAGAATAATGATTGAATTTGTTGAAGAGGGGAAGGGATGTAAAGGAAACTGTTAAAATGATTTTCCATATGAGAGATAAAGGAAATTAATAAAGAAACACCAGTCCTGGGATGGGTGGGAGGGAGGGAGGAGGGGCTATTATACAAAGGAAATATTATGTATGTGTATGAGAGATTCGTTAATACAGCTGTCCCTCCGTATCCACAGATTTGGTATCCACAGATTTAAGTATTCACAGCTTGAAAATATTTTTAAAATAATCATAATCTGAAAAGCAAACCTTGATTTTGCTGTCTTAAATAAGGGACACAATTTTTCTATACCATTGCATATAATGAGACTTGAGTATTCACAGATTTTGGTATCCATGGGGAGTCCTGGAACCAAACCCCAGCGAATATGAAGGGACAACTGTAGTTGAGTACAGTTTTGAGATAGGATGTGAATAATTGGTTGGTATATTAGTTGGCGTATAAAAAGATTACCTTTTTTGCAGGGGATAAAAAGACATTATTACTATTTTTAAAAAAACCCTTCCCTTGGAAACCCGATTGGCACCATTATTGATTTCTCTTTTGGTGTCAAGTCAAGGCCTGGCTTTTAGTGAAAGCCCCAGGTGCTTTTTTGACTTTACACATATAGTTGTCCCTCAAATTTTGCGGGGGTTAGGGGGTGTAGCAGCCCCACAAAAGTGGAAAAACCGTGAATATTGGCCCATTTTTTTTACCTGAGAGAACACTTATGTAGCCATTTGAAGGCCCTCCAGCGCAATTTTATAGTCAACTTCCAGTTGCCTTTGGTGGAAGTTGACCACAGAATTGTGCTGGAGGACCTATAAATGCCTAGAGAGAACATACTAATCAGATCTACAAATAATCAAATCCGTGAATGCTTAACCTGCAAATGTGGAAGGATGACTGTACAGTGGGCCCTTGGTATCTGCTGGGGTTTGGTTCTAGGACCCACTGTGAATACCAAATTCCATGGATGCTAACATCCCATTAGATACAATGGTGTAGTAAAATGGTATCCCTTATATAAAATGGCAAAATCAAGTTTGTGTTTCGGAATTTTTTGGGGAAACCATTTTTTAACCATGTTTGGTTGAATCTGTAGATGCAGAATCCATGGATACAGAGGGCCAACCGTACATGGTTTTTGTTTACTGTAGCCTTTTAAGCTGTTCTAATTGGTTGCATTTAATATGTGTTTATCCTTGTGAGTAGTCCCCTCTGTGTGTGTGTGTGTGCGCACACACACCATGCACCATGGCTACCTTTGTGATCCAGCTCAGGCGTCCTGCTAGCCTGAGAACCCTCAAGCTGGATCCTTCTGGACACACTTTCAGGATTTCTTCTAGCCTGGAAATCCCAGAACTATGTTTCTCTCACCGCCACCACCTCTTGATTTGAATAGCCTCCTTTTTTATATGATCCAAGAGGAGATTGTGGGGGTACCTAGGACCTTTCAGTCACTGCGTATTTTGGGTGTGTGCGCACATACAGAGAGAGGGCTACGTCACAATCCTGTTTAAGCAATTTTATTGTTTTAGTCTGGGATTGTTTTAAATTATTGCTTTGTCTGTACACCACTGATTATGCTTATGGCAGAGATTAATAATACTAATAGTCGTAAGTAGTGATAATAAAAATCAATGCTTTCTCCCTCTCCCTTGCAGGAGGTAGATCAAGGATACCAGCAGCATCTACCCGCTTACCACTCCATTCTGATGCAAGGGAAACGGCTTCTGTGCAGCTGGATCAGGTAGGAGCAGGATGGGTGGAATGCAGATTATCTGGATTCATCTGTCCACCATGTATCTCCCTGGACCTGAAGAAGCCTTTTGTTTCTGTCCATGTTTCTCACCTGCTTCCAAAATCCCTGATTCCTCCACAAGAGCTCCTTTGGCCTTGCGTGAACATCTTCCACAAGTAACGGAGAATGCATTTTCTACTTTCCAGGTGCCTTTTGAGGAGGTGGCTGTGGATTTCACGAACGAGGAGTGGGCCCTGCTGAAACCAAGCCAACGGGCCCTGCATGCGGAGGTCATGGAGGAGAATTTGGAGCTTGTGGCCTCTCTTGGTAAGGTAGCTTCTTGTGCTTGGCTGATAAGATTGGTTCAAACGTTGCTGGTGATCCTCTAGTTGTTTTTGGACAAGCTCCCAGCAGTTCTCGCCAGCCCACACTTGATGGGAGTTGTAGCTCAGCAACATCTGAAAGGCCATAGGTTTCTCATCCCTGTTGCTACTTTCCCACACTCTTGGGTCACCTTCTTCCAGCCTGGCTGGTTTCAAAGATCTCTTCCTAGGAGCATCTCAGCTGGCAGACTTGTTAAAACTGCATTACATAACATGAACACCATCCCCTTCCTCATTTCGGAAGGTAGTAGGATGTTTTAAGGCTGGAATCTCTTATGCACATTGTAGAAATGCTGTATTGGATCAGGCTGGGGAGTTGCTTTCCACAGTAACCAATCGGGTGACTTCAGGATGCTCATAAGAAGGCTGTGAAGGCATCAGCATATTCTTGTTGCTTCTAAGCCACCATTAGAACAGGAAGCTTCTAACTCAGTGGCAGGTGCTGGCATAGCACTGAGCTGTAGAATGACTCTTTCCTCCCAGCAAAAAGCCCCAGCTTTCCCTGCCAGCATGTTTAGAAGCCTAGCTCTGCTTAGTTTCTTTCTTGCGGCTTATGCTGAGGGACGGTGGTGGCAGCTTGCCAAGTCTTCCTCCTGAATTCTCCAGCCGTTCCCCTCTGTCAGAGAACAAAGTTGTGTCCTGGACTTCCTAACCTAGCCTGCTGCTTCAGGTGTGGTGAAGGACGATGCCTTCCATCACAAATGTAGCTGTAAGTTTTACCTGGCAGTCCAGATGGCTTTGGTATGTGAAATGGGAGCACCATCTTGTTCTTCACCTCAGGCATCGAAATGTCTTTGGAAAGTCCTAATTGCCACCCTGCCTCCTGGAGCGATTCAAGCAGAATGCATGGGATTGTTATGTTTTGCTATACAACCACCAAAGGTTGGAAGAGTTACTTTGGGGGGTTGCAAATCCCAGAATCCCCCCTATCCAGTGGCCAAGCTAGCTAGGCAATTGTGGGAACTATAGTCTTAAAAAGTGTGAGAGGCTGAAGGACAACGACTGGCTGGAGGCCCCCCACAAATGAACTTCATAAGCTGGAAACGGACTCCTGGCCAAACACCCACCTCCCCATCTGACTAATCACCATGGTGTCTGCAGCGCTGGTGGCGTTCTGGGAGTTGTAGTTCCAGTGCACGGGGGTGGTGGGGGCTTTCCCAGGTTCTGGCTGTTTCTCCCATGTTGCAATCAACTTTCTCCTCTTTTCTGCCTCCTTCTTTCTTCCCTCCCCTCTATTTAAAACCCCTCGCCCAGCAGCAACCCAGAGCCATTTGCCAGCCCCTCCACCCCTATTAAAGCCCCAACGGGGCTTAGAAAGCCCTGCTGCCGCCTGCCCACACCCTCCGCCCTTGTTAAAGCCATGATGAGGCTTAGAAAGGCCGGTCGCCGCCCACCCATACCTACCCACCCCTGCTGTCCACCTGCACCTCCCCCGCCCCTGTTAAAGCGGTGATGGGGCTTAGAAAGCCCTGCCACCCACTGGAGGAAAGGTGCACTTTCCCCACAAAGCCACTGAGGGTTTGCTTGGCCTTCAGGTCCCCCCACAGGGAACGAAGGCCGAGCTAACCCTCGGGGCTTTCCGCAGATACTCAAAACCGCGAAATCCAAGGCCGTGAATTCCAAGAGATGACTGTATATGGTTTTATATATATAGCTGGTATCGTTTTATATTTTTAATGATTATGTATTGTTTTAGACTCATTGTTAGCCACCTTGACTCCCTATATTGGGAGAAAGGTGGGATATAAATACATATAATAAATAAAAAAATTGTGTGGCTCCCGGGCCACAGTTTCCACACCTTTGTCTTAAATCTTTGATTTCAAGTTCCCCTTCTCTCTTGGGCCCTTGCCAATTGTCTCTCTTCTTTCTAGGAGGTGAATGGCAAAAGATTGAGAATGAAGCAGAACCAGGCGGCGGGCTATTGTGGGAAAGATTCTGGGGTGAAGAGTGGACCACAAAACCAGAAGTGAAAGAGCAGTGGACGGACGAAGCCCCTGTTCCTTACCTTGGAGGCATCTGGCAAATCCCATCTCAAGACAAAATGGATCAGTGGACAGATTGGAGCCAGTGCCTTCTGTGTGGGGAAACCTTCACTTGTAAATCCACCCTTATTGCTCACTGGGAAATGCACACAGGAGAGAAGCCCTATAAATGCTTCGAGTGTGGAAAGAGCTTCAGTACTAGCAAATATCTCAGTTCCCATCAAAGAATCCACACAGGAGAGAAACCCTACAAATGTTTGGAGTGTGGAGAGAGCTTCTGTTGGCCTAACTCTCTCACTTTACATCAGATGAATCATACAGGGAAAAAACCATATAAATGCTTGGAGTGTGGAAAGAGTTTCAGCAGAAGGGGCAGCCTCAATTGTCATCGAAGAATTCATACCGGAGAGAAACCATATATGTGCTTGGAGTGTGGGAAGACATTTATTCATAGCACCAGCCTCACGTACCATCAGCGTCATCATGCAGGACTGAAACCGTACAAGTGCTTGGAGTGTGGAAGGAGGTTTAGTCATCGGACCAGCCTGAGTTATCATCTCCAGCATCACACCGGAGAGAAACCATATAAATGCTTGGAGTGTGGAAAGAGCTTCAGTACTAGGCAATATCTCACCTGCCACCAAAGAATTCACACAGGGGAGAAACCATATAAATGCTTGCAGTGTGGAAAGATGTTTATGCATAATACAAGCCTCAATTATCATCAGCGTCTTCACAACAGGGAGGAACGATTTAAGTGCTTGGAGTGTGGGAAGTGCTTCAATTCCAAACAATGCCTCACCTGTCATAAAAGGATCCATGCAAAGGAGGACCCATTTAAATGCTTAGAGTGTGGAAAGAGCTTCAGTAGACGCACCAGCCTTGCTTCGCATCAACTGATCCACCTGGGAGAGAAACCATACAAATGTTTGGAGTGTGGAAAAGGCTTCACTACCAGCAAGTACATCACTTCCCATCAAAGAATTCACACAGGAGAGAAACCATTTACATGTCTGGAGTGTGGAAAGAGCTTTTGCTGGGCAAATTCTCTTGCTTTACATCAAATTATTCATACCGGAGAGAAACCATATAAATGCTTGCAGTGTGGGAAAACCTTCAGTCGGAGTACCAGCCTTAATTCACATCAAAGAATCCACACAGGTGAAAAACCATATAAATGTTTGGAGTGTGGCAAGAATTTCAGTACTAGCCGTTACCTCGCTTGCCATCAAAGAATCCACATCGCTGAAAAAGGCTTTAAATGCATGGAGTGTGGAAAGAGCTTCAGTACCAGCCGATACCTCACTTGCCATCAAAGAATTCACACAGGGGAGAAACCGTTTCAGTGCTTGGAGTGTGGAAAAAGCTTCTGTTGGGCCAACTCCCTCAATTTGCATCAGAGAAATCACGCAGGAGAGAAGCCATTGAAATCCTAGGAGTGTTGAAGGAAAAGACCTTCTCATCAAAGAATGTACACAGAGGAAAAACTGTAGAAAGACTCCTAGAAAGAGCTTTGCTCTGGACCAAAATCTCGCTCTGTGTTAGATAAATTAGAAAAATGGAAAAACAAATGTGCAATTGTTCCATAAGTATGGTTGTTTTTTAAAAAAAAATCATCTTAAGTAACACGAAAGATCTTAACATAGGGAGAAACCACAGGAATGCTGGGATTGTCACAAGAGCTTCATTTCAAGTGCAAATCTTCCTTTCTGTTTAAGAAAAAAAACTCACACATGGGGAAGCCATTAAAAAGGTTGTAGGTGTTCACAAAGAACACCTGTCAGAGTGCAAGTCTCAGTGAACAATAAAGAACCCAGAGAGGAGTAACCATATTTGTGCACGGAATATTGAAGGAGTTTTGTCCAGAATATAGCTGTGGGATCAACTTTGGAGCAGATGAGAATCAAGATGCCAGATAAGATGTAGGTCTTATTAGTTGGCTATTTGAATGATCTAGACATAGTTCAGCCTGTTCTGGGTAGAGTTGTGCTTCCCTTTAGGAATCAGGCCTGCAGCTTGGAGGTTTCTGCTTGATCCTGCCCTGCTCATGAAGGAATAATTGGTGGTGTCGGCTAGAAGTATCTTGTACCGTCTCTGGCTGGTATACCAGTGACCTCCTTTCATTGCACAACCAGACTTGGCCTCTCACTCATGCCCAAGTGCCACTCAGGCTAGATTGTTACAGTATACTCTACATAGGACCACCTCTGAAGACACTTTGGAAGCTGCAGTTGGCCATGCCATTGAGTGCTCCAGGCAGATCAGGGGTTGTAATTTGGACTACATGTCCTTGCTGTGGCTGCCTGTTTGATTTCAGGTTTGGTTTGAAAAGTGTGGATTGAGGCCTTTAAAGCCACGGACAGCCTGTGACCAGGTTGTGTAATGAATTTCTTCTACCCCATGAGTTTGCCCAACTCTTCAAATCACCTACTAAAATTCTGCTCCATTTTTGGGAGGGCAGCAGGTGGTGGCAAAGAGAAGTAAGAGGGATGAGGCCTTTTAAGTGGTGGTGCCAAAATAATGGCATGTTCAACTGAAGGAAGTTAACCCAGCTTCATTCTTCTCATGTTTGAGAAGTAGCGGACATCTTCTTTCAATGGGCTTTTTTACTGGTGTCAATTTTCTCATTGGCACAGTTTTATTCCTGTCCTGACTGCTGCTTTATGCTAAATTCTTGTGGGTTGTATAGTGTTGTCTGTCTTCTTTTAATTCTTTCTTCTCTTGTTAGTCCCTTTGATGTAGTAAATATGTGCAAGCTGGGATTACAGAAACAAACAAAACTCAGAACTTCTTCCTACAGTGCAATCCTCTACATGGTTACTCAGGAGTAAGATTCACTAAGGGTTAAATTATCATGGGGGTGAGCAAAATATGGTCCTCCAATTGTTCTTGAACTACAGTACCCTAACCAGTATCGTCAGAAGGGAGTGGACCATGGGAATTGCAGTTCAGCTACACCTGGAGCAGTGTTTCTCAACCAGGGTTCCCTGTCACTAGGGGTTTTGCAAGATTTGATTGGGGAGAAAAAACATTTTTGAGCTGTAGATATACAAGTCCATCCCCATATCCACAGATTCTGTATCCATGGTTTCACTTATCCACATCCAAAAAAAATCTTCCCTCTAAGAATTTCTAGGTTCCCCAATGTAACTCTGTTGTCTGTTTCCAGTGTTCATCTATTTGATGTCCACAGTTTCAGGTATCCACGGGGTTCTTGGAATGTATTCCCTGCAGATATGGGGCTCCATCTGCAATATTTTTTATGCAGGGGATCCTTGAGAGCTGGAAATTATTCCAAGGGTTCCTCTAGGATAAAAAGGTTGAGAAAAGAAAGGCTGATCTGGAGAGTTATGCTCTGGACAGCCCTGAACTACAGACTGTTAAATGTAACTTAGAGTTTTTATTTTTCACACGTGGGTAGGGGAAATTTAAATCTTTCCTCAGCCATTCTTACAGTAAATTTCTTCCAGTTTTAGCCTCATTGGAAGAAGAGGTTGTTTAGGTTTCAAAAATGGGATGGGAGAAGTTTCAACCTCCCCTGCCTGTGTGTGATGGATTTGGTCCAAATGAGAGGGACCTTAAAATGGGAAGTAACTTGCAAAGAAGCAGTTGGTCTTGTCTGTAAAGAGAAGGGAAACAAGGGTGCTTGTCCCAGATGGAATGCACCCTTCTTTCCTTTACCCGCATAGCCCAGACCAGCCACTTCTTCCTCTTCTGAATTGCCTCCCCCTGACTGGGCCTATAGTGAGCATATAGCATCGGCCCTCCAGGATTTGACATGTGTCTTTAGGGAGGTTTTGGGTGGGGCACAAAGGACTAGAGCAGGGATGGGATCACATTATCCCGCCCCCACAAGAGACCTTTGAGGGCCATACTACCACCACCAGACACACTTCTACAAAAAGGAATTGCCCCCCCAATGATCTCTGGGTGAGTGAGGGCCATTTTTGCCATGTTTATGAACCACCACCCCTTGTACATTTTAGGTCCAGAAGAAGCTCTTTAACAGCTGAAAGTTATTAGAAGTCACTTGCTGTTTACTTGCTGTTTTTTTTTTTTGTTTTTTTTTAAAGGCTTCCCCTGGCCCTAAAGTTACCGGAGGGGAGGGGAAGGCAAAAACATGATGAGAATGCCCCCATTTGCATTTGGGGCAACAACAACAAAAATCGGAGGAAAAAAAATGACCCCAGTAGGGACACAAAAATAGCCCTGTGGAGGTGCATGCAGCCTGCAGGCCACATTTTGACCACTTCTGGGCTTAAGAATTTCCCCTTGTGTCTAATCCAGACAAATGTGCCCATAAATCGAACTTTCACATGCACAGAATTCTGACCCTGGTATATATTCAGTGTATTTAATGCAGAGTTCAACAGGACTTTCTCCCAGATAGTTGTGTCTAGGGTTGCATTGTAGTCATAAAACAGAGCTCCGAAAATGCTTTTTATGTCACTTCTCTGATAGCTGTACTTTAATCTCCAGTAGTGCAAAGAACCAAGTGTCCCATGCCCCTTTTAAAGACATGCGTGTTGATTTTTATCATGGACTTTTCTGAGATTTTTCACACCAGTGAAGATCTCCCTTTTTTGGGGGGGGGGTCCCTTCTCATGGTGCAATTCTCTGCTTGAGAAGTCATTCTGACAGATTTCAACTGGGGAGTACTCAGAATTGCAGCTGAACAGTTACACAGAGCAATGCCATTAATGTTCCGGTTCTGGATTTTGTGAGCTAGTGGTGGAGACTCTGCAGAAGAAGATGTATTGTCAGGTTTCACAATGGTGACGCTACAATTCATCTCCCCTCTCGGGACTCACTTTCCACTGCATTACCTCTCTCTATAGCCATTTGGCAGCCAATGGAGAGCAGAGGGTGGCTGAGAAGTGTCTGGCTAGTGAATGTAGTTAAATACGTGACAATGTCATCTTCAGAATAACTCCAGGATGTCCCAGAGAATCCCCTCATCTTTGTGTGTCTGGTTATAATCACATAGCCAGACACTTCTCAGCTGTAACCTGCTCTCCACTGGCCACTAAATGGCCATGCTGTGTGGAAGGCAGCATGGAAAAAGGGAGGTTAGAGGGGGGCATTTTGGTTGTTGCATCAAGAAAGTGGAGCATTCCAATCTCTGCAATGACCAAAGAAAGAAGTATGCAGGGGTAAGTTGGATTTACACCTGTGTATGTACAGTTGGCCTTCCATATCCATGGATTCAGTCATCCACAGTTTGAATCCAAAAGAGTTCAGTTCCCAGACTTACTGTGAATACCGAAAACTTAGGATAACAGCAAACACCATTGAAAATAATGGGACTTCTGGTTTAAAATACCATTGAGTTGAATTGGAGGACCTAGAAAATGTCTAGAAAGTATGCCTCTCTAGGCATTTTCTAGGAAGACTATGGTGTGTGCCTCTTTTTTTGTGTCCTGCAGATAACTGAAACCACGGATATTGGTTCCGTGGATACAGAGGTCCCACTGTATGTATATCTGAAAGGCAAACCTTTATTTTGCCATTATATATAAGGGACACCATTTCGCTACACCATTGTGTATAATGGGACTTGAGCATCCACGGATTTTAGTATCCACAGGGGGTCCTGGAACCAAACCCCAGCATAAACCAAGGTCCCACTGTAACTAACAGGATGCCACATTTTAGCTCAGAAGTGATCAACATCAACAAGTATGGGGGCCGATTTTCTGCCTCTGGGGCTTACTGGGGGCCCCGTGGACTGTCAAAAATGCCAAAAAAAACCCCAACAAATCAAAAACTAGAAGTGGCTAGAAATCCACTTCTGTTGTTCAAAAATTGGTATTTTTGTGTGTGTTAAAACCGGTCCTGTGATCTGTTTAAAAGATTAATTACTGCTGCCAGAGGCAGGTTGCCTTTTGGGGCACGAGATCAGAAAAAGGGGAGTCTGTGGAGAGTCGGGACCTGCAGAAACAGATTCAACAGATCACACTTTGCTCTAGCAGTCCTACCCCAGTTAGCTGGATGGTGTCTTTTTGGCATTCTTTGTGGTGACTGGATACACATCTAACTCTTTTGCTTTGCTCAGTAAAGGGCAGAACCTGGAAAGGTTACTTTTCTAGACTGCAGCTTCTAGAAACTTGTGGCTGTGTGACTTGAGGGAGTTAGAGTTGCCGTCCAGAAAAGTACTTTCTTCCATTTTTGCTAATGGGCATGAATCTCAGAAAGGGAATTCTCTTTCTCTAGGAGAAGTATTAATGCTGCCTCGTCACAGTCTTTTTGATGCTAACAGTGTGCTGTAGCGATTAGTGTGGGACTGAGATTTGAGAGATCGAGGTTGACGTCCTCACTGAGCCATGAAACTTGCTGATCTTTTTCTGTTTTTAATCTGTGTTATCTGTATTTGTTTTAACTTTGTACACCTCCTTGAGTCCCAGATGTGGGGGAAAGGTGGGATATAAACAAATAAAATAATAACAAATCAATAATACTGGGTCACCTCATGCCAGTCTGCCCATCCTTAACTCGATTTATCTCACAGGGTTGTTACAAGGATAAAGTGTGGGGCAAGAGGAGAGCCTATTCCCAGTTTGAAAAATGGTATTATCAACAATTGGAAAACCCCATCGGGAAGAATAATAGATAAATCTTGTGCCGTTTCCTCCCTATATTCATATGTCCCAAAGTGTGGAGAAAATTGTTCTGCATAGAAAAATACATAGGAAATTGTTCTGCATAGAAAAACACATTTGCATAGGAAGCCTGTTTCCTGCACAGAAACAAGGTTTTGCACCCAAAACACCCTGTTTTCTGTGCAAAAAAAACCCCGGCATCCTACTTTAAAAAAATAATGTTTTTGCACAGAAAACACTACATCACCTTTTTTTCTTCATAGAAAACCGCTTTGCACACACAAAGAAAGCAAGAACCTGTATTGTCAGATGTATCTACAATTATGAAACTGTTCTTGTAACTACATTTGACAGTCCCATCCCCAAAAACCTATCTCATCAGGCAACACCCTGACCAAAGGGTTTCCAAGGACTATAGATCAGGCCTTTGAAAAATTATGTCTGCGGTGTTCTAGTTGTGGGGTGTTGATACAGGCATCTGGAGAGACCCCTTAGGGTTCTGCCACAACTGCTTTTCTCAAGGTGCCCTGTGACTGGGGAAGTAATACAGACATTACCCAGTGCCCTGGTTTGCATTATCTTCAGCAACCAACATAGGGTGGAATCCTGTATGGCTCAGCATAACACAATAGTTCTGTATACAGAACTGCTTTATGTCTTGCCATTCATCGCTCCCTGGATTTAACATGGAACTGTTGCAGCCTCCCCCCCCCCGGTCTATTATGTGCCAGGTGGAAGGGGAAATCAGAGAAGCATTTGAGTATGTCCCCACAACCAGATGTGAAATTATTACACCCTTCGCTGAGGTTTGCCAGAGTCACCCAGAGGCCTTAGTGGATGATGTAATCATTTTGTGTCTGGCTACAGGGACATAGCCAGATATTTCTCCGATCCCACCCACACCCTCCAGCTCCACCAGGCACAAAATGGCCATGGGATGGGCTGCAGCGGTTCTACATTAAGTCTGGAGGGGAGTTTCAATTGCGGAGGGAGGAAGGAATACCAGCCTCTGCATCAGTTAATAATAAAAAGACACAAACAGGATGCTAGCCAAAATGTTTCTTTGAGGGAAAGTATTTCACTCTGAAAGTAACCAACCCATTCCAAGAACAAACTCCCAAGTGTGGTTCATTATTCCATTGTTTTTGTACATCCTGTTACATGTATAGGCTGCAAATAACCCATACTTTGGTTTTCAGCCCAGCAACTTCATTTGAGTTAACCAGCAAGTTCAACAAAGCAAGCCTTCTTTACCACAAAATGGATATGACGGAAGCAAAGGTTTGGGACAGTGGCTCTTCACTTTTTCTTTGCCAGGGACCCCCTTTAAATATCTTTTGTTGCCATGGGCCCCCAGGACTTAACTCAAGATTTAAAACACTAATAATAATACCTGGTGGTGGTGATAATAATGATGATGATATAATTACACCATCTATTAAACTTTTCCTCAGGGGCCCTGGAGGGAGAATGGAAACTTTTCTCCTGCTTTTTCCTGCAAGTTTGCAGCTGGAGTGGATTGAATGGCAATGCACAGGCCCAGCCAGCCAGCCTTTGCCTTGGTTCTAGTCATGTGGTGACTTCATGCAGGGAGGAGTTGGGCGGAGAAGATTTCAAGGCTTCCCAGACCCCCTGAGAGGACATTGCTGGACCACAGGTTACGAACCACTTGATTGGGAGGTATTGGAGATCTACTCCTGAAGTGAATTTTCAGAGGAGTGTATCTGCACAGCATAAGTTTGTAGGTTGGTGAGGAATTCTATGCCAGAAAGCTGTAGTCCTAGTATTCAGGGGAAGGCACCAGAGGTCTAGTACAGCTAAATACCTCCCCAAACTACAGATAGCAGGATTCTCTACATTGGAAGCAGGACAATCAAAGTGGTATCAAACTGCTTTTTATTGTAGTGCATTTGAAGTATGGAACTGGTTTTCAATTGGGAGAGGAGAGAATCTGGAACATGTCGAGAGAAAGGTGACCAAGATGATCAAAAAGAGGTTCCACCTAAACATTAGGAAGAACTTCCTGAAGGTAAGAGCTGGTCAACAGTGGAATGTGTTGCCTCAGTGTGGTGGAGTCTTCTTCTTTGGAGGTTTTTAAACAGGCTGGATGGCCATCTGTCAGGAATTAGTTTATTTGGAATGATTCCTGCATGGCAGGGGGTTGGACTGGATGGCCCTGGTGGCCTCTTCCAGCCCTAAACTCCTGTGATCCTGAATATGCCCTTTGTGTTCAGGGCTCCTATTCTGCTGTCTTCCCCTCTTCTCATTAAGAACATCCACTGTCTCTTGTTAAAAGCTACACGCTTATTAAAAGCCACGCACTGGGCCTCTTCTCTTTCAGATTGCTATAGAAATGGAAACCAGTTTGAAACAGAAGCCAATGTCCTGTATAGCACCATGTAACATAATAGTGCCTCAGAAGTCCTTCTCTCCATTCAACTCCCTCCTGGATTCACTGTTAGTAGCTGCAGACCCACTCCCCCAGGCCATTCAGTGGCTGATGGAGAGTAGTGAGGGGACTGGAGAAGTTTCTGGCTATGTCCCTGTAGCCAGACACAGAATGTTAACATCATCTGTTGAGATCCACCAGGGTCCTCCTGAAGTGGATGATGTCATTGGTTTGCATCTACCTACAGGGACATAGCCAAATGTCTTTCCATATATCTCTTGTTCTCTATGGTGCAACAGAATGAGTATTGTGGGGGAGGGCTATCCCAGTGCTTGGGGAGGGAGCTTTGCTGTGGAGGAAAAGAATAACAACCTCTGCAACAACCCCCCCCCAAAAAAATACATATCAGGTATTCCCTTTGTGACCAGTGTTCCAATTCTCAGTGGTCTCTCCCTTAAAAGCCAAGAGCTGAAAATAAGATGGATGTACACAACAGGGTTCACTGTTACCCCTGTTTTTTTTCTCTTGTATTTCCACAGTAAGTCCAGAAACGTATTCCTCTGCAGATATGGGGGTTATACTATATATGTCAAGTTATGGTAAGTAAAAGGAGATACAGGATTCTGGCAAAAGGCCCTAGGATGAGATACGCTCAGTGATATCAGCGGGATGGTAAAGCTGGTCTTTATGTTTTAGGCTGAATTTTAAGGAAGCTATCAGAGGTGTCCCCACCCACCCCCAAATAGGTTCAGCACCTTTGATAGCTTTTTAAATATCCAGACTGAAACCTGAAGCGAATGACATGATAGCAATATTTAAATATGTGAAGGGATGTCATACTGAGGGTGGAGCAAGCTTGTTTTCTGCTGCTCCAGAGACAAGGACATGGAGCAATGGGTTCAAACTACAGGAAAAGAGATTCCACCTAAACATTAGGAAGAACTTCCTGATGCTAAGAGCTGTTCGGAAGTGAAATGCACTGCCATGGAGTGTGGTGGAGTCTCCTTTGGAGGTTTTTAAACAGAAGCTGGATGGCCATCTGTTGGGAATGATTTGATTGGGTGTTCCTGCATGGCAGGAGGTTAGACTAGATGGCCCTTGTGGTATCTTCTAACTATGATTCTGTGATTCACTGACAGGGAAGCCATCAGCTGCCACTGGGTATGCTATCGTAAGGGCAAGATACTGGCCCTCCATGTATTTTGGCCTACAAATTCCCTCAGCCCTAGGCAGCATAACTGATCATGGGGAATTCTGGGAGTTGTAGTCCTCCCCAGTATCAAGGACAGTGGCTGATGGGTCTCTAAACTGGCCAGTGAGCTTCTCATGTATCTACAGAGTCAGATCACTATGGTACAAGGACAGGCAATTGTATTGTATTGATATGTGTTGCCTGTCCTTGTACTGTAGAGATCTGACTGCAGATCCATGAGAAACTGACTGGTTCAGATAGCCATCAGTAACTGCAAAGGCTACCTCCCTTGAGAAGAATTTTGAGGAGTAAGATTTTGTCGTCTTCACACCCTACCTACCTTTTGGTAGCTCCTTCCCTCCCACAGCTACCTGCCTTTTGAATCATGTAGTTTTCCAGATGTTGAACTGCAACTCCAAGCATTCTTTACAATTGGCTAGGGCAGATGGGAGTTGCAGTCAAAAAACAACTGGAAGATTGCATAACTCCTAGCCAAGGGGTCTTATATCCACTTGTCTCCTGGGCATTTTCTAACCACCACCATCCCCATCTCTTTCCAGAGCAGCTCAGAGCTCACCAGTTCCTGTCAGAAAAGAAAACAAAAATCAGAACAGGAGAAGAGACGCAGGAAATGGCTTTAATGTTTCCATACAGGAAGCTGTCGGGTCTGTTGAAGCAAAAGCAAGCCTTGTGGTTTTCTGATATCCATGTCTAGGCACGATTTCTAGGCATAATTCAAAGGGCTGGTTACATACCCTCCAACATTTCACATATTAAAATTGAGAAACATGTGGCCAAACAAACATCAGAGTGTGGTCAAGATGGCAAAAGTTTTTAATAAAGAAAAACACACAAGCCAGGAGAGGATGCAGCAGTGTGCATTTGCCTGAGCCTACTGGGACAGGCAAGATTCTGCCTTCTCTTCTCCCCCACCTGAGTTAATTGAGTGCAAACTACTTTTGCCCTTTGGACTCCGTTTGCAGCAATTGAAATAAACTGAGGCCAAAGGGAGGAGCAGAGGGAAACTGAAACATTTTAAAAGCAGCTGAAAAAGTGGGATGATGGAGGATTAATTGGGACTATCCCTTCCAAATCAGGACAGCTAGAGAGTATATGGCTATGTCCTATGAGAAGGAGTGTTGGGATTTATAGTGCATGTACCAGGAAACTTTTTTAGCACTAGAGACAAATTTCTTCCTCTGTTTGAATACTCAGTAATGATGCCAGAAGTGCAGGGGAAAAATGTTTCATATTATTTAGTTATTTACAAGATATATACAATTCTCTTCAGTTTACAATTAACTGGAAATACTGTCGTTTTCTCACAGTTCCAAAACTCTTAGTTGAAGAGCTTCACACAAACCTTTTCATCCTAGTTAGTGCGCACTGGGAACTTAACACTGCAAGCCTTCATCTTGATGAGTAACACAAAGCACCACAAAAAATCACCTGTCAGGAGTGCTTTGATTGTGTACTCCTGCATGGCAGGGGGTTGGACTGGATGGCTTTGTGGTCCTTCCAACTCTATGATTCTATGACCTGAATCCAGATTTTTGCCCATATTGGGCTTTAAACAGAGACAGGGAGTAACTATTTACAAATAACAATACTGTACACTTGTCATGCATTCTCTTTTCCAATAACAGAGACATAACAATGGTCTCTTTTAAGGTCGCCAAAGTGAAAATTAAAGGTGGCTCCTGTACCTTTAAGGGTTGTGTAGAGACTGTGTGGTGTAGGGGTTTGAGTGTCGGACTCTGGGAAGCCTAGGTTCAGATCCTGACACACACCCCAGTCATGGAAACCCTTTGGCAAGTCACACTCTCTCAGCCTCAGAGGAAGGAAATCTCACCAAGAAAATTCTGTGACAGGGTCTCCTTAGTGTCACTGTTAAGTCAGAAATGACTTAATGCTCCAAAAATTAGCACCTGAACCAAACTACTCAAATTTCACGAAAGAAAACTCTGACTAAACTTTAGAAAACCATGTCCTGATGGTAAGAGATGTTTGATAGCAGAATAGACAACCATGGAAGGCGGTAGATTTTTAAACAGAGGCTGGATTGCTACCAATCAGGGATGCTTTACATATGGATTCTGGACTGGCAGGGGCTTTGACTAGATGACCACCGAGATACCTTTAAACGCTGTGAGTCTATGAGATGGCTACCTAGGCTTTAAATTTGCCTTGCTTGTAAAAATCAGACTCCCTCCTCTTCCAGTGCCACTTGACTTGAGATAAAAAGGTCAATGTGATTTTGGGCTGCATCAATAGAAATATAATGTCCAGATCAAGGGAAATAATAGTGCCGCTCTATTCTGCCTTGGTCAGACCTCACCTAGAATACTGTGTCCAGTTCTGGGCACCACCATTCAAAAAGGATATTGACAAATTGGAGCGTGTCCAGAGAAGGGCAACTAAAATGGTGAAAGGTCTGGAAACGATGCCTTATGAGGAGAGACTTAGATAGCTGGGTATGTTTAGCTTGAAAAAAAGACAGATAAGAGGTGATATGATAACCCTGTTTAAGTATTTGAAGGGGTGCCATCTGTCAGAGATGCTTTGATCAAGATTTCCTGCATGGCAGGGGGTTGGACTGGATGGCCCTCATGGTCTCTTCCAACTCTGCAATTCTATGATTCTATGATTCTATATCTCCTTGCCTGGCAATCCAGAAAAATAGAGCAGTTCCCTGAGACTTTAAGCCAGAACCCTGAGACCTGCCAACCCTGAGTCCAGAAAGGGTGCTATCACTAACAAACTCTTTTTTCTAATTGCCCTCCCTCTTGGAAAGCAAGAGCAAATGAAGAAAGCCCTGTTGGCTTTTTAGACTCGGGGCTTTATCACACCAGCCTGTTGTCTTGCAGCAATCACGTTGCTTAAGCAAACAGAAACATACCAGTATGGAAACAACCATAATTGTATTTTCTCTCCAATAGCAGTATGGTACCACTTTGTTGATGCACATTCCTGCAATCAGTCTTTTGCATTGCTTCACTGGACCTCGCCTTTCTACCTGTGTCTGCTCTATGTAATGCACTTCCTCAAAGTGTGGTGGAGTCTCCTCCTTTAGAGGTTTTTGCACAGAGCCATCTGTTGGGAATGCTTTGATTGTGTATTCCTGCATGGTAGAGGGATGGACTAGATGGCCCTTGTGGTCTCTTCCAACTCTATGATTCTATTATTTCAATAAATCAATTGATCAACTGGCTTCTTGTATAAAGGTTAACATCCACCCTACAAAGAAGGACTACTGTCACTACACAAAAATGTCAATTCAGCCTGAGTTGAAGGAACTGAGGCCAAATCCACACGCCATAAAAAATCCAGTTTGAAACTGGATTATTTGCCATGATTCCTTCCTATAAAATCCTGGGATTTTTAGTTTGGTGAGGCACCAGCATTCTTAGGCAGAGAAGGCTAAAGAGCTTGTAAAACTACAAGTCCCAGGATTCTATAGGAAGGAGCCATGGCAAAATTTGTGGTGTGTGGATTTGGCCTCAGTGGGCGCTCTAAAATTCTTTGAACTGAGAGGTTATAGGTAACTCCTATAGTTCTAGTGCTTTAGGCAAACAACCTTGAACGTGAACAAGAGTTAAAAGGCAAGGGTTTGAATTAATACCAAGGATGACCCCCAGAATAAAACACACATATGCACACACACCTAACCAAATGAAGGAGATGGATTTATTTTACATGGAAGGGAGGAAAGGGTTTGCCATATACAGAGTTACTCTCTCGGAAATATAGTACAACAGGACAAAATTGCCCCAGAACATATAGCTCAGCTAACTATACATATTCAAATAACCTTACTAAACAAGAGCCAGGATGATAATTTGAGTGCAAAGCTGTGATGCAAACCGGGAAACCCAGGCAAACCCGACAATTTTCATCTAAACATGAGGCAACAAAACAAGGGGCAAAGCCTACCCATAATCCATAGAAACCAAGATGGTTTCCCATAACTTGTCAAAGGACCTTACGTCCAGAAATGTCTGTGTGCTTTCTCACCTGATATATATATATATATATATATATATATATATATATATATATATATATAAACGCTCTCAACTGGTGAGGCTTGGACCAAACCCAAATAAGGCCTTGCATGTTTAAGCTGCAATGAGGGCTGAACCTTGAGGCAAGTGGGGAGTTTGAATCTGCCCAAAGCATACCTTGAACTGAGTTTTGTGACACTAGGGGTGCGCAAGCCATGGTCTGTGAGCTACTTGGGCCTCTTTCTGGTCTTGAGGTTCCCTTGAGGCCTTCCCCAAACTTCACATTTCCATTCAAAATAAAAATAAAGCTTTATTAATTATTGTTGTTGATGTCACTAAAGTTATTAGTTTGTAATTTCTGTTTTGGAAGTCTCCCAGAGAGTGTGATTCTCTTCTCAAACAAGCTCCCCATGACATAATTTGCAACAAATATTATTAGGAACTTTGAATTGGACTTCCAGGCGCTTTCTTTTTTGGGAGTATGGTAGAGCATGTGACTGATTTTTTTCAGGGGGGAATGTGTGGTCCATACCTATGGATCTTAGTCAACCCAGTTTAAATAACATGCTGGATTCATTTATTTCTTATATTTGTATACCATTTGATATTATCTGATCTTCAAGCACTTCCCGTTAGAAAACAGATGTTATGGTATAAGAACTGGAAGAATAAAACCACTGTAAAAACCATAATGGAACATTAAAGGCATTACAACCATCAACACGAGAAAGATGGACAGTGAGAAAAATGGCCAGTGTGGGAAGGTTGATATGGTACTTTGACTAAATTCAAATAAAAATATTTCGGATGAGGTGAGATAGTCTCAGTAGGTGTTTTGAAGCTGAACATTGATCCTGCCTCTTGAAAGAGTCCCAACAGGTAGGGGCTACCACTGAGAAGGCCCTTTTTTGTGGGGTGGCCAGAGGGCAAACTGTTGGTTGCAGAACAACCAATATGGCTTCTACCGAAGTAGTCGGTGGCCCACTGGGTTTATAAAGAAGACAGTCTGATGGGTATCTTTGACCTGAGGTGTTTACAACCAGGAGGAACTTTTTGACAGTAAGAGCTGTTCGGCAGTGGAACACACTCCCTCGGAGCATGGTGGGGTCTCCTTCCTTGGAGGTCTTTAAACAGAGGCTGGATGGCCATCTGTCAGGGATGCTTTGATCAAGATTTCCTGCATGGCAGGGGGGTTGGACTGGATGGCCCTCGTGGTCTCTTCCAACTCTGCAATTCTATGATTCTATGATTCTATGTTGGTAACAGCAGAATTGGTGACTCAACTGCACCTTCTACACCCAGCTGTTTCCAGGCACCCTAAAAATCTACTTTGTGGAACTAAGAAACCTACTAGACAGGTTTGAACACCACAAAGGCTGGTATGGAAGGGGGAAAGAAAGAAATCTGCTTTACTGGCATTGGATACCAAAATGAACTATTGGCTCTTAGCCTGCAGGTCAACCATCAAACCTCATGCATAGCCCAGCCAGAGGCTAATACGCAACTCTTGCATTTATTTCAGCAAAGGTGTAACTTGGTTACCCTAGTTACAACATTCTGCACCTGCTATAGCATTTTGAACTAGGACAAGCCTGAAAAAAGCACATTGCAATAGTCTGGACATAAGGCCACAAAAAGTTGGCTTCCAGCTTACTTCTGGGTGAAATAAAATAGTCCTGGGGGGAGATGGGTATGATGAAATTGTCCCCCACACCTTCTAGGATTAGGATTTGAAAAACATGTTTTTAAAAAAGGTATTTTTTTCTCCCCATTTTGGCAGGGGGAAGACTGAGGAGGCTTGGACGACCTCAAAACACACACACGCGCACACACATACACACACAACCCTTGGAAGGGCTGCACTTCCCATCCCCTCCATTTAGTGAAAATTGGGTTTCCCTTCTGTTTTCATATGAACCTAAGAGGTACCATATTGAATCAGACTAAAGGCCTATCTAGTAGGGTTGCCAGATTGAAAACTGGAGGCAGCTCTTCTACCTTTTAATGGTGATGTAGAAGCAGCAATTTCAGCAAGCCTTGCTTGTCACACAGCCAAGTAATAAGCAACATCTGCTGACATTTCCTCTTCTATACAATCATTCAAGGTACATGAGGTATCTCCAGTTTTCACGTGGGCAACCATGCAATCTAGTTCAGTGTTTGGTTCACAAAGCAGCCAACCATTTGCTCATGGGAAACATGTACAACAGGAAATGGGTGCAACAGTACCCTCCATCTCAAGTTTCCCAAGAACAGATATACAGAGGCACATGCCCTCTGACACTGGAGGTCATGTACAGTAGGACCTCCGTATCCGCTGGGGACTAGTTCTGGGGGGGGGGGGCGTGAATACTGAAAACCGTGCATAATAGCGAACACCATTGAAAATAATGGGACTTCTGGTTTAAAATACCATAGAGTTGCCTTGGAGGACCTAGAAAATGGCTAGAGAGGATACATTTTCTAGGAAGACTGATAGGTGTGCTGTTTTGTGTCCTGTGGATAACTGAATAAGTGGATAATAAATCAGTGGATACGGGGGTCCTGATGTGTAGCCATCCTAATAAAATGGTATTAATTAGGATGGCTATACATGATCTCCAGTCTAAGTTGCTAGCCATACATCTTGTGACAATGAGTTCCACAGTTTAAACGATGAGTGTATTTTAGTTTCACTGCTTTAACGTTTATTTGGGTTTCGTTTAAAATCCATACTCAAGGCAGGCATTTAAAAAAAATTACTTCAAGTTTTACCATAATTCTGCTTTTCTACCAAAAAGTATGTTATAGTGGCATCATACATTCATATTAAGATTGACACAGGACTACACTGATAAGCAAGCACTAAGAAATACACACTACCAGAAGCTGAAAGTTTAGTATAATATATTGTTTATTAGAACAAGTGGAGAGTTAAACCTGTGAACTGGAAGATGAAAGTTTTAATAATAAATAAGACAACTGTTATTTATACAAAAGTAAACTCGTATCACACATTCACCACCAATTAAAGCTATTGGAATATTGACTGTTATGTTAATATCCAAAAATTGTGATTTTGGTCTTCAAGATTCTATAAGCCCCTTGGTCAGAAATTATTTTCAGTCTGTTTAAGGGTTTTTACATGTAGCACTTTCTATACTCCAGATAGTTGCAGAACTGATCTCTGTGGATCTTCTGATGGCGAGATTAGGCCTCGCTCTGACTGCAGATCTTTCCACATTCAAAGCATTTGTATGGTCTCTCGCCTATGTGGATTCTCTGATGTCTAGTAAGGTCCCCATTTGCCTGGAAGCTCTTTCCACACTCTAAGCACTTATATGGCTTCTCCCCTGTGTGGATTCTTTGATGTTTGGTTAGGCTTGTGCTGCTAGAGTAGTTCTTTCCGCACTCTAAGCATTTGTACGGTTGTTCCCCTGTGTGCAGTCTCTGGTGGTTTTTAAGGCTCTCCTTGTGACGAAAGCTCATGCCACAGTCTAAGCACGTGTACGGTTTCTCTCCTGTGTGAATTCTTTGATGCCTACTAAGGTCTCCCTTCTTATTGAAGCGCTTTCCACACTCAAAGCACTTAAATGGTTTCTCTCCCGTGTGGATTCTGAGATGGCAAGTGAGGTTGATGCTCTGACTGAAATCCTTCCCACACAGCGGACATTTAAAGGGTTTCTCCCCTGTGTGGGTTCGTTTATGTGTCTTAAGGCTTGAGTTGCAGCTGAAGCTCTTTCCACACTCCAAGCATTGAAACAATTTCTCTCCTGTGTGGATTCGCCAGTGAAGATTAAGAGTTGATTTCGAACTGAAACCTTTCACACACATGGGGCACTTATACCTTTTCTTCCCTTTGTCTATTTTGTCATGGATGGAGATTTCCTGGTAGCCACCCTCTGGGCAAACCACAGGTTTCTTCCTCCTCTTCTGTTTTGCTTCTGTTTTCCTCCTTCGCTCTTTGCTCTCCTTGTATCTAGCTCTTTCCAACACCAACAACCCATGGGATTCTTGCTCATTCTCCCTCTCTCTTGTAGTCCTCAGGATTTCAGTACCTGCGGGGATGAAGAAAGAACAACCTTGTGTTAAGAGACCATGGGAGAAGCAGAATGAGGTACCAAGAAGTAATACCCACAAACAACTAACTGTTGTTATGAGGGACAGAATACACACACATACACAAACACAGGCTGCATCTGCACTGCATAAATAATCCTTTAACTGCCACAAATAATCGCTTTAACTGCCATAGATAATGCTATGGAATCCTGGGGTTTGTAGTTTGTTATGGCACCAGAGCTCTCTGATGGAGAAGGTGAAATATTTCACGAAACTACAGATCCCAGAATTCCATAGCATTCAGCCACGGCAGTTAAAGCAGCATCAAACTGGATTATTTATGCAGTGCAGATGCAGCCATAAGATTCTACAGCATTCAGTGGGTCTATTCTATTTGGGGCTAACAATTGGATTTAGGCCATATTTTATGTTATGAATAGATTTTATATTTATTTATATATTTGTATATTTATATTTTTTATATATGCCCTGTTGCTTTTAATACTCAATGGTTCAATTGTATAGAGAGTGTATACTGAGACTCCAAAAATTTCTGAGGATTGAATAACCTCTGAAGAAGGCCTATTGATATGAAGGCCGAAACATGCTGGACTTTTTAAGAAATGAAAGATTTTTGACCATTGCATAACATGCAGAGTTCTGTCTCCTTTCATTCTTTCACTGTGATTACGTGCTTTCCAGCTCTTTGTTTTGTTCCAGCATCCTGTTAGTGACACATGCAAGAGTAAGTCCAAATGACACCTGCACATGTCTTTTTTTGGGGGGGGGCACTGAGGAGGTTGATATTCCTTCCTTCCCCCTCTAACTACCACCCAGAACTCACAGCTTCACAGAGACAGGCCCCCAACACAGCCATTAAGTGGCTGGTGGAAGGGATCGGAGAAGCATTGGGCTACGTCCCCGATAGCCAGGCGTGGAATAATTACATCACCTGCCAAGGCCTATGAGGACACAGCCAGATGCTTAGCCAATCCTCCCTCTGCAACCAACCCCTGAATGGCTGTGAAGCGGGTCTATGGTAGCAAATGGCGAGTCCTGGGGATGGTGAGAGGGGAGCCAGAGTGTAGTTCTGCCTGTGGAACTTTTATGCTACTCTCAGGGCTCATCTACACAGGCCAGAATGTGTCGGCTCCTCACCTGCAGATCTGGCCCGTTGTTCCTTCGTTACTTGCATGGAATAGGATGGAGTCCAGACCGCCACGCCAACCGGTCTCAGCAGCCACCACCACCACCCACGTGGCTCTCTCTGAAGCCAGGAAGCTGGGCTGCAGCACGTGAGAAAGGCCTCCTGCATGTGACCAACCTGCGGGACTCCTCCCTGGCTACCAAGAGTGATGCGGGCAGCGGACAGCAGCTGCAGCAACGGGCCAGCATGCCAGAATGGGCTTCTGTGGTCATACAGGGCCCCGATTTATTTTTTGTTGACTGAAGAAGATTTTACCAGGTATTTTCTTTAAAACAGTGTCAACAGACCTTATTCCGTCTTTGCCTCAAGGGTCATGAAGACTGCCCGGGGAAAAAACAGGGCAAAAGCACTGCATCATTTGGACTACAGGGCTCCAAGATGGGGTAACTAGGACATAGTGTCTACCCCCCTTTTCCACCCTCTTCACAGGCATGGCTGGTGGGGACATGAATTGCCCCTAGGCTCCGGAACTCCCTTCTTAGGGAGGCTAGATTGGTCTCCTCCCTCCTTGCTGTATTTCCATTGGCAGGTAAAACCTCTTTTCTTCTGACAGGCTTTTAGAATTGAAGGTTTTAAAGGAATGGGCTTTTAAATGGATGCCGTAGTGTTTTAAATTGCACTGGTTTATTAACTGCTTTTTATCCTTTTTAATTGTTTGATCTTAATCCTTTCAACATTGTTCAGAGTTTAATTTTATTTTCATGTTGACCTGTTGTATGTTTTTAACTGTATTGCAATCATTTTAATTTGTAAGCTCTCTTAAGTCCCACTACTGGAGGAAAGGTGGGGTCTAAATAAAGTGAATAATTAATTTATCAATCATTTATAGGCTGCCAGATAGCCAGTTCTCTGAGCAGCTTCCAGTAACAAGACAGACATCAAAATACAAACTGAAACTTACAAAACACAAATAAAAACTCCACCTTCAGCTGGATTCTCTCTACATGCTATAAGTCAGTCTATGGGAAAGTAGGAGAATACAGTTGGAGTACTTTTCTTTATATATTGCTTGATTTACAGTATTTGTGATAAGAAAGCTCTAGGAAATACTTCAGCCACTGATAAGACTTTTGGTCAACACGCATTTGGCTGTTAAGAGTGGCGGACTTTCACTGAACAGATACCAACCAACTTTATTCTTCACTATTAAGTGATTGACTACAGTCATCTGTTTCTCAAAGGTCTTCCATATCATTTGTGTAGTATGTGGGGAAATAATTATTGTAATGTAAACGCAATCTTGTGTACCCCATTCACATCCTAAGATAAGTCTAGGATTTTTCGCTGCATGCTTCTGTTCTCCCAAACTCCCTTTCTCTTATTTCACTGGGCACTTCCAGCCAACTGGAGTGATGGGTCACTCAACACATGACCTAATTTAAATGTTATTGCTCTTTGCAAGTTCTCTTTTAGGTTAGAGTCTCCATGCAGCCGTAGCCATCTTTGTCCTTGCCATGATGTCCTAGCCATGCTGCTGCTATGAAACCATGCCATGATGTTCGCTTTTCAAATCACCATGTAGCCTTCTACCGTTAAAGGCTGGGTGAGTCATTCTACCCTAAATCCTCCTAGTTAGTTAGGAACCCTTTTAAAAAAGTTTGTTTTAGTATGTAGATTGAGATTGATATACCTTCAGTAAATTTTGATTTGCATTTTTAAACTGACACCTTTGTTTTTGTAATGAGTCTAATTTAACTGGGTGATCACAGACCACAGACCTCTGAATACACTTTTAAATGTTAATTGAGCTTGTCTGCATTCTTAAGCCACTCTGCATGAATTTGAAAGTAAATGATTTTTAACTCCTTTTAAAGAAGATATTTTTATTGCTTTTAAAGGGGCTAGATCCCTGGAATTTTTTAATACATTTTTATTTTTAGACTAATTCCTCCCACAATTTGAAGTTACCATTCATTTTCACTAATTGCCTTCAAACAAGGCATTTGTATTTCCAAGGACTACAGGTCTCCCCACAGGACTCTGGTTCTTTATTTTATATTTGTATACTATATATTACATGTCATGGTTCATTGATTTGATTTTTAAATGATAGATTGAAGGCTGGAACACAAATCTGTATTCATAATTCCATAATGCTGCATTGCTTTATTAGAAACATGCATGGTTAACCATAGCTGGAGTGGGACATCCATGGAATGACAAGAGTGTCCTGATATATTGATCAATAACAAATACTAGTTGGTTATGAAATGAACCAAAGTAAAGCCATCTTTGCTGAGAATGCTAAAACTGTGGTAGACCTTGACTCTGTGTGTGTGTGTAATTGTAACATCTTAGAAACTTCCACGAGCTGCAGGTTCCTAGCAGAGGAATATATTATTTTTTGTAACATTAGCCTAGCCTGATGTAGGAGGCATTAGCATTTGAGTGGTCAATTGTCTTATTGATGTGTTAACAGAAGTTTGTTACATAAACTGGATGAGATCATGAGAACCTTTCTCTCTAACATGTGTACAGACCTTTCTCTCTAATACATGTACATACCTAGGAATAGGGTCTCTAAAGTCTTAGCTTCCACCAATAAAGTTGTTCTTCTCTTCCTGCACCTGTTTGGGGGCCTCTGTTTGAAGGTAAGAACCACCTTTGGCCAAAGATAAGCAAATATACAAGGATTCAGGATCCAATGACTGGTGTTTCACCAATAGACTTCAGGTTTGCGAATGGGGCTGATATCTTAGTTCTCTCCCCATTGCTAACAATATTCGTTGTTTTTTAAAAAAAGATTACACACACACAATATATAGTTTCTTAAATTTCTTTGAACAGGGGGAATAATAAACCAATAATTAATAAATAATCAATAATTAATTTATAAATAATTTATAGGCTGCTGGATAGCCAGGTTCTCTGAGCAGCTTCCAGTAACAAGACAGACATCAAACTACAAATGGAAACCTACAAAACACAAATTAAAAACTCCACCTTCAGCTGACTACCAAGAGGGAAAAAGCAGCGAGGCTTACCCAGAGAGACCACATTCCAAAAATTCTCCTCCATTACAGCCCTGTGAAGGGCCCTTTGGTCTGGATCCAAAAGCACCAACTCTTCCTCATCAAAATACACAGCCACGTCCTCAAAGGTTAACAGGCCCTGTAAGAAGGAGGAAACTGTTGGGAAGGAAGCCTGCTTTGAAAGCCGTCTTAGGCCCCATTTTGGGAGAAAGGTGGCATATAAATGAAATAAATAAATGGCAAGCAGAGTCATAGGGGAAAGCCTGCTGTTACCTCTGCCGTTATCCGCTTTTGTTTTTAGTTTATACCAAGGTTTTTTTGCCATTAAAACTAATATAGGACTAAATCAGAAAATTAAGTAGCAAAATGCAGTACAGATGTTATGGCCACTGGCTTAAATAAGAATTGTTCTTTAAAAAGTGCTCTTATAAAGCAGTTTGTTTGGGTTGAACTTATGTTAATGGAAGGATTTGTTTCTGAAAGGCATTTCTTGCACTATAAAATAAAGTGATGAAAAAGAAGCAACTGACACGGGATACTGGTCTAACAATGAATAACTGGCAATAAACTGCTAAAGTTTAAATATTTAAATTCAAACTATCATTGTTCTTCCACTGAGAGGGTTGGGAAATAGTACTAATAGCCAGACCTTTAAAAAAAATATGAATAATCAATTTTAAAAAACAGGAGTGCTTTTTTTAAATGTCATTTTTAAAGTTAAGAGGTGACATGATAGCCATGTTTAAATATTTGAACGGATGTCCTATTGAGGATGGAGCAATATTGTTTTCTGCTGCTCCAGAGACTAGGACACAGAGCAATGGACTCAAACTGCAGGAAAAGAGATTCCACCTAAACATTAGCAGAAACTTCCTAATGGTAAGAGATGTTAGACAGTGGAATACGCTGCCTTGAAGTGTGGTGGCGTCTCCCTCTTTGGAGGTTTTTAAACAGAGGCTGGATGGCCATCTGTCGGGAATGCTTTGATTGTGTGTTCCTGCATGGCAGGGGGTTGGACTGGATGGCCCTTGTGGTGTCTATGATTTGGTTTATGTCTCAGGCTATATCTAGATATGTTAGCCAGCTGCATTTAGCCAGTTCACTGCTGGCCGCTGCAGGCAGTAGCACATTATACTATGCTAGCAATTAACATTATAAATCTCCTATGATTGCATGTTCCATCACCTCGACAGTTTAAACCATGGTTTTTATCAACCTGGTTTAAACCAGCCAACTCTGATTTAATAGCTGGAGAAAGAAAGATGAGAGGGCAAGCCCATGCCTTCTAATTCTACTGAGAGATCAGCTCCATCAGGTTTTTCCTCAATTGTCATCTAGCAGCAGTCATTCCAGCAGGCTACAGAAAAAACAAGCATCCAAAGCTACTTCATCCATCCCACTGGTAGAATGGCTCTGTTGGCCTCCTCACTCAACTGTCTTGGATTTTGCTGTATGTGTGTGTTTAATGTTATTGATCCTTCAAGCTTCCTTTCGAAGGGAGAAGTGGGGTGCAAATAACAAAGACAATGATGCACCCCAGATGGAAAAAGGGTAAGATTTTTCAGACCCAGGGAGATATGCAAAGATACAGTCTTACTTGTTCTTCTTAGCAATTCATTTCCCTACCTGATCAAGTTGCATAAAAGCTGTTTCAACTCCGTCTTGAAGTGGATGGATTGCTGATCTCATATCACCATCTGCAAGTGAAGATAAACATGTTTTATTCTTTCTATGAATGGTTGGCCTTCCACATTAGCTGGGGTTAGAGGCACAGGACCCCCATGAAAGTGGGAAAACCGTGAATATCTCTAGGCCTCCCAAACCATATTCAACACACACAAAAAGTACGCCTTGCGGATTCTATCCACCTCGGATGCCTTTGAGGCAGTGGGGTTCCTTCGCAAGGCAGAAGCAGGTGGCTGGTGGGGCTTGCGGCCACCTCCACTGCTGCCCTACACCATTTTTATTAGGGACTTACAAGCCTCGCTCATATTTGCAGTCTCTTTCAGTCTTGCAAGGTTTGCAGTCCCTATTAAAAATGCATAGGGCAGCAGTGGAGGCAGCAGCAAATAATCCGCAAATGCACTAGGACCCCCATATCCAATATCCATGGTTTCAATTATCCGCGGGACACAAAGCAGCACACCTACCATAGAGTCTTACTAGAAAATGCCTAGAAAGGCATCCTCTCTAGATGTTTTCTAGGTCCTCCAAAACAACTCTATGGTATTTTAAACCAGAAGTACCATTATCTTCAATAGCATTTGCTGTTATCTGTGGTTTTTGGTATCCATGGGGGCCCCTGGGACCAACCCCGCGTGGATACGGGGATCCTACTGTAATCAAATCTGCAAAAGTTAAACCAGCAAATGCGGAAGGCCAAGTATAGTTCCTTTCTCTTTATTGATTTATTCCTGGAAAGTTGTTCCAGTTTGAGTTGACCGTACGGGGCTAGACAGACCAGTGGTCTGACTCAGCTTAAGGCTTTTGCTGTTGTGAGCCTTCAGGCCGATTCCAACTTCTCTAATAAGGGGTCACATGGAATTCAGGATTTCTCTCTATAATCCTTAGCAGATTACATATTATAATAGAACACCAGGCATCTACATAAGAGACTACAGTTGTCCCTCCACATTCATGGATTTGGCATTCACAGTTTTAAGTATTCATGGCTTGAAAATATTCTTAAAAAAATAATAATCCAAAAAGCATACCTTGATTTTGCCATCTTATATAAGGGAACCATTTTGCTATGCCATTGCATCTAATGGGACTTGAGTACTCATGGATTTGGGTATTCACGGGGTTCCTGGAACCAAACCCCAGCAAATGTGAAGGGACAACTGTATTCATAAGTGTAAGCCAACTTGCTTCCCAGTCTTGTGGAAAAGGTGAGATATAATTAAAGTTGTCTCAGCCATGGTAACAGATCTTCCAAAGGAGGTTTACCAGGGCTTCCCTCTGTGCAATACTAACAAGCATTAGCTTGTTTTTGAGAGAGAGAAAAAAGGAAGTCATATATTTTAATAGGGTTTCACTTATGGACAATAAGTCCAGGAAAGTATCCCCATGGATACAGACGCCGACATGTATATCTCATTTTCCCAGGCAACAGCATCCACAAAGGAGGGTACAAATGGAAATAAACACACACCTATTAAAACTATTTTTTTAAAAATATTGAAGTATTAAACTCATGCCAGCCCAGCCCACCACTAAGGATTAAACTGACCAAAAACAATTCAGATCAGCTTCAGCAAATGAAAGCAAACTGAAATAAAGAGGTTATTTAAGGCCTAATAGGAAGTGACTGAATACATTGTAAACAGCACTGGGATTCACACGGTCCTCTGGTTCTTACTGGACTGCAGCTCCCAGCATTCCTCACTGCTAGCTATGCTTTCAGAGCTTCATGGGAGTTGCAATCCAACAACATCTGTACAGTTCCCACCCCTATTGTTAAAAGGATTTGGTCAGATGGATATCCCCTTGACTCACTCAAAACCCAAATAGTGAACCGAAGTTCTACCCGAGAGGAGGAGTCCCCCACAAGGAGTGAGGATACTCAATGGGGAAGGAATACTGATTAACTGTGGAGAGAAAATTAGTCATAAATCAGAACGGAGAATAGTCAAGACATCAGAAGACAACTCGGGCTTGGAAGGGCAGCTCTGAAGGAATGAGACAAGTTCCTGAAATATGATAGATTATTGAATACCAAACTCAGGATTGTCCATACCATCACATTTCTGATTTTTATGTATGGTTATGAAAGTGAAGAAAGCTGAGAGGAAGAAAATTAGATAAATATGTGGTACTGGAGAAGAGTTCTGCAGATAGTAAGGACTGATAAAAAGATAAATCAATGGATCCTAGAGCAAATCAAGCCTGAACTCTCCCTAGAAGCCAAGATGACTAAACTGAGACAGTCATACTTTGGCCATATCATGAGAAGACATGACTCACTAGAAAACACAATAATGCTTGGCAAGGTAGAAGGCAGTCTGAAAACAAGAAGACCCCATTACAGGTGGCTGGACTCCATTAAGGAAGCCACGGCTTTCCTGAGTCTGCAAGACCTGAGCAGGGCTGTTGGTAACAGGATGACTTGGATGTCTCTTATTCAGAGGGTTGCCCTAAGTCCAAGTGGGCTTGATGGGAATTTACAACCACAACAACTGGGGAAGAAAGAAAAGAAAACTGGGGTGAGGTGAATGGAACTTTGTGGTTGGATCTCTGAACTCCTGTTCCTCTCGGGAACTCAAAGCTCTCTTCCAAAGAAAGTCGGCCTGGTCCCCTTCCTGTTGTCCTTCTTCCAGAAGGGAAAAGACCTTTTTATTTATGTAGGTTTTGATCAACAGAACGAAAGAGGAAGAGACTTTTAATGGGCTGTTTTCTATACTCTTCACCCTTACACAGAATCACAGAATCATAGAGCTGGAAGAGACTCCAAGGGCCAACCAGTCCAACCCCCAACCATGCAGGAATACGCAATCAAAGACCTCTCGGCAGATGGCCATTCAGCCTCTGTTTAAAAACCTCCAAAGAAGGAGACTCCACCACACTCCATGGCAGCATATTCCACATGTTTAAACATGAGTCAGCAGTGTGATCCAGCAGCTAAAAAAGCCAATGCAATTCTAGGCTGCATTAATAGGAGTATAGTGTCTCAATCAAGGGAAGTCATAGTGCCCATCTATTCTGCTTTAGTCAGACCTCACCTGGAATACTGTGTCCAGTTCTGGGCACCACAATTCAGGAAGGATATTGAGAAGCTGGAACGTGTCCAGAGGAGGGAGACCAAAATGGTAGGAGGTCTGGAAACCATGCCATATCAGGAGTGGCTTAGGTTGCTGAGCATGTTTAGTTTGGAGAAGAGAAGGTTGAGAGGGGACATGATAGCCATGTTTAAATATTTGAAGGTCTGTCATACTGAGGATGGAGCAGGCTTGTTTTCTGCTACTCCAGAGACTAGCAGAAAACAGTCTCTGTTCAAACTACAGGAAAAGAGATTCCAGCTAAACATTAGGAAGAGATTCCTGACAGAGCTGTTTAGAAGTGGAATACACTGCCTCTTAGTGTGGTGGGGTCTTCTTCTTTGGAGGTTTTTAAACAGAGACTGGATGGCCATCTGTCAAAAGGGAATGATTTGATTGTGTACTCCTGCATGGCAGGGGGTTGGACTGGATGGCTGTTGTGGTCTCTTCCAACTCTATGATTCTATGATTTTTAATCCAATTGTGTTGCACAGGAATGTGTGGCAGCAGCCAATCCAAGGGCTAGTAGCAGATCCGGGGGCCACACGGAATGCCAAAAATGCAAAGAACTTAACAGCCAAAATTATAGTTTTGAATAATGGGTGCTTTTCTTTTAAAAAATGTTAAACAGTGTGGGGGACCTGAAACCTATTTAAATGCTGAATTGCTTTGTCCAGAGTCTTCCAGGAATGGCAATGCAGTATGTGTGTGTGTCCAGAAAAATGACAGCCTGAAGAAGCTGGGAGGTATACTGAGAGCCACATAAACAGATTTGGGGATCACAAATCTATGGTCCAAATCATCCTGTTATCAACAGATTCAGGGACTTTTTCTAAAAAGTAAAAGTCAGAACGAATCCAGATGAGCTAGAGCCACACTGAAGAAAATAAACACAGAAAAGTTGTAAGTCTTCGTAATTTCATCTTAAACTAAACATTTACTAAAGCAGCATGAGACATGTTCCAAAACAGCATGAGAAGTTCTGCTGATAAGACAACAGCTAGAACACCAGAATAAGAAAAGGACAAGTGTGGTCTACATCATTTGGAAAGAGTGTTTGCTTCTTCTTGGTGAGTTGGCATTGGTGCATGCTCCTTTGTAAGTATCTACATTTGTAGTCAAGTTTTCTTTTTATTTGTTTGTTTGTTTGTTTCTTTATTTAACTTACAATCAAAGTAGTATGTATTCTACAACATCTCAGGCTTGGCCAAATTGATCACCAACAGTGGTCCGCCCTGGCCTCACATCGGGAGGCATGGAGACGCACTATCCACAATGCTGCAGCCTTATTTGAGAACTCACGCTGAACAAGTCTTGAAGAGAAACGACAATGCAGAAAGGATCACAACCCAAAAACATCACCCAAGGAGACCTTCTGCTGTGCTTTCTGCAACCGGACTTGTTTATCTCGGATTGGCCTTTTTAGTCATCAGCGCGCTTGCAGAAAGCGCGGGATGAGTCCTTCCTGAATCTTCGTTTGCGAAGAAAAGCCAGAGAGAGTATGCATTCAAAAAATAAATGGAAAGAAGAAAAAGAAAGAGGAAGAAAAAATAAGAGGAGGAGGAGACATATAACTAATACAGAATAGGACTCTGATCCCCCCAATCCTGACTGTAATGAAAAGTTTAAAAAGAAAAAAAAAAGTTCTACCATTACAGTTCCAACTAAATCATTAAAATTACTAATAACCATAACCAAAGATTATTACATCATTAGATTCCTTATTGCTCAGAAAACAAACAAACCCATAAACGCTTTCCACTCTTTCAAAAAGTCTTCAATTGGCTTATCCTTTAGAACCCATATTAATTTGGCCATTTGGGCCAACTCAGCAACCTTAACAATCCATTTTTCCATCGACAGTCCATTTCCAAGTTTCCAAGCAACAATATTCTTGCTGCTGTTGTCGTATATTGAAGAAGTAATCCATATTTACTCTCTAGCTCTTTATCCATAATGCCCAACAAAAACATTTCTGGTAACATTACAAAATCTACCTTTAAATTTTTTTGGATTAACATATACATTTTAGACTGGTAACTTTTTGCATTCTTGCAAGTCCACTGTATATGAAAAAAGGTGTCATGTTTTCAAGCTGGTACGTTTGCTTCCCCTGTGTTTATGTTTGTCTTTTGCCATTCTGGCTCTTTGTAAATATTGTTAATTCTTATGTCATTTAGAATCACTGGAGACTGGTTATATTTTGACTGTGACCATTGGAATTTTGGTTGGTGGTTGTATTTACAGCAAATCACTTATAAAGATTAGTTGAAAGAGCTTCATATACCCCTGGAACAGTCACCTCAGTCCGTTCCTCTGTGGTACGTAGCCTACCTGAATATTTCTACAGGTTGAGTCTCCCTTATTCAGAATTCCAAAATCTGAAATTTTCCAAAATCCAAAATTGTCCACATGGGTGGTTGAGGTAGTGACACCTTTGCTTTCTGATGGTTCAAGATACAAAAACTTTGTTTTGTGCACAAATTTTTTAAAAATAATGTGTATAAAATTACCTTTAGGTTATGTGCATAAGGTGTACAGTTGTCCCTTGACATTCACGGGGGTTAGGTTCCACGGACCCCCGCGAATGTCAAAAAACCGCGAATATTGATTGCCCTCCCCCCACCCTCCCCGGGGCCTTCACGGAGCCTTTCAAGGCTCTGTGAAGGCCTCCGCAGCCTCCCCCCACCCTCCCTCCCCGGGGCCTCCCCTCAACCTCCCCAGGCCTTCACGGAGCCTTCCAAGGCTCCGTGAAGGCCTCCGCGGCCTCCCCCCACCCTCCCCAGGCCTTCACGGAGCCTTCCAAGGCTCCGTGAAGGCCTCCCCCCATCCTCCCCCCTCCCTCCCTGGGGCCTTCACGGAGCCTTTCAAGGCTCCGTGAAGGCCTCTGCGGCCTCCCCCCACCCTCCCCAGGCCTTCACGGAGCCTTCCAAGGCTCCGTGAAGGCCTCCCCCCATTCCCCCCACCCTCCCCAGGGCCTTCACGGAGCCTTCCAAGGCTCCGTGAAGGCCTCCGCGGCCTCCCCCCATCCTCCCCCCTCCCTCCCTGGGGCCTTCACGGAGCCTTTCAAGGCTCCGTGAAGGCCTCTGCGGCCTCCCCCCACTCTCCCCAGGCCTTCACGGAGCCTTCCAAGGCTCCGTGAAGGCCTCCCCCCATCCTCCACCCTCCCTTCCGGGGCCTCCCCCCACCCTCCCCAGGCCTTCACAGAGCCTTCCAAGGCTCCGTGAAGGCCTCCCCCCATCCTCCCCCTTCCCTCCCTGGGGCCTTCACAGAGCCTTCGAAGGCTCCGTGAAGGCCTCCGCAGCCTCCCCCCACCCTCCCCAGGCCTTCACGGGGCCTCTGGAGGGTCTCCAAAGGCCCCGTGAATGCCTCCCCGGCCCTCCCCGCTCCTTCCCAGGGCTTTCAAGGGGCCTCCGGAGGCCCCTTTTCACGGTTTTGGGGGGGGGGGCGGGGGGGCCCTCCCAAAACCGCGAATAATTAAAACTGCGAATGCTGAGTTCGCGAATGTGGAGGGGCAACTGTATATGAAACATAAATGCATTTCCTGTTTAGACATGGGTCCCATCTCCAATATATCTCATTATGTATATGCAAGTATTCCAAAATCTGAAATATGGGTTGCCTCCCATATCCATGGAACCAATATCCATGTTTCAGTTATCCATGGCTGGGAAAAAAATAGGGACACATACCATAGAGTTGAACTGGAAAAAGCCTAGAGAGGTGTCCTCTCTAGGAATTGCTAGGTCCTCCAACACAACTCTATGGTATGTTTGTAGCAGAACATTTTTTCTTTTAATAGGGTTGCTATTATCTGCAGTTTCACTTATAAATGTTAAGCCCAGGGAAGTGTCCCCTCAGATATGGAGAGTGACCTTTATTTCATAATACCTCTAGTCCCAAATATTTCGGATAAGGGAGACCCAACCTGTATTTTGCTTGCCATGATCCTCCCTCGTGTGTATTTTAATGAACGTTGATATTCCCAAGTCTAATTGTGGAATTGTCAGGAATGTTCCTGGATGTGACCTTCTCCTGCCAAGTTCAGTGCTGTGTATTGTTTTGTGGCTAACTGTGTTTGCATTCCTTTGTACTTGCTAATGAGCATGTAGTCTAACTGGGAGGATGGAGGATATGCTCTATGTCTGTAACTGTTTGATACTTTTTAACTTATTGCTTTCTAGATAGGTTTCATTCTGAGCAACAATATTGTAGGGATAACTCTGGATTACTGTGCCAAATAAAGTTTTCTGTTTTTAACTCTGAAATGACTGGTCACTGAGTCTGAAGAAGCTAGTACATGACAGGAATCTTCTGTAAGGATTAGGAACTATTTTACTACAATTTTCTCGTAGTTTGCTTTCAAGTTGTTTCTGACCTATGGCAATCCTATCACAGGGTTTGCTTGGCATGATTTCTTCAGAGAGGTTTTGCTCTGGCCTTACTTTGAGGCTGAGAGAGTGTGACTTGTTGAGGGGAGATTTGAAACTTGGGCTCCTATAGTCCTAGTTCAGCACTCAAACCACTGCACCATACTGGCTTGATGACAATTTTAAGCTTCTTCTATTATATAGGAGAGCCAATGTGGTGTAGTGGTTTAAGTGTTGGACTAGGAGACCAAGGTTCAAATCCCCACTTGGCCAAGGAAACCCATTGGGTGATCTTGAGCAAGTCACCATCTCTCAGCTTTGTTAAAATGAATCTACAAAGTCCTGAAGCTGAGCTATTTTATTTAATTGTTTTACTTATTTATTGAATTTATATCTCCCCCTTTCTCCCAAAATTGAATTCAAGGCAGCTACAAGGAACCTCTTTGGTTTGGCTAGTTTATGAGGCGGAGACGAAAACAAAACAATAAAAAGAAAAGAAACCATCAGTGTTAATAATGCAAAGAAAACTATGTTGACCCCTCTAGTCTTCTTCCATAGTTCCAAGCAGACTGAAAGCCCTAATTCCCATAGAAAGAACTGAGAAAAGTCACACCCGCATGGGGGATATGTTCCCAGGCTTAGCGCAAATACTTGAAACTGTGGGTAATAGCAAACCCCATAGAATCACAGTGAAGGATCTAGGAAATGCCTAGAAAAGCTGACTCGTTAGGCAACTCTAGCGTGACTCTATGGTAACTTTTGGCAGAAGTTACCATAGAATCACACTGGAGGACCTAGGAAATGCCTAGAAAGACCATATTTTTGAGATGACGGATAATTGAAACCGCAGGTACTGGTCCCATGCATACAGGGAGCAACCCGTATCTCACAATCCTTTTTGCAATTTCTCTGGGGGGGAAAGGGTCTTTAGGAAAAAAAATGGGGGAAAAAACTAGGCATTTTATTTTATTTTTGTGAAAATGAGCTACCAGTTTCTTATCGTGAACTATAAGGAACCCCTTTGGCTTTGCCAGTTTATGAGAAGCAGGTAAAACACACAAAATAAAAACAGAAGAAACCATGAATATTAATAAAAATTATGTTGTCTTCTCTAGTCCCCCACAGTGCCAAGCAGAAACAAAGCACCATTCCCATGATTTTTCCATAATCTTTTCCCAGTAGTTTTTTCCTTTCTTTCTGGGCTTCACATTTTCCCCATTGAGCTTAGAGGAAAACAAAGGCAGCCCACTTATTTTACACCCACCCGAAAGCTCAGTTGGAATACGTCCCGCAAATCCTTACCCAGTGAGGAGAAACTTTCATGATCCTGTGGTGTGCTCCACCGGCACGGCAGCCTACGGTTGATGTCCGATGAGGACCTCAGGAACTTTATCTCAGGAAATTCAGTGGGCACTCCTCCAAACAGAATCTGTGCCAAAAGAAATCCCCAAAAGAAACACTATACTGTATACACATAGAGAAATGAGGAAGGGAATAGTACAGGTATGCCTCCCTTAATGAAGTACAGTCGGCCCTCCACATTTGCAGGTTTACCTTTCGTGGATTTGATTATTAGTGGATTATTTGCTGCCCTATGCCATTTTTAATAGGGACTGCAAGTCTCATGAGCCTGAGAGACACTGATAACATGAGACGGGGCTTGTAAATCCCGATTAAAAATGGTGTAGGGCAGCAATGGTGTTGGTGGCAAGCCTCAATATCCACCTACTTCTGCCTTGTTAAATATATAAATATTGTTAAATATATGTACTATTATATGTAATTTTAAGGTGGGTAAATGTTTTAAGTTATTACTGTTGTTAGGATTTGTTTGTTTTATATTCAATTGTTGTGAGCCACCTTGATTGCCTAATAGGCAAAAGGGGGGGGGGGTATAAAAATAAAGTTATTATTATTATTATTATATTATTATTAAGGACCCCAGTCACCTCAAAAGCATCCGCAGTGGGTTAAATCCACAGGTCGTACTTTTTCAGTGTGTTAAATAAGGTGTTTTTTTTTGGGCGGGGGACCTAGAGATATTCATGTTTTCCACTTTCATGGGGGTCTTGTGCCCTTAACCTGAGTGAATGTGAAGGGCCAACTGTAGATGTGTTCCTGGGCATGGTGGTTGAGATTCTAGATTGGCTACATAGGTATATGTAACTAAATAGGGTCTCCTGGCCCAACCTCTCCAATCCTGACTTATTGGGCAGCAGTTGCTCTAAGCAACAGGGGTCTGATCTCCTGTTGATCGGGGCTCAGACTGATGTTTCCACCCCCTCCCTCTGGTGATTTGCTCTACAACAGTCAGAAGTAGGATCCCTGTTGCAATTCTTTCTTGCATCAGAGATCACTAGTAGGAGTCTTCTGAGCCCTGATCAATGGGAGAACAGATTCCAGTTGCCTGAAGTAGCTGCTGCCTGATAAATCAGGATTGAGGGACTTTTATGACCCTTATGTTTTCCCTACACTACTGAATACATAGGGATCATGAATACGAATCAGTTGTGAATGTGTAACTTTAGTTAACGCCTTTCTAACTGTGATCGTGAATTCCAGCCTACTTCTCTAACACAGAGGCTCTTAACCATATTTACCAGGGATCCCCTTTAAATACCTTTTGTTGCCATGGACCCCCATGATTTAACTCAGGATTTAAAACCCTAACAACAACAACAACACAATTATACCACCACCACCACCACCAATAATACAATTACACCATCCGTTAAACCTTCTCTCAAAGGCACTGGAGTGAGGTAGCCAAATATCTGTATGCTTCTATTGGCATGGTTATAATGAACTTTTACAAACACTATTCAGGGTCAGACTGGATAGCCTCATGGTTTTTTGCAAATTCTCTTTCTCTCTCTCTCCTCAGCCAGGCTACAGATTGCAAGATTCTGGCTTGGCCAATGCTCCGTACTGATGAGACTCCCTGTTCTGTAAACATATTAGAAATGCTGTGTCCTGTTCTATACACATTTCTGTTCTGTAAACAATCCTTGGAAGAAAGGGAAGTTACTGTGAAACTACTTAAGCAAGAGAGGAAGGAGGCTGCTTTTTGTATAAGTGTCATAATCACCCTATAAAAGATACTCATTAGCTTAGTTCAGGGCTTGGCAATTTTGGAAGGACATTTCCTGCCGAGCCTGCTGGTGCTATTTCTTCAATAAAGCATCTCGTTTTTCTGACTCTGTGGTCTCCAGTCCCATTATTTCTGCTACAGGAGGAGGAGTGAAGACTTTTCTCCTGCTTCTTCCTGCAAGTCTGTGGCTGGAGTGGATTATGTATGGCCATGTGTGCAGACCAAGCCAGCCAGCCAGACTTTGCCGTGGTCACTCCACTGCAGTGAAGAAGTGGGGCAAGCAGCCTTCAAGTCTTTGCAGACCCCCTGTGAGGACACTGCGGACCCCTGGAGGTCATTGAACCACAGGTTAAGAATCACCGATCTAACAGAAAATTGCATATCAGAGCCAGAACTAATAAGGAAAGAATAGGGATAGGTTCCTACACCATAACAATGAAGAGCAGCTCTGGGAAATGAAACAACCATGTCAGGGAAGCTTTGCATAAGCAGACAAAAACATGTTGAATCTTCTAGAGATCACTTGAAAATTTCTTCCAAAATGCATCCAGGGATTACTTTTTCTTTCACCAGCCTCCACTTTTCATATGATTTCCATTCTGGTGGTCAATATTATAATACTGTGGTATCTTTTAAAATATTCTCAGGAGAGCTGGCAAGGCAGATGTACCTGCTCTCCCATTTTCTCTCTGTCTTTCTGTTCACAAAAGATCAGTAAGGGATTCTAGAGGCAGCTGCTGTTTACCTTGCCTGTTGTAGGCAGGCGCAGACAGCTACAGTAGAATCCACTAAAGTCAAATTCCACTTTTTCCCAGCTCAAGCTTTGTTGACAGCATTGTTTACTCAGACCCACTGCTGCAGACAGACAACAAAAGTCTGTGTTTCTCCTGTTCTCCTTCACCATCATCACAGTGCTGATGCTGCTTAAAAAACTTGAGCTAGACAAAGGAGGAAAGGAGGGTAGGAAAGCATAAAAAGCCTTTGCAAAAAGGAGCTTCACTATTAAAAGCTTTCTTAACTGAGGCTTGTCTACACCGGACAATATACCCTGACTTGCCCCCGTTTTAGAGCCCTGGGCCAAATCCATACTATACAAATAATCTGGCTTGAAGCTGGATTATTTGCCATGGCTCCTTTCTATGAAATCCTGGGATTTGTAGTTTAGTGAGGTACCATCACTCTTTGTCAGAGAAGGCTAAAGACCTGCTAAAACTACAAATCTCAAGATTCCAAAGGAAGGAGCCACGGAAAATAATCCAGCTTCATACTGGATTATTTGTGTAGTGTGGACTTGGCCCTGCAGTCCTGATGATACAGGGCTTTTGCCCTGTTCTGCCCCTGGGCAGTCCTCCCACCCCTGGGGCAAAGATGGGGGAAGATGGGGTAGGGCCCGATAAAAACTTTTATAAAAATACAGGTCAACCCCCATATCTGCAGGGGATATGTTCCAAGACACCCCCCTCCCCCGTGGATACCTGAAACCGTGGATAATAGGGAACCTTGTTATTTTCTATGAGACAAACACCAGAAGTTGACCATAGAATCACATTGGAAGACCTAGAAATGCCTAGAGAGATCTTTTTTTTTTTTTTTTTTGGACGTGGATAAATGACGTGGCAAAAGCCCTGTATCATCAGGACATAGTGGATACGGAATCTGTGGATCTGGGGTTTGGCCTGTACCTGCTTTAAAATGTTCCCACTGGGAAGGAACAGATTGGTCCCTGTGTGACTTCAGGAGCTCATCTGGGCAGCCTGGCTGGTCTCAGCAGCTGCCAGTCTGCCGTCACTCTTCTGTTGCAGGAAGGAGCCCCTCAGCATCTGACCAAGGCTGGTCACATAGAGAGGGCCTTGGTCTCATGTTGTGGGCCAGCTTCCTAGCTTTTGGGAGAGCCAAGAAGACTGCAGCAGCTACAGCATGCCTGACCAGAGTGCCTGTCTAGACTTCCTCCCATTTGGAGATAGTAACGGGGAACGAATAGGCCTGATCTGCAGGCAGGATACACCAGTGGGGAGTCACCACATCCTGGCCCGTGCAGATGAGCCCTGAGATATGCCTACATATGACAGGGCCTGAGTGCTAGCTGTGTCATCCCTTATCTCACTGATTTCCCAAAAGCACAAATATTGCTGGGGAGTACAAAGAATATAATAGGACATATTTTGAGCATCTTTGAACTACTGAGACAAAAACTCCTCTTACCTGCTGCTTTTTCTGCTTCTTCTCCTCGGTCTGACTCAGGAGGAAACCTTCTGCCAGGGCCACTGCCTGGGAACAGGTCTCTGGACCACATTCTCTCACCCAGCTCTCCATTTCCGGGGGCAGGACAGTCAGGAACTGCTCCAAGATCACCAGGTCCAGGATCTGAGTCTTTGTGTGTCGCTCTGGCTTTAGCCACCGGCGGCAGAGATCATGCAGGCGGCTGCAAACCTCCCGGGGCCCCTTGGCCTCGTGATACTGGAACCGCCTGAAGTGCCGGCAGCGGGCATCTGAGCCGAGGCTATCCTCGCCCAGACTCTGCTGCGTCATCTTTTCCCAGAATTCTTCACTTATCACAAACTTGATCACATCAGAGCCCACTGTACATAAGCCTTCCATTTTATGACCCGGGCTCTAGGTCAATTTCAGCTGATTTCTTTCTTGGACCGAGGCCTGCCTCACTCAGCTGTGGGCAGACTCCCACAAAGCAAATGATGCAATTTGTGTGAGGAACAAATGCTGTGAGGGAGCTATTTCACTCTTGAAGCACAAAGGTACTTGACTGAGAAAAAGAGGTAACTTTTGACAAGAGTCAGGTCTCCCTGTAGGAAGAACAAGAGAAGGCGAAGACGTGAGGAGAAATTAGAGACTGAGAGTCAAAGAATGGAGGAATTTCTCACCTAAGGCTCACAATCTGAAGCCTTCATGGGACTGTGTCTGCACAACACTGCTATACCAATTTGATACCACTTCAGGTGCCAAGGCTCTCTCCTACAGAATGTTGGCATTTGTAATTTGTGAGGCATTCAGATTTAGAATCATAGAGTTGGAAGAGACCACAAGGGCCATCTAGTCCAACCCCCTACCCGACAGGAAATCACGATCAAAGCATCCCTGACAGATGGCCATCAAGCCTCTGTTTAAAAACCTCCAAAGAAGGAGACTCCACCACACTCTAAGGCAGTGCATTCCACTTCCAAACACCTCTTACTGTCAGCAAGTTCCTCCTAATGTTTAGGTGGAATCTCTTTTCCTGTCGCTTGAGTCCATTGCTCTGTGTCCTAGTCTTTGGAGCAGCAGAAAACGAGCTTGCTCCATCCTCAGTATGACATCCCTTCAAATATTGAAACATGGCTATCATGTCCTCTCTTAATCTTCTCTTCTCCAGGCTAAACACACTCAGCTCCCTAAGCCACTCCTCAAAGGGTATGGCTTCTAGACTTTTCATCATTTTTGTCACCCTCCTCTGGACATATTCCAGCTTCTCAATATCTTTCTTGAATTGTGGTGCCCAGAACTGGACACAGTATTCCAGGTGGGGTCTGACCAAAGCAGAACAGAGTGGCACTATTACTTCCCTTGATCAAGACACTATACTCCTATTAATGCAGCCTAGAATCACATCGGCTTTTTTAGCTGCCACACTACACTGCTGACTCATGTTCAGTTTGTGGTTTACTAAGACTCCTAGACCCCTTTCGCATGTACTGCCATCAAGCCAGGTGTCACCCATCCGGTATCTATGCTTTTCATTTTTTCTGCCCAAGTGTAGTGTAGTATCCTACATTTCTCCCTGTTGAAATTCATTTTCTTAGTTTTGGCCCAGCTTTCTAATCTGTTGAGGTCATTTTGAATTCTGATCCTGTCCTCTGGGGTATTAGTTACCCCTCCTAATTTGGTGTCATCTGCAAACTTGACAAGCATGCCCTCTATTCCATCATCCAAGTCATTGTATGCCAGGGACACCTATTACATTCTCCTGAATTCAGTGGCAGCTGGTGGTACTCATATTAGTTGGATAGTTTAATTCCCTTCAATTTTTAGTCTGATTTTAAAAGGAGCTATTCTAGGTGCTGAAGCATATTTGGTGGATAAAGGTTAGAACTGACAGTAGCTCTTGCAAAGTTCAAGCTAAAACCTTGAATGGATTTGCCACATCACTGACATGGGGCATAGCCCCATGGCACAGTTATATCAGTGTGATACCATTTTAACCATCATGGCCCCCACCTTGAGGATGTCATTTAGGGATTGAATTCTCTGCTGAAGTGCTCTAGTGCTGCAGCTCTGAAAAGTTCAGAAAATTCTAAGTCCTTCCCCAAACTACAAAGCCCAGAATGTTATATGAGGGTACCCTGAGAGTTAAACTAGTATCAAACTTCTACAACTGTTTAGTGGGGAAATATCCATGATTTACAACTCCTGGAATTCTAAGCACCTCTTTAAATGGCAAATCCCAAATTCCTCAAAAAATTCAAAATTCCACCAGGGTCAGAACCAAAGTCCAAGCACAGTATCTGCCACTGGTCTGTCTCTAATACTGCCTTCCAGCCATACTGTTCCTTTGTTGCTTCTCACATCAGCTATACCTTCCTTGGACTGCAACTACCAGCATCCTTCTCAAAGTTTTAGACTGTAGTTCCCAGTATCCATCACCATGGGCTGTGTTGGCCTGGACTGATAGGAACTACAATTCAAAAATATGTTGGGCAGGCTGCACATCTGTTGATCCTACAGGACTTACATGCTCTACAAGCCCAGCCTCTGCCTGTCCCCTTCTCTTTTTACACCACCAATATGTAAGCCACATATCTGAAACATAAGTCGCCTATCGCCAACACTTATGACTCCTTGAACACTTTCATCAGCACTGTATACGCACAATCCTAAATATATGCTGGACTGACTATGTGACAAATGTTGCTGTCCTTGAGCAAGCAGGGATCACCAGCATTGAGGCCATGATATTGAGAACACAGCTGCACTGGGCAGGGCACGTTTCTAGGATGGAGGACCATCGCCTCCCCAAAATACTACTCTACGGTGAACTCGCCACGGGTCAGCATAAGAGGGGCGCTCCAAAAAAGCGATACAAAGACTCCCTGAAACAACATCTCAGGCTCAGCCAAATTGATCATCAACAATGGTCTGCCCTGGCCTCACATCGGGAGGCATGGAGATGCACTATCCACAATGCTGCAGCCTTATTTGAGAACTCATGCCGAACAAGTCTTGAAGAGAAACGGCAACACAGAAAAAATCACAACACAGAAACATCACCCAAGGAAACCTTCTGCTGTGCTTTCTGCAACCAGACTTGTCTATCTCGGATTGGCCTTTTTAGTCATCTTGCAGAAAGTGCGGGATGTGTCCTTTCTCAATCTTCGTTTGCGAAGAGAAGCCAGAGAGAGAGAGAGAGATGTAAGCCACAGTGACGAAATACAGTTGGCCATCCATTTCCATGGCTTCTGTATCCATGGATTCCACCATCCGCGGCTTGTATATAATGGGACTGGAGCATCCATTGATGTTGGTATCCATGGGGGTCCTGGAACCAAACCTCAGTGGATATCAAGGGCCCACTGTACCCCAGAGGCACCAGATCCCATCTGATCTTTGAAACTAAGCAGGGTCAGCCTTGGTTAATACTTGGATGGAAGACCACCAACAATACAGAGCTACAGTAGAACCCCCTTATCCACTGAGGATTGGTTCTGGGGGGGGGTCCGTGGATACTGAAAACCATGGATGATAGCGAACGCTATTGAAAATAATAAGACTTCCAATTTAAAATACCATAGAGTTGCCTTGGAGAACCTAGAAAATGGCTAGAGAAGACACATTTTCTAGGAAGACTCTATGGTAGTTGTGCTATTTTGTGTCCCGTGGATAACTAAATCAGTGGACACAGGGATCCTACTGTACTCTTCGTTAAGAATACATCCCTATTCTTTCCATGTTATTTCTGGCTGTGATACCAATTTTTTTTGTATAGGTTGCAATTCACGATGGCAGTTAGAAATGTGTTAACTAGTTACACATTTGCAACTGATTCATATTCACGATCCCTATATATTGCTGTAGGAAGGAACTGGCAAAACCACTTCCAAGTATTTCTTGTCTAAGAAAACCCTGTGAAATTCACCATAATTGACAGGCAACTTGAAGGCAGAGCCACACACATTTAAGCCTGTTTGGAACTGATTTATATCCATCCAAAGCCAATGGATCTTGGGTTGAGCCCCTCAGAGAAATGGTATAAAAACTTTCTGGTTTATCAAGGGAAAAAGGGGTCACAAAAGCCATCTAGTCCACCCCTCTACCATATGGGAGTACACAGCTAAAGCACTCCTGAGAAATGGCCATGTAACCTGTTTAAAGACTTCCAAAGAAAGAGAGTCCATCACCCTCCAAGGCAGTCTATTCCACTGTCAAACAGCTCTTACCGTCAAAAAGTTCTTCCTAATCTCAAGGTAGGATCTTTTTACTTGTCATTTGAATCTACTGGTTCACCCCCTAGTTTACGGATCAGCAGAAAACAAGATCCCAGGCAATGGATCATGTGTTTTGGGCCAGAGATTATAAAACAGATGCATCTGACTTTCTCTCTCTCTCAGGCTTTTCTTCGCAAACAAAGATCCAGGAAGGACTCATCCCGCGCTTTCTGCAAGCACGCTGATGACTAAAAAGGCCAATCCGAGATAAACAAGTCTCGTTGCAAAAAGCACAGCAGAAGGTCTCCTTGGGTGATGTTTCCGGGTTGTGATTCTTTCTGCATTGTCGTTTCTCTTCAAGACTTGTTCGGTGTGAGTTCTCAAATAAGGCTGCAGCATTGTGGATAGTGCATCTCCATGTCTCCCGAAGTAAGGCCAGGGCAGACCATTGTTGGTGATCAATTTGGCCGAGCCTGAGATGTTGTTTCAGGGAGTCCTTGTGTGCCCCTCTTACGCTGACCCATGGTGAGTTCACCATAGAGTACTATTTTGGGGAGGCGATGGTCCTCCATCCTAGAAACGTGCCCTCCCCAGCGCAGCTGTGTTCTCAATATCATGGCCTCAATGCTGGTGATCCCTGCTTGCTCAAGGACAGCAACATTCGTCACATAGTCAGTCCAGTGTATATTTAGGATTGTGCATAGACAGCGCTGATGAAAGCGCTTGAGGAGTCGTAGGTGGTGGCGATAGGTGACACATGTTTCAGATCCATAAAGGAGGGTAGACAGTACGATGGCTCTATACACACTGATTTTTGTGCTTTGCCTCAGGTGTTTATTGCTCCAGACTCTTTTGTGAAGTCTTCCAAATGCACTATATGCCTTTGCTAATCTGTGATCGATCTCTTTGTCAATCTTGGCACCTGAGGAGATGATGCTTCCCAGGAAGGTGAACTGCTGAATGGACTTGAGCACAGATTTGCCGACGGCAATGTGGGGATGATGGTGTTCGTCCTGTGGTGCAGGCTGGTAAAGAACTTCTGTTTTCTTCAGGTTGACTTCTAGCCCAAACAACTCTGCAGCTGTTGCAAAGCAGGACGTTAGGCGCTGCAGAGCTGCTTCTGTGTGGGCAACAAGGGCAGCAGCATCGGCAAAGAGCAGCTCACGGACTAGATAGTTTAGAGTCTTAGTGTGAGCCCTCAGACGGCTTAAGTTAAACAAGCTACCGTCAGTACGGTAACGTATATAGATGCCGTTGTCTTCTTCAAGCTCTGCCGTAGCCCTTTGGAGCATCATGCTGAAGAAGATTGTAAATAAAGTTGGTGCAAGAACACAACCTTGTTTCACTCCATTAGTTATTAGAAAGGGCTCTGAAAGAGCATCGCCATATCTGACTTGACCACGCTGGCCCTCGTGTAGCAAGATAATCATTTTAAGGAATTTGGGGAGACATCCTAGTCTTTCCAGGATCTGCCACAGACCTTTTCTACTTACAGTGTCGAAGGCTTTGGTGAGGTCAACAAATGTTACATAGAGATCCTTGTTCTGCTCCCTACATTTTTCTTGCAGTTGCCTAAGGGCAAATACCATGTCTGTAGTACTCCTATTGGCTCTGAAGCCACATTGGCTTTCAGGGAGAAGTTCTTCTGCAACAGCAGGAACTAATCTGACTTTATAAGGCTTTATTGCTTGTTTATAATTCATTAGTTCAATAAAGCATACGAAGCACACAATACGATTTATTTAATTTGTATTTTTAAATGTACTGTATAATGGATTGTGGTGTGTGTATGTGTGTTTTTAATAAGGACTTATTTTAATTATGTTTGAAGCCACCTTGCCCCCAGTTCTGAAAGAAAGTCAAATTACAGGTTGAATATCCCTTATCCAAAATGCATAGGACCAGAAGCGTTCTGCAACTAGTGACAGCATATACTAAAACCAGCAGCAAAAAATTAAATACACAGCATTTATAAATCCAAAGTGAAACCCTCAGCAAAGGAGAAAAATCCTATAATCTAAAAAGAGGTTTAAAAATTATTGTATTATGAAACTTACTGGCAGGTCACAGTCCAGTCAGTCTCCCTGTACCTATCCAACCTAACAGGGTTGTGCAATTCAGTAGGATCTATTCATGCTGCTCTGATCTCCTTGGAGGTACAGGTTGAGTCTTTCCTTAGCCAAAATGCTTGGGACCAAAGGTATTTTGGATTTTGGCATATGCTTGCGTATACAAAATGAGATATCTTAGAGATGGAACCCAAGTCTAAGATGTTCATTCACGTTTTATATTCACATTACACACATAGCCTAAAGTTGATTTTATAAACAATATTTTAAAATAATGTTGTGCAAGAAACAAAGACAGCGGAAAAAATCCTAACAGAATGCGAGGGGAATACCTTTTGTCTAGATGAGCTCCCACTGGGGATTCACCATATTCAAAAGGAAGGGGGCCAAAAACTCTTAAGTATTTCGCGATAACAGCCTTCGCTGTTTCTCATGTAGGTTTTTTTAAAATATGTGGAAATGCGCATTTCAGCCTGTTTGAACAACCAATTCAAATTGGAGCACATTCCAGAAGTCAAAACATGATTGGTTGGACATGCGTGGGGATGGGGTTGCCAGTGTCCGGGGCCACCATTGTTGACTTTCAGGGAAGCAATTGTGCGCTAGTTTTGAGCAGCAGAGAGAGAAAAATTAAAGCAGAAGATCACTCTTCCGCTTCTTTGATTTAACAAGTGGGGGGAAAGAGAAACGGAGGGAGCTTTTGGAGAATAATAATGCGCATAATTCACTCACGGCCACCATCTTTACTCACGGGCATGCTCCGTGTGAACTTCAAACACGGATAGCTTCCCATGCCAGCAATCTTGCAAAGGTATCGTGGAGACAAACGAAAGCTGCTGCGATGGTGAGTTCATGCACTATTTTCCACTATTAATTCTCCCTTCTAGCTGAGCCCAAAGTTTGTGTACGTTGAACCATCAGAAAATAAAGGTGGTCACTATTTCAGGCACCCATGTGGACAAGTTTTGGATTTCGGAATTCCAGATAAGGGATACTCAACCTGTATAAATCAAATGAATGACTATCAGAAATATGTGGGCTAGACAATGCAACCGTTAGGTGGATTTGTAATTGGTTGACTGACCGAACCCAAAGGGTGCTCAGCAGTGGCTCCTCTTCATCTTGGAGAGAAGTGACTAGTAGGGTGCCACAGGGTTCTGTCCTGGGCCCAGTGCTATTCAACATCTTTATCAATGACTTGAATGAGGGAATAGAAGGTATACTTATCAAGTTTGCAGATGACACCAAATTACCAGGGGTAGCTAATACCCCAGAGGACAGGATCAGAATCCAAAATGACCTCAACAGATTAGAAAGCTGGGACAAAACTAACAAAATGAATTTCAACAGGAGAAATGTAAGATAGTACACTTGGGCAGAAAAAATGAAATGCATAGATACAGGATGGGTGACACCTGGCTTGATGGCAATACATGCAAAAGGGGTCTAGGAGTCTTAGTGAACCACAAACTGAACATGAGTCAGCAGTGTGGTGTGGCAGCTAAAAAAGCCAATGTGATTCTAGGCTGCATTAATAGGAGTATAGTGTCTTGATCAAGGGAAGTAATAGTGCCACTCTATTCTGCTTTAGTCAGAGCTCACCTGGAATACTGTGTCCAATTCTGGGCACCACAATTCAGAAAGGATATGGACAAGTTAGAACGTGTCCAGAGGAGGGAGACCAAAATGGTAGGAGATCTAGAAGTCATGCCCTATGAGGAGCGGCTTAGGAAGCTGGGTGTGTTTAGCCTGGAGAAGAGAAGGTTAAAAGGGGACATGATAGCCATGTTTAAATATTTGAAGGGATGTCCTATTGAGGATGGAGCAAGCTTGTTTTCTGCTGCTCCAGAGACTAGGACACAGAGCAATGAGTTCAAACTACAGGAAAAGAGATTCCAGCTAAACATTAGGAAGAACTTCCTGACAGTAAGAGCTGTTCGGAAATGGAATGCACTGGCTCTTGGTGTGGTGGAGTTTCCTTTTTTGGAGGTTTTTAAGCAAAGGCTGGATGGCCATCTGTTGGGGATGCTTTGATCGTGATTTCCTGCATGGCAGGGGGTTGGACTAGATGGCCCTTGTGGTCTCTTCCAACTCTATGATTCTAAGATGCTGTCTGGATGTGTCAGCAGCAGAGGCTAATCCCCACATCAGAGAAATGTAACTTTCTCCCAGAATCCCACCAAAACCGAAGGGCTAGAAGGATTCTGGGAGGTGTTAAAATCAATAATATAGGTGGGAGAAGCCACTCGGGTCATCCCCTTGGGTGAGACATAGGGGTGAACCTGATGGTGAGACCCACATTGAATGGAGGGAGGTCTATCTATGTGTTGGCTTACCCTTCACCAGTGAATCCCATGGGTCTACTTCAGTAAAAACTAACAGGCTATCAGGCCATGGAGGAAGGGCTTTGGGCTCCCAGCCCTGCAGCATCACACAGTCTGCAGTCACCTGGCTGGGCTCAGGCATCTCTCCCCAGGAGGGGGTATCTGTCTCTCCATCCCACCCACCCCATATCTCCCCACTTTCCCAACTGGCTGGCCATTTCCACCCAAGCTTCCCCTGCCTAACCTTTCCCCAAACCGCAGATCCCTTCTCACCCTCCAAATGCATCCCCAACTCACCCGGTCCGGCTACAATGGAGAAAGCTCCAGCAAATCTCTGCATGGAGTGGGAAGGATGGGGGGGGGGGGGCAGGACGGGAAGCGGTGGCTCTAGGAAGCCGCATCTTCCTCCCTTTAACCCTTTTAGGGCCAGCCCGTCTCCACAAGAGGAGCAGGGGAACATGGGGTTATTTGCGACGCCCCCCAAATTTCTCATTTCCCAGTACGGTTGTTACCAGATCTCAGGGCTTGGCCCGGAGTCCCAGTTTTCCTGGGTCATCTGCAGGGAGGAAAAAGCAAGTGCAAATTCTCCAGTTTTGGGGGTCTCCTATCCAGGCAAAAGGAGATGGCAGCGTGCTAATCTCCAGCTCAGCAAGCGGTGGTAGCGGGTAGAATCTATGCTTCCTCTCTCCGAGTCCTGATGGTGTCAGGGCTCACCCTCTGCTCTGCTTTGCTAGATTAGAATCATAGAGTTGGAAGAGACCACAAGGGCCATCCAATTCAACCCCCTGCCCTGCAGGAATACACAATCAAAGCATTCCTGACAGACAGCTATCCAGCCTTTGTTTAAAAACCTACAAAGAAAATCACCACTCAAAACAAAGACACTTGTTAGACTTCTTTTTATCTGCTGCTGGACAGGAAATAGCCAGAGCTTGGAAAACAGGACAAGTTTCTCTGGAAGTTTGGTGGTGCAGGATAAGGTTGTCTTCCTAATGTTTAGATGGAATCTCTTTTCCTGTAGTTTGAACCCATTGCTTTGTGTCCTAGTCTCTGGAGCCGCAGAAAACAAGCTCACTCCATCCTCAATATGACATCCTTTCAAATATTGAAACATGGCTATCATGTCCCCTCTTAACCTTCTCTTCCCCAGGCTGAACATACCCAGCTCCCTAAGCTGCTTCTCATAGGGCGTGGCTTCCAGACCTCCTACCATTTTGGTTGTCAGACAATATCAGATTTTACTTCAATCAACACCCCAAGAACTCATTTATAGAAAAAATATTCCCATTTATTGACTTCCTTAACAATATTAAATCATCTATCAGACCGCCAATGACTCATCATAATTTGTGGAATTATGTTCTTCACATGCTTTGATTCAGTTTTACAATGAGGTGGCTACTTTCTTTGTACTAGTGACAGTTTTGTTGTTGTTCCTCTTGATTTTTCATCTTCCCTGTTATATTTTCATGTCACCCTATTCCTGCATGGCAGGGTGTTGGACTGGATGACCCTTGAGGTCTCTTCCAACTCTATGATTCTATAATTCTATATCAGAAAACTAATAAAAGTTAATATTTTTTTTAAAAAACCTCCAAGGACAGAGACTCCACCACACTCTGAGGTACTGCATTCTACTGTCCAATATCTCTTACTGTCAGGAAGGTCTTCCTAATGTTTAGATGGAATCTATTTTCCTGTAGTTTGAACCCATTGCTCCGTGTCCTAGTCTCTGGAGCAGCAGAAAACAAGCTTGCTTCTTCCTCTGTATGGCATCCCCTCAAATATTTAAACATGGCTATCATGCCCCCTCTTAACCTTCTCTTCCCCAGGCTAAACTGTTCCTCATCCTTTCTCTCTAAGGAAATAACAGAGAACAGCCCTTTTAGCTAATTTCTTAATTTCCAAACAAGAAAAGATGTTCTCTGTGTGTTCGTGTATGTGTTTGAATGAAAAGCTGTGAGCCATGGAGGTTGGTTGGTACTTAATGCAAAATGCTTGCTGCCATCACCAGGGGCCGTCCTTTGTTTAGGGTTTTGGCCCTGAAATCTCAGGCACCAGAACAATCCTGAACAGGCAACCTCACACCCTAGTAACCATGGTATTTTAAATGGCCCAAAATACCACCCCAATTAAAATATTGTATCACCCTATAGGACCCAGCCTGAGTTTTAAGATCTTCCAAGGAAAGCTTTTGCTCAATCCTACCCACAACACAGGTACACATAAGTGAGCCTTCTCAGTGGTGGCTTTCAGACTGTGGAACTCCCTGCAACAGGAGATGTGATTAGCCCCCTCCTTGATCTCTTTCTGCCAGCAGTTTAGGACCTTTTTTATTCAAACAAGCCCTTGACTGATTTTAATCACATGACAAAGTGTTTGCAAGTGGTGTGTTGTTTTTTTCTTGCATGTGTTCAATGTATTTTAAATTATTTATAACTATGTGCTTTTTAACAGAACTGTTGTTTTATTGTTTTTTAAACTTCTGTAATATATCATTTTAGATGAACTTTTGTTTTAAATGACAGCCAGCCCTCCGTATCCACGGATTCTGCATAAACAGATTCAATCATCCACAGCTTGAAAATATTTCCCCCCCCCCAAAAAAAAATCAAAAAGCAAGCCTTGCTGTTTGCCATTTTATTTAGGGAATGCCATTTTATTATGACATTGTATATAATAGGACTTGAGCATCCACAGAGTTTGGTACTCATGGGGGTCCTGGAACCAAACCCCAGCAGGTACCAAGGGCCTACTGTATTCTAAGCCACCTCAGGACCAATGACAGGAGAAAGGTGGGATATAAATGAAATAAATAAATTAAGCTGGTAGTAATGCTGGTAGTTAATGCCATCCTAAAAGAACTCCAGATAAACACTGTGTTTTTTATACCCCCCCCCCATCACTCCAGATTAACACTGGTATTTTAACACCTTATGACCTACTAAAATCTCAAGATCCTTTAAACGTTTTCCTCCCACACCAAATCTGCACATATATTCTCCCAGTTCCACAATAAGCAATGGTAGCCCTCACCCTCCAGGAGTGCTACTGCCATTATATAGAATTATAGTACAAGAAGGGACCCTGAAGATCATCCAGTCCAACCCACCCATGCAAGAATCCATTCCTAAAGCACCCCTTGACAGGTGGCCACCTAAATATTGTTAAAAACCTCCATGAAGGAAAATCCTATGTCAAACAGCTCTTACCCTCCAGCAAGTTCTTCCTAATATTTGCCGTTTCTCTGCATTTTGTAATGAAAAGCATACTCTCCAACTGTCCTGATTAGAAAGGGAGAGTCCCAATTAATCCTGTCATTCCACTTTTTCAGCTGCTTTTAAAATGTCCGTTTTTCCTCCTCTCTCCTTCATTGCTTATCCTCACCTAACTTCAGTTGCTGCAAACTGAGTTTGAAGAGCAAAAGCTGTTTGCACTCAATTAACCCAAATGGGTCGAGGGCGAGAGAAGGGTTAGATTCTTGCTCTTCCCAGGAGCCTCAGACATAAGCAATCTGCTGCAGCCTCTCCTAGCTTGTGTATTCTCCCTCATTAACAACTTTTTGCCATCTTGGCTACACTCTGATGTGCACTCTCATATGTGCCCATTTTCATCTGTGAAACGTTGGAGAGTATGGAAAAGTATAATGTATTTTTTTAAGAAAGATAAGCAATGGACCTCTGACCGCTTCCTGATTCTCCTTTTTCCCTCACCCGTCTGCATGGTTGAACCTCCAGTTGTTGTGTGCCTACAAGCATTTCTGACTTACGGTGATCCTAAGGCGAACCTATTACAGGGTTTTCTTGGTAAGACTTGTTCAGAGGGGTTTTGCCTTTTCTGAGGCTGAGAGAGAGTGACTTGCCCAAGGTCACCCAGTGGATTTCCAAGCTGAGCAGGGATTCAAACCCTCTTCTTCTGAGTTGTAGTCCACCTCTCAAACCACTACATCATGCTGCCTCTCATAAATGAAGCAATAGTCTCACCATATTCTGTGTTCTGGAGTACTGTTCGATTTTGGGAGCCTCATCTTAAGAATAGAGACAAGGAGAGACATTTGAACATGGCTTATGCCAACTCTATCACAGGGTTTTCTTGGTAAGACTTGTTCAGAAGGGCTTTGCATTTGCCTTCGCCTTCCTCTGAGGCGGAGAGCGTGGGACCTGCCCAAGGTCATCCAGTGGGTTTCCATGGCTGAGCAGGGATTCAAACCCTGTTCTCCATAGTCGTAGGCTCAGAAAACACTGTATCACACTGGCCCCACTGCATTTGTCATCCCTTGATGTCCCCAGATGCCGCTCAGAATTTTAAACTCACCTAAACCACCTGAGTCTTCCTCGCCTAAGAAAACCCTATGAAATTCATGGGGTCACCATAACTCAACAGGTGACTTGAAGGCACACACAAAAACGCAGGAACTCCTTGTTAATGTCACCCACAGTCAGGGCCAGATTATCAATGGTGCAATTGTGCAACACTGCAGACCGGCAAGTAGACAAATACTTTCGTATAATAGACAGTTATGGGTTATATTGATTTTGTTACCTTTCTCCTACAGTCGGCCCTCCACATTTACCGGTTTAACTTTTGTGGATTTGAATTATTTGTGGATTATTTGCTGCCCTCTATGCCATTTTGAATAGGTACTGCAAGCCTCATGAGACTGCAAACATGCAACGTGGCTTGTAAGTCCCTTTTAAAAATGCTGTACGGCAGCGCCAGATGTGGCAGGAAGCCCTCCCCACTCCAGCCGCCCACTTCTGGCTTGTGAAGGAAACCCACTGCCTCGAAGGCCTCTGCAGTGGGTTGAATCCACAGACTGTCCTTTGTGTGTTAAATGTTGGGCGGGGGCTAAAGATACAGTAGCACCCCTGTATCCGCTGACTCACCAACCACTGATTCAATTATCCACGGTTGGGCGAAGGGAGGTGGCAAGGGATCTCACCTCCCCTGTCCCTTCCACTGGGAGGGCTCCGGAAGTCATGGCAGGGGCGAGGGGGGAAAGGAGAGGAGGTATCTCGCCTCCCCCCTCCCTTCACCTGGGAGGACTCCGGTGGCAGCAGCCGGGTGGTGTTCGCTATTATCCACAGATTTCGTTATCCCCGGTGGGGCCCGGAACCAATCCCCCACGGATACAGGGGTCCTACTCTATTTGCACATTTCCATTTTCATGGGGGCCTGTGCCCCTAACCCCAGCAAATGTGGAGGGCTGACTGTATTGAAAGACTGGTTTTTTGCAGTGAAAAGCAACACATAGATTAAAAACAACAACACATGACTACAATGAAACAATCTTCTTTATATGTCTGATACAGCGTTCAGGGAAATTAAGTCAAAGTTCTTTATAGTAAGTCACAGATTATATACAGATCGACCCCACTATCCACAGATTCGGTATCTATGGTTTTATTTATCCACTAGGCATTTCTAGGTCTTGTGATTCTATGGTGAACATGCAACAACAATCTAATTGAAAATAGGGTTCCCTATTATCCACAGTTTCAGGTATCCATGGGGGGGGGCTCTTGGTACATATCCCCCACAGATACGGGGATCGACCGCTACAGTAATAACCTGAAGGAGAGTATTCATGATAGCTTTTGTGGGCTGCTTATGTAAGTATTAATACTAATTATTAATTATAATTATTACTTTAATGTTGCACAACCAGATAATGAGGAGCAGCTGCTGAAATTTCCTCTTCTACACAAACTTTCAAGGTACAGGATAATAATAATAATAATAATAATAATAATAATAATATTTTATTTCTATCCCGCCCCTCTGCAACGCAATCGGGGCGGCTTACAATATAAAAACTCCATAGTCCCAGTACCCTAGCCCACCCCCCCTTAAAATAATATTAAACTATAAAAGATTAAAAACATACAGTAAATTAGAAAAATATTAAAACATACAATAGTTTTTTTTTAAAAAAAAAATGATTTAAAAAAAATGATTACAGCTCAGGGAGGACAACCGAGTCTTGGGCCGGGATAGTTATTCAGGAAAGGCCTGCCGGAAAAGATCCGTCTTGACAGCTTTTTTAAAGCCGTCTAAGGTGTTAATAAGACGGATCTCATCCGACAGGCCATTCCATAATCTGGGAGCAACAGCGGAGAAGGCCCTCTGGGACGTCACCGACAGCCTTGTTTTCATAGGCTGTAACAGATTCCTCCCAGAGGACCGAAGTGCGCGGGGAGGGTCGTATGGAAGGAGGCAGTCCCGGAGATAAGTTGGACCCAAGCCATGCAGGGCTTTAAAGGTTTTAACCAACACCTTGTACTGTGCCCGGAAACGAATAGACAGCCAGTGGAGAGCTTTTAGCACAGGTGTTATATGCTTTCTTCTGGAAACACCAGAAATCAACCTGGCTGCCATGTTCTGGACTAGTTGAAGTTTCCGAGTCAAGCACAAGGGTAGCCCCATGTAGAGCGCATTACAGAAATCCAGACAGGAGGTTACCAGTGCATGTACCAGTCCTCTCCAGGAGTCAGGATGGTCCGTAAAAGCTACCCTCCTACCAACAAGTTTCAAAATGGAGTAAGTTATTTTTGAACTTTCATGTTTGAATGGTCTGCTGTTTTCACATTCTTTGTAAATGAAACAATTCAGTAGCTGAGAATAGCCATGGGAGTACAGAGTCTGTCTGGTAATGGGAAAACCGGCCTTGCACCAGCAGATTGTTTTGGGAATCAATAGGTGGAACTACAACCGCAAAGGCTTGAAAGTTGCTTGGCCCACCTCCTCCCTGCAGTGGAATGGCCACGTGACAAGAGCCAAGGCAAAGGCTGGCTGGCTGGGGTGGCTTGGCCTGCACGTTGCCACTCAATCTGCTCCAGCCAGAAACTTGCAGGAAGAAGCAGGAAAAAAGTCTTCCCTCCCCCTCCAGTGCCTCTGAGGGAAGGATTCATGGATGGTGTAAATAATAATTATTATCATGTATTATTATTGTTAGGGTTTTAAAACTTGAGTTAAGTCTTGGGGGTCAGTGGCAACAAAAGATATTTAAAGGGGGCCCCTGGTAAAGAAAAGTTTAGGAACCACTGTTTTAGATGGTTTCTCCCCTTTGTGAGTTGCTTGATGGTGAGGGAGGGTTGCCGTTTGACCAAAACCCTTCCCACGTCACGCCCTCAAACGGTGTCTCCTTTGCATGACGTTTTTGATGAACATAGAGACTTGATCTGTACGTGAAGGTCTTTCCACACTGCAGGCAGCTATATAGTTTCTCTCCAGTGTGACTGGCCTGATGTTCAGTGAGGCTTCTATTCTCAGTAAAGGTTTTCCCACACTCCCAACATTTAAATTTCCTCTTCCCGGTGTGAATCACTTGGTGCCTGTTGCAGCTTGATCTGTGAGAGAAGCTCTTTCCACACTCTGGGCACTGATACGGTTTCTCCGCTTTGTGAATCCCTTGGTGTCGACTGAAGCTTGATTTGTGAAAGAAGCTTTTCCCACACTCTAGACAGTGATGTTGCTTCTCCCCTGAGTGAATTACCTGATGGGCAACGAGTGATTTCTTCAAACGGAAGCATTTTCCACACTCTGAACACTGATACGGTTTTTCCTCTGTAGGAACCAACTGGTATGCTGCAAAATCTGTCTGCTGAGGGGAGTTGCTTCCATATGCCTGGAATATATATGGCTGCTCTTCTGTAGGATATTGGAAAGTGAGCATTGTTTCGTTCTCACACTCCAACAATAGATATGGATTCTCCCCTGGATGTATTACTTCATGAGATGTATGGTTCAATCTCTGAGAGAAGCTACTTCCATACTCTAGGCATTCAGAAAAAGAATTTTTCTCACTCATCTCCCTGCTCTCCTGGCCTCCATCCATACTTTCTTGACCGGGGATTTCACCAATATCAGCATCCTCAAAAGCAGAAAATTGTTCGCTCTTTTTCTCTGTTGCGTCTAGTCCAGGGTTCTGCTCTTCCTTCTCTTTACATTCGGCTTCTTCCATCCACATTTGGTAAGCAGCTCCTCTGTTCTCGCTCTCTAGCCAGTCACCATCTTGAAAGAAGAGAGACATCCCGTAAGAGGACAGAAAAGAAAGGAAGCATGGAATCAGCACATTTGACGGCTGTTTGGATGGCCTAAAGCAGGGGTGGGTAAACTGTGGCTACATACGGCCCCTAGGGCAAAAATCTTTTGCTCCAAAATGCCTTCTAGAGGGTGTGGAGGGCATTTCCCCCATGTTTGGAGGCTCCCCCATGTTTTGTTGTTGCGTGACTTCAGGTCATTTCTGACTTATGGCAGCCCTAAGGTAAACAGGATCTTCTTGGCCAGATTTGTTCTGAGATTTGCCTTTCTTTGCCCTCCTCTGAGGCGGAGAGAGTGGGACTTGCCCAAGGTCACCCAGTGGGTTTCCATGGCTGGGCAGCTCTCAGTTCTTAGGAGTCAAGCAACATTTTTCAAAAATAGTATGTTTGCCTTCCTCCAAATGCCCTTGGAGCACATTTGGGGATGCCTCTGAGCCAGTTTAAGCCCAGGAGAGGCCTTTTTTGGGAACAGGAGTGACTAAAAATGGAAGTTGTGTTCAGTTCTGGATAAGGTCCACACAAATTATGGCTCTGCTGCTATCAGTGAAGTCTACTGGTTGGACAATCGTGCAGACAGGATCTCTGCACCTCTCCTAAGAGGGTTTTTATACAGCTAATTAGAACCCCATGCATGCTACACTTCTCTTCCTGGAGGTACTATTAGTGGTGTACATAATATAGGGCAAACAAGATCAAATCTCCAGAACTTTTTGATTAGCAGGGGCTAAACATAATCTACCACTTTTCTTTCCCTCAGTTTCTCTGCAATCCTCACAGTTAAGGTCATAGGGTTTTCTTAGGTAAGGAATACTTGAGGTGGTTGGCCTTTTCCTTCTGCTGGTAGTCCTTGGCAGTCCTCCATCTAAGTACTAACCAGGCCTGACCTGGCTTCACTTCCAAGATCAGATGAGATCTGGTTCCTTCCGGGAACTGAGGCCTTTTGTACGACACACATATCCACAGGGATATATTCCTGGGCTTATGGTGGAAACACGAAACCCATGATGATGATGATGACGACAACAACACGTTCTCCTCCTCCTCCAACAACAACAACATCTCCTCCTCTCTAGGCATTTTCTAGGTCCTCCAGTGTGACTCTATGGTCAACTTCCAGTAGAAACATACCATAGAAAAATGCTGGAGGACCTAGAAAATGCCTAGAGAGAACATATTTTTTTTCTGACACAGGTAAGTGAAACCACAAGTACTGGTCCTGCAGATAGAGCGGTCATACTGTAATTCCTGTATAATCCAAAGTATTTTGGGGTGGCTTGGCCCCAAGTGGCCAAGAGCCATTAGCTGTACAAAAACCCCATTTTTCATGGAAAAGAAAACTACTAGATATTTTTTAAAAAAATAGTATTTTATATACAGGCATACCTGATAAATTTGCTCTGGGTTTTAGTCTGAAATGTAAAGTAGCCACCCACAGCACTGAGCCCAATCTCTAAAACTGCAAAATTGGGCTAAAAATTTGGAAGGTATTCACTGCTTCACTGATAAGGGGACCACCAACCACCATCATTCCGCTGTTCCTTTCTGCATCTCCTCTGGGATTTTCTTTTCCAGCAGCATCAGACTTGTTCATTTTACTTTACAGCTATACCTCAGCAAACAAAGCCTTTGACAACGAGGCCTGTTTCCACAAAGTCTTTGTACGCCTGCCTAGCCTTCTCTTCTCTTCCTTTTCCTCTGTCAAGTTGCAAGTTTTTTAGCAACATGAACATTAGGAAGATGGAGAAGGGGGGAATACACACTTCAGGTTGCACGTCTGCAGAAAACAATGCAATATAATAGTTTGAGGTAGAAAAGAGCAAGATTCTGCTATAGCTGATCCTCTCAGGTCCTCTGAGAGACATTTACTTCAGTCAGCCAGGACTAGGTTGGCAACTGTCACCCGGAGAACGTTTTCTTCAGATGCCCCTAGGCTGTGGAATGACCTGCTGGAGGAGATTCAACAGTTGAATAAACTGCCTGCATTTAAAATAGCATTCAAAACCAATCTCTTCTGGCAGGCCTATTCAGATGATTTTTAAATTGTGAATTTTATATTGTTTTAATATATATTGATTTTATCTGTTCTTTTAAATTGATATTACATGTTTTAATGGGTTTATGTATTTTAACTGATAAGTAATTTAACTGATATTAGTTTTTATGTATACATTTGTTGTTCCGCACCTCGATCCATAGGGAGAGGCGGGTAATACTAATAATTGTAGCCATGTGTGCCTGCCTACAACAGGAAAGAGCAGCTGCCTCCAGAATCCCTTACTCAGCTTATGTGAACAGCAAAACAGAGAGAAAGGGAGCCTTTCTCACCAGATACCCCACCCCCATGTTAAAAAGGCATAGATCTGTAAGTCTGGATACCATAATGGAAATATAATAGGACCCTCGTATCCACAGAACCAATATCCGCAGTTTCAGTTATCCACGGGACACAAAACAGAACACATAGCATATTCTTCCTAGAAAATGCCTAGAGAGGTATCCTCTCTAGACATTTTCTAGGTCTTCCAAGCAACTCTGTGGAATTTAACCCGGAAGTCCCATTATTTTCAATGGCGTTTACTATTCTCCGTGGTTTCCAGTATCCACATTAAGTCCAGGAACCAAACCCCCATGGATACGGTTGTCCTACTGTAATAAGAAAAGTGAAAGACAAAAATCCTTCGTGGACACAGTTTGGGAGCAACCTTCAAATGGTTCCTACGGTTTTTGTTTATTTATGCAAGGGTTCCTTGACTTGATTATTCAATTTCACGTGTGTATTGTTTGTTTTGTATAAATGGCTTGGTGAAACATGCTGAACTGCTCTTCTATTTTTGTGGTAGACCTATTTTATAGACCTATCCCTAGCTTTTTCATGTTATTTCTGCCTCTGGTACCAAACTTTCCATTAAAGCAGTAACGCCCAAAAACATCATCTACTGTACTTTGTTATCTGAAGTATGCTTGTGCTTTATAATGCCTGTCAACTAAAGGATTCCTTTGAAGAAAGCCGGATGCTTGCAAGACTGGAGAAGAGGGCTTGGGGCACTGAACTACAGGAAGCACATAAAAAGAACAGATTGTTAATTTCTCTCTTTAAATGATTTTTATCCAAAGAGCCAAACAGCTTTTTTTTACCCAGGGAGGCCACCATTCCATAATTCTCCTCCATGACCTCTCTGTGTAGGACTCTATCATCCAGATCTAGCATAGCCCACTCTTCCTCAGTGAAATGCACAGCCACTTCTTCAAAGGTCACCTGAAAGAAGATGAGATGTTCTCCTTAGAAACAATCACTTCTCTACTGGGAAACATAATCCAAAAATACTGAGGCAGTGGAGGTTAAAATAAAGTGGTGGGGGGGGAGAGGGGTATGAGTCTGGCCCATGGGTTGTTTTTTGCTCCCACATGTCCTCTAGTGGGTGTGGAAGACATTTCCACCACATTTGGATGCACCCTGGGCCTTCCAGGGGTAAAATATACATATCCCACCCCCAAGTGCACTCTAAGGCCCAGGAGAGGCCATTTGTCTATTCACATTTCCTGTACCTTCCAAAAGGCAGATGCTGTGACCACAACACTGTCGCTCTCATCTCCCTAGTGCTATTCTGCCATCTTTGCCTGATGACAAAGCTTGTGGAGCTTCAAAAGCTAGTGTGTACAGGTTGACCCCTGTACCCATAGGGGATACATTACAAGACCCTTGTGGATACCTGAAACCATGGATAATAGGGAACCCTATTATTTTCAATGAGATGAACATTGGGTATTGACCACAGAATCACACTGGATGACCTAGAAATGCCTAGAGAGAACATATTTTGGGGGGATGTGGGTAAGTGAAAACATGGATACCAAATCCGTGGATATGGGGGTCGACCTGTATTATACAGTATTTGGGGGGTGGGGTGGAGGGTCTCTTCTTTTTTGGCTGGCCTGGTAAAGGCATCATCACAGATGGATTTTTGGATTTTGTTGGGGTTTTTTGTCTTATGGCCAATATGGCTACCCCTGGAAAGAGGTTGTGCTGTCTCCTTCTTCTACTCCCCCTTCTTCCTCTTGCTCCTCCCCACCATTCCCACCTTCGCTAGTAATATTCCCACCCTAGTTGGTGATTTGGACAGCAACAAAATGCAATTCTTTCCCCCTGCTCAGGCTGAAGTGGTATACAGTGGGTAGAAGATTACTGGCCTGCCCCAACTTAGTCCCTCACTTATCTCCCCAGCAATCCCTTCTGTACCTGTTCCAGTTGAAAAAAAGCTCTTTCTGTTATGCCACAAAGAAAAGATGAACTAGTATGTATTGCTGGCATCCTTGGTCCATCTCCTGTGAGATACAAAGAAATAGGGAAGATGTATTAATTCGATCATTTCTTAACCTCTCTTTTATAATCTGTAGTGGTTTCCAAATGAGAACCACTACGAGTTACAACTAGAAGACTGAAAAATTGTCAGAGATTGCAGAGAGAAGGGACAGAAGACAAAATGTAGGGAATCTAGGAAAGACAAAATGTAGGGAAGTAGAACTCGGGCAGGGCCTGAATACCCTAAAGATACCAGATCCTGTCTGACCTTGGAAGCTGAGCAGGGTCATCAGCCCTGGCTAGTACTTGGATGTACAATACAGAGCTATTCTAGGTGCTGGAAGCTCTAGTTCAGAGGAAGGAACTGGCAAAACCACCTCTGAGGATTCCTTGCCTAAGAAAACCCTATGAAATCTGGGGTCACCAAAAACCGACAGGCAACTTGAACGCACACACACGCACATAGAACTCAGGCAGGGCCCTACCTGAAGATATCAAGGATTAATATTGGGACATCTGGGGGCAAGGGAATCAAAATGAAAAAGGGTCTGGAACCCAAACCATATGAGGAATGGTTTATAGGGAACTGGGAGCTAGGAGAAGAGAAGAGTGAAACAGCCCAGCGGACAGGACAGCCATTTTATGAGCCCATTAGAACTCTTTAAGATCTTCTTGAGAGGCCCTACTCTCTGTCCCATCACCTTCTCAGGCTCATTTGCTGAGAATAAGAGAGAAGGCCTTCTCAGTGGCTGCTCCTAGACTTTGGAACTCCTTCCCTAGGGAGGCTAGGATGACTTTCCCCATACATGGGGGGGGGGGGAGCCAGACTGGATGCCTAAACTTGGGTACCAAACTTGGATACCTAAATTTTGAAATGACTTAAATAAATATGTGCTGGCAACCACATAGGGTAGGGAAGTGTATCTCACCTAAGGCTGTTTCTGTGGCTCTTAGGGAACTCAGAAACTCCCTCCAAAAATTTTGAAATTTTTTTGGCAGAAAAACATTTTTAAACCCCAAAATGACCCCAAACAGCTATTCTATGCCTCAGAGAAGATCCTTTTTCTAACAGGACTGACCCAGAAATTTACTTTCTGGACACTTCTTGTTGTTTAAAAAAAGACCTAAAGCAACCTGAGGGCACCCAAAAACAATTGTCCCCCAAAGCTCCTACAGCAGCCTTTCTCAACCTTTTTTATTCTGGTGGAACCCTTGAAACAATTTTCAGGTCTCAGGGAATCCCTGCCTAAAAATTATTATATATACAGCACAAAAAAATGTTTACTTTTTTTCTGTCTCAATATCTTGCAGAACCCCTCACAACCTCTTATGGGAATCCTAGTGTTTCAGAGAACCCTGGTTGAGAAACCCTGCCCTAGAGGGTATTGGGGGGCATTGGGGGGGCTTTTTTCCAAGTGTGAGGGTGCCCTGGGGATCCAATGTAGCCTCATCACATCTGATAGTTGCCCACCCTGATTTAGGGGGACATATATGCTGCCCACATAATTTTGGACATACCTTGTTCTTCTACACTGATATATGTTTTTAATTTATATGTGCTATTTGAGAACTCACGCCGAACAAGTCTTGAAGTGAAACGACAACGCAGAAAGAATCACAACCCAGAAACATCACCCAAGGAGACCTTCTGCTGTGCTTTCTGCAACCGGACTTGTTTATCTCGGATTGGCCTTTTTAGTCATAAGCGTGCTTGCAGAAAGCGCAGGGTGAGTCCTTCCTGAATCTTTGTTTGCGAAGAAAAGCCAGAGAGAGAGCTTTTAACCAATGTTATGTTTATGTGTTAATGTGTTGCTCCCTGCCTTGATCCACAGGGAGAGGAGGGTAAGAAATAAATATTATTGTTGTTGTTACCAAGGGTGAAAGAAATTGAAAACTCTCCCACGACCTTCCAACATTTCACAGATGAAAAGCAGGGCACATGATCCCAAGCAATATTGTGGCCAAAATGGTAAAAGTTATTAATGAGGAAGAGTGCACAAGCCACAAGAGGCTGCAGCTGTTTGCTTTGGCCTTAGCCTAATAGGAAGGGCAAGATTCCTCCCAATCCACTCCTCTCCCTGCTGCTGAGTTGACTGCAAACTACATTTGCCCTTCGAACTCAACTTGAGGCAACCAAAATAAGCTGAGGATGAAGGGGGAGGGTGGGAAAAGGACAGAGAAACTGGGACATTTTAAAAACAGCTGGAAAAGTAGGACAGCAGAGGATTAATTGGGACTGTCCCTGCCAAACTGGGGCAGCTGGTGAGCATGGATTCCTTACCCACTGAAATGGCTCCTGTGTCATGCTGGGGCATGAACCACCTGGTCAGAGGCCTTTGGTCTGACGGAATCTTCTCTACCTTAGGAATACCTGGGTCTTCTTCTACAAAAAGATCCTGCACCAGAAAGAGAAATCAGAGTTGCAATGGGAGTGACTCAGGTATGTGGGGTGGAGAAGGAGGAGGAAAGAAATTGTATAGGAAAATATCAGGGTGGGCAGGCATGCCCTGCTTGAAAAACTGGTCAGTTATTGGGGAACTGTAAGAACATCCTTCATTCTCAGGACTTTCAATCAGGCAGGATAAAATATTCTTACCTGCTGTCCAACCTTCTTCTCTTCTGCCTGACTCAGAAGGAAACCTTCGGCCAAGGCCACTGCTTGGGAACTGGTCTCTGCTCCACACTCTCTCACCCAGCTCTCCATCTTTGGGGGAAGGACAGCCAAGAACTGCTCCAGGATCACCAGGTCCAGGATCTGAGCTTTGGTGTGTTGCTCCGGCTTCAGCCATGAACGGCAGAGAGCGTGAAGTTGGCTGCAGACCTTTCTGGGTCCCTCTGATTCTGGGTAGTGGAACTGCCTGAAACGTTGGCCTTGAACACTTGAACTGAGCATCTCAGGAGCATCCCTTACTTTTTTACTTTCCTTAGCCCACAGCACATAAGGGCTTCTTCCTATTTCAGAGCCCAATAAGTCTTGTTCCTCCATCTTTGGTCTGGGCTCCAAGGTGGCCACCAACATGGCTGAAGGGAACCTTCCTTCCTTTTGCAGATGATTGTATCAAGCAAAGGTTGCCCAGATGAGTCCAGATATCACGTCTTGGACATCCAAGAAGATCTGTAAAGAGGACCATTATTAACTCAGTTCAGGGTCTGGCTAATAGCATTTAAAGGTCAAAAGCCTTCTCCATGGCTGCTCCCAGACTGTGGAACTCTCCTCCACAGTAAGTCTGGCTGGCCCCCTCCCTGCTCTCTTTTCGTTGGCATTTGAAGACGTTTTTATTTGGGCAGGCATTTGAGAAATGAATTTTAATCAGTGTGCTGTTTTTAAATGTTTTTAATGTTGTATTTTTATTGATTTTATGTTTTTAATTCATGTTGTGTTTTTATTCATGTGATATTAATTTAATGTTTTTTTTAATTTTTTTTTGTAAATTGTTATTTTAGCTGGGGGTGTTAATTGTTGTAAACTGCCTTGAGTCCCTTCTTGGGAGAAAGGCAGGGTATAAATCTAATAAATAAATAATTTAAATAACCTAGAACTGAAGTACTGGTGGGGGACGCCATACCTTTCCCATTACTTACTGTCCCGTTCCTTTAAAACAGAGGTGAATAAAGCACAGCCTGCACGGATTCTATGCCTAGTTTTTAAAAACTGGAAATATACCAGAACAGAACGGGGCTCATTGATAAGTTATTTACAAAAGAAATGGGGAGGAGAAGCTATGGTTTGTTTGACATGAGAAATATTTATTAAAAAGAAGTATTTTTTTTCATAGATTAACAGACAAAAGAAGTCCAGGAAGTCAAATGGCTATATTATTTGTTAAGTTTTGTTTATTCTGTGTTAGTTAATATTGTTTTCTTATGTTCTTTTTTTGTTTATTGCAACAGTTCATGTTTGGATAGAAATCTTTGTTACGAATGTTTAGGTGTATAGATAGTATTGTTTGGTTTATTATCTGTTTATTATTCTAAAATTGTGCAAATTTAATAAAATTATTAATTAAAAAAAAAGAAATATGACCTCTGGTCACTTCAAAACGTCCTCTCCTGGCATAAAATGGCCTACGGGGTGGGGGCTAAAACACTTATTTCTGGTTGGTCATTACTACCATCTTGTACCATTAGTATTCTGAGTTTACCTTTGAACAGTTGAAATTTGCTGTTCTCTTTTGCTTCATCATACACAATGCAGATTAGATTAGATTATTCTTGCTTTGGGAGGTGGGTGTTTTCACCATTCCAGCCCATCTGGGGCTATTAGGACCCATCACTTAAACATCTCTTTAACAATAGGAAGGCTTGGCCAGCCCTGAATGGCCTCCAAGTGCAACCATCGTGAGATACTCAGCAGATCTTCTGGCCCTATATTAACTCTTTCTTGCCCGACCCTGATACTCTCCCCTTCATCAGAGATGAAGTTTAAAACTACCAGAACAAGCCTTAAAGACCAAAATCTTTTACTTTGCCACGAACAGAGCTAGATTTGGACTATGGTTCTGGAGGCCGGGGTTGGAATCTCTGCTGAACCCACTGGGTGAGCTTGGGCAAGTCACACTCTCTCAACCTCATAGGAAGACAAAAGCAACCTCCTCTGAACAAATCTTGCCAAGCACCCCCCTCCCCAATAGGTTTGCCTCAAGGTCGCCATAAACCAGAAATGGCTTCAACACAACAAACCTAACCTGGAATCCATGAACTGGGTGTAAAAAATAATTTCCTCTCCTCCTTGAATGTTTCCTGTCAGAGTGAATGAGTGCATTTTAAAGTCAAAATCATAGAATCATAGAATTGCAGAGCTGGAAGAGACCACGAGGGCCATCCAGCCCAACCGATGATTTTAGTCTTTTCTTGGGTTCATTTCCCCCACTGCCCCAGAACAGTCCATGCAATGCAAAATCGATTTCCAATGCAATAAAGTAAACGGAATGCAAATAATAATAATAATAATAATTAAAATGTTTACATGCTGTACAGTACTTTATTCCACCCCCGGAATAGTTTTATCACTTGCTCCAGATTCTCAGAAAAGATGAACATTCACATAATCTTTCCTATAACTCATTAAAAAAAAAAAGATCATGATGCTGAATAAATGATGCTAAATAAATGTTAATTTATTAGAGGGGGTCGACCTCCTTTATTTAGCAACATGATCTTTTTCTCATTATAATAAGAAGACCCTGGGATCTATCAGCTAACATACATCAGCTAATATATATATTAGGATCTATCAGCTAATATACACACACACACACACACACACACACATATATATATATATATACACACACACACACAAAAATAAATGTTAATTTATTATAGGGGCTCAACCTTCTTTATTTAGCAACATGATCTTTTTCTCATTATAATAAGAAGACCCTGGTATCTATCAGCTAACATACATCAGCTAATATATATATTAGGATCTATCAGCTAATACACACACACACACACAAATAAATGTTAATTTATTATAGGGGGTCAACCTCCTTTATTTAGCAACATGATCTTTTTCTCATTATAAGAAGATGACCCTGGGATCTATCAGCTAAGATATATATATATATATATATATACACACACACACACATCTACACACACACACACACACACACACAAATAAATGTTAATTTATTATAGGGGTCAACCTCCTTTATTTAGCAACATGATCTTTTTCTCATTATAATAAAAAGACCTTGGGATCTATCAGCTAAGAGATATACACACACACACACACACACACACACATATATATATATATATACACATATATACACACACCATGACTGAAAGCAGGGATGGGGGTCTTTAGCAGGGCCATTTTTGCACCACCTCCACGCACACACACACTATTTGCTGGCCACTTTTCTAAAACCACTAGCCTTTGTTCTGCTTGGAGCCTATTCAGCCCACCTCCCCTCTCCCCCACTTTCTTAGGCATCCCTGGGAGAGGGATTCCCCTCCCCAAAAAACTGACCAGCTCCTCTTGTGGGGAAGAGAAGGCAATGATGAGCAGGGCTGGGCCAGTTTCCTCTCTCCTTGCTCCAGGGTCCTCTGCCCTTGAAGCTGGAAGAAGAAGACCCCTCTCTGGCTTCAGAGCAACTCCCTGCCAGGACCACCAACCTCCATCTTCTCTGCCAGGAACCCTTCACGAGGCAGGAGGGGGAGGAGCCTTGGCTGGGGAGGATACGCCCCCTTCTCTGCCCCGCCCACCCCTGTCCTTCAGTTCATTTTTGCAAGACTGCAAAGTCCTATTCCTTGGGTCAGTGGCTCTTAACTTGGGGTCCAGGGACCTCCCCCCCCCAGGGGTCCGCGATGTCCTCACAGGGGGTCCGCAAAGGCTTGAAAGCTGCTTGGCCCACCTCCTCCCTGCAATAGAGTGGCCACATGGCAGGAGCCAAGACAAAGGCTGGCTGGCTGGCTTGGCCTGCGCATTGCCATTCAATCCACTCCAGCCACAAACTTGCACGAAGAAGGAGGAGAGAAATCTTTCCATTCCTCTTTCCATCCCTGCCTCTAAGGGAAAGTTTCATGGATGGTGTAATTATGTTATTATTACTATTACTATTATTATTATTATTATTATTACCAGGCATCACATCATCATCATCATCAGTATAGTTTTAAATCTTGAATTAAGTCTTGGTAGTCTGTGGCAAAGTCTTCCCTCCCCCTACAGTGTGCCTCTTAGTGAAGGTTTATGGATGGTGCAACTGTATTATTATTATTGTTATTATTATTACTAGGCTTCATCATCATCATCATCATTATAATTTTAAATCATGAATTAAGTCTTGGTAGTCTGTGGCAAAGTTTTCCCTCCCCCTTCAGTGTGCCTCTTAGTGAAGGTTTATGGATGGTGCAACTGTATTATTATTGTTGTTATTATTATTACCAGGCTTCATCATCATCATCATTACTGTATAGCTTTAAATCATGAGTTCAGTCTTGGTAGTCTGTGGCAAAGTCTTCCCTCCCCCTCCCCTCCAGTGCCTCTTAGTGAAGATTTCATGGATGGTGTAAGTGTATTATTATTATTATTATCATCATTATTAACATTATTAACATTATTATTATTATTATTACCAGGCATCATCATCATCATTATTATTACAGTTTTAGATCTTAAGTCTTGGTGGTCTGTGGCAAAGTCTTCCATCCCCCTCTAGTGCTCTTAGTAAAGGTTTATTGGATGGTATAATTGTGTATTCCTGCATGGCACAGGGTTGAACTGGTTGGCCCTTGTGGTCTCTTCCCACATTATAATTCTATTATAATTGTATTATTATTATTATTATTACCAGGCAGTATCATCATCATCATTATAGTTTTAAATGTTTAGTGAAGTCTAGGGGGCCATGGCAACAAAATATATTTAAAGGGGGTTCCTGGTAAAGAACACGTTGAATGCCACTGGTTTATTGCGCCTCCTAAAAATAGTCTCTCTTTTCAGTTTCAGGGAATCCTTGTATCACTTTTTTGGAGCGCCCCTCTTACACTGACCCATGGCAAGTTCACTGTAGAATACTATTTTTGGGACGCGATGGTCCTCCATCCTAGAAATGTGCCCTGCCCAGCACAGCTGTGTTCTCAATATCATGGCCTCAATGCTGGTGATCCCTGCTTGCTCAAGGACAGCAACATTCGTCACATATAGTACTCTATGGTGAATTCACCACGGGTCAGCGTAAGAGGGGTACTCCAAAAAAGTGATACAAGGACTCCCTGAAACAACATCTCAGGCTTGGCCAAATTGATCACCAACAGTGGTCCGCCCTGGCCTCACATTGGGAGGCACGGAGACACACTGTCCACAATGCTGCAGCCTTATTTGAGAACTCATGCCGAACAAGTCTTGAAGAGAAATGACAACGCAGAAAGAATCACAACCCGGAATCATTACCCAAGGAGACCTTCTGCTGTGCTTTCTGCAACTGGACTTGTTTATCTCGGATTGGCCTTTTTAGTCATCATTGTGCTTGCAGAAAGCGCGGGCTGAGTCCTTCCTGAATCTTCGTTTGCGAAGAAAAGCCAGAGAGAGAGAGAGAGAGAGAGAGAGAGAGAGAGACTGCGGGCACACTACTAAAATTCAGCACCAAAAGTATATGCCTTTCCAGCCCTCCTTCACCACCCACAACCCAGTATCATCAGATATTGTTGTTGTTGTTGTTGTTTTAAGTCTTGAGGTAAGTCTTGGGGGACCACAGCAACAAAAGATATTTAAAGGGGGTCCCTGGTAAAGAAAAGGTTAAGAGCCACTGCCCTGGGTGACTTGGAGATCTCTCATTTTGGTAGGGGTGGTAAGCTGAAGGGGACTTGGACAGCAATGAACAACAGCAACCCCTGTGAAATTAGCTAGAATTGTTAAAAAGAAGTCACCCCAGTTTCTTAGAGAGGTTGTGACTCTTAAAGGTACTTATCTTCACGTGTGGGTTGTGAGTCCGTCAGAATGTATTGTAACTAGCAAACAGCCCTTAATAATAATAATCATTACTATTGCTATTATTTTATTATTATTATTTCTTACCCGCCTCTCCCCATGGATCGAGAGAGGGAGAATCACAGAATTATACATAGCTAATATCAGTTAAAATACATATCAAATACATTGACCCCATGGTTCTTAACCTTTTCTTTACCAGGGACGCCCTTTAAATATTTTTTGTTGCCACGGACCCCCAAGACTTAACTCAACATTTAAAACAACAACAACAATAATAATACCTGATAATGTTTATGATAATAATACAATTACACCATCCGTTAAACCTTCCCTCAGAGGCACTGGAGGGAGAATGAAGATTTTTTTCCTGCTTCCTCCTGCAAGTTTGTAACTGGAGTGGATTGAATGGCAATGCACAGGCCAAGCTGGCAAGGCTTTGCTTTGGCTCCTGTCATGGGGCCACTCCAAGCAACTTTCTAGCCTTCGTGGACCCCCTGTGAGGACACTGCAGATCCCTGGGGGTCCCCAGACCCCAGGGTAAGAACCACTGCATTGACCCATTAAAACACATAATATCAGTTTAAAAGAACAAATAAAACCAATACATATTAGAACAATTTAAAATTCACAATTTAACAATCATCTGGATAGGCCTGCTGGAAGAGACTGGTCTTTAATGCTATTTTAAATTCAAGCAGTGTATCCAACTGTCAAACCTCCTTCAGCAGGTCATTCCAGTCTATGGGCGGCTGAAGAAAACGTCCTCTGGGTGACAGTGGCCAGCTTAGTCCTGGCTGACTGAAGTAAATGTCTCCGAGAGGACCTGAGTGTGCTTTACTTTTAACTGATCTGGTATTACATAAGAGCAAGGTGAGATTTTGTGGGTGGTTTGGTTCACTGTCTAAGTTATCCAGGTTGGCAGGGCAAATGGTCTTCTGATGCAAGCCCCAGCTTTTTCTAAAATGGACTTGTGTTGTGGGAAGAGAAGGATGATGAGATTAAGACTTTGATCAAGCAACAACGGATGTTGCTAAAGGACAACAGAGTACCTCACTGTGTCTCCGAGCTGGTTTGGAGAAACAAACTGGAATAAAATTGCTTCCAAAACTATATTAACAAGTTTCAAATTCTGTTTTACCAAGAAACCTGTATTACCCAAAAAGGTCTTAGAAAATACAATAAAATATCAAGTTTCTAATATGTTGGGAAAATTAGCAGCAACTTGACCTTAGCATGCGATTGGGGGCAAAAAGGGGATCTTGAACCTATGTATACCAGTACTAACCTGGGTGGAACATACACATACACATGTGAAATTGATTGTGGTTTTTATTAAGAATTTTTTAAAAAATAACACCAAACACATACACAGTCACACAAGACGCATTCACATAAGGCTATATAGAAAGCAGTAGGAAGGATTTTCCTTGGGTTCCCCCCCCCCCAGGCTGTGAGACCGTGTTCTGGAAGAGTTTACTTCTGACGTTTCACCTGCATCTGTGGCTGGCATCTTCAGATGCAGGCGAAACATTAGAAGTAAACTCTTCCAGAACACAGCCTCACAGCCCGGAAAAAACCCAAGGAAAATCTATGGATGCCGGCCGTGAAAGCCTTCGACTTCACACAGTAGGAAGGACTTGGATAGGGGAATAGCAAGAGAATCTGTTGTGGGTTATACAACCTGTCTTGTAGTCCGAAGTTTGTTGGACAATCTGGCAGAGTGGGTGGATGAATCTGGAGTGGCTAACATAGAGTGATGTCTTCCCTGGAAATGGAAGCTGTGTGCCCTGGCTACACAGAGGGGCCTAGTGTCCCCCAAAAATGGAATATGTGGGCAATGAGGCAGATTCTGAGGGTGATATTTATACCCACAAATATGCCCAAAGGGGAGTAAGCCTCCTGGTCTGAAACAATAGATTCCAGAAACTTTCAAGGATTGCACAATGAGTTTCCTGGTCTTTGAGAACAGGAGGCTGAAGATGATAATGTGTTGCAAACTGCCCTTAATGTCCGATGATTGGTTTCACAAAGCTTGAGCTGCCTCTTTAATGGTTGGGGGATTAAGGAGAGGAAGGTTGAAACCAGCACACAAAGGATTGATTTTCCTTGTTTTTTTTCCAGGCTGTGAGGCCGTGTTTTGGAAGAGTTTATTCCTAATGTTTCGCCTGTATCTGTGGGTGGTATCTTCAGAGAATGGTTGGGTAGGAGTGTGTGTGTGGGTTATATACTGTGAAGCCCTGTTAGAGAGGATATGTAAATTTGTGTATTTGAATGGCTAGTTTCTGGGTGGAGATATGCAAGGAGGATTAGTGTCTGTTTGGCTAATGGTTGGCTAATGGTCCATTGTCTGCTGAAAATCCTCCTGTCCCTGGGGAGAGTTCATTTGCAAGTGTTGAGTTTTGATTTTAGTGTTTTTCAGGACTGGCATGATAGTTGTTGTCAGAATGCACAGAGAAGCTGTTGAAATCCACAAACACCTGGACAATTTCAACAGGAAAGAAGAAACCCTAAAAATAAACAATATCTGGCTCCCAGTCCTGAAAAACACTAAAATCAAATCTCAACACGTACAAATGAACTCCACCCAGGGACAGGGGGATTTCCAGCAGACAATGGACCATTAGCCAACCATTAGCCAAACAGACACTAATCCTCCTTGCATATCTCCACCCAGGAACTAGCCATTCCAATACACACATTTACGTATCTTCTCAAACAGGGGTTCACAGTATATAAACCTCACAGACATTCCTACCCAACCATTCTCTGAAGATGCCAGCCACAGATGCAGGCAAAATGTCAGGAATAAACTCTTCCAGAACACGGCCTCACAGCCCAGAAAAAAACTCAAGGAAAATCTATGGATGCTGGCCGTGAAAGCCTTCGACTTCACACACACCTTTTGACCTTTTGACAGTTTCCCTTACAGCTTAGCTCTTCTTTTGGGAGAAGAATGGCTTTCAGTTCTTTTTTCCCTGAAACCAACCTGCCTTCCCCCTCGCAAGACCACGTTAGTACACCAAATTATTAATATGCCAATTTATTGTACGCCAATTTTTGGGGTCTCTGGAGGCGGGTTATCAGCTAACACCTGGCTATGCAATGATATCAGCCTACCTGGCTATGAAACCTATTTTGAACCAGCATCTTATAACCATGTGTGGATTGGTTGCCTCATTGTGCAGCATCGTTGAACTCATACATTAAACCAGATACCCACAAAAACTAAATAGGAATTTAACTTCTGTAAAAATCTGTTGTTATTATGCCTCTTTATTAAGGGCAAGAGGAAACTGCAATACAAGGAAATTAATACTTTTCTCCTGGCCACTGCTCCAATGACTATTGCAAAGCATTGGAAACAAACTTTAATCCCCATAGAATACTGGAAGGAAGTAGTTGGGGATTCTTCTTATGCAAAAAAAATCACATAACATGAAAGCATCATAGGACTTGTTAGCAGTGATCCTTTTATTACAACTTGGTTTCCTTTTAGGGCTTGTCTACATGTGGGGGAAAACTCCAATTGGAGATCTGCCTTCATGCCCCTGCATTCGCCCTGAAGCCCTGCGCATTATAAATCTCTGCAGGGACGTGGAGTACCTTGGCTTCACTGTCCCTGTGGAGTTTTGTCTGCTGCCACTGCCCGATGCCACCACCACCAACCTCCCCGACCATAATTTAAAGCTCAGGAGGCAGTTCCCAGCCAAAGGGAAAGGTTTTATCCTTTCCCCTGGCTCAGAGAGTCGGCAGAGGCAACCCTGCTGAGCACAGATGTCTACCTACCTCCTCAAGCTACAAATCTCAGAATTCCATAGGATGCAGCCATGGTATTTAAAGTGATAACAAAGTGCTATGACTTGTATAGTGTGGATGCACCTTAAGGCTGCATTCCCATGGATATTTAGCAAGGACTAAGGCCCATAAAACAGTCAAATTGACTTCTGAGCAAACATAGATAGGACTGCACTGTAAACCTGTCTCTTGGCATTTAAATATGCAACCTTGAGTCTCTCAGCAAAACCCTTATTGAATCCATGGAATATAAGAGATGCACAGTATTTGTTTATAAATATTTATTGTTGGTTAATAAATATGATATGCATAATTTTGGGATTAAATGGAGTAAGGAGTTGGACAGACATATATTGCCTCATCAGTGGATTGCAGCTTTGACTTCCATCTCCCTTGCAGCTATGGATATTAAGTTTCAATTTATTTGGCAAAAAAACAACAACAAAAAACCAACAATGTTCCAGCTATATGTTTGAGTGACTCTTCAAGTAGCCAGCATGGTAATTAATCAGATGGAGCTTTTATTTAAGCATATCATCTAGCTATGTGGAGTAGGGTTACTCTTTGTGTCAGTTTTGTGCTGGAGCGGTCTTTTTCTTCAAATGTTCACGTTACACTTTTGTAGATACAGTAGGACCCCTGCATCCGCTGGAGATTGGTTCTGGGGGAGGGTGTGGATACCAAAAACTGTGGATAATAGTGAATGCCATTGAAAATAATGGGACTTCTGGTTTAAAATACCATAGAGTTGCTTTGGAGGACCTAGAAAATGGCTAGAAAGGACAGTTTCTAGGAAGACTCTGTTGTGTACTGTGGATAACTGAATCAGTGCATACGGGGGTCCTACTGTATTCATGTGTTTTTAAACTATCTGCTTTTTTCTTGAGTGTTAACTATCTAGCAGTAGAAATGGAGTCCCTGTATGCTTATTGTAGCTAAACAGTTGTCCCTCCGTATGCACGGATTTGGTATATCCATGGATTTAAATATTCACGGCTTGAAAATATTCTTTAAAAAAATAATAATCCAAAAAGCAAACCTTGATTTTGCCATCTTATATAAGGGACACAATTTTGCTATGCCATTGCATTAATGGGACTTCAGTATTCACAGATTTTGGTATCCACGGGGGGTCCTGTAACCAAACCCCAGTGAATATGAAGGGACAAGTGTACATTGTCAACATAAATTCCTATTTCCTTTGATGCAATGGAATAAATACTTTACACTCTAGTTTCAGAATCTGAACATGTGGCCCTTTCTAAGGATAACTTTGGGGGCATTTAGATGCCTTTCATTGGAGTTTATGCATAGATTTTCCCCACACAAACACTTTTGTATTTGTGCCCTCCGTGTGTGTGTGTGTGTGTGTGTGTTTTGTAAGCTTTCTACATCCTTTACATGAGAGGGAGGCATACACCAGAGATAAGTGAGCCACCCTGCTGCATTTTCAGCTTCAGTGCCCCATTGTGTCTGCCATTTTGGGTACTCAGAAATCACATCAATCCTGGTCATACCTGTGGATGTGTTGGGGAGGGGGACCCCCAAATATCATGTCAAGGTCTAAAGCATGTGTGCATGGTGTAGGGAAACCAAAAATATTGTTTTTCAACTTGAATTTTTTGGAGGGATAGTAGGGCTTTGGGGGGAATTGTTAAAGTCTTAAGAGCCACACTAGACCACCCAGAGGGCCCCACATGGCCCAAAGACTATATAATTTCCACACCTATTTTACATATTTTTTCTATAATAAAAATACAGGAAAATTATTATTAAAGGAGGATATTTACATGTTTACAGTGTTAGATAAACTCTAATATGAAGCATTATGTATGTCTGCTGTTCATCAAAGGTGGAGTCTCCTTCTTTGGAGGTTTTTAAACAGAGGCTGGATGGCTGTCTGTCAGGAATGCTTTGATTGTGTATTCCTGCATGGAAGGGGGTTGGACTAGATGGCCCTTGTGGTCTCTTCCAACTCTATGATTCTATGATTACTAGAGAAGAAAACACTTGACTTTCTGGGGTCTTAATAAACTTAGTATTTCCCATTTTATAAATTATTCAGATGGCATTTCTAATCAGAGTTAATATCTGTTACTCAGAATTCAGCAGGCACCTGCATATGTCTTAATGTGCCTCTCCTTTAATACTGTTATTTCTTTACCACTCCAAATTCCTAGTTCTGTATTATGCTCTTCAACTGATATTTCAGAAAAGACATCTTAAATAGTTTTGGTAGAAGTGAATTAGCAATTTCTCCATAGGGGTACCAACAATAAATTCCAAATTAAATATTCCTTAAAAAGGTTCATTAACTTTATCTATGAGCAATCATATGGATTAACCTGTGAGTGGTAACTTGTATCACTCTACCAAGTGCCCTGTTCTAAAGAAGTTCTTTCCAGATATATTTTATATTGTTTTTCTCCTTTAGTAAAAAGGTGAAATGTGTTAATATTTCCTAATGTAGCTTGTTTCTTTCAATGCTTTCCTCTTGAATGGATTCTTCAGTGACACATGGGGCCTTAATTTCTCCTGAAGTTCTTTCCATATTCAATTTAAATGGCTTCTTTCTTGTGTGATCTCTCTACTGGGATATAAAATTTGAGCTTTGAAGGAAGGTCCTTCCATGTTCCCAAGAAGTTAAAACGTTTCTCCTTAATGTGATTTGCATATCTTCTTGCTTAAGCTATTTCTGCGCTCCTAACATAGTCCCAGTTTCTCTTCCATGTGAATCTTTGTGTGCAGCATAAGGTATGACACTGGAGTCCTTTTCTGCGTTCCAGACATCTAAAGGATTTCTGCCCTCCATGAATTCTTTCTTATGACACGTGGATTCACCTCTGACAGAGGCTCCTTCCCACACTAAGCCTTTCAATTTCTCCTCTGTGTGAGTGGATTGATGACGAGTGAGGTGGGTCTTCCGGCTAAAACTTTTCCCACAATTTGAGCATTTAAATGGTTTCTCCCCTGTGTGAGTTGCTTGATGACATGTGAGGCTGATTTTCCGATTAAAACTTTTCCCACACTCCGAGCATTTGAAAGGTTTCTCCTCAGCGTGGGTTACTTGATGACGAGTGAGGTGTGACTTCTGACTGAAGCTCTTTCCACACGCCAAGCATTTAAATGGCTTTTCCCCTGTGTGAGTTGCTTGATGAGAAGTGAGCCTTATTTTCCGGATAAAGCTCTTTCCACATTCGAGGCATTTAAATGGTTTCTCCCCTGTGTGAATCGCTTGATGACGATTGAGGCTTATCTTCCGACTGAAGCTCTTTCCACACTCCAGGCATTTAAATGGTTTCTCGCCTGTGTGAGTGGCTTGATGATTAGCGAGATGCGACTTCTGACTGAAACTATTTCCACACTCCAAGCATTTAAATGGTTTCTCCCCTGTATGAATTCTTTGGTGTGACACGAGATTTGTGCTCACACTGAAGCTCTTTCCGCACTCCAAGCATGGAAATGGTTTCTCCCCTCCATGAATGAACCGGTGCGACACAAGATGGGATCTCCGACTGAAGCTCTTTCCACACTCCAAGCATTTATACGGTTTCTCCCCTGTGTGAATTGCTTGATGACGAGCAAGGTGTGTATTCCAGCTGAAGCTCTTCCCACACTCCAAACACTTGAACGGTTTTTCCTCTGTGTGGATTCTTTGGTGAGACACCAGGGTCGAGCTCACACTGAAGCTCTTTCCACACTCCAAGCATGTGAAGGTTTTCTCCCCTGTGTGCATTCGTTGGTGTAACATAAGATGTGACAGCCAACTGAAGCTCAGTTCACACTCCGAGCACTTAAATTGTTTCTCTCCCGTGTGGACTTTCTGATGAGAGATCAGGCATTTCCAAAAACTGAAAGTCTTTCCACACTCGCCACATTTGAAAGATTTCTCCCCTCTGTGGGTTCTCCTATGAAGATTAAGGCTTGATTTACAACTAAAGCTTCTCCCACATGCAAGACAAAGACATTTACTCCGATGTTTTCCTTTTTCTGTCATGCGTGGATCTCTTTCAATCTCACTTTCTTGCCCATCGCCACCTAGAAAAGAAAGAAATGCTCAGGTTAGAGCTCAAGAGAGAAAAAAGGGACCGAAGTCAAAGACTTAATGTGATTGGTGCAAACTGTTAACTCCTAACCAATTTGAAGAGAGCCAGTGTGATGTAGTGGTTTGAATGTTGGACTAGAACTCTGCGAGACCAGGGTTCAAATATCTGCTTTGCCATGGAAACACACAGGTTAACCCTGGGCAAGTCCCATTCTATCAGGGGAAGGCAATGGCAAATCTTTGAATAAATCTTGCCAAGAAAACCCTATGATAGGCCTGGCATAAGTCAGCATTGCCTTGAAGGCATAAGAAGAACCAAACTTGAGGAGGCCAGTGTAGACTGAGAGGGATCTCCACAGCTTCTTCATTGGTTTGCTTGAGAGAAAAGCTGCATTTATCCCCTTCTTCAGTTCTTTATATACAACAGAAGTGGGCAAAATGTGGCCTACTGGTCACGTGACGCCTCACAGGCCAAGTTTGTGGCTCCCAGGGATAATTCTTTGTCATTTTTTTTTGTCCCAAAATGCCCTCTAGGCTGTGTGTTTACATTTTTGCCACATTGTTAGGCCCAGGAGAGGCCTTTTTTAAAAAAAAAAAATACAGGCAGTAAACAGGGATTCATTTCCAATCACTTCCTAGCCTCCTGGTCAGAGCTTGGTAATGTTACTCTGGTTTTTGGACTGCAACTCCCAGAATCCCCCGGCATGACAGATGGGGGTGGTGGTTCTGAGTTGTGGCCCCAAAATATTGTTAAGGAAAATGCAACATGGGACATACAGTGAAAGAAATAAAAAATGTATGTGAAAGTCACAATGACTAAGCAAGAGCAATTATGAAGCTACACAGGTGAAACTGCTAATGTAATCTAGAAGGCCTGAGAGCCAAGGACAGAGGTACTGAATGCAGATTGGAAACACCTGAGAATCATTAAGTGTACAAGGTGAAATGTTGAAATACATGGGTTGGTCTTAAGCATGGATGGAACTATGTGGACCAATCAGAATGGAAGTACACACCCACTGGGTGGAAACTAACTAGTGGGTGGTGATAAACAATGGCTATAAAATTGCAATGTTTGCCAATGTATTGGTGGTGTTGAGTAGAGGTGGAGTAGTTTGGAGATATTGTGGAGTAATGTGTAGAGATTGTGGTTTGTTTACCATATAGTATATTTATATAGAAGAATAAAGTAGGTTTTATATAAAACTACTGAGTTGCCTGAGTGAATCCTGGAGACATTTTGGAGACACCTGGAGAAGAGTGAGAAGGCTTGGAGAGTTTGTCAGGATCTTCAGCCTATTCTCTGAAACTCTGCTGCTTTGGAGAAAAGCATTAACCACTGATCTAAGCTGGTTGGCTCTGCTGCATAACAAGGTGGTGAGTTTGAGCCAGAGGTGAAGAGCTACAACTCCCATCATCACTGACAAGGGTTATGGGCCCAGATACTAGAGCACCCAGCATCCACAGAAGCTGAAAGTTCCAGAAAGTGGAAGAAAGCTTTGTGGACGACAGATCAGAGCAAGTTGTTTGTGCTGCACTGATAAGCCTCGTGAGTAAATCATTTTGTGTTTTGCTTAAGCCCAGACGGGTCGGCTGTGCATACTCAGAAGGACTGTGTCAAATTGAGTCACTGCACAAATCAAGATGGAAATTCTAAAGTTTAGTAAATTAAATAGAAACAACTACTCTACCTGGAAGATTTATGCCCAATCTCTACTAGTAAAGGAAGGTCTGTGGTCAACAGTTGAAACAGGGCTGGCAGCTGATGCTAATGCAGCCACTAAAGAGAGAGATAGTAAAGCAAAAGCCTGTCTTTATCTCATGCTTGAAGAAGACTTAATTAATGACGTCAGAGATAAAATGTCTGCCAAGGATGTGTGGGATACCTTGCAGAGATTACACACTCCTTCAACTGCTTTTGCAAAAATGCTATGGTCTAAAAGAATATACAGGCAAAAGATGGCTAAAGGGCAGTGTGTGATAGAACATTTAAAAATAATGCAAGATTTGTTTGTGCAAGCTGAACTGAGGGGAGTGCAAATTAGCAAAGAGCAGCAATGCTACATTTTAATAGAATCGCTAGACTCTTCGTGGGACAACATAACGAACAGCCTGCAAAACCTGCCAGAAACTGAGCTTAATAGAGATTTAATTGTGGCCAGAATACTGGAAGAGAACCAGAGAAGAATGTCTGAGCAGGGTGACTCAGCAAGCTTAAAGACTGTGCCAAAACAACAAACAACTCCTGACTGGCGAATGCAGGAGGAAGCAGCCTCTACAAGGGAGCAACGGAGGTGCTTTTATTGTAAGAAGATTGGTCATCTGCAGAGACATTGTAAACATTTTGCAGCTGAGAGACACAAGCAAGCAGAGAGCAGATGGCAGCCGCGGCAGTATCAAAAACAGTCCAGACCTCCATTTTTGAGGGACAGTGGTAATAAAAAGGGGTTTGCAACCATGATTAAGGAAAAACAAAATGCAAATTCTAAATGGCTAGTTGATTCAGGAGCCACATCATTGATGTGTAATGACATAAATTTAATAAGTAATAGAAAATCAGCTAATGTAAATGCTGTAGTTTTGGCTGACGGGAAAGAGCTCAGTACTGTAAATCAAATGGGTACTGTGTACATTCCAGGGCTAAAAGAGAATTTTAATGATGTCTTACATGTAAAGGAGTTAGAAAATAATTTGTTATCAGTAAGCAGATTAACAGAAAGAGACTACACAGTCATCTTTGAAAAGAACATGTGTAAGATAAAACTGAATGGGGAATTGCGTGGCATAGGTTTGAAAAAGGACAAACTTTATTATTTGGAGGACAATATTGATAGCTACAGGGTTGAAGAAGCTAATAACATAGAAAATATTCCAATCCACAAAGATTGCATACACGAGCTTCACAGAAAATTCGGCCATGCGAGCTTCAAATGTTTAAAGAATTTAATCAGTATGTGTCCAGATTTAAAAGTTACTGAATGCAAAAACCACTTAGATTGTACGGTATGTCAACAGGTAAAGGTCAGAGCTTTTCCAGTAGCTAAGAAAACAAAAAGAATTGCTCAAAGACCATTTCAGTATGTACATGCAGATGTTGCCCAAGCTAATTGCTTGTCCTTAGGGGGAAGCAAGTATTTCCTAGTAATTGTTGATAGGTATACAAGGTTTGCATTTGTGAGAATAATGAAAAACAAATCTGACGCTGGGCAAAGTTTAAAAGCATGGGTAAGAATGGTGGAAAGACAATTTGATAGCAGAGTAGGCACCATCATAACTGATAGAGGAGGAGAATTTTTAAATAATCAATTGTTTAACTGGTTTCAAAAGGTGGGAATAAGGCATGAAACTACAAACCCTGCTTGTCCTAGTGAGGATGGGTTAGCAGAGAAGAAAATACAAGATATAAAAAGAATTACTGCTTGTATGATGGCAGATGCAGGGGTGAAAGATAGTTTTTGGGCAGAAGCAACTTTGACTGCAATACATATCAGTAACAGATTGTATCATTCAGAAATTGAAGACATTCCCTACAGGTTATTGTATGGGAGAATGCCAAATTATAAGTACTTAAGGGTTTTTGGACAATTTGCTCATGTTTACACACCTGCTTGTTTCAGGAGGAAAGGAGAACCCAAAAGCAAAAGGCTTAGGTTTTTGGGATATTCTGGAAATAGCTACAAGTTTCATTTGGGTGGAAAACAAGTGCAGTATTCTAGGTCTGCAAATTTTGAGAGACATGCTGGTTGGGACAAACTGCATGCCAATAAAGAAGTGTTTTTGAGATTAGGGAGTTCAAATAAGCCAGAAGCACAAACTGAACCAACCTCAGGAAACGGAGGGGTTTCAGTTAAGCAGGAAGCATCACCTAGCAGCAGTGGTAGTTCTTCTGATGATGAGATAGCATCTAGGCCTACTACTACTCGAATGACTGAAGACAAGAGATTTAGTCATAGAACTACAACTCCCAGTAGAGAAAGTGAGGATGAAAGAGACAGAACAGCAGATTTTATTCCCAGGCGTAGTCATAGAGTTAGAAAGCCTCCCGATAGGTTTGTTGTGACAAAGGCAAGAGCTTGTTTAGCAGCAGAAGAGCCTGAAAGTTTTGAAGAATTGGAAAGTTATTCTAGTGAAGAACAGGAAAGATGGTTTGATGCAATGGATAATGAGTTTGGTTGCCTGGTAAATAAAGATGTTTTTGAAATTGTTGACAGACCCAAAGACAAGAAAGTAATTGGTTGTAAATGGGTATACAAAAGGAAAGAAATGCCAGATGGAAGTATCAAATATAAAGCTAGGTTAGTGGCTAAGGGTTTTGCACAACAGCAGTATGAGAACTATGATAAGACATATTCTCCAACTGCAAAGCCAGAAAGTCTGAGAATGGTTCTAGCTGTAGCAGTAAAAAGGAATTTAGTTGTAGAACATTTTGATTTTGAGACAGCTTACTTGAATGCGGTTCTGGATGAAGAAATATTTATGGAACAGCCACAAGGTTTCGAAGAAAATGGTAGTCAGAGAGTATATAAATTAAAGAAAGCGTTGTATGGTTTAAAACAAAGTGCCAGAGCGTGGAATCTGTGCATCAATGATGAGCTAGTTAAGCTAGGTTACAAGAGGAGCATTGCAGATGCTTGTGTTTATACAAAAGGAGACATAGTATTAGTGATTTATGTAGATGATTTGTGCGTAGCAGCAAAGTCAAAACAGGAAATTGAGTCAGTAAAAAGAGAATTGTCTAAGAAGTTTGTTTTGAAGGACTTAGGTGTATTGAAGTCTTATTTAGGTATTTGCGTTGAATGGACAGAAGAAGGACATTGTTTATTAAGTCAGAGAAATAAAATTGAAAGACTGATTGAAAAGTGTGGATTACAGAATGCAAAAATAGTAAGAGCTCCAATGACAACTGGTTTTGTGTCTGAGGAAACAACTAGAGCGTTTGAGGACAAGACTTTCTTCAGAAGTATAATAGGATCTTTACAATTCATATCTTGCCACACCAGACCAGACATTTCTTATGCTGTAAATGTATTGTCTAGAAGGGTTAATGATCCAAAAATTGAAGACTGGACAGCGGTAAAACATTTATTGAGATATTTGAAAGGAACCTTAGATAGGAAATTGATTATAAGAAACAATAGTTCAGATCTAGATTGTTATGTAGACAGTTCATTTGCATCAGAATTAGGAGACAAGAAGTCAGTTACAGGAATGATAATTAAATATAGTGAAAGTCCAATAGTTTGGAGAAGTAGAAAACAAACTAATGTAGCGTTAAGCACAACAGAAGCAGAATTTGCTGCTTTGAATGAGATAGTAAATGAGGTACAGTGGATTAAGCAATTGCTAAATGATTTAAATGAAAGTTACAAGATACCAGTGGAAATTCTGGAAGATTCACAGTCATGCATAGCGATGGCTGAAACTGAAAGTTTGAAGAACAGAACAAAATATGTTGGTGTAAGATATCAAAATGTGCGAGACATGGTTCAGAAGGGTGAAATAGAATTGAGATATATAGAAACACAACACAACATAGCAGATTTGTTCACAAAAGCATTGACAGCAGAAAAACATGAAAGGCTGACACAAATGGTTGGAATGACATTGTAAGACACATACAATATTTTATTTCGGAGGGGATTGTTAAGGAAAATGCAACATGGGACATACAGTGAAAGAAATAAAAAATGTATGTGAAAGTCACAATGACTAAGCAAGAGCAATTATGAAGCTACACAGGTGAAACTGCTAATGTAATCTAGAAGGCCTGAGAGCCAAGGACAGAGGTACTGAATGCAGATTGGAAACACCTGAGAATCATTAAGTGTACAAGGTGAAATGTTGAAATACATGGGTTGGTCTTAAGCATGGATGGAACTATGTGGACCAATCAGAATGGAAGTACACACCCACTGGGTGGAAACTAACTAGTGGGTGGTGATAAACAATGGCTATAAAATTGCAATGTTTGCCAATGTATTGGTGGTGTTGAGTAGAGGTGGAGTAGTTTGGAGATATTGTGGAGTAATGTGTAGAGATTGTGGTTTGTTTACCATATAGTATATTTATATAGAAGAATAAAGTAGGTTTTATATAAAACTACTGAGTTGCCTGAGTGAATCCTGGAGACATTTTGGAGACACCTGGAGAAGAGTGAGAAGGCTTGGAGAGTTTGTCAGGATCTTCAGCCTATTCTCTGAAACTCTGCTGCTTTGGAGAAAAGCATTAACCACTGATCTAAGCTGGTTGGCTCTGCTGCATAACAAGGTGGTGAGTTTGAGCCAGAGGTGAAGAGCTACAACTCCCATCATCCCTGACAAATATAACATTTTATCAAGTTCTGTTTTTAAAAAAAAATATAGCCCATGTGGGCTTCTGCCTTTCTCCAGTCACAAGGGCAGGCATTAGGTCACTAGCTTTCCACACTAGCTGTGAAGTTATTGTTTATTCCTGTATGGCAGGGGGTTGGACTGGATGGCCCTTGTGGTCTCTTCCAACTCTATGATTCTGTGAAGTCTGTGAAATCTAAAAGGCCTCTCCTGGCACTTAAAATGGTTGGGGGGAGGCGTGGACAAAACATGCCAAAAATGCCCCTCGTGCCCTCATTGTGTGTTTGGAGACATTTGGGGGCAAAATAAATTTCTGATTTTTTTTATTTTTATTTTTTTGGCAGGGATGGATTGTGGTGTATGGCTCTCCTAAGATCTCCTGGGTGGGCCTAAAGCAGCCCCCTAGACTCCCTCCAGTTGCCTATCCCTGCTATAAAAGATGGTTTCTGTAAGAATTTGGTATCCTTACAAACTAGTCCCTCAGTCTTTTATTCCATTCTTAATCACATTGTCTCCTACTTTTTTTAAAGGGCTTGTCAACACCAGTGAAAAATCTTGAATTCCTTCCAAATCGAGACCGATAATTCCATGTTGTGTGCGGCCTTTTCTCCAAATCTGGTGCAATAGTAATACAAGATGTATGGCCCTATTTGCACCAGAATACCTCCTTAATCTGAGCTTTAGAAAACTTGCAGTTTCTCCTGAGTTTGCTGGAAACTCTGGAGAAAATTGCCATGTGAACAATTCATTCGCACTGGATTCAGGGGGGTGGGGAGGAGAGGCAGGACAGACGCTTACTGAGGCGCTGATATTCCCCCATCCTCCCAGGCACTTCTCAGTCCAAAGCCAGAGAGCCCCAGCAGTAGTTGCTCTCTCTGAGCAACTCTGAGTTTTTTCGTGGTTTTTTTCCAGGCTGTGAGGCCGTGTTCTGGAAGAGTTTATTCCTGACATGTTGCCTGCATCAGGAATAAACTCTTCCAGAACACAGCCTCACAGCCCGGAAAAAAAACACAAAAAACTTATGGATGCTGGCTGTGAAAGCCTTTTACTTCACAACTCTCTGAGTCCCGCCGTTGTGAGGCTAGCCACCAGTTCTGGCTTCGGAGAGAGCAGCTACAACTGGGACTTTGATCTTCTGGTGTACAACTGCCCCTCTGAGCTCTGGGAAAAGCAAAGGGCCAAGGGGAGTTGCCCCCTCTGAAGGTGACTCAGTGGACAGGAATTTTTCCAAAAGACTACATTAAAAAAAATGAATTTAAAGAGATTTGATTCCCAACCACATGGAAGTGGGTGCCTTACTCAAAGAGGCCACAATCCAGAAATTCTCCTCCATCACTTCCCAATGAAGGGCCCTTTGGCCTGAGTCCAGCAGAGCCCATTCCTCCTCTGTGAAATACACAGCCACCTCCTCAAAGGCCACCTGGAGAAAGAACACATTATCCATGAGGAGAAAATGCTCATCCCAATCAGACAAGGAACTGAGGTAGCTCTGGGTTGTCCAAGGGGATCTGAATCTTCAAACAATGGGCAACTTTGACACAATCAAAGGAAAAGAGACAGGTGCTTTTAGGCCAGGGCTGGGCATGATGCAGCTCGTGGGCTGCACGTGACCCTTGGATCCCACTTTTGTGGCCCCCAAAGCACCCCACCAGATGCCCCAATCATCAATTTTTTAAAATAAAACCTTTTAGCATGATTTTTGGGCAATTTTTGCCCCACTATTACATATAAATCCCCCAAATGCATGAAAACCTATGAAAAAACCACCACCTCATTCCCACAAGCACCCTAGAACACCATAGTACCCCCCAAATGCTTGTTTTCCTCTGCAGTCCCTCTCAAAATGGTGACAGGAAGTCACTTCCTGTCTCCATTTTGAGAGGGACTGCAGAGGAAAATAGTGGTATTTGGACTTGGTCTGGGGAGGGGGGAATTGGTCCCTGACCTCCACGCAGTTGTCCCTGCCCCTGTTTTTGGCCAAGGGAGCCATGGAGGACAGGAGGCAGCCACTTCCTTTTTGGCCCTTCAGTGACCATCTCCCTTACCTGATCTGATCTCACAGAAGATGTTCTCCAGGCACCAAAATGAAGAACTGGTACATTTCGTCTGTCTCCATATTCCACCTCCTGTGAGGAACACAAAGAGGCAAAAGAGAGGGTTCTTTATCGTTCCCTCTATTTCAAATTCAAGTCTATCCATACTCATGCAAACGTACACGAAAGCCCCTAGCTTGGGGGTTGCCTAACTGGATTGAAATCTTTACACTCACAATAGACATCTTCATGGGCATGTCTGACATAAGGAAGATAAAAAGAGAGAGATTATGCTGGGGCAAAGATGAGGTGCAGGGCACAGGGGCACCCAGCCTGCCCCCTTCTTGACCCTCCCAGGATCCTGCCCCCTACCTGAGCTAGTCTCCCAGAAGCTGCTCCTAGAGCACCACAGTCAAGAGATAAGCTCGTCCACATTGGCTGTGTCCATGTGTCCTCTCCTCCTGCGAAGAGCACAAAAGACAAATAGGAGAGTGAGGACTCGTCCAGGTAAGCTTTTGTTGTGTGAGATTGTGAGCTATTTTGGGTCCTGTTTTTAATCACACTTTAAGCACAGACCAGAGATATATATGAAACTATATATTATCCATATAAGACTATAATACTGTATCTAGATATATGAAGCATACAGCCAACCAAATGCTTGCTACAATCAACAATCCTTCACACACACCCCACAAAAAATGGTTACAAACCAATTGTTGTGATAACTTCAATATGTACATCAACCTTAATTATATCTATGAACTGCATACAAGAATGAGGCATATAGCGCATTTGGAAGACGTTACAAAAGAGTCTGGAGTAATAAACACCTGAGGTGAAGCACAAAAATCAGTGTGTATAGAGCCATTGTACTGTCTATTCTCCTTTATGGGTCTGAAACATGGGTCACCTATCACCACCACTTATGACTCCTCGAACGCTTTCATCAGCACTGTTTATGCACAATCCTAAATATACACTGGACTGACTATATGACGAATGTTGTTGTCCTTGAGCAAGCAGGGATCACCAGCATTGAGGCCATGATATCGAGAACACAGCTGCACTGGGCAGGGCATGTTTCTAGGATGCAGGACCATCACCTCCCAAAAATAGTCTCTCCCTCTCTCTCTGGTTTTTCTTTGCAAATGAAGATTCAGGAAGGACTCACCCCACACTTTCTGCAAGTGTGCTGATGACTAAAAAGGCCAATCCGAGATAAACAAATCCGGTTGCAGAAAGCACAGCAGAAGGTCTCCTTGGGTGATGTTCCTGGGTTGTGATTCTTTCTGCGTTGTCGTTTCTCTTCAAGACTTGTTTGGCGTGAGTTCTCAAATAAGGCTGCAGCATTGTGGATAGTGCGTCTCCATGCCTCCCGATGTGAGGCCAGGGTGGACCATTGTTGGTGATCAATTTGGCCGAGTCTGAGATGTTGTTTCAGGGCCTTGTATTGGCCTTTTTAGTCATCAGCACGCTTTCAGAAAGCGCGGGATGAGTCCTTCCTGAATCTTCGTTTGCAAAGAAAAGCCAGAGAAAGAGAGACATATTGAAGTTAGATATTATGGTCTTATATGAATAATATATACAGTTGTTCCTCCGTATTCACGGATTTGGTATCCATGGATTTAAGTATTCACGGCTTGAAAATATTCTTTAAAAAATAATAATCCAAAAAGCAAACCTTGATTTTGCCATCTTATATAAGGGACACCATTTTGCTCTGCCATTGCATATAATGGGACTTGAGTATTCACGGATTTGGGTATCCATGGGGGAGTTCTGGAAGCAAACCCCAGCGAATATGAAGGAACAACTGTAGTTTCATATATATCCCTGGTTTATGCTTGTTGTTGTTTAGCCCACATACCTTTCTTCAGGCATATAATGGAGTGAATCTGGTGTTTTTCCATTTGCTTTAAGCTTAACCACACTTTTTCAGTGGTTTGGGAATCCATTTCCAAACACTTCTCTGTCCTCACTGAATGGTTTTCTCTCCCTGATCTGGCTTCCTTTACTCCTTCCTTCTTGGCTTGCCCTGCCTTTCTTTTGCTTTTGAACTCCCTACATAGAAGTTGGAGGGTTTAAAAAGAAGATGAAACTTTAGTGCTCTAATGAAAATTAGAGACATTTTAAATCATTTTCAGGTGCCCTAGTGCTCGACTAGATGTCCAGGGCTGAAAGAGAGAAAAGGGGTGGGGAAGGGTTTTGGTTGCAGGAAACGGGAAAATCTAAGAGTGCAAAAGCATGAAAAATTAACATTCATATTCCATGTCACTGCACACAGAAGCCCCCCCAAAATCAAAATGAAACAAAAAACAAATATAAGTGTAGACATGGACTTGGACTTGAAAATATATCAGGACAGGAAAAAGATCCAAATTCAGTTAAGAAGTTGTGGCAACTGATGGGATTTACAGGTCAGCCCCCATATACACAGATTTAGTATCCACAGTTTCATCTATGCACGTCCAAAAAAAAGTCTTCTCTAGGCATTTCTAGGTCCTCCAGTAAGATTCTATGGTCAACCTCCAGCATTCATCTCATTGAAAATAATGGGGCTCCCTATTACGCATAGTTTCAGGTATCCACAGGGGTCTTGGAACATATCCTCCTGTGGATATGGGGGTCAACCCGAACTGAGAAATACACGAAGACAAGAAAAATGTAATTGGATCTCACTCACTTTATTTTTACCCAGCCTTTTCCCCAAGACTAGGAGTAAGGGTGGCTCTAGGAAATCTAAGATCTAGAAAATATAAGTGGGAAGTACAGCAATAAACTAGGGGCCAAGATACCTGAAGGTACCAAATCCTGTCTGATCTCAGAAACTAAACAGGGTCAGGCCTGGTTAGTACCTGGAATACTGAGAGTTTTTTAAAAAAGTTTATTTATTAGGCAGAAGTGTTACTGCTTATTATTCCACGAACTCCTTATGAATTGCTGGGAAAAAGGGGAACTGCCATCAGATCTCCGAGATGTAGGGATCACCAGCATTGAGGCCATGATATTGAGAACACAGCTGCGCTGGGCAGGGCACATTTCTAGGATGGAGGACCATCGCCTCCCAAAAATACTACTCTACGGTGAACTCGCCACGGGTCAGCATAAGAGGGGTGCTCCAAAAAAGCGATACAAAGACTCCCTTGGCCAAATTGATCACCAACAATGGTCTCCCCTGGCCTCACATCGGGAGGCATGGAGACGCACTATCCACAATGCTGCAGCCTTATTTGAGAACTCCTGCCGAACAAGTCTTGAAGAGAAACAACAACGCAGAAAGAATCACAACCCGGAAATATCACCAAGGAGACCTTCTGCTGTACTTTCTGCAACCGGACTTGTTTATCTCGGATTGGCCTTTTTAGCCATCAATGCGCTTGCAGGAAGCACGGGATGAGTCCTTCCTGAATCTTCGTTTGCGAAGAAAAGCCAGAGATACTGCTTATTAGGTAGTAATGAAGAAGTATATGATATACAGTTTCCTTATATTTATGTCTTTGGTTGGGAGGGCAGGAAGTCTAAGTTTTAGATTGTTTTTATTTGTACTTGGGGGTGGTGGGTTACACTAGTGTTTGTATATGTCTGTGTTTGTTTTGTGTGTGTTATAAGATAATAAAGATGTTATTTAAAAGGAAAAAATAAAACCCCATGATAGGGTCGTCGTAAGTCGGAAACGACTTGAAGGCATACAACACCACCAACATACCCAGTCTATCTTATGGATACTTTCCTGGGAGTAAGTTACACTGGACACAGGGCCGGTTTAACCTGTCTGCCAAATCAGCATTGGCAGGGGGCCCCGAGGTCAAGAGGGGGCCCCGAGGTCAAGAGAGGGCCCCGTGTTGGCCTCCTTAATATGAAAATAATGGGATTTCTGGTTTAAAATACCATAGAGTTGCCTTGGAAGGCCTAGAAAAGGGCTAGGGAAGACACATTTTCTAGGAAGACTCTATGGTAGGTGTGCTGTTTTGTGTCCCATGGATAATGAATCCAGGGATACGGGGGCCCTACTGTGATCTGAACATCCTGTACAGTCAATAGGTTAGGTTACATTGATCTGAGATAAACATATGGGGGCCCCAAAGTAAAGCATTGCAGGGGGCCCCAAAATTCCTTAAACCGGTCCTGGGGACTTCTAACTATACACTGTGCTTGCAATTTTATTTTAGTACAGATCATCCCCATATCCATGCAGGATACGTTCCTGGACTTACCTTTTATAAGTGAAACCGTGGATAATAGCAAACCCTATCAAATAAAGGACTTCCTGTACAAACATACCATAGAGTTCCATTGGAGGACCTAGCTATTCCTAGAGAGGACACCTCTCTAGGCATTTTCCAGCATGACTATATGGTATATGTCCCTATTTTTTTAGCCATGGATAACTGGAACTGTGGGTATTGGTTCCGTGGATCTGGGGGGCGGGGAACTTGTATGTTTAAATGATAATAGATGGGATAAACAAGTTGCCCTCCTACTGCAAGTAGGCAAAATATGTCATGGAATCATAGACCACAAAGGCCATCCAGTCCAACCCCCTGCCATGCAGGAATACACAATCAAATCATTCCCGACAGATGGCCATCCAGATTCTGTTTAAAAACCTCCAAAGAAGGAGACTCCACCACACTCCCAGGCAGTGTATTCCACTTCCGAACAGCTCTTACTGTCAGAAACCTCTTCCTAATGTTTAGGTGGAATATCTTTTCCTGTAGTTTGAACCCACTGCTCCGTGTCCTAGTCTCTGAAGCAGCAGAAAACAAGCTTGTTCCATCCTCAGTATGACATCCCTTCAAATATTTAAACATGGCTATCATGTCACCTCTCAACCTTCTCTTCTCCGACATACTAAACACAGCCAGCTCCCTAAGCCACTCCTCACAGGGCATAGCTTCCAGTCCTCCCACCATCCTGGTCGCCCTCCTCTGGACACGTTCCAGCTTATCCATATCCTTCCTGAATTGTGGTGCCCAGAAATGGACATAGTATTCCAGGTGAGTTCTGACCAAAGCAGAATAGAGTGGCACTATTACTTCTCTTAATCTAGACACTGTACTCTATTAATGCAGCCTAGAATTGCATTGGCTTTTTTAGCTGCTGCATCACACAGCTGACTCATGTTCAGCTTGTGGTCCACTAAGACTCCTTAGATCCCTTTTGCATGCACTGTTATCAAACCAGGTGTCACCTATCCTATATCTGTAACAACCTATCTGCCAATGTTGACTTTTCCCCCACCTTAAATAAAGTTCCAGGATCCCTGGAGTGGGCAGGAGTTGCAAACGGACTCTGGGCCTGGCTGATGGCCAGGATACCAACCTGATCCTTATCATTATTTTGTATCAATTATACAAATGTGGTGCATATGCCTAAATCAAGGATAGGCAACTGTGGAAGGCAGGGGGAGATTATCCCCCTGGTACCCTTGGAGAGTTGCACCCCCCATTGCATTCACCACACACAGAGAGAGACTTTTTTGCCCCCAAATGCCTTCAATGCCCTCTAAGGTGTTGTGGGGGGGCATTTTCACCACGACTTAGGCCTCCCTGGGTCTCCTGGTCCTAAATTGACCCAAGGGGCTCCAAAATGGGCCAAATGCCCTTCCCAGTCCCTAGAGTGCAATGGGGAGAGGTAAGAGTTGACCATAGAGGGGAGTCATGCAGCCTATGGACCAAATTTGCCCACCTACTTGTCAAAAGTGCTGCAATCCATATGGCCCACATGTTTTAGGCCTACTCAAAATGACAAGGCCAAGCAGTGAAGTGGCTCCTTAATCCTCACCTATAGAGGTGGACGCTCTGCCTCCATCTTGCATGATCCACTTGGGCTGCAGCCATTGACTGGAGTTAGGACACTTCTCTACCTCCTTGATCTCTTCTGCAAGCCAGGCCTGCCCAGGAAAAAGCAGCAAGGATCATAAAAAAGGAGAAAGAGAAGAAAAAGCAGGGGTGTAGCTATGGCGGGCGGGGGGGGGGAGGGAGAATGAGAGCATTGCCCCCCAATATGAATCTTTCCTCGTCTCCCAATGAAATTTTCCTTCAGTACCCAGATTTCTGGCATGGCAGTAACATAAAACTTCAGTTGGGCATTTAGAAATACAGCTGAGGCAGCCAAAGAAAAGGGACCAAGTTACCAAGGGCATGCAAATGCAACACGCAGAATTATTCCAGGTGTGAACGATTTTTAGTACCTTGCTCTCTGCGCACAAGCATGGTCCGTGGGGATGTAAGAGAGGGCCTTCTTGGTGGTTGCTCCTCGGCTCAGGAACTTGCTTCCCAAGGAGTCCGGAATGGCCCCCACCCTGCTGTCCTACCATCAACAGGCAAAGACCTTGGGTTGAGGGTGCTGTATTCATAGAATCAGAGTTGGAAGAAACCACAAGTGCCATCCAGTCGAACCCCCTGCCATGCAGGAATATACAATCAAAGCATTCCCAACAGATGGCCATCCAGCCTCTGTTTAAAACCCTACAAAGAAGGCAACTCCACCACACTACGAGGCAACGTATTCCACAGCCAAACAGCTCTTCCCATCAGTAAGGTCTTCCTAATGTTTAGGTGGAATCTCTTTTCCTGCAGTTTGAATCCATTGCTCTGTGTCCTTGTCTCTGGAGCAGCAGAAAGCAAGCTTGCTCCATCCTCAGAATGACATTCCTTCAAATATTTAAACATGGCTATCATGTCCCCTCTTAACCTTCTCTTCTCCAGACTAAACATACCCAGTATTGTTTTAAACTGAACCATTTCTATTTGCTTTTTCTTCTCTTTTAATTACGTTTTGTCTTTTGAAGAGCAGTTTGGCATCATTTTAATATCATGAATACAGGTCGAACTCCGTGTCCATGGGACCAGTATCCACAATGTCACTTATCCACATCCGAGAAAATAATCCTCTCTAGGCATTTTCTAGGTCCTCCAGCATAATTTCAATGGTATGCTTCCTCTGGAAGTTGGGCAGGAAGTCATTAATTTCAATCGGAATTGCTATTATCCATGTTTTCATGTATCCATGGTAAGTCTGGGAACATGTCTCCCATGGATATGAGGGGGGTACCTGCAGTTTGATGCCATTTTAATGCTCATTTTTGGTATGTTTTTGGCTGTACAGTTTTGTTCTTTTTAAAACCTTGAATTCCGATTTTGGGAGAAAGGCGGGAGAAAAATAACTACAACCACCACCACAGAAATGTGGGAACTGAGGAAAAAATTCATAGAGGGGCCATGCCTCCTCAAAGCTAGATCTCTGAAGGAATGGGAAAGGAGAAGGATTATTCCCACTTTGGATGATTTTGGATAAACGGTTGGTAAACTGTGCAGAGGTTTACCATATTCTTGAAAATAAATTATTTTAGGTCCTTTGAAACTGCCAGGATGAAATGCTCTCACCTGCTGCTTTTCCTGTTCCTCATGTTCTGCCTGACTCAGGAGGAAACCTTCAGCCAGGGCCACTGCCTGGGAACTGGTCTCTGCCCCACATTCCCTGACCCAGCTCGCCATCTCCATGGGAAGGACAGCCAGGAACTGCTCCAAGATCACCAGGTCCAGGATCTGAGCCTTGGTGTGTCTCTCTGGCTTCAACCACCGATGGCAGAGAGCATGGAGTCGGCTGCAAATCTCCCGGGGCCCCTTGGCCTCCTCGTAGCAGAACTGCCGGAAGTGCTGGCGTTGTACTTCTGAGGTGGAAATGTTTCCATCCAAGCTCGTATGCATAGTCCTTTCCCAGAATCCCACACTGTCCTCAACCTGGATGGTCTCAGAGTTTTTTCCTGTTTTGGGACCAGTCAATTTGAGCTCTTCCATCTGCAATCCAGATACCGGGACATGCGTCACTGATATTTTCCCCGACCTTCAATATTTGTTTTTCATACTTAGGACTACTTTAATTGGCATACTGTGTTTTCCCCAGTACACGATTACACTCTTGAAAGGTATTTCACATACACACAAAACCCGTTTCCAATAACAACCAGATCATCTCCCTGTGGGAAAGACAAATCAATGTGAGACCCGAGGAGAAACTAGAATGACCACAATGTTTGTTAGTCTGACACATTTCTCTATTGCTGCTTAGCTCACCAGGACTCACAAGGCAATGCACAACTGGCAAGGAGGTTAGACTAGAGGGCCCTTGTAGTTCCTTCCAACACTGTCATTCTGTGAATGTTGATCTGATTCTAGGATTGCCAGACTAAAAACTAGAGAGGGCTCCTGTCCCTTTAATGCAAGGTTGACTGATTTAAACCAGGTTGGCTTAAACCATGATTTAAACCTTGGTTTATACTAAATGACTTTTTTTAAAAAAACACACCCCAGGTTTTTAAATTGATTATTCTTTTTTATTTAAAATCTGGTTATTATTACTATTTTCCAACCCTCTTACTGGAGCACTGTAACTTTAACAGTTGATTGGAAGTTGTTCACTGTTTGTCAGGACCAGGTTGTAAAACAACTTTTTCTTGTCATTAATCTTGCGGGCTGATGTTACTGTGTGTTGTGTAACTGATGTTTTGCTTCCCTTTGAAATAGAAACAAATGGGTGTGCTGAGAATGGCTGAAAGGATAGATTCCACTAGAGCAAATGGTCGGGAGGATACTTCAGCTACAATGATAACCAATGAGTGAGTTGCCTGCCAGATTTGGCTGATTGTAAATACTTTATACTGTATTATACTGCTTTTCCTTTGAGCCTCATTCGAAGCAACAATGTTGTATAGTACACTCTTTAGACTTCTGTCAGTAATAAAGCTTACTGTTTAACCCTGAAGCTTCTGGCTACTGAGTCTAAAGAAGAGAGTACATGACATGGTTAGACCAGTATCCAGTGTCAGTTGCTTCTTTTTAATCACTTTATTTTATAGTGCACAAAATGCCATTCAAAAACAAATCCTTCAATTAACATAAGTTCAACCAAAACAGTTTACTTGTAAAAACACACTTTTTAAAGAACAATTATTATTTAAGCTAGTGGCCTTAACATCTGAACTGCATTTTGCTACTTAATTTTCTGACTTAGTCCTATATTGATTTTAATGAAGAAAAAAAAAACAGTTTAAAGCATTTTAAAAAAAAAAGTTGCTGTTTTTCCCCCCAACCGTGCATTAATGGTTGTACAGAAGTGAGAATTTCAGTAGGTGTTGCTTGTTACCTGGTTGCATGAAATTCCCTCTTGTACACAACCATTAAAGAGACAGGAGCCCTCTCCAGTTTTCAACCTGGCAATCCTAAACTGATTCAAACCCGTAATACAACCATAGCATTCCCACCACACAACAGTCCCCCAGCCACATCTTAATACTATTTCTCTTTCTCAGAGCCCCTCCTGCTGATGAGCTTTACCTTTCTTTCCTACATATGATGCCCCCAAGCCCCATTGTTTTCCTTCAATATACCACGGCTGTATCTGTCTTCAAATTGCCTGCTGACTTATGGTGACCCCATCAATTTCATAGGGTTTTCTTAGGCAAAGAATATTCAGAAGTAGTTTACCTTCCTCTAAATATAGCCTCCATTCACTGGGGGTCTTCCATCCAAGTAGTAACCAGACCTGACCCTGTTTAGCTTCCAAGATCAGATGGGATCTGGTGCCCTGACGGTATACTATATGCAAGTGTTGGGTTGCCAGATTGAAAACTGGAGAGGGCTCCTACACCTTTAATGGATGTCTGGAAGAGAGATTTTCAGCAGGTGTTGCTTGTCAAAGCAACAATAGCAACAAAAATAATAAAGTAGATTCCAACAGTTAAAACAGCCTAGTTAAAAATCCTCAGCATACAGAAGTTAAAAGATAATTAAAATATAATTAAAAAAAAAAGACAGCAGTTAAAACAGAAAACATTGAAATACATCAAATCAAAATCTGGCACATTACACATGGCCCCTAAAAATCAATTCACAAAGGCCTGCCAAAATAAAAAGTTTTTCACTCCAGATTGCAAGATAGTTTGCCAGTCTAATCTCTCTGGGCAGGGAGTTCCAGAACGTGGGGACAGTCAAAAGAAAGTCCCTCCCCGATGTTTCCACCAGATGTGCCTGGAAGGTGGTGGGACCGATAGAAGGGCCTCTTCAGAAGATCTCTGATTGCTTGCAGAGGGGCGGGATATAAATAAATTTTATTATTTATTATTATTATTATCTCAAAACATGGACAAGCTCTTACAGGAGAATTATTGTCGTTGTGTGCCTTCAAGTCATTTCCGACTTACAGTGACCCTAAGGTAAACCTATCATGGGGTTTTCTTGGCAAGATTGGTTCACAGCAGGGGTTGCCTTTGCCTTCATCTGAGAGTGTGTGACATGCCCAAGATCACCCAATGGGATTCCATGGCTGAGCTGGGATTTGAACCCTGGTCTCCAGAGTCATAGTCCAACACTCAAACCACTACACCATGTTGCTCTCTCTATGGAAGAACACTATCCATCAAAAAAGGTAACAAGGTAATGAGCAACATCTGGCTAAATTCTCTCTTTTACACAACTGTTTTAAGGCAGTGATTCTTAACCTGTAGTCTGCAGACCCCCAGGGGGCAACAATGTCCTCACAGGGGGTCCACAAAGGCTTGAAGGCTGCTCATCTCACATAGAATCATAGAATCATAGAATCATAGAATCATAGAATTGCAGAGTTGGAAGAGACCACGAGGGCCATCCAGTCCAACCCCCTGCCACGCAGGAAATCACAATCAAAGCATCCCCGACAGATGGCCATCCAGCCTCTGTTTAAAGACCTCCAAGGAAGGAGACCCCACCACGCTCCGAGGGAGTGTGTTCCACTGCCGAACAGCTCTTACTGTCAAAAAGTTCCTCCTCATGTTGAGGTGGAATCTCTGTTCCTGGAGCTTGCACCCATTGCTCCGTGTTCCAGTCTCTGGAGCAGCAGAAAACAAGCCTGCTCCATCCTCAGCGTGACATCCCTTCAAATACTTAAACAGGGCTATCATATCGCCTCTAAACCGTCTTTTTTCCAGGCTAAACATACCCAGCTCCCTAAGTCTCTCCTCATAAGGCATTGTTTCCAGACCTTTCACCATTTTAGTTGCCCTTCTCTGGACACGCTCCAATTTGTCAATATCCTTTCTGAATTGTGGTGCCCAGAACTGGACACAGTATTCTAAGTGAGGTCTGACCAAGGCAGAATAGAGTGGCACTATTACTTCCCTTGATCTAGACACTATACTTCTATTGATACAGCCCAAAATTGCATTGGCCTTTTTAGCTGCCGCATCACACTGTTGGCTCATGTTCAACTTGTGGTCTACTAGGACTCCTAGATCCCTTTCGCACGTAGTCTCATTCAGCCAGGTCTCTCCCATCCTATATTTATGCATTTCATTTTTCCGCCCTAAATGCAGTACTTTACATTTCTCCGTATTGAATTTCATTTTGTTAGCTTTGGCCCAGCTCTCCAGTCTATCCAGGTCATTCTGAATTTTGATCCTGTCCTCTAGGGTATTAGCTACTCCTCCCAATTTGGTGTCATCTGCAAATTTGATAAGTATGCCCCTAATTCCCTCATCTAAGTCATTGATAAAGATGTTGAATAGCACTGGGCCCAGGACAGAACCCTGTGGCACCCCACTGGTCACATCTTTCCAAGACGAAGAGGAGCCACTGCTGAGCACCCTTTGGGTTCGGCCGGTCAACCAATTACAAATCCATTGAACAGTTAACTTGTCTAGCCCACATTCTACAAGCTTGTTTGCAAGAATGTCATGGGGAACCTTGTCAAAGGCCTTACTGAAATCAAGGTATGCAATGTCCACAGCATTCCCTTCATCTACCAAGCTGGTAACTTTATCAAAAAAAGAGATCAGATTAGTCTGGCATGACTTGTTTCTCTGAAACCCATGCTGACTTTTTGTGATTATGGCATTGCCTTCTAAATGTTCACAGACTCTCTGTTTAATGATCTGTTCTAGAATCTTCCCTGGTATTGATGTCAGACTAACTGGACGATAGTTGTTGGGATCCTCTTTTTTCCCCTTTTTGAAGATGGGAACAACGTTTGCCCTCCTCCAGTCTGCTGGGACTTCTCCTGTTCTCCAGGAGTTCTCGAATATTATTGCCAATGGCTCTGAGATTATATTTGCCAGCTCTTTTAATACTCTTGGATGTAGTTCATCTGGTCCTGGAGATTTAAATTCATTTAGATTAAGAAGGTATTCCTGTACTACCTCTTTACTTATTTTCAGCTGGATTTCCCCTATTGTGTCCTCTGTTCCATTTTCCTCAGGTTGGTCCTCCTTTTCCTTTTCTGAAAACACTGAGGCAAAGAAGGTGTTGAGTAATTCTGCCTTTTCTCTGTCCCCTGTTAGCATTTTGCCATCTTCTCCACGTAGTGGCCCTATCATTTCCTTCTTCCTCCTTTTGCTGCGGACATACCCAAAAAAACCCTTTTTATTGTTCTTAACCTCCCTAGCAAGCCTGAGCTCATTCTGCACTTTCGCTTTTCTGACTTTACTCCTACACGTGTTCGCTATCTGTTTGAATTCTTCTTTGGTGATTTCCCCCCTTTTCCATTTCCTATACATGTTCCGTTTAAAACTTAGCTCCATTGAAAGTTCTTTAGTCATCCATCCTGGTTTCTTGAGACACCTCCCATTTTTCTTCCTCAATGGTACTGTTTGAAATTGTGCCTTCAGTATCTCCCTTTTGAGAAAGTCCCATCCGTCTTGAGGTCCCTTCTCTTTTAGTATTCTTGACCATGGGATCATCCCCAGTATTTCCCTGAGTTTATTGAAATCAGCTCTCCTAAAGTCAAGAATGCGTGTCTGACTATGCCTGGCTTCTCCTTTCCATTGTATAACAAACTCCAGGAGAACATGATCACTCTCACCTAAGGATCCCACCACTTGCACCCCATTAACAAGGTCGTCTCTGTTGGTTAGGATCAGATCTAAAATAGCTGACCCCCTTGTTGCCTCTTCCACCTTTTGGACCATGAAATTGTCTTCCAGGCATGTAAGGAATTTGCTAGACCTTGTAGTTTTGGCTGAGTTAGATTGCCAGCAAATATCAGGATAGTTGAAGTCACCCATCACTACTACATCTCTCCTTTCTGCATGTATGTTCATCTGTTCTAGAAAGGCAACATCCAATTCCTCCGTCTGATTTGGGGGTCTGTAGTAGAGTCCCACAATAACATCCCTGTTGTTTCCCTCCCCTTTAATTTTTATCCAGATGCTCTCCACCTGGCTTCCAGTATTGATGTCATGGATCACTTCACTGGTGTAAATATCCCTGACATATAATGCTATTCCTCCTCCTTTCCTGTTTGGCCTGTTTCTCCTATAAAGGTTATACCCCTCTATTCCTACATTCCAATCATGAGACTCGTCCCACCAGGTTTCAGTAACGCCTATTATATCATATTTGTTTTGTAGTGCAAGGAGTTCAAGTTCATCTTGCTTATTTCCCATGCTCTGTGCATTAGTGTAGAGACATCTGAGACCATGTGTTCCCTTTACTTGCTCCCTGTGCAAGTTTTTTTGCCTCCCACTGTTGGGTCCTTGCGCTGTTTGCCTTGTTCCCTCTATGACAGTTTGACTATTTTCTCCAGCCCTTTTGCCTTCCAGAATACTGTCTCCCTCCCCCATTTGACTCAGTTTAAAGCCCTCCTGATCAAATTCTTGAGACTGTTGGCAAAAATGTTTCTTCCAACTGTTGTAAGATGCACCCCATCTCTTGCCAGAAGTCCCCCTGCATGGAAGCGCAGTCCATGATCCAAGAATCCAATTTGTTCTCGGCGACACCATCTACGGAGCCAGTTGTTTACGTCGGCTATTTTCCTCTCCCTTCTTGGACCATGCCCTTCAACTGGCAGAAGAGACGAGATGACCACCTGTGCGTTCATTTCTTTCAGCTTCCTCCCCAGGGCCTCATAATCTCTTCTGATCTTGGGAAAGCTGTGCCTTGCAGTATCATTGGTTCCCACATGGACCAAAAGGAAGGGGTAATGATCCGTAGGCTTGATGAGTCTTGTCAGCCTCTCGGTCACATCACAGATCTTTGCCCCAGGGAGACAACACACCTCCCGAGTCATCTTGTCAGGCCCACATACCACTGCTTCTGTACCCCTCAGCAAGGAGTCCCCCACCACCACCACACGCCTCCGCTGAGGCTTCGCAGCTGCTGTTCTTTGCGGTGGTCCTCTCAAGGTCCCCTGCTCTACCCCTGAAGTCTGTCCATGCTGTTCTTCCTCGTCGTCCTTGATAAGGGAAAGGGCTTCAAATCGATTCTGTAGCTGCAAGCTGCTGGAAGAATCCCTGGATTTTCTTGCTCTGTGTGTGACATTCCTCCAGCTGTCTACTTCCTGTGTCCGTGAAGTGACCCTCTCCTCCACAGCCACTTCCTCTGTGCGGTCCCCATCCAAGAGCGTTCGTTCTGTTCTGTCCAGGAAAACCTCTTGCTCGCGAATCTGTTGAAGTGTAGCTACCCGTGTCTCCAGCTGCTGTACTTTCTCCTCCAAGAGGGCTACCAGCTTGCATTTGGTGCATGTGAAGTTCTCCACGTCTGTAGACAAGAATAGAAACATCGCACAAGTGTTGCAAGTGACTGCAGCAGTCCCCTCAGTGTCCATGATGAGAGCTTTTAGGTAATCTAAGAACTCTTAGTTAACGCTGATAATGCTAAGCTGTACTTTTAGGTCTGCTGTATTTTTGTTTGGTTACTGAAATTCGCGCGCCGTTAGGCGCGCGCCTCTGGCTCTTGAGGGTAAAAGGGGAAGTTCAGAAGTTCAAGCCCCTCAGCAACAAGCAGCCTCTCCCAACAGTTTTTTTTTAAAAAAATTCAATCTCCCCAGTCAGAATGGCTGTTCAGAAGTTGCTTCCTTCTTCTCCCTGGCAGGAAACTTGCTGTCCAGAAGCTGCTCTCCTTCTCTCTGGCAGGAAACTGGCCTGGAAAGCCTCTGCAAGGACTTATATAGAGCTAGGCTCCCAGCTCCACCCCCTAATGACTCACAGGTGTGACTCACAGGTGTGACTCACAGGAAGGCCTCTGGCTCTTGAGGGTAAAAGGGGAAGTTCAGAAGTTCAAGCCCCTCAGCAACAAGCAGCCTCTCCCAACAGTTTTTTTAAAAAAATTCAATCTCCCCAGTCAGAATGGCTGTTCAGAAGTTGCTTCCTTCTTCTCCCTGGCAGGAAACTTGCTGTCCAGAAGCTGCTCTCCTTCTCTCTGGCAGGAAACTGGCCTGGAAAGCCTCTGCAAGGACTTATATAGAGCTAGGCTCCCAGCTCCACCCCCTAATGACTCACAGGTGTGACTCACAGGTGTGACTCACAGGAAGGCCTCTGGCTCTTGAGGGTAAAAGGGGAAGTTCAGAAGTTCAAGCCCCTCAGCAACAAGCAGCCTCTCCCAACAGTTTTTTTTTAAAAAAATTCAATCTCCCCAGTCAGAATGGCTGTTCAGAAGTTGCTTCCTTCTTCTCCCTGGCAGGAAACTTGCTGTCCAGAAGCTGCTCTCCTTCTCTCTGGCAGGAAACTGGCCTGGAAAGCCTCTGCAAGGACTTATATAGAGCTAGGCTCCCAGCTCCACCCCCTAATGACTCACAGGTGTGACTCACAGGTGTGACTCACAGGAAGGCCTCTGGCTCTTGAGGGTAAAAGGGGAAGTTCAGAAGTTCAAGCCCCTCAGCAACAAGCAGCCTCTCCCAACAGTTTTTTTTTAAAAAAATTCAATCTCCCCAGTCAGAATGGCTGTTCAGAAGTTGCTTCCTTCTTCTCCCTGGCAGGAAACTTGCTGTCCAGAAGCTGCTCTCCTTCTCTCTGGCAGGAAACTGGCCTGGAAAGCCTCTGCAAGGACTTATATAGAGCTAGGCTCCCAGCTCCACCCCCTAATGACTCACAGGTGTGACTCACAGGTGTGACTCACAGGAAGGCCTCTGGCTCTTGAGGGTAAAAGGGGAAGTTCAGAAGTTCAAGCCCCTCAGCAACAAGCAGCCTCTCCCAACAGTTTTTTTTTAAAAAAATTCAATCTCCCCAGTCAGAATGGCTGTTCAGAAGTTGCTTCCTTCTTCTCCCTGGCAGGAAACTTGCTGTCCAGAAGCTGCTCTCCTTCTCTCTGGCAGGAAACTGGCCTGGAAAGCCTCTGCAAGGACTTATATAGAGCTAGGCTCCCAGCTCCACCCCCTAATGACTCACAGGTGTGACTCACAGGTGTGACTCACAGGAAGGCCTCTGGCTCTTGAGGGTAAAAGGGGAAGTTCAGAAGTTCAAGCCCCTCAGCAACAAGCAGCCTCTCCCAACAGTTTTTTTAAAAAAATTCAATCTCCCCAGTCAGAATGGCTGTTCAGAAGTTGCTTCCTTCTTCTCCCTGGCAGGAAACTTGCTGTCCAGAAGCTGCTCTCCTTCTCTCTGGCAGGAAACTGGCCTGGAAAGCCTCTGCAAGGACTTATATAGAGCTAGGCTCCCAGCTCCACCCCCTAATGACTCACAGGTGTGACTCACAGGTGTGACTCACAGGAAGGCCTCTGGCTCTTGAGGGTAAAAGGGGAAGTTCAGAAGTTCAAGCCCCTCAGCAACAAGCAGCCTCTCCCAACAGTTTTTTTTTAAAAAAATTCAATCTCCCCAGTCAGAATGGCTGTTCAGAAGTTGCTTCCTTCTTCTCCCTGGCAGGAAACTTGCTGTCCAGAAGCTGCTCTCCTTCTCTCTGGCAGGAAACTGGCCTGGAAAGCCTCTGCAAGGACTTATATAGAGCTAGGCTCCCAGCTCCACCCCCTAATGACTCACAGGTGTGACTCACAGGTGTGACTCACAGGAAGGCCTCTGGCTCTTGAGGGTAAAAGGGGAAGTTCAGAAGTTCAAGCCCCTCAGCAACAAGCAGCCTCTCCCAACAGTTTTTTTTTAAAAAAATTCAATCTCCCCAGTCAGAATGGCTGTTCAGAAGTTGCTTCCTTCTTCTCCCTGGCAGGAAACTGGCAGGAAACTTGCTGTCCAGAAGCTGCTCTCCTTCTCTCTGGCAGGAAACTGGCCTGGAAAGCCTCTGCAAGGACTTATATAGAGCTAGGCTCCCAGCTCCACCCCCTAATGACTCACAGGTGTGACTCACAGGTGTGACTCACAGGAAGGCCTCTGGCTCTTGAGGGTAAAAGGGGAAGTTCAGAAGTTCAAGCCCCTCAGCAACAAGCAGCCTCTCCCAACAGTTTTTTTTTAAAAAAATTCAATCTCCCCAGTCAGAATGGCTGTTCAGAAGTTGCTTCCTTCTTCTCCCTGGCAGGAAACTTGCTGTCCAGAAGCTGCTCTCCTTCTCTCTGGCAGGAAACTGGCCTGGAAAGCCTCTGCAAGGACTTATATAGAGCTAGGCTCCCAGCTCCACCCCCTAATGACTCACAGGTGTGACTCACAGGTGTGACTCACAGGAAGGCCTCTGGCTCTTGAGGGTAAAAGGGGAAGTTCAGAAGTTCAAGCCCCTCAGCAACAAGCAGCCTCTCCCAACAGTTTTTTTTTAAAAAAATTCAATCTCCCCAGTCAGAATGGCTGTTCAGAAGTTGCTTCCTTCTTCTCCCTGGCAGGAAACTTGCTGTCCAGAAGCTGCTCTCCTTCTCTCTGGCAGGAAACTGGCCTGGAAAGCCTCTGCAAGGACTTATATAGAGCTAGGCTCCCAGCTCCACCCCCTAATGACTCACAGGTGTGACTCACAGGTGTGACTCACAGGAAGGCCTCTGGCTCTTGAGGGTAAAAGGGGAAGTTCAGAAGTTCAAGCCCCTCAGCAACAAGCAGCCTCTCCCAACAGTTTTTTTAAAAAAATTCAATCTCCCCAGTCAGAATGGCTGTTCAGAAGTTGCTTCCTTCTTCTCCCTGGCAGGAAACTTGCTGTCCAGAAGCTGCTCTCCTTCTCTCTGGCAGGAAACTGGCCTGGAAAGCCTCTGCAAGGACTTATATAGAGCTAGGCTCCCAGCTCCACCCCCTAATGACTCACAGGTGTGACTCACAGGTGTGACTCACAGGAAGGCCTCTGGCTCTTGAGGGTAAAAGGGGAAGTTCAGAAGTTCAAGCCCCTCAGCAACAAGCAGCCTCTCCCAACAGTTTTTTTTTAAAAAAATTCAATCTCCCCAGTCAGAATGGCTGTTCAGAAGTTGCTTCCTTCTTCTCCCTGGCAGGAAACTTGCTGTCCAGAAGCTGCTCTCCTTCTCTCTGGCAGGAAACTGGCCTGGAAAGCCTCTGCAAGGACTTATATAGAGCTAGGCTCCCAGCTCCACCCCCTAATGACTCACAGGTGTGACTCACAGGTGTGACTCACAGGAAGGCCTCTGGCTCTTGAGGGTAAAAGGGGAAGTTCAGAAGTTCAAGCCCCTCAGCAACAAGCAGCCTCTCCCAACAGTTTTTTTTTAAAAAAATTCAATCTCCCCAGTCAGAATGGCTGTTCAGAAGTTGCTTCCTTCTTCTCCCTGGCAGGAAACTGGCAGGAAACTTGCTGTCCAGAAGCTGCTCTCCTTCTCTCTGGCAGGAAACTGGCCTGGAAAGCCTCTGCAAGGACTTATATAGAGCTAGGCTCCCAGCTCCACCCCCTAATGACTCACAGGTGTGACTCACAGGTGTGACTCACAGGAAGGCCTCTGGCTCTTGAGGGTAAAAGGGGAAGTTCAGAAGTTCAAGCCCCTCAGCAACAAGCAGCCTCTCCCAACAGTTTTTTTTTAAAAAAATTCAATCTCCCCAGTCAGAATGGCTGTTCAGAAGTTGCTTCCTTCTTCTCCCTGGCAGGAAACTTGCTGTCCAGAAGCTGCTCTCCTTCTCTCTGGCAGGAAACTGGCCTGGAAAGCCTCTGCAAGGACTTATATAGAGCTAGGCTCCCAGCTCCACCCCCTAATGACTCACAGGTGTGACTCACAGGTGTGACTCACAGGAAGGCCTCTGGCTCTTGAGGGTAAAAGGGGAAGTTCAGAAGTTCAAGCCCCTCAGCAACAAGCAGCCTCTCCCAACAGTTTTTTTTTAAAAAAATTCAATCTCCCCAGTCAGAATGGCTGTTCAGAAGTTGCTTCCTTCTTCTCCCTGGCAGGAAACTGGCAGGAAACTTGCTGTCCAGAAGCTGCTCTCCTTCTCTCTGGCAGGAAACTGGACAGGAACCAAGGCAAAGGCTGCCTGGCTTGGCTTCTGCATTGCTCTTCAATCCACTCCAGCCACAAATTTGCAGTAAAAAAGTCTTCCCTTCCCTCCAGTGCCTCTGAAGGAAGGGTAATTGGATGGTGTAACTGTATTATTATTAGTAGTAGGTATTATTATTGTTAGGGTTTTAAATCTTGAGTTAGGTCTTGGGGGTCCAGGCAACAACACACACACACACACACACACACACACACATTTCCTTGTCATTTGTTACTAATGTTTGTATCTGCAATTACAGTTGTCCCTTCATATTCGCTAGGGTTTGGTTCCAGGGATGCTTTGATCAAGTCGGGGATGCTTTGATCAAGATTTCCTGCGTGGCAGGGGGTTGGACTGGATGACCCTCATGGTCTCTTCCAACTCTACAATTCTATGATTCTATGACCCCCATGGATACCAAAATCCGTGAATACTCAAGTCCCATTATATGCAATGGCATAGCAAAATGGTGTCCCTTGTATAAGATGGCAAAATCCAGGTTTGCTTTTTTGATTATTATTTTTTAAAGAATATTTTCAAGCCGTGAATACGTAAATCCGTGGATACAAGATCCGTGGATATGGAGGGACAACTGCATATCCATCTAAAGTGAAAGAGAAAGGACTGCTTAACTCTTCCTCCTGCCCCAGTGGCTTTTCTACTAACCTTCTGACCAAAAATAATTATTGGTGCTTCCCTGGTGAAAAGATATTTTGGCAGGGATAGTAGGGCTTTGATAATATTTGGTAATGCTATTAAAATACAGGAGCAAAATGCAACAAAATTAATGCAATTAAAGCAATTTTGGGGAAAGTGTGCGTGCACGCGTGTGTCTGTGTGTGTGTGTGTGTGTGTAATAAAGCTAGTGCCAATTAATTGAAATGGGTCTTAGTTTAAATATGCAGATACATCAATTCATTCCATAGACTTATTGGATGAAAAGCAGCTGATTGATCAATTGATAGGCAACAAAATATATTTAAAAGGGGTCCCTGGTAAAGAAAAAGGTTAAGAGCCATTGCTTTAAGGTACAGTAGCCCTCTCCAGTTTTCAATCTGGCAACCCTATTGACCAACCTGAAACTGGTTTCAACCCATCCAAATCGAGAAGGCTCTTATCTTAAGCTCCCTGCCCACCCTTGTTTTTGTGTAAGGGGAAGGAGAAGGGGTACGTAGTTTCTCTCCCTTGGGGAATACATGTCAGATGTCTTTTGTGTTTCCCCCCAGCCTTATCAGTAGCTGCTTGGACTATAATCTCTCTATATCAGAGGCTTCCCTCCCCCTTTGCTGGCCCGCTTGGCTGGCACTTTCCACCAGACACCCCACTGCAATGGGTAGGGGAAGGAATCATATTTTCCTCTGCCTCCCACCCATGCAAACCTTGCAAACCCATGCACAGAGGACTCACCACCAGATCCTGCTGCAATGGGGAAACCTCTGGCCACTCCTCCTCCCTCCTCCATGGCAAAAGTGGGAGGGGGTGAGAGAGACAGAGAGATTGAGAAAGGAGGATGCTGCTCTAGCCTGCCAGACTTCCTCCATTTAACCCTTTGGGTGGCTGCCTCCTGATCCTCCCTCCTTTCTTCTCTCCCTCTCTGCAATTTTTTCCTCTTTTGAAAATCAGAAAGTAGGGTTGTCTGTTTGTGTATGCCTTTCAGTTGCCTGTCGATTTATGGTAATCCCATAAATTGTTCAGAGGGTTTTCCTAGGCAAGGAATCCTCAGAAGTGGTTTGGCCAGTTCCTTCCTCCAAAATATAGCCTATAACACTCAGTATTTGTTGGTGGTCTCCCATCCAAATCCTAACCAGGGCTGACCCTGCGTAGCTTCCAAAGATCAGATCTAGTGGGTGAGTTTGTGACTGTGTGTGTGTTGCACATGTCCCTTCAAGCCGTCTGTCGACCTAAGGCGACACCATGAATTTCATTGGGTTTTCTTAGGCGAGGAAGACTCAGAGGAAAGAACTGGTTCAGAGGAAAGAACTGGTTTTGCCAGTTCTTTCCTCTGAAATAGAGCCTACAGCAACCAGTATTTGTTGGTGGTCTCCCGTACAAGTCCTAACCAGGGCTAATCCTGCTTAGCTTCCAAAGATCAGATCTAGTGGGCGAGTTTGTGACTGTGTGTGTGTTGCACATGTCCCTTCAAGCCGTCTGTCGACCTAAGGCGACACCATGAATTTCATTGGGTTTTCTTAGGCGAGGAAGACTCAGAGGAAAGAACTGGTTCAGAGGAAAGAACTGGTTTTGCCAGTTCTTTCCTCTGAAATAGAGCCTACAGCAACCAGTATTTGTTGGTGGTCTCCCATACAAGTCCTAACCAGGGCTAATCCTGCTTAGCTTCCAAATATTAGATCCAGTGGGTGAGTTTGGACAGTGTGTGTGTTGCACATGTCCCTTCAAGTCACCTGTCGACCTAAGGCGACATCATGAATTTCATAGGGTTTTCTTAGGCGAGGAAGACTCAGAGCTGGTTTTGCCAGTTCTTTCCTCTGAAATAGAGCCTACAGCACCCAGTATTTGTTGGTGGTCTCCCATCCAAGTCCTAAGCAGGGCTGATCCTGCTTAGCTTCCAAAGATTAGATCCAGTGGGTGAATTTATGACAGTCTGTGTGTTGTGCATGTGCCTTCAAGTCACCTGCCGACCTATGGCGACCCCATGAATTTCATAGGGTTTTCTTAGGCGAGGAAGACTCAGAGCTTGTTTTGCCAGTTCCTTCCTCTGAAATAGAGCCTACAGCACCCAGTATTTGTTGGTGGTCTTCCATACAAGTCCTAACCAGAGCTGACCCTGCTTAGCTTTCAAAGATCAGATCCAGTGGGTGATTTTATGACTGTGTATGTTTTGCACATGTCCCTTCAAGTCACGTGTCAACCTATGGCAACACCATGAATTTCATACGGTTTTCATAGGCAAGGAAGACTCAGAGCTGGTTTTGCCAGTTCCTTCCTCTGAAATGTACAGTGGGCCCTTGGTATCCCCTGGGGTTTGGTTCCAGGATCTCCCCTGAGGTTTGTCTATACAGCGAAAATACTACTCATAGAATTCAAGACGAATACAATTTGTCTTAACGAGATCCCTCATCAATCCACCGTATTTGGAAGAAGGGGGCCCCAAAAGCACCAAACACTCTGAGGGGGGAAAACCTTCACAGCTTGTCCCATATTTTTTATAAAAAAACCTCTGAAGGAAATGTGCATTCCCGTTCATTGGAACAACCGCTTGGCTTTGTTGCTCATAAGAGCAGAAGTGGAAAGCTGATTGGTCGGAAATGCACAGGAGGTGGAGCTTGCTAACAAGGCAAGCTCCTGGAACTGCCATGTTGGATTTTCACAGTAGCGATTGTGTGCTGAGGTGACAAAACAGCATTTTTTCCCTATTTAGGTGGAATATCACACTTTCGCACCTTAGATATCTTAAAAAAAAATACTGTTTGACAGTGGGAACTGGTGACAGTAAAAATGCGAGTAATTCACTCGCACCTTCCATCTTGATTGGCAAGCATGCCCATTTGAAAATGGATAGTTTTGCATCCCTCTGATCTTGCCAAAAAAACATAAAGACAAATAGAAGCTGTTGCAAATTGGCATTAGTGTGCATCAATCCACATTTTTACCCTTGTATAGACAAGCCCAAGGGATACTCAGAAGTGGTTTTGTCAGTTCCTTCCTCTGAAATGTACAGAGGGCCCTTGATATCCACAGGGGGTTGGGTTCCAGGATCTCTCCCAGATACCAAAATCCATGGATCCTCAAGTCACATTGTATACAGTGGCATAGTAAAATGGTGTCCCTTATGGAAAAAATGGCAAAATCAAAGTTTGCTTTTTGAAATTTTTACTTTTGGAATATTTTCAAGCTATGGATGGTGGGATCTGTGGATGCAGAGGGCCAACTGTATAACCTACAGCGCCTGGTAACTGTTGGCAGTCTCCCATCCAAGTACTAACCAGAGATGACCCTGCTTAGCTTCCAAGATCACACGAGATCTGGTGCCTTTAGTGTTGCCCGGCTGGAAATGGGAAACGGAACAGGGCTCCTGGACCTTGAATGCTGTGTAGAAGAGGAAACTTTAGTAGGTGTTGTTTATGCGACAGGTAACACCTGCTGAAATTCCTTCTTTCCACACAACTGTTAAAAGGAGAGGAGCCCTGACTGTTTTACACAGGGCAGCCCTTTGGCATTGTTATGTCCAAGCTGGCTCTGACTTATGGCAGCCCTATGTGTGTTTGTGTGCCTTCAAGTCACCTATCAACTTGTGGTGGCCCCATGAATCTCATAGGGTTTTCTTAGACAAGGAATACACAGAGGTGGTTTTGCCAGTTCCTTCCTCTGAAATAAAGCCTGCAGCACCTGGTCTTCATTGGTGGTCTCCCATCCAAGTACTAACCAGGGCTGACCTGCTTAGCTTTCCGGATCAGACAGGGTCTGTTGCCTTTAGGGTAATTAGGCCATAGTGTTTCTTGGAAAAATGTCCCCGAGGTTTGTCATTGATTTCCTCTGAGGCTGAGATAGTGGGACCTTGCCCCTAATTCACCTAGTGGGTTTCCATGACTGAGCAGGGATCTACTCCAACACTCAAATAACGAAACCATACTGTCTCTCAGATTTATTCAGAGGAGGTTTGCCACTGTTTTCCTCTGAGGCTGAGAGAGTGAGACCTGCCCAAAATTGTCCAGTGGGTTTCCATGACTGAGCAGGGATTCCAACCCTGGTCTCTCAGAATCCTAGTTGTTGCTGTGTGCTTTCAAATCCTTTTTGACTTATAGCAAACCTATCATGGGGTTTTCTTGGCAAGATTGGTTCAGACAGTGATTTGCCTTTCCCTTCCTCTGAGGCTGAGAAAGTGTGATTTGTCCAAGGCCACCCAGTTGGTTTCCATGGCTGCACAGAGATTCGAACTCTGATCTCCAAGAGCGTCAAAGAGCAGGATGGGCTCTCTAGCCTTATGGCAACCATCCTAGGAGAAGGAAAACTCTAATCCCAAACCCGGGCAGAGGGTGCTCGTCCAACCCTGTAAGGTCAACCATCTAAGAGAAGGAAACTCTAATCAAACCTACGACCCGAGGACCTTGCTGCTACCGTCCATGCTTGCAAGGCCACAGCAGATGAACCTTTGGTTTAAAGGGTGAGGCCAATTCTGTGCACGCTGCGCCCCACCAGAAAAATCCATTGCACAGGCTCGAAGGACAAATCCAATTCTGAAAAAGCCCTGTAGCGATAGGCGAGAGACGAAACAGCAGATGTAAAAATGCACTGGAAGCCACAGCCCCAACCCTGCATGCAGGCGGTTCAGGACTTTGGTTGCTCGAGGTTGACCTGGGAGATGGCAGTCTTGTTCGGCAGCATCCTGAACGGCCAAGCAGCGTTTTTTAAGGAGAGCACTGCTTGCTCCATATGGAGAGAGGCCTAGAAAAGGTGGCCTAACAAAAGCTCATCCCCATCTACCTGGTTGGGTAGCCACGGCCAATGGGCATCTTCTGATGCGGTCAAACCAAGGTAAAGAAACAAAGGCACACACCGGTCTCCAAAGGTGTAAATAAACTGCTGCTTGCATGCTGGAACATCAGAACCATGCAAGACTCTGAAGATAGTGGACGGCCTGAGTGTCATTCTGCTCTAATAGTCCATGAACTATCCTTCTGCTGCACTTTTTGCAACCGGACTTGTTTATCTCGGATTGGCCTTTTTAGTCATCAGCGCGCTTGCAGAAGGCGCGGGATGAGTCCTTCCTGAATCTTCGTTTGCGAAGAAAAGCCAGAGAGAGAGAGATCACGACTTAATATTGACATCGCTGCTCTTAGTGAAGTTTGTCTCCATGAGGAAGGCAGCCTTAAAGAACACGGCGCCGGCTACACACTTTACTGGTCTGGCAAACCCAAAACTGAAAAACATCTTTCAGGAGTAGGCTTTATGATTAAAAACTCCATTGCCTCCAAACTCAAAACCTTGCCAACAGGACACTCTGATCGCATTATTTCCTTATTCCTCCCACATGTTGTTCTCTTTAGTATATATGCCCCAACTATGCAAGCCGACCCTGTAGAGAAAGACAAATTTTACACAGACCTAAGCCAATTCATACAAAAAGTCCCTGTAGAAGATAAAATTATTATACTTGGTGACTTCTATGCCAGAGTAGGAAAGAACTCAGAAGCCTGGAAAGGTGTCTTAGGCAAGCATGGTGTTGGAAACTGCAATGATAACGCCTCCTGCTAGAGTTCTGTGCAGAACAACAGCTGACTATTACAAACACAATCTTTCAGCAGAAAGATAGCTTGAAGACAACCTGGATGCATCCCCGATCCAAACATTGGCACCTCATTGACTACGTTCTAGTCCGTCAGAGAGACATTCGTGATGTCCGTCATACACGAGTGATGCCCAGTGCAGAATGCCAAACAGATCATCGCCTTGTCAGATGTAAACTAAATCTTCATCTTAAGTTCAAACCTAAGAGGGGTGGCATCTTAAAGAAGAGACTCCAAGTCAACAATCTTCAACAAGCTACCATGAGAGACAACTTCCAGGCAAATCTGCAAACAAAACTTGAAGACCATCCTACAGATCCTTCTCCTACAGTGCTTTGGCAACATATCAAAAGCAGTATCCTCCAGTCTACGGAAGAATCCCTCGGGTTCTCCCACAAGAAAAATCAAGACTGGTTTGATGAAAACAACCAAGAGATCCAGGAGCTGTTGGCAAAGAAGAGAACTGCTCACCAGGTATACCTTGCCCAGCCAAATTGCCATGTAAGAAAAGCAGCTTTCCACCTCACATGTAGTAAACTTGAACAAAAACTCCAAGACATGCAGAACAAATGGTGGATCAATATAGCAGAAAAGACACAACGCTGTGCAGATCTGGGTGATCATAGAGGATTTTATGAAGCTCTTAAAGCAGCGTTTGGACCTACTTATCAGGTTGAAAGCTCCTCATACAGTACAAATGGTCAAAAATTAATTACTGATAAAGCCTCCATCCTGAATCGATGGGCTGAACATTTTCAAAGTCTCTTTAGTGCCAACTGAGTAGTCCAAGGCTCAGCTATCCATCATATGATACAAAAACCAATGAAAAATGAATTGGACATTAGCTCCCACTTTGGAAGAGACCCTTAAGGCCATACAGCAGATGAAAAATGGCAAGGCAGCTGGGATTGATGGAATCCCACCTGAAGTTTAGAAACACGGAAGTCATGCACTCCACGATAAATTCCACAAACTCCTGGTGAATTGCTGGGAAAAAGGGGAACTTCCATCAGATCTCCGAGATGTAGTCATCATCACCCTGTACAATAAAAAAGGAACAAAATCCGATTGCTCAAACTATCGAGGCATAACACTGCTCTCTATTGCTGAAAAAATCCTTGCAAGGATACTCCTGAACAGATTAGTTCCTGCTATTGCAGAAGAACTTCTCCCTGAAAGCCAATGTGGCTTCAGAGCCAAGAGGAGTACTACAGATACGGTATTTGCCCTTAGACAACTGCAAGAAAAATGTAGGGAGCAGAACAAGGGTCTCTATGTAACATTTGTCGACCTCACCAACGCCTTCGACACTGTGAGTAGAAAAGGTCTGTGGCAGATCCTGGAAAGACTAGGATGTTCCCCCAAATTCCTTAAAATGATTATCTTGCTACACGAGGGCCAGGGCGGTCAAGCCAGATATGGCGATGCTCTTTCAGAGCCCTTTCTAATAACTAATGGAGTGAAACAAGGTTGTGTTCTTGCACCAACTTTATTTACAATCTTCTTCAGCATGATGCTCCAAAGGGCTACGGCAGAGCTTGAAGAAGACGGCATCTATATACGTTACTGTACTGACGGTAGCTTGTTTAACTTAAGCCGTCTGAGGGCTCGCACTAAGACTCTAAACTATCTAGTCCGTGAGCTGCTCTTTGCTGATGCTGCTGCTCCGTTGCCCACACAGAAGCAGCTCTGCAGTGCCTAACATCCTGCTTTGCAACAGCTGCAGAGCTGTTTGGGCTGGAAGTCAATCTGCAGAAAACGGAAGTACTTTACCAGCCTGCACCACAGGACGAACACCACCTTCCCCACATTGCTGTTGGCAAATCTGTGCTCAAGTCCGTTCAGCAGTTCACCTACCTGGGAAGCATCATCTCCTCAGATGCCAAGATTGACAAAGATTGTGTCTATGCACAATCCTAAATATACACTGGTCTGACTATGTGACGAATGTTGCTGTCCTTGAGCAAGCAGGGATCACCAGTATTGAGGCCATGATATTGAGAACGCAGCTGCGCTGGGCAGGGCATGTTTCTAGGATGGAGGACCATCACCTCCCAAAAATAGTACTCTATGGTGAACTCGCCACGGGTCAGCGTAAGAGGGGCGCTCCAAAAAAGCGATACAATGACTCCCTGAAACAACATCTCAGGCTTGGCCAAATTGATCATCAACAATGGTCCGCCCTGGCCTCACATCGGGAGGCACGGAGACGCACTATCCACAATGCTGCAGCCTTATTTGAGAACTCACGCCGAACAAGTCTTGAAGAGAAACGACAGCGCAGAAAGAATCACAACCCAGAAACATCACCCAAGGAGACCTTCTGCTGTGCTTTCTGCAACCAGGCTTGTTTATCTTGAATTGGCCTTTTCAGTCATCACCGTGCTTGCAAAAAGCATGGGATGAGTCCTTCCTGAATATTTGTTTGCGAAGAAGAGCCAGACAGAGACGAGAGAGACGTAATTCTATGCTAGCAGTAGTTTTCAAGTGTTGGGCCACCAGGTTTTTAGAACTTTAGTTCCCAGAATCCCTGGCCAATGCCCAAACTGACTGAGGATTCTTGTAGTTATAGTACAAATAAAAACAGAGGACCAAGGTTTGAGATCCACTGTACTAGAAAACTCTACCCAGTTATCTAGCAGAGATCCAAATTCAGAAGATTACACATATGTTGTTCTTTAAATGATTTAGCCCAATACATAACAACAAATAAATCTTCTCTCATGCACACACAAGAAGACAAAAGGGATTAATTTTGCTATGGGACATAAACTGTATTCCAAATCACCACCTCTCTGTTTTAATAAACAGTATTCCCATGACTATTCAGACTACAGAGGAACACAACTGGCAGTAATATCTACAATACAGTAGGACCCCTGTATCCACAGATTCATTATCCACTGACTCAATTATCCACGGGACACAAAACAGCACACCTACCGTAGAGTCTTCCTAGAAAATATGTTCTCTCTAGCCATTTTCTAGGTCCTCCAGGGCATCTTTATGGTATTTTAAACTGGAAGACCTATTATTTTCAATGGCATTCACTATTATACCATTTTTCAGTATCCACGGGCCCCCCAGAACCAATCCCCAGTGGATACGGAGGTCCTACTGTACATGCAGTGGGATAACCATTTGTTCCCATGCCAGCAGAATGTTGAATCCACTCTAGGTTTTGGATAACTATCCAAGGTGCTGAATCTATGTTTAAGCTAAGTTTGTATGGATGTACTGTAGATAATTAAGCCTGGTCTAGTTCTAAACCCATCACCATGCTGCTTTGTTACTGCTACTAAATCTTGGATATTTTTTTGGCTTAACATTGGGATCGGAGGAGAGGGTGCAGGGATTTCATGAAGCGTCAAAGGATGTCCTGCTAGCTCTGACTAGGACTAGAAGAGGGGGTGGCATTCTACCTGCCAGGCTTGTTTTTGATCTGAGGTGTAGCAAACTGAGCCTGTGCTACCAAGCAGTTAGATTCTGGAGTCCTTGTTAGCATCTTGACAGCTGTCCAGTGGCATGACCAAATTAATTTGTTTTAGTGACCTCCAATGTGGTGGGAGGTCTGGAAGCCATGACCTATGAGGAGCAAGTTAGGGAGCTGGGCATGTTTACTCTGGAGAACAGAAGGTTGAGAGGTAACATGATAGTCATGTTTAAATATTTGAAGGGATGCCATACTGAGGATGCAGCAAGCTTGTTTTCTGCTGCTCCAGAGACTAGAACATGGAGCAATGGGTTCAAAATCTCTCTCTCTCTCTCTCTATAGCTTTTCTTCGGAAATGAAGATTCAGGAAGGACTCAACCTGCGTTTTCTGCAAGTGTGCTGATGACTAAAAAGGCCAATCCAAGATAGACAAGTCCAGTTGCAGAAAGCACAGTAGAAGGTTTCCTTGGGTGATGTTTCTGTATTGTGATTCTTTCTGCATTGTCATTTCTCTTCAAGACTTGTTCGGCGTGAGTTCTTAAATAAGGCTGCACCATTGTGGATTCTGTATCTCCATGCCTCCTGATGTGAGGCCAGGGTGGACCATTGTTGGTGATCAATTTGGCTGAGCCTGAGATGTTGTTTCAGGGAGTCCTTGTATCGCTTTTTTGGAGCACCCCTCTTACGCTGACCCATGGCGAGTTCACCATAGAGTATTATTTTGGGGAGGCGATGGTCCTCCATCCTAGAAAGGTGCCCTGCCCAGCGCAGCTGTGTTCTCAATATCATGCCCTCAATGCTGGTGATCCCTGCTTGCTCAAGGACAGCAACATTCGTCACATAGTCAGTCCAGTGTATATTTAGGATTGTGCGTAAACAGCGCTGATGAAAGCGTTCAAGGAGTCGTAAGTGGTGACGATAGGTGACACATGTTTCAGACCCATAAAGAAGAATAGACAGTAAAATGGCTCTATACACACTGATTTTTGTGTTTCGCCTCAGGTGTTTATTACTCCAGACTCTTTTGTAATGTCTTCCAACTGCACTATGTGCCTTTGGTAGTCTGTGATCGATTTCTTTGTCAATCTTGGCATCTGAGGAGATGATGCTTCCCAGGTAGGTGAACTGCTGAACGGAGTTAAGCACAGATTTGCTGATAGCAATGTGGGGATAGTGGAGTTCGTCCTGTGGTGCAGGCTGGTAAAGAACTTCCATTTTCTTCAGGTTGACTTCCAGCCCAAAGAGCTCTGCAGCTGTTGCGAAGCAGGATGTTAGGCGCTGCAGAGCTGCTTCTGTGTGGACAAGGGCAGCAGCATCAGTGAAGAGCAGCTCATGGACTAGATAGTTTAGAGTCTTAGTGCGAGCCCTCAGATGGCTTAAGTTAAACAAGCTACCATCAGTACGGTAACATATATAGATGCCGTCTTCTTCCTCACGCTCTGCCGTAGCCCTTTGGAGCATCATGCTGAAGAAGTTTGTAAATAAAGTTGGCGCAATAACACAACCTTGATTCACTCCCTTGGTTATTAGAAAGGGCTCTGAAAGAGCATCGCCATATCTGACTTGACCGTGCTGCCCTCGTGTAGCAAGATAATCATTTTAAGGAATTTGGGGAGACATCCTAGTCTTTCCAGGATCTGCCACAGACCATTTCTACTCACAGTGTCGAAGGCTTTGGTGAGATCGACAAATGTTACATAGAGACCCTTGTTCTGCTCTCTACATTTCTCTTGCAGTTGTCTAAGGGCAAATACCGTATCTGTAGTACTCCTATTGGCTCTGAAGCCACATTGGCTTTCAGGAGGAAGTTCTTCTGCAATAGCAGGAACTAATCTGTTCAGGAGTATCCTTGCAAGGATTTTTCCAGCAATAGAGAGCAGTGGTATGCCTTGATAGTTTGAGCAATCGGATTTTGCTCCTTTTTTCTTGTACAGGGTGATGACTGCATCTCGGAGATCTGATGGAAGTTCCCCCTTTTCCCGTGGGGGAGGGGAACTACAGGGTTCAAACTACAGGAAAAGAGATTCCACCTAAACATTAGGAGGAACTTCCTGACAGTAAGACCTTGGTAGTGGTATGCACTGTCTCAGAGTGTGGTGGAGTCTCCTTCTTTGGAGATTTTTAAACAGAGGCTGGATGGCCATCTGTAGGGAATGCTTTGATTGGGTAGAATCATAGAATCATAGAGTTGAAAGAGACCACAAAGCCATCCAGTCCAATCCCTTGCCATGCAGGAATACACAATCAAAGCATTCCCTAGAGATGGCTGTCCAGCCATTTAAAAACCTCCAAAGGAGGAGTCTCTAACACACTTTGAGGCAGCACATTTCACTGTCAACAGCTCTTACTGTCAGGACGTTCTTCCTAATGTTTAGCTGGAATCTCTTTTCCTGTAGCTTGAGTCCATTGCTCCGTGTCCTAGTCTCTGGAGTGCAGAAAACAAGCTTGCTCCATCCTCAATAGGACATCCTTTCAAATATTTAAACATGGCTATCATGTCCCTTCTCAACCTTCTCTTCTCCAGACTAAACATGCCCAGCTCCCTAAGCTGCTCCTCATAGAGCATGGCTTCCAGATCTCCCACCATCCTGGTCGCTCTCCTCTGGACACTTTCCAGCTTCTCAATATCCTTCCTGAACTGTATTCCAGGTGAGGTCTGACCAAAGCAGAATAGAGTGGCACTATTACATCCCTTGATCTAGACACTATATTCCTATTAATGCAGCCTAGAATCGCATTCGTTTTTTAAGCTGCTGCATCACATTGCTGACTCATCTTCAGTTTATGGTCCACTAGTCCTGCAGGGCAAGGGGTTGATGTAGATGCCCCTTCTGGTCTCTTCCAACTCTATGATTATATGATAAGAGTGGCACAACAACTTCCTTTGATCTGGACTCTACTTCTGTTGATACACTCCTCTGGTATAATAATTCATCTGGGTGCCTTTTGGTAAGTGAACTCCACAAAGTCTTTGGGCTCAGTATATTCACACCAAATATATCTCTGTAAAATTATAATGTACAAAAGAGATTTCCATTTTACATATGCATTTTTCAATATATAAAATTCATTATGACTCATATCTTTGGGAAACTCACAATTTACTATTTCATCATAAATACATAACAATTGTCTTACTTCCATACACCTACATATCAGACATTTTCAGTGCATCAGTTATCCAATATTTACACTCCATTATTTATCAAATATTAAATAGTAAGCAAAAGTTTTATACTTCATTGTTCAATAATGAGAACACCCTTTAAAAAAAATTTTTTTTTAATCGTGTACTTTTCAGAACAACTCTGATCACATTTCACAATTTGTCACCATGCAAAAGAACCTGACCTGGTTTTTAACACAACATTCCCCATTTGAGATATTACCGAGACCATCATGTCCATTGTTTTGCCATATTCTAAGCACTAAAATGGTGACTCCCCTGAGTGAGAGCTCAGTTTGACTGGCCAAACACCCCAGTAAAGTCTGGAAAGCACAACTTTGATGTAGTTGCTCCTGTCTCCACCTCCAGTTGTGTGACGTGGGTGGGGTTTCTTTCCCTCCCTGGTTGGCAGGAAAGGGCACTCCCTCATCCATGTTTTCATCAATGCTGAATCCCTCTTGAAGTCAAGCATGAAATAATAGAGATTTATTTACCATTGAAATACATTTAATGAATGGTGAACCACAAGCAATTGGACTATTACAATAGTAAAATACATTCCCACTGAAGAAGGCTTTGGGGCCGAAACGGCTAAATATAGCTCCGGAGGTGCTGGATATGATCCCAGCAGCACACCTTTTCCCTGGATACCGATCCTGACTTGAATGTTCACTTCAGGATCCTCATCAGGACATTGAGTCATCAAGGATATTGTGTCCCTAGAGTTATTGTTGCTCCTTTAATATTCAGATTCACAGTGTATATACATTTGGATTTATCTCTGTATTTATCATAGGAATATTAAGCATTGTTTTGGCACTGAATGTGGATACAGTGTGAACCTTTTTCAATTATTGACTTGATATCATTGTTGTTTGTACTATTTAATATTAAGCTTTGTATTACATATTGATACATACTGTCATATGTATGTATCATATGACATACTGTTATATGATACATACTGTCATAGTCACATACTGACTATGTGACAAATGTTGCTGTCCTTGAGCAAGCGGGGATCACCAGCATTGAGGCCATGATATTGAGAACACAGCTGCGCTGGGCAGGGCACGTTTCTAGGATGGAGGACCATCGCCTCCCAAAAATAGTACTCTACGGTGAACTCGCCATAGGTCAGTGTAAGAGGGGCGCTCCAAAAAAGCGATACAAGAACTTCCTGAAACAACATCTCAGGCTCGGCCAAATTGATCACCAACAATGGTCCGCCCTGGCCTCACATCGGGAGGCATGGAGACACACTATCCACAATGCTGCAGCCTTATTTGAGAACTCACACCAAACAAGTCTTGAAGAGAAATGACAACACAGAAAGAATCACAACCCAAGGAGACCTTCTGCTGTGCTTTCTGCTACTGGACTTGTTTATCTTGGATTGGCCTTTTTAGTCATCAGCGCGCTTGCAGAAAGTGTGGGATGAATCCTTCCTGAATCTTTGTTTGCAAACAAAAGCCAGAGAGAGACATATTGATACAGTGTGCACCTTTTTCAATTGCTGAATTGATGTTATTGTTGTTTGTATTGTTTATTGCATGGAATATAATTCAGTCATAATTGTCTATATGGTGTCTTGCTGAATTTATATCTAGATCTTGGTAGTACCTTCCTGGATTTTGTATAGATTCCCCAGGAGTACCAGAGGAACTGAGACAAGGAAGCCAGTCGCTATAGATTTCAAAAGAACCCTCAACTGCCCTGCATGGGGGGAAAAAAGGAACATTGGCCTGCCCTGGGAGATGTTCATTTTCAGCAGTGGATGGAGAAACATTCTATAGTGGGTTATTCCTCCCATTTGCTCTGATGGGCAGGATGAAGTTTGCAGTAGCAACAAACAGGGAGAGCAACCCATGAAACATTCAGTCAATGTAACTTGTATGGGAGACTCCCAGGTGCTGTAGGCTATACAGGTCGATCCCAGTATCTGTGAGGGAATATGTTCCAAGACCTCCTGTGGATACCGAAGCCATGGATAACAGGAAGCCCTATTATTTTCAATGAGACAAAGCATAGAATCTCACTGGAGGACCTAGAAATGCCTAGAGACAACTTTTTTCAGACATGGATAAGTGAAACCGTGGATACCAAATCCTTGGATATGAGGGTTGACCTGTATTTGAGACAAAGGAACTGGCAAAACCACCTCTGAGTATTCCTTGCCTTAAAAAATGCTATGAAATTCACGGGGCCACCATAAATCAACAGGCAACTTGAAGGCAGAGACATGCACACAACATCTGAAGACAAAATACTAACAACTGCACAGCAGGGGGGGGCAGGTAAAGAAGAAAGAAAAATTAGATTGAAATAAGAAAGACTAAATCACTTATCTACTTTTTTAAAAAAAATAGAAATGAGTACAGAAGGAGAGAATATGAGAGAAAGGCCAAATCCATACTACATGAAGAATCCAGTTGGAGCCTGGATTTGTTTGCCATGGCTCCTTCCTATGGAATCCTGGGATTTGTAGTTTGGTGAGGCACCTGCACTCTTGGGCAGAGAAGGCTGAAGGCCTTATAAAACTACACATCCCAGGATTCTATAGGAGCCATGGCTATCTCAAACTGGATTATTTGTGTAGCGTGGATTTGGCCAAAGCAATCTACCTAGAGCAAGACAGGAACAAGAATGAATTGTTCATGGGTTGATCCCCTTGCTGGCTGCTTCTGTGAACTTGGTCCTGCCGGTCAGAGCAAATGGGAAGAACAACTCACTCCAGGTTTCCCCTCTACTGCTTAGAAAGGTCTCAGCAAGATCCTGCAAAAGCCCCTTCAGGACCAGGACTCAGGGTGTGTGTGTGTCAAGGATTGTTAAATTCATGTATGGAAAATTTGCAGTAAAAGGAGCTATGGCCAGTAGAGATGGCTACAAGTACAGCTGGTGTTTACTGTTATTGTGTGCTTAGAGCCGGATGTATAGCAGTAACTGCAGTACTGACTGTATAACTCATCTCTATGTGGGAAAGGATTGTGCAGACTATGAGTTTGGGAATCAGCTATGTGGATATGACTGTAAAATCCATCATGTCATGTATAAATAGCAGTGCAATACTTTGTCCCACCTTCTTGACTCCTCTTGCCATCTTGCTACCTGCTTCTTGTATCATGCTACTAGCATCTTGTATGCTTGCATGGATCCTCATGGATCACCCCTGTATATATTCTGCTATATTCTAGTAAAGACTAGTAGTTAAGACACACGTTGTGTCTGAGTGCTTTATTGGCAGCCTTAGGCAGGCCACATGTGCCTACAACTATAGTGCAGCTTGGCCCTCTGCACATGTTCAGGAGGGAGTTGTGCACATGCCCTGACAGGGAGCACTGTCTGGGCCTTCAAAAAAAACAAAAACAAAAACCACCAGTCAGTACAGCAACATGTCAGGCCAAACCCCAGGGCTTTTGCCCAGTCTGGATGAGCCCTTAGTTGTTTCATGACAAGTGACCCTGTCAGGATCGGCCCCTGACATTGCATGTTTTTTCCATTTTCTAAAGTTATTTTTTCCTGTAACCTTGATGTTAATTGTGCTTTAATTTCTCAGTGCTTGATGATGAGTGTTCTTTGCCAACTGTGGCGGGAGCAGGGAGAAGTAAGTTTTGGATGGTGAAGAAGATATAGGTTTGTCCTCTTCTTGCCATCTTGCTACCTGACAGTAAGAGCTGTTCAGCAGTGGAATGCACTGCCTGGGAGTGTGGTGGAGTCTCCTTCTTTGGAGGTTTTTAAACAGAAGCTGGATGGCCATCTGTCAGGAATGCTTTGATTGTGTATTCTTGCATGGCAGGGAGTTGGACTGGATGGCCCTTGTGGTCTCTTCCAACTCTATGATTCTATGAGTCTAAGTCTGCAGCTGTAAAATCCACTTGGGAAAAGGGAGCTGGGAGATATATGGGAATGTAATGTCAGGGGATGATGAATAGCCAATAGTGTTGAAGCCCAGCCAGATTTTATAGATTGCAATATTCTTTTAAATATAGTATATGTTCAGTAAGTTTCAGTTCTCAGCAGCAACCTTGTATGGTATGCTTTCTGGATTTCTGTGCCAATCAAGTTTTCTGATCAACTTTGAAACTTCTGGTCACTGCGTTTGGGAATGCAAGTACATGACACAATGCTCAACTTCTGACTGAAGTCTTTTCCATAGGCCAGCACTTGATATGTTCTCTTTTCTGTGTGCATTCTGATGTGGTTCAAAGAGACTGATCTCTCACTGAAGCTATTCTCTGATGTGGTTCAAAGAGACTGATCTCTCACTGAAGCTATTCTCTGATGTGGTTCAAAGAGACTGATCTCTCACTGAAGCTATTGAAATGGCTTGAAGTGAGTGCCCTGATGTTGAGGGAGGCAAATCTTCTAAGATGAAGCTCTATCCACAGACAAAGCATTTAAATGGTTTCTTCCCCCTCTGCAACTTGCATGATGATTAGTGAAGTTTTGCTTCTAGATTGAAACTTTTCCACACTCCAGGCATTTAAATGGCTTCTCCTCCATGTGAGTTGCTTGATGTCTTCTGACCAAAAGTGTTTCTACTCCCCAAGCATTTAAGTGGTTCCTCCCCAGTATGAGTTGCCTGATGACAAGTGACTGAATCTATTTCCACACTCCAGGCATTTAAATGGATTCTACAAGGTGAGACTTGACGGACAGTAAGTGACAGTCCTCTTCCAACTGAAGCTCTTTCCATGCTTCAGGCATTTGAATGGTGTCTCCCCCGTGTCATTTCCTTGATGATGAATGAGACTTCTTTTCTGACTGAAGCTCCTTCCACATCCCAGGCATTTAAATGGTTTCTCCCCTATGCAGCCTATTTGACGACGAGGCTTGTCTTCCAGCGGAAACCTTTCCCACACTCCAAACATTTAAATGTTTTTTTTCCCTGTGTGGACTAACTGGTGACGATTGAGGCTTACCTTCTGGGTGAACCCTTTCCCACACTCCAAGCACTGAAATGGTTTCTCTGCTCTGTGAATGACTCGGTGATGACTTAGGCTCGACATCCACGTGAAACTTTTCCCACACTCCAAGCACTGAAACGGTTTGTCCTTCAGGTGAGTTCCTTGATGCTGAGTGAGGTTTACTTTCTGGGTGAAACTTTTCCCACACTCCAAGCACTGAAATGGTTTCTCTTTCAGGTAAGTGCTTTGCTGTTTAGTGACGTTTACCTTGTGGCTGAAACTTTTCCCATATTCCAAACATTGGGAAGGTTTCTGCCCTATGTGAGCTGCCTGATCAGAAGCGAGGGTTGGCTTCTGGTTAAAACTCTTCCCACACTCCAAGGATTTGAACGATTTTTCTTCTGTATCAATAACTTGATTACAGTTAACTTTTATATTCTGACTGAAACTTTTCCCACACTCCAAGCATCTTGTTTCTCTCCTGTATGTAATTTGTTTCTCTCCTGTATGGATTTTTTGGTGGGAGATCATGCATTTCCTAAAACAGAAGGTGCACTCATCAGTTTTGGACCCTTTCTCTGTTGCGTGAGTGCTTTTCTGAAGACAGAGAGCTGACTGACAACTGAAGCTTCCCCCACATGCCAGACCAAGACCGTAATTCCTTTCCTCTCCAGTTTGCGTTCTGTCTTGGACTAAGGTTTCATAGACATCACCACCCCCAGAAGCAGCAGTATGGTTTCTTCCATCCTCTTTAGTGTCCATTTCTGTCTGTAGCAACACCTTCCCTGGTTCTTCCTTTTCAGACTCTTGCCTGTCGCCATCTAGAATGCAGAGAAATGATTGGTCAGAGCCCCAATGAAAAAGAGAACGTGGAGAAACAACAGGTCAGAGCCCCAGTGAGAAACAGAGCATGAAGTCAAACAACAGGATATGCCAATGAGCATTTATTAGAATTCATCTAATGGAGAAAGAAATGGGATTCATGAGCCTCATTACTGACTTTCCTAAGAGATCAGCTCCACAGAGACCCACCACCTCCACCATCACCATCATTACAGTGGGCCCTTGGTATCTGCTGGGGTTTGGTTCCAGGACACCCCCCCCATGGATACCAAAATCCATGGGTGCTCAAGTCCCATTATATACAATGGGATAGTAAAATGGTGTCCCTTATACAAAATGGCAAAATCAAGGTTTGCTTTTTGGATTTTTTTTTTTTTTGTGGGGGGAGCACGGTAATATTTTCAAGCCGGGGATGATTGAATCAGTAGATACAGAATCCGTGGATACAGAGGGCCGACTGTATTATCATCCTCATCCTCCGCCTTACTCCCAAATTTGGACTCAAGGTGGTTTACAGTTTAAAAATTGATACAGTTAAAAACATATAATAAACTCAAAGGTACTACAGTGATCAGGGATTTACATTTATGTATCCATGCATCATTGTACCGTCATGGCTTGGTTATTACTATTATATTCATTATATCTTTGAGTTTATTGCTTGTACAGTTAATTTACAGTATTACACTTTATACACACACACACACACACACACAATGTTCCTGGTTCCTGTGATCTATCTTTTGTTTTACTACCTGGGAGTCGGGTGGTGTTTTGTTTTGTTTTGACAGTTTAAAACATGCCAAAACGTTAAAAGGGAATTGAACTATTGACAATATTCAAGTGATTTAAAACTATACTTAAAATATAATTAAAAAAATTAAAAACCAATCAAAAGAGTTCAGCTTAAAACAGTATGACACCCTCAGTTCATGGGACTTGTTCATGCATTGAAATGATTTTGCTAGTTGACCCTGGCAGCAAATCAGTATTACACAGGGGATAATGTCACAGAATCACAGACCACAGAGCTGGAAGGGGCTTCATGTGCCATACAGTCCAACCCCCAGTTCAATGCAGGATCTCCAGCGAGACCATCCCTGGCAGGTAACTGCCCAGCCTCTTTTTGAAAATATCCAGAGAAGGAGACCCCACCACCTCTATAGGTAATTGGTTCCATTGCCAAACCACTCTCCTGTAACTTCAAACCATTAGACCTGATCCTACCCTCTGGGGCAGCAGAGCACAAACCTGCCCCCTTCCCTCTGTGACAGCCCTTGAGGTATTTAAAGAGGGCAATCATGTCATCCCTCAGCCTTCTCTTCACCAAACTGATCATGCCAAGCTCCTTCAAGACCTCCTCATATCATAGAATCATAGAGCTGGAAGAGACCACAAGGGCCGTCTAGTCGAACCCCTTGCCCTGAATACACAATCAAAGCATTCCCAATAGATGGCCATCCAGCCTCTGCTTAAAAACCTCCAAAGAAGGAGACTCCACCACACTCCGAGGCAGCGCATTCCACTGTCAAACAGCTCTTACTGTCAGGAAGTTCTTCCTATTGTTTAGGTGGAATCTCCCTTCCTGTAGTTTGAACCCATTGCTCAGTGTCCTAGCCTCTGGAGCAGCAGAAAACAAGCTTGCTCCATCCTCAATATGACATCCCTTCAACTATTTACACATGGCTATCATGTCCCCTCTTCACCTCCTCTTCTCCAAGCTAAACATACCCAGCTCCTTAAGCCACTCCTCATAGGGCATATGTTTTGTTCTCCATACCTCTTATGCCCTTCCCTCAACTTCCTCCAACTTGTCTATATCCTTCTTAAAATGAGGTGCCCAGAACTGAATGCAGTACTCCAGGTGAGGCCTGAAGGAATATAGTGGGGCTATTAATTCCCTTGATTTGCCGTGTTCCTTAAGAGTGTGGCTCAGCTCCTTGCTCTGGAAAGCCAGGATGTAGCTTGCCCACTTTGCTTCCTTTGCACAATTTTGTTTAACTTACAACAAACACCTCATTACTGTTCTGTAAGAGCACTGCAAAAGTGTGAGAGCACCATGCCTTCTTATGGGGCAGTGAGACTAAATTCACTTTTTCTTATCTTTTTGTGAGAATAATTCTGCAGCTTCTACTGTGAAAAGACCATGGAAACCAGCCGGGCTTGAAGAGGATGATTTGGCTTGCCAGAACTGCACAAAGAGGCTCCAGTGATCTTTCTGATCTGATCAAGCATGAGAAGGAAATAACTTTACCTAGGAGGGCCATATTCTCCTCCATGACTTCCCTGTGAAGGGCCCTTTGTCCTGGATCCAGAAGAGCCCACTCTTCCTCCGTGAAATGCACCGCCACCTCCTCAAAGGTCACCTGAAACAAGAAATGCTATCTGTGAGCCGAAAATGTGAGCCTCTATCGAAATACAAAACAATGCAGTTTGGTTGAACCAGCAAGTGGAATTGAATCTTCAAACACTGCATGCACAGGGGCATCTTTGAGGAAGCCCTACATGGCTCGGGATCACAATATTCAAGGAAGCACCTCTATGCCTGCCTGAGAACTGACATCTATTGGAGGGGCCCTCCTCTGTATCCCACCACTAGGGGAAACACATTGTGGGAGGACAAGGAAGAGGGCCTTTGTTGTGGTGGCACCCTCGTTGTCGAATTCCCTCCTCCTAGAGGCCCGATTGGTGCCAACATTGTGATCATTTTGATGTCGAGCCAAAACTTGGCTTTTTATTAAAGCCTTTGAGCATAACTGATTATCCAGGCTGTGTATTTCCTATGCTTACACTCATTAAAACTGTTTTAACTGGTTTTGGAAAAGATTGGAAAATTTTAAAATTGCACCTCAGAGATATCTGGGGTGACTGGGCTAATTTGGGATTTCTTGGTTGATTAATACATAAAATTCAGTTAGTCAAAATCTCTGCTCTAGACTAGCAATAGTAAAATGCTGTTGTTATAATTAATAGACAATTTGAGTAAGGACATCATAGAGCCGAACATAAAACTTTGTGTGGTGACTTAATGGGAAGTAATAAATGAAGTGGAAATGTAGTATGGAAGATGAGATTATCGATTACGCATAATAATTTTTTAGGATTAATGTATAAATGTGGAATAGATGGTTACTGAATGATAAATTATGTTTTTTTCTTTGTTTTTTGTTGTTATTATCAAAACTCCTACAAAAAATAAATAAAAATAAAATAAAACTGTTTTAACTGGTTTTAAATTGTCTGGTTTTTAATTGATAATCTACTTAGCATGTTTTTGATCTTTTAAAATTATTGTTATTTATTGTTTTAAATTGGTTTTATTGTAACCTGCCCTGAGATCTTCAGATATAGGGTGGGATATCAATATTTCAATAAATAAAATAAAACGCATTTGAGGAACAGTGGTTTGAATGTTGAACTATGACTCTGGAGACAAGGGTTCGAATCCCCACTCGGCCATGGAAACCTACTGGGTGACCTTGGGCAAGCCAGACTCTCCCAGCCTTAGAGGAAGGCCATGGCAAACCTTCTCTGAAGAAAACCCTTGCCAAGAAAACCCTGAGATAGGGTTGCCTTAGGGTCGCTGTATGTCAGAAATGACTTGAAGGTACACAGCAACAACAAGGGAAAGGGAGAGATTTTTTCAAGAAAAATTTGGCAAGATGCAGGAGAGATGGGCATCCAGCTTGGGACCTTTTTGGTCCCCCAGGGACCCTGCCCCCTACATGATTACCTCCCGTCTAGATTTCTGGTAACCTCCCGTCTAGATTTCTGCAATGCGCTCTACATGGGGCTGCCCTCATGCTTGGTCCGGAAACTTCAGTTGGTACAAAATATGGCAGCCAGAGTGGTCTCGGGAACATCTCGGAGAGACAATATAACTCCAGTATTAAAATCTCTTCACTGGCTGCCAATCAGTTTCCGGGCCCAGTATAAGGTGTTGGTTATTACCTTTAAAGCCCTAAATGGCTTGGGTCCAACTTATCTCCGGAACCGCCTCCTCCCATACAATCCTCCCCGCGCATTCCGGTCCTCTGGGAGGAATCTGTTACAGCCACAAAAATCTAGGCTCTCTGCAACCTCCCAGAGGGCCTTTTCAGTAATCGCCCCCAAATTGTGGAATGACCTGCCGAATGAGATCCGTCAGATAACAAGCTTGAGTGGCTTTAAAAAAGCACTAAAGACGGATCTCTTTCGGCAGGCCTTTCCTAATTAGATCCCGGCCTCAGGGGATCCTGGGCTCTTCTAGGCTGCTGGCCATTTATTATATTTTATTGTATTTATAGTTTTAAATGTGATTTTAGATTAGTTGTTTTAAATTTACATTTGTTTAATGCTTTTTTATGGGGGAGGGTGGGAGTGGGGGTGTTTAGGGATTTTATTTGTATTGTATTTTAAATTTTGTAAGCCGCCCCGATTGTTTTAACAGAGGGGCGGGGTATAAATAAATTTTATTAAATTATTTATTATTAAATTAAATGATCTTGTCTTACAAAAGATGTTCACAGCAGATCATAATCCAGAGCAGAGGTACCACATTCAGGGGGTAGCTGTGTTGGCCATGCAGGAAAACAAAATCCACAATCCACAAAAAAGTGATACCTTTATAGGACAATCAAAATACAAAACACATGATGCAAGCTTTCGAAGTTCTACTGGCTTCTTCATCAGGCAAAAGATGTTTATCATAGAATCATAGAATTGCAGAGTTGGAAGAGACCACAAGGGCCATCCAGTCCAACCCCCTGCCACGCAGGAAATCACGATGAAAGCATCCCCGACAGATGGCCATCCTGCCTCTGTTTAAAGACCTCCAAGGAAGGAGACCCCACCACGCTCTGAGGGAGTGCGTTCCACTGCCGAACAGCTCTTACTGTCAAAAAGTTCCTCCTAATGTTGAGGTGGAATCTCTGTTCCTGGAGCTTGCACCCATTGCTCCGTGTTCCAGTCTCTGTTTAAAAAAATAAAAGAAAGAAAAGTAACAATGTTGGAGTCACAGGCCTACATGTTGTTTCAGATGTTACTGTACTTGTGTGTTGTTGTTCAGGTGAGGGGTCTCATGCAGGCAAGAGGCCACTCCTAGCTCCTGGCCATGCTGGATGTCAGAGAGGTTGCCTCACTGCTGCAAAAAGATGTGAATTTTACTGTCTTTTGTCTCAACTCCACATGGCCAGGAAGTAGGAATGGCCTCTGCTTGCATGGGATCCTTCATTTGAACAACACAAGTAGCTTCGGAAATAGCATGTAAGCCTGTAACTCCAACAACGTCACTTTACCTACCTACCTACCTACCTACCTTCCTTCCTTCCTTTTTAACATCTTTTGCCTGATGAAGAAGTCAGTGAAGCTTTGAAATCTCGCATCATGTGTTTTCCATTGGGTTGGCCAATGAAGTATCACTTTTTTGTGGGTTTGGGATTTTGCAGAGCTGAGGTAGTACATATTGTCCTTGCCCACATTCCCCAACTACAATCAAATCTTTAAACAGAGCCTTCTCCAAGGGTCTCTTTGATGAATAGTAAGGCAAAGAGAGAGATTCTCGCATGCCCAGAAAAAGAAATAATTCAGCGAACTGGTTTGAGTGTTGGATTAGGACTCTGGGAGACCAAGGTTCAAATCCAAGCCATGGAAACCCACTGGGTGACCTTGGGCAAATCACTCTGTCTCAGCCTCACAGGAAGGCAATGGCCAAATCTTACCCAAGAAAACCATGCGGTCAGTTCACTTTAAGGTGTCAGAAACGACTCACAGGCACACCACAATGGCAAATACAAAGACAGAGATTCTGGCATGCCTAGAAAGATGTGTAGGGAAAAGGGACAACACAACCTGCCCCTGCTTGGAACTGCAGGAATCCTGCCCCCTTACCTGATCCAGTCTCGTAGAAGCTGTTCCCAGTGTATCGCAATGCAGAGGTGAGGACAGTACCTGTGTTGCATCTCCTGTAAGGAACACAAAAGGCAAAAGGGTGACTGATGTACCCTTTTCTATGGCCAAATCCACACTACACAAATAATCCAGTCTGAATCTGGATTTTTTGCCATGGCTCCTTCCTATGGAATCCTGGGACTTGTAGTTTTACAAGGTCTTTAGCCTTCTCTGCCAAAGAGCACTAGTTCAACACCAAACTGCGAACCCTAGGATTCCTTAGGAAGGAATCATGGCAAATAATCCTGTTTCAAACTGGATTCTTTGTGTAGTGTGGATTTGGCCAAAGAAATGGGAAATAGCAGAAGACTCAGAGTAATTCTGAAGTTAGCAGGGTTAAAAAAAATCTGAATATATGTGAAGAGAGCTGAAAAAGAAAAGAACCCATAACACCTCAGGTAGAACAAAATGGCTAGGACACTTAGCTGGCTCAGGCAAGTTGAAATTTGAAAGTTTAAAAAGGGGCCAAAATGGAATTGCTCTAAGAGGATGATTAAGAAAGAGAGGTACTAACAATATAGAAAATTGTTAAAGTGCTGAGTCCCTGCACAATTTAGGCATACTCAAGAGCAGGGGTGGGCAAAGAGCACCCAGCAGACCTCATAGAGCTTCTCCAGTGCCATTTTTGTGGATTCAAGGGTCCTGAGGGCCCCTGAATGCCTTCTAGGGGTATAGGGCACATTTCTGCCATATTCTGGGGCTCCCCTGGGCCATTTTAAAAAAATGAAAACTACTGGGTAAAAAACTGCTATTCTGCATGACATTCAGTGTTTGAAATTGTGGTTTTAACTGTTTTAAACCTGGATTCTAGGATTGTTTTTAGACTGCTTTTAGGAGTTTTTAAAGAGTATTTGAATGCATTCTTAAAAGGTTTTTCTCTGTGTCTTGTTTTAATTGGTTTTTATTTGTTCATCGCCTTGGGAATCCTTGTAGGCTGGGAGGTGATACAGAAATACTTCATAAATACAGTCAGCCCTCAACTTTTAGGGGTGGAGAACCCCCATGAAAGTGGAAACGTTGTGAATATAGGTCCGCTGTTTTTTGTTTTTGTTTTTACCTGAGAGATCACCTCTCTAGGGATTTGTAGGTCCTCCAGATCAATTCTAGGGTTTGCTTCCAGTGGAAGTTGACTATAGAATTCTGCTGGAAGGCCTACAAATTCCTAGAGAAGTGTCCTCTCTAGGAATCTCAAGGTCCTCCAGTGCAACTCTATGAAAAACGTCCAGCAGAAGCATTCCACAGAATTGCACTGGAGCACCTAAAAATGCTTACAGCAGTGATTCACAAACAGTAGTTCTCCAGGTGTTTCGGACTTCTAACCCCAGAAGCCTCAGCCACCCACTATGGCCAATGACTAAGGATTCTGGGAGCTGAAGTCCAAAACACCTGGAAGACCAGAGTTTGAGAAACACTGGCCTAGAGCAAACATGCGGTATTTAGCAATCCGCAAATAATCGAACCCACAAATGTTGGTGTATTATGCTTTAGGTGTAAGCCACAAACCAAACAGGCCTGTCGAGTAAGGCTGATACAGTACAACCAGAGGCAGGTGTAGAAGATTCAGAAAGCTGAATAGAGGCCCACAGGTTAAAAGGAGCCTTCCTGGCAGTGACTTACAGGATTTTGTCATTTTGATAGTGCATGATATATTTTTGCAGTGCTTTCGTATTATTCATCAAGAAGATGACTTGCAGTGTTAAGTTCCCTGTGCACACAAACTAGGAGGAAAAGGTTTGTGTGGAGCTCTGCAACTAAGAGTTTGGAACTGCTTAACTTGCCAATGTTGAGGGATGACTGTAAACAAACAAATAAATACAAACATGGTGAAAATGTCCCTAGTGATCTGGGAGCATTTGAAGACAAAAAAGTTTTGTTTTGTTTTTGCAGTAGGGGTGTGTGGTGGGGAGTGTGGCGTCCCCAGGTCTCCTAGGGGACTGCTGAGGCCCCCTAAAGGAGCCCATCCCTGCTCAAGAGCATCTCCTTAATGCTTACCTGTTGAGGTGGACGCCCTGTTCACATCTTGTAGCCTCTGATGGCATCTGGAAGGAAATGTCTCTACTTCACCAGCCTGTTCTGCAAATGGCTCCTTCACCAGAAGAGGCAGCATGGGTGACGCAGAAAGAAGAGGGTTACAGAAAGAATGGAAAATGAGAAGATATGTGTGTGTTGAGTATTCACAGCTGGGGTGGTTTCCAGAAAACAACTGAGCCGGCACTGGGGAGGTTTAGAACACCCTTCTAAATGAACATTTTCACCCCTTTGAAACGACCAGGATGAACACCACTCACCTGCTGCTCTTCCTCCCTTTTCTCCTCCGCCCGACTCAAGAGGAAGCCTTCAGCCAGGGCCACCGCCTGGGAACAGGTCTCCGCTCCACATTCTCGCACCCACCTCCCCATCTCAGGGGGCAGGATAGTCAGGAACTGCTCCAGGATGACTAGGTCCAACATCTCAGCCTTTTTATGCCTTTCTGGTTTCAGCCACTGGCAACAAAGTGTGTGGAGTTGGCTGCAAACCTCTCGGGGCCCCTCAGCCTCCTGGTAGCGGAACTGCCTGAAACGTTGACACCGTACATCTGAACTAATTGTATCCTCTATCAGGTGCTTCTGCCTGGCACTTATTTCCCAGAATTTCCTACTGTTTCCATCCTGAAGAGCAAGAGAACCTTCTCCTAAGTCAGGGTCATATGAGTCCTGCTTGTGCTTCCTTGTTCTGTTCTCCCGGTCAGCCTCTGACATGGTCAAAGGTGCTCTTTTCCGTTTTGCTAAATTCTGTCTCAAGATAAAGACGGGCAACATTCTTGGGAATATCAAGTCCTACAAAGAACACAAGTTGATGATTAGTGGATCACAAGCTGAATGTGAGTTAGCAGTGTGATGCAGCAGCTAAAAAGGCCCATGCATTTCTAGGCTGGATCAATAGGAGTACAGTAGGACTCCCATATCCACTGATTCATTATCCACTGATTCAATTATCCATGGGACACAAAACAGCACACCTACCATAGAGTCTTCCTAGAAAATGTGTCCTCTCTAGGTCCTTTTCTAGGTCCTCCAGGGCAACTCAACGGTATTTTAAACTGGAAGCCCCATTATTTTCAATGGTGTTCACTATTATGCACGGTTTTCTGTATCCACTCCCCCCAGAACCAATCCCCACCAGATATGGGGGTCCTACTGTATAATATTAGAATCACAGAACCATAGAGTTGGAAGAGATCCCCAAGGGCCATCTCGTCCAACCCCCTGCCCTGCAGGAATACCCAATCAAAGCACTCCCAACAGATGGCCATCCAGCCTCTGCTTAAAAACGTCCAGAGGAGGAGACTCCACCACACTCCGAGGTTGTGCATTCCACTGCCGAACAGCTCTTATTGCCAGGAAGTTCTGCCTAATGGTTTAGATGGAATTTCTTTTCCTGTAGTTTGAGTCTACTGCTATGAGTCCTAGTCTCTGGAGCAGCAGGAAACAAGCTTGCCCCAGCCTCAGTATGACATCCCTTCAAATATTTAAATATGGCTATCATGTCCCCTCTTAACCTTCTCAGTGCTACTCTATTCTGCTTTGGTCAGACCTCACCTGGAATAGTGTGTCCAGTTCTGGGCACCACAATTCAAGAAGGATTTGGACAAGCTGGAGAGCGTCCAGAGGAGGGTGACCAAAATGGTGGGAGATCTGGAAGCCATGCCTTATGAGGAGCGGCTTAAGTAGCTGGGTATGTTTAGCCTGGGACAGAGAAGGTTAAGAGGGGACATGATAGCCATATTTAAATATCTGAAGGGATTTTATTTATTTATTTATTTATACCCAGCTCTTCAGCGACAAGGCTATCAGAGCGGCTTACAAATTGTTTTAAGCAATAGCAATTCACCCATCTACACTGCATTAAGCAGTTTCCAATGTGTGTTAGCTAATTGCCCCCACAAGCTGGGTACTCATTTTACCGACCTATGAAAGGATGGAAGGCTGAGTGAACCTTGGAGCCCGCTGGAATCGAACTTGCAACGTGGTGACTTGCAGTACTGGCATTTAACCACTGCGCCACCAGGGATGTCCTATTGAGGATGGAGCAAGCTTGTTTTCTGCTGCTCCAGAGACTAGGACACAGAGCAATGGACTCAAACTACAGGAAAAGAGATTCCACCTAAACATTAGGAAGAACTTCCTGACAGTAAGAGCTGTTTGGCAGTTGAATGCACTGGTGGAGTCTCCTTCTTTGGAGATTTTTAAACAGAGGCTGGATGGCCATCTGTCGGGAATGTTTTGATTGGGTACTCCTGCATGGCAGGGGGTTGGACTAGATGGCCCTTGTGGTCTCTTCCAGCTCTATGATTCTGTGATGGTTTTATTTTATTCAGTTATATCCTGCCTTTCTCTCAATAATGAAACTGTCATGAACTGACCTCTTCAGGCTCAGGGACCAGCAGTTTCAGAGTTAAAAACAGAAAACTTTATGACCCAGTAATCCGAAGAGCTAACTCTACAAGTCCATTGCTTAGAATGAAACCTAACTAACAATCAGTAAACTAAAAGCATTCTACAGTCTCCAAAATCTGGTGGGCTATACAGTCATTGGCTATCCATCATTCCCACTAGACCTGAGCCCAGCCCACTCTTCCCATAGCTGAGGTCATGTGCTGGTTTTATCAAACTGACATGAACACAGAGCACATACTCCCGTTTCCCAGTTAGACTATATAGCAAGTACAAGAGAAGGTCACGTCCGGGACTGATCCTGACAAGAGATTCAAGGCAGCTAACAACATATTTAAAAGCAATACAGTACGAACACCACCACCCCTAATACTAGTTCATCTGAGGAAGTAGACCAAGTCTACAGAAATTTATGCTACAATTTCTTCCTCTCAGTCTCAAAGGTGTTACAGGATCCCTTTGCATACTGATATTCCAAACTAACATGGCTATGTTTCTGAGCTACATCTCAGTTAACCAAGTACAGTAGAAGTGTTCCTAGGAACTGCTTCTTTAATAGAAAATGTGGTACCAGAAGCAGAAATAACACAAAAAGAACGGGAATCGGTTCTACACCACAAAAGAGAAGAGCCATTGAACAGGTTTCATCTAATTTTTAATTCCAAACTAGAGGCTACTTAAAGGCTTCTTCTCAAAATGTATTCAATAATGTCTTTTTCTTACCCTCCTAGCCTCCACTTTTCTTATGACTTCCATTCTGGTGATCAAACTATAGATCTGTCATGACAGAATTCAAAGATATAGTTGTGTTAGACTGGATCAGTATGCATAAGGATCTTGTAGCACCTTTGAGACTGAGAGAAAAGCTGTAGCATAGGATTTCACAGACTTAAGTTTACATCACCAGATGCATGGAGTAAGGTGCCTAGGAACAGGCCTTTATAGCTATGCATGAGCAGGCTGTATGTGTGAATAGCAACAGAAATGCAAACCATATGGGTATGGTGATGAGGTGACAAGTTCAATTTTAACAGTGGCCATTGGCAGGAGATAACCATATGAATGGTGCAAGGAGATATTGGAATGCAGGAGCCAGCTTGGCTTAGTGGTTTGAATGTTGGACTATGACTCTGGAGACCAGGGTTCGAATCCCTGCTCAGCCATGAAAACCCACTGGGTGATCTTGGGCAAGTCACACTCTCTCAACCTCAGAAAGCTCCATGATAGGTTCACCTCAGGGTCACCATAAGTTAGAATGGACTCGAAGGCACATAACAACAAATGAGATCTATGCCTTTTTAACATATTGTGCATAACTGATGAAGCAGGCTTATCGGCTCTCAGGTGTACTCAGGAAGGGATTTCGGAGGCAGCTGCCGCTTACCTTGGCAGTTGTAGGCGGGTACATGCAACTGCAATAAAATCAGCTAGAGCAGGATTCCCGTCTTTACCAGCTCAAGCTTTGTTTATTGCAGCGGTTCTTAACCTGTGGTCTGTAGACCCTCAGGGAGCTGCAATGTTCTCAAAGGGGGTCTGCAAAGGTTTGAAGGCTGTTTGGTCCACCTCCTCTCTGCAGTGGAGTGGCTACGTGACAGAAGCCAAGGCAAAGGCTGGCTGGCTGGGCTTGCGTATTGCCATTCAATCCGCTCCAGCCACAAACTTGCAGGAAGAAGCACGACAAAAGTCTTCTGTCCCCCTCCAGTGCCTCTGAGGGAAGGTATAATAGAAGATGTAATTGTATTAGTAGTAGTAGTATTACCAGGCATCATCAACATCATTATTATAGTTTAAAATCTTGATTTAAGTCTTGGGGGTTCGTGGCAAAGTCTTCCTTCCCCTCCAGTGCCTCCTGGGGAAGGTTTAATGGATGATGTAATTGCATTATTATTATTATTATTATTATTATTTCCAGGCATCATTATCATCATCATTTTAAATCTTTAGTTAAGTCTAGGGGGTTCATGGCAACAAAATATATTTAAAGAGGGTTCCTAGTAAAGAAAAAGTTAAGAGCCACTGGTTTATTGCATTGTTTACTGCGGCACTCAGCATACAGCACCAAAAGTACTGTATATGCCTTTCCAGCCCTCCTTCACCGTCTACCCAATGTTGATGCTGCTAAATAACTTCCAGCTAGGAGGAGGACAAGGAGGAAAAAGCAGGAGCTGGGGTTTGGGGGTAAGGAGCCTTTGTAAAATGGAGCTTCACTGACAGAGATATAAGTGGAACATGTCCAGAGGAGTGGATGGCCCTCGTGGTCTCTTCCAACTCTACAATTCTATGATTCTATGAGGAGGGCAACCAAAATGGTGAAAAGTCTGGAAACCATACCCTATGAGGCTTAGGGAGCTGGGTATGTTTAGCCTGGAGAAGAGAAGGTTAAGAGGGGACATGATAGCCATGTTTAAATATTTGAAGGGACTTCATATTGAGGATGGAGCAAGCTTGTTTTCTGCGGCTCCAGAGACTAGGACGTGGAGCAATGGGTTCAAACTACAAGAAAAGAGATTCCACCTAAACATTAGGAAGAACTTCCTGGCAGTAAGAGCTGTTTGGCAGTGGAATACCCTGCTGCTTTGGGAGTGTGGTGGATTCTCCTTCTTTGGAGGTTTTAAAACAGAGGCTGGATGGCCATCTGTTGGGAATGCTTTGATTGTTTGTTCTTGCAGGGCAGGGGGTTGGACTAGATGGCCCTTGTGGTCTCTTCTAACTCTAGGATTCTATGACTCTATTTTATCATGAGCTTTTGTGGATTTAAGTTCACTTCCTCAGATTCACTGCTGCTTGGGAGTGTGGTGGAGTCTCCTTCTTTGGAGGTTTTTAAGCAGAGGCTGGATGGCCATCTGTTGGGAATGCTTTGATTGTGTGTTCCTGCAGGGCAGGGGGTTGGACTAGATGGCCCTTGTGGTCTCTTCCAGCTCTATGATTCTATGATACCTGCATCCTGCTGCTGAGATAGACCTGTTTACTCTCCTCTGGCAACCCTGAGCCCCGACTTTACAGGAGGCGGAAGACTCACCAGGCTCCTTTGCAAGGGAAGAACCAAAATCTCCTCTCTCCCCTTGAGTATAGAGAGGGGGATCCAACACCCAGCTCCTTCTGCAAGCCTTGTAAAAAGACAAGGTCTCCCTTCTCTCCTTCTTCTCAATGCTCCCTGCAGTTACATCATCCTCCAGCGCCAGAGAAGGGGAGGGATCTTGTTGGAAGAAAGCACATCCATTCCTCTCTGGAGTAGATGGAAAACATAAACTGGAACAGGTTGGAGCCGGGGTGGTTTTGTTTGAGAGCGAGAGAAACTGGAGAAACAGTTTCTGATGCACAGCTTGCAGTGCTTGGACTCCAAGCACCCTCTTTCCCCAGCAATGGCTAGTAGTGGCTTGCAGGGCGGGGGGGGGGGAATCCTGCCTTTGCCTTGGGGCTTTCAAAAGATGAGGGGGGGGAGAGCTCTCAGTTTTACGCAACCTGTTTAGCAAACCATCATCCACAAAAGAGCATACCTTTTTCTAAAAAAAGAAACAGGCTGGATGGCCACCTGTCAGGAATGCTTTGATTGTGTATTCCTGCAGGGCAGGGGTTGGACTAGATGGCCCTTGGGGGGTCTCTTCCAACTCTAGGATTCTGTGACCTTTATTGGCCCACCAAAAGGCACAAAACACAGCCAATCAACATGCACAAAACACATTTGTTTTGGCTGGCCAATAAAAGTATCACTCTTTTTTGTGGATTATGGATTTTGGTTTGCTGCATGACCAACACGGTTACCCCTGCATATACAACCTGTTTAGGAGAGCAGAAGCAAACGGGCAAATGTTCAGGACAGGGCAGTGCTGATACCATCTGATTTCAGAAGCTAAGCAGGGCTGGGGCTGGTTTCACACTTGAATGGGAGAACACCAGGTAGAGGTGCCAGATTGAAAACTGTAGAGAGCTCCTTTAGGTTTTCTGTGATTTTTTCCTGGGCTGTGAGGCCGTGTTCTGGAAGAGTTTATTCCTGACGTTTCGCCTGCATCTGTGGCTGGCATGCCATAAATTCTTCCAGAACATGGCCTCACAGCCCAAAAATCCCCCACAGAAAACCTATGGATGCCAGCCATGAAAGCCTTCGACTTCACAGAGCTCCTTTACCTTTAGTGGGTGTGTAGATGGGGGGATGGAAGCTTTCTTGATGTCTGGTTGTGCAGCAAGCAACCACTGCTGCAAATTCCTCTTCTACATAATCATTAAAGGCAGAGGATCCGTCTCCTAATCTGATAACCCTAGCACTATGTAATGACGTACAACCAAGTAACAAGCAACTCACCTGCTGAAATTCCCTCTTCTTTCTCTCTCTCTCTGGCTTTTTTTCGCAAACGAAGATTCAGGAAGAACTCATCCCGCACTTACTGCAAGCGCGCTGATGACTAAAAAGGCCAATCCGAGATAAACAAGTCCGGTTGCAGAAAGCACAGCAGAAGGTCTCCTTGGGTGATGTTTCCAGGTTGTGATTCTTTCTGCGTTGTCGTTTCTCTTCAAGACTTGTTTGGCGTGAGTTCTCAAATTGTTACGGGAATCCCAAAGGAAACCCGAACATATAGGGTCTGAGGACGGCGCAAGAAAGGAACGGAGCCAGAGTCCCGAAGTAGAAGTTGAGGTTCTTTATTTTCACCAGCTGGGGCGGACAGCACCCTCTCGGGTAAGAAGACTGCCACGCCTCTCTTTGTTTCAGCAGAGTTTTATTTCCTTCGGTCACTTACTATGGCTACTTGAACTACCAATCACAATGTTAGACTTGCATTTATGTCTACGTGTCTATAGCCTTCAGAAAATGTTACTATGCAGAACTTTCTTATCTAAGTTGCCGGGCAGGTTAGCTTGCTTAAGCTCTTGTTAATTGGCTGGTTTATGTTGCTGAGCAGGCTTCACTGCCTGATCACGCGCCAGCTGCATGACATGTTTGCACAACCCTATTGTCTCTAACTTACACCATACCACTTCCTTATCTACACCTTCCGACCCTTGTGAGGCCTGTGAGTGAGTGTAGTAAGATGCCAGGGGAGCTACAGGGATTCAGCTAGACCTGTCCCTCTCAAAATAAGGCTGCAGCATTGTGGATAGTGTGTCTCCATGCCTCCCGATGTGAGGCCAGGGTGGACCATTGTTGGTGATCAATTTGGCTGAGCCTGAGATGTTGTTTCAGGGAGTCCTTGTATCGCTTTTTTGGAGCGCCCCTCTTACGCTGACCCATGGTGAGTTCACCATAGAGTACTATTTTTGGGAGGCGATGGTCCTCCGTCCTAGAAACGTGCCCTGCCCAGCGCAGCTGTGTTCTCAATATCATGGCCTCAGTGCTGGTGATCCCTGCTTGCTCAAGGACAGCAACATTCGTCACATAGTCAGTCCAGTGTATATTTAGGATTGTGCGTATACAGCGCTGATGAAAGCGTTCGAGGAGTCGTAAATGTTGGTAATAGGTGACCCATATTTCAGACCCATAAAAGAGAATAGACAGTACAATATTATTATGTATTGTTGTTGTTCGAGGAGTCGTAAGTGGTGGCACCCATAAAGGAGAATAGACAGTACAGTGGCTCTATACATACTGATTTTTGTGCTTCGCCTCAGGTGTTTACTACTCCAGACTCTTTTGTAAAGTCTTCGAAATGCACTATATGCCTTTGCTAATCTGTGATCGATCTCTTTGTCAATCTTGGCATCTATCCCAGGTAGGTGAACTGCTGAACTGACTTAATAGCACAGAGTTGCCGGCGACAATGTGGGGGTGATGGTGTTCATCCTGTGGTGCAGGCTGGTAAAGAACTTCTGTTTTCTTCAGGTTGACTTCCAGCCCAAACAGCTATATACAGCCATCTTCTACACAGCTATTAAAGGTACAGGAGCCCTCTCCAGCAATGGCTTCCTTTCAAATATTATTCTTTGGTTAACTTCTTTAATGCCCAGAAGCCACCCACAACAATAAGGCTCAGGCCAGGAAAACAAACAGTTTGGAAGGGCAACTTTTGAGTAGGCTTTGCCCACCAAATTCACCAGTCACATAAGACTAGTAGAGATGCTAATGGTACCAGATAAATACAGTAAATAAATAACCTATTAAAAACCATAGAAATCACATTCTGGGACCACTGTGTGAACTTGGAGCATTGAATTTTTCTTACCTGATCCTCCCACACATCTCATATGTATCTCATAGCTGTTCACCAGTGGAATGCACTGCCTGGAAGTGTGGTGGACTCTCCTTCTTTGGAGATTTTTAAACAGAGGCTGGATGGCCATAATTTATATAGTTTCTCCCCCATGTGAATTGCTTGATCAGTGAGGCTTATTTTCTAACTGAAATTCTTGCTATACAGGCCGACCCCCGCATCCACAGATTTGGCATCCACTTACCCATGTCTGAAAAAAATGTGTTCTCTCTAGGCATTGCTAGGTCCTCCAATGTGATTCTATGGTCAACTTCCAGTGTTTGTCTCACTGAAAATAATAGGTTTTCCTATTATCCACTGTTTCAGGTATCCACGGGGGGTGGGTGTCTTGGAACATATCTCCTGCAGATACAGGGGTCGACCTGTACTTCAAATATTTAAATGGCTTTGCCCCGTGTGAGTTATTTGATGACAAGTGAAGTATCTCTGCTCTTTGAATTTTTTAGCATACTCCAAAAACGTATGTTGTTTCTCTCTCATATGAATTATTTCATGGGAAATCAGGCATTTACTAAACCAAGAGATGCATTTGCCTCTTTACAAAATCTTCTCCCCGACCCCCCACCGACCCCGTGAATTCTCTTATGAAGACAGACGCCTGACAACTCAAGCTTTCTCATCAAGCAGCTTTTAAATATATGGAGAAAGGAATAACCTGTACTAGAAAGTGTACGTTATCTGAAGCAAACAATCAAGACGCTGGGAGTGTGGAAGACGTTTCAGTCAGCAGTCCATCAGTGTAGAGGTTAGGACATCAGACTAAAACCAAGGGCCCGTCTAAACGGTGAAAATACCCCTCATGGAATTCGTTGGGAATCCTACTTGTCTAAATAGGATCCAGTGCCAATCCATGTTATTCAGGAGGGGGAGTTCAAAATGGCAAAAACAATGCACTAAAAGCCTTCGCAGATTTCCCGTACTTTTTCAAAAACCACGAGGAGTGTGTGCATTCCTGCTCCTTTGAACTACTGAATGGCAGGAAATCCAAAGGGAAGCACGAAGTTGATTGGCCAGGCAAGAGTGGGGCAGTGTTTCTAGCAGGGCAAGCACCCACTGCCACCATGTTGGATGTTCGTCTTAGAGATTGCTCGCTAAGGCGATAAAACAGGGTCAATATTTTCTATTTTGCTTTCCTATAACATTGGGGAATTGCTGTATTGCACCAGCGCACCTTAGGATGCTTAAAAAAAAAACAGCTGTGGTGAAGAACTACTGTAATGCAAGCAAATCACTCACGGCTGCCATCACGAATGCAAAGCTTATGGGGGCTTCTGAGGCCAGAAAAACCATTTAGACTTGTCGCTGCTGCTGTCAGATGCCAGTACTACGAGGTACTTTGGATTTTTTCCCCTCATGTAGATGGGCCCCAAGAGTTAGGTTCAAATTCCCACTCAAAGGTTTATTGGTTTTAATCAAGGTATCTGACTCACTTCTCTTATTCCAATTGTAAAGGGAAATTCTTGGCAGATCTGATGAATGTTATTTACTCCATCATTTATCAGACCAAAACTTCCAAACTGAAGTTAAAAGTGTCTAGTTATTGTGCCACTGACAAAATAATTGAAACCTGTAAAAAGAAAGCAGTACAGGCTGACCCCTGTATCCACAGATTCAGTATCCATGGTTTCACTTATCCATGTCTGAAAGAATTAAGTTCTCTTTAGGCATTTCTAGGTCCTCTAATGTGATTCTATGGTCAACTTCTGGCATTCTTCTCACTGAAAATAATAAGGTTCCCTATTGTCCATGGTTTCAGGTATCCATGGAGGGTCTTGGAATTATCCCCCGTGGATATGGAGATTGACCTATATTTTGAGAGACTTGAGTGATCTTTTAGCAGCATATTCTGTTTTATATTGCCCTAATCTTTAGTACAGTCGGTCCTCCATATTCAAGGATTCAATCATCCACAGTGAATCCAAGGATTCTATCATCTAGCCACACCATTGTGTGTGTGTGTGTGTGTGTGTGTATATATATATATATATATATATATATATAAAATGGAACTTGAGCATCCATGGATTTTGGTGTCCATGGGGGGTTCTGGAACCAAGCCCCAGCAGATACCAAAGGGCCGCTTTATTGGATTGCTATTAGTATTTTGTATTTTTAATGTGTTGCTCTAATGACTGTAAAAAGAATTTTCCTTCATAGAATGTAGCCTTGTGTTAGAAACACCATTGTTCAGCCTAGCAACCTTCCTAGGATTTGTGAGGCGGGTCCCATAGGGAGCCACTGAGAGTTCCTTGAGTTTAGCTTTATCTTCCAACTGAAATGTTTGTGTACTCCATAAATTTCTATGGTTATGTAATTTTTTTGTGATGTCAAAAGGTGGGAGGAATGTATGAAACCCTCTTTCCATGTTGCAACTATTTAAATGAGAAGCTTGTTCCACGCTGTAAATGTCTGAGTGGCTTCTAAGCTGTACGAGTTTCTCTCCTGTGAAGATCTTTTGGTATTATTTATTTACTAAATTTATACCCTTTCTCTCACCATGGGACCCAAGGCAGCTTACAATAATTTAAAATAAAAATTAGCTAAAATGTTATATTACAAAAGTTAAAAAAAATTAAAACAGTACTATTAAACACAGGTAGTTAAAAACAGTTTGAAATAAACTGAAAACACAATGAAAAACATAAAAGATAAAGACACAGTGCACCACTTTCAACATTGTTTGGCTATGTGATTAAAAATCAATCCAAGACATGTTGGTGGAATGGGGGTAACCAGACCTCCCGGGGAAAGAATATCCACAGCCTGGGAGCAGCCACTGAGATGTCTCTCTCTGTCCCATGTCCTCACCAAGGTCCCTGTGATGTGATCAGTCTGAGATAAATCCTTCCACTGAAGATCTTAAAACTTATGTAAGGCAGTGCTTCTTAAGCTAGCTGATGTGCGCAAGCAGGAGGGTTTTCTTCCCAGTGTGCCACATCTGTACCCACTGGCTATAACTGTTTCACTCTTCTCTGGAAACCTCTCTGAAAACTGTCCTGAGCCCAGTGCTATTCAACATCTTTATCAATGACTTGGATGACAGAATTAAGGGCACACTTATCAAATTTGCAGATGACACCAAATTAGGAGTAGCTAATACCCTAGAGGACAGGATCAAATTTCAAAATGACCGGAATAGACTAGAAAGCTAGGCCAAAGCTAACAAAATGAAATTCAATATGGAGAAATGTAACTTAGGGCAGAAAAACAAAATGCATAGATATAGGATGGGGGAGACCTGGCTGAATGAGACTACGTGTGAAAGGGATCTAGGAGTCCTAGTAGACCACAAGTTGAACATGAGTCAACTGTGTGATGCAGCAGCTAAAAAGGCCAATGCGATTTTGGGCTGCATCAATAGAAGTATAGTGTCTAGATCAAGGGAAGTAATAGTGCCACTCTATTCTGCCTTGGTCAGGGCTCACCTAGAATACTGTGTCCAGTTCTGGGCACCACAATTCAAAAGGGATATTGACAAATTGGAGTGTGTCCAGAGGAGGGCGACTAAAATGGTGAAAGGTCTGGAAACCATGCCTTATGAGGAAAGACTTAGGGAGCTGGGTATATTTAGCCTAGAAAAAAGACAGTTAAGGAGCAATATGATAGCCCTGTTTAAGTATTTGAAGGGGTGTCACACTGAGGATGGAGCAAGCTTGTTTTCTGCTGCTCCAGAGACTGGAACACGGAGCAATGGATGCAAGCTCCAGGAACAGAGATTCCACCTCAACATTAGGAGAAATTTTCTGACAGTAAGAGCTGTTTGGCAGTGGAACACACTCCCTCGGAGCGTGGTGGGGTCTCCTTCCTTGGAGGTCTTTAAACAGAGGCTGGATGGCCATCTGTCGGGGATGCTTTGATCGTGATTTCCTGCGTGGCAGGGGGTTGGACTGGATGGCCCTCATGGTCTCTTCCAACTCTACAAGTCTATGATTCTATGATGCAGACTGGCACAGGTCCATTGGACCATCCATGTAAGGTGTGACATCCACCTGAAGCTCCTTCCACACGTGAAGCATTCAAATGGTTTCTTTGCTACAGGTATTGCTTGATAACAACTGTCCTCTACCTAAAACATCTTCCCCACTGTGGGTTATTTGATGACAACTGAGGTTTATCATCCAACTCAAAGTTTTCAAAACTGCAACCCTTCTAATGATTTCTCCCCTGTGGAATTTGCTAGATGATGAGTGAGGTTGTCCTTCAGTTGACTGAAACTCTTTCCACAGTCAAGACATTTGGATTGTTTCTCCCCTGTGTGAGTTACTTGATGACAAGTGAGGCTTATTTTGCAACTGAAGCTCTTTCCGCACTCCAGACATTTAAATGGTTTCTCCCCCGTGTGGGTTCTTTGATGGCGGGTGAGGCACAACATCCGGCTGAAACTCTTTCCACACTCCAAACATTTGAAGGGTTTCTCCCCAGTGTGAATGGTCTGATGACGAGTGAGGTTGATCTTCCAACTGAAGCTCTTTCCACACTCCAAGCATTTAAACAATTTCTCCCCTGTGTGAGTTACCTGATGATGGGTGAGGCTCATCTTCCAGCTGAAACTCTTTCCACACTCCAAGCATTTAAACGGCTTCTCCCCTGTGTGAGTTGTTTGATGACGAGTGAGGTGCGTCTTCTGACTGAAACTTTTTTCACAAAATAGGCATTTAAAAGGTTTTGCCCCTGTGTGAGTGACTTGATGACGAGTGAAATTGCTCTTCTGGCTGAAACTTTTTCCACACTCCAAGCACTTAAATGGCTTCTCTCCTGGATGAATTCCTTCCTGGGAAACCAGGCATTCACTATAACAGAAGGTGCAGTCGTCACTTCTGAAACCTTTCTCCTTTGTGTGAGTTCTCTTATGAAGACAAAGGCCTGGTTGATAACTGAAGTTTTCTTCACATGCCACACCCAAACAATCAATCCTTTCTGTTCTTCTTTCTGTTATGTCCCGGACTGAAATTTCACACACATCACTACCCTCAGAAGCAGAGGCTTTCTTCCTCCTGTTCTCTTTAGTGTCAATTTCTGTTTTCTCCTCTTCCTTCGGTTTACAACTGGCTCTCTGGAGCAACACCTTACTGAGTTGTTCTTCCTTTTTAAACTCCTGCGAATGACCATCTAGGATGGAGAAAAACAACTGGTCAGAGCAAAGAGAAACTGGGAGGCAAATCAAAGAATTAATAGGACATGTCAGTTTTCATTTATTTGCATAGTTTTCAGCTATGAGGAGAAACTGGACTCCAGAGACTCTCCATTGGCTTTCCTGAGAGAAAAACTCCATAAAGACCCTCCTTCAACTCTTTCCTGAAGACCTGGTTGCTCTAAGGATTTTGTAACCTTATAAACTAGCACTTATGACATCAGTGCGCATAGTCACAGTCAGTCCTAAATATTCACTGGACTGACTATGTGATGAATATTCTGTCCTTGAGCAAGCAGGGATCACCAGCACTGAGGCCATGATATTGAGAATGCAGCTGCGCTGGGCAGGGCACATTTCTAGGATGGAGGACCATCATCTCCCAAAAATAGTACTCTACGGTGAACTCGCCACAGGTCAGCATAGGAGGGGCGCTCAAAAAAAGCAATACAAGGATTCCCTGAAACAACATCTCAGGCTCGGCCAAATTGATCACCAACAATGGTCCACCCTGGCTTCACATCGGGAGGCATGGAGACACACTATCCACAATGCTGCAGCTTTATTTGAGAACTCTCAATTAACTGAACAAGTCTTGCTGAACAAGTCTTGAAGAGAAACAACAACGCAGAAAGAATCACAACCTGGAAACATCACCCAAGAAGACCTTCTTCTGCGCTTTCTGCAACCGGACTTGTCTATCTCGGATTGGCCTTTTCAGTCATCAGTGCGCTTGCAGAAAGCACAGGATGAGTCCTTCCTGAATCTTCATTTGTGAAGAAAAGCCAGAGAGAGAGAGAGAGAAACTAGCAGCTAAGCTTGTCCACCCACCCATCTTAAGTACACCATGAAAGCTGGTCAGTGAGAAAGCTGACAGTAAGAAAACCAACTCATTTGAAATGTGTTTCTGGAGAAGAGTTCTATGGATACCATGAAATACTAAAAAGACAAATGAATGGGTCTTAGTGCAAATGGAGCCTGAACGTTCACTAGAAGTGAACATGACTAAACTGAGGGTGCCGTACTTTGGACACACTGGAAAATACAACAATGCTTGGTAAAATTAGAGGCAGCAGCAGAAGAGGAAGACAGCACTAAGTTGATGACCAGGGATCTTGGAAGTTTCTCATTAATAGGGTTGCCATAAAAGCCGAAATCACCTTAACAATAAATAATGATATTTGTTGGAAGTCCAACTCTGTCAAAAATTAAAGGTCCAACAAATTCTTCACTTGCCTTGCAGACAATTTCATTGTCCAGAAGGTGGAAAGGGCAAAAAGGGGATCAGCTATTTTAGATCTGATTCTAACCAACAGAGATGATCTGGTTAATGGGGTGGAAGTGGGGTGGGATCCTTAGGGGGAGTGACCATGTTCTCCTGGAGTTTGTTATACAGAGGAAAGGGGAAGCCAAGCGTAGTCAGACATGCCTTCTAGACTTTAAGAAAGCTTATTTCAGAAAACTGTCCTAGGGAATTACTGGAGGTGATCCCATGGTCAGGAATACTAAAAGAGGGAAAGGAGTTCGTGATGGATGGGAGTTTCTAAAAAGTGAGATATTGAAGGCACAACTTCAAACAGTTCCAACGAGGATAAGAAAGGGGAGATGTCTAAAGAAGCCAGGATGGATGTCTAAAGAACTTTCAACTGATATAAGACTTAAAAGGAACATGTACAAATGGAAAAAGGGAGAAGTCACCAAAGAAGAATTCAAACAAATAGCCAGCTTGTGTAGGGGGAAAATCAGAAAAGCAAAAGCACAGATGGGGCTCAGGCTTGCTAGAGAGGTTTAAAACAATGAAAAGGGCTGTTCTGAATATGTCCGTAGCAAAAGAAAGAACAAGAAAGTGGTAGGGCCACTGCGGGGAGAAGATGGCAAAATGCTAACGGGACAGAGAAAAGGCAGAGCTACTCAATACCTTCTTTGCCTCTGTCTTCTCCCAAAAGGAGACCAGTGCTCAACCTGGGGAAAATGGAGCAGATGATGCAGTAGAATCACCATAGAAAAGGTAAAGAGTTTGTTCAGGAATACCTGGCCAGTATAAATGAATTCAATTCTCCAGGGCCAGATGAACTACATCCAAGGGTACTAAAAGAACTGGCAGAAGTAATCTCAGAACCACTGTCAATAATCTTTGAGAAATCCTGGAGAAAAGGAGAGGTCCCGGCAGACTGGAGGAGGGCAAATGTTGTCCCCATCTTTAAAAAGGAGGGGAAAGAAGACCCAAATAATTACAGTTGCCCCTCCACATTCACGAACTCAGCATTCGCGGTTTTAATTATTCGCGGTTTTGGGAGGGCCCCCCCGGCCCCGAAAAGGGGCATCCGAAGGCCCCTTGAAAGCCCTGGGAAGGAGCGGGGAGGGCCGGGGAGGCGTTCACGGGGCCTTTGGAGACCCTCCAGAGGCCCCGTGAAGGCCTGGGGCGGTGGGGGGAGGCCACGGGGAGGGAGGGGGGAGGCCTTCACGGAGCCTTCGAAGGCTCCGTGAAGGCCTGGGGAGGGTGGGGGGAGGCCGCGGGTGTCTTCACGGAGCCTTCAAAGGCTCCGTGAAGGCCCCAGGGAGGGAGGGGGGAGGTTGGGGGGATGCCCCGGGGAGGGAGGGGGGAGGATGGGGGGAGGCCTTCACGGAGCCTTGGAAGGCTCCGTGAAGGCCTGGGGAGGATGGGGGGAGGCCGCGGGGGCCTCCACGAAGCCTTGGAAGGCTCCGTGAAGGCCCCGGGGAGGGAGGGGGGAGGATGGGGGGAGGCTCCGTGAAGGCCTGGGGAGGGTGGGGGGAGTCCGCGGGGAGTCCCCATGGAAGGTTCCGTGAAGGCCCCGGGGAGGGAGGGTGGAGGGTGGGGGGAGGCCTTCACGGAGCCTTGGAAGGCTCCGTGAAGGCCTGGGGAGGGTGGGGGGAGTCCGCGGGGGCCTTCACGGAGCCTTCGAAGGCTCCGTGAAGGCCCAGGGAGGGAGGGGGGAGGGTTGCAGAGGCCTTCACGGAGCCTTGGAAGGCTCCGTGAAGGCCTGGGGAGGGTGGGGGGAGGGCAATCAATATTCGCGGTTTTTTTGACATTCGCGGGGGTCCGTGGAACCTAACCCCCGCGAATGTCAAGGGACAACTGTATTGCCTAGTCAGTCTGACAGCAATACTAGGAAAGATTCTAGAGCAGATCATTAAACCGACAGTCTATAAGCACTTAGGAAGAAATGCCGAGATCACTGAAAGTCAACATGGGTTTCTGAAAAACAAGTCATGCCAGACTAATCTCATCTCTTTTTTTAATAGAGTTACAAACTTGATCAAGGGAATGCAGGGGATGTAGTGTATCTTGATATCAGTAAGGACTTTGACCAAGTCCCTCATGATATTTTTACAAAAAATTTAGTAACATGTGGGCTAGACAATGCAACTGTTAGGTGGATTTGTAATTGGTTGATTGAATGAACCCAAAGGGTAGTTACAAATGGCTCCTCTTTATCCTGGAGAGAAGTGACCAGTGGGGTGCCATAAGGTTCTGTCCGGGGCCCAGTGCTATTCAACATCTTTATCAATGACTTGGATGAGGAAATAGAGGGCATGCTTATCAAGTCTGCATGTGACACCAAATTACAAGGTGTAGCTAATACCCCAGAGGACAGGATCAGACTCCAAAATGATCTTAACAGATTAGAAAGCTGGGCCAAAATTAACAAAATGAATTCCAACAGAGAGAAATGTAGGATACTTCACTTAGGCAGCAAAAATGAAATGCACAGATATAGGATGGGTGACACATAGCTTGATGGCAGTACATGCAAAAGGTATCTAGGAGTCTTAGTGGACCACAAACTGAACATGGGTCAGCAGTGTGACGTGGCAGCTGAAAAAGCCAATGCGATTCTAGGTTGCATCAATAGGAGTATAGTGCCTAGATCAAGGGAAGTAATAGTGCCACACTATTCTGCTTTGGTCAGACCTCACCTGGAATACTGTGTCCAGTTCCGGGCACCACAGTTCCAGAAGAATATGGATAAGCTGGAACGTGTCCAGAGGAGGGGGACCAAAATGGTGGGAGGTCTGGAAGCCATACCCTATGAGAAGCAGCTTAGGGAACTGGGTATGTTTAGCCTGGAGAAGAGAAGGTTAAACGGGGACATGATAGCCATGTTTCAATATTTAAAGGGATGTCATACTGAGGATGGAGCAAGCTTGTTTTCTGTGGTTCCAGAGACTAGGACATGGAGCAATGGGTTCAAACTACAGGAAAAGAGATTCCACCTAAACATTAGGAAGAACTTCCTGGCAGTAAGAGGTATTAGGCACTGGAATGCGCTGCCTCATGGTGTGGTGGAGTCTCCTTCTTTGAAGGTTTTTAAACAGAGGCTGGATGGCTGTCTGTTGGGAATGCTTTGATTGTTTATGCCTGCATAGCAAGGGGTTGGACAATTGCTCTTGTGGTCTCTTCCAACTCTATGATTCTAACAACAATCACACTATCCTTTTTCTCCTGTTCTGTTCTTAGTTTAAGATTATGAGTCTGCAGAAATGGTGTGGTTTGCTTTGAAATATTAGGTAAGCTGCTGCCAAGGCTATCTTTTTGCAACAGCACAGGGTACAAATATTTGTAATAAATTAGGTGGGATGCTTGTTACTTTCCAATAAATTGGGTGAGACACATGTGACTATGTTGCTGAACTGCAACTTCCAGCAGTCATGGGTATCGCAGACAATAGCAAGGGACAATGGAACATGCACCCAAACATCTGGCGGGGGGAGGCACAGGTTGCTGACCCCTGAAACAAAGAAGTATCTGAAGAACAAAACATGGGGAAGATATGTCCATGGACTGAAATGACTGGGCTGGGTGACACTAATGATGAATTAGTACTGTTCAGAGAATGGAGTCACATCCATGGAAGGTGTGGCTCGGCTCCCACCTGTGAAATGAACTGTGCAAATCCAGAAGATAGTTTGCACAATAGTGACATTTTCCCGTCTTTGCACAATTTCATTCAATTTACACCAGCTCTTTGGGGAGAGCACCACAAAATATGTTGCCTTCTCATGAAATAATGAAAATCATTGTCCTTCTGTGAGAATAATTTTGCCGCCTCCCATGAGAAGACCACAGAAATTGCAGAGAGAGGCTACAGTGAATTTTTTTTAAAGCACTGTAAACTGATCTAATCATGCATAAGAAGGAAGGAGTCTTACTTAGGAGGGCCATATTCTCCGCCATGACTTCTCTATGAAGGGCCCTTTGGCCTGGATCCAGGAATGCCCACTCTTCCTCCGTGAAATGCACCGCCACCTCCTCAAAGGTCACCTGAAGCAAGAAATGTTATCCGTGAGCAGAAAACATGATCCTCTATTGAAAAAGAAAACAATTCAGATTGTGGCACTGCCTAACTAGTACCATTGAACTGCTAAACCACCTGAGCCAGAGTGGGTACCAAGTGTCAGAGAAGAAGGCAGAGATAGGAAAGGAGCAAGTGATGTATCTGGGCTTTTGAGATTTCACAGGGCCAGAGGGCACTAGGACCTGAGAGAAAGGAAGTGATCTGCAGCACAGCCGGCCCTAAGAATAACAGGCAGAGGCTTTCTGGGCATGGCGAGTTTTTGTTGCATCTGGATTCCTACTGGCTTGATGGCAAAGCCCTGGTTTGAAGCTACTAAAGGGCAGGATAGGATGTTGCTGGAATGGACAGCTGAGTGCTGCACTGTCTTTGATAATATCAAAATGGTATTGATTAGTGCCCCTGCCTTGGGACTGCGTGATCTTACAAAGGTATTTGAACTGTTTGTCTACGCGAGACAGGGAGTAGCAGCAGGGGTGCTTACACAGACTCTAGGGAACTGGAAGAGACCTGTGGCTTATTATTCCAAACAAATACAGTAGGAACCTCGTATCCGCTGGGGATTGGTTCTGAGGGACCCCCTGTGGATATTGAAAAGCGTGGATAACAGTGAGCGCCATTGAAAATTATTGGGACTTTTGGTTTAAAATACCATAGAGTTGCCTCAGAGGACCTAAAAATGGCTAGAGAGGATGCATTTTCTAGGAAGACTTTATGGTAGATGTGCTGTTTTTTGTTCCATGGATAACTGAATCAGTGCATAATGAATCAGTGGATACAGGGTCCTACTGTAGACCCTATTGCCAAGGAGCTACCTGGATGCCTGCACGTGATTGCAGCCACGGCCTGCCTGGTGGAGGAAGTGGAAAAGTTAACACTCGGGTAGGCCATGACTGTTCATGTGCCTCACTCCATGCTTGCTATCCATGAACAGAAGGGGGATTGTGGCTGACCCCACGGTGTATGGCAAAGTACCAAACAATCCTGTTTAACTCTTTTAAATGAAGGAGTCACAATGGCATTTTTGAGGAATAATATAGAGATGTTGTCACAACCCTAGGAAGATGTAAAAGAGACAGAGGCACCTAGTCTACCCCCTTCTTACCCTCCCGAGGGATCATACCCCTTACCTGATCCCATCTTGCAGTGGCTGCTTGCAGTGGATCATAATCGAGAGATGAGGTAGTCCATGATGGCCATTTCCATGTTTCCTCTCCTGTGAGGGAACAAAAAGACCACAGGGAGACAGATTTACCTTTCCCTCTCTCTCTGATTCAGGTCTTTTCAATACTCACTAAAACACACATAAGTCTGTATAAACCCACACAAAAATGGGAGGCAGATGGAGACTTGGAGCAACTCTGAGGTTAGCAAGGGTGAGAAGAAATCTTAATTTATGTGAAGAGAGCCTACCACCCACCACAAAAGGAAAGGCAAGGTACACCTCAGGGAAAACTAAGGGGTTGTCTACGGGCGTGTGTGTGTGTGTGTAAGAACTCTGAATGAAGTTCTGCTTGCATGTCCCCTCATTTGCCCCAAAGCCTTGCACATTAACATTCTCCACCTTATCTTCAGTGTCCTTGCAGAGTTTCGTCTGCTGATGCCACTGCCACCCCAACCATGATTTAAAGCTCGGGAGGCAGTTCACAGCCTAAGGGAGAGGTTTTCTCCTTCCCCTGGCTCAGCCCATCGAAGGAAGAAGCGCTTGAAGAAAATGATGGAAGCACTTGAAGAAAGCTACAGGAAAGTGGAGAGTGGTGGAGGCAACGCTGCAGAACCAGGGTAAGGGAGAAAACCTCTCCCTTCAGCTGGGAACTGCCTCCTGAGCTTTAAATTATGGTCAAGGTGGCAGCGGATAAAAATGCGGAGAAAACCTCAAATCATCAAAACTTTTCATCTAGGTAAAATACCCCGAATACCCCCAAATCTGGACCATGTGACGTGTGGCCCAGATCACCCCAGATTTGGGGAAAAGGCCATACGTTTTGTGGTCTGATTGCCATGGATTTGGGGGAATTTGCAACTGGATTCGGGGGTTTTAATAGTGCAGAAAATCCCTAAATAAGCAAAGGATGATAGCTGCTAAGAAGCTGCAAACACAAAATAATCTGGGTAAGATGAGAACACTTGGAATTGGTACTGGAGGGTTAAGTGGGGACGAAATTCCTATATATAAACAAGATAAATGAAACAGGCTATTATTATATAGTGTTGAAGGCCACACTCTGCACAATTTAGGCATATTGAAAAAGAAGAAGCCAAGCAGAAAAGAATCTCTGTAATCCTTACCCACTGAAAAGGATGCTCTGTCTTCATCCTGCATAACCCACATGGAACAAAGCCTCCGATGGCAGTTGGAAGGAAATTTATCTACCTCAGCCATCTCTTCTACAGATGACAACTGCACAAAAGAGGAGCCACATGGTGCACACAGAAAGAGAAGGATTTTTAAAAGAACAGAAGAGAAGATTTGTGTGGTACAGGGGGAAATTAAGCCATTAAGGGTTCACGAGTCAGTAGCCTGAATACAGCACTTTACTGAGATCAGAGGTCAGCAACTTTGGGAAGGTAGGGTGTAGTGTTAGCCCCTCAGAGACCATGAAGACTTGCACACACACCCTCTCAAAAACACCCTCAAACACCCCTATGAGATGTGAGTGGTACTCCTGCCATGTTTTTGGCTCTCCTGTGGACAATTTTAGGCCCAGAAAAGGCCTTTATTTTAGCCATGTAGTCACTTCCTAGTTTTAAAAAAAGTCTCTCCTGGGCATAAAATAGTCTACAGGGGGCAATTCAGAACCTAGAGGGCATTCGAGGACAAAATAATCATAATTTTTTCTGCAAAAACTTTCTTGTAGTCTGGCATACATGTTCAGAGTCTATTCACTACAAGGTGAATATATCAAGCTTAATACAGTCAGACCCTCATATCTGTCCCACTGATCTCTCTGGCTTGTTTGGTAGGAACTGGAGAGAGGGCCTTCTTGGTGACTGCTCCCAGACTTTGGAACTCCATCCCCAGAGAGGACAAGATGGTCTTGTATCTGCTGTCCTTCCGGCAGCAGGTTAAAACATTTTTATGCCACCAGGCCTTTGCTGACAAATGAAGATTGGACTGCTGATGGTCCTGTTTTAAAGATTTATTTTAATTTTATGGAGTTTTTTAAATGTTTGATTATTTATGTGGAATTTTAATTATATAAGTGGTTTAATCTCTTTTAATTCTTACTTATTTGTACTGTGTCTTTAGCTAGAGTTGTTTTTAAATGTTGTGAGCCGTCTTGGGCTCTGCCATAAAGAGAAAGGTGGGATATAAATAAATCTCTCTCTGACTTTTCTTCGCAAACAAAGATTGAGGAAGGACTCATCCCGCGCTTTCTGCAAGCGCGCTGATGATTGAAAAGGCCAATCCGAGATAAACAAGTCCGGTTGCAGAAAGCACAGCAGAGGGTTTCCTTGGGTGATGTTTCTGGGTTGTGAAATAATAATAAATAATAATATCCACAGGGGTTGAGTTCCCTGACTTAGATAACAGATAACCGTGAACCCTATTAAAGTAAAGGATTTCCAGTAAAAACATACCATAGAGTTGCACTAGAGGACCTAGAAGATTCCAAGAGAGGATGCCTCTCTCAGCATTTCCCAGCATGCCTCTATGGTAGGTGTACCTGTTTTGTGTCCCACGGAAAACTGAAACCATGGATGTTGGTTCTGTGGATATGGGGGTCCGACTGTATACAATTTTACAAAACCATGCAATAGCAGAAATTGAGCAACAAAAGGTTACAGCAGCCATACAAACTCACCCATAATAAGTAAGCACTATTTCCAAACTACATATTTCACACTTGTTCTTTGTATCTCACACTGGCTTTGCAGCTAGCATCTTTTTCAACAGAATGCATCTCAGCATTTTAAAACTCGGCTCAGAATGTTTTGAACATGTTTAACTTAACTTGGAATCCCTAAGAGCTTACAGCATTTTTAGATCTAAGCATTTCTCTTCTTCAGCATGACTCTACCTTACTTTGACCATATGGTCACTTTTTCACTTCTCTTTTCTTGACTCTTGGCCATTTGGCTGACCGCTAGAAAAAAGTGGATCAGTGCTAGGGAGGTTTAAAACATTCTTCAAAACCATCATTCCCACCCCTTTGAAACTACCAGGATACACCCCTCTCACCTGCTGCTTTTCTTCCTTTATCTCTTTTGTCTGACTCAGGAGGAAACCTTCAGCCAGGGCCACTGCCTGGGAACAGGTCTCTGCCCCACATTCCCTGACCCAGCTCGCCATCTCCATGGGAAGGACAGCCAGGAACTGCTCCAGGATCACCAGGTCCAGGATTTGAGCCTTGGTGTATTTCTCTGGTTTCAGCCACTGATGGCAAAGAGTATGGAGCCGGCTGCAAATCTCTCGGGGGCCCTTGGCCTCTTGGTAACCAAAAAGCCTGAAGTGCTGTCGCTGTACATCTGAACCGAGCATATCATCCACCAGGCTCTTCTGTATGGTTCTTCTTTCACAGAATTCTCCACTGCTCCCACCCAGAACCGTAGGAGAGCCTTTCTCCATCCCTGGTCTGTTATCGTGGACAGCCTCCAATATGCCACCTTCTTTTTTTGCCAGGCAATGTTTGAAGGCAAAGATTGGCCAAATTCCCAAGACTACCAAGCCCTAGAAGGAAAACATGATTCAACTTATTTTGGTGAATGAGTTTTTTGAGATATTTTTGAGATTGGGAAACATTTTACGTGCAAATATCATAAGGAAACTTGGCCACTTCCTCTGTATAGAAAACACAGGCCATGTCTGAGAAAGAAACTAGAAACAAGCAGTGGGGGTTTCTTTTGTTAACGGCCAAGCTCTCATTCCACTCAAGGAGGGTCTCTCCAGGAACCTCGGAGTGGGCTGTAGGTTGGGGGAGGGCAAAAGGAACACATTGGCCCCCAAATAATAATTCTCCCTGCAATGAAATTTTCCTTCAGTCACCAAATTTCTAGCCTTATAGAGTGATACACTGGGCTTTTCTATACGAGGCTATAAAATGTGGATTGATGTGCATTAATGCCAATTCGCAGCAGCTTTCATTTGTCTCAATGATTTTTTGGCAAGATTGCAGGCATGCAAAGCTATCCGTGTTTGTTGTTCCAAAAGGCATGCCTGCAAATCAAGATGGCGGGTATGAGTGAATGACTTACGTTTTTATTGTCACCAGTTGCCGCTGCCAAACAGTATATATATTTTTAAAGCATATCCAAGATGCGGAAGTGTGATATTCCACATAAATAAATAGAACAGGAATAAAGAGAAATAAATATTTTAAAAGGCTGTTTCATCACATCAGCGCACATTTAAGAAGGATATTGACAAGCTGGAGCATGTCCAGAGGAGGGAGACCAAAATGGTGAAAGATCTGAAATCCATGTCCTACGAGGAGCGGCTTAGGGAGCTGGGCATGTTTAGCCTGGAGAAGAGAAGGTTAAGAGGTGACATGATAACCATGCTTAAATATTTGAAGGGGTGTCATACTGAGGATGGAGCAAGCTTGTTTTCTGCTGCTCCAGAGACTAGGACACAGAGCAATGGACTCAAAAAGAGATTCCACCTAAACATTAGGAAGAACTTCCTTACAGTAAGAGCTGTTTGGAAGTGGAATACACTGCCTCAGAGTGTGGTGGAATCTCCATCTTTGAAGATTTTTAAGCAGAGGCTGGATGGCCATCTGTCAGGCGTGCTTTGATTGTTTATTCCTGCATGGCAGGGGGTTGGACTGGATGGCCCTTGGGGTCTCTTCCAGCTCTATGATTCTGTGATCTGTGATCTGTGATCTATGATCACTACAGCGAAAATCCAACAGGGCGGTTCGGAGCACTCGCCTTGCCAGCAAGCTCCACCCCCTGCACATATCCAACCAATCAGGTTTCTACTTCCTCTCTCACCAGGAATATGCAGCAAGCGAATTGGTTGTACGATCTAGTGGGAATGCATATTCCCTGTGAAGCTTTTAAAAAACTTTGAGAAAAGCCACAAAAGGCTTTTCCTGCATAGGTTATGGAGGTTTTGGGCCCCCTCCTTCCGAATATGGCAGTTTGATGTGGGATCTCATTAAGACAAATTGAATTCTCCTTGAATTCTATGAGGAGTATTTTTGCTGTATAGACAAGCCTAAAAACATACCCTCCGTCTGTCACAATTTGGCTGGGACAGTCCCAATTAATCCTCTCTCCTTCCACTTTTTCAACTGCATTTAAAATGTCCCAGTTTCTCTCTCCTCCCACTTTTCTCCTTTCTCCTCAACTTACTTCTCTTGCTGCAAACTGCATTCAAAAGGCAAAACTAGTTTGCCCTCAATTAACTATTCAAGGGGAGAGGAAAGAAGGGGATGGACTCTTACCCTTCCCTGTAGGTTCAGGCAAAGCAAACTGCTGCAACCTCTCCTAGGCTGCATCAGCACTCCAGAAACAATCCAGTTTGACACCTCTTTAACTGCCATGGCTCAACGCTATGGGATTTTGGGATTTGTAGTCTTGTGAGATATTTCTCCTCTGTCAGAGCACTCTGGTGTCACAACAAACTACAAATCCCAGGATTCCATAGCATTGAGCCATGGCAGTTAAAGCAGTGTCAAACTGGATTATTTATACAACCCTAGCATGCCTGTTCTTTCTTATTAACAACTATTGCCATCTTGGCCGCCCTCTGATGTTCCCTGGCCACACATCTGGTTTTCACCTGTGAAACTTGAGAGGGTTTGGGACAACCATTCACTTCTAGATGGCTTAGGAGATTTTCAGAGGGGAACAAAAAAAGCATTCCCCTCTTGCAATCTCCGCTCCCGCCCCTCTCCTGTGTCTGTAACAACAGATTTCCCCCCCCCAGACCTACCTTGTTCGTGCATCTCACCTGGAAGTGTTCTGACATGGATCTCCCATTGATGCTGGCATCGCGCCAGCATAACAGGGCACCATTTCAATCACACATCGTTACATTACAGAAATGGAACGGGGGATCAATTCATGGCTTAGCCCGTGAATAGAAAGAAGCCCTGGCATAACAACAGCTGAACGGGAGCATGACGACATGGGGATGATGTCGACGACATGGGGGTGATGTCACCTGAAAGGGAAGCCCTTTAGCAATCTCCTGGCATAGGTATCACGCCATATTTAGCCCGTCTGAAAATCTCCTTATATTAGCTGTGGTCACCTTTCCTTGCTCCCCTTGCCTGCCCCTTTTTCTCTCTGGATGACTCAACAGTAGTTCTGAATGCTGAGTTGAAACCTTAAGTTACTGCGATGTTGGGTGCGTCCACACTATAGAAATACAGTAGGACCCTCGTATCCACAGGGAATCGGTTCCAGGGACACCCTGTGGATACTGAAAACCGCAGATAACAGCGAATGCCATTGAAAATAATGGGACATCTGGTTTTAAATACCATAGAGTTTGCCTTGGAAGACCTAGAAAATGTCTAGAGAGGATGCATGTTCTAGGAAGACTCTATAGTAGGTGTGTTGTTTTATGTCTTGCGGATAACTGAAATGGTGGATATTGGTTCCGTGGATACGGGGTTCCTATTGTGCATGCATTGCTTTTTCTAGGCTTCAAGTTAAAGTGTCATTCCAAAGACCAGCATAAGAACTGGGTGGATCTAGGTCATCTCTGTTCCTGTTAAAAGTCTGTAAAGCTCATTTCTTGAGCTGTGAACTTGTGTCAGGGGGCATCCACACTAGAGAAATAACCCAGGTTGAAAGTGGATTGTTTGCCTGGCTCCTTCCTATGGAATCCTGGGGTTTGTAGTTGTGAACTTGTGTCTGGGGGCATCCACACTAGAGAAATAATCCAGGTTGAAACTGGATTGTTTGCCTGGCTCCTTCCTATGGAATCCTGGGGTTTGTAGTTGTGAACTTGTGTCTGGGGGCATCCACACTAGAGAAATAATCCAGGTTGAAACTGGATTGTTTGCCTGGCTCCTTCCTATGGAACCCAAAGGGTGCTCAGCAGTGGCTCCTCTTCGTCTTGGAAAGATGTGACCAGTGGGGTGCCACAGGGTTCTGTCCTGGGCCCAGTGCTATTCAACATCTTTATCAATGACTTAGATGAGGGAATTAGGGGCATACTTATCAAATTTGCAGATGACACCAAATTGGGAGGAGTAGCTAATACCCTAGAGGACAGGATCAAAATTCAGAATGACCTGGATAGACTGGAGAGCTGGGCCAAAGCTAACAAAATGAAATTCAATACGGAGAAATGTAAAGTACTGCATTTAGGGCGGAAAAATGAAATGCATAAATATAGGATGGGAGAGACCTGGCTGAATGAGACTATGTGCGAAAGGGATCTAGGAGTCCTAGTAGACCACAAGTTGAACATGAGCCAACAGTGTGATGCGGCAGCTAAAAAGGCCAATGCAATTTTGGGCTGTATCAATAGAAGTATAGTGTCTAGATCAAGGGAAGTAATAGTGCCACTCTATTCTGCCTTGGTCAGACCTCACTTAGAATACTGTGTCCAGTTCTGGGCACCACAATTCAGAAAGGATATTGACAAATTGGAGCGTGTCCAGAGAAGGGCAACTAAAATGGTGAAAGGTCTGGAAACAATGCCTTATGAGGAGAGACTTAGGGAGCTGGGTATGTTTAGCCTGGAAAAAAGACGGTTTAGAGGCGATATGATAGCCCTGTTTAAGTATTTGAAGGGATGTCACGCTGAGGATGGAGCAGGCTTGTTTTCTGCTGCTCCAGAGACTGGAACACGGAGCAATGGGTGCAAGCTCCAGGAACAGAGATTCCACCTCAACATGAGGAGGAACTTTTTGACAGTAAGAGCTGTTCGGCAGTGGAACACACTCCCTCGGAGCGTGGTGGGGTCTCCTTCCTTGGAGGTCTTTAAACAGAGGCTGGATGGCCATCTGTCGGGGATGCTTTGATTGTGATTTCCTGCGTGGCAGGGGGTTGGACTGGATGGCCCTCGTGGTCTCTTCCAACTCTGCAATTCTATGATTCTATGAATCCTGGGGTTTGTAGTTGTGAACTTGTGTCTGGGGGCATCCACACTAGAGAAATAACCCAGGTTGAAACTGGATTGTTTGCCTGGCTCCTTCCTATGGAATCCTGGGGTTTGTTGTTGTGAACTTGTGTCTGGGGGCATCCACACTAGAGAAATAATCCAGGTTGAAACTGGATTGTTTGCCTGGCTCCTTCCTATGGAATCCCAGGGTTTGTAGTTGTGAACTTGTGTCTGGGGGCATCCACACTAGAGAAAAAATCCAGGTTGAAACTGGATTGTTTGCCTGGCTCCTTCCTATGGAATCCTGGGGTTTGTAGTTTAGTGAGGCACCAGCACTTTTTGGCAGAGATGTCTAAAAGTAAAACTACACATCTCAGGGTTACCTAGGATGGAGCTACAACACTGAAAGTGGTGTCAAGCTGCATAATTTCTACAATATAGATGCATCCTCTAGAAATATGGGGACTGAGGGGTGGTGGTGGTCATTTCATGAGGGTGGACAGAATGACCTCATTGTGCCCCCTCTCCCCTGTACCTACACCCCTAACCAACCCCTCCCTTTCTTGCCTAGCTTTTTTCCCAGTAGGGCTGAAGAAGACTCACCAGCTCACCCAAGAAGGAGAAGAACAAACAGGAGGGATTTCCAGCTCTTCCTTTATTTAATCTCCTCTGTCTTGGAGACAGAAACTCCCTTCTCAGCCCCTTTGCAACCACACTGGGCTCCTTTGCAACACCTCCAGTGCCTCTCTAGGAAGATAAACACACATGGCCGGAAGGGGTGGGGCCTTGGCTGGGAAATGCCAGTAGTTAAGATGGCCTTTTGGGAATCACATTCCAAACCATAAAATTTTGGGGGGAATTAGGATTTTTTAAATTTGAAATAAGACTACTCTACTAAAAAATACACCCAACTGCAAAAGGCTGTAACAATAATGCAAAAAAATTGTTTTCCTCTTTTCTTACTAATACAAAAATAAAACTATCTATCCTAACACTAATACATTTTTCCTCAATCTAAACACACTATAATCACTCTTTTTTCTTTTCCAATGAACATATTATATTTACACCTTTATACTAAAATTAGAAGTTACATATTACAATTATACATATTTGGAAAAGAAATAATAATAATAATAAAATATTATTAATAATAATAATAATAATAATTTATTTAAAGATATTCCTTAAATTACTGCTGAGGTTGTCTCATTAAACAACGGCTAAAATTTTCTCTAACAATGGTTTGGCAATTTCTCTTTTTCAGTCAAAGCTAAATTTTCAATTATGTTCTTAACATAATAAGCAGTGCCTTTCACATCCTGTAGGTTTTGACTCTTTACCTTCCTTTGTCTTTGGAAAAATAATCCCAACATCACATAGAGGTTTACCAGGTGCACCGTGGACCAGGGCATTGTCCAAAAACTCACAGCCGGGGAACCAGACTCCTTCTTTTTCCTCTTTTGGCCAACCTCCGGAGGTTCGGTCCCCAAAAGCACTGTCTCCCACCTACCAACCACCCCTATGGATACTGAAGTCCACAGATAACAGCGAACACCATTGAAAATAATGGGACTTCTGGTTTAAAATACCATAGAGTTTGCCTTGGAGGATCTAGAAAATATCTAGAGAGGATGCATGTTCTAAAAAGACTCTATGCCATGTGTTCTGGTTTGTGTCCTGAGGATAACTGAAACTGTGGATATTGGTTCCGTGGATAAGTGGGTCCTGCTGTACATGCATTGATTTTTCTAGGCTTCAAGTTAAAGTGTTATTCCAAAGACCAACATAAGAACTTGGTGGATCCAGGTCACCTCTGTTTCTATTAATAAAGGAAATAAATAGAAACCAGTCTGTAAAGAGGGAGTCGTCCTGGAATTAATTTCTTGAGCTGTGAACTTGTGTCAGGGGGCATCCACACTAGAGAAATAATCCAGGTTGAAACTGGACTCTTTGCCATGGCTCCTTCCTATGGAATCCTGGAGTTTGTAGTTTGGTGAGGCACCAGCACTTTTTGGTAGAGAAGGCTAAAGACCTTAGAATCATAGAATCATAGAACTGTAGAGTTGGAAGAGACCACGAGGGCCATCCAGTCCAACCCCCTGCCACGCAGGAAATCTTGATCAAAGCATCCCCGACAGATGGCAATCCAGCCTCTGTTTAAAGACCTCGAAGGAAGGAGACCCCACCACGCTCCGAGGGAGTGCGTTCCACTGCCGAACAGCTCTTACTATCAGGAAGTTCTTCCTAATGTTTAGATGGAATCTCTTTTCCTGTAGTTTGAACCCATTGCTCCATGTCCTAGTCTCTGGAGCAGCAGAAAACAAGCTTGCTCCATCCTCAGCATGACATCCCTTCAAATAGTTAAACATGGCTATCATGTCCCCTCTCAACCTTCTCTTCTCCAGACTAAACATACCCAGCTCCCTAAGCTGCTCCTCATAGGGCATGGCTTCCAGACCTCCCATCATTTTGGTTGCTGTCCTCTGGACACGTTCCAGCTTGTCCATATTCTTTTGGAATTGTGGTGCCCAGAACGGGACACAGTATTCTAGGTGAGGCCTGACCAAGGCAGAATAGAGTGGCACTATTACTTCCCTTGATCTAGACACTATACTTATATTGATGCAGCCCAAAATCGCATTGGCCTTTTTAGCTTCTGCATCACACTGTTGACTCATGTTCAACTTGTGGTCTACTAGGACTCCTAGATCCCTTTGGCACGTAGTCTCATTCAGCCAGGTCTCTCCCATCCTATATTTATGCATTTCATTTTTCTGCCCTAAATGCAGTACTTTACATTTCTCCGTATTGAATTTCATTTTGTTAGCTTTAGCCCAGCTCTCCAGTCTATCCAGGTCATTTTGAATTTTGATCCTGTCCTCTAGGGTATTAGCTACTCCTCCTAATTTGGTGTCATCTGCAAATTTGATAAGTTATGCCCCTAATTCCCTCATCCAAATCATTGATAAAGATATTGCATAGCACTGGGCCCAGGACAGAACCCTGTGGCAGCCCACTAGTCACATCTTTCCAAGACCTTGTCAAACTACAAATCCCAGCATTCCATAGGAAGGAACCATGCAAAGAATCCAGTTTCCAACTGAATTATTTGTGTAGTGTGGATTCCCCCTCAGTTTTTCCATGCCAGCAATAGATGTCAACTTCTCATCTCATAACTATCACACTACACTGTTATAGTGCTATTATTCCACTTTAACTGCTATGGCTGCCTCCTGTGGAATTCTGGGTTTGTAGTTTAGTGAGGTCTAAGAGCTCTGCCTGAGAATGCTAAATACCCCCTCCCTAAACTGCAAATCCCAGGACTCCACAGGAGGCAGTCATGGCAGTTAAAGAGGAATAATAGTGCTATAACAGTGTAGTCAGATAGTGTTCCTGATTAACACGGCTGTGCATTTAAATTCTACCCCTAAAGATTGTGTAGGCCTTTCAGTTTTTGACCAATCACCCTATAAAGTGCTAGACTAAAAAAATTATACTATTTTTATTAAGATTTTTTTTATTACCCTAAAGGCACCAGATCCCATCTGATCATGGAAGCTAAGCAGGGTCAGCCCTGGTTAGCACTTGGATGGGAGACCACAAATTAATATCAGGTGCTGTAGGCAGGACCGGTTTAAGGAATTTTGGGGCCCCCTGTGATGCTTTATCTTGGGGGCCCCATAGGTTTACCTCAGGTCAATGTAACCTAACCCAACCTAAGCTATTCACAGTACAGGATATTCAGATTATTACTAATAATGCTTTTGCAGGAGGAGGGCCCCTGCGGATGCTGACACCACTGGTGCTTTAAACCGGCCCTGGTTGTAGGCTATATTTCAGAGGAAGGAATTGGCAAAACCATCTCTGAATATTCCTTATCTAAGAAAACCCTATGAAATTCATGGGGTCACCAGAAATCGACAGGCGACGTAGAGGAACACACACACACATTGTCTGGTGACTATAAAAGGGCCAGGATATTCTATTAATTGCTTTACTTCAAAGAAGCTTTTTCCAAAATGAAATTAGGGATAAATTTTCTATCACCAATCTCTGCTTTTCTTATGATTTCCCTTTTGATGGCCAAACATACAGGTTGACCCCCATATCTATGGGAGGGATATGTTCCAAGACCACCTCCCCATGGATACCTGAAACCATTGATAATAGGGAACCTTATTATTTTCAATGAGATTCCAGAAGTTGACCATAGAATCATATTGGAGGACCTGGAAATGCCTAGAGAGAACATATATTTTTTGGACATGGATAAGTGAAACCATGGACACTGAATGCTTGGATACGGGGGTCAACCTGTATAGCTCTATCCTTTTTAACATGATGAGGGGAACTGGTGAAGCAGCCTTATCTGCTTTCCCTTTTCTTCTTTGCTTTCCTGTTCCCACACAATCAGTAAAGGAGTCTGGAGGCAGCTGCTCTTTACCTTGCCTGTTGTAAGCAGGCACACACACAGTTAGAGTAGGATCACCTAGAACAGAATCCCATTTCCCCCCACTTTAACCTTTATTGTGTTGTGTACTGCAGACACCCGTGGCCACCAAATACCATCTGTGATTTTCCAGTCCTCTTTCACTGTCCTCGCATCCCGGCTAAACAGAGGACAAGAAAGGAGGTATTGGACAGGCATAAAAAGACTTTGTAAAAAGGACTTTCTTTATCAGATGTTTTAAAATAAATTTATTAAGTTATTAACATTATGACAGAGTGGCATCATGTAACTACTGTATTTTTTAACAGAACAAACAAAAAGCTCACCAAGCATTGCCTATTATTTCCTCCAAAAGTAAGATTTTCAAGGTTTGTATGAAATCTTTGGTTCATAAGTTCACATCATGAGAAACTAACAATGAATTTACCATTCAACTAAAGCATCTAGGATGTGGAAACTCCTCAGTATCATTCTAATAAAAGGAAACTATGTCAGAAAAAAAACCTGTCATTTTTATCATCTTGTACAGAGGTCAGCTTTTCCATAAAAACTGCTTCCCAATCTTTTTAATACCAGGCTTCAATTGAAAGGGGTCCAGTTTTTTCCAGTTCTGAGCTATTATCAATCTTACTGTGAAAAAATACAAAATGTAATCAGATCTTTATGATTTAATGCCTCAGAGTTGTCACAAAATATGAAGAAAAGTCCTATTTTGGGGTCAACAGGAACTGCTTGGTTTGTAATTTGACTTATTCTTAGAAATATCTTTTTCAGAAATTCAAAAATACTGGGACACTCCCACCACATGTGGAAATATGTATTGAGTGCCCCACAGTTCCTGCAGCATTTGTTAGGTGAGTGTTTGTCTGTATAATTTCATTTTTACTGGGGTTAAATACCAGCGATATATTATTTTTACAGCATGTTCTCTTTTATGAGAAGATACAGATTTTTTTAAAAGACTTTTTCATAATGTTTTCAATTCAACATTTGCCACATTTGTATGTAGGTCAGTATCCCATGCTTTCTTGAAGCCCTCTAGGTATGTTGCTTCAATCAAATGATTATAGATGTTTGAAACTAAACCTTTAATGTTTGCTTGGGAATTTTGTATTAACATATCACATTTTCTTAGAGGTGTTGCACCTGTTTTTACTTCTGTTCTGGTAATAAAGTGGAGCACTAGATATATTTGAATCCACATTGGTTTAACTGCAGCTAGTTCATCTTGGATTTGTTTGCCTGACTTGTGTTTAGCTTTTGTATAAACGTCTAGTCGCTTGTATAGTTGGGTTTTTTTTTGTTCCCAGCCTAAACACGCTAAACTATGGGGGATTTAGCCTTGACAAACCATGAACAAGACATCTTCCAAATGTGTCAAACAAGAGTTAACATGGGCAGTTAATCAATGTGGGAAATTGTAACAAATTTAAATTTATTATTAATTTCACTGAAGTACTGAAAGTAAGTTTTAAATTGTGTAAGAAAATGATGGCTGAACTCTTCAGAGGGTACTGTTTATCTTACGGAAATAAATTTGACATTTTTAAATAAAATAATTGTCATACTATCAAGAATGATGTTTTTATCTCTCTTATACAGCTATTTAAGGCTCTGTAACTTGTGTTTTATTTCATCATGCAGAATCTTTTCTCCAGAAGCTGTCTTTTCCTAGTTTATGATAAAAAAAAAACTTGGTCAATTTAGCAGCACTATGTGCTTTTTTCTATCTTTTTTACTGAAGTTGATTATAAAGCTTTTTCTTCTGACAAGGAAGAGATGATGGTCACAAACACGCTAAAGTTAAGCCCTCTTGGTTACCTTAATATTAATTTGGGGCTTTACTCGCACTGAAGCTGATAAGGGTCAAAGTCTGGCTATACTGGATCATTAGTTAATAAGGCTTAAACACATCAACAAACAAGTTCTATAGATCTTTATTTAGCAAATATTTAAATGGGTACCATTAATAATGCTCAGGAATTCTTAATTCATTAATTTAATTAATTCTTCTGAGGCCAAGAGTTTTTTATTTTATTTTAATTTTGGCCCCTACCTACTGTCAAGTTGTGCTGGTTTGCTCTAAACATTTAAGTGGGTTTTCCTCCATGTGAATCGCTTGATGACGAAAGAAGTGTGACCTCCATTTAAAACTCTTCCCACACTCTAAACATTTAAACGGTTTCTCCCCTCTGTGGGCTGCTTGATGAGAAGTGAGTTTTGTCTCCTGATAGAAACTTTTCCCACACTCCATGCATTTGAATAGCTTCCTTCCTGCGTGTGTAAGTTGGTGAGATCTGAGATCTCCCTTGGTGTCAAAACTTTCTCCACACTCTAAACACTGACATGGGTTTTCCTGCATGTGCATTTCTTGATGACGCTTGAGGCTTGACTTCCAGCTGAAACTCCCCCCACATTCGATACATTTAAATGGTTTCTCCCCTCTGTGGGTTTCTTGATGAGAAGTGAGTTGTGCCTTCTGATTGAAATGTTTGCCATGCTCCAAGGATTTGAATGGCTTCTCTTCCATGTGAATTGCTTGATGAGGAGCACAGCTTAACTTCTGGCTGAAAGATTTCCCACATTCCAAACATTTAAATGGTCTCCCCCGTGAGTGAGCCGCCTGATAACGAGTGAAGCTTATATTCTGACTAAAACTTTTCCCACACTCCAAGCACTTTGTTTCTCTCCTGTATATACCTTGTTTCTCTCCTGTATGAATTTTTTGATAGGAAATCACACATTTCATAAAACAGAAAGTGCACTCATCAGTTTTGGAATCTTTCTTCTCTGGGGGAGTTGTGTTAGGATGACACAGGCTTGAATTACAACTGAGGTTTTGCCCACCTGCCAGAGTATGGCATATACTTCTTTCTTTTCCTCTTTCTATGGGGTCCTGGCCTGAGATTTCACACGTATCATCACTCTTGTAACCAGGAACCTTGTTTGTCCTGTTTTCTTTAGTGTCCATTTCTCTTGTCTGCCCTTCATTCTGCTTACATTTGCTTGTTTGTAGCCATACCCTTTGTGGTTCTTCCTTTTCACTCTTCTGCCCATCACTCTCTGTAAGGGAGAGAAACAAATGGTCAGAGAGAAATACAACGTGCAACCAAAGAGTTGACAGGACTCCTCAAATGTTACTGATTTGCATACATTTCAGCTACTAGTGGGATAAATGGGACCAGGGAGCCCTGGTGGCGCAGTGGTTAAATGCCAGTACTGCAAGCCACCACGTTGCAAGTTCGATTCCAGAGGGCTCCAAGGTTCACTCTGCCTTCCCTCCTTTCGTAGGTCAGTAAAGTGAGTACCTGGCTTGTGGGGGCAATTAGCTAACACACATTGGAAACTGTTTAGTGCAGTGTAGATGTGTAAATAGCTATTGCTTAAAACAATTTGTAAGCCGCTCTGATAGCCTTGTGGCTGAAGAGCAGGGTATAAATAACTAAATAAATAAATAAAATAAACTCCAGAGTCCCTTGCTATTGGCTTTTCAGATCAGAGGTCAGATGCTCTGAGGGCCTTGATTCCAGCGGCTGAGGAAAGGCACTCCCTTCTCGTTCCAACTGCCATTGCTCTGGACTCTGAGGGAGAGAACAACAGCCATAGTCTTAATCCTCTCCTCTACTGCCGTCCTCTTTTTCTTGCCTTTCTGTGTTTTGTTAGACTATAAGACTGAGGACAGGGGATTGTCAAATTAACAATTTGTAAGCTGCCCTGGGAGCCATTTTAGTTGGGTGTCGGGGTATAAATGCTCTAAATAAATAAATAATAAATAAAATCTCCAAGAGGCCAGCACCACAAAGACCCTCCCTCAATAAAAAAAATTGGCCTAACTATTGCCTAATCTGTTCCCCCCACTGTTAACCAAACCATCACTTGGTTCTTTTTAGAGTTCAAAGAGACAGCTATTTTACTCTGTTGGAGCTTAAAAAGAAAAGGAGGGGAGGGAAGGGGAAAGAATCTAGCAGCAGCTTTAAGACTATAAAGCCATGTTTAAATATTTGAAGGGATGTTATACTGAGGATGGAGCAAGCTTGTTTTCTGTGGCTCCAGAGACTAGGACATGGAGCAATGGACTCAAACTACAGGAAAAGAGATTCCACTGAAACATTAGGAAGAACTGTAGGTTTTCCGTGGGTGTTTTCCGGGCTGTGAGGCCATGTTCTGGAAGAGTTTATTCCTGACATTTCACCTGAATCTGTGGCTGGCATCTTCAGAGATTCTACCTAAACATTAGGAGGAACTTCCTAACAGTAAGAGGTGTTTGGCAGTGGAATGCACTGCCTTGGAGTGTGGTAGAGTCTCCTTTTTTGGAGGTTTTTAAGCAGAGGTTGGATGGCCATGTGTTGGGAGTGCTTTCATTGATATATTCTTGCAGGGAAAGGGGTTGGCCTAGATGGCCCTTGTGGTCTCTTCTAACTCTAGGATTCTATGATTCTATTTTATCATGCGTTTTTGTGGATTCAAGTCCACTTCCTCAGATGCACTGATGGTAAACAACATTAAAACCATAGGTACAGAGCAGTTACATGGTTGAGAGGACTAAGTACCTCTCATAAATATCTAAGGGTGAAAGGCTTCAGAGATATAGGACCCCAGAGAGCTTCCTTTTAGGGCTCTATGGGAGGCTACACAGCTTCAGCACCCTGGACAGCTACCTAGCTACTCGCTTGCCTTAAATCGAATTAAAACTGAACCTCTTTAGTTTCCCATTTACTGGAACCAAAGTCCTGCTGTGTGTGCTACAGCCTGGCCAATACTCCCCACCCAGAGTGCTCAGCTTTGCCCTACTTTAGTGAAAGAATGAAATCTGCTGATGCTGAGAATGAAGGATGCTAACACGCTCAGAGGAACTACTGTTATCTCTTGGTGGTAGCTGAATTAGAACATATTGTTGCTCACCAGTTGTAACCATTCTGACACTGTTGGCTGCAAATCAGAGCTTTTATTTGTCACCTTTCATGTGAAGACAATCATGGGAAAGCAAGAAGTGTTTCATATACATGCTGTCAATCAATATTGGGTCATGATAATACAAACTTATAAATTTGTTGCTTTATTTCCAGAGACAGTTCTCCTTGATTCCTGACCAGGTGGTTGAACTGTTCTTCTCTTGAACCAGGGGAAAACTCTTAGATCACAGATGGGATTTTGATATCTTTCCCTACTGATTCAGGGTTTTTCCGCAGACTGCGGACCCATCTGGGATTATGTGGTGGGTCTGGGATTCCAGATCTGCCTCACAAAGGTACTAGAGCCTGTGTGATCTTGGAAGCTAAGCAGGGTCAGCCTTGGTTAGTACTTGGATGGGAGACCACCAATGAATATCAGGTGCTGTAGGCTATATTTCAGAGGAAGGAACTGGCAAAACCACCTGTAAATATTTCTTTTCTTAAAACACTATGAAATTCATGGGGCTGTCATAAGTCAACAGGGCACATCATAATTCCTCTATGCCGCTTGATGTAACAACACACAAACATGGCTTGAGGGTGGGATCACAGCATAACAGGATAAAGAAAAATGCAAAATTATAACCCTCTCTATAAACCTTCAAAGCATTACATAATATGATACAGGTGGGGCAAGCTGTAGTGAACTTGAAGTATGTTAACAAAACATCTGTTTAACCAGAGTCAGTTCCCTAGAGGTCAGTAACTTCTAGAGTTACCATATATCCTCCTTTTCCCAGACAGGTTCTCTTTTTCAGAGCTATAATTTCTGTCAGGTGGATGTTTTGAAGTAATCAGTCAGTAAACTTCTAGTCTTTTTTCTTTTTTTCCTTTTCAAAGTGTGATAACCCAAGTATCTTCTTGTTACAAATGTAGTTGTAAGGAAAAAGGTATTAATATATGTAGTGAGATAAAAAATAATAATACAACATTATCTCTATTTATACCACAACTGATGGATTAGAATTTACGCACATGCCAAAATGGTGTGGTTTGTTATCGATCTTGGATAAGCTATTACAGAAGCATTTTTGACAAGGTACAGAGTACATGTGATTTAAAAAAAAAATTGGCTGTGACTATATTGTAGGAAAGAGAGAGAGGGGAGGAAAACAGCTATAAGGAGCCATGGTGGTGCTGGTACTGCAACCACAACATTGTGAGTTTGATCCTACAGGGATCCAAGGCTGACTCAGCCTTCCATCCTTCCGTAGGTCGGTAAAATGAGTACCCAACTTGTTGGGGGCAATAAGCTAACACATTTTAAAACCACTTAGAGCATGCTATCACTTTAAAGTAGTAAAGAAATATAAGTAATTTGGTAATGTGAAGTTGAAGGCTTTCACAACTGGCATCCATAGATTTTCCTTGGGTTTTTTCCAGGCTGTGAGGCCGTGTTCTGGAAGAGTCTACTTCTGACGTTTCACCTGCATCTGTGGCTGGCATCTTCAGAGAATGGTTGGGTAGGAGTGTGTATGGAGTTTATATACTGTGAACCCCTGTTGGGGAGGATATGTACATTTATGTATTTGAATGGCTAGTTTCTGGGTGGAGAAATGCAAGGAGGATTAGTGTCTGTTTGGCTAATGGTTGGTTGATGACCCATTATCTGCTGGAATGTAATGGACAGTGTGCCATAGACAAATAAAACGAATCACTCAGCCTACCATATAGGCTTGAAGAGGGGTGATTCCGCTTGCGAAAACTGCAGAAAGAGGCTACTGTGATTTTTCAGTACTTTTAAATGATCTGATCTCACACAGGAAGGCTTACCTACGAGGGCCATATTCTCTGCCATGACTTCCCCATGAAGGGCCCTTTGGCCTGGATTCAGGAGAGCCCACTCTTCCTCTGTGAAATGCACTGCTACATCCTCAAAGGTCACCTGGAGAAAGAACGCATTATCCGTGATTTGAGAAAATGTCAGCCTCTATTATAGAGCTGGTCAAAGTGCAGCCTGTGGGCCACATGCAGGCCTCAGAGCCATTTTTGTGCTCCCCAGGGGTTGAAAAAGTGCCCCCAAATGCCCTCCAGGGGACATGGGGGCATTTTCACAATATTTTGGGGACTCCCTGGCCCATTCTAGGTCCAGTAAAGGCCTTTAAAAAAACCAGAAGTAAACCAGAAGTGACTTCCATCCTTATGGATATAAAATGGCCCTGTGCCCCCTGAAAACATGGCAAAAATGCATCCCGCAGTACCCAAAAGGTGTTGGGGGGCATTTGGGAACAAAAATTTATGAGCCCCCTAGAGCTCTTAGGTCATCTGGAAAAGCCCTTCTCTCTATCCCACCACTGTCTCAGGCTCATTTGGTGGGAACAAGGCCTTCTCAGTGGCTGCTCCCAGACTGTGAAACTCCCTCCCCAGGAAGGCCAGAATGGCCCCATCTCTCCTCTTTGTCTGTAAACAGGTAAAAACATTTCTGTATCAGCAGGCATTTGCACTTTGATGCGGCCTAGACTTTTAAATAGATTTTTCTTGGTTTTTTTCCAGGTTGTGAGGCCATGTTCTAGAAGAGTTTATCTGATTTTTCGCCTGGATCTGTAGCTGCCATCTTCAGAGAAAGGTTGAGTAGGAGTGTGTGGGGGTTATATACTGTGAGGCCTTGTTGGAGAGGATATGTAAATTGAATGTAATTGAATGGCTAGTATCCACTGTGGAGATATGCAAGGAGGATTAGTGTCAGTTTGGCTAATGGTCCATTGTCTGCTGGCAATCGCCCTGTCCCTGAGTGGAGTTCATTTGCAAGTGTTAAGTTTTGATTTTAGTGTTTTCCAGGACTGGCAGCCAGATTTTGTTTATTTTTAGAGTTTCTTCTTTCCTGTTGAAGTTGTCCGGGTATTTGTGGATTTCAATAGCTTCTCTGTGCATTCTGACATGATAGTTGTTGGCCTGGTCCAGAATTTCAGTGTTTTTAAATAACATTTTGTGTCCAGGTTGGTTTATAGTAACATGTTCTGCTACTGCTGATTTTTCTGGCTGGCCCAGTCTGCAGTGTCTCTCATGTTCCTTGATTCGTGTTTGTACACTGCATTTAGTGGTCCCTATTGTAGTTGCCCACCTCTGCTCCATTGAAAAGAAAACAATATAGTTTTGGGTTCTCCAAGCAACATAACTCATTTAAACACAGCATTCAAAGTGGCATCTTTGATGGAAGGAAAGGAAAAGAGAGAGATTCTTGCATGTCTAGGAAGAAAAGAGACATGGGGGTACCCAGCCTGCCCCACTTTTGCCCTCTAAGGATCCTGGCCCACCTCATCTAGTCTTGAAGAAGCTGTTTGCAGTGGATCAAAATCTGGAAGCAAGTCACTATGTTCTGGCCATGTCCCCATTCTTTCTCCTGTGAAAGACACAACAGGCAAAAGGGAGAGTTGTTTCCCATTCCTTCTCATTCAGACTGACACCTTTCCAGACTCACCAAACCATATACAAAAAGGAGGTTGGAGGAGGCTTGGGAGTACCTCCGAGGTTGGCAGGAGTAAAAATGATAATAATAATACAGGTCATCCCCCATATCCATGGATTCAGTATCCACGGTTATTCACATCCAAAATATATGTTCTCTCTAGGCATTTCTAGATCCTCCAATGCAATTCTATGGTCAACTTCCAGCATTTGTCTCACTGAAAATAACAGGGTTCCCTATCATCCACGGTTTGAGGTATCCACGGAGGGTCTTGGAACACATCCCCCATGGATATGGCGGTTGACTTGTAATCTTAATGTATGTGAAGAATGCTGAACAGAAAACACGGGGAGCATAGGACCCTTAGATGGCAGTGACTACATCCTTCATGGATTTGTTATACACTTAAATGTAGCCAAGACATCAATCTGGACTTTTAGAAAACATTTAGAAACCTGGAAAAGACTCTTAGATATGAAGTGGGGGTGGGGGGGAAACCCAACAGAACAACTTTAAACTAAAATGCATCCAAGGGAACAATATCATCATAGACAACATGGGTAGGTTTTAATGTAGGAAACCATTGGTTCAATGGCATTTACCAATGCATAGACTCACCATTCAACAACTAATTCAATGGGCCTACTCTAGTTGGGATTAACCACCAGGATTCTGGCACAAATGTGCAACTGAGTGCACAATCAAATGTGTATGCCCAACAATGGTGCAATTTTGCAATGCACATCCATGCACAATGGCATCATAGGTAAAACTCCTCTTCCACAGCCCTGAACTGAATGGGACTATACCATAAATGCTTTTCTGCAGCCTTGGACTGAATGGAGTCACTCTTTGCGGAAAGAGCCACTCAACAGGGAATAGACTGCCTTGTGGCTGGTGGTTTTGCCATCTTTGGAGTTCTTTAGGTTGGATGGGTATCTTTCAGGAGTGCTTTAGTTGTGTGTTCCTGCATGGCAAGAGGTTGGACTAGATGGCCCTTGTGGTCCCTTCCAACTTTAAGATTCTATGATTCTATAATGTCCAACTGCTCTTGTATGGAAACTTACACATGTGTTAAACACAAACAGCATTCTGGGCTGTGTAATAAAGTTATGAACTATGGAAAATGCATTAAGAGGATTGGAGGGAAAGTTTTCTTGCTCTGGCCATTGGGCGATTTGGTTCATGTTCCTGGCTGTTCTCCAAACAGGGAGACAGCAGGAGTTGTAGAGGGACCCTTGGGCTGACTGAAGATAGCTGAGATACCAATTTACAAGAACAGCTCTTGCACTGGTTTTTGATCATAGAATCATAGAATTGCAGAGTTGGAAGAGACCATGAGGGCCATCCAGTCCAACCCCCCTGCCACGCAGGAAATCACAATCAAAGCATCCCCGACAGATGGCCATCCAGCCTCTGTTTAAAGACCTCCAAGGAAGGAGACCCCACCACGCTCCGAGGGAGTGCGTTCCACTGCCAAACAGCTCTTACTGTCAAAAAGTTCCTCCTAATGTTGAGGTGGAATCTCTGTTCCTGGAGCTTGCACCCATTGCTCCGTGTTCCAGTCTCTGGAGCAGCAGAAAACAAGCCTGCTCCATCCTCAGCGTGACATCCCTTCAAATACTTAAACAGGGCTATCATATCGCCTCTAAACCATCTTTTTTCCAGGCTAAACATACCCAGCTCCCTAAGTCTCTCCTCATAAGGCATTGTTTCCAGACCTTTCACCATTTTAGTTGCCCTTCTCTGGACACGCTCCAATTTGTCAATATCCTTTCTGAATTGTGGTGCCCAGAACTGGACACAGTACTCTAAGTGAGGTCTGACCAAGGCAGAATAGAGTGGCACTATTACTTCCCTTGATCTAGACACTATACTTCTATTGATACAGCCCAAAATTGCATTGGCCTTTTTAGCTGCCGCATCACACTGTTGGCTCATGTTCAACTTGTGGTCTACTAGGACTCCTAGATCCCTTTCGCACGTAGTCTCATTCAGCCAGGTCTCTCCCATCCTATATTTATGCATTTCATTTTTCCGCCCTAAATGCAGTACTTTACATTTCTCCGTATTGAATTTCATTTTGTTAGCTTTGGCCCAGCTCTCCAGTCTATCCAGGTCATTCTGAATTTTGATCCTGTCCTCTAGGGTATTAGCTACTCCTCCCAATTTGGTGTCATCTGCAAATTTGATAAGTATGTGATTCCAATAAGCTGGTTAGGATAAGATGTAGACAAAGTGGCACACAATGACACGTGCCTTGATACATCCCATTGGAGTTACTGTAATGCACACTACCTGGGGCTGCCTTTGGAAACTGTTTGGAAACTTCAATGGGTTCAAAACACTGCAGCCAGGCTGCTGACCAGGGCAGATTATAGGGATTGTGTAATTCCCAACTTGAAACAGCTTCATTGGCCACTGGTCCATTTCCAGGCAGAATTCAAAGTGCTGGTTATGACCTTTAAAGCCCTACACAGCTTGGGTCCAGACTATCTGAAACACCATATTTCCCTATATGAGCTGACCTGAGTTGTAAGGTCTTTGGGAATTTTTTTTTTTTTAGGGAATTTTTTATTGGAGTAAGACCATTCTACTAAAAAATACACCCGACCACAAAAGGCCATAACAATAATACAAAAATAATACTAATTATTTTCCTCTTTTCTTACTAATACAAAAGTAAATCTATCCTAACACTAATGTATTTTTCCCTTTAATCTAAACACACTATAATCACATTATAATTCACATTATATTTACACATTATAATTATACCTACTAAGGTCTTTGGGGGAGAGCTTTCTCTTGGTTCTGCCACCATAACAGGCCCATTTGGGGCTGCTTCCAGAGGGTGGAACTCCCTCCCACGGGAGATCTGGTTAACCCCCTCCCTGCTCTCTAACTGCTGGCAGGTTAAGACCTTTTTATTTAGGCAGGCCTTTGATTTTATTCACATGACAGAGTAGTGTTCAAAAGGAGGTGCTCTTTTTTATTTTGTACATTTTTAATTATGTTTTAAATGTATTTTAAAAGCTTTTTAACGATGTGCTTTTAACAGAACTGATGTCTAATTGTTTGTTAACTTTTGTAATACAGGTCACCCTCCATATCCGCAGGTCACCCTCCGTTCCCAGACTGGATATGTGAAACTGTGGATAAAAGTGGACCCTATTGAAATGAATGACTTCCAGCCCAACTTCTGGCAGAAGCATACCACAGAATCGTGCTGGAGGACTTAGAAAATGCTTAGAAAGGACATATTTTTTCAGGCATGGATAAGTGAAGCCAAAGATGCCAGTCCTGTGGACACAGGGGTCAACCTGTAGTATATTTTTAAAATGCTGAAGCCCACACCCAGCAAAATTCAGGTAGACTAAAGAGCTGAAGGTAAAAGCACCCCTTTAATCCTTACCCAGTGAGGTGGTCACTCTGTCCCCTTCCTGCATAACCCTTGTGGACTCCAGGCTCTGACAGCAGTTGGAAGGAAACTTCTCTACCTCAGTCATCTTTTCTGCAAACAGCTCCTTCACCGGAAGAAACAGCGTGGATCACACAAGAAAAAGGATTAGAAAAAAAGAACAGAAGGGGACAGGGGCCCATTCACACTACAGGATTATAGTACTATTATAGGTGTACCTCAGTTAATGAAGTTCCTGGGCATGACTTCTTTAACAGAAACTTTGGGATCAGAGGCAGAAGTAACATGGAAAGAATAGCAAGAGCTTCCTGCACGACCAAAAAAGAAGGTGGAGGAGGAGAAGGAAGAAGAGGAGGAAGAGGAGGAGGGAGGAAGAGGAGGAAGAAGAAGAAGAAGAGGAAGAGGAAGAAGAAGAAGAAGAGGAGGAAGGAAGGGGAGGGGGAGAGGAGGAAGAAGAGGAGGAGGATGGGGAAGAAGGAGGAAGAAGAAGGAGGAGGAGGATGGGGAAGAAGGAGGAGGAGGAGAAAGAAGAAGGAGGAGGAGGAGGAAGAGGGGGAAGAAGGAGGAGGAAGAAGGAGAAGGAGGAAGAGGAGGTAGTGGTGATGCAACATGTTTTAGCAACTGTTTTATAACTAACAGTATGCAAATGTGAAAGGTCATGTAAGCCTCAAAATGTCTTCCAAAAAGCATCAAGGAAGGATACTTCACCCTGCCCTTTCATCAGTCTCCAATTTCCTTATGATTTCTATTTGGGTGGCCAAATTTTCAGATCTATGCTTTTTTTTTTAACATGCTGGATCTAACTGGTGAGGCAGGCTTCTCTGTTCTCTTCTTTTCTCTCCATTTTGCTGTTCACACATGTTCAGCAATCTGGAAGCATCTGCTGTTTACTTTGACTGTTGTAAAGACACACACATAGAGCAGTGGTATGACCATCTAGAGCAGAAACCCATTCTTTCCCAGCTCAAGCTTTATAGCAGTGGTTCTTAACCTGTTATTTGGGGACTCCCAGGGGTCTGCAATGTCCTCACAGGGGGTCTGCGAAGGCTTGAAGGCTGCTTGGCCCACGTCCTCCTTGTAGTGGAGTGGCCGCATGGCAGGAACCAAGATAAAGTCTGGCTGTCTTGGCCTGCGCATTGCCATTCAATCCACTCCAGCCACAAACTTGCACGAAGAAGCAGAAGAAAAGTCTTCCCTCCCCCTCCAGTGCCTCTGAGGTTTAATGGATGGTGTAATTGTTAGGTTTTGGGGGTCTACTGCAATTTAAAGGCGGTCCCTGGTGAAGCAAAGGTTAAGGCTGCTGCAACCCGACACTGAAAATCTCTGTTTCTCCAGCCCTCCTTCACCATCCTCCAACTGCTGATGTTGCTAAAAAGCTTCCAACTTGACAGAGGATGAGAAGGAAAGGGGGGCTGGTATAAAAAGGAGCTTCTTTGTCAGAGGCTTTGTTAACTGAAGTATGCCTGCATTTTACTCTTAACCACTATGGTCCCATCCCACTGAATCCTGGGATTTGCACTTTAGGGGAGAATCATAGAGTTGGAAAAGACGACAAGGGCCATCCAGTCCAAGCCCCTGCCATGCAGGATTACACAATGAAATCATTCCCGACAGATGGCAATCCAGCCTCTGTTTAAAAACCTCCAAAGAAGGAGAGTCCAGCACACTCTGAGGCGGCACGTTCCACTGCTGAACAGCTCTTACTGTCAGGAAGTTCTTAGGAACTCTCACTCAGAGAGCTCTAGTGCCTCACCAAACTACAACCCCTAGGATTCCATAGGATGGAACCATGGCAGTTAAAGTGGAATAATAGCACTATAATTGTGTAGTCTGAATGGGTTCAAGGTCTGGATAGACTCTCCCTAGTTTGAATGATTTCCCCCAAAAAGGTGGTACAGCACTAAATAGAAACATCCCAAGCCCTTTGAAACTACCAAGATGAAACGTTCTCACCTGCTGTTTTTCTCTCTCCCATTTCTCCTCCTCTTGACTCCACAGGAAACCTTCAGCCAGGGCCACCGCCTCGGAACTGGTCTCGGGCCCACATTCCCTGACCCAGCTCGCCATCTCTGGGGGCAAGATGGCCAGGAACTGCTCCAAGATCACTTGGTCCAGTATCTGAGCTTTGGTGTTACTCTCCGGCTTCAGCCATTGACGGCAGAGAGAGTGGAGGTGGCTGCATACCCCTCGTGGACCCTCTGCCTCCTCATAGCGGAACTGCCTGAAGGGTACGTCTGAACTGATCCTAACCTCCATTGGGCTCTTCTGCCTGGCACTTATTCCCCAGACTTTCCCACTGCCCCCATCCTGAAGAGCAAGAGAACCTTTTCCTAAGTCAGGGCCAAATGAGTCCGGCTTGTGCTTTCTTATTTTGTTCTCCCAGGCTTCCTCCAACATGGTCGAAGGTGCTCTTTTCCGTTTGGAAACAGAATTCTGTTTCAAGACAAAGACAGGCAGCATTCTTGGGAATACCAAGTCCTATAAAGAAAACAAGAGGTTGAGTAAATGAGTTATTCTGAACACTCTTGATGTAAAGAGATGTTTTACAATCACATTCCGGGGGTTGGGGGGGACAGGCTTCTTTTTGTTGTTGTTATTATTATTATGTTTATTTATATAGCGCCATAAGCTTTACATAGTGCTTTACAAAAAAAAAAATAGAAGAAGATATGTAGAAGATAATACAGACCATGACTCTTAAAGTTAACAGAGATAGGTAGTGAGGGGTGGGTTTCTTTTCAAGACAACTGACCAAAGCTTTCATACAACGTCACAACCCTTCCAATTTCACTTGTTACAGGCTGAGCACTGTTTTGGGACATGTTTTGCAAAATTTAAGGATTTTTTTTTTAACAAGGGACGTTGTATAGACAGCTTAATAATCTTTTGGACTACAGTAGGACCCCCGTATCCACTGAAATTGAATCCACTGATTCAATTATCCATTGGACACAAAACAGCACACCTACCATAGAGTCTTCCTAGAAAGTGTGTCCTCTCTAGCCATTTTTAGGTCCTCTAGGCAATTCTATGATATTTTAAACCGGAAGTCCCATTATTTTCAATGGTGTTCGCTATTATCCATGGTTTTCGGTATCCACACACACACCAGAAACAATCCCCAGCGGATACGGGGGTCCTACTGTATTTTATTAGTAAACAAAGTGCAGCAGCATATACAGATCAACCCCCGTATCTTTTTTATTTATATTTATTTATTTATTTATTTATTTATACCCCGCTCTTCAGCCACAAGGCTATCAGAGCAGCTTACAAATTGTTTTAAGCAATAGCTATTTACACATCTAACTACATTAAACAGTTTCCAATGTGTGTTAGCTAATTGCCCCCCACAAGCTGGGTACAAGCTATCTGCAGGGAATACATCCCAAGACCCCCTGTGGATACCTGAAACAGGGGATAAAAGAAACCCTATTATTTATTTGCAACTTCCTAGAGAGGACCTGGAAGTGGAGGGGTTGGAAGACCCCAGAGGGATTGGACTAGATGCCCTTTGTGGTCTCTTCCAACTCTATGATTCTATGAGATGAACACCAGAAGTTGATCATAGACATAAAATCACATTGGAGGACCTAGAGAAAACATTTTTTTTTTGGACGTGGATAAGTGAAACCGCGAATACCGAATCTGTGGATTACTACCCCCAAAACACAAACACACACACAGTATGATTATCTTTGAGGGGAGAATATAGACTTCTCAGTGTCTGACATTAAAGTTATCTTTTGTATCACCTGTTGAGGCATTACTATATATATATATATATATATATATATATACATTTCATAAAGGATTTAAATGTAAGGAATCTAAAATATTACCCATCCTAATCTATATTTAATCTGGGGAGAGAACAATACTTTCCACAAAAGTCATCCATGGAAAATACAGTTGTCCCTCCATATCCACAGATCTGGTATCCATGGATTTAAATATTCTTAAAAAAATATTAATCCAAAAGCAAACCTTAATTTTGCCATTTTATATAAGGGACACCATTTCGCTATGCCATTGCATATAATGGGACTTGAGTATTCACAGATTTTGGTATCCGTGGGGGTCCTGGAACCAAACCCCAGCAAATATGAAGGGAGAACTATACTATTCTTTCACTGGCACTTATCTGTCTAGATAAACAGTATTTGCTATATATATCCCTTTCAATACTGAAAGCAGAGGTTCTCTCCCACTCTCTTAACAGCATTTTAAGGAAAATTACCAGCCACAACATAAAGGCTGTCAGAGACAGCTGAGTCTTCCCTGGTTGAAGATGGTGTAAACAGCCTAGTTTTCAGCTCTCAAGGAGGGAGCTTTTTATATTATCTCCAGCACGTATCTGTCCAATCAGAGCCAAATCCAACTAATAATCCCCAGTAAAGATTCTTCTATCCAGTGAGAAAGGAGATCTCATTCTCCCTCTAGATAAGGCCACTAAGTGACCAATCACGGATCATTGCTCTGATGGCTATCCACCAACAGATTATTACATCAGCCTGACCGCAGATTATGGCATCATCCTGCTTTGGCCTATACCAGTGGTTCTTAACCTTTTCTTTACCAAGGACCCCCTTTACTTCTGTTGTCACAGGCTGGACCCCAAAACTTAACCCTTTAAAACTATGATGATGATGATGATGATGATGATGATGATAATAATAATAATAATAGCAGCTATACCCGGCGTTAACATACACTGTTATTTATACATACAAAGACTCCCTGAAACAACATCTCAGGCTCGGCCAAATTGATCACCAACAGTGGTCCGCCCTGGCCTCACATCGGGAGGCATGGAGACGCACTATCCACAATGCTGCAGCCTTATTTGAGAACTCACGCTGAACAAGTCTTGAAGAGAAACGACAATACAGGAAGAATCACAACCCAAAAACATCACCCAAGGAGACCTTCTGCTGTGCTTTTTGCAACTGGACTTGTTTATCTCGGATTGGCCTTTTTAGTCATCAGCGCGCTTGCAGAAAGCGTGGGATGAGTCCTTCCTGAATCTTCGTTTGCGAAGAAAAGCCAGAGAGATGTTTCCATTCCCACTCTGCTGATTGGCCACTTAGGAAACATTTCAAGAGTACAATAATTTGACGCATTAATATATAACCTTTCAAATCAACTATAATGGTGTATGTTACACCAGGTACAGCTAGTTTCATACCAAGAGCCCCTCCGCCATGCAACCGTGTATACAGACACACACACACACCATGCACGCCAGGACATGAGAGCCCCTCTGCTACTGCCATGCAATCACACATGCACACACACACACACACACACACACACCATTCTACACACACCATGCTACACAAACGCACCACACTACACACATACCACACACAGCAAGATACGAGAGCCCTCTGCCACCATCATGCAACCATACAGACACACACACCATGCGCGCCAGGACATGAGAGCCCCTCTGCCTCCATGCAACCGCCCATACACATGCACACCATGCTACACAAACACACACGCTACACACACACCATGCACACTAGGATGCGAGAGCCCTGGCACCACTGCCACCATGCAATCACACACACACACACACACACACACAGCACACTACACACATACACATAGCATGCTACACGAAGACACACACAGACCACGCTACATACACACCACATGCGGCAGGATGCGAGAGCTTCTCCACCGCCACCATGCAACTGCACATACAGATATACACCATACCACACACACACACCATGCTACATAAACACACCCCAGGTTACCTTCCACTACACACACACACACACACACAACACACAGCCACAGGCTACATACCCCCACACCCATGCTACACACACACACACACACACACATTCCACACTCCACAAACACACTACACCCACTATGCTACACTTCCCCACACTACACCCCCCATGCTATATACACACACACACACACACACACACAAACCACACACGGCAGGATGCAAGAGGCCCACCACTGCTGTTGCCATGCAACTGCACATACACACATACCACACTACACCCACACACATCCCACACTACACACACACTACACCCCCCACACTACACTCCCCACGCTACATCCCCATGCTACACACACGCTACACCACCCCACCCCACCCCCACCCAACCACACCATGCTACACACACACCATGCTACACCCCCCACGCTACACACACACACACACTACACACATCCCACACTAAACACCCCCACCTCATGCTACACACACACCATGCTACACCCCACACGCTACACACACACCCCACGCTACACATACACCCCACCCCATGCTACACACACCCACACTACACACATACCCCCCACTACACCCCCACACTCCATGCTACACACACACAATGCTACACCCCCATATTACACTCCCGCTACATATACACTCCACCCCATGCTACACACACACACACACACACACACACTACATACACAAACCACCCCATGCTACACACACAAACATCACTGGAGAGCCCCTCTGCCGTTGCCATGTTTAGAAGCTTGAAGCTTTCTATATGTTTCCGCCCCCAGTGTGCTGATTGGCTGCCGATCAGAGAGCTTTGATTGGTTGGTAAGTTGGTAAGTTTCCTAAACAGCCAATCAGCACACTGGAAACGGCAACATACCCAAGAGGATTGTATATAGAGAGATTACACCATCCATTAACCCTTCCCTAAGAGGAACTGAAGGAGGAGGTGTTAGCGGTGGGGAGAGAACTGAGATATCAGCCCCATTCGCCAGATCCGGAGTCTATGGGCGAAACACCAGTCCTTAGGATCCTGAATCCCTGTATAAAGGCATCTGCTTATCTTTGGCCAAAGATAGTTCTTACCCTCAAACAAAGACCCACGCAGTCAGTGTCAGGTGCAGGCAACGAAGAACAACTTTATTACTGGAAGCTAAGATTTTATAGACCCCGCTCCTGGGTCTTGTACACATGTTAGAGAGAAAGGTTCTCATGAGCTCATCCAGTTTAAGTAGCAAACTTCAGCTAACATGTTAGGAAGACAATTGACCATTCATGTGCTTACGCAGGCTTCGTTAATGTTACAGAAAAAAATACATTCCTCTCTGCTGGGAACTGCAGCTCCTAGCAGTTTCTATGTTGTTAATATCTCTCACATACACAGTCAAGGTCTACCACAGTTTTAGCATTCTCAGCAAAGATGGCTTTACTTTGGTTCATTTCATTACCAACTAGTACTTGTTATTGATCAATATATCAGGATGCTCTGTCATTCTATAGATATCCACTCCAGCTATGGCTAACCATGTAAGTTTCTAATAAAGCAATGCAGCATTATGGAATTATGAATACAGATTTGTGTTTCCTAAACGGCCAATCAGCACAATGGAAATGGCAACATACCCAAGAGAATTGTATATACAGAGATTATATACAGAAATTACACCATCCATTAACCCTTCCCTAAGAGGAACTGTAGGAGGAGGGAAGATTTTTCTCCCACTTCTTCCTGCAAATTTGTGGCTGGAGCGGATTGAATGGCAATGTGCAGGCCAAGCCAGCCAGCCTTTGCTTTGGCTCCTGTCATGTGGGCTGAGCAGCCTTCAAGCCTTCGCGGACCCCCTGTGAGAACATTGTGGCCCCCTGGGGGTCTGTGGACCCCAGGTTAAGAACACACACATGCTATAAACATGCAGCATGCCTAACAGTTTTTTCTCTGCCCAGTACTCTAGTTATTTGTTTCCTTATCTCCTTTGTTTTGCCTCAGATAGCCACCTGCCCAGAACTAGCTGGTCAGCTGGTGTTTCTTACCCACCCCAGTAGCTTTTTACTCTGCACAAATACGCTTACGGTTGTCTTTTCATATTTGCTGGGGTTAGGTTCCAGGACTCCCCATGGATACCAACATCCATGAATGTTCAAGTCCCATTATATGCAATGGCATAGCAAAATGGTGTCGCTTATATAAGATGGCAAAATCAAGGTTTGCTCTTTGGATTATTATTTTTTAAAGACTATTTTCAAGCCGTGAATACTTAAATCCGTGGAGACCAAATCTGTGAATGTGGAGGGACAACTGTATTTCCTTAATATTCAAGCTTTGGGTTTTAAATTTCACAAAACGTATACCAAAATAGCCCTCACTCCTACCACATTTCCTTTATATAAAAGCAACCTTGGGTCTGAGTGCGCCATCACTGAGTCTAGCTGATTTCAAAATGTTGGCAGGAGGACCACCAAGGGATCCATGTGCCATTCTAATCTCCTTGGGGAAAGGGCAGAATATAGTCCTACCAAAGGCAGAAAGAGACACAAATAGCATGTCAGTATGGAGGGAAAGGGTGCCAGCTTTCTATTTGCTTGCTGTTCTTAGCCCACCGCCTTAGTCTCTCTGGCTTTCCTTCACAAATGAAGATTCAGGAAGGACACATCCTGTGCTTTCTGTAAGCGCGCTGATGACTAAAATGGCTAATCCAAGATATACAAGTTCGGTTGCAGAAAGCACAGCAGAAGGTCTCCTTGGATGATGTTTCTGGGTTGTGATTCTTTCTGCGTTGTCGTTTCTCTTCAAGACTTGTTTGATGTAAGTTCTCAAATAAGGCTGCAGCATTGTGGATAGTGCGTCTCCATGCCTCCCGATGTGAGGCCAGGGCGGACCATTGTTGGTGATCAATTTGGCCGAGCCTGAGATGTTGTTTCAGGGAGTCCTTGTATCGCTTTTTTGGAGCACCCCTCTTACGCTGACCCATGGCGAGTTCACCGTAGAGTACTATTTTTGGAGGCGATGGTCCTCTATCCTAGAAACGTGCCCTGCCCAGCACAGCTGTGTTCTCAATATCATGGCCTCAATGCTGGTGATCCTTGCTTGCTCAACGACAGCACACATATGCATACCACGCATGCCAGGAGGTGAGAGCATCTCTGCCACCGCCATGCAACCGCACGTAAACATACCAAGCTACAAAGACACACACACACCATGCATGCGAGGACATGAGAGTCCCTCCACCGCCGCCATGCAACCACGTGTACACACACACACCACACTACACACACAGAGCACGCTACACACACACACTGCCAGGACATGAGAGTTCCTCTGCCACCAACATGCAACCATGCGCACACACACACACCATTCTACACACACACACACACACACACACACCACTACACACACCACTACACACACATACAGCCATGCTGCACATACACACACCTCACTCTACACACACACACATACCATTCATGCTAGGACATGAAAGCCCCTCCGCTGCCACCATGCAACTGCACAAACACACACAAACCCCACACCACACACATCACCACGCTAAAGAAACAATCCCACGCTACACACACACCTGGCTGGAAAGCCTCCCTGCCATTGCCATGTTTAGAAAGATCTTGAAGCTTTCCACATGTTTCCACCCACAGTGTGCTGATTGGCTGCCCAAGGGGAGAGCTTTGATTGGTTTGTAAGTTTCCTAAGCAGCCAATCAGCACACTGAAAATGACATCATACCCAAGACAATTATTATATACAGTGGCATAGTAACATGGTACCCCTTATATAAAATAGCAAAATCAAGGTTTGCTTCTTGAATTTGTTTTGGGAGAGATTACTTTTTAAGCCGTGGATGGTGGAATCTGTGGATTGCAAATCTGTGGATACAGAGGGACAACTGTATTGATCTCAGCTAACTTAGTCACATATTTCTCAGGAAGATACAGTGGGGCCCTTGGGATCCAGTGGAGTTTGGTTCCAGGACCCCTCCCCCCATGGATACTAAAATCTGTGGATGCGCAAGTCCAATGACATACAATGACATAGTAAAATGGTGTTCCTTATATAAAATTGGGGAGGGGAATCAAGTTTTGCTTTTTGTTTTTAGAGTAAATATTTTCAAGCTGTGGATGGTTGAACCCATGGATACAGAGATTCGACTGTATTAACCACATCCATAAATGACATGAAACACACACTTCTGTCTTTTCCTAGACTATGTTTTGGGTATTTTTGGCATCTCAGTCTATAGAGAAGGAAAACCTTTCCAAACCTCAAATAGAGGACACCCCTTACAGTAAGGGGCATCTGCCAGTGCTATAAGGCAGTGGTTCTTAACCTGTGGTCCATGGACGCCCAGGTGGCCATGATGTCCTCACAGGGGGTCTGCAAAGGCTTAAAGTCTGCTCAGCCCATGTGACAGGAGCCAAGGCAAAATCTGGCTGGCTTGGACTGTGCATTGCCATTCAATCTGCTCCAGCCATGAACTTGCAGGAAGAAGCAGGAGAAAAGCCTCCCCTCCCCTCCCCTCCAGTGCCTCTGAGGGAAAGGTTAGTGGATGGTGTAATGGTATTGTTGTTGTTGTTTTTAGGTGGTATCATCATCATCATCATCATCATCATCATCTGACTCTCTAGGAATCTGTCTCTGGCAATTTAACCCTTAGAAGGGCAACAGAGTGCCACCTCTCCCACCTGGGAGTACCAGATGGCTGCCTCCTCCTGTCCGGGCTTTCAAGCTGCGTTTTGAGGGATGGGACCTGGTCCTTTCTCCTGTGTGGGACCTGTTGGTGGTAGAGGCCACTGGCCAAGCTGGGTGGGCTCCCTTTGGGTGCGTAATATACACTGAAGAACTAATGCAGTTTGACACTTTAACACCCTACAGAATCCTGGGATTTGTAGTTTTGTGAGGTGGTTCCTTCAAGTTATTTCCAACTTATGGTGACCCTAAGGAGAACTTATCATGGGGGTTTTCTTGGCAAGATTTGTTTACTTACATAAGGCTTACCAGATCTGGTTATTTCATTTCACACTGGCATGTTGTTTCGTTTTAGTTTGTGGAAATGTGTTCAGCTGCTCTTCTTTTTTGTGGTGTAGGTTCTCCCTCTTCTTTCCATGTTAATTCTACCTCTGGTACCAAACTTTCTCTTAAAGGAGGAATGCCCAGGAACACACTGATTTTGTTAACTGAGATATACCTGCATATGAGCAAGTAATTGGCTAAATCCAAACTACACAAATAATCCAGTTTGAAACTGAATTGAAACCTCTTCCTATGGAATCCTGGGATTGGTAGTTTGGTGGGGGTACCAGCAGTTGTTGGATGAGAAGGTAAAAGACCTTGTATGTCAAGGTGGTATTCCTGTGTTGCAGAAAATTTACTTCTGCTGTCCTAAAGTGTGTGTGACAAAGTGATGGTCCTCCTACCACCTTTTGAAAGTCACAAGGCAGAGAGGCAAGCCATTAGCCATGCTGTCAGAAGGGGTACTTTGGAATTGCAAACTATACATTGAAAGTGTTTTCAGTTTCCATTTAATTTTTGGGTTTTGACGGAACAAATTTTCAGACAACACTGTTATAGTGTTACTATTCCACTTTATTTGCTATGGCTGCCTCCTCTTGAATCCTGGGATTTGCAGTTTAGGGAGGGGCATTTACAACTCTCAGCCAGAGAGATCTTAGGCCTCATTAAACTACAAACCCCAAAATTCCACAGGAGGAAGCCAGAGCAGTTAAAGTGGAATAGTAACACTATAACAGCGTAGTCTGAAAATCTCCTAAGAAAAACTACGAAGGGAAATGTATTTTTATTTATTTTTTTCATTTGTATAATGTATTGTCTCACAAACTGTACAGGTCACCCGCCCCACCCTGCATTTACGCAGAGGATACGTTCCTGGATTTACCACAGATGAATGAAACTGCGTATATTAGCAAACCACCATGAAATTGCACTGGAGGACCTAGAACATGCCTAGAGAGGACACCTCTCTAGGTATCTGGTGTAACTCTATGATCAACTTCCAACAGAAGTTGACCATAAAGTCGCACTGGAGGACTTCCCGATGCCTAGAGACCACCTCTAGCATGACTCTATGGTCTTCTAGATGCCTAGGGAGACCTTTTATGCAGGTACCAATCCTGCGTAAACAGGAAGCGACCTGTAGTTTCTTAGCAATAAGAGATACATAAGATCCCAAGCTCTTAATAGTTTAAAAAGAGTTGGTGTTTTCCAAATGTTTCCTGTTATCTACCCAAGGTTCTATTGCCAGGCATGCAGGTTGGAGACCTGAAGAACCTTTTCTATGCCAGGCCAGCATGCTCTATACATTTTGGAGCCCTGTTCCAAGTTAGATGGAAAGTCTCACAGATACAGGAGGCTCTCTTCTTTAGACTGCCATCTTGCGGCTATTGCACCCCCCTTCTTCATTTCGCCCCAGATAAAGAACACTTGAAAGGCTAGTAGAATATATTTATACTCCTGGTTTCTAGTGTTACTGCCATTTCTCTAAGTTACTTTTGGACACTTGAGGTTCAATTGAACTGTATCCTATAATAATGGGAAAAGTACATATGGTTATAAAAACAAGATTACACACTATATTTCATTATTGACAATTAGGCGATCTCAGTTTAATTACTTGCCTCCCTCTGGCACATGACAACTGGTTGTAGTAATTTTTATTAACAATATTGAACTACAGATCTAGGTACTAAATATAGAAATACATGTCTTTCATACATATTCAGTCTTTCATCTTGCTATTCTGCACTGTCCTACTGTGATAATGGGGGGATTGCATCTCCCATATGCTTCAATTTAGCCATGAGATATCTGCAAAATCAGCGATCAGGTAACGAAGGGCTAACTGGAGTTCTGGAAAGATACCTGATCACTGAATTGAAGGATAATGGAAGATGCAATCCCCCCATTATCACACCTACTCACACCTAACTCCTTTTCTGACTCTTTCTTCCCCCTTTTTATGGCTTGTTCTGTGCTGCCAAGTAGATTTTGCCATATACAGTATGACCCTATGGATCAGTGATTTCCAACCAGACTTTTCAGACAAGATCCTACATCAGATATATTGTTGGACAATGTAAATGTTTATTAAGGGTTAATAACATGTTGGTTTTTTTAAAAGATCCTACATCAGAATTGCATACAGCAAATTTTGACATGCCAAATTACACACCAATTGTGTGGCACAACCCTTCTGTTGCATGGCAGCACTGCTTAATCAAATGCGCAACTGGACGCAAACTGCAAACACAACGGCATTACACATACAAGTCTGACCTTGAATGGGATGCAGATGATATGTATTGGACAAAAATGAGCCTTCTGTTTTGTAAAGGAATTTATGCATATGTAAGACGCCAACAGCATTCTGGTCACTGTTCACTGCCCTTCCCTTACCGCACTCCAAGGAAAAGCGGCAAAGTAGCAGGAATGTTCCATATTTCTTGCTGCTTTCCCGCATGGTGTCAACGTCCTTTCTGCATCCGTTCATTCTGGTCCCGTGGGGGACTGAGCTGAAACCGCGCCTTTTTTCAAACAGGTTTTTCTGGTTAGCAAAAATGCAGTTTTATCTCAGACCCTTATGGAATAGGAATGGAAAAACCATGATGCCATGTGAGAAGGCTGCAGGAAAGATGGAATATTCTGCTGCTTTGCCACTTTTCCTCAAAGTGCAATAAGGCTCTCTGTCTCCTTTTATGAAGTCAATCTGTTCACACTATTCTGTTTCAATGAGTCCCATTGAGAGGGACAGGTCTAGCTGAATCCCTGTAGTTCCCTTGGCCATCTTACTACACTCACTCACAGGCCTCACAAGGGGCCCAAGGGTTGAAAGGTGTAGATAAGGAATTGGTATAGTGTAAGCTAGAGACATTAGGGTTGTGCAAACATATCATGCAGCTGGCGCATGATCAGGCAGTGAAGCCTGTTCAGCAACATAAACCAGCCAATTAACAAGAGCTTAAGCAAGCTAACCTGCCCGGCAACTTAGATAAGAAAAGTTCTGCATAGTAACATTTTTGAAGGCTAGAGACACGTAGACATAGATGCAAGCCTAAGCATTGTGATTGGTAGTTCAAGTAGCCATAGTAAGTGACCGAAGGAAATAAAACACTGCTGGAACAAAGAGAGGGGGCGGCAGTCTTCTTACCCGAGAGGGTGCTGTCCGCCCCAGCTGGAGAAAATAAAGAACCTCAACTTCTACCTCGGGACTCTGGCTCCGTTCCTTTCTTGCGCCGTCCTCAGACCCTATATGTTCGGGTTTCCTTTGGGATTCCCGTAACACCATCCCCTTTCATGTTCTCAGCCAATCTCCATCCATATGCACACACTTGCTGCCAATCACTCCGCATCTGTCAGTCACTCTGCGCACCTACCCTTCTAGCACTATTTAATATATTTTACATACTGGACAAAAGATACAAACTAATTTTTATTTTATTTTATTATATTACACCTTGTGGTACATCACAAAATAAAAATAAATGGGAAGTCTCACTCTCTCCGCTTAATAGGAAGGCAATGACAAATTTCCTCTGAATAAATCTTTCCAGGAAAATCCTAGGCTAGGGTCACCACAGGTCAGAGTTTACTTGAAGGCACATAAAAGCAATAGCAAAGAAAGAGACAAACTCATGTTTTAGTATATTACAGTGTGTGGCGTATCAGAAAATGCATATGCCAGGCTCAACTGCAATTTCCAACAGGAAAGAAACATGGGGAGTATCTGAAGAATCCAAGGTGGCTGCCTTAGGAGGTTTCAGATGAGCTGAGTTTTAAAAAAGGCATGTACAGGTTGAGTCTCCCTTATCTAAAATGCTTGGGATGAGAGATATTTTGGAATCTTTTAGATTCTGGAATACTTGCATATACGTAATGAGATATCTTGGAGATGGGAGTGAAGTCTAAACACAGAATTTATTTTTGTTTCAGATACACCTTATACACATAGTCTGAAGGTAATTTTATATACAATATTTTGAAATAACTTTGTGCATGAAACGAAGTTTGTGGACATGCAACCATCAGAAAGCAAAGGTGTCACTATCTCAGCCACTCATGTGGACGATTTTTGATTTTGGATTATTTCAGATTTCAGAATTCTGGATAAGGGAGACTCAGCCTGTACAAGAAACGGTTGTGGTTGGGTGCCTCCAAATTGTTTCTGACTTATGGCGACCCTAAGGCAACCCTATCACAGGATATTTTTTTGCAAGATTTGTTAGGAGGGGGTTTGCTTTTGCCTTCCTCTAAAGATGAGAGAGTATGACTTGCCCAAGGACACCCAGTGGGTTTCCATGGCCGAACGGAGATCCAAACCCTGGTCTCCAGAGTCATAATCCAACACTCAAGCCACTACACCAGACTGGTTCTACTGATAAGAAATGCATGAAGGAGCAAATCCACAAAGAAGAATGCAGATCAGTGGTCAATATCTCTAGTGACAAGATCAGGAGCACTAATGACCAAAACAATTTCAAGCTCAGAAAAGAAATTAAAAATAATAAAGTATAGTAGGACCCCTGTATCCGCTGGGGATTGGTTCGGAGGGGGGGGGGCTGGATACCGAAAACCATGGATAATAGCGAATACCTTTGAAAATAATGGGACTTCCGGTTTAAAATACTTGGAGGACCTAGAAAATGGCTAGAGAGGACACATTTTCTAGGAAGACTCTAAGGTAGGTGTGCTGCTTTGTGTCCCGTGGATAATGAATCAGTGGATACAGGAGTTCTACTGTAGAGTTTTTCAGCCAGTATGATATATAGGTCACACACACCCCATATCCATGGGGATACATTCCTGGACTTACAATTTATAAACAAAATTGCAAATAATAGTGAGCCTTATTAAAATAAATGTTTTCCAGTACAAACATACCATAGAGTTGCATTGGAGGACCTAGCAATTTCTAGAGAGGATACCTCCCTAGGCATTTTCCAGCATGACTCTATGGTATGTGTTCCTATTTTTTCAGCTGCGGATAACTGAAACCACAGATATTGGTTCCACAGATAGGAGGATGAACTGTAGTAACTTGAATATCGGGCTATAAGCCTTGGAAATTCACTGGATGAATTTAGGCACGTCCCAGACTCTCAGTCAAAGAGGAATAGTAAATTTCCTCTGAAGAAATCTTGCCAAGGAAACCATAGGAGAGGGGCTTCCTAAGTTATAGACAACTTGAAGGCACATAACAATATTTTTTTCAGCTACGTTTGAAACAGGAAGAAAAAACTAGGGAACAAAAATTGGATAGTCATCTGACAGGAACGCTTTAACTGTTGACAGGTTGGACCAGACAATCTTTGGGATCAATTCCAGTTCTATGACTCTAAGACTCTGTGACAAAAATCAAGTCGTTCAGTGAGTTCTTTTATGTGACATAAGGGTGTCTTTCCTACAATAGCCTTTTGGACGCTCAAAGCTGTGAAGTGGTTCTTCCTTTCATGAGCTGCTCGATGAGAAGTGAGGTCTATCTCCCGACTAAAGACTTTTCCACACTCCGAACATTTATATTGTTGTTCTGTTGCATGAGTTTTTGCATGTGACAGAAAGTTTGACTTCTGGCTAAAGTTCTTTCCACATGCTTTGAATTTCACTGGGCCTTCCCCTGTGTGAACTCTTTGGTGCGAAGTGAGTTGAGCCTTCCGGCTGAAGCTCTTTCCACATTCCAAGCACTTAAATGGCTTCTCCCTTGTGTGAGTTGCTTGGTGATTGCTGAGGTCTGCCGTCTGCCTGAAATGTTTGCCGCACTCAAAACATTTGTACAGTTTTTCCCCGGTGTGAATTTTTGTGTGTGTCATAAGGTGGGAGCTCTGACTGAAGCTCTTTCCACACTCCAAGCATTTAAATGGTTTCTCCCCAGTGTGGATTCTTTGGTGAGTGGTAAGGTGTGACCTCCACCTGAAATTCTTGCCACATTCCAAGCACGTAAATGGCTTCTCTCCTGTATGGATTCTATGATGTGATATGAGATGTGACAGCCAATGGAAGCTCTTGCCACACTCTGAGCACTTAAGCAACTTCTCTCCTGTGTGAATTCTTTGGTGGGAAACCAGACATTTCCTAAAACAGAAAGTCTTTCCACACTCACCACATTTAAAACACTTCTCCCCTTCATGAGTTCTCTTATGAAGATTAAGGCTTGATATGCAATTGAAGCTTCTTCCACATGCCAAACAAAGACATCCATTCCCTTCTTTTCCATTCCAGGGCACCTCCGGTACTGAGATTTCACAGACTTCACCGGCCTGAGAAACAGAAGCAGTGTTCCTCCTCTTCTCTTTTGTGTCAGTTTTGGTGGCCTGCTCTTCTTTTCGTTTGCAAGGAGCTCCTTTCAGCAAAACCTGGCAAGGTTCTTCTTCATGTTCACTCTCTTGCCCATCACCATCTGGAAAGGAGAGCAACAAATGAGGCTGAGAGAGAAATGGAGACTGAAGGCATGGAGGTAACACAATGACCAACATCAATTTGAAGAGGCTATTGCAGAGAAAAAGAGAGCCTCGAAGGTTCCCCATTACCTCGCTCCTTTTTCCACACTTTCAATAAAATCTGGTTCCTGTATGAGAGTTGTAAATAGTAGCTAAATCTGTTTTCTCACCACGGCACTACCTTTCCATGGTGGAAGGATTATGTGCTCCTATCAAGCAAGAGGCTATTGCTGCTGGTAGGATCTTCCATGTCAGACAGGCTTTTGTTGAGGAGCCAGACTAAGAAATAATCCAGTTTGACTCCACTTTAACTGCCATGGCTCAATGATATGGAAATCTGGGATTTGTAGTTTCGTTAGACATTTAGCCTTCTCTGTCAGAGAGCTCTGGTGCCACAACAAACTACAAATCCCAGGATTCCATAACACTGAGTCATGGCAGTTAAAGCAGTGTCAAACTGGATTATTATTGCAGTGCAGATGCAACAAAAATGAACCAAACAGCTACTGGGCAGGAGGAGGAGGAGGACTGACAATAGTGGAGGAGCTCTCACAGACAATGGCAATGACACCATAGCTAACATTTGTTTGTATTGCACAGAAGGGGGCATGGTAAACCCCCTTTGAATGTCTTCTACCACAAAAACTCTATGATGAGACAATCCAAAATGAAACAAGAGACAGTGCCAGAAGATGATGTTCACAGGTCAGAAGGCACACAATAAGCTACTGGGGAAGAGCAGAGGACAACTATGAGTAGCACTGTAGCTAATGATGCGACTGGACTCAAGCCGAAAGGATGTTCAGCTGTTAACGTGCTCAGAGGTGAAAGGAAAGTCCAAAGCTGCATATACAGTATTATAGGAACATGGAATGTAAGAAGCATGAATTGGGGGAAGCTAGACAGTAAAACAACAGATGGAACGTATAAACATTGTAATACTTGGGATGCATGAGCTAAAGTGGAAGGAATGGGACGTTTTGAGTCAGATAGTTATACACAGTGTTATACTCAGGAAATGAAAATCTAAATGAATACAGGAAATGAATAGTTACACTCAGGAAATGAAAATCTAAGAAGAAATGGGGTGGAATTAATAGTGAGGGAAGATGTAGCAAAAGCAGACAAAGGATATAATGCAAAGTCTGACTGAATAATATCAATAGGACTTCAGGGAAAACCCATCAATATAATCATCATCCAAATTTATACTCCAGCTACAGAGGCAGAAGAAGAAGAAATTGAAAGATTCTATGCTGGAGTCCAGGAGGAAATTGATCACACACCAGAACAGGACTTGTTAATCACAGGTGACTGGAATGCAAAAATAGGAAACAGAGCAGAATCAAAGACTGTAAGAAAATTTGGCCTAAGTTCAAGAAATGAAGCAAGAGACCAGCTGACTGGATTTTGTGAGGCCAGCAATTGGTTCATTAGAAACACATCCTTCAAGCAACCAAAGAGGCAACTATATACATGGACACAACCTGATAGCTAAAACAGAAATCAAATAGGCTACACAATACAAGGAACATATTGTAGCACAGACCATTAACAGCTAATTTCAAAAATTAGCGTAAAGCTAAAGACCACAAAACCAACCATCGGACCAAAACTCATCCTGAAGAACATTCCTATAGAATTATCTTTAATGTAAAAAATAGATTTACACAATTAAGCCTTATTGACCGGGAGCTAGAAGAACTTTGGACTGAAGCCAGGAACACTGACATGGAGGAATGCAAAAAGACACTATCTGCAGCCAAAGAGAAAGAGAAGCCTCAATGGATGACAATTAAACTCTTCAAGCAGTTAAGGAAATATGAGATGGGGATATGAGGGGCTGTAGTAACCACAGGACCACTGCATTAATCTCCCATGCAAGCAAAGTGATGCAACAACAAAGTCTTTTACCATATATGGAGCAAGAAATGCCAGATGTCCAAGCTGGGTTCAGGAAAGGAAGAGGCTGTAGAGGTCTTATTGCAAACATATGTTTGATAGTGGAGTGCACCAAAGAATTTCCAAAGAAAATCAGCCTGTGCTTTATAGACACAGTTGGCCTGCCGAATCCATGGATTCTGCATTCAACCATCCACCGCTTGAAAATATATACCGTATATTTTTTAATTTTCAAAAAGCAAATCTTGATGTTGCCATTTTATTATATACAGGACACCATTTTATTATACCTCTGTGTGTGTGTGTGTGTGTGTGTGTGTGTAATGGGACTTGAGCATCCACAGATTTTGGTATCCATGGGGGGTCCTGGAACCAAACCCCAGCGGATACCCACTGTATTAGCAGACCCTTTGACTGTGTAGATCATGAAAGATGTTGGATTGCTCTTAAAGAAATGGGTATGCCACAACATTTGATGTGTAAACCTGTACTCAAGACAAGAGGCTATCACGACGACAGATATGGAGAAATTGAATTGTTTCCAATTGGCAAGGGGGTCAGGCAAGGCAGCATTTAATCACCCTATCTATTTAACATGTATGCTGAACATATACCTAAAGCAGAAGGAGGCGTGAAAATTGGAGGAAGGAACATTAACAGTTTCATAAACGCAGTTGACATCATATTGCTAGCAGAAAATAGCAAGGGCTTGGAACGACTACTGAAGAAAGTCAAGGAAGAAAGTGCAAAGGCAGGTTTACAGCTGAATATTAAGAAAACAAATATAATGATCACAGATTATTTATTTAAGTTTAAAGCAGACGATTAAGACATTGAAAGAGTTCAAGATTTTCCATACTTTGGCTCAGTCATTAATCAAAGTGGACACTTAAGTCAAGAAATTAGAAGAAGACTAGGACTTGGAAAGGCAGCTATGAAGGAACTAGGAGAAGGATCCTGAAATATAAAGAGACTGTATATCACTGAATACCAAAGTTAGGATTGTCCATACCATCATGTTTCCAATGTCTATGTATGGTTGTGAAAGCTGGACAGTGAAGAAAGCTGATAGAAAGAAAATCAATTCATTTGAAATGTGGTGCTGGAGAAGAGTTCTATGGATACTGTGAACTGCTAAAAAGACAAATAAATGGATCCTAGAGCAAATCAGGCCTGAACTCTCCCTAGAAGCCAAGATGACTAAACTGAGATTGTTGTACTTTGGATATATCATGAGAAGACATGACTCATTAGAAAATACAATAATGCTGGGGAAAATAGAAGGCTGTAGGAAAAGAAGAAGACTCCATTACATGTGGATAGACTCAATCAAGGAGGACACTATCAGGATAATGGGACATGCAACCTGATAAATGTATACTGTAAAGAGCAAGTGTAACATGTAATAGCCTGCAGGGGCCAGTGGTGAGAGGCTAGATGCAGCTGGGCTGAATATCAAGATTAAAGGCCTGGGAAGCTAGATTTGGAGAGAAAGCTTATCCCTGTGGGAGACAGCGTGTATCTGTGTGAGAACCAAAGTCTCTGTATACTGTTACTCTATGCTATGTGACTATAACCAGTTCTGTCTGGGCTTTGCCATGACAGGACTGTACTGTACTGTATGCTGTGTAATGTAGTCTTCATGAGAGGAGTCTCTGACTCACTGTAAATATTCCTATACAATTGTCGCTCCATATCCATGGATTTGGTATCCACAGATTTAAGTATTCACGGCTTGAAAATATTCTTAAAAAATAACAATCCAAAAAGCAAACCTAGATTTTGCCAGCTTATATAAGGGACACCATTTTGTTATGCCACTGGATATAATGGGACTTGAGTATTCACGGATTTTGGTATCCATGGTGGGTCCTGGAACCAAACCCCAGTGAATATGAAGGGACAACTGTATTATGTTCTAGTAAAGAGGATTAGTTTAGGCACACGTCTTTGTCTGTGTGCTTATTTCCTCACCTGGAGAATGAAAGCTCTGCTACAACATCTTTGCTGCCTGGACCTCTTGATATGCTCAGAGATTCCAGTGCGCTAATGTGTCAGCCATGGCCTTGAGTCTGCAAAACCCGATCAGGGCTGTTGAGACATATACTTAGAGGTCTCTCATTCATAGGGTGACCATAGGTCAAAATCAACCTGACAGCAGTTGACAAACAACAAATCTGTTTTGGTCCATGATTCGCAGAAAATCTGCACCTGATTGTCATCTGCAGTAGCCTTTATAGGAATCACCCAAGAGAGGACTTCCTCTGACGCAGCGGTGGGCAACCGTATGGGGCCACAAGACCAATCCTCCTTTGACCACCTGTGGGCCACCACAACCCCTGCAGCAAACCCAAATACTGTATCTCAGATTTCCTCTGAAGTTCCTCTCAAAATGGCATCAGGAAGTGACTTTCCTGATGCCATTTTGAGAGGGAGTGAGGAGGAACACTGAGGTATTTGTGTGTAGTACAGGGTTCTGGGGTACCTTTGGTGGTGAGGTAGGAGTACAGTAGGACCCCTGTATCCACTGATTCATTATCCACTGATTCAATTATCCACGGGTGAAACAAAACCTACCTACCATAGAGTCTTCCTAGAAAATTTGTCCTCTCTAGTCATTTTCTAGGTCCTCCAAAGCAACTCTGCGGTATTTTAAACCAGAAGTCCCATTATTTTCAATGGTGTTCGCTATTATCTACGGTTTTTGGTATCCAGAGTCCCCACAAAACCAATCCCCAGCAGACACAGGAGTCCTACTGTATTTTTGCATGTTGGGAGTATTTTGCATGTTTGGATTCTATATGATTTAGGGGCAAAACCTGCTTGACAGTTGGACCAAATTGGGAAGTTGGGGGCCCTGGGGGACCAGTAGAAAGCTTCAGGGGCCACAAAAGTGCGGTTCAGGGCTCACACTCACCCACCCATGCTGTAAATAGGTCTCAAAAACCAGCCAAGCTGGAAGCACACAGAAACGTAGTAAGATTGCCAAACAATGCTGCAATGGCTTTTTTCACACTTGTAAAAAGAACTGATCATGCACATGAAACAAGAAGCCTTACCTAGGGGAGCCATGATCCCCAAATGCTCTTCCATAACTTCTTTATACAGGGCCTTTTGGCCTGGATCCAGCAGGGCCCACTCATCCTCAGTGAAATAAACCACCATCTCCTGGAAAGTCATCTGAAGAAAGAAACATCGTGTAGGGAGCAGGGTCTTCTAATCCAAGTCAGAGAAGAAAATTTAGGGTTGTCCATCTGGATTCAGATCTTTAAACTAGACACTTTAAACTAGTGGGCATATTGAGGCAAGGAAGGGCAAGACATTCTGTCAGGGTGATTCTGTCACGATGAGCAGTGGATAGGGCACCAATCCTACCCTTCTCAAGGCCCTCCAGGGAATCTGCCTCCTACCTGATCTAGTCTCACAGAAGCTCTTCCCGGCATATCACCATGAAGAGATGAGCCCATACATAAGGAATGTGGCCCCAATCCATTTCCTGTGAGGGACAGAAAAGACAAAATAATTTTTACCGTTTCCACTACTTCTGAATCAGCTCTTTCTATATGTGTGCAGGCATCGACTCTTATCACACAACACTGTTATGCCAGGTTATATCATTTGAAAACCACATTTTCTTACACGAACATCCTCCTTGTTTCATAGAATCATAGAATTCGAAGAGACCACAAGGGCCATCTAGTCCAACCCCCTACCATGCAGGAATACACGATGAAAGCACTCTCGATAGATGGCCATCCAGCCTCAGTTTAAAACCCTCCAAAGAAGGAGACTCCACCACACTCTGAGGCAAGACGTTCCACTATCGAACAGCTCTTATCCTCAGGAAGGTCTTTCTAACAGTTAGGTGGAATCTCTTTCCTGTACTGTAGTTTAAATCAATTGCTCCGTGTCCTAGTCTCTGGACCAGCAGACAATAAGCTTGCTCCATCCTCAGTATGACATCCTTTCAAATACAGTCATCCCTTCACATTCGCGGGGGTTAGGGGCAGCCAACCCCCGTGAATGTGAAAAAACCGCGAATAAGAAATGAACTGGGGGAGGGAGGTTTTTCACACACACCCTTCCCAAGACAGCGATCTGCCTTGGGAAGGGAAGGGAGGGGTGGGAGGGAGGCTCTTCAGACACACCCTTCCCAAGACAGCGATCTGCCTTGGGAAGGGAAGGGAGGGGTGGGAGGGAGGATCTTCAGACACACCCTTCCCAAGGCAGGATGGGCTTCAGGAGAAGCCCATGGCTGCTTTGGGAAGGGCAGTGTGTGTGTGTGTGTGTGTGTGTGAAAATCGCCTCTGCCCCGAACTCCCCACTCTCCCGGGACTTGGCTCTCCACCCCAAATGGAGCCAAGCCCAAAAGAGCGGGGAGTTAGGCAGCACAGTTTGGTCAGGGAGCACTCCGTTTAAATCGGCTCCTCTCCCTTCTGTGCAAGGGAGTGAAGCTGATTGAAATGAGGTGCTTCCTGAGCAAACCGCGAATAGTCAAAACCGCTAATGTGAAAGCCGCGAAAGTGGAGGGGCAACTGTATTTAAACATGGCTATCATGTCACTGCTTAACTTTCTCTTCTTCAGGCTAACCACTCCCAGCTCCCTAAGCCACTCCTCATAGGGCATGGCTTCCAGACCTTTCACCATTTTGATCGCCTTCCTCTGGACATATTCCAACTTGTCAATATCCTTCTTGAATTGTGGTGCCCAGAACTGGACACAGTATTCCTGGTGAGGTCTCACCAAAGTAGAATAGAGTGGCACTATTACTTTCCCTTGATCTAGACACTATACTGCAGCCCAGAATCGCATTGGCTTTTTTAGCTACCGCATGACATTGCTGACTAATGTTCAGCTTGTGGTCTTAATATCACACCCTCCAATTGTCCTGACTAATCCTTTGTCAGCCACTTTTAAAATGTCCCAATTTGTCTTTCATCCTCCCAATTTCCCCCTTCTCCTCAGCTTCTTTTTACTGCTGCAAACTGAGTTCAAAGTGCAAAGATAGTTTGCACTCAGTTAACTCAGAGGGAGGGAGTGTGTGTGGGGGGGGAAATCTTGGCCATGCCACGAAGCTGAGACAAAAGCAAACTGCTTCAGCCTCTCCTAGTTTGTGTGCCCTTGCTCATTAATAACTTTTGCCATCTCGACCACACTCTGATGTTCCTTGGCCACTTGAGTCCTGGCTTTTATTTGTGAAACGTTGGGGGATATATTATATTTGTACAGAAAATTTAACCAAGATCAGCCTCCAAAGCAGTTTCCAATTGAAACCCACACAATGTAATTAGTGCCTCATTTTGTTGTTGTTGTTATGTCCTTATAAGTAAACTCTGAGTTAGGGTGACCCTATCACAGGGTTTTCTTGGAAAAATTTGCGGATACCCCCAACCCCACAGATTCATTTACCTGTGCCTGAAAAAAATATGGCCTCTCTAGGCATGTTCTAGGTCCTCCTGCATGACGCTATGGTATGCTTGGGCTAAAACTCATTCACATTTTAATAGGGTCCACTATTATCTGTGGTTTCCAGTATCCATAGTAAGTCTGGGAACGTATCACCCGTGGATACGGGGGGCTATCTGTATTCTGCAGAGGTTGGCCAATGCCTTCCTCTTAGGTTGAGAGAGTGAGACTTGCCTGCAGTCACCTAGTGGGGTTTCCCCATGGCTGAGTAGGGCTTTGAACCCTGGTCTCCCAGAATCCTAGTCCAACAAACCCCTACACCATGCTGGCTTGATTCATTCAGAGCATTTAAAAATATTAAGGCACTGATGAAAGGGAAGGTTTTCTAGTTTTCTCAACTGGTGATATATATCAAGATCTGCCCTGTGCAAAGATAGGGCAGGAGTTGCGGATGGACTCAGAGCCCTGTTGGCGGATAGGATACTAACCCAAAGAAAGAACCCTTCCATTGATCTTTTATCCCTTATACTCATACGATTTCAACATGCTAAAATTGTTAACGTGCTGAACCCCATATAGCCCACACAATGCAGACCTACAGAGAGGAGACAGATGAAGCAGATAACTGCCCCCTTCATTCTTACCTACCTGTGATGGACCCTCTGCCCCCATCTGGCAAGATCCACTGGGATTCCAACCTCTGACGGGAGTGTGAAGGAGACTTGTGTAGCTCTGTGGTCTCTTCTGCACACAAGTCCTGCATCAGAAGCAGCAGCCAGGATAGAAAAAGAGAATTTTTTTTTAAAGGAATGGAAATGGAGAAGTTCTAACCCCAGAGAGGCAATTAAATCAACATCCCCAAGCCCAGAAACCATGGTTTAAACCAAATGACTTGAAAAAAATGCTCCTTTTAAAAAATTGGTTGTTGATTTTTTTAAAAAGCCTGGCTATTATTACTATTTTCCAACCTTCTTACTGGAACAACAATTACTTTTAGAATTTTAAAATTTTAACTTTAACAGCTGATTGCTGGTTGTTGGTTGTTAGACCACTAACCAGTGTCAGTTGCTTCTTTTTGATCTACAGTGCAACAAATGCCATTCAGAAACAAATCCTCCAATTAACGTAAGTTCAACCAAAACAACTTGCTTTGAAAAAAGCACTTTTAAAAGAACAATTATTATTTAAGCTAGTGGCCATAACATCTGAACTGCATTTTGCTGCTTAATTTTCTGATTTAGTCCTATATTGGTTTTAATGCAAAGGGGGGGGATGGTTTAAGCCACCACCAAAAAATGGTTTAAACCAAAACAAGTTTTTTTGTTTTTTTTTAAACCTGTTTTCTCCCACAAGCCCACCCAGAACCCTAAGGTGGGATAATTCCAGACAAAGGGGTCCTCACAATTAGCATTCCCAGTGGGGATAGCTTCTAGAAAAACAAGGGTATGTGGTAAGGTGGTTTGCATGATTAAAACTCTCACCTGCTGCTTTTTCTCCTCTGCCTGACTGAAGAGGAATGCTTCTGCCAGGGCCACCGCTTGAGAACTGGTCTCTGGCTGGCATTCCCTGACCCAGCTCACCACCTCTGGGGGAAGGATAGCCAAGAACTGCTCCAGGATCACCAAGTCCAGGATTTGAGCCTTGGTGTGTCTCTCTGGCTTCAGCCACTGATAGCAGAGAGTGTGGAGTTGGCTGCAAACCTTTCGAGGCCCCACGGAGTCATCATAGCAGAAATGCCTAAAGTGCTGTCGTGGAACATCTGCATTGACCATATCCTCCAACGGGTTCTTCTGCCTGGATGTTCCTTCCCAGAATCCCCCACTGCTCCCAGCCTGTATAGTAGGAGGGATTTCTCTTTTCTTAGGGTCAGTGGTGTCTTGTTTTTTTGTCTCTGGTCTGTGCTCCCAGATAGCTTCCAATAGGGGTGAAGGAGCCTTTTCTTCTTTTGCCAGATTCTGCTTGCAGCCAAACATGACTGGTGGTACCAAGGCCTGGAAATCCAACAGGATATTAAGTGAATCACCAATTATGAACAGGCTTGAGGTCAGATGAAATTTTATAGCCAAACTGGAGCTGGAAAATGGACAGATCGAAGACAGGAAATGACAGAACTCCACTAGTGGTCACATACAGCTTTCAACTGAGACACCTCAGACACATCATTGCCGAACTACAACGTATCTTGGACAATAACACTGCCCTTTCAAAGGCTCTTGGTGGCAGGCCTATACTTGCCTACAGACAGCCTCCCAATCTCAAACAGTGACTTACTTACAGGAAGACACACAATACAGACGGGGAGACAGGTACAAGACCTTGCCAAAAACCCAGATGCCAACTCTGCCCACACACCTACTCAGGAAATGTCATCACAGGACCTAATCACATCACCCACAATGTCGGAGCTACTTTCACTTGTTCATCCTCTAATGTGATATATGCCATTCTCTGTCAATAATGCCTTTCAGCACTCTGCATCAGGCAAAGAGGCTGGTCTCTGTGCCAGAGGATAAATGGATACAAATCTGACATTAGGAATCGGAATACAGTACACAAAGACTAGTTGCAAAACACTTCAGTCTTCCTGGGAATTCTATCTCTGACCTCAGGATAGCTGTACTTGAAGAAAAAACTACAAGCGAAGATTGGCAAGATAAACAGCTGAATTAGAATATACCCACAAATTCCAATCCATTAATAGGTTGAACAGAGACAATGGTTTCCTGCCACACTATACATCTCTCTCTCTCTCTCTCTCTCTCTGGCTTTTCTTCGCAAACGAAGATTCAGGAAGGACTCTTCCCGCGCTTTTTGCAAGCACGCTGATGACTAAAAAGGCCAATCCGAGATCAACAAGTCCGGTTGCAGACTAGTTAACAGCCTTGTCTCATGAGGGTGCTCTTGGACCAGCATCAAATTACATTCCAAAACTTTCCCCAACATTTATACAGTCATCCACCCACTCTGGCCTTAGGGTACCATCTTTCCTCTTGCCTTTGTCTCTCAAGGACCTTAAACTAACTAGTCACCCACTTCATCACCATTATCCATTAACTTTGCATTTCTTTTGTATTTCTATTACTATTCAACAGCCTGCTTATAAGGTTTGCACCCAACAAAAGCTTATCTGCAATTTCTCTCTCTCAGTCTCAAAGGTTCTACAAGTTCCCTTTGCTTACTGATCTTCCAGACTAATACAGCTATGTCTTCAAATTCTTTTTTCTGTGGAGAGATATCATGACTGAAAAAGAAATTAAAAGCATTGTGGGTACATAGGGTGAGGGGAGGGAACTTCTTTCCTTCTTGCTCCCCCCACCCCCAATCTTCATACAACACCTTTCTTCCAGTTGCTCTGTACTGATGAAACTCCTCTTTGCACCTTTCTTCCTTTAGTCATGTCTCTTAAATCATATCCCTGAAGGTCAGGAGTGGGAATCACATCACCTTCAAGAGCAGGGGTGAGCAAAGTACGGTTCTCAGAGCCATTTTCATGACCCTTGGAGGAAGAGGACTGTCAAAAAAAATTATTTGCCCCAAATAAATTTCCTTTGCTCCAAAATGTCTTCTGGGGGAGGGGAGGCATTTTCACCACATTTAGCCTCCTCCCCCCACCTTAAAACCAGAAATAAATGAGAACTGACTTTGGGGACCATTTGGGGTCAAACATATTTTAGGGTTTTTTTTTTTTGCAGTGGGGGGACTGTGGTGGAGGTTCCACCCCCAAGGTCTCCCAGGGAATAATGTGGCTCCCTAGCCTCCCACAGTTGTCGAACCCTGCTCTAGAGGTTCTTTGACTGCTATTCCCAGCATTGCAACCCACGAATACCTGGAGGGCGATGTGATTCTTACTTAGGGTTGCCACAGTGCCAACTGGAGAGGGCTCCTGTCCCTTTAGTGGCTGTGTTTGTTGCTGTAGTTGCATGTCTTCAAGTCATTTCCAACTGATAGCAACCCCATCATTGAGTTTTCTTCGCAAAATTTGTTCAAGGGGGGTTTGCCTTTGCCTTCCCCTGAGGCTGAGAGGGTGGGACTTGCCCAAGGTCACCCAGTGGGTCTCTATGCTGTAGTTGAGCAGGGATTCAAACCCTGATCTTCCAGTGTCCTAGTCCAACATTCAAACCACTACACCACGCTTGCTCTCTAGTGGTTGTGTAGAAGAGGAAATTTCTACAGGTTTGCTTGTTACCTATTGCACGTCTGTCTTCTACACAACTTTTAAAGGTATGGGTACTATTGCCAGTTTCCAGTCTGATAACCTTATTTCAACCACCGTTCTAGGCAGATGGTGTGCTGCTTTTTAATCTTCTAGAGTGATCACAGAGCTAGCCAAAGACATTTTGCTGCTTGAGGAAAATCACAAAATCGCATGTTTATCATTCAAAAAAAAGTACAGCAGCAGGCCAGACTGTTAACATACTAGGGCTGCTGACATACTGCAGAAATACTGCAGTTTGACACCGCTTTAACTATCATGGCTCCGTCTTATGGAATCCTGGGATTTGTAGTTTGTTATGGCACCTGAGCTCTCTGACAGAGTAGGATAAACATCTCACAAAAATGAAAAATCCATAATTCCATAGATTTGATCCATGGCAGTTAAAGTGGTGTCAAACTGCATTATTTCTGCCGTGTGTCAGCAGCCTGTATCTTACTTACTGAAAATGGTAGATCACCCTCCATCACAGTGGAGGCAGCAGAATAGCATAGGGCCTGCTTATGTGGCTTACAAAGCTCTGTCCACCAATGGCTGGGAAGAGTAGCTGAAAGACTGCTAGTGCTGTTTCCCAGCATTTGATGCCTGAGGCCATTGCTTCATTCTGCCTAACAATGGGGTCCAAGAGCCTCAAAAAGCTTTGGCACCTTATAAATAGCAACAGAAGCATAAACTGGGGAGCATCTGATAAAATCCACAAAGAAACACATATCAAGGCATTCAAAAGATGGTTGTTTTATTAGTTAAAAAAAAAGCCAGGTGCATTTTGGCCTGCATGTACCCTTACGGCCTTCTTCAGGGGCTATTTAGAATTCTCCAAGTTCCGAAATTTCTGGATATGAATTGTCGAGCCATTTAGTGGACCAGGAACACTCAAACCATTCAAAGTTTTTCACTTGTCCAGTAAATCTGATTTGTGGTTACCTGGTCCAGAAATGTATGAACTTTGATTCTAAATAGCCTCTAAAGAAGGCCTTAAGGGTACACAAAAGCTGAAACACATTTGGTGTTTTTTAAGTAATAAAGCAACCATCTTTTCATTATTCCGTGGTATACTTCCAGAGGAAAATGGGGTGTACATCATTCATTTCAATAGAGTTTGCTATTATCCACAGTTTCACATATCCACAGTAAGTCCGGAAACATATCCACCATGGATACCGATCTGTGTGTGACTGTACAAAATTAAAACTCTTTGATTCCACTTTAACTACATGGCTGCACTTTATGGAATCCTGGGGTTTGTAGTTTGCAGAGGAGCTAGAGCTCTCTGTCTGAGAATATAAAATACCCCTCCTGAGACTACAAATCCTAGCATTCCATAGGATGTTATCATGGAAATTAAAGTGCAATCAGGGCTATAATTGTGCAATGTGGAAGGCCCATGAGTGCTATTCTTCTTGGGAAATTAATGAATATATCAGTCAGTCCCCATATCCATGGGGGATACATTCCAAGACCCCCCCTCATGCATACCTGAAACCATGGATAACAGGGAACCCTATTATTTTCAATGAGACAAGCACCAGCAGTTGATCATAGAATCTCATTGGAGGACCTAGAAATGCCTAGTGATAACATATTAGTTTTTGGATGTAGATAAATGAAACTGTGGACACCAAATCCGTGGATACGGGGGTGGACCTGTAATCCTAACCAACAAATAAAGATTGCCAAGGAAAATTTCCACATGCAATGGAGATCTCCTCCAACTTGTCATCCGCCTGGTTTTCTCAGCCTCCTGTCACTGGCTCTACCGCCACCTCTTTCCCCCCATAGTCACTAGCCTGGCCTTCTTTCCATTGGGGTGTGTGTGCGTGTTTCCATCAGTCCCTCATTTTCCTTGTCCAGTTGCCCTCCCATCTCAGCCTTGTGGGTCTCTCTCTTCTCCCAAATGCACAACTGGCAGGGAGGGATCAACTCACCAGATCTCTCTGGGTGGAAATCAGAGAGGTGCTTCTCCCCACGCCACAGAAAGTGGGGTACTGGACAGAGAAGGGGCTGCCTCCTGTTCCCCTCTAGGAAGATGCACACACATTGCAGAAAAGGGAAGGCTCCTTGAACACAGGTCCTCTCTAGGAATGTCTCTACCATCTTAACCCTTTGAAGGGTCAAGCAGCAAAAATCTCTCCCTGGTGGAATCCAAGGTGTAGAGAATTTCAGTACCTTTTTAATCTGTTTCTAACTGATTTTTAAATTATAGTTGGTTTAATTGTATTTTAACGTTTACACTGAGAGCTTTTAAAATCATATTGTGTGTGTGTTTTTTTACTGGTCTCTATGGTGAAAATCTCTCTCTCTCGCTCGCTTTTCTTCGCAAACGAAGATTTAGGAAGGACTCATCCTGCGCTTTCTGCAAGCGCGCTGATGACTAAAAAGGCCAACCCGAGATAAACAAGTCCAGTTGCAGAAAGCACAGCAGAAGGTCCCCTTGGGTGATCTTTCCGGGTTGTGATTCTTTCTGCGTTGTCGTTTCTCTTCAAGACTTGTTCGGCGTGAGTTCTCATACAAGGCTGCAGCATTGTGGACAGTGCGTCTCCATGCCTCCCGATGTGAGGTCAGGGCGGACCATTGTTGGTGATCAATTTGGCCGAGCCTGAGATGTTGTTTCAGGGAGTCCTTGTATCGTGTTTTTTTTTTTTTTTTTTTGGAGTGCCCCTCTTATGCTGACCCGTGGCAAAAATACTCCTCATAGAATTCGAAGGGGTTTGTCCCAATGGGATCCCGCATCATTTCACCATATTTGGAAGGAGGGGAGGCAAAAACTCCAAATACTCCATGGAAAAAGCCTTCACAGCTATTCCCGACTTTAAAAAAAACTCCGAAAGAAACGCACATTCTCTCTCTCTCTCCCACTGGCTTTTCTTCCCACTCGTTGGAAGAACCGATTCGCATTGCTGCTCTTTCCTGATAAGAGCGGAAATGGAAAGCTGATTGGTCAGACATGCGCAGGAGACAGAGCTTGCCAGCAAGGCAGTGCCCAGAACTGGGATGTTGGATTTTTGCTGTAGCCATTGTGTACTGAGGCAACGAAATAGCCTTTCTCCACCTTTTTTTCCTGTTTATTTAAGCAGAAGATTGTACTTCTGCACCTTGGATTTGCTTTTAAAAAAACAATGCTGTTCAGCAGTGCCAACTTGTGATAATAAAAACACGAATAATTCACTCGCGCCTGCCATCTTGATTCGCAGGTATGCCTGTTTGAACAAACGCATATGGCTTTGCATGCCTGCGATCTTCAAAAGAAAACTGGAGACCAATGAAAGCTGCTGCAAATTGGCATTAATGTGCATCAATCCACAGTTTATTGCCTTGTATAGATGAGCTCAGGGTGTAAGCCACCTTGGGTCTGGTACTGGGAGAAATGCGGGATATAAATCAAATAAATAAATAAATAAATAAATACAGGTGCCAGACTTCCCTTGGCATGTATGCTTCTCCCCCACGGCACCATAGGGCCTGTTATATGCTGAAGAGATCACTAGCCATACTGGCTGGTGTCTTCTGGGAGCTGTTATTCCAAATAATTAACTTTTTCCATCTCTGCACCTTAGCAAGGCTATGGAAGAAAGAGTTGACATAGGATATTCTGGTGAAAAAGCCTTTTAAAAAAAACTTTGTTGATTTCCATACCTTCCAACTGTCCCTGTTTAGCCAGGACAGTCCCAATCAATCCTCTGCTCTTCCATGTTTTCATCTGCTTTTAAAATGTCCCAGTTCCTCTCTCTCCCCATTTCCCCCCTTTGTCCTCAGCTTATTTCAATTGCTGCAAACTGAGTTCAAAGTGTAAAAGTCATTTGCACTCCCTTAACCAGCAGAGGGGAAAGGAGTGGAAGGGAAGAATCTTGCCCTTCCCTGTAAGTTTAGGCAAAAGTAAACTTCTGCAGGCTTTCTGAGCTTATGCGTTCTTTCTCATTAGCAACTTTTGCTCTCTTGACCACACTCTGATGATACTGAGCCCCATGATAGGGTCACCATAAGTCAGAAATGATTTGAACACAATAGCAAATTAAAATCTATCTGTGCCATCTTCAGTCACTAGATGGCAGACATCCTTAACGAAACAGGAGGAAGCTGTAGGCAAGCTTGGCATATTCGTTCTATGATGTAGTACCATAAGCTGTGATATTTTTGTCTTTGTACTTTGTCTTTGTACTTTGAAAGAGTGCCAAGGATGTATGTGTAGAGTGATTGGCATGTGTGGAATGATTGACAGTTTGTGGCTGGAGATTAGCCGACAGAATGGAATGGGATAGACTAGTCCAAGTGAGTCAGAGAGAGTCAAATAATGGCTCAAAAACCCAAAACATATAGGCTAAACAATATCTGAAAAGAATGGTATAGTGGTTTTGCGTGGTGAACTTGAACTCCAGGAGACCAGGGTTCGAATCACTACTCAGCCATGAAAACACATTAGCAGACTTTGGGCAAGTCACATGCTCTCAGCCTCAGAGAAAGGGAAAGCCAAACCCCCTCTGAACAAATAATGCAAGGAAATGTTTGCCTAGTATAGGGTAGCCATAAGTGAGCGTAGACTTGAAGGCACATAACAACAACAAACAGTAGTAATTCTGAATAATATTTTCAAAAAAGCAACTGAAAGACATATTTTCTAAACATTTACATACAGTAGGACCCCTGTATCCACTGATTCAGTTATCCGCGGGACACAAAACAGCACACCTACCATACAATTTTCCTAGAAAAAGCATCCTCCCTAGCCATTTTCTAGGTCCTCCAAGGCAATTCTATGATATTTTAAACCGGAAGTCCCATTATTTTCAATAGCGTTCGCTGTTATCCATCATTTTCGGTATTCACGCCCCCTCCCCAGAACCAATCCCCAGCAGATAAAGGGGTCCTAATGTATCACCTATTTTAGTGTACTGTATACCTTACAGATACAGAAAATATTATGACCTATTCATCATTGTTTCCCCTTCATTGATGTGATACAAACACTTTAAATAATGTTTTGTCTTTAGTGTTGTATCTTGTATAAAAACATTACTCTTCTTTTGAAATGTAATCATAGAATCATAGAATTGCAGAGTTGGAAGAGACCACGAGGGCCATCCAGTCCAACCCCCCTGCCACGCAGGAAATCTTGATCAAAGCATCCCTGACAGATGGCCATCCAGCCTCTGTTTAAAGACCTCCAAGGAAGGAGACCCCACCACGCTCCGAGGGAGTGTGTTCCACTGCCGAACAGCTCTTACTGTCAAAAAGTTCCTCCTCATGTTGAGGTGGAATCTCTGTTCCTGGAGCTTGCACCCATTGCTCCGTGTTCCAGTCTCTGGAGCAGCAGAAAACAAGCCTGCTCCATCCTCAGCGTGACATCCCTTCAAATACTTAAACAGGGTTATCATATCGCCTCTTAACCGTCTTTTTTCCAGGCTAAACATACCCAGCTCCCTAAGCTCCCTAATCAAATCACCTATAACTTTGCCAGAAGTAGCTTTCAAATCCCAACAGTTCCAATGAAATGATAATGAACCATTAATACCATGCTTATTTTTTAATACAGTAGGACCCCCATATCTGCTGAGGATTGGTTCTGGGAGGGGGCATGGATACCGAAAACCGTGAATAATAGTGAACGCCATTGAAAATAATGGGACTTCTGGTTTAAAATACCATAGAGTTGACTTGGAGGACCTAGAAAATGGCTAGAGAGGATGCCTTTTCTAGGAAAACTCTATGATAGGTGTGTTGTTTTGTGTCCCGTGGATAACTGAAGCAGTGGATCTGGAAACAGTGGATACAGGGATGCTATTGCATAGAAAACATTCATGCATATTCTTTATTTTATTATTATTGTTATGATTGTTGCTATTATTATTGTTTCTGCTGTGCTGTTGTTGTTATTGTTGTTATCATTGTCATTACTATCATCATCATCATCATCATTATTGAAAAAGCAGGTTTTCCTAGAAATGACCAACCTGCTTGGTCTTCCAAGGGTTAAAGTGGATTCCTAGAGAGACAGGAAGTAGGGTGGGTAAGGTACTAGCCTCTCAGTCACCCCTTCCGCAGCTTAGGTCCCTCCCCTTCCGGCCATGTGTCTCTGCTTGTAGCTTCCTAGAGAGGACTTGCAAGTAGAGGGGTTGGAGGACCCCAGAGGGATTGCAAAAAATAAAAATACAAAGAGGAAGACCCCAGCCAAGGAATGTTAGTTGATCCCTCACCATCCTCTCTTCAACCCCACTTTCTTTATGTGTGGGGAGGAGGAGGAAGAGGAGGCTACTCCCTTCCCCACTGGAGGGATCTGGTGAGACTCCCCCTTTTCCAGTCTGGGCATTTGGGTGAAGGTGGAGATCCAAGGAGCTGCCACCAGAAGGAGACTGGAAAAGTGGAGGCAGATGGGATAAAACCCCAGCTAGTGGGGTGAGAGGTGGGGAGACCTCTATGGGGATCAAGGGCTGAAATCTGTAGGGTTGCCAGGTTGAAAACTGGGGAGGGTTCCTGCCCCTTGAATGGTTTTGTAGGAGAGGGATTTTCAGCAGAGGGTTGCCTGCCACACAACCAGGTAAGGAGCAACACTTGCTGAAATGACCTATTCTAAGCCAAAGCTTCTTAAACTGTAACTGAATGCAGGGGTCATGAAAAAATTGGCAACAGTAAATTTGATTTGTATACCTATTTTATATACCTGGGGTCAGGTAAATATTTTTCGGGCGAAAAGGGATCATGAGTTGAAAAAGTTTAAGAAGCCCTGTTCTACACCAAAGCACCTTAAACTGTGGGTCAAACAGCCAAATATGGGGTCGTGGAACTGAATGTGGGGGTGGCGAAAAATTTGGCAACAGTATAAGTTTTCTGTATACCTATGTATACCTATTTTATATACCTGTATGCCCAGGATCACATAAACATTTATCAGGCAAAAAGGGGTCCTGAGTGGGAAAAAATGATTCTAGACAACCATTAAAGGTATAGGAGCTCTCTCCAGTTTTCACTCTACAAAAGAAAGCAATGAAAGCCTCCTTCTGTTTATTTCCTCCTTAGCAGTATAGGTCGATCCTGTATCCACAGTTTAACTTATCCACATCCAAAAAAATATGTTCCCTTTAGGCATTTCTAGGTCCTTCAATGTGATTCTATGGTTAACTTCTGGTGTTCATCTCATTGAAAACAATAGGGTTCCCTATTTTCCATGGCTTCAGGTATCCACAGGGGTCTTGGAACGTATCCCCCACAGATATGGGGGATGGCCTGTATATCCTGTTTTTTCTCCAAGGAATTTAGCAAAGCACTGCGGTATTCCCTGTCAACACTCTTTTCTCTCCACAGAAATCCTGTGATGTTGGCAACTAAGAAGGAGAACATCCAACCCTGTATAATCTAGATATCGCCCTGCATGATCTGCAGTTTGAGGTGGGGATTCAAATCTTGATCTTCCCAATCGTAGTCTGCCACCCAAACCACTGCACCACGTTGCCTCTTAGTAGATCTGCTGCAGGCTAAGTGATGGGTGGTACTATTGACAGAGTGCCAAAGACCTGAACAAGTCAATTAAAATATTTTTAAAAGATATAGACTAAAACAAAGCAGTGTAGATGAGAACAAGAAATGTCGCATGGTGTATTTTGCTCTGTGGACAGGAAACGAAAGAGCCCTCTGTCTTTGACTGATGCTATTTGTCTCCTGTACAGAGAAAGGAGCCAGTTTCTGGCTTGAATTTGATGGTTACATTGCTCCCTACCTCAAGAGAAGCTTCATAATCGCCCTGCACTAGCTTGCTGCCTCTGCCATGCAGGAGGACACTCTGCCATCTTCAGCATTGCAGTAAGTTTCGACTGCCAGTCTGGCTGCTTTTGCTTCATGGAATGGCGCATGGGTGAGTGAGTGAGTCATGTCTTGGGCTGGCTCAATAGCCACCCTGCAACTTTCTACCTATAGATTCAACACGAAATAGACCTACTATAGAGGGGTGAGAAGGAGAAGGGAGAGCTACGATATCAAGCAGAAGGAGTGCTGCCTTATGTGAAGCTTTGGAGCTGTGGCCAAGAAGGAAAAGACATCCTTGCCCCAAGACAGGAGTGATGGTGGTTCTTTTCTGTACAGAAGGATCCCATTTCTGGCAGGGTTGGCTGGGTTAAATCAAATTACTTTAAAAAACAACAACACTCCTGCTTTTTAAAAATTGATTGTTCATATTTTATCTCTCTCTCTCTCCCCAAACATACTCTTCGGTATGTTTCTTTTCCTAGTGTGCTGATTGCCCGCTTAGGAAACATATCCAACCAATCCCTCTCACTCCTTCAGCCAGTCACCACCCACATGCAAATTCCCTCTCCACCTTACAGTCCACTCCTGCCACTCAATCTGCATCTACACCCCCAGCCTCACAAGAGCCCCTCCCTCCTCTTCCTCCCTCAGCCACTCACCACCCACATGCAAATTCCCTGCCCACCTTACAGTCCACTCCTGCCACTCAGTCTGCATCTACACCCCCAGCCTCACAAGGCCCCCCTCCCTCAGCCAATCACCACCCACATGCAAATTCCCTCTCCACCTCACAATCCAATCCTACCACTCAATCTGCATCTACACCCCCAGCCTCACAAGGGCCCCTCCTCTCCCCCCCTTAGCCACTCACCACCCACATGTAAAAAAAATGCAGTATTTTTTCTTAAAATGATAGCATGTAGCTGAACCGTGTGAACTTTGTTTAAGGTATTTATCCAGCAGATGGCAATGCAGTGCACAACAGGAAGAAACAGACTATGTAGTTCTCATAATCAAAGGAGCTTTTGGTTCTCTCTTTGGACAATATTAGCTTCTTTGAAGAGGTAGGAAAAGGAACTTTCTTGACCATTACTATCAGCATCCCCCATGCTGGATGTATTGATTTTGGTAGTTGTACTCCCCCAGAAGGTAACATTTCTAAGCTCTGTCCTTGAAACACACAGATTTCATTATGTGTATCTTAGTCTGAACATTCTTGTTCAGACTATTATTGGATATAATATTATAATGGAATAAACATAAAAGGGGTTGGAAGCAAGTGTTTACCAAATGAACAGAGATCCAGATACAGGCAGAGCCAGTGAAATCTGACAGATTTCTAAGGCATGTGGGCCTACTCCAGTCTTGATAAGCACTCCTCTTTTGTCTCTTGACGCTCATAGAACACCATGGAAAAGGGGAATTAAGGATCACAAGGCAAATTGTAAGCCCCCCCTCCATTAATCATTTGTGAGGGGAAAGGTGGGGGTGTAACTTAAATAAATAAATAATCCCCCTTCCAAATGGAGGACAGGCTTACTAGTTGGACATGAATATATCTTGATTCAGATGCTTGCAATCTAAGTAGTACTTATGAGTACAAATCCTTTGGTTAATTCATAATGCTAAAGCATGGGTAGAATGAAATGCTGCTATCTGTGTTAGTAGGATACCAGTGTTGCTATAGCATAATATACACATCTCTTGAGTCAGACAGTGCTGTTAAGATTTATTGCCCAAACAATAAATCATTTGCCAAAGTGTCTTCTTTATCTTCCAAAGCAAATTAGCCTGAAATTTTAGATTGAGATGTGTCTGAAGACATGAGATCCTGTATCTAAGACAGCCCTTGTCTGAATACATCATACCAACACCCAGTTGCTTACTTCCCCATTGCAACCATTTACAGAACCCCCCCCCCCACTTCCAAATAAAAGAAAATCTGGGTGTTTTTTTTCCAGCCCTCCATATCAGTTTTTGGGAATACAAGGAGGTGAGGTCTCCCCCTACCAGTTCATCTAAGAAAAGTAGTTTCATCAGTGGAAACACCCTGTTGAATACTTGTCTCTGACAGATGCCTGCCCAAACTTTTTATTCCCAAAAGACAGTGATTATGAGTGCTCTTTTATCTTCTTGGAAAGCTTTACATTCCCTGTTGTTAAATTATACTTTATTTAGACATTTTTATTCCCAGTTGTACTGACTTTTCCTTTCTATACTTAAAAAACCAAAGGCTTTCTTCCCAAGCCTTGGGGAATAGGGTGAACAACCATTCCTTATATTTCAGATGACTAGCTGAGAACTGCCTGCATGCCTCCCCGTAGTGGAAGGGGCCAGATCCCAGTGGTGGGCACAACCAAAGGCAAAAGAGTAAACCCCAAATATCAACATATTTTAGCATAAATACAGTATGCTTAGCCTAAAGCTCTTTCTGACTGTAACGTGGCCATTGGAAGGACAGTTCAGCCTTTTTGGAATGTGGGAAAAGCCCATACAAAAGCTGAGAAACCACCATATCATAGAGAATGGGTATGGCTGTCCAGGAACTCCTGGATGGCAGATTTAAATGATTTACTTGAGTGCCCTACTCTCTGACTGAGATGTTCCCTTCTCTCAATTCTCATGGGGGATAGGGGGTATTGGCTCAAAGACAAGTGGGAATTGCTCTATATCTATCCATCTAACTTGATCCATTCTAGTACCAAGTTCATTTTAAACAGTTCTAGGGTGTTTATGATCTATGGTAAACTCAGCCATAGATCTATGGCAAACTGTGCCTTCTGGATATGCTGGACTTAGCTGGCTGGGCATGAAAGAAGTGGTAGCCTAACAACCTAAAGGATGCCAGATTTGGAAAGGTTGATGCTGAGTCAACACGTTCCAGGTGTGGGCTTTGTCACTGCTGAGTAGAACAAATCTGTCAGGGATGCTTTGATTGTGATTTCCTGTGTGGCAGGGGGTTGGACTGGATGGCCCTCGTGGTCTCTTCCAACTCTGCAATTCTATGATTCTATGATTCTAACTTTTCAAACCCACTATAATTGCTTATGTTAAGCTGGGTACAACTAGTTTTTTTTTTTTTAAGTCTGGCTATTATTACTATTTTCCAGTCTTTTTACTAGATCAACAATGACTTTTTGAATTTAAACATTTTAACTTTAACAGTTTATTGGCAGTTGTTAATTGTTAGACCACTATCCAGTGTCAGTTGCTTCTTTTTTTTAATCACTGGATTTTATAGTGCAAGAAATGCCATTCAGAAATAAATCCTTTAATTAACATAAGTGCAACCATAACACCTTGGTTTTAAAAGAGCACTTTTTAGAAGAACAATTATTATTTAAACTAGTGGCTGTAGCATCTGAACTGCATTTTGCTACTTAATTTTCAGTTTTAGTCTTATACGGTAGGACCCCCTTATCTACTGGGAATTGGTTCTGGGTGGAGCGTGGATACTAAAAACTGTAAATAGCAAACACCATTGAAAATAATGGGACTTTTAGGTTTAAAATACCACAGAGTTGCCTTGGAGGACCTAGAAAATGGCTAGAGAGGACACATTCTCTAGGAACTCTATGATAGGTGTGCTGTTTTGTGTCCCGTGAATAACTGAATCAGTGAATAATGAATCTATGGATACGAGGGTCCTGCTGTATTGGTATTCACGCAAAAAAAAATCCCCCAGTTCAAACAACAACAACAAAAACCCTGTGTTTTTTTTTAAACTGTATTTTCCCCAACCCTGGTTTCTGGCCTGAATTTGATGGCAAGACATTTCCTTATCCAAAGAAAGTTTTCATAATAGTTTATTTCACAGAACATCTTGGATTTTTTTTTTTAGGGCTAGCTATTTGCCAGTAATTTTGCCAGGCCTGTGCCCATGGGAGCATCTGGCAGAAGAGAAGAGAATTTTTTCACCTGAGGTAGAATCCACCTGGGTACACTGCTCAGTGAAGGAAAAGCAAACCTCAGCTGGCCCTGAGTCAAGAAAAGCCCCTCCTATTGTGGAGGCTGGGAGTGGAGGAGAATTCTGGGCAAGAACTACACGGAAGAGCCCAGGAGAGGATATGCTCGGTTCAAATGTACAGTACCAGCTCTTCAGGCAGCACTACTATGAGGAGGCTGAGGGGCCCCGGGGACTTTGCAATCAACTCCATGCTCTCTGTCACCAGTGGCTAAAGCCCAAGGAACACACTAAAACTCAGATCCTGGACCTGGTGATCCTGGAGCAGTTCCTGGCTGTCCTTCCCACAGAGATGGAGAGCTGGGTGAGAGAGTGTGGAGCAGAGACCAGTTCCCAGGCAGTGGCCCTGGCCGAAGGTTTCCTTCTGAGTCAGGCCGAGGAGAAGAAGGAAGAGCAACAGGTGAGACTTACAAATATTGGTACTTTAAAAATGTTATAAAAATTCCTTCATTGCCCTATAATTTCTGGGACTCATCAAAAGGGGAAGATCCCAACCTTTGACATGCACCATTCATTTTCTAATCATTCTCTTTGTGATCTTTACTGGTCTTTCTGATGCAGGGTGTGTTTGTGGAAGAGGCCGCTGACTTTCCTGAGGCAGAAGAGGTTTCCTTAGACCCCAGACAGAGAGTATGGTCCAGATGGATTTTGCAGGAAGAGGACAGAGGTGAGGATGAAAGGAGTGGGGATATTTTTCAGTTGGCTCTTCCTCAATTCAGTACACCTGAAAGAAGCTGGCGACCAAGATGAACAGAGGCCTGGAAATCAAGCCCTCATAGAATCATAGAGTTGGAAGAGACCACAAGGCCCATCCAGTCCAACCCCCTGCCATGCAGGAATACACAATCAAATCATTCCTGACAGATGGCCATCCAGTCTCTGTTTAAAAACCTCCAAGGAAGGAGACTCCACCACACTCCAAGGCAGTGTATCCCACTTCTGAACAGCTCTTACTGTCAGTAGCTTCCTCCTAATGTTTAGGTGGAATCTCTTTTCCTGTAGTTTGAACCCATCTGAGGAATGGTTTAGGGAGTTGGATCTGTTTAACTTGGAAAAGAAGAGACTGAGAGTCAACCTCCTAATCCTTGCATATCCTCCCACCCTAGGAACTAGCCATTCAGATACACAGATTTACATATCCTCTCCAACAGGGACTCACAGTATATAAACACCACACACCCCTACCCAGCCATTAATACCATGTCAAGAAAATCCCAGGATAGAGTTGCCATAAGTTGGAAATGACTCAAAGGCACATGACAAGAAATAAGCATTTCAAATGCATAAATAAATACAGTTGTCCCTTCACATTCGCGGTTCTGCATATTTGCAGTTTTGTAACTGCTGCTCAACTAGCTCAAGCTCCAAGACCCCACACTTCTCCCCTCTCCTCCTGTCCTGGCAACAAAACAACTCCATCTTGCTTTCTTACCTTGTACCAAAACAGCACTGCCCATTACTTTAAACCTTACTGTTTTAAATGGGTGATCCTGTTTTGGTGCAAGGTGAGAAAACAAGATGGAGTTGTGTTGTTGGCAAGACAGAGGAGGGAGCGCTGGCGAGAAGGCGAGTGTGGGTGAGGGGCATGGTTTGTGTGCCCGGGGGCAGGTGTTGCTACCGTGGTGGTAGGTATTGGCAGTTCTGTTGGCAGGAAAAGAGTCTACAATACTATAGTGTAGTATGCATGTTGGGGGTGTGACTTAACTTATTTGCAGTTTTTTCACTTTTGCGGTGGTGTTCCACCCCAAACCCCTGTGAATGTGAAGGGACAACTGTAATAGCTTCTTAAGTCTTTCCATAACTCTGTAGCCCTACCAGCCACACAGTTACTAAGCCTGCAAAGACCTCCCAAACATCTGGTTTGATGCGTGTTTCTGTGAATCTGGAAAGACACAAATCAAAAATGGAAGGAAAGGTAAAGAATGTTCCCTTTTTGTCTTTTGTGTCCCTCCCAGGAGATGGAAGATTCCCAGGGCCAGGAGGCACTGATCCAGCTCTTCATTCTGACGCTTTGAGGACAGCTTCTGAGAACCTGGGTCAGGTAGGGGGCAGGATTCCTTGAGAGCCAAGAAGGGAGTAAGGGGTTATCCTGTCCCCTGCTCTTCTCCTTCAGTCTGAAAGAATCTCTCTTTTTTTTTCTTTCTTCTCCCTTAATCACCTTTGCTCATCTCTAAATGTCCTCAGTGAAGAATTAAACCATGTTGAGCAGCCCCAACCTGCCCTGTTTCCTGTTCTGATCGGAGCCAGCATTTTTGGCTCACAGATACTGTTTCTTCCTCTAGGTGATACTCGAGGAGGTGGCTGTGTATTTCAGCGAGGAGGAGTGGGCCTTGCTGGATCCGGACCAAAGGGCCCTCCACTGGGAAGTCATGGAGGAGAACCTGGAGATCGTAGCCTCTCTGGGTAAGTCTTTGGAGATTATCAGATGCGTTAAAAGTGGCATTACACGAATGCCAGGCGGTCACAAAAGGGCTCCCTTTTCAGTCGACATCATTTCCCCCTCATTATGCACTTGTTCTGCTGCTGTTCCGCTGGCGCTGCTTTTTATTGACGGGAGAAGCCTTCAATAGATCCCCCATTCCGTTTCTGTGATGGATGTTCCTGTGAGTGAAAAGGTGCCCCGTTAGGCTGGCAAGATCCCAGTGTCAATGGGAGGTCCCTGCCAGAACACTTCCGGGTGAGATCGGGACATCTAGGTAAGTGACACCCTTTTTATGACCCTCCCCGGCTTACTCATGTGATACCTTTTAAAGTGTGCTTTTGTGCTTGCTGTCACTTTTTCTTTTGTATTTTTCTTTTTCTTTTTGAATTTTCCATGCTCATGTTTTCTCATGAGACCCTGCGAGATTTCGATCCAGGAAGTGAAGAGAGCTCCATTAGAGCTCCGTTTACTCCTGGGATGTGTTTTCTATAGAAGAAAAGGTAAGTGTGATGGGGAGGGTGATTGTGGCAGGTCAGGGATGGGACAGGAACACTTTTTTTTGTTCCTGTCTGATAATCTCCTATCTCTTTCTCCTGGTTGATCCACTCACTTTGCAGGGGCTCCCGCATCACTGTAGCTTCTTCCTGCCCATTTGTTGTATTTCTGCAAGGAAAGACATCCTCTTCCAGCCGGGCTGGTTTCAGATGTGCTCCAGAGGACAAAATAAGCACCAGATGGAGGACTGGGGCCCAGTTCTTAGCAGGGAGGGTGGGCTCTCAAGAGATACTTCCACCAACCCCTTTAAATTTCATTTCATTTCATTTCTGTAGCCTGGCCTGCTCTCAAGGCTGCAGTGGATGATGGCAGGTTCAGATGTGCTGATAGCATGGAGCAAAGGGTGGGGAACTGCTCACTGAGGTATCCCACCCCTTAAGGACCTGGGGCCCATCTACACAGGGGGGAAAAATCCAAAGTACCTTGTAGTGTTGGCATCTTGCAGCAGCAGCAACATGTCTAAATGGTTTTTCTAGCCTCAGAAGCCCCCATAAGTCTTGCATTCCTGATGGTGGGTGCAAATGATTTAATCATGTTACGTAGTTTTTCACCTCTGCTGAGTTTTTTTTCTCTTTAAGTTGTCCAAGGTGCGCTGGTGCGATAGAGCAATTTCTCAAATTTATAGGAAAGCAAAACAGAAAATATTCACCCTGTTTTATCGCCTTAGCGAGCAATTGCTAAGACGAAAATCTAACATGACAGCAGTGGGTGCTTGCCTTTCTAGCAAACCCCACTCTTGCCCAGCCAATCAGCTTTGTGCTTCCCTTCGTATTTCCTATTGTCTGATAGTCCAAAGAGCAGGAATGCGCACCCCCCTCGTGGTTTTTGAAAAAGTACATGGAAATCTTTTTTATTTTTTTATTTATTTATTTATACTCCGCTCTTCAGCCACAAGGCTATCAGAGCGGCTTACAAACTGTTTTAAGCAATAGCTATTGACACATCTACACTGCATTAAGCAGTTTCCAATGTGTGTTAGCTAATCTGTGAAGGCTTTTGGTGTGTTGGTTTTTTTTTCTTTAATAATTTTTATTTATTTTTAAAAACATATAAATTATAAACCCAACTCATACAACAGTTATACTTATTAACATGTAAGTGATTCCCTCCACCCTGGGACCTCAACCTTACATTCATCCCTTTGTCCAAAATTCCATTGTCTCCAACGCTGGTTTGTTTCCTCTCCCCTTTATTAATACAAATTCTAAAAACTTGCTCCATTTTGCTCCAAAATCTTTCTTATTGAACATTCCCTTTTTTCTTTAATATTTTTTGTTAATTTCTCATTTATAGCTATATCCCATACTTCACTGTACCATTCTTCTATTTGATATTTGATAGTTGCCTTGTACTTTCCACTTCCTTGCTATTATTTATTTTATTTTATTTTATTTTATTTATTTTTTTATTTATACCCCGCTCTTCAGCCACAAGGCTATCAGAATGGGTTACAAATTGTTTTAAGCAATAGCAGTTTACACATCTACATTGCAATAAGCAGCTTCAACCTTGCTGCTGTCAACAAATTTGTTAATAAATCCTTAGTAACTTGGGAGTCTTGTATTTTGTCATAATATAATAATAACGCTATTTCAGGACATAAGGGTATATTTATCTCCATTATCTGATTTATCCCCTTCATTACCATTTGCCAAAAACTGTGCACGTATTTACAGTGCTACCACATATGAATATACGTACCCAATTCTTGACATCCCCTCCAACACTGTGCTGAAAATTTTTTATCTATTTGGTTCAATCTTACCAGTGTTAGATACCATCTTCATACTATCTTATAATAATTTTCCTTTATTCTTACTGATAATGTTTTCAAATTACACATATTCCATATTTTCTCCCACCTACATCTATATATTACAGTTGCTACATCTGTTTCCCATATTTCTTTAAGATAATCTTGCAACTCTTCATTTTCCAATAATATTTTATAGATTTTACTTGTACAGTCATCCCTTCACATTCGCGGGGGTTAGGGGCAGACAACCCCCGCGAATGTGAAAAAAACGCGAATAAGATATGAGTGGGGCGCAGAGGCAGCACGCCAGCTGCTTCCCACCCCTCCTTCCCAAGGCACCGAAGGGCTTCCTCAGAAACCCGTTGCTGCCTTGGGAAGAGAGTGGGGTGCAAAGGCAGCGCGCCAGCTGCTTCCCACCCACCCCTTCCCAAGAAGCCAAAGAACTTCTTCAGAAGCCCTTCGGTGCCTTGGGAAGGGAGTGGGGCGCAGAGGCAGCGTGGCAGCTGCTTCCCACCCCTCCTTCCCAAGGCAGCGACGGACTAAGCCCTTTGCTGCCTTGGGAAGGGAGGGGGTGTTGAGCAGCGGGGGAGGCAGCCTTCTGGGAATAATCAAAACCGCGAATGTGAAAGTTGCGAATGTGGAGGGGCAACTGTAATACCTTTTATAGTAGTTTTCTCTTGGGCGGCTTGTAAAATTAATTCTTCAAATTTTGTATATTTTCTACAGTCCCCGCCCCCCTTTAACCATTTTTTTGTCCACTGCTTTAGCTGTGTGAATTTGAACCATGTAATTTCTTCTTCTCTTAATGCTTTTTTCAAATAACTCTTATTTTTCATTTTTCCCAACCATTCCTTCAGTCTTATTATTTCTTGTCCTCCCAGCTTTATTTCCACTTCATTTCTTAAATTTGCTGGAAAACCCTCCAGCAGTGTCACTGGAGTTAATGGAGATATTCCTGGAGCCAATACTTTTTTATATTCGATCCAAATATCTAATATATTTTTTAAAAAAGACAGACTGTACTCTTTCCCTAATTTTCTTTCCAGTGCGTTTTTTTGCCGTTTTGGGCCCCCCTCCTTCCAAATAGTGTGGATTGGCGCTGGACCCTGTTTAGACAGGTAGGATTTCCAGCAAATTCCATGAGGGGTATTTTCACCATTTAGATGGGCCCTTGGTGTCAAGGTTGATCTTCCTCAGATTCCTCCTAGACTCCTTGCTGTTGGAAGGCCTTTAACCCTTACTGTCAAGGATAAAAAGCCATACTGGGTGTAACCTTCACTATGTCAGCTTGTTTTGCTGAAGGAAAGTCCTTTAAACCAAGGCACATGATTCTAAAGAAACCCCTGCATTTTCTAAGTTAGCCCAAGCAAAGTCATATTAGTGTCTCCTTCTCCTTCAGTAGCCATTTCCTCCCACCGAATTGTCCATTTCTTCCCACTGAATTGTTCGTAGAGGTAGGAAAAAGCCATGGCTGGTGAGTAGGCATGGAGAACACAGGTTGTGTAGCCTGTTGCGCTGGCTCCGTGGATCCACGGAGGCTCAGGTCTGTGAGAAATCAGAGCACCTAAGCTGTCAGGATCTCATTCAATACCTTTATTGCTAAAAGTATATCCCAGCTTTACAGAAAGGGCATGGTGTAGTTGAGAGGGAGAAAAGGAACTGAGCTACCCATCATTAAGGTTGCCAACTCTAGAGTAGCCAGCATTTGCCAAAATAGTTGCGGGAGTTGCTGAGTAGAGCTGGTCTCTCAGGAGAGCCAATGGAGAGTTGAATCCCATACTCCAGTTGCTGCACATTCATGTCAGTAGGGTGTTTGAGCTGAATATCTGTTTCTTTCCTGGGTTCCGACTAGTTGTTTCTCTTTGTTTCACTCCTTTCCAGGTGAGGGACAGGAATGTCAGCAGAAAGAAGAGAATGGAGCCAAAACTAGCACTGAGACAAAGAGGAGGAACAAAACTTCTGCTTCTCAGTCTGGGGACATCTGTGGGACTGCCATCCAAGGTGTAACAGAAAAGGGAAACAGAAGAAAAAAAGGTATTTCTCCTGAATGTGAGGGGAAGCTCAGTTGTAAAGGAAACCTTAGCCTTCACAGGGGAACTCATGAAGAAAGAAGTCGCACAGCCGAGAAACAATGTGAGTTCCTGAGGAGTGTAAAGAACTTCAGGTGGAAGTCACATGTTAGGTCACAACAAAGACCTCACACAGAGGAGAAGTCATTCAGTTATGTGGAGCCTAGAAATGTTTTCAGTTGGAAAATAAACCTTCCTGGTCAACAAGCAACTCATACAAGGGAGAAACCATTTAAGTGCTCCAAGTGTAGAAAGAGATTCAGTCAGAAGACACAGCTCATATGTCATCAAGGAACTCACACAGGAGAGAAACCATTCAAATGCTTGAAGTGTGGAAAGGGATTCATTCGAAAGAATGGTCTGACTTGTCATCAAGCAGTACACACAGGAGGAGAACCATTTAAATGCCTGGAGTGTGGACAGAGTTTCCGAAAGAAGAGCTATTTCACTCGTCATCAAGAGGTTCACACAGGGGAGAAACCCTTTAAATGCTTGAAATGTGGAAAGAGCTTTAGTTGGAAGTCAAGTCTTACTAATCATCAGGTACTTCACATGGGAGAGAAACCATTTAAATGCCTGCAGTGCGGACACAGTTTCAGTCAGAAGAGCTATTTCATGCGTCATCAAGTAATTCATACAGGAGAGAAACCCTTTAAATGTTTGGAGTGTGGAAAGAGCTTCAGCTGGAAGATAAGCCTTACTCATCATCAAGTAACTCACACAGGTGAGAAACCGTTTAAATGCTTAGAGTGTGGAAAGAGCTTCAGTCAGAAGAAAAACCTCACTCGTCACAAATCAATCCACACAGGGGAGAAGCCGTTTAAGTGCTTGCAGTGTGGAAGGAGCTTCAGACAGAACGCAGACCTCACTTCACATCAAGCAACTCACAATGGAGATAAACTATATAAATGCTTGGAGTGTGGAAAGAGTTTCGCACATAAGATGGGCCTCACTTCCCATCAGGCAACTCACACTGGGGAGAAACATTTTAAATGCTTGGAGTGTGGGAAGAGTTTCAGTCGGAAGACACACCTCACTTTTCATCAAACAACTCACACAGGGAAGAAACCATTTAAATGCTTGGAGTGTGGAAAAAGTTTCAGCTGGAAAATGAGCCTCACTCATCATCAAGTAACTCACACAGGAGAGAAATCGTTTAAATGTTTGGAGTGTGGAAAGAGCTTCAGTTGGAAGAGAAGCCTCACTCTTCATCAAGTAACTCACACAGGTGAGAAACCATTTAAATGCTTAGAGTGTGGAAAGAGCTTCAGTCAGAAGAAAAACCTCACTCGTCACAAATCAATCCACACAGGGGAGAAGCCGTTTAAGTGCTTGCAGTGTGGAAGGAGCTTCAGACAGAACGCAGACCTCACTTCACATCAAGCAATTCACAACGGAGATAAACTATATAAATGCTTGGAGTGTGGAAAGAGTTTCACACATAAGACAGGCCTCACTTCCCATCAGGCAACTCATACTGGGGAGAAACATTTTAAATGCTTGGAGTGTGGGAAGAGTTTCAGGCGGAAGACACACCTCACTCTTCATCAAATAACTCACACAGGGGAGAAACCGTTTAAATGCCTGGCATGTGGGAAGAGTTTCACTTGCAAAAGAAACTTCAGCCATCATCAAGCAATTCATACTAGAGAGAAACCCTTTAATTGTTTTTAATGTGGAAGATGTTTCACTCAGAAGACAACTCTCACTTCTCATCAATTAATCCACACTGGAGAGAAACCATTTAAATGCTTAGAATGTGGAAACACCTTCCCTCAGAAGAATGGTCTGACCTCTCATCAAGTAACCCACGCAGCAGAGAAACCATATACATGCCTAGCCTTACTTGTCATCCAGCAAGCCACACTGGGGACAAACCATTTAAACGCTTAGACTTTGGAAAGAGCCTCAGTCAGAAGAGGAGCCTCACCTGTCATCAAGGAACCGACACAGAGGAGACACCATTTAAACCCTTTAAATGCCCGGACTGTGAAAAGAGCTTCAGTTGGAAGAGAAGTCTCACTTGTCATCAGTCAAGTTACACAAGGGAGAATCCAGTTAAAAGTGAAAAATGTAAAGGGTTTTGAAGCACTTCAAGGTTTTTACAGGTTGCCTCCTGTATCAGCAAGGGTTTTGTTCCTGGACTTACTGTTTATAAGTAAAACTGTGGCTGTGGCTAATAGTGAACCACCATAGAATACCATAGAATCGTGCTGGAGAACCTAGAAAATGCCTAGAGAGAATGCCTCTCAAGGCATCTGGAAGTCCTCTGTGGTAACTCTGGTTAACTTCTGGTGGAAATTGACCATAGAGTCACCCTTGAGGACCTCCAGATGCCTAGGTAGACCTTCTCCCGTGACCACAGATCATTTCATTTAACCCTAGTTACCGTGGGTAATAGTGAACCACCACAGAATACTATAGAATCGTGCTGGAGGACCTAGAAAATGCCTAGAGAGATGCCTCTTTAGGCATCTGGAAGTCCTCTGTGGTAATTCTATGGTCAACTTCTGGTGGAAATTGACCATAGAGTCACCCTGGAGGACCTCCATATGCCTAGAGACCTCCCCCCACCACAGTTAAGTGAATTTCATTTAACCCTTGTTACCAATACTGTGGATATGAGAGTAGAGTTGCAACCTGATTGTGTTAAACAAAGCAGAGAGGTCTACAGCCTATTGAAAAGTTGAATTCTGACTCCTAGTGGCTTCCAAGAGCGGCAGTTCACCTTGGGAAGAGGGAAGGATGAGGGAGGGGGGTCTGGATGGATTGAGGTTCACAAAAACAGCCTTTAGGGGCCACATGTGTTCTGGGGCTGTATTTTGCTCGCCTAGTAATAAACAATTACTTAAATGAATCAATACTAACTGCAACAAAAGCTAACTGTGACCTCAGCTCCTCCTGCTGTGCTGGAAGCATTCAGAGCAGCTGAAGCTAATCTACTTTTTAGATAGCCTTGTGGCTGAAGAGCAGGGTAAAAAAAAAAATTAAAATAGATTTCGGTTGGAAAGTACTAAAAATGTATGGTTGTGAAAGCTGGACAGCCAAGAAAGCTGACAAGAAGAAAACCCAGCTCATTTGAAATGTGGTGCCAAAGGACAGTTCTGTGGATACCGTGGACTGCCAGAAAGACCATTCAGAAGATCTTAGTGGAAATCAAGCCTGAGCTCTCCGTAGAACCAATGATGACTCAGAGGCTATTATGGGCATAACATGAGAGGATAAGACTCATTGGAAAAGATCATAATGCTTGTTAAAGTGGGAAGCAGTAGGAAAAGCAAATGACTGCACTACAGGTGGATTCAACCAAGGAAGCCACAGCTGCCCTGAGTGTGCAAGACTTGAGCAGACCTGTTGATGACTGGAGCTCTTGGAGGTCTCTCTTTCATAGGGTGGCCACAAGTTGCTTGACAGCAAATAACAATAGCTGTTAAATACGGTGTTAATGAGATTAGAATGCAATGTAGAGCTAAATTATTCTGCACAAATCAATCCACGGGTAACTGCCCCAGCTCCAATACCTTACATTTCTTTATTTTTAAGGCCAGTTTTTGTCTGGGGTGGTGGTGGAGATGTTTCAAGTATATTGAACTCCATTATTCCTACTGAAAAAGAAATGGTCTACTTCATCTCAATGATGGCAGTGTAATACAGAAGTGGCTGCTGCCACACTGCAGAAATAATGCCATTTGACACTTTTTAAACTGCCACAGCTCAATGGTATAGAATTCTGGGATTTGTAGTGTTGTGTACTATTATCTCGGATTTGCCTTTTTTAGTCATCAGTGTGCTTGCAGAAAGCACGGGATGAGTCCTTCCTGAATCTTCATTTGCAAAGAAAAGCCAGAGAGAGAGTGTTGTGAGATATTTACCCTTCTCTGTCAGAAAGCTCTGATGCCACAACAAACTACAAATCCCAGGGTTCCATAGGATGGAGCCATAATAGTTAAAGTAGTGTCAAACTGCATTGTTTCTGCAGTGTGGCAGCAGCCAATGTTTCCTTTTGTCATCAGATATGGGTGGGTACGTATTACTTACATGAGCCGCCTTGAGTCCCACTTTGGGAGAAGGGTGGCATATAAAATAAATAAATAAATATGTATCACACCATATCAGTTTTGTACTGGGGAAAAATGGTATTTGTAGACACATAGGTTCTTTTAAATTATATCTCTGAGACATGGAATTTAATGGCCAGTATGCTTGGATCGTGTGTGGTCTTACTGTTGGAGAAATAAAAGGAAACAAAGCTTCACATGCTATGTGATGGTCACAAACTTCTATTTCTTAAAAAGCCCAACACATTTTGGCCTTGACACCAATTGGCCTTCTTGAGAGGCTATTGAATCCTCAGCAATTTCTGGAGTTATAGTACGAACTCTCTGTGCCCTTTCTTTTATCATACAAATGGTCCACTTGTATAGAAAGTGCCTGATGATGATGCTGCCCTTGTTGCCCACACAGAAGCAGCTCTGCAGCGCCTAACATCCTGCTTCACAACAGCTGCATAGCTGTTTGGGCTGGAAGTCAGCCTGAAGAAAACAGAAGTTCTTTACCAACCTGCACCACAGGATGAACACCACCATCCCCACATTGCTGTCGGCAAATCTGTGCTCAAGTCGGTTCAGCAGTTCACCTACCTGGGAAGCATCATCTCCTCAGATGCCAAGATTGACAAAGAGATCAATCACAGATTAGCAAAGGCATATAGCGCATTTGGAAGACTTCACAAAAGAGTCTGGAGCAATAAACACCTGAGGCAAAGCACAAAAATCAGTGTGTATACAGCCATTGTACTGTCTATCCTCCTCTATGGATCTAAAACATGGGTCACCTATCACCACCACCTACGACTCTTCGAGCGCTTTCATCAGCGCTGTCTACGCACAATCCTAAATATACACTGGACTGACTATGTGATGAACGTTGCTGTCCTTGAGCAAGCAGGGATCACCAGCATTGAGGCCATGATATTGAGAACACAGCTGCGCTGGGCAGGGCATGTGTCTAGGATGGAGGACCATCGCCTCCCCAAAATAGTACTCTACGGTGAACTCGCCACGGGTCAGTGTAAGAAGGGTGCTCCATATAAGTGATACAAGGACACCCTGAAACAACATCTCAGGCTCGGCCAAATTGATCACCAACAATGGTCCGCCCTGGCCTCACATCGGGAGGCATGGAGATGCACTATCCACAATGCTACAGCCTTATTTGACAACTCACGCCAAACAAGTCTTGAAGAGAAACGACAACGCAGAAAGAATCACAACCAGGTAACATCACCCAAGGAAACCTTCTGCTGTGCTTTCTGCAACCGGACTTGTCTATCTCGGATTGGCCTTTTTTAGTCATCAGCGCGCTTGCAGAAAGCGCGGGATGAGTCCTTCCTGAATCTTCATTTGCGAAGAAAAGCCAGAGAGAGAGAGAGAGATAGAAAGTGCATACTGCAACTCCAGAAATTGCTGAGGATTGAATGGCCCCCAAAGAAGGTAGTTTGGTGTCAAGGCCGAAATGCATTGCGTTTTTAAAGAAATAACAGTTTGTGACTATTATATAGCACATGGAGCTTTGTCTCCTTTTATTCCTCCAGTCTGATTATGTGCTTTCCAGTTCTTTGTTTTGTGGTCTTACTGTTCCTGAGTATTTTATTTAAAATATTTCTGTATTGCCTCCCAGCCCACAAGGACTCCCAATGCAATGAACAAATAAAAACCAAGTAAAACAAAGATTTTTTTTTAAAAAAAAACATTAAAATACCCTTTAAACACTCCTAAAAGCTGTCTAAAAACAATCCTAGCAACCAGTTTTGAAGCAGTTAAAATGGCAATTTCAAACCTTTACACTCGCAATCTATTGTTCAACAGTCAGAAGATCTCACTGCTTTTGAACACGTCATTTATGGACATCAGCTTTAAGAAAATACGTTTTTGGGAATATAGTTAGCTTACATTAATATATATATGCAACCCACCCTCATATTCTTTTTCCATGCCTTTTTCTCAGATTGAGACTGAAGATAGCTTGTTGCTGCAAGTCATTTCTGACTGAGGGTCGCCAAATCTTTTCTTGGCAAGATTTGTTCGGGGGGGGGTTGCATTTGCCTTCCTCTGAGGCTGAGAGAGTGTGACTTGCCCAAGGTGGGTTTTCATGGCTGAGTGGGGATTCAAACTCTGGTCTCCAAAGTCCTAGTCTGCAATGCTCAAACCACTACACCATATTAGTTTTCCAAGGCGGCTTTCAACAGTTAAAATAAATATACAGCAGGATCCCCTTATCCGCTGGGGATTGGTTCAGGGGGGTGTGGATACTGAAAACCATGGATAACAGCAAACGCCACTGAAAATAATGGGACTTCCAGTTCAAAATACCATAGAGTTGCCTTGGAGGACCTAGAAAATGGCTAGAGAGGACACATTTTCTAGGAAGACTCTATGGTAGGTGTGCTGTTTTGTGTCCTGTGGATAATTGAATCAGTGGATACGGGAGTCCTACTGTACTTTTGAAAGACACACAAGATTGATTCTGTTCTTCGGAGCTCAAAGTATGTCCTTACCAGACACCCCTGCAATTGGGTGAGTTTTTATTGGTTTTAACTCCTTAATTTCAGAGATCTGGTACAGTTGCGTTTCCAATCTCCCCCTCCCCCGGACTGAGAATACTTGCCATGGCAAAGTTGTTTTCCTCCTAGCCACCAACCAAGGCAGAGCATGTGACGCACAGTGAGATCTAAAATTATTATGTTTCATGCCAATTTGCTCCCGACTTTTGTACGTCTCTTTCTTTTGTTACTATTGCATTATGTGTAGCTGCTGTAGCTGTGACAATTATTTAATGGGGTCTCCCTTTATGGATGTTTCTACATCTGCTTATAGCATGCATATAGATTTTGGCTGCATCTGCACTGCAGAAATCATCCAGTTTGACGCTGCTGTAACTGCTGTGGCTCAATACTATGGGATTCTGGGATCTGTAGTTTTGTGAAATATTTAGTCTCGGTCAGAGCGCTCTGGTGCCACAACGAACTACAGATCCCAGCGTCAGTGGCACTGATCTAAATTGATTTCTGTTGTTTTGATTCTCCGTTAACAAATACATAGCATTTAATTATCAATTTTCCTGACCTTTTGTTCCCTGTTGTTTCATTGTTTGCAGTGCATAGATGATGCTAGTCTCTAGGAGCTGGAAGCTTTCAGAGGGAAGGGAGAAAAATGGCATGGTGATATGGTATCTGCCCCAAAGGGACCCTTCTGGCTATTTATTTCCAGAGTAACTGAGGGTGCTGAGTGATCCATAGGAAGGAGAGGCAGAGGGAAACTAAGGCAGGGGAGGCAAGATGTGTACCTCTGCTGTCCTATAAATTGCTTGTATGAATAAATCTGAAAGGGAATTGTTATTTCTAAAAAAAAAGATTACACATTAAACATGATAACAATTACACAATTACATCATCTGGCTAACATCAATCTAAATGGGTGAATTGGTCAGAATAGTGTGAATACTAAATACTGTATGTCAGGATCCCTGGGGAGGGGATATGGAATTTCACTAATGAACTGTTTTCTAAGGGTTTGGGAGAAGGGAAAATCATGATGGGGAGGGAGGGGAAAGTATTGTGTATTCCTGCATGGCAGAGAGTTGACAGGATGTCCCTCGTCTCTTCTAACTCTTTGATTCTAACTATATTTACACATGTGTAAGTCACGAACAGGGTGCCGGCCACAGCCTGACAAAGAAGAAGGCACCCTAACTGAGGCAACCGTCTTCATTAAGCATGGATGGTGCTGCCCTGCCATGGTAATGTCCATGTTCAATTCCAAATCTTTGCATCCTTCCCCTTTTATTTCCACTATCCAGCTTGGTCATGTCCATGCATTATTCTGAATTACCTCTTTTGTGTCCCCCTGCTAAAAGCACAGATTAATGCCTTTTAAAAAAACTAATCAAGGTTAGAACAATTTTCAGATTCAATTGATTCCATTAGTCTATAGCAATAAAATAACAGAGCTGTGCAACATCTTTATTATTATCACATGAGCACAGCCTTGTATACCTGAATACATTGCACTTATGTTTAGAAGGACAAAAGTAAAAAGAGAACAAGTTTAAATGAGGAATTATTGACATTAATACTTACACTGGAGATTATCAGACACTAAAAATATCCCAGGACAGGGACAACAGGATCTCGCTAAAAGGCTTACCTTTTAGATGATGATGTCCCTGTCCTAGGATGATCTCGTTCTGCTCCTGTTCCTCCCCCGAAACCTCTTATTCACAGAAAAATCCATGAATAAGAGGCCCGTTCCATTATTATAACGGAACGACAGGTGAGTGAACAGGAGCCCCGTTCTCCTCCCAGGGTCACAACGGATCGTGACATCACCGGGAGGTCCCTGCTGGACATTTCCAGGTACGATCCGGACAACAAGGTAAGTAAAACCCCTTATTTTCCCCTCCCCTGGTAGCTTTTTATTTTTTAAATGTGTTTTCCTGGTTGGTTCGCTGTTTTGACAGCTGGGGGGCGGTATTTTTAAATTTGCCACCCGACCGTTCACTTGCAAGAACAGCCAGGATTTGAGTTCCTGGTTGTAAAAGCAGCCTTACGATGGCTGCATTTAAGGCCAGGCTGAGAAGGAAGGGGGAACCCGTTCCTGCGGCAGAATTAAGGTAGGTATGTGAAAATTTTCTCTTTATTCCATGGCAGGAATGGGATTGGAGAGGGCAGGGGTTAGTGGGACAGAAATGGATCCTAAGGGTCCGTCTGATAATCTCCACTGACACACTAGGCTGGGGGTGGAAAAGTTCAATTCCCCTGGCCCTGCAAAGCCAATTCTGAGGCCTCCAAGGGTTACTCAGTTGGCTCCTTGGGGGGGAAAATACAATTCTGAGGCCCCCCATGGGCTCCTTGGATGCCTACTTGAAAAAAAAATGTGGCATGGTAGGAAGTGAAGCCCTCCAATCCTTGCCAGTTGTCCAGTCTTTCACCAGATTACGTGAAAAGAATCTTTTTACACAGAAACATCTGGTGACACGCCTGAAGTTTTTAGTTAAGTCATTTATCACCCTGTTCTCCTTCCTTGAAGTTCTCTCATATCATAAAGCAATGAAAACTCAAGTTTTCAAAAGAGTAACCAAAGTGAATTCAGGAGGTTTGTTGGAGTGCCCCTCTTATGCTGACCCGTGGCAAGTTCACCGTAGAGTACTATTTTGGGGAGGCGATGGTCCTCCATCCTAGAAACGTGCCCTGCCCAGCACAGCCGTGTTCTCAATATCATGGCCTCAATGCTGGTGATCCCTCCTTGCTCAAGGACAGCAACATTCGTCACATAGTCAGTCCAGTGTATATTTAGGATTGTGCGTAGACAGCGCTGATGAAAGCGCTCGATGAGTCGTAGGTGGTGGCGATAGGTGACCCATGTTTCAGACCCATAAAGGAGAATACAGTACAATGGCTCTATATGCACTGATTTTTGTGCTTAGACAAATCATATTCTCCTTAAATTCTATGAGGACTATTTTCGCCATACAGACCAAAGTTTCTTAAACTGTGGGTCAGAACCCCATATGGGGTCGCATAACTGAATGTGGGGGTCATGAAGAATTTGGCACCAGTAAATTTGATTTGTATACCTGTTTTATATACCCAGGGGTCATATAAAAATATCTCTGGCAAAACGGGGCTGCGAGTGGAAAAGGCTTAAGAAGCTATAGATAGTCAACCCCTAAGATCTCTTCACTCAAGTTCCTGTCATGCAGACCAGCCTTTTTAAAGCCCCACTCAGCCAATCAGCAGTCACCAATCACTAACATTCCATACTCTCACCCCGCCTCCGAACAGAGCCTTACCTTATTACACCTACTATTCCACACATACATAACTGCAGTTTACCTTAATCCCTCTAATAAACCAACCCCGCAAAAAAGTCCATAACATCACAGGGATAAATAAGAGAAGGGTCTTTCTGGTGTCAGCCCCCTAAATTTCCCAATCTGCAGCTGACCACCTGGGATAAGAGCTTTAAAGCAGTGGTGTCCAACCTGTGCCCCCTCCAGGTGTTTTGGATTCCAACTCCCAGAAGCCTGAGTCAGTTGGTCCAATGGTCAGGAATTCTGGGAGCTGTAGTCCAAAACACCTGGAGGGCCACAGGTTGGACACCACTGCTTTAAAACATCTCTTTCCACCAGGGGGGCGGGGGTAATTGCCTTCTTCCATCCCTTCCCTTGCCTGCTGAGCTGCCCATTTCCACCAGGCACCCATTGCAGGGAGGGAGGGGTGGGGGTGATGCCCATTTCCTCCAAAGAGAACTGGTCTGTGACCCTTGTAAAAAAAGGGGGGCTGTGGCCACCTCCTCAGTCACTCACATGACTCTAAATAGGAAGCTGCCTCTCTAGGAACACAGACTTCCACACTTTAACCCTTTCCTGACTCAATGTGCCTTACAGGGAGGATAGAATAATAGAATCACAAAGTTGGAAGGGACCACAAAGGCCATCCAGTCCAACCCCCTTCCCTGCAGAAATACCCAATCAAAGCACTCCCAACAAATGGCCATCCAGCATCTGTTTAAACACCTCCAAAGAAGGAGGCTCCACCACACTCCCAGGCACCACATTCCACTGTTGAAGAGTTCTTATACTGTCAGGAAGTTCTTCCTAATGTTTAGGTGGAATCTCTTTTCCTGTAGTTTGAGGATATTAACTCTCACCTTTCTCTTGGGTTGAGGACTGATCCCCCCCCCCCAACAGCTCCTTGTAAAAACCCATCTTGTCAGCTGGCCAAGAAAACCTCCAGAGGAGGAAGAGGGAAGAAAGAGCAACCTGTACAACTTGGGAGCTCCTAAACTGAAAGTAGCCGGAAAAACTATATGGTTGTGAACTAAAGGCTTGGCGCCTCCACCCTTCCAGCCACAAAGGCACTGGGTTTCCTGATTTAGGCAGGCAGCAGAAGGAAGGAGGAAGCCTGAACTCCTGGTGGCCCATCTTGCAGGGGTGGCATGTTGGTAGAATCAGCGGCACCTTTGAAGGTGGTGACTATCAATCCAGGGTCCCTTTCACATTACACCAGTGGTTCTTAACCTGTGGTCCAGGGACCAACAGGGGGTCCGCAAAGGCTTGAAGGCTGCTTAGCCCAAATAATCTCTGCAGTGGAGTGGCCACATGACAGGAGCCAAGGCAAAGGCTGGCTGGCTTGGCCTGCGTATTGCCATTCAATCAGCTCCATCCACAAATTTGTAGCAAAAAGCAGGAGAAAAGTCTTCCCTCCCCCTCCAGTGCCTCTGAGAGAAGGCTTAATGGATGGTGTAATTGTCTTATTATTATTATCATCATCAATTATTATTATTAGGGTTTTAAATCTTGAGTTAAGGCTTGGGGGACCACGGCAACAAACAATATTTAAAGGGGGTTCCTGGTAAAGAAAAGGCTAAGAGCCACTGCGCTACACCATTATAACACTATGGTTGCATCTGCACTGCAGAAATTACCCAGTTTCACACTGTTTTAACTGTTGTGGCTCAATACTACGGAATCCTGGGATTTGTAGTTTGTTGTGGCACCAGAGCTCTCTGACAGAGCAAGCTAAATATCTCACAAAACTATAAACCCCATAATTCCATAGCATTGAGCCATGGCAGTTACAGCCGTGTCAAACCGGGTTATTTCTGCAGTGCAGATGCAGCCTAGGATTCTACTTTAACTACTATGGCTCAATCTTGTGGAGTCCTAGGAGGTTTGAGGAGGCACATACTCACTAACATTTCACAGGTGGAAAACAGAGACACCTGTGGCCAAGCAACTTCAGAGTGTGATCAAGACAGTAAAAGTTATTGAGGAAGAACACACAACCTAGGAGAGGCTTGACTTTGGGCAAGTCACACACTCTCAGCCTCAGAGGAAGAAAAAGGCAAAAAAATAAATAAATACCCCAAACAAACTTTGTCAAGAAAACCCTACAATAAGTTCGCCTTAGAGTTGGCATAAGCCCAAAATGACTTGAAGGCACACAATAAAGAACAAGTCATTTCCAGCTTCCTTTTAAAACTAGTTAAGGAAACCTCCTGAGCTTGAACAACTTAGGATGTGACAAGCTGAAAGCTGCCCAATTACCTACATTTGTTGTTGTGAGCCTTCAAGTCGTTTCCACCTTATGGAGACCTATCACAGGGTTTTCTGGGTATGATTTGTTCAGAGGGGGTTTGCCGTCCTCTGAGGCTGAGAGAGTGTGACTTTTCCAAGGCCACCCAGTGGGTTTTCATATCTGAGTGGGGATTTGAACCCTGGTCTCCAGAGGCTCAGTCTAGCACTCAAACCATTATGCCATGCAGGCTCTCATGGAAATCACCATCACCCTAAAAGGAAAACATTTTTATTTCACCAGTAGTTTGTTCACCAGGTACATTTTGCTGGCTTGCCCAGTGTGAAACCATTTGTGGGTTGCCGTGGCCTTCTACAGAAGCTGAGGGAGTGTGACTTGCCCAAGGCACCCAGGCAGTTTCTATGGCTGACTAGAGGTGTGAATCCTGGTCTCCCTGAGTTTGAAGTCTAGGTGTGTTCAGATGATGATCATTTGATTGTGAAAATGCAGATATAGGATGGGTGACACCTGGCTTGATGGAAGTACATGTGAAAGGGATCTAGGAGACCTAGTGGACCACAAGTTGAACATGAGAGAACGGTGTGATGTGGTATCTAAAAAAGCCAATGCTATTCTGGGCTGCGTCAATAGGAGTATAGCGTCTAGATCAAGGGATGTTATAATACCACTCTATTCTGCTTTGGTCAGACCCCACCTGGAATACTGTGTCCAGTTCTGGGCATCACAATTCAAGAACGATATTGACAAGCTGGAACATGTCCAGAGGAGGACAACCAAAATGGTGGGAAGTCTCGAAGCCATGCCCTATGAGGAGCGGCTTAGGGAGCTGGGCATGTTTAGCCTGGAGAAGCGAAGGTTAAGAGGGGACTTGATAGCTTTGTTTAAATATTTGAAGGGATGTCATACTGAGGATGGGGCAAGCTTGTTTTGTTCTGCTCGAGAGACCAGAACACAGAACAATGGACTCAAACTACAGGAAAAGATTCCACCTAAACATTAAGAAGAACTATATGTTTTCCGTGGGTATTTTCCGGTCTGTGAGGCCGTGTTCTGGAAGAGTTTATTCCTGACGTTTTGTCTGCATCTGTGCCTGGCATCTTCAGAGAATGGTTGGGTAAGGGTGTGTGGGGTTTATATACTGTGAGTCCCTGTTGGAGAGGATATGTACTGTAAATTTGTGTATTTGAATGGCTAGTTGCTGGGGGGAGATATGCAAGGAGGATTAGTGTCTGTTTGGCTAATGGTCCATTGTCTGGTGGAAATCCCTCTGTCCCTGGGTGTTCATTTGCATGTGTTGAGTTTTGATTTTGGTGTTTTTCAGTTCTGGTAGTCAAACTTTGTTTACTTTAAGGGTTTCTTCTTTCCTACTGAAGTTGTCCAGGTATTTACGGATTTCAATAGCTTCCCTGTGCATTCTGACATGATAGTTGTTGGCCTGGTCCAGAAATTCGGTGTTCTTAAATAACATTTTGTGTCTAGGTTGGTTTATAACATGTTCTGCTACTGCTGATTTTTCTGGCTGGCCCAGTCTGCAGTCTCTCATGTTCCTTGATTCGTGTTTGCACACTGTGTTTAGTGGTGCCTATGTAAACTTGTCCACAGCTGCATGGTTATGTGGTAAACTCCTGCAGCTGTGAGAGGGTCTCTTTTGTCCTTCGCTGAGCATAGCATTTCTTGGATTTTCTTGGTTGGTCTGTAGATTGTTTGGAGGTTGTATTTCCTCATCAGTTTCCCTATTCTGTCTCTGACGCCTTTGATATATGGTAAAAATACCTTCCCTTTGGGTGGCTGTTTTTCTTCTTCATTCCTGTGTTTTTTTCTGGCTCTGGCTGGTCTTGTAATGTCTGATCTGGAGTAACCATTAGCCTGTAGAGCCCAGTTTTTTCTCTAAAAGGAAAACAATGGCAAAACATCTACCACGATTATTAATCACTCACCAAGAAGGGATGTTTCTGCACCCAAGAGTCATGTTTTGTACCAAAAGACCTACCTGGTAGGCATTCCAAAACAGTGTCAGCTGCCAACATTGTCCCTGAGGTTCAACCACTTTCCACATACAGATCTTGGTAGTTTAATGAGAGCTATCTGTCATTGGCAACCAGTGCACTGCCTCCCGGAGACCGGAACAAAGTGGCAACCAACAGGTAGTTTTACTTTGGGATATTTCTACGGGTGTGTGAAATCAGGGAGGAAGCTGGAAGCCAATGCTATTTCTTTCTCAAGAAGTGTGGAGCCATTTTAGTTGCTCCATTGGGAACCAAAAATTCCCAATGACTTCCTGAGATTGCTCCAAGTTCTTTTCAGAGTACAGAAACAATTGGGTACTGTTGGCATGTGTTCTGTTTAATATAATCATTACTTCTTCACATCGCTAAATTAATAATTATGTATTGTTCAGCATTTTCAGTCAATCTCTATTTGACATTTCAGCAAAATAATCCTATTTCACCTATGCTGCACATTGCTATGCCCTCCCCATGACTTACTATAAAGCCCCTTAAACTGTGCTGCAGAGTCATCCCACACTTCTCAGTGAGCAGGCAGCCAGACTCAAAATGATCACAGCGGTGCTGGAGTACCTTGGTAGATCTTAGCACTGATGTCATCATTTTGCATCTGTCTACAGGGTTATAGCCAGAAGCTTCTCTGAGCCTGCCTTCTCAGTGTGAAGCACAGAATAGACGAGGGCTGGAAGCTTTAGGGGCTTTGGGTTCTGCAAAGGGAGGGAGGGAATACCAACCTCGGCATCACCCAAAAGGATATAGGCATGCGTAAGGGAAACTTAACACGTACAGATGTCCCTAGCAGAATTTCTGCCAGTTTGAGAAAGGAAGATTAATAATTTCTCTTCAGCTTGACCAATAGATCCAATTAATTCAAACTTAACTGTTTATTAATAGATACCAAGAGGGGTTGCAAAAAGATTTAAATTTTACTGTCCTTTGTCTAAACTCCACACGGCCAGGAAGTAGGAGTGGCCTCTGCCTGCATAATACCCCTCATCTGAACAACACAAGAAACATCTGAGACAACATGTAGGCCTGGGACTCCAACATCATCACTTTTCTTTCTTTATTTTTTAACATCTTTTGCCTGATGAAGAAGCCAGTAGAGCTTTGAAAGCTTGCATTATGTGTTTTGCATTTTGGTTGGCCAATAAAGGTATTGGGTTTTTTTGTGGATTCTGGGTTTTGTTTAACTGTTTATTAAACAGAAATGTATTAGTTTTATCTATCATTAAAACTCATTCATGCATCTGAGCATTCATATGGATTATCCTCCAGAGTAAAATATTTCATATAGGCTCACTTCACCATTCTAAGCGACTACCACACCTCACAATTTTATACAATTTATCTTCTATTGCAAATGTTTTGGTGTAAAATATGGGGGTCTCTCCTTATTTCTTCCTGCAGGTCAAGCATTTAAATGGTTTCTCTTTTGTGTGAGTTCCCCCGGGGTTTCTCTTCTCCTCACTCTCTTTCAATACTCAAAGCATTTAAATAACTTATTTCCTATGTTTTTAGTCAGTTAGAGCTGGATATTGGCACCTCCTAGGTGCTGACTGTGGCACTTGGGTAGATGAGCAGCTGCTAAGGCATCCTAAGAAAGTGAAACAGAAACTAGGCACTACTGTGCCAGCCAGATGTCCCAATCCATATCCGTGGGGGATTGGTTCCGGAACCCCCCACAGATAGTAAAAACCGTGGATGGTTCAATCCCATATTAATCAATGGGAGTGGCCATTTTAAGTATGGGAACCACCATTTTAGGCATGCAGCAGCACTATCATAGGTATGGGCGCTGCCATTTTAGATATGCAGTGATGATCCGCAGATGCTCAAATCCATGGATATTCATAGAATCAGAGTTGGAAGAGACCACAAGGGCCATCCAGTAAAACCCCCTGCCATGCAGGAATACACAATCAAAGCATTCTCAACAGATGGCCATCCAGTCTCTGTTTAAAAACCTCCAGAGAAGGAGACTCCACCACACTCCCAGGCAATGCATTCCACTTCCAAACTGCTCTTACCCTCAGGAAGTTCTTCCTAATGTTTAGGTGGAATCTCTTTTCCTGTAGTTTGAACCCATTGCTTTGTGTCCTAGTCTCTGGAGCAGCAGAAAACAAGGTTGCTCCATCCTCAGTATGACATCTCTTCATATATTTAAACATGGCCATCCTGTCCCCTCTTAACCTTTTCTTCCCCAGGCTAAATATACCCAGCTCCCTAAGCTACTTCTTATAGGTCATGGCATTCAGACCTACCACCATTTTGATCACCCTCCTCTAGACACATTCAAGCTTGTCAATATCCTTCTTGAATTGTGGTGTGGATACATCCACAGATACAAAGGCCCCGCTATAATTTCAATGAGCTTCTTACAATAATTATGTTACAATATGTTATGGAAGTAGATGCATGGGCCTTGCTGAAGGAAACAGGCTACCTAAACTGGAGATTCTCAATGCATCATAAAATGAAGACGTGACACTTGAAGCAAGGAGGCAAGGAAGCAAGGCCTGTGAGAACCTGACCTCTTTTTTTATTGCTAAAGTGAATATGAAATGATGGAGAGGATCAAAATCAATTCCGTCTCTGGTGGAAATTGCAGGAAAGGCAGATATGATTAACATCAAAGGAACTGCAGCCTGCAAGGAATGTGGTGGGCAGGTTTTGGCCGGACAACAGCCCAGGTGTGATTCAGCTGAAAAGGACTATAATAACAAGAGACTTTTCACCACTGGACATGCAAGCAATAAATGTTAAACTTGCATCTGTAGCCCTATGAAAATCTAATTTTTATGAGGTGCCTCTTTGTGAGTATAGTGTGTGAGTGAATGAAACTCTTGGTACCAAAAGTCATGTGTGTTTGCATAATAAATGTTACATGTGATTGTACATGTCTAATAAATGTCTAATGCATGTCTAATAAATGTCTGATACCATGTTTAATGTATGTAATACATGTTACATGAAAGGAGTGTTAAAATCAGATCTGGTGTCCAAGTAATGATCTTCTCCTATAGTCCTAGTGGTTGAACCTTATTCTCTCTCTCTAGATCAAAAAGAACCTTGTCACAAAAACACAAGCTCCAGCCAACATAAAGCTGGCTGAACAAGGCCTTGAAGGAGAGCAGTGGGAAGCTCAGAAGTTCAAGGATCATCCCACCATCCTCCCTCTATTCGCCCCTTCCCCACTGGAGGGATACTAGAGGCAGGAGAGGTAGAGACGGAATGGGGGAAGCAGTTCTGCCTGCCAGGGTCCACTCCTAAACTATTAACAGAAGGGAACCCAGATTTCTCCAGCGGGCATTATCAGAAGAACCACCAGTGTTGAGGGGGCTTCTCAAGAGTCACAGAATCATAGAGTTGGAAGGGATCACCAGGGCCATCTAATCCAAACCTCTGCCATGCGGGAATACACAAGTAAAACCACAGCCATCACAGTGGATGCAAGCATTCAGCTTGGCATGAAGGACCTCCCACATTGGAAGCATTTATCAAGTTTGCGCCCCTGTGCCTTTAGTGTGACAGAAGGACTGATCTTTCAGCATTCCAAGCACTTATAAACTTTCCTCCCTGTCTGGAATCTTTGATGTTCAGAGACTAGGACATGGAGCAATGGATTAAAACTACAGGAAAAGAGATTCCACCTAAACATTAGGAAGAACCTCCTGACAGTAAGAAATGTTTGACAGTGAAACATGCTGCCTCAGAGTGTAATGGAGTCTCCTTCTTTGGAGGCTTTTAAACAGAGGCTGGATGGCCATCAAGAGTGCTTCAGTCATGTATTCCTGCAGGGCAGAGAGCTGGACTCGATGGCCCTTGTGGTCTCTTCCAACTCTATGGTTTTATGGTTCTAAGGAAGGTTTTCATACTGCCAGGTATTCCCACACTTCTAGCATTTAAAAAGTTTCCTCCCATGCAATTTACTTGACGACAAATGAAATGTACTTTCTGACTCAATGTCTGTCTACACACCAAGCATTTATGCCATTTCTAATACATGTGATTTTCTTTGTCTGTGTTAAGAACTAAAAGTGCCAAGGAATTTACTACAGCACATTTCACACTCCACACAAGAAGAAACCATTTAATTGCTCAAATTCTTTGATGTGCCATAAGATAGGAACTCTTAGTGAATAATTTTCCACATTTCAATCAATGGTTTCTCCCTGGCGTGAGTGGCTTGGTGGCCAACAAAGCTTCTTTTCTGACTGAAGCTCTTCCCGCATTCCAAGCACTTGAATGTTTTCTCCCCTGTGTGAGCTGCTTGATGACGAGTGAGATGTGCCTTCTGAGTAAAGCTCTTTCCACACTCCAAGCATTTGAATGTTCTGTCACTTGTGTGAGTTGCCCGATGACGAGTGAGGTGGGCCTTCTGACTGAAGCTTTTTCCACATTCCAAACATTGAAATGTTTCCTTCCCTGTGTGCGTTGCTTGATGACGACTGAGGTGTGCATTCTGACTGAAGCTCTTTCCACACTCCAAACATTTAAATGGCTTCTCCTCCATATGAGTAAATTGATGACGAGTATGGCTTAACTTCCAGCTGAAACTTTTCCCACACTCCAAACATTTATATGGTTTGTCCCCCGTGTGCACTGCTTGGTGACGGTTGAGGCTTATCTTTTGACTGAAGCTTTTTCCACACTCCAAGCACTTAAATAATTTCTCTCCTGTATGAGTTACCTGATGGCGAATAAGGCTTATTTTCTGAGTAAAGCTTTTCCCACATTCCAAACATTCAAATGTTTTTCCCCCTTTGTGAGTTGTGCAATGACGAGTAAGATATATTTTCTGAGTGAAACTTTTTCCACACTCAGAGCATTTAAAGAGTTTTTCCCCTGTGTGAATTCCTTGGTGACGACTGAGATATGTTTTCTGGCTGAAGCTCTTTCCACACTTGAAGCATCTAAACGGTTTCTCTTCTGAGTGAGTTTTTTGATGACGAATAAGGCTTAGCTTCCAACTGAAACACTTTTCACACTCCAGGCATTTAAACGGTTTTTCCCCTGTGTGACCTGCTTGATGATAAGCTAAATGTATCTTCTGGCTGAAACTTTTTCCACACTCCAAGCATTTAAAAGGTTTCTCCGTTGTGTGAATTGTTTGATGACAAGTGAGGTTCTTCTTCTGAGCAAAACTTTTACCACACTCTAAACACTTAAATTTGTAGGTTCTCTGGTGTGTCAGACATGGTGATTTCCACTTTATGCTTTTGCCACCCTCTGAGCACTTACAGAATTTCTCACCTCTGATAATCTTTTGGTGGCAAAGCAGAAATTTCTTGCAAGTGCGAATCTTTTCACACACACTAACTTTTAAGGACTTTTCCCCTTTGTGGATTCTCCTATGAAAACTGAGGCTTGCTTGGTACCAGAAGCTTCTCCCACATGTAGGGTAAAAACATCCACTCTTTTCCTTTCTTTGGTGTTTTAGTTCTTCTACTGATATTTTACAGACATTATCACCCTGGGTCAGAGAGGCTTTCTTCCCCTTCATCTCTTTTGTTTTAGTTTGTCTTCTTAACTCTTCCTTCTGCTTACATTTGGTTCTTTCCAACGATGCCCTGTGTTCATCTCCTTCGTTCATGCTCTCCTGTTCATCATTTCCTGGGAATGAGAGAAAGAAAGAGAGATGTGATGTACTGGACTTTTATACAAGTGTTGTTGTGTTTATATATATTAGAATAAGTAGTATGTATTGTTATGTATTGTATGAAATAAAGCAATTGATCTGTTGGGAGGGGGTGAGAGCATGGAATGACTGGTGATTGGCTGAGCATTTGAATGAGATTTTTTAAAAAGCTGGTGCGTTTGACAGTCAGAGATAGGAATTAGCTATAGTTAAGAGATATGAATTAGGGTCGTTTAGTTAGAGTTGACTGGAGAATGGTAAGAGCAGGGACAGCAGTCAGAACAGTCAGGGGGCAGCTGATCAAAAAGTGAAATCTGTGAGGTTAATTAGAATGTGTATACAGTAACTGCAAGAACTAAGCTAAAACACTGTATTATAAACACATTGGTTTAACTAGAAGTAATTGTGAGCAGTTCCAATATCTTCTTCTGTTAAATAAACCATTTTGTTTATACATAGACACCTCTTGGGGTTGCTACACTGAAATTAAGTTATTGCTAAGGCCTAGCACAGTGGGGTCCGTGGAGGCAACAACTTGGATAATCAGAAGCAGGTGATCACACATGGTGATGGTGGCAGGACAAGTAGAGGTCCCCAGGAGACACAACTTTTGAGAGCCCAAGAAATAGTCAAAGATTAGACACAGTTGATTTAGAGACAGCTAGCAGCAACAGTTCCCACAAACCCTTGCAATCAGGTAGAGAAACTGACTAATGAGTCTCTCCACCTGCTCTTCAGAGGCCCACTGATCTTGAACCTGGGCAATTCAGTCAGAGAGACTGGAATGTACAGAAGGAACAAGAAAGCCAAAGGTAGGCTCTTCCTCCTCCTCTTAGGGGAAGCCACCTACATTTTACATAAGCACTTCCATTCTTATTATTCATCCTTTTGATTCTTAAAATTTTTATTTTTAATAGTGATTTGGAGGCAGCCACATCAGGGAAGGCAAAGAAGATTTTTTACAGGAATGTCTTTACCTCATCCAAGGGTGAGTCAAAGAAGCCACCCTAGCAGTCTTTGTTTAGGTGTGCTACTGAACTTGACATTGTTCACTATAGCCTTGACAAACCTCTGACAGAGAAGGGTTTCCTCTGAGGAGAACCCAGAAACCAACGAGGCTGGAAGAGGATAAATCAGCCTATTGAGATGTATTTATTTCTTTATTTGTGCAATTTATATGCCATCATTCTCCCGAAGCAGGACCCACATAGCAAAGGTTGCACAAAGAGGCTGCAGCAATTTTTTAGTACTTGTAAATTGATTTGATCAGCCATAAGAACAAGAAAACCTTACCGAGGAAGGCCACCGTCCCATAATTCTCCTCCATGACCTCCCTGTGAAGAGCCCTTTGGTCTGGATCCAGAAGAGCCCACTCGTCCTCGGTGAAACACACAGCCACCTCCTCAAAGGTGACCTGTAAGGGAAAAATAATTATCTTTGAGTAGCATGAAAGATAAGTGACTGGTGATCTACCTGGTAGCTTCCGACTTCCCTGTGGAATTTAAATTTTCAAAGAACAGCATCCACAGACCTGTTAGTGGACAACTTCAATGGAAGCCAAGGGGCCGGGGAGGGGATGTACAAGCTATGGGGTACCCAGCCTGCCCATTTCTTGGCTTTCCAGAGATCCTGCCCCTTACCTGATTCAGTCTCACAGAAGCTGTTTCCATAGCATCACAATGGAAAGGCAAGATATTATATATTGGCTGTGTCCATGTTCCATCTCCTGTGAACGACACAAAAGCCAAAAAGAAGAATCATTTATTATCCTCACTGTTTTTTCCTTCAAGTCTTTTCCTATATAAATGAGCCCACAAATGTATCACACAGCCACACAAAAGGGGGAGATTTATAGACCCTGACTGGAACCATGCTGATGAGTCACACTAGCAGTTGGGATATTTCCAGGGTTGCGCAGCAATTACGAAGGAAGGCTGTGTATTGCTCCACTGGCTTCCTTCACAGTCACTTCCTCCCAGCTGCCTCTGTCAATTCAGCTACACCAGGGGTGGGCAACTGCACTGGGGAATGGGACATTTTTTTCTGCCAGGACCCTCTGCAGGCCACACCCACACACCAAGCCCAAATATTTCTGTCTTCTTCTGCAGGCACTCTCAAAAGCGCAAAAGAAGACATGCACCCTCACTTCCTGTCACCATTTTCAGAAGGCCTGCAGAAGAAATACATTGGGCGCTCCTAATCTGCGGGTTCCCAATTTGCAGTATCAACCACCCCTGAATCACCATGTCCCATACCTGAAATGGCAGCAATGTGCATACGGACGCACTGACTGGTCTACACATGTTGCTGCCATTTAATAATAAGGGAATCAACCATCCACAGGGGACCACAAAACTGACACCCCGCAGATCTGGAGGGCTTACTGTACTTTGATTTGGAGTATTACAGGACTCTGGGGTACTTGTGGAGGGTGGGGTGAATGGATTTTGGCATGTTTTCATATGTTTGGAGAGTTTTCCAAATGATTAGGACAAAAATTGCCCAAGATTCACACTACAGTAGCACCCCCGCATTTGTGGGGGATTGGTTCCAGGCCCCACCACGGATAGTGAAATCCATGGATAATAGTGAATACCCTCGCTCATGCTATGCCGTGCCACCGGAAGAGGCACTTGCCCACCCCCCACCAGCTCCACCACATTGTCAGAAACCCCCCTCCCCCACGGAGAAAGGAGGCAAGCTTGCCTCCTCCCTCCCTCACCCACCCCGTCTTTGCTATCCTCAGATAGTTGAATCAGCGAATGGCAAATCAGCGGATGCATGGATGCTACTGTATTTCTTTTAAAATGGGGGGGGGAGGTAAAGGGCTTTGAGGGGGGCACTCTTTGACCAACCCTACCAACACCAAGAGGATTCCAGGTTTAGGACAATCCTGAGGTTATTAAAGATTCAGAAGCCTACACAAATCTTAAGAAGACTACATTAAGGTAGCAAAATCTCCCATAAATGTACCCAAAAGCACCAAGAAAAATGGAAATGGCCACAGAATTTTATCTATCTTAAGAGGAAAAAACAAACAAACACCTGAAATCTGGATGGGAAGAGAGCAGGTGGAGGAGGACAACATACGATCATAGAGGTAAGAAAGCGACAAGACAAAAACAACTCACCTTTGTACATGTCATTTCTTGATTAGTATTGAGTAACTATGTTTTAACTCTCTGCAAGGACCGAGTTGAGAGCTACCTATAAAAATTATCGAAGAAATCCTAGATTTGGCATACTGTGTGTGTGCGCGCACACCTTCAAGTTGCCTGTCGATTTTGAATTTCATAGGATTTTCTTAGGCAATGGAGACTCAGAGGTGGTTTTGTCAGTTCCTTCCTCTGAAATAGAGCCCACAGCACTTGGTATTCCTTGGCAATCTCCCATCCAATTACTAACCAGGGCTATCCCTGTTTAGCTTTCAAGATGAGACAGGATCAGGTGCCTTTAGGGTATCACCCCCCCCCACAGAAGGGGGTGAAAACCAACATAGAAAAAATAATTTTCCAGAAGCCCCCAACTAAAGGTTGGCAATGTGAAGTGAGCACATAGTCCTTGCTGACTCTTGGTAACTATTCCGGAGCGGGGAGTGGGGGGTGGAGTTGAATGTCTGAGAGCCTGAACAAAACTACACTGAAGTACTTCTTTGTCAGGTCATCCAATATTTCTGATATGTATGTTGTTGTGGTGATGTGCCTTCAAGTTGTTTCCAACTTTAAGATGACCCTAAGGCATATCACAGTGTTATCTGGGAGCTGAGAGTGTGTGAGTTGCCCAAGGACACACAGTGGGTTTTCCATGGCTAAATGGGGATTCAAACCCTGATCTTCAGAGTCATAGTCCAACACTCAAACCACTACATCACGCTGGGTTGCCGATAATTATAGACAATATTTAATGAAGATCAGCTCTTAAAGCAGCTTTCAACTGAAACGAATGCAAGGGAACAATACCTTCTGGGGCTCACTGGGATACTTGCATCCATGTACAAGTATCCTTGTACAGGACTGGGACACAGAATGGTAGTGGTGGACTCTGTTTTGGTCTGGTGCCTGGTGATCCCATTCCAGGCTCCTAGCAAGATCATTCCAAGGGCTGTTTCCCTAGACGGGAATCCCTTATGTGGGGAAACACAGGGGATTCCCGTCTAGGGAAACAGCCCTTGCAACAATCTTTTATATCCTTTAGACATGTAAGGAATGAAGTCCTACATTGTTCAGTGAAGGGTAAGAGATCTGCAGAGAAAACTGCTACAGTTCCCCACTTAAAACCCCAGGACTCTTGGTTTTGCAGCCATAGCTCCCCATGAACAGCCATTCTGTGGCTTGTGGAAAGCGAGGTCGGAGAAGACCAGAAAAGTGTCTGGCGAGGCCCCATAGCCAGTTGGAGACCAAAGACATCTGTCACCAAGATCTGCCAGGGTCCACATCTGTTCACGGGGCCTATCACAGCCGAACTATGAGCCTGGGGGTGGAGTGGTGTCAGGATCAGGTTGTAAAACGACCTTTTTCTGCCATTAACTCTGTGTGCTGGGTGACTATTTGATGTTCTGTATTCCTTTGAAGCGTAAAAAACTGATGTACTGAGAATAGTGAGAGAGAATGAGTTATGTGTAAACAAATGTTTGGGATACTGCAGCGGAAGGGGAAGGTGGATGTTTGGGGAACCAGTGGATGAGTTGCCCACCAGATTTTGGTCGACTGTAAAGACTTTATATTATTCTGTTTTTCCTTTGTGCTTTATTTGAAGCAACAAATACTTACTGTTAACCATGAAGCTTGTTGTCTACTGGGGAGGAAGAAGGCGGCACCTGACAGTTGGGCACTTTTAGGGTTGTTGCAGAAGGTGAATGGAAATACTATCCTCCACAAAGAAATTTGGAAGCCCTTTATCATTTGTGTTACTTGTATGAACTCTGGATTTAAACTGCTATCTGATCAACTCTTTTTTCTGGAAAAGCATATTTTAAAAGTTGAGAACAGTATATGACCCATTTATCAGCATTCTGAAGATGAGTTAGATCTATGGTGATGTATGGGATGTCCATGTAGGCCTATTTCCTAAGACTGGGAGTGGGTGGGAGGAAGAAAGAGAGGGGAAGAGGAAATTGACCGTTATAGCCATAAGGTGAGAACTATTTGCAATGGGAAAAATATAAATAATTTTTTAAAAAGAGAATACCAATCTCTGCAACAATTAAAAAAAGATAAACACAAGGATAAGGTGGACATACACATACGTATGTCTCTAATAGAATGCTAGCCTCAATATTTCTGATAGGTGATCAATTTAGGTGACTAAAGTCAGGCTGTCATACTTTGGACATATCATGAGACAATGTGACTCACTGGAAAAGCTGATAAAGTGGAAGGCAGTAGGAAAAGATGGAGACTGCCTTCCAGGTGGATTAATTCGCTCAAGGAAGCCACAGCCCTGAGTTTGCAAGATCTGAGATGGGCAGTTGATGACCAGGAAGCTCTTGGAGGTCTCTCATTCATAGGGTCGTCATAAGCCAAAGTCAGCTTGATGGCAAATAGCTACAATAATCTGTTTTCAATGTGTGACTAACCATTGTGTGTGTGTGAGACTCTTCTACATTGCCTCTTTCAAAGTGTTGGTTTGGAAACAGAAATTCTTATAATGGCTGAAAGAAAAGATTTGCTGGGATCCACCGTCTCCCACTCAAGGGCTCTGGGAAACATAAGATGCAGTCCATATGTTTTAAGCACAGTTAATAGAGTGGAATATGGTGGAAAATGTCCCCTTCCTGCTTACCCAATGAGGCGGCTGCTCCATCATTCTCCTGCATCAGCCACCTGGATTCCCCTGTCTGTCCTGAGTGAGGGAAATCAGCAGACTCTTCTTCAAACAGCTCCTGCACCGGAAATAGCAATGAGGATTGCAAAAAGAAAGCTCAGAAAAGAAATGGTGCAAAACAAGGGTTGTGTGGAGTCATAGACTGTCCCTTCTTTGACGATTTCTAGAAAATACTGAGCAATGCATTGAAAGGATTTTTTAAAAAATTAAATTTTATTCAAATAATCGGACACAAACACCTTCAACCTATGCAAAATGGTGAATGTAAATTGTGTCTTGATTGTTTTAAAATGTCTTGGTCTTCCTTGCTCTTTTAAATTGATGTATGGTTTTAACTGATGTGCGTTTTAACCAATGTGACAAAGAGGTCGATCACAGATTAGCAAAGGCATATAGCACATTTGGAAGACTTTACAAAAGAGTCTGGAGTAATAAACATCAGAGATGAAGCACAAAAATCAGTGTGTATAGAGCCATTGTACTGTCTATTCTCCTTTATGGGTCTGAAACATGGGTCACCTATCGCCACCACTTGCGATTCCTCAAACGCTTTCATCAGTGCTTAATATGCACAATCCTAAATATACACTGGAGTGACTATGTGATGAATGTTGCTGTCCTTGAGCAAGCAGGGATCACCAGCATTGAGGCCATGATATTGAGAACACAGCTGGGCAGGGCACGTTTCTAGGATGGAGGACCATTGCCTCCCAAAAATAGTACTCTACGGTGAACTCGCCATGGGTCAGCATAAGAGGGGCGCTCCAAAAACGCGATACAAGGACTCCCTGAAACAACATCTCAGGCTCGGTCAAATTGATCACCAACGATGGTCCGCCCTGTCCTCACATCGGGAGGCATGGAGACGCACTATCCACAATGCTGCAGCCTTATTTGAGAACTCAGCCCGAACAAGTCTTGAAGAGAAACAACAACGCAGAAAGAATCACAACCCGGAAACATCACCCAAGGAGACCTTCTGCTGTGCTTTCTGCAACCAGACTTGTTTATCTCAGATTGGCCTTTTTAGTCATCAGTGCGCTTGCAGAAATAATAATAATAATAATAAAATTGTATTTCTATCCCGCCCCTCTGCAACGCAATCGGGGCGGCTTACAATATAAAAACTCCATAGTCCCAGTACCCTAGCCCACCCCCCCTTAAAATAATATTAAACTATAAAAGATTAAAAACATACAGTAAATTAAAAATATATAAATTAGAAAAATATTAAAACATACAATAGTTTTTTAAAAAAAATAAAAAAATGATTACAGCTCAGGGAGGACAACCGAGCACGGGATGAGTCCTTCCTAAATCTTTGATTGCGAAGAAAAGCCAGAGATGTTAATTTATTGTTCCCTGCCTTGATCCAATGGAAGAGGCAGGTAAGAAATAATAATAATAATAATAACAACAACAACAACATCTACTACTACTACTACTACTACAGGGAGTATGGGGGAGCCCTGGTGGCGCAGTGGTTAAATGCCAGTACTGCAAGCCACAATATTGCAAGCTCAATCCCAAGGGCCCCAAGCGTTCCATCCTTTTGTAGGTCAGTAAAATGAGTACCCGGCTGATGGGGCCAATGAGCTAACACACATTGGAAACCACTTAATGCAGTGTAGATGTGTAAATTGCTATTGCTTAAACAATTGTAAACTGGTTTGGGAGCCTTTGTGGCTGAAGAGTGGGGTATAAATACCTAAATAAAAAAAACATATGAATATAAATATTAAATGAGTAAGTTCTGCTTTAACATGATAGTTTCATTCCTAAATAATTCCACGTTATATAATCTGCACTTTAAAAAGAATAAGATTTATGGGGAAAATAGGGTTAGTTGCCGATCTCAAAAGATATTACTTGTATCCAGACTTTTTATTTAACTTACCACAAACTTTAACCAAATGAACATGAAATGAAATGGGCTGGGTTTCAAGAGTTTCTCTGCCTGCCTGCATATTTGTTTATTGTTGCTGCTGTCACCTCTGCCGCTGTACAGACATGCAACACATGGTAGGCTTAGTCTTTCAGGAGTAGCAGCGATGCTACACCTTTACACACTGCAGGAAACGGTGTTTGCCTGGGGTGCACTGGTGAGAGAAAAGGGCAAGAGAGAAAGGAAGAGGGGGTGGAATGAGACAGAACTCCCAGGAGGCTACCTTTTGACTGGATGATCTCAACCAAACATGGTTGGTGGTGGTTGGTGACCAGAGTGGGGAAGGGGAAAAGAGGAACACAACTTTGACAGGAAATGACAGGATGGAATAGAAAGGATGGGGGAACAGGCAACAAGCTGCCACGGCTCTTCCTTCTTGCCAGCTGTTGGTGCTGTGGCAGTGGAGAGGTGAGAAGAAGGCCACCTTTTGGTCCTCAAGTCTCTAACTATTCCTCTTATTCCCTGCTCCCCAAAGCTAAAGCTTTGCAGCATTCCTAAACACCTTCTCAAGCCTACGTGACTGACAAACTGAACAACTAAGATGAGGGGAGACAGGGTTTCCACTTAACGGCTGAAAGGAGGAGAGGCGCCAATTTGCCAGTTCTGAATGCCCAAGATGGGAATTGCATTGTAGCCAATTAAAGCTTCTGCATTCTACAAAGAGTGTCCCTCTATTAATTAATCGTGCTATTGCCAATTCTCATTGTAAAAACACACATTATAGCAGAAATTACTGCATACATATGTACAGTAGGACCCCTGTATCTGCTGGGGATTGGTTCTGGAGGCCCCCATGGATACCAAAATCGGTGGATAACACCGAATACCATTGAAAGTAATGGGACTTCTGGTTTAAAATACCATAGAGTTGCCTTGGAAGACCTAGAAAATGGCTAGAGAGGACACATTTTCTAGGAAGACACTATGGTAGGTTTGCTGTTTTGTGTCCCATGGATAACTGAATCAGTGGATATGGGTTTCCTACTGTATAAAAAAATAATGTTCAGAACTAAAAGAAGCTGTTGTTACAACCACTAAAATACAGGTAACCCCAACATCCACAGGGGATACATTCCTGGACTTACCGTTTATAATGAAACCGTGCATAATAGCAAACCCTATTAAACTAAAGCACTTCTTGTACAAACACTGTCATGTTGGAGGACCAAGCAATTCCTAGAAAGGACAGCTCTCTAGGCATTTTCCAGCACAACTCTATGGTATGTGTCCCTGTTTTTTCAGCCATGGCTAACTGAAACCATGGATATTGGTTCCACAAACTGATATTATCAATGGTATAAGAAAAAGAAAAAACACCAGTGCAATGCATAGTAGATAAATAGCTAGAGCAAAATATAATTCCAAAGACTGATTTGGGTTTTCAGAGGCATTATATCACTGTTTTGATTAGTATGTCCAAAAAGTAGAATTTGATCTTGGAAGCTAAGCTGGGTCAGTCCTGATTAGTACATGCATGGGAGACCAACAAATACCAGGTGCTATATACATTTCAGAGGAAGGAACTGGCAAAACCACCTCTGAGTATTCCTTTCTTAAGAAAACTCCATGAAAATTTATGGGGTCACCATAAGTTGACAGGTGACTTGAGGACACATATACATACGATCAACAAAAAGTTATCTTCATAGTTTTTCATTGCCCAACCTGATGTGTTAATTCCTCTATAGGGACTAGTGACCATACAGTCTGCCCTCAACTTTTGCAGGTTTGGGGTGCAGACCCCACACAAAAATGAAAAAAGAACGCAAGGTCCACTTTTTTAAAATTTATTTTTATTTTTACCTGAGAGAACATTTCTCTAGGTTATGCTGGTCTGTGACCATAATAAATAATATCCATCTATCACTTATCTAGCCATTTGTAGGAACTCCAGCAGAATTCTATGGTCAACTTCTGGCGGAAGTATTGTCTCAAGGAATCTCTCAATCCTCCAGTGTGACACTTTGTTCAACTTCCAGCAGAAGCATACCATACAATCATGTTGGAAGACCTAGAAAATGCCAAGAGATAACATATTTAGTAATCTATAAATAATCAAATCTGCAAATGTTTAACCTAAAAATATGGAGGGATGACTGTACTTTTATCTTTCCAGAGATCCTGTGATACCTCATGTATTCTTTTCCATGTATGTGCCATCACCAATCTTGCTTTTAAATACGCAAATGATAAAAGTTGATTGGAAGGGATTTTTTTGCAGAGTTTTAAGATGAATTTGTCTTACCTGTTGCTGTTCCAGTTTCCTCTCCCCTGCCTGACTCAGGAGGAAACTTTCTGCCAGGGCCACCGCTTGAGAACTGGTCTCCACTCCACATTCCCTGATCCAGCTCAACATCTCCAGAGGAAGGACAGCCAGGAACTGCTCCAGGATCACTAGGTCCAGGATCTGAGCCTTGGTGTGTTTCTCTGGCTTCAGCCACTGGCAGCAGAGAGCATGGAGTTGGCTACAGACTCCTCGGGGGCCCTTGACCTCCTCATAGAGAAGCTGCCTGAAGTGCTGTCGCTGTAGGTCTGGGGTGAACATATCATCCGCCAGGCTCTTCTGCACCATTTCCCCCTAGAATTCCACCTCCTGAACAACAGGAGAGCCTTTTCTTAACTCAGGACCAAATGAGTCTTGCTTATACATTCAGGCAAGCCTCCAATATGGCTAAAGGACCTCTTTCCTTTTTTGCTGTTGTAAGGCAAAGCCTGGCAAAATTTCTGAGAGTACCAACCCCTACAAAGAAAACAAGATGTTTGGTGAATCATACAGTTGTAATCTCTTACAAGAGCCATCCAGTCCAACCCCCTGCAATGCTACAAACAGTTTCTTGATGGAGGGAGGTGTTTTGCAATCAAATTCAAGCTAGAAACTGACTCCTTTTTCTGTATAAAAGATGAATACCATGACTGAAAAAGAAAACCGAGGTTGAGGTACCTTGTCTTCTGGGCCACAGACTAAAACCTTACAAATGTTCTGTCCTGAATAGCTGTTCCCTCTTTGCCTTTCCTTCTGCATCTCTTCCATCTCTTGCATACCTGCCATAGAGATGTAAAGTTTCTGGAAATTTTGAAGCCAATGGTGGTGGTGGTGGTGGGGGGTTTCCCTGGCTTTTTTCAGAAAAATTGGAAATTTTCAGAAAAAATGAAAAAAATGCAAGATTAGCACTTTTTACAGATTAAAAGTCACTTTTTCTTCTCTTCTGACAATAGCAGTGGTCCCTAAAGGAAGACATGGATCTTACTCTTGCATTGGAGAGCCTAGTTTGTAATCTAGGACTTGCTTGTCCTCAGTACACAGAAATTAGAATAATCTGATACTGTACATAGTTTTTAGAAATGATTTGGAGAATATATGAACACCATGTCTTAAAGATTTTATTCATCATGTTAAAATAAAACATTCCATAACCGGGTTTCTTCCTTTTTTCAATTTTTCAGAAAAAAACAAAAAAGCGAAAAATGAAAAAAAAAACCTTATAGATTTTCGTTGGGTTTTTTCCAGGCTGTGAGGCCATGTTCTGGAATAGTTTCTTTCTTCCAGAACACAGCCTCACAGCCTGGAAAAAAACAAGGAAAATCTATGGATGCCAGCTATGAAGGCCTTCAACTTCACACATACACATACACAAAAAAACCCCCTGTTTTTTTCAGCATTTTTTCCAGTTTTTTTTCCAGGCCTTTACATCTCTAGCCTGCAGTGTAGTTTCCCCCTTGCCCCCTACCTACAAGGCCACTCCAAGAAATGTTGCTGTCTGATAAAAAAGGACTGCAATATTCTAACTGCCTATCAGAAGGACCATCTTTGAGCTTTTCAGAAACCTACTGTACTGCATAAATATCACAATCGGTGGTTGATTTTCTTAAAATCAATATTGATTAGGGTATCAGACTAAGAGTGGAGTCTCTCATGTTCAAATCTTCAGCCAGCAATGCACCTGAGAAGGCACCCTTGCACAAGACACTCATTCCAACAAGCTTTTTAGAACTGAAGGGTGTTAAAGAAAGGACCTTTTTAAAGGGTGCCATATTGTTTAAATTGTACTAAACCTTTTAAGATCTACTTTTTATTAGTCTTAATTGTGATGTAGTGGTTTGAGTGTTGGAGTAGGACACTGGGAGACCAGGATATAAATCCCTGTTTGGCCATGGAAACCCACTGGGTGACTTTGGGCAAGTCACACTCTCTCAGCCTCAGAGGAATGCAAGGGAAACCCCCTCTGAACAAATTCTGTCAAGAAAACCCCTTAGGGTCATCATAAGTCCGTTCTAATTGTTCTACAGATCACCCCCATTTACCTGGGGAATAGGTTTCTGAAGTTACCACAGATAAATGAAACCACATATAATAGCAAACTACTATATTATACCATAGAATTGTGCCAGAGGATCTAGAATATGCCTAGAGGGGATGCCTCTCAAGGCATCTGTCATGACTCTATGGTCAATTTCCACCAGACGTTGACCATAGAGTTGCACTGGAGAACCTCCTGATGCCTAGCAATACCACCTCCAGTGTGACTCTATGGTCCTTTATATGCCTAGAGACCTCTCCCCCCCCCACCCCATTGTGGGAGAGTGAACTCATGGGTACCCATCCTGCATAAATGGGGTGGTGGCGAGCTGTATTTAAATTAATCTAACCATGTTAACAATTTAATTCCACTTCAACATTGGTCCTTTATATATTTTCAACTATACAGGCATACCTCAGTTAATAAAAACTCTGACAAAGAAGTTCCCTTTACAAAATCTTTTTGTGCCTGACCACCCCCCACCTCTTCCTCATCACCTTCTGTGTAGCTGGAAGATTCTTTAGCAGCATCAACATTGGGAGGATGGTGAAGAAGGGCTGGAGAAATAGGGACTTTCAGCATTAGGTTGCAGCAGTGTCTCTGCAGTAAACAGTGCAATAAATCTTGAACTGGGAAAGAGTGGGATTCTGTGTTAGCCACTCCTACTGTAGCTGTACGTGCCTACCTACAACAGGCAATATCTCCAGAATCCCTTACTGAGGATGCATCAACAGCAAAACAGAGGTGGTGAAGACATCGTGGCCCCACCACAGGTTAAGAACCACTGGACTAGGACACTGGAAGGCCAGGGTTTGAATCCCTTGTTCAGCCATGGAGACCTACTGGGTGATCTTGAGCAAATCACACTCTCTCAGCCTCAAAGGAAGGCAAAGGCAACCCCCCCCCCTCTGAACAAATTCTGCCAAGAAAACCCCATGATAAGTTTGCCTTAGGGTCAGATCTGATTTTACGGCACACAACAAAAAACAACAGCAACATGAATGACTTCCAAGTCACCCTGCGATCAGCAGGTCTTGCAGATTCAGAGCAGCTGTGGCTTCCCTGGTGGAGCCCATCCACCTGTCTGGCAGTCTTCTTCTGCAAAGGCTTGAAGGCTGCTCAGCCCACTTGACAGGAGCCAAGGCAAACGCTGGCTAGCTTGGCCTGCGCATTGCCCTTCAATCTGCCCCAGCCACATACTTGCAGGAAGAAGCAGGAGAAAAGTCTTCCCCCCTCTCCAGTGCCTCTGAGGGAAGGTTTAATGGATGGTGTAACTGCATCATCATAATCATGGTGATGATTATTATTATCATCATGGGATATTGTTGTTGTTTTAAATCTTGAGTTAAGTCTTGTGGGACCATGGCAACAAATAATATTTAAAGGGGGTTCCTGGTAAAGAAAAGGTTGAGTCACTATCCTAGTCCAACACCTATACCACTACATTAAACTGGTTCTCTCTCTCTCATTTATATGGTGGTCAGAAGTCGACTTGATGACAAACAACAACTAATATAATATTCCCGCCCAGAATAACAGTAAGGCTGATGGGGCATTGGTATCATCATCATCATCATCATCTTTTACAGTAGGACCCCCATATCCACTGATTCATTGGTCCTTTAGATTCAATTATCCACAGGACACAAAACAGCACACCTACTATACAGTCTTCCTAGAACATGTGTCCTCTCTAGCCATTTTCTAGGTCCTCCAAGGCAACTCTATAGTATTTTAATCCGGAAATCCAATTATTTTCAATGGTGTTTGCTATTATCCACGGTTGTTGGTATCCACGGCGCCCATGAACCAATCCCCAGCGGATATGGGGGTCCTGCTGCATTTCTACAGCACCATCAATGTACATGGCACTTTACAAGAAAAATAACAACAAAACAGTTCCCTGCCCTCAAGCTTACAGTCTCATGAAGACATGACACAAAAGGGAAGGGGATGGCAGTAGGGATGAAGTCTAGCATTCTCTTCTCTCCCTCCTTGGCCAGGGCAATGGCACTTGGGGTGGAGGGAGGGCTCTTCTGCTTCTGCAGAGGTCTTCCTAATCCCCCCCACTCCCACCTCCTGGGTGGGGTTTGCCCCATCAACCCCTCACTAACTCCCCTGCCTTGCCTTTTCCAGGAGGCATCCACTTGCAGCCTTTAGGGGGTCTCCAAACTCAAAGAAGGGCAAGAAGAATTAGCCTGATTCCCTGGGGTAGGAAAGGCACCAGGCTCTCCACCCCCTGCCCCAAGGAAAAAGGGGCTGAGTACAAGGGGAACAGATCCTCCCTGGTCGACTCACTTGCCCCCCTCTTCTTGACAGGAAGCGTCACACACATGGCCGGAAAGGGTGGGACCATAGCTGTTGAAGACACTTCCGCCCGTACCTCACCCCATTTCCTTTCGCTCTAGGATTCCCTCTCTTTGGCTTTAACCCTTAAAAAGCTGAGGCTGCCTTCCTCTCCTCTCCCACCTTTTCCTTGCCCTATTGTTCACTCCCCCATTGAGCTCCTATGTCCCAAATTGGGGAGAAAGTGGGATAGAAATAAAGATGATGATGCTTATGATGCTTATGATGATAATAATAATAATACAATAATTATAATAAATATGATATACAATTGTTCCTTTGTATTTGCTGGGGTTGGGGTGGGGTGCTCCAAAAAACCGATACAAGGACTCCCTGAAACAACATCTCAGGCTTGGCCAAATTGATCACCAACAGTGGTCCGCCCTGGCCTCACATCGGGAGGCATGGAGACACACTATCCACAATGCTGCAGTCTTATTTGAGAACTCACGCCGAACAAGTCTTGAAGAGAAATGACAACGCAGAAAGAATCACAACCCAGAAACATCACCCAAGGAGACCTTCTGCTGTGCTTTCTACAACCGGACTTGTTTATCTCGGATTGGCCTTTTCAGTCATCAGCGCACTTGCAGAAAGCGCCGGAGTCCTTCCTGTATTAAAAAGGATAAGGCAGAGAAAGTTTTGTATAACCGAATTGAGCACATGCAGCAGTGGAAGTCAATGGAGAGAAAGTGAGAGATTTGTTGTTGTTTGCAGGTATTGCTGATATTGTGTGAATTGTTTTGTTTTGTATTGTTTGTTTGTTTTGGATGAACGTATATGAATAGATTTATGAATGATTATATGTAAAACTGGAAAAGAAATTAATAAAAAAACCCCTCAATCATTCAACACTTAGCTTAGCTTAGCTTCCAAACTTGACTCATTAATGCTGGAATTTTCTTATGGCAAACTGGTGGGACAAGCACAATTTCTTAGCTGTGAAGGAGTACAGTGTGAAGTTTCTTCACAGATGGCATCCAACTACAGCAACATTTACAAATTGCTACAGTTTGGAAAGCAGTTCCTAGTCTGTCCCTGGAGGGATGGAGAGGTAGATGCAGGGCACGTTTCTAGGATGGAGGACCATCGCATCCCAAAAATACTACTCTACGGTGAACTTGCCACGGGTCAGCGTAAGAGGGGCGCTCCAAAAAAGCGATACAAAGACTCCCTGAAACAACATCTCAGGCTTGGCCAAATTGATCACCAACAGTGGTCCGCCCTGGCCTCACATCGGGAGGCATGGAGACGCACTATCCACAATGCTGCAGCCTTATTTGAGAACTCACGACGAACAAGTCTTGAAGAGAAACGACAACGCAGAAAGAATCACAACCGAAAAACATCACCCAAGGAGACCTTCTGCTGTGCTTTTTGCAACCGGACTTGTTTATCTCGGATTGGCCTTTTTAGTCATCAGCGCGCTTGCAGAAAGTGCGGGATGAGTCCTTCCTGAATCTTCGTTTGCAAAGAAAAGCCAGAGAGAGAGAGAGAGACATTCATGGAGAAATTGACAACTTAGTCTAAAATTATATTCAGTGGGCCCTTGGTATCCACTGGGGTTTGGTTCCAGGACCCCCATGGATACCAAAATCCATGGATGCTCAAGTCCCATTATATAAAATGGCATAATAAAATGGTGCCCCTTAAATAAAATGGCAAAATCAAGGTTTGCTTTTTGGATTTATTTTTTTGTGTGGAATATGTTCAAGCCATGGATAGTTGCATTGGTGGATATGGAATCTGTGGATATGGAGGGCCGACTGTACAGTATAAAAATGACTGTAAGCCTTCATAGTGTTTGGTCTTTATTTGTTTATTATGTCAATAATAACATTGGCAACATTTATTCTACAAAATTACATGACAGCTTTTGGAATGAGTTCTCCTAAATATTGAAAAACAGAAAATTCTGTGACTTCTTTCTTGTTATTTTACTTTTGATCCTAGATGTATTGTTCAAGGTATTTTTTTGGAGGAGGGGTTTAATGTAATGTTATCTGCTCGTTGTAAGACTGTATTATCTAAATAAGAATGCTCTAATCTTCAAAACTGCCAGGACTCTATTAAGAGTTCCATGGAGATAGTCCTCTAATTAAATTACATGGGAAAGATGGTTAGAGCTTAAAGTAGCTGGTCTAAGAACAGCAAGGCAGATTTGGGGAACTGATAATGCATGTGCAGTTGATTAATGCAAATTGATAGAGAAATTCAGCTGAGTCATATCACGTGATGAAGAATAAAGAAAGGTCATGCTGGGTCCATCTGGCCTAATTTTAAAGTCTGAATCTCACAGAAAATCCATTATGTGACAATTTCTCCCCTGTGTGAGTTCATTTATGATGAGTAAGGTGTATCTTCTGATTGAAGCTCTTTCCACTCTCTACAGATTTGAAATATTTTTTTTGCTTGTGTGAATAGTTTGATAAATAAAGTGCATCTTCTGATTAAAGGTTTTTGCAAACTGGAAACATTTTAATAGCTACTCCCTGGCGTGAGTTGCTTGATGACGAATGTGGTGTGCCTTCTGGCTGAAACTTTTTCCACACTCCAAGCATTTAAATGGTTTCTTTCCAGTGTGAACTGTTTGATGACGAATGTGGCTGGCCTTTCGACTAAAGGTTTTTCCACACTCTGAACATTTAAATAGATTCTCCCCTGTGTGAACTGCTTGATGAGAAGTGAGGTGCGTCTTCTGATTGAAACTCTGCCCACATTCCAAACACTTATATCGTTTCTCCCCTGTGTGAGTTGCTTGATGACGAATCAGGCTTACCTTCTGAATAAAATGTTTTCCGCAGTCCAAACATTTGAATGGTTTCTTGCCTGTGTGAACTGCTTGATGAGAAGTGAGTTGGGTCTTCTGACTAAAGCTCCTTCCACACTCGAAGCACTTAAATGGTTTCTCCCCGGTGTGAGTTGCTTGATGACGAATAAAGTTCCTCTTCCAACTGAAGCTTTTTCCACACTCCAAGCATTCAAAAGCTTTCTTATCTGTATGAACTGCTTCATGACATGAAAGGTCTGTCTTCTGACTAAACTCTTTACCACACTCCAAACACTTAAACTGTTTCTCCCCTGTATGAGTTGCTTGATGACAAGTGAGATGTATCTTCTGCCTGAAGCTCCTTCCACACTCCAAGCATTTAAATGGTTTTTTCCCAGTGTGAATTGTTTGGTGACGAATTAGGCTCATCTTCCATCTGAAGGTCTTTCCACACTCCAAACATTTAAATGGTTTCTCCTCTTTGTGAGTTGCTTGATGAGAAGTGAGGTGTGTTTTTTGCCTGAAGCTCTTCTCACACTGCAAGCACTGATATGGTTTCTCCCCTGTGTGAGTTGCTTGATGACGAATGAGGCTTATCTTCCAACTGAAGCTCTTTCCACACTCCAAGCATTTAAATGGTTTCTCTCCTGTGTGAGTTGCTTGATGATGAATGAGGCTCATCTTCCAACTGAAGCTCTTTCCACAGTCCAAACATTTAAAAGGTTTCTTACCTATATGTCCTGTTTCATGGCAAGTGTGGTCTGTCTTCTGACTTAGGCTTTTTCCACACTCCAAAACTATTAATGATTTCTCCCCTGAGTGCAGTCTTTGGTGTGACACAAACTGTGGCCTCCACCTGAAAATCTTGCCACATTTCAAGCATTTAAATGATTTCTCTGTTATTTGAGATGTTTCATGGGAAACCAGATTTTTCCTATAAAGGTCAGTCTTTCTACACTCACCATCTGTAAAAGATTTCTCCCCCATGTGAGTTCTCCTGTGAAGATTAAGCCTTGCTTTACAGCTGAAGTTTCTCCCACATTCAAGACAAACACATTCACTTCTTTCCTTTCCTCTTTGTGTTCTTTCTTGGACTGAGATTTCAAAAATGTTACTACCAAGAAAAGTAGGGAATTGATCCTTCCTCCTCCCTTGAGTATTTGTTCTGGTTCTTCTCTTCACCTTCTCTGTATGCCTGGCTCTTTCCATTGGGGGCCTGATTAGTTCTTCATACCCATTCACATCACCTCCTGGAAAGGAGAAGAATAAGTGGTCAAAGCTCAAGAGAGAAAAAGACTTTGAATTAACATGACTGCTTAATGGACATCTATGTGAGGAGGCTTCAGGAAAGACAAATGAAGCTCCACAGCATCTCCACTCAGTCTCCTGGGAAGCCTGTGGCAGAAACCGTCAGGTTAACGCACTGAACATCTGTTGTTATTCAGAGGATCAGGCAGCAAAAAGTTGGTAGCAGAGTTCCCATCCATCAGGCAAGAGAATAAACATACAGACATAGGCTTCTGACTAAAAAACTACTTCTCTTTACTGCAGCATAACATAATGAAGATATTTACTCTTACAAAGATTCCTCTCTGAGTACTATACACTACAGCATTCAGGAGAAAAACATCTTCATACTGCAAAGCCCATCTTTATACGCTGAAGCCCAGAACTGAACTGAAAATCACACAGCTATATAGAACAGCAAAACACAGTTCTCAATGACCTTGTTCCTCTAGTAAACAGCAAAGCTGGAAGACCCAAAGGTCACTCAGTTAGGCTATTAATATTGATACATTTGCTAGCTGCAGCAAGCTGCTGCCAGCTCTCTCCTGCACCCTGTAGGTCATTTGTTATACTTCAGCTCTTTATATCATAAATCTATTAAGAGTGCATGTCCCAATATCCTGACAGAAACAGCCTGAGGTAGAAAATTATTTGGAGGAACTCATAGCTGCTTGCATTCAAGAAAGCATAAACCCAGGAACCATCCTTCTTCTCAACCAAGTTCAACTGGATCTGCTGCCAAGAGAATAACAGATAAGACATATCTTCCTCCTCTTCAAAAATAATAAGGAAGGGGGGACTGGGCTGTGGCCTACAATGAATACAGCAAATACTCAATAAGCAAACTCATATGAATTATTATTTATTATTTTATTCATGTATATCCTACCTTTCTCTCAATAATGGAGACTCAAGGCAGCATACAACATATTTTAAAAATTACAGATTAAAACTATTCAATAAAAGAATAAATATTAACAAAATTTAAAAGTGATAATGTTTAAAACATTAAAATTTATTGAAGGGCAACATGCAATCTTTAAGAACAGCAACCGACAGTATTAAATGAGTTTCCAAACGACTGACGGTGTAAAAACGTCTTAAATTGCTGACAGGAGAGCAAGGATGGGACCATTTTCAATGGCCAAGAGGGGAGATCTAGCTTGCCACAGCAAAGGCTCAGTCATTAAACTGAGAACATGCTGACCGCAAACTATCAGAGAACCCTGAACTGAAGCAGGTCTCTCATAAGCAACTCCACTGAGCCTCTCTCATTCCTTTTAACTTTTAAGAGCTGGTGGCTGAATTTCTTTTCTGTCATAACCTTGACAACCCTTTCTGATGTTTTTGTTTTGTGTTTCAGATTGCAACCCTGTGGCTGCCCACGATGTTGCTGGACTTGCTGTTCCCATTAGTCATAGGAACAATTCCCACCTGTGAGATGATGGGTACTACACTGAAGTCATGCAAAACACAGAGAGACACAAATTGCCCATGCCCTGAAATAAAGATGTATCTGCCTACCATCAGGTACGGGGCCATCTACTGAACAGATTGTTCCATTCCATATTAAAATAGAGTAAATAATTTGGAGCTTGGGGTTCCCCCACCCCTGGTGTTTTGAAAAATTTCTTCATGACTGAACAAGCCTATGACAGACAATAATAACAACCGTCAGCAGTTGTTGGTGGTTGGGTTAGTGCTGAGGTAGGTGCTGAATACAGTGTAAGGCAATAATAACAAACCGATACATCAAAAAAGGAAAAAGAAAAAAAGAAAAGTAACAGGAGGGGAGGACAGCAACACTGTTGACCAAGCAAGACAAACAAAGGTATCACTTTCGTGGATTGTTCTTAAGTTTGCTCTACCTAGGATCTTTTTATGTGCCTCCATATCATGAAAAAGCTGAAACCCAAAAGGTATGCTGATGTGATGGTGGACCACATGACAGTTACTGCTCAGTTACTGATGGAGTAAAAAGAAACCAAACTGTGGCAAACATGTCTTTTTGAGTTCCACCCAGCCGTTTCGATTCTAGAAGTCAGTTTTTCCACAAGAAAAAATCCCCACGTATGGTCCAACCCTCATCGAAATGAAAGATCCTTCAGTGTTTCCTATGATTTTGTAATCTCTAGCCATGTAGCCCCTAATAACAGCATAATAAATGCTTTGTGCAAAACATTTGCATGTTTCCCTTCAAAAATGGTGAACAGCAAAAGTTAGGCCATTCACGGACATAGCTTTGGATGGAGTGATTCTCTTCAAAAACTCCTTTATTCAATTCCAACTTCAGACAATGTAACTACATATGGTCTATTGTCCCAAATGCACCACAATCTCACCAACAAACCCATGAAATGCCACTATTTATATTGTGAAGTTCAACTAGTGTTAAATGCCATCTATGAACATTCTTCATGGTACATTCTCTGGATGGGGGATATTGATTTATAAAGACCATCATTCTTCTGCACTGGAAAAATTCTCCAGTTAATAATATCCTTGGAGAGTAAGGGCTTATCTAGACCCTTTGCTTAGCAATGAAATAATAGAGAGCAAGATTAGCACACACACAAAGATTGTAAAGTATTTTGTATTAAAAGACCTGAAAAACTTTGCTTTTCTTCTTCTTCTGTGGATCTTATTGTTCTTGTTCTTATTTTGTGACTGTTCTTACTCAACAATTTTACAATTAAAAAATCCACAACAGAGTGGGAATAATGATTATTTGAAACCAATTCTTATTTTAAATTCATGTCATGAAGTTATTTATTTCTATTAAATATTTCTCTAATAAGATGTTGCATATTGTTTAATTCTTATTTCTGAAGATGAGAACTCACTTCACTAGCCCACTTTAATTACAAATTGGATGACAGATTTAGGGTCACATTGCTGAATACAGAGAAAATAGAATGATAGATATCCATTTTATATTTTAATAATAGAAATCTGAAATTTACTTCACATTCAAAAAGGAAACATCAAAGACGTTGCTAATCCCCCCCCCCAAATAATTAACCAATACTGAATGAGTTTTCATTGGAGTAACGCAACAGCTGTGCAGGATATGTGGAATTACAGAATTGAAAGGGACTGGAAAGCTCATGTGGTCCAACGCCCTGCTAAAACTCCCCTGAGAAAGAAGCATCCATCCTCTGTTGAAAATCCTCCAATGAAGGAGAGTCCACCACCTTCCAATAGGTCAATCCCACTGTTGAGTGGGAACTCAACAGCCTGATTTTTCAAATGGTGGTATTTCGGTTCAGGAATCCTTGGGTGGACCTATTCGGATCGGAGAAGAATCACAAGCTACCAAGATACGTATCCAGATTCTGGACCAGGGGGGCGTTAGGCTTCGATGCACTCACAATAGCATGGTTGCAGATTTTGTGTTATGCCTTCCCCCTAACAGCACTACTGGGGAAGGTCTTGCAGACGATCAGGCAAGAAAGGGCTGAGGTAGTTCTCATTGTACCTCACTGGCCTCGAAGACCGTGGTTCCCGGATCTGATGCAGCTGCAGATTAGGAACCATGGCCTCTACCTCCTCAGCCGGATCTTCTAATGCAGAACGGAATTCTTCATCCAGACCCCGGCTGGTTACGACTTCACACCTGGAGGCTGAGTGGAAAAGACTTCTAAAAAGGAATATGATATCAGAGTAGTTGAGACCATGCTGGTTGCCAGGAGGCCATCAACTATTAGATTCTACTACCTTCCAATAGGTCAATCCCACTTTCAAGAAGCTCTTACCATCAAGAAGTTTTTCTTAAGGTTCAATTGGACTCTTCCTTTGTGTAAATCAAATCTATTGAGGGAGGACAAGAATCATAGAGTTGGAAGAGATCACAAGGGCCATCTAGTCCAATCCCCTGCCATGCAGGAATCAAAGCATTCCTGACAGATAGCCCATCTAGCCTCTGTTTAAAAACCTCCAAAGAAGGAGACTCCACCACACTAAGAGGCAGCGCATTCCACTGCTACCCCTCCTAATTAGGTGTCATCTGCAAACTTGATAAGCATGCTCTCTATTCCATCATCAAATACATTGATAAAGATGCTGAATAGCACTTGGCCCAGGACAGCACACTGTGGTACCCAACTAGTCACTTCTCTCTAGGACAAAGAAGACCTTTGGGTTTGGTCAGTCAACCAATTACAAATCCACCCAATAGTCGCACTGTCTAGCCCATATGTTACTAACATTTTTGAAAGGATATCATGAGGGATCTTGTCAGAGGCCTTTCTGAAATCAAGATGCACCACATCCACAGCATTCCCTTCATCTACCAAATTTGTAACTCTATCAAAAAAGAGATAGGATTAGTCTGGCATGACTTGTTTTTCAGAAACCCAGGTTGGCTTTTAGTGATCATTGCATTCCTTTCTAACTGCTTACAGACTTAGGTTTTCCGTGGTTTTTTTCTGGGCTGTGAGGCCGTGTTCTGGAAGAGTTTATTCCTTGACATTTCACCTGCATCTGTGGCTGGCATCTTCAGAGAATGGTTGGGTAGGAGCGTGTGTGGGGTTTATATACTGTGAACACCTGTTGGGGAGGATATGTAAATTTGTGTATTTGAAGGCTAGTTCTTAGGGTGGGAGGATATGCAAGAGGATTAGTGTCTGTTTGGCTAATGATCATTGTCTGCTGGAAATCCCCCTGTCCCTGGGTGAAGTTCATTTGCACATGTTGAGTTTTGATTGTTATAAACCAACCTGGATACAAAATGTTATTTAAAAACACCAAAATTCTGGACCAGGCCAACAACTATCATGTCAGAATCCAGAGAGAAACTATTGAAATCCACAAACACCTCTGGATAGCCATTCTTATTTATTGGCTCAGGTTATCCTTTTTTCCTATTGGGCTTGCTCCACTTGTTCTGAAGGATGACTTTCAATTTACATGGTATCATGCAGTCACATCTAAGTTTTTGGCCTTGGGCCTTTCCCGATTCTTTATAAAATGTGGGATTTGACCAGGCCAAAGCAATTATAAAACAGCGTATCACTGATACAGAACATCAAATGGCTCTTGACAGGTCCCCTTTAATGTCAGTGAATACAGCAGATACCTTACAATCCCTATGGCATATTTAAATAATTTAGAGTTGCCAAAACATCGTTGTGCCTTTACTTTGGCATGATGTCGCGCTCTTCCTTCAGTTGTCCTTGAAAGACGTTATAGAAAAATTCCATATCTGGAGAGACTGCCCATGTGACTCTGGCCAAATTGAATCTGTAGAGCATATGCTTCTCCAGTGCTTGTTCTACAGAGACTTACAATCTGATCTCATCCAGCCAATACTTTGCAAATATCCTGGATGCTCTGAGAAGTTTTATGTTGCCCTGCTACTCTCTGACACTAATCCCACTATTACATACCAGGTAGCTAAATTTTGCACAGCAGCAATCAAAGTTAGACGAGCAATGATCAGTGCCATGGATTAATATATTAAGGATTGTTTTCTGATACTTGGATACCTATCCGATACATAGTGTGCAATTTTATTCTGTTTTACTTTATTTTTCCTATGACTTTTAAATGTTTTAAATGTTTTTAAAGGTATATTATGGATATGTAATATGCAATTTTAATATTTAATATGCAATTTTACTCTGTCTTACTCTGTTTTACTTGACTTTGCTTATGGCTTTTAAATATTTTTAAATGTTTGTGTTTGCAGTTATTGCTGGTTCTTGTTTGCTGGTCTTTGACTGTAATAAATATTTACTTACTTTCACAAACACCTGGACAACTTCAACAGGAAAAAAAAAAACCCTTAAAGTAAACAAAGTTTGGCTACCAGTCCTGAAAAACACCAAAATCAAAACTCAACACATGCAAATGAACTTCCAGCAGAATTCCAGCAAATGAACTTCCAGCAAACAATGGACCATTAGCCAAAAAGACACTAATTCTCCTTGCATATCCTCCCACTCTAGGAATGGAACATTGATACTTACCGTGAAGGTTCCTTTTCAGCAGTAGAGGGGAGGGAATCCTTCCTCTTGGGTATTGGCTCTGCCTACAAATCAAATTCAAACAGAGACAACCCCCTTGGAGGAGGAGCCAACCCCAACTCCCCAGAGAAGGTTAGAACAGCTCCAGCAGATTACACTAAAACATACACTTACAAACATCTAACAAAGAAGCTACTCTCTATTAATCTATCTAACCATCTATATATAAATATCTATTCCTCTCTCTTTCCCCCCCCCTTTTTTTGTTTTTTGAGTGGGTAAGGATTCCCTCCCCTCTACTGCTGAAAAGGAAACTTCATGGTAAGTACCAATGCTCCGTTTTCCAGCAGAGAGGGGAGGGGATCCTTCCTCTTGGGACCTAGAACAACAGTCCTATTAGGGAGGGAGATCACTGAGATACAGTAATTACCGAATGACCTGTTGCAGCACCCGACGACCAAAAGAAGCATCGGCTGATGCATAAGAATCAATTCGATAGTGTCTAGTAAACATAGAAGCCAACACCCAGGTAGCAGCTCTACAGATGTCCAAAATGGACTGCGTACTCTCCAGAACTACCAACGTGGCTGCATTCTGTGTCAAATGTGCTGAGATTCCCCGCGGCACCTCTTCTCCACTGCTAACATAAGCCTGCTCAATACACTGTTTTAGCCACCCAGCAACAGTAGTAGACGACACCTTCTTGCCCTTTGACCTACCCACAAAAGCCACAAACAAGGAATCTGATTTGCGAAATTCCTCTGTTCTCTTAATGTATGTCTTTAGCACCCTTCTGACATCTAGAGTATGCCAGATTTTCTCCAGCTCCGCTACTGGCTTCAGGCAGAATGACGGCACTACCAACTCCTGGACCCTATGAAACAGGGAGTTAACTTTTGGAGTAAAAGACGGATCTAGACGTAAGGTCACTGAGTCCCATCGGAAAACACACAACTCCTCACGAATCGATAGAGCCCCAAGCTCTGAGATTCGCCTCACAGATGTAATTGCCACTAGAAAAGGCCACCTTCCATGTCGAAAACTTCCACTCAATGCTCTTTATAGGCTCAAATGGTGCCATCATAAGAGCTTTTAGAACTACGTTTAGCTTCCATGAAGGGAATCTATGCCATTGCCCCTTCAAAAAGCTACGTATGTGGGTATGAGATGCCAACGGTCTATTCCAATCCCCTTTCAAAACTGATCCCAGGGCAGCCACATGATGTTGGAGCATGTTCGATGAGAGGCCTTTCTTCAAACCAGCCAAAAATGGTAACACTGAACCAACTGAAGCCTTCATGGGCCGTACCCCTCTGCCTCTACACCACCTGCAAAAAGCTCTCCACGTGGCTTCGTACAATCTAATAGTTGATGGCCTCCTGGCAGCCAGCATGGTCTCAACTACTCTGCTATCATATTCCTTTTTAGAAGTCTTTTCCACTCAGCCTCCAGGTGTGAAATCGTAACCAGCCGGGGTCTGGATGAAGAATTCCGTTCTGCATTAGAAGATCCGGCCGAGGAGGTAGAGGCCATGGTTCCTAATCTGCAGCTGCACCAGATCCGGGAACCATGGTCTTCGAGGCCAGTGAGGTACAATGAGAACTACCTCGGCCCTTTCTTGCCTGATCTTCTGCAAGACCTTCCCCAGTAGTGCTGTTGGTGGGAAGGCATAACACAAAATCTGCGACCATGCTATTGTGAGTGCATCGAAGCCTAACGCCCCCCTGGTCCAGAATCTGGATACGTATCTTGGTAGCTTGTGATTCTTCTCCGATCTGAATAGGTCCACCCAAAGATTCCTGAACCAAAATACCACCATTTGAAAAATCAGGCTGTTGAGTTCCCACTCGCTGTGTACCAGCGTGTGTCTGCTCAACCAGTCCGCCTGTGAGTTCAACTTCCCTTGTAGGTATTCCACATTGATTGAGGTGATGTGTGACTTCGCCCACTGAAATAACATATTTGCCTCCTTCATGAGGGCCCGTGACCGGGTCCTCCCATTTGTTTATGTGGGCCATTGTCGATATGTTGTCTGTCCATATCAGAATGTGGTTGCCCACCACCAACTGATGAAACTCCACCAGGGCCAACCTCACCACTCTGAGTTCCAGAATATTGATGCTGAGAACCTCTTCCTGCCTCAACTAGAGCCCCTGCGCTTCTCCCCGCAGTGGGCCCCCCAACCTGACAGAGAGGCATCCATGGTCACCACAATTCACCTTGGTTCCTGAATCTGTACTCCCTTCTGAACGGCGTCCGATAGCCACCAATACAGGGACAAATTCACTTCTGTTGGTAGCTTCAAAATCTGCATGCCTTTCTCGCCACCCAATCCTAAAAGGGGAGGAGGAACCATTGTAGCTTTTGAAGGTGATATCTGGCCCAAGGTACAGCGTCTATGCATGCTATCATCAGACCCAGTAACTGGGCTAGAGACATTAGAGGCATCTTCTCCTGGGAAACTGTTATCCTCACTAGTTCCTGTAACTTCTGTCTCCTGTCTTCGGGCAGGAAGACTCGATAAGAGCAGGTATCCAGCACATTTCCCAAATGCTGAATTCTTTGTGCCGGTTCCAACTGGCTCTTCTGTCTGTTCACCATGAAGCCATGGGCTTCCAAACACTGTATTGTCTTTGCCACATCCAGAGTCGCCCTGTCCCGGGACGACGCCCTGATCACTGTCGTCCAGATATGGGTACAAGTGTACCCCTTAAGCTCTTAAGTCTGCTACCAGAGCTACCAACACCTTGGTGAAGAGCCTGGGGGATGAGGACAGGCCGAATGGCAACGCCCTGTACTGGAAGTGGTTCTCCTTGAAAGCAAATCTTAGATAGTGTCTGTGGGCCGGATGGATCAGTCTGTGTAGGTATGCATCCTGAAGATCGAGAGAGGCCAGGAAGTCTCCCTTCTGAATGCCCTCTAAGATGTATCGTAAGGTCTCCATCCTGAACTTGTGCTTTGCCACCCACCAACTGACCCCGTGCAAGTTCAGGACGGCTCTCCAGGTTTTGTTCTTTTTGGGTACCAAAAACAGAAGGGAGTAGGTCCCCGAGAACCTCTCCATCTCTGGTACCGCTTCCACTGCCCGCATTTCAATCAGATTTGTTATCGCTGCTTCCATCAATCTCTGTTTTTCCTGGGATGGAATCCGGCATGACTGTACAAAGGATGAGAGGTCTTGAGATTAGGTCTATGGTGTACCCTTGGCTGACCATACGATTTACCCAGGCATCTGAGTATGTACCTTCCCATTTGCTTGCAAATCCAGTCAGCCTGCCCTCCCACCAGCAGGTCAGAGCAGTCAAAAGTGATTGCCCCGGCTTGCCCCCTTGTTTGAAGCTCCAGGACGTGGATGGTTTATGTGATGTGCCTGGTTTCGACTTGTTGAAAACACTGGGTGCACCCCAGTTTTTCTTGTGATATCAGGGACATCCCTGATTACCCGACCTGTAACCCTTGAATCCCTGGGTTCCAGGGCAGAAGGGTCTGCGCTCCTCTTTCTTGGGCAAGGATGGCAAAGATTTCTTTTTGTCCTTAGTCTCCACCACTACCTCCTCTAGGATGTCTCCAAAAAGCTTACCACCCTTGGAAGGCGCACACCGACAGGTTAGTCTTAGCCTTATCTGCGTGCCAATTTCTCAACCATAGTTGACGCCTTGCAGTGACATTAGCACCCACTGCCCTAGAAGAGAACCGGACAGTCCAAGCTCGCATCTGCCACAAATGCAGACGCCTTGGCCACCTTATTTATGCCTTGACGAGCCCTAATGTCCTCGTCTGGTATCATTTCCGAATATCTTTGGCCCAGCTGATTATGGCTCTAGAGAAAATTGAAGTGGCTACCACTGCTTTAATCACCAAAGCCGAGGCCTCATGCAACCTACGCAAGAAGATATCAATCCTCTTGTCCTCAGGTGCCTTAAGATTCTCATCGCCATCCTGAGGAAAGAGTGAACCAGAAACCAGCCCGGCCACCAGAGTGTCGATGGCGGGCAGTTTAAACCATTCCATGATGTCACTAGGGACACAGTACATCGACTTAGCACAGGAGGACTGGGTCCTGGACAAACCTGGTTGCGCCCATTTGCCTCCCACCTCATCCTTAAACAGCTCTGGGAATGGGAGCAAATTACCTGTGCCCTTCCCCAGTGGCCTTAATTCAGGTACCTCCTGGGTGGAGCCCCCTACAGGTGCACCTGGTACCTCCAACCCCAGTGCCCTATGGACCTTCTTGAGCATGACCAGGAAGGAGGGGGAATCGAAGAGCCTGGGGGATGAGTGTTTTCCCCCGGTTTCCTCCTCCCTTTCTGAGGAGAGTTCACCCTCCTTCCTGAGAGAGGTTTCCTCCTCCTCCTGTAATGGGGTCCCTTCCCCATCTAGGGCCTGGGGCTCAATCACTTTGCGGGGCTTCTTCTGCGGTGGCTGGAAGAGAAACCAAGCTCGCTCCATCTTTTACAGGACCTTAAAGATGGCTCTCATGTCACATCTCATAGAATCATAAAGCTGGGAGAGATTTCAATCTTCTCTCTTCCAAGCTCAACATATAAAAGTCCTTAAGCTGTTCCTGGATTTGTCACCTTGCATTTCTGCTAACAACCCCAAAATTAGATATGGAAACTAAGCTCTATGAGGAGCTGGGTATGTTTAGCTTGGAGATGATAAGATTGAGAAGAGACATGATGACCACCTCTAAATGTGTTTGTTTTCAACTAGATGGGCCTTGTGTGTCCCTCTCCAATTTATTATTCTATCAAACAGGATCATGTAAGCAAAAGATGGTTACTCCTTAAAAGACTAAAGGGAGGTACCACACTTGCCTTCTCTCTTGTCCTTAAATAATTCAATTTTTTATTGGTGGTTGAGAGTAAGCACATTAAAAGATGGTGGAACCAAACTAGGCTCTTTAGGGGCATAGCTCTAGCACAGGGCAATCCCCCAGACAGTGTTATGAGCTTAGCAGCACAGCAGAACCTGAAATCATCCACTGTAGCCTTGAACAAGGTGTCCCAGCTTAGGAATTCCTATGAACGGATCCCTGAAACCAACCCACCAGGAAGGGTGAAATGCAACAAGATGGCAGGAAGAGGTAACCGTGTTTCACTAGCACTTGCAAAGTGATTTGATCACATGAGAAAAAGGAATCTTACCCAGGGAGGCTACAATCTCCAAATTCTCCTCCATGACTTCTTTGTGGAAGGCCCTTTGGATCGGATCCAGCAACGCCCACTCCTCCTCGCTGAAATACACAGCCACCTCCTGAAAGGTCACCTGGGAAAAGAAATACTTGTGAGCCAAACGTGCTGAAGTCAATCCAGAAAGAAAATTAAGGATTTTAGGATTGCTGAATACAGTTTAATTTTTTTGCATAAAGATCCTGCCTGGCCCAAAGAGATGAGCAGGGAACCACGGCCCCCAGCCTGACCCCTTCTTGGCCCTCATGGTTCCTACCTGATCCAGGCATACAGAAGCTGTTCTCAGGGCAACCAAAGCAAGAGATGAGCTGCAACATACTGGCCACGGTTGTGTTTCATTGCCTGGAGGAAAACAAAGCAAGTTACCAATGAAGACCTCACAAGGGCACAAGATCACTAAGGATTCATGGGCATTTTGTGTGCATGACTGTAAACTGGGGGTGGAGAGGTTTTTCTGACTTGGCAGTTGGCAATATAGTGCATGTTCCAGGCTCTTTTCACACCGAAAGAGGTAGTAATAGCTGAGGACATCTAGCTTATCAATCCTCAGACACAACCCTTCTGCTGCCCCTATACCAGTTTTGTATCTTTGCAAAAAGGTACACCAGACAGGTGTTTCTGTGTATGTGTAACTCAACCCCTTTTTAGCATAATGGCTTTTCCAAAGTGCTGATTTGAAAAGGAACTCCTTAAACAGTTAAGCAAAGCATTTACTGAAGACTTAACCCTTCCTCACATGGACTACTCTGGGGAGCAGATATATAGCCCATCTATTTCAGGCACACTCAAGACTAAATTGGGAAACAGCCACTTATTCCTTACCTAGTGTGGTGGGGCTTCTCTCATCCTGCAGTACAGTCCACCTGCACCGCACTCGCTTTCCAGAGTCTGAGAGAGCCTTCAGGACCACAGGAACATCACCAGCCTCTCCTATAAAAAGCTCCTTGGGGAAAAAATATTAGCAAACATCACAAAGAGAAAGATCAGAAAAGATAAAGGATCAGGAGGGAGTTTGTTTCTTCCCGCCTTGACGATTTCCAGAAAATACTGAGCAGTGGAATTGGCTGGATGCTTACAATATCTTTGAAATTACTTGGACAAAACTTTCTCACCTGCTGCTTTTCCTGATTCTTATTTTCTGCCTGACTCAGGAGGAAACCTTCGGCCAGGGCCACCGCCTGGGAGCTGGTCTTTGGCTCATATTCCCTGACCCAGCTCGCCATCTCCAGGGGAAGGACAGCCAGGAACTGATCCAGGATCACCAGGTCCAGTATCTGAGCCTTGGTGTGTCTCTCTGGCTTCAGCCACTGGTGGCAAAGAGCATGGAGTTGGCTGCAAATCTCTCGGGGGCCCTTCGCCTCCTTGTAGCAGAGCTGCTTGAAGTGCTGCCACTGGATATCTGGATGGAATATATCTTCCCCCAGACTCTTCTGCATGGTTTCACTGAAGAATTCCACCCTGCTGCCAGCTTGAAGACCTGGAAGGCCCTTTTCAAACTTGGGGACAGCTGAACCTTGCTTTTCCACCTTTGAATTGCATTCCTAGGCAGGTTCCAACATGGCCAAAGAGGCTGTTCTCCCTATAGCCAGGTCCTCCATCAAGGCAAAAGACTGGGGATACTAAGTCCTAGAAAGGAAAGAAGAATCATAGAATCATAGAATTGTAGAGTTGGAAGAGACCACGAGGGCCATCCAGTCCAACTCCCTGCCACGCAGGAAATCTTGATCAAAGCATCCCCGACAGATGGCAATCCAGCCTCTGTTTAAAGACCTCCAAGGAAGGAGACCCCACCACACTCCATGGGAGTGCGTTCCACTGCTGAACAGCTCTTACTGTCAAAAAGTTCCTCCTAATGTTGAGGTGGAATCTCTGTTCCTGGAGCTTGCATCCATTGCTCCGTGTTCCAGTCAGAAGGCATGATGAATGCTCTCGTCAGGTCGAGATACTTAATAATCATGTTCACTATAGAAATTTACTCCTTTCTTTCTCTGTATAGAAGACCAAGGCCATGACTGAAGGTAAAGCGAGAGGTGGTGTCCTTTCCTTCTAGGTCACAGACTGAAACCTCCACACTATTCAGCATCCTTCCAACTACTGTCACCATGAACTCATTCCCCAATCATGCCCCACTTAAACTTCTTCTTCATCTGAAGTAGCAGCCTTACCAGTTGAAGACTCAGTAGATTGAAGACTAGCCAAGCACATCTTTTGTCCGGTAGATCAGTTCAGCATCTGAGCAAGAGGCAAGTGGAGGAGGAGTAAAGCCCCACCACCACCAGTCCCAAGGAAAGGCAGAGACTGAGGCATCTGGCCCAAACTCTTCACCTCAGATGCACTAGGAGGCTGCGATCAGGGTTTCAGGAAGAGCACAGCTGAACAACACTGTTGTTAAATACAGTTGGGAGACCTGAGCACTTCAATTAAAGCAGACAGTTACACTCAAGAAAAACATGGCTTTCTTCTCTGCCTTTTTAAAGCAGAGATATCCAGCCAATTCTCAGACCTGCATCTATATTTAATGACAGTCTGCTTCCACTGTGCTCTTCCCAATATTTTAATCGCAGCCCCATATTTATTTATTCTATTTATATCCCAACTTTCTCCCAAAATGTGTCTGCAGGGAAGAGATTCAGCCAGGCACCTCCACCTTTCCCTGGGATTGGGGGGGCTTTCCTCCTAGAGCCATAGAGCTGGAATGGGCCCCCCATAGGCCATGGAGTCCAACCCCCTTCTCACTCAATGAGGGAACTCCTCTTCCTCCTCCTCTGATCCTGAACTGACTTAGAGAACAGAAGGAGGGCTTGACTGGCCTTCTGCCATTCTGCTGAGTTTCTTCAACTAGTGAGACTTCTTTAGAAGAAGAACTTTCATGGAGGAGAAATGACAATCCCTCCGTGAATGAATTTCTCCTTTATTTTTTATAGACTAGTAAACCATTCTTTACTTATTAAACTTTATGTCTGCAGGTAAAAACCATGTTCCTTGTTAATCTTTCTACAGAGCAAAGGCAAAATGTTTTGCCAGCTGAAGAAAAGGACAAGATGGCAAATCGTCTCTGTTCACTTCGAGGTTTATGGAATTCTGTCACTCAACAGAAGGGAAGAGAAGCCAGGAGGCTCCCACCAGTCTCCCAGCATCTGGTGCCTGAAGCAATGGCTTCACTCTGTGAAAGGGTGGCTTCATCCCTGCAAATATTAGAAACACATTGCATTCCCTGAAGAACAACACTACCACCACTCAAGTCTGTAGTGGGTAACCTGTAAGGCAACACGGTGTAGTGCTTAGGACTTTTTATTAGGACTAAAGAGGACCAGGTTCAATTCTCCAGTTGAAACACAGATAACAAAGTTACTTGGGATAGTTTTTGCAGCCTAGTCTACTTCATGGAATTGCTGTGAGGACAGAAAACAGGAGGCAGAGAGTACTACATGCTATTTTATTTATTTGATTTACCTGTTGCCTGAATTAAATTATATTCATATAAGTCCCAATTTATTATCATTATCAACCACTTATTCATTTGTATCCAACCTTACTCCCAATAATGGGACTCAAGGTGGCTAACTACATATTAAAAAATGTATATTAAAAATAAATTAAATTCCAATCCATTATCAAGGGATGGACAAAGGCAAAGGCTTCATGGCACACACCATATATTCATACAAAAGTCTTCCCTACTGCACATATAATAAAAGGAATTTTCTCAGAGTTTCTGAACCCAGGGAAAGTGACTTTTTGTAACCAGATTTATTGTTTTGAGACATCAACACTAACTGACCACTGTAAAGAACTAAGAGTTTCTAACTGAGAATGCAAAAGAAAGAGATCTTTTGCTGGGGAGTATATTGGATCTCTGACCTGACAATTTCCAATTAAAGTACTGTAGTTGTGCTCTGACAATTCTTTGCCTATTTCCTTCATTCCTGAAATATGGTTTTTCTGGGTCATGCATGTGGCTGTTGGTTGGGAGGGGCTGGATTACTGTAATTAAGATGTGAAGAATGTGATTTGCCTATCCTGGGGCATAAGGAGAAAGAAGAATGTTCTTCTGGATTAAAGCTGATGTTTGATTTGATGTTTGTTTAGTGGCATTGCAAGTTGGTTCCTGATCTGGGCCAAGACAGGTGAGATATCTTCTGATCAACAGGACTATGGACCACCATTTATTTGTTGATTTTATTTACATAATGAAATTAAATTATATTCATAAATTCATTTTTTCAATTATCATCACCTTTCTCCCAATAATGGGACTAACAACATCTTTAAAACAATACATATCAAAAACGAATTCAATCCAGATCCATTAGCAATGGGATGGACAAAGACAAAGCCTTCATGGCACAACAACAGATATGAATACCAGAGTCCTCCCTGCTGCAATTATAACAAAGGAAACTTCTCAAGAGAGAGTTTTGAACCCAGGGAAAATGACTTTTGCTATGCAGATGTATTGACTTCTTGCAACCCTAACTGACCCGTGTCAAGATCTGAAAGTCCCCCATCCCCTCGCCCACCCTTTCCAGGTTTCAGGGCAAGAGGGAAGATTTGCCCCTCTCTGGAGCCTCTCCCACTCCCACGACTGGGTGGCTGGGCTTCCCACCAGAGGCCTTGGTGCCCCTCGGAGCTGCCTCCCAAGAAGGGGGTTTGGAGGCCCCCAAAGGCTCAGGGGAGACTCAGAGCCCCTCCGCCTTCAAGGGGGCGCCCCCTCCCTCGGCCACCTTGGGGTCCCTACAGCCAAATGCATCGGAGAAGAGAAGGGGGGACTCACCCGACCCCCGGGATGGAGAAACCAGAGGCAGAGAGAAAGTGTTAGAGAGAGCTCGGCTCCAGCGCCTCCTTCCTTCCAATCCCCGGGGAAGCAGCAAAGGACTCCTCTTGGCAACCCCTCTTTGTAATTCCCCACAACTACACCCGCCTCTTATTCCTCTCCAGGAAGATTCACACTCATGGCCGGAAAGGGAGGGGATTTGGCTGGTAGGAAGTGCCAGCCTTCCCCATCCTCTTCATTTTTCCTTCCTATCTAGGAATACATTGCCTTCAGTTTAATTAACGCTTGGGAAGCCAAACAGCTACACCCTCCTTTGGGAATCGAGGCTCTAATGCTTTTGCTTGCTTGAGAATTTTTAAATTTACATTTTCAGGTATACCTCTGTGAACAAAGCTGCTAAGGTATAAGCCCCTTCTTTTTAAACAGAAAAAAAAATCTTTCCTCCTCATCTTCGGTCTAGGTGGATGTTTTTAAGCAGCAGCACAAGTGGTCAAGGAGGGCTACAGAAACACAGACTTTTGATGCTGAGTTGCAGCAGCTTGTCAGGAGTAAACTATGCAATTAAAAATGAAAAAGAGCTCGAGCTGGGGAAGAATGAGATTTTACTGTAGGTGATGCTTGTGTAGCTGTGTGTGCAAGGTAAATAATGGCAGCTGCCTATACAATCCCATACTGAGTATCCTCAACAGTAAACCAAAGAGAGGAGGGGAAGAACATAGAAGCCTCACCAGCTACTCCCATAATGTTTTTTAAAAGCATAAGTCTTGAAGTTTGGCCATCAAAATGGAAATTACGACAAAAGTGGTGGATGTTTGGTTTATTTATGCAAAGCAGACTAGATTAGTTCATTGAGCATGTGCATATTGTTCGTTTTTAATAAAAAAGCTTGTGGAAACATGTTGAACTGCTCATTCTTTCCATGCTCTTTCTGCCTCCAGGAAGTTTTCTGTTAAAGAAGTTGTGCCTAGGAACACATCTACTCCATTAACTGTGGTACACCTGTATATCCCACCCTTTCACCAACCACTTGAGACAGTATATAGGCATAAATCAATTAACAAAGGACTACAAGATTGCCTTGTGTCATAAACATTAAAAGGTGTCACTAAAAATGCCCTTAATTAGAAGTGAGTATCCATTAATTACACAAGCTTTGGGTTAAGTAATCATATAGAATTGTCTCATGGGAAAATAGCTGGCCTAGTTAGACTGCCCACAGTATTCGGAAGGAGGGGAGCCCAGAACGGCAAAAACAACACTGGAAAAGCCTTTGCAACTTAAAAAAAAAAAACCAGCAAGGGGGGGTACACATTCCTGCTTGTTCGGACAGGGAAGCATGGGAGGTGGGGTTTGCTAACAGGACAAGCGCCCACTGCTGCCATGTTGGATTTTTGCCTTAGGGAGCAGAGATAAGCAGGGTGGGTTTTTTGCTTTGCTTTCTTCTTAATTTGAAAAATCCCTACATTGTTCCAGCGCACCTTAGACCTAAAAAAAAAAAAAAAAGTAAAGTGGCAGTGAAGTCTCTCTCTCTGGCTTTTCTTCGCAAACAAAGATTCAGGAAGGACTCATCCTGTGCTTTCTGCAAGCGCGCTGATGACTAAAAAGGCCAATCCGAGATAAACAAGTCTGGTTGCAAAAAGCACAGCAGAAGGTCTCCTTAGGTGAAGCATTAACATGAGTAAATCATTTGCAGCCACCATTTGTCATGCGAAGCTTCATGGGGCTTCTGGGGCCAAAAACACCATTAAGATATGTCACTGCTGCTGCAAAATGCCATTACTATTACAGGTGCTCTTACTACAAGGTACTCCGATTTCCCCCCCCTCATAGAGATGGGGCCCAGGTCTCTCTTCCAGTTCTTGAATTAAAACACTCAGACACAGTTGCAGAAAATAAAGCCACTGAGGATTTATTATATAACAATTAGGTTAGATGCGAATTACTGGTACTGGGAAAGCTGGTGCTTCTTAAGTCCTCAGTCATAAACTGCTTCCCTTTCAATACAATTTCTGTATTGACAAAGATGGGGTTTAGAAACCTAAATACCCTAAGGCATCAGATCCTGTCTGATCTTGGAAGCAAAGTTGGGTCAGTTCTGGTACATACTTGAATGGGATACTGCCAATTAATACCAGATGCTGTAGTCTGTATTTCAGAGGAAGGAACTGGCAAAACTACCTCTGTGAACTCTTTGCCTACAAAAATCCTATGAACATTAATGATTGCCGTAAGTCAATAGGTGACTTGAAGGCACATACACTCACAAAGTGGGGTTTAACTATGTATAACTTTGATACAGAATGCCTCAAGCCTTCTACATTCTTACCATTTAGTGACACTTTCTCATTTAAAGTAAAATATATTTCTGAGGCTGAGGTAACTGCCATACAATCTTGTAAAGTTCCTGAGTTTACAGTGTCCACTGTTTCTCTAGGTGCCTCTGTTTCCTTGGTAAATTCACTGGGTTATAAACTGTCCTGAGCAGACTTCCTTAATCCTTTGCCTGACCCCTTAGTCTGAATTCTCCTCACAATGTTTTCTTAGGTCCCAGGTGAGATTTTGTCTGTGTAGGACTGGGCAGCTATACTGTATGTGCCCCACACGTCCATATTGTTATAATACTTTTTGATTTCAGGCTGGTTAGTTATTTTTCAAATTCTCCAGATGTCTGCCACAAACTTTTCTCTCAGCAGCTTTGGTGTTAGTCAGCTGACAGTTTCTGTAAGCCTTTCTCTTGTAAAAGGCTGGTTTTGAAATTAGAGGTTTCTTCTCCTCTGAGGAATACTAACAAAACCATTATCTCTGTTGATTCAGCCATCATTTTTGGTTGTTTCTCCTGCACTAGCTACCTGAAATCTTGAGGTAAGAAGTTATAAAATCATTCCAGCCCAGCTTAGTTTATTATATCTTCCTTAGTTTCAGACTTGGAACCATCAATCCAATTTCCCAACAACATATCCAGCCAACAGCCTAATTGTGTTTATGTTTCCTCAGGCTTTTAAAAATAAACTCCTACACTCTTTTCTATGGTGTCCTGGTGTCAAGCCAAATATTTATTTTACTCTTTCCTTAAATAACCCACTCTTTTGCTTCCTCCATGGATTTGAGACCTTAAATCTTCCTTCCTTTCATTGTTTGCTCACATGGCACTGCATGCTCTTTCAAAATTAGTTGGAAATGAATCAGTACTGTTTCTTTTATAATATTTAGGAAACCTGATTATATCAGTACAAGGGAACCCATTAATGGCAGTATACTTACGAGTCAAACTTGCTGTTCACTGAATTTCCTTCAATATCTTGTCATACATCTCTAATTCAAGCATGCTCTTTCATTCATCCCTTATTCTCTCCATTCTCTAAATGTTTAGTAATTTCTTGTGATCCCTCTCTTTTGCTCTTAATTCAATTTCATATTCTTGTTCTCTTCTATTTTTTCCTCAAGCCTAGCCATTTCAGTATTTTCTTTTTCTCTATTTCCACATGGTCAGATGTTATAGATGTTCTCTGTTGCCTCCTCATTCACTTCTTCCCTTGATGAATCAAGGTTTTCCTTTATGGTTGGTTTTACTTTTGGGGAGCCCTCATTATCAGTATTTTCTTACATTTATCTACAACTTTTACCTCAGGATATACTTAAGTTTTGTTTCAGGCCCATGCTTTTTACTTTCTTTATGCTTCTTTTCTTGTCCCTGGATTTCTTAATTTATGTGTAACTTTTACCTCAGAAATCACCCTAATGAGTTCAGGGTTGCTGACAGCCTCTGGCTTTTGTATTGTGACTTTACCTCAGTTTTTAACCTCAGGAATTACACTTTTCTCCAAACTTCAACACCACCTCTTTCTCAGGTACTCTTTAACCCCCTCAACACACACTAGTTTTGGAAAACTCTGCTAAGCGTCCACTCTCAAGACATCTCTGTGGGTGTCTCATTCTTTCTCACTTATTTAGGAAGGGAAGAAACATTCAGTCTAACCTTCTCCCTTCTAGCCTAAATACCCTACAGGCACCAGACTAAGCAGTGCCAGCCCTGGTTAATACTTGGATGGGAGACCACCAATGAATACTAGGTGCATAGGTGAGATTTCAGAGCAAGGAACTGGCAAAACCTCTAAGTATTCCATGACTTAAAAAAAACCTACAAAATTCATGGTGTCATCGTAAGTTGACAGGCAACTTGAAGGCACACAAGTACTCACATCTACAAGGTGGATGATGAGCAGAGGGTGAGCCCTGACGCCACAACGACTGGGAGGGAAGGAAAAATCTAAGTAAATAATACACCCCTGCAATATATTTTTAATGTTTATGTATTATTTTACATTCATTGTTAGCTGCCTTGAGTCCCCATACTGGGGAAAATGCGGGATAAGAATACATGAAAAATAAATAAGGAGAAATCTAAGTAAATAATATTCTCCTTGCCAGTCTTTGCAAATTGCAGCCACAAATCAATTAAGCTTTGCAAATTTATAGCAAGCTGCTGCTCTACTAGCTGAGCTGGAGATTTGCACACAGCTCTTTTGGCTTGACTGGAGCTGAGCCCACTAAAAGTATACTCTCACTCCTACCTGGAGGTGACCCGTAAAAGCGGGAGACTCAGGACCAATTCCTGAGATCTGGCAAACCTAGCTCCTGATGCCCAACTATCAAAGCTGCATATCTTCCATGAAATTACTTTCCCCAGGACTTATCACCAAATATCAGAGTATGGATGGATGAGTGCCCCTGAGTAATGAAACAATAAATTGCCTTTGAGCATGTGTAGAATGCAACCCTGCCCAGGTCTACTCAAAAGCAGAGTTCCTTTGGGATTCCTAGTGTTTAGGATTGCAATCTTAAGACTAAATCCAACTGCAATAGACATTTTGTCAGTTACTATTAATTACTGAATGATAAATCAATATTCTCTTTTTAGCTTCTGTGTTTTGTAAGTTTTTAATTATGTGCTTTTTAAATTTCTTGAATGGGAAAAAGTGGAATAGTAATAATATAATAATAAATGAACAACAACATCTATGTAAGTATTACTGATTTAATGGGTCTACTCTAACTAGTGTTAGCAATTAAATTTAAGCCACAGGCTTTACGTATCTAGGTTTAACAGACTCCTTAAAGAAAAAAGCAGAAAGAAACAACCATTATTTTTCCTAAATACAGAAACAGAAAATATATACAGTATATAAAATATAGAAATATAAAAAATTAGGCAAAACAATAATTTTAAGCGCAGCTATTCTGACGTAACATAGATATCTGAAACTTTAACCACTGTTTTAGTTCCATCTATTGTACAACTGGTGTAGAATTTCTGTACAGTATATATCATCTTTTGTTAAACAAATAGCTTTAATATTTGAAACATGATGGTTTGAGTTCCACACTTAAGAACCTTTGGAGATTATACAGAATATCATGTGGAATAATTATACACATCAGACTTGAGTGAGAAGAACTGATTTGAAATGCAGTATGTTCTTGAAATTGGTCTAATATTTTTGTAGCTCCAATGTGCATTCATATGGTTGTGTTAAAAATAATAAAGATCTGTATATAACCGTATATAAATTAACCAGAAAGGAGACCAATTTATCTCCAAAGTCTGTTGCTCCCTGGTGGCTTTGCAGACTTGAGTGGAAAACAACACCCATTATTTCTTTAGGAATAAAGGGGATTTTAGTTTCACTTTCTGTTATTAATGGAGTTGAGTTTTTTTAGATGTAAGATAATTGAGAAAGCTCTCTAAATTAATTGTGGGGATAATTTCTGATTTGTATGAGTTAAAATAAAATTGATTCAATTCACTGTTGATTTCTGTATGGGAGTATCTGTTTTTAGTTTGGAGATTTTTTAATGATTTTATATTGTTTGCCAATTGTCCTGAGCCCATTAATGCTGAACAAATTATTTCAAAATTGTTTTACAATTATTCATTAGAGGAACAAAAAAGAGAAAGAGCTCCGTATGCCAATACAAAAAATAATAAATACGACTTTAATAAACCATAACAAAATATGCCTCTGTTCCATAAAGAATATAAGGAACCATACAAATCAGGGAAAACCAGTTCTGATATCTGGCTTGTATAAATTGACTGACAGTGGGGAGGGATTGGGAGACTCCTGTAGCCATATTAAAAAGCACCCTATTTTCCAACTTTGCCAACCCACCACTGTTTAGTGCTACATAGAATATAAGATCATCTGTGTCAAAAATCAACATTTCAAGTTAAACACTTGTCATTCATTTTGCAATTCCATCAGTAACCTGTATGATCCCATAACACTGAATTATAACTGGCTGGCAACGAAACAACAACATACAGCATTTAAACATGGAACAGAATACTGTATTTTGAGAATTAATCTGACAGCTTGTTGTAATAGGTCAATATCGCAGGTCGCACTGAAATGGTCCCAAAGACCGTGTGAAGAGCGCTAAGCATGGCAGAGTCTGAGTCTTTGGTAAACTTGAGAATACTTGGCTGAATGTAAAGTTGTCTCAAGGCCAGTCATCAGTGGATCCTAAGGATTAGGAGTGAGGTTTTCTGGAAAGTTGGAAAGTTAACTGGTTTGCAAACTTCTCCAGCTCACTCCACTGTGGTCGCGATTAGCATTTTTTCACTGTGAGGAAAGATTAAGGGGGGCGGGGTTGGGGGAAAGCCACGTCAATAGCAAACTCCTGCTAACTGTAGTGCTTCTGTTACCAGTGAAACAATTTGCACTTTTGAAGAGTCTCTGGTGCTAAATCCTGAAAAGCCAGTATGTATGTATTAAATAGGAGGCACTTTATTAAAGAGTTGTAGGAATTGCTCTCTTCTAGAGAATAGGGAGAATTTAACTAAGACATCTCTGGCTAAATTTTCACACTGGGGTTTTGCTCCAAAAGTAAGTGAATATCTTCAATGTCCATCTCAGAAAGATGAAAGTCAGGGACCATTCCTGTTACCTAGTTAATTAATTAATTATGTAAAAACAACAACCACCCACTGATTTTGGAATTCCATGAACTTTAATCTTCAAGCATTCCACCTAAAATTGTACTGATGGTGTGTGAATGTTTGTATCTGGCCCCTTCTTGTTCTCTATTTTTTAAAAAAAATAACTTGTTAGCTTTCTCTACCATAAAAAGTACTTTGTACATTTTCTGAGGTAAAAAAGTACTTTGTCCTCCTACGCCACTTTCCCAGCTCCAAGCCCTTAAATTGATTAAATGGATTCTCCCCTCCATGAACTTTTCGGAGATCGAGCCTTTTTTTTTTCCAATTAAAATTTTCCAACACTCCAAGCATTTATGTGGTTTCTCCCCTTTAAGAATTCCTATGTTTCATAAGGGTTGGTTCCTGCCTGAAACACTTTCTTTACTTCTGACATTTAAATGGATATTCCTCTGTGAACAGAGATTGATGAAAAGTGAGGTTTGTCTTCTGAATTAATATTCTCCCAGCAGGGTAATTTTTCAGACTGAAATTCTTTTCACATTACTGAATTTAAATTATGTCTCCCCTGTACGAGTTAATTGATAAATAGCAATTTGTCCCTTCTGAATTACTCTTTCCACACTCCTAGGATTTAAATGGTTTCTCCTATTTATGATCAAATTGATGCCCACCAAGGTAACTCTTCTGCTGAAACTACTTCCATATTCCTAGCATTTCAGTGGTTTCTCCCCTTTCTGAACTGCTTGAAAAGAAGTGAGTTGGGACTTCTGCCTGAAGATCCGAGCATTGCAATGGTTTCTCCCCTGTGTGAATTGCCTGATGATGAATGTCGTTACTCTTCCAACAAAAGTTATTTCCATACTCCAAACATTTAAAAGGTTTCTCCTCTGTGTAAGTTGCTTGATGAGGAATGAGGCTTGTCTTCCAACTGAAGCTCTTTCCACACTCCAAAAACTGTAATGGTTTCTCCCCTGTGTGAGTTGCTTGATGACGAATGAAGCTACTCTTCCAACAAAAGTTCTTTCCACACTCCAAGCATTTAAATGGTTTCTCCTTTGTATGAGTTGCTTGATGGTAAGTAAGGTGGTCCTTCTGACTGAAACTCCTTCCACACTCCAAACACTTAAATGGCTTCTCCCCTGTGTGAGTTGCTTGATGAGAAGCGAGGTCCTCCTTTTGACTGAAACTCTTCCCACATTCTAGGCACTTAAATGGTTTCTCCCCTGTGTGCGTTGCTTGATGACGAATGAGGTTTTTCTTCCAACTGAAGCTCTTTCCACACTCCAAACATTGAAATGGTTTCTCTCTTGTGTGAGTTGCTTGATGAAGAATAAGGCTTCTCTTCCAACTGAAGCTCTTTCCACACTCCAAGCAACTAAAAGGTTTCTCGCCTGTGTGAGTTGCTTGATGAGAAGTGAGGGCTGCCTTTTGACTGAATTTCTTTCCACATTCCAGGCATATAAATGGCTTCTTCCCTGTGTGAGCTGACTGATGACGAATGAGGCTTATCTTCCAACTGAAGCTCTTTCCACACTCCAAACACTGAAATGGTTTCTCTCCCGTGTGAGTTGCTTGATGAGAAGTGAGGGCTGCCTTTTGACTAAAATTCTTTCCACATTCCAGGCATTTGAATGGTTTCTTCCCTGTGTGAGCTGATTGATGACGAATGAGGCTTATCTTCCAACTGAAGCTCTTTTCACATTCCAAGCATTGAAATGGTTTCTCCCCTGTGTGAGTTGCTTGATGACGAATAAAGTTACCCTTCCAACTGAAGCTCTTTCCACATTCCGAACATTTAAAAGGTTTTTCTCCTGTGTGAGTGGCTTGATGAGAAGCTAGGTGTGCCTTCCGCCTGAAGCTCTTTCCACACTCCAGGCATGGAAATGGTTTCTCTCCTGTGTGAGTTGCTTCATGAGCAATGAGGCTGATCTTCCAACCAAAGCTCTTTCCACACTCCAAGCATTTAAAAGGTTTCTCCTCTGTGTGAGTTGTTAGATGGTGAATGAGGTTTCTTTTCCTACTGAAGCTCTTTCCACACTCCAAGCATTTAAAAGCTTTTTTCCCTGTGTGAGTTACTTGATGATAAATGAGGCCTGTTTTCCTACTGAAGCTCTTTCCACACTCCAAGCATTTAAAAGGTTTCTCTCTTGTGTGAACTACTTGATGATAAGTGAGGTGGGCCTTCAGAATGAAACATCTTCCACACTCCATGCATTTAAATGGTTTTTTCCCTGTGTGAGATGCTTGATGACGAATAAAACTACTCTTCCAACTGAAGCTCTTTCCACACTCCAAGCACTGATATGGTTTCTCTCCTGTGTGAATTGCTTGATGATAAATGAGGCTCATCTTCCAACTGAAGCTCTTTCCACATTCCAAACATTTAAAAGGTTTCTTCCCTGTGTGAATTGCTTGATGATGAATGAGGATTCTCTTCCGACTGAAGCTCTTCCCACAGTCCAAGCATTTAAAAGGTATCTTAGCTGCATGTCCTGCTTCATGGCAAGTGTGGTGTGTCTTCTGACTTGGGCTTTTTCCATTCCCCAAGCCTATTAATGATTTCTCCCCTGAATGCAATCTTTGGTGTGATGCAAACTGTGACCTCCACCTGAAACTCTTGCCACATTTCAAGCATTTAAATGGTTTTTCTGTTATTAGCGATCTTTCATGGGAAGTCAGGGTTTTCCTATAATGGTCAGTCTTTCTACACTCACCATCCTTAAAAGATTTCCCCCCCATGTGAGTTCTCCTGTGAAGATTAAGCCGTGCTTTACAGCTGAAGCTTCTCCCACATTCAAGACAAAGGCATTCACTTCCATCCTTTGCTCTTTGTGTTCTTTCTTGGACTGAGATTCCAGGAATATCACTGCCAGGAAAATTAAGAAAGTTGTCCTTCCTCCTCTCTTGAGTATCTATTCTGGTTCTTTTCTCTTCTGTCTCTTTACATCTGGCTCTTTCCATCAGGGGCCCGATTAGTTCTTCATACCCACTGACATCACCTCCTGGAAAGGAGAAAAACAACAGGTCAAAGCCCAAGAGAGAAAAAGAGATTGGATTAACACAACTGCTTAATGGACCTCAATGTGAGGAGGCTGCTGGAAAGACAAATGAGGTTCCACAGCATCTCCACTGGCTCTCCTGGGAAGCCTGTGGCAGAGCCTGCCTGAAGTAGGAAGTTCTTTGGAGAAGCTCATAGCTGTTTGCCTCCATGAAAGTATGAACCCAGGAACCATCCTTTCTCACAACCAAGCTCAACAGGAGTTGCTGCCAAGAGAATAAGAGATAAGATATATGGTCTTCCTCTTTAAAAATAATGAGGAAGGAGAACTTGGCTGTGGTCTGCAGCTGCTACAACAAGTCCTCAATAAGCAGACTCTAATCATCATCATCATCATCATCATTATTTTATTCATCATCATCATCATCTTATTCATTTATATCCTGCCATTCTCTCAGTAATGAGACTCAAGGTGGCTTAGAACATATTTAAAACACAGATTAAAACTCTACAAGAGCTTCAATAACAGTATATATTTGGTGGTAGAAAACTGGAAAAATTCAACTGGAAACCCAATAAGGCCAGGAGAGTTTCAGCTTCATACTTGCTATATAACATTGATAATTTTCTGTGAGTGCAAAGGTTCTGAAAGAAATAGTTGCTGTGATATACTACCATGGGCAAGGTCAGTATAAGAAAAGTAAGTCTCCATATCCTCTTGGTAAATTTCATTTTCGAAGCCATAAAGAATTGTATAAAATTTGAAAAAGTATAGATTGCTATCTCTGGGCAATATATATAAATTATTGCTTTCATCTTTGATAATTTATAAAGGACAGGGGCAATTTTAGGGGTTTGCCTCATCCCCCGCGCTCTCCTGGGTCTTCTATCCCTTTGCAAAGGGAGCAAAGACCCGGGAGAGCGCGGGGTGTGTGTGTGTGAGGCAAAAACATCTCAAATCGCTCCTCTCCTCACCTTTCGCCCCCTTTGGCAAAGGGAGCGAAGACTGCCAGTGGGAGACAAGATGGACTCTAGAGTATTTAAAGCGTGGCAGTTTCAATATTGCCCAAATTCTATTACTTCCTTGGGTATAATTATCCCTAGGGCTTTATCTCAGATTATTAATCTTAATATAAGTAAGCTGATACTATACAACATTTAGAGAGATGGGTGGTCTTAAAAATGAGTCTAGGGGTTAGGTAAATACAACTAAAATTAATGTTATATGTAGAATTGTTTATGTTATTCATGGAATTCCTCTACTTATATCCTGCAAGGCTTTTCAAAAACTAAACACATGTTACTATGCCTCACACCCCTTCCCTATAATATCTCATACTTTGGCAATATTAAGATACTTCATGGGGTATATTAGACCGGGGTGGACCAAAAGTGAGGTCAGATGGAGGTCACAAATTCCCAAGGAAGGTGTTGTGGAAAATTATCAGCAGACACACCCAAGATAGGCCTAATAGAACCCCCTAGTAAACAACACTATTAAGGTGGCATGTGCTAATCCCCTCCTGGGCACCCTTGGTGATGAATCAAACATCATAAACAAAACAACTGAACAAAACAACCCCTCATCCCCAGGAAATATCCCTTTACAGCCTTCCTACACTACAGTACTAAGGTTGTCATAAACCTATCAATTTCTGTTTCAGACACTAACATCAAAGTTTCCGTTTCCTTTGTTTAAATGGTGTGAAACCCAGCTAAGCTTTGTGCTAAGCTCAAGTACCCCTTCAGGACACACAATAGAGTATAAATATTAGTCCCCAAACAATAGCAAGGTGTGCCACTGTGAATGACACCCGGACACTCTGTTGGTGCACCCCTGGATTGGACTCTGTGCTACCCTCAGACCTCTGAGTTTCTTCACTCCCCTCTTCAAGAATAGTAGCTATAGTCTCATTTCCCAAATCTATTCCTCTATCTAACTTAAAACTCTTTGTTAACCTTGTGTGGTTCTTGTGAACGTGTTTTGCATGTGTGAGTATCCTCTGTGCTATTTTCTAATACAAACCATTTTATTTTACTTTAACCAGCATCCTCTGCAGTTTGTACTGGTATACATAGGTGCAAAGCTCTGAAGTTACCTGGCCTCTCCCAGCCTTCCATTTGAGCTAATAATTCCCACAGCTAATAATCAATCATGGGTGGTCTCCCTATGGACACCCCCCCCACTTCTTTGGGTAACACATAGTTTAGGCGATTTGGGGGGGGGATCTCCTCCTAGAATTTCAACTAAAAGGTTGAAAATTCATATCAAAGAGGGAAGGTTCAGCCTTCCAGATCTTACATACCATCAGGTATATTTGTTATCTTGGATTGAACTCACAGCCTCACTAATGACTGGGAGGACCACCTGGCTGCCAAGCTGAGACCTCAGAGGGCTCCTGAGAACTGTAGTCCAACAACATCTGGGGACCCACAGGTTGAAAACCACTGCCTTAAATAATTCAATCTTTAATTTTTATTGGTGGTTCAAAGTAACCAAAGTTAAAGATGGGGGAAACAAAATAGACCCTTTGAAGACACACCTTGAGGACAGGGCAGTTCCCCACACAGTGATACATGTTTAGCAGCACAGCTGAACATGACACCATCCACTGTAGCTTTGACCAAGATCTGCCAGCTTAGTACTTGCTGTGAACAGATACCTGAAACCTACCCAGCAGGAAGGGGAAGAATTAGATTGCTGAAATGCAACAAGATGGAAGGAAGAGGCAACCATTTTTCACTAATATAAGATCAGCATAAAAAGAAGCGATTCTTACCCAGGGAGGTCACAATCCCCAAATTCTCCTCCATGACTTCTCTGTAGAGGGCCCTTTGGTTTGGATCCAGCAAGGCCCATTCCTCCTCACTGAAATGCACAGCCACCTCTTCAAAGGTCACCTGGAAAAGAAATAATACCTGTGAGCCAAACATGCTGAAGTCAAGCCCACCAAGAGCTTGGCAGGTGAGGCAGTAGCAAGAAGTGCTTGGCGAATGGGGGTTGCCTTCGAGGAACTGGGGGTGAGGAGCAGAAGCTACCGTAAATCCCCGATGGTCAGGCGCTTGCTGCTGCTGCCTCCTCTACCAAGCCTTTGGTGATATTGCCTTCCAGGAGGCAAGAGGGAGAGGCAACGACAGTGGCATGACATGGGTGCCGGGCACACATTCTTCCTGCTTCCTGCTGGAAACATGCAGCCCGTGGCTTCTGCCTTTTGAAGGAACAAACAGAATTGTCACAGCAGGCGAAGCAGGAAGAAAGTGTGTCTGGTGCCTGATTCTTGCCGCTGCATCTCAGCCTGGCTGCAGTCAGTCACAGGTAATTTTAAATTTTCAATAGTGACTTCAGCATCCACAATTTTTATCCACAGTGTCCTAGAACCAAACCCACATGGATACCAAGGGCAAGCAAACACCACAAAGAGAAATAGCGTAAAATATAAAGGACCTGGAGAGGGTTTGGTTCTTCCTTCCATGATTATTTCCAGAAAATACTGAGCAGTGGATTGGGCCAGACATTTACAATATCTTTGAAATTGCTAGGATATAACTCTCTCACCTGCTGCTTTTCCTGTTCCTCACGTTCTGCCTGATTCAGGATGAAACCTTCGGCCAGGGCCACTGCCTGGGAAATGGTCTCTGGTTCCCATTCCCTGACCCAGCTCGCCATCTCTGGGGGAAGGACAGCCAGGAACTGCTCCAGGATCACAAGGTCTGGGATCGGAGCCTTGGTGTGTTGTTCTGGCTTCAGCCATTGATAGCAAAGAGCATGGAGTTGACTGCAAATCTCTTGGGGCCCTTTGGCCTCCTTGTAGAACTGCCTGAAGTGCTGCCGCTGGACATCTGAATGGAATATATCTTCTGCCCAGGCTTTCTGCATGCTGGCATTATAGAATTCCCCACTGCTTCCAGTATGAAAACCTGGAAGGCCTTTTCCTCAAGGCAAAACACTCAGGATACCAAGTCCTAGAAAGGAAAGAAGAACAAGGCATGAGGAATGCTGTCTTGAGGTAGAGATGCTTAATAATCAAGTTCACTCTAGAAATTTACTCCTTTCTTCCTCTGTATAGAAGACCAAGGACATGACTGAAGGAAAAGCAAGAGGTGGTGTTCTTTCCTTCTAGATCACAGACTGATATTTCCACGCTATTCAGCATCCTTACAATTGCTGTGTTGCCATCAACTCATTCCCCAATCTCTCTCCTTCCCCTTGTATGTTCTTGTCGTGCCCCCTTGAAAGATCTTCTTCATCTGAAAAGAAGAATCAGCAGTCTTACCAGCTGAAGAGACTCAGGAGATGCCTGAAGACCAACCAGGCTTTTTCTCTTCACTAGATCATTTTGAGCAGAAGGAAGAGGAGCAGAAAAGCCATCCCCACCCCGAGTCCCAAGGGAAGGCAGAGGCTGAGGCATCAGGTCCAAACTCTTCCCCTCAGATGCACAAGGAGGCTGTAGTCAATGTCTCAGGAAGAGCACAGATGAACAACACTGTTGTTAAATACAGCTGGAGACCTGAGCATTAGCTGTACATCTCTGCCTCTAAAGAAACACGGCTATGTGCACAATAACATTCCTGGCTCTTAGTTCTGGATTACAGACCTACTTCCCTGGGGATAACCTCTGAAATTCTGGCTCTATTTGAGGGCTTCTTAGATTGTACAATACCTGCTTTATCTCCTGCTACTGACACCACTTCCTTCTCATACTAAAACTTGGCTTCCTTCTGACTCCAGCTCACAGATTCTGGATAACTGAACTTTATTTGCACTTCAGTTAAAGTAGGACAGTTTGCTCTGAACCAAAGACCTGGCTTTCTTATCTGCAGAGATATTTCTTATATAAGAAACTATATTTTTTTCTTATATTTCTTATGCAGATATGTCCAGCCAACATCCAGACCCTCAATTGTATTTAATGGCAGCACTTCTCCACTCTGCTCTTCCCAATAACTTGATTGTAACCTCATATTTATCTATTCTGTTTATATCCCACACTTCTACCAAAATGTGTGTAAGGGGAAAAGTCTCAGCCAGACACCTCCACCTTTTCCTAAGACTGGAGGTGGGGAGGGCTTTCAGAGAGCTGGAAGGGGCCCCATAGGCCATGGAGTCCTATCCCCTTCTCAATGAAGGAACTGTGAAGTCGGAGGCTTTCATGGCCAGCATCCATAGATTTTCCTAGGTTTTTTTCTGGGTTGTGAGGCCATGTTCTGGAAGAGTTCCAGAACACGGAAAAATGCCAAGGAAAATCTAATGAGGGAACTCCTCTTCCTCCTCCTCTGATCCTGAACTGACCTGGAGAACAGAAGGAGGACTTGGCTGCTTTCTTCTAGCATTCTGCAATCTTCTGTAGAAGGAAGGGAGCATGACAATCCCTCTCATTTTCTCCCTCATTAGTATACTGTTATTTACCTATTAAACTTTATGTCTGCAGGCCAATACCACGTTCCTTGTTAATCTTTCTACAGAATAAAGGCAAAACATGTTGCTGCCTGAAGAAAAGGAGTGGCACCATCTTTGCTCACAGGGGAAAAGGAGTGCCTTAGGGAATTCTGTTCCTCAACACAAAGAAAGTTAAGGGACTTTAATGGGTGAAGAATCTGAAATTGAATAGGAGCAGGCAGGGTCCATTGTTTGAGGAGATGGGGGAGAGGAAAAACCTGTTTTGCAACTACCCAGGCCTAAGCTATTGTTGAGTGGATTAATGAATGACTCATTCCCAGGTGTTGGGAAATTTCCAAAGTCCCCCCCTCCCTTGGTTATACATTTGAGGGTCCTGGGTGTATCAGCTACGGCAAGCCAAATTATTAAATATTGCATTCCCTGACTAACAACACTACTCCCACTCAGTCTATAGAGGGTAACCTGAAAGGCAATGTGGTGCACTGGTTAGGACTCTTCATTAGGACTAAAGAGGACCAGGCTCAATTCTCTAGTTGAAACCTATATAACAAAAAGTTAGTTGGACCAGGATTTTTCAGCTTTGCCTTCCTCACAGAATTATTGTGAGGACAGAATTGGGGAAGGCAGAGAGTACAGTACTAGCTACTATTTTATTTATTTCATTTATGTTTCACACAAATTTAATTTTATTTATAAATTTCTGTATTATTATTTTATTCATTCATTCTCCTAACAAAGGGATCCAAAGTGGCTAACAACATACCGCCTGCATTAAATTATATTCATAAATTCCATTTTAAATCATCATCATCATCATCTTATTCAATCGTATCCCACCTTTCTCCCAATAATGGGACTCAAGGAGGCTAACAACATCTTTAAAACAATACATATCAAAACCAAATTAAATCCCAATCCATTAGCAGAGGGATGGACAAAGACAAAGGCTTCATGGCACACAACAGATATGAATACCAGAGTCCTCCCTGCTGCAAATATAACAAAGGAAACTTCTCAAGAGAGAGTTTTGAACCCAGGGAAAGTGACTTTTGCTATGCAGATGTATTGACTTCTTGCAACCCTAACTGACCCGTGTCAAGATCTGAAAGTCCCCCATCCCCTCGCCCACCCTTTCCAGGTTTCAGGGCAAGAGGGAAGATTTGCCCCTCTCTGGAGCCTCTCCCACTCCCACGACTGGGTGGCTGGGCTTCCCACCAGAGGCCTTGGTGCCCCTCGGGGTTGCCTCCCAAGAAGGGGGTTTGGAGCCCCCCAAAGGCTCAGGGGAGACTCAGAGCCCCTCCGCCTTCAAGGGGGAGACCCTCCCTCCCTCCCCCTCGGGGGTCCCCACAGCCCAATGCATTGGAGAAGAGAAGGGGGGACTCACCCGACCCCCGGGATGGAGAAACCAAAGGCAGAGAGAAAGAGTTAGAGAGAGCTCGGCTCCCGCGCCTCCTTCCTTCCAATCCCCGGGGAAGCAGCAAAAGACTCCTCTTGGCAACTCCCCACAGTTACACCCGCCTCTTCTTCCTCCCCAGGAAGATTCACACTCATGGCCGGAAAGGGAGGGGACTTGGCTGGTAGGAAGGGCCAGCCTTCTTCCTCCTCCCCATGTTTTCCTTCCTCTCTAGGAATACATTTCCTTCAGTTTAACGCTTGAGAAGCCAAAAGCTACACCCTCCTTTGGGAATCGAGGCTCTAATGCTTTTGCTTGCTTGAGAATTTTTAATTTACATTTTCAGGTATACCTCTGTGAACAAAGCTGCTAAGGTATAAGCCCCTTCTTTTTAAACAGAAAAAAATCTTTCCTCCTCATCCTCGGTCTAGGTGGATGTTTTTAAGCAGCAGCACAAGTGGCCAAGAAGGGCTACAGAAACACAGACTTTTGATGCTGAGTTGCAGCAGCTTGTCAGGAGTAAACTATGCAATTAAAAATGAAAAAGAGCTCGAGCTGGGGAAGAATGAGATTTTACTGTAGGTGATGCTTGTGTAGCTGTGTGTGCAAGGTAAATAATGGCAGCTGCCTATACAATCCCATACTGAATATCCTCAACAGTAAACCAAAGAGGAGGGGAAGAACATAGAAGCCTCACCAGCTACTCCCAGTATGTTTTTAAAAAGCATAAGTCTTGAAGTTTGGCCATCAAAATGGAAATTACGACAAAAGTGGCGGATGTTTAGTTTATTTATGCAAAGCAGATTAGATCATTTCATTGAGCATGTGCACATTGCTTGAGTATTTTTACTTTTACATTTACATTTTCTGGTATACCTCAGTGAACAAAGCTTTTATTGCTTTTTTAAAAAAATACTTTCCTCCTCCATGGTCTAGCTGGACTTTTAAAGCAGCATCTGCACTGGGGTAGCAAAGGAAGGCTGGAGAAATACAGACTTTTAATACTGAGTTGCAGCAACTTGTCTGGAGTAAACTATGCAATAAACATTGTAAAAAAGCTCAAGCTGGGGAAGAATGAGATTTTACTGTGAGTGATGCTTTTTTTTAGCTCTGTATGCAAGGTAAATGGCACCTTTTCCACAGTCCCATACTAAGCATGCTGAACAGGAAAACAGAGAGGAGGGGAAGAACAGAGAAGCCTCACCAGCTACTCCCAGCATGATTTTTTTTATATTTTAAAGTGCAGATACTGAAGCTTGGCCATCAAAAAGGAAATCAAAAGTGGAGGATGTGAATAGGAAAACTCATCCCTCCATACATTTTGGGAGAAACCTTTCAGTGGTCTATACAAGGTTCAAAATGTTTGATTTATTTATGCATGGCAGACAAGATTGTTTCATTGTGCATGTCCATATTGTTAGTTTTGAATAAAAAGCTTGTGGGAACATGTTGAACTCCTCTTCCTTTTTGTGGTGTGGGACTCCATCCCCTTTCTTTCCATGTACTCTCTGCCTCTGGTACTAAATTTTCTGTTAAACTAGTCATGCCTAGAAACACATCTACTCTGCTAACTGTGGTACAACTGTATATCACACCTGTATATCACACCCTTTCGCCAACCGGCTTGAGACACTATATAGGCATACCTAAGGACTTGTTAACCATTAACAAAGACCTGACTATATGCGTCTGAGGAAGGAGAATAAGTCTAGGGAAGCTAGGAGCATGCTCAAAAGGTGACTGGATAAATTTCAAGGAACCTCTGAAACTTGCTGTTTTAACACTACAAATGTACAGTATGTACATCTGCTGTTAAGGGCCTGAGGGGTTTTCCTTTCCTTTCCTGGCTCTAGTTTTTTCCTCTTTACCCTTCTTGTCTGGTTCTTTGTAGCAACAAATAAAGGAGGGCTTATCATCTCAGGTGATCCCTGCTTGCTCAAGGACAGCAACATTTGTCACATAGTCAGTCCAGTGTATATTTAGGATTGTGCGTAGACAGTGCTGATGAAAGCGCTCGAGGAGTCGTAGGTGGTGGCGATAGGTGACCCATGTTTCAGATCCATAGAGGAGGATAGACAGTACAATGGCTCTATACACACTGATTTTTGTGCTTTGCCAAAAATACTACTCTACGGTGAACTCGCCACGGGTCAGCGTAAGAGGGGCGCTCCAAAAAAGCGATACAAAGATTCCCTGAAACAACATCTCAGGCTCGGCCAAATTGATCACCAACAGTGGTCCGCCCTGGCCTCACATCGGGAGGCATGGAGACGCACTATCCACAATGCTGCAGCCTTATTTGAGAACTCACGCCGAACAAGTCTTGAAGAGAAACGACAACGCAGAAAGAATCACAACCCAAAAACATCACCCAAGGAGACCGTCTGCTGTGCTTTTTGCAGCCGGACTTGTTTATCTCGGATTGGCCTTTTTAGTCATCAGTGCGCTTGCAGAAAGCGCGGGATGAGTCCTTCCTGAATCTTCATTTGTGAAGAAAAGCCAGAGAGAGAGAGAGAGAGAGAGAGAGAGAGAGAGAGAGAGAGAGATCATCTCAGGACAATTCAGCCCCTGTCCCTCACCTTTCCCGGTTACCCTCAAGATCCCTTCCTGGCCCTGATATTCGGGCATCAAGGTGACTGCCACTCTAAAGCAGCTGTACTGATCAATGGGTTCAGTGTGGTAAAGTGTGACCAGATCTCTCTTTCAGTTCTTGAATGAAAACAGACACAGTTGTAGAAAATAAAACCATTGAGGATTTATTATATAACAATTAGGTTAAACACAAACTACTGGTACTATGAAAGCTGGTCCTTCTTATGCCTCAATCAATATAATTTCTGTGTTAAAGTGGGGTTTAAAAACCAACCTAAATACCCTAAAGCACCAGATCCCATCTGATCTTGGAAGCAAATCTGGGTCAGCTCTAGTAAGTACTTCAATGGGACATTCCAAGCAAATACAAGGTGATGTACGCTATATTTTAGAGGAAGGAGCTGGAAAACCACCTCTGTGGGCTCTTTGTCTAACAAAAACCCTATGAACATTTTGGGGTCGCCATAAGTCAACAGGTGACTTGAAGGCACATACACTCACAAAGTTGGGTTTAACTATGCATAACTCAGATACAGAATGCCTCATCTTCTACATTCTTACTATTTAGTGACACTTTCTCTTTTTCTTGTTTAAAGTAGAATATATTTCTGAGATTGAGGTAACTGCCATACAATCTTGTAAAGTTCCTGAGTTTAGAGTGCCCAGTTTCTCTAGGTGCCTCTGTTTCCTTAGTAAACTCACTGGGTTATAAACTGTCCTGAGCAGACTTCCTTAATCCTTTGCCTGACCCCTTAGTCTGAATTCTCCTCACAATGTTTCTTAGGTCCCAGGTGGGATTTGGTCTGTGTAGGACTGGGCACCTATACGGTATACTTTCCTGTATACTCTATACAATAGTGACTAGAACACGGAACAATGGGTGCAAGCTCCAGGAACAGAGATTCCACCTCACCATTCGGAGGAACTGTTTGACAGTAAGAGCTCTTCGGCAGTGGAACACACTCCCTTGGAGCGTGGTGGGGTCTCCTTTCTTGGAGGTCTTTAAACAGAGGCTGGATGGCCATCTGTCAGGGATGCTTTGTGTATTCCTGCATGGCAGGGGGTTGGACTGGATGGCCCTTGTGGTCTTTTCCAACTCTACAATTCTATGATTCTATGTATGTGCCCCACATGTCCATAGTTAGAGTACTTTTTAATTTTAGGCTGGTGGGTTAGCTTGCAAATTCTCCAAATGTCTGCCACAAACTTTTCTTTCAGGAGCTTTGGTGTTAGTTGGCTGACAGATTCTGTAAGCATTTCTCTCATTTTGGATCTGACATTATAATTTTCTTGTACTGTATTCTTATGAGTACTAAAGCTTCCATACTCTCTGTAGATTAACTGCTGTTTTGGGTTGCTTCTCCTGTACTAGCTACCTGAAATCTTGAAGTAAGGTGTTATAAAACCATTCCAGCACAGTAAAATTTATTATATCTTCCTTAGTTTCAGACTTGAAACCACCAATCCAATTTTGCAAACACTTGTCCAGTCGACAGTCTGTGTATGTTTTCTCAGGCTTTTAAAAATAAACTCCTACACTCTTATCTTTGGTGTTCTGTTGTCAAGCCTAATCTTTTTTTTACTCTTTCCTTAATCGAGCCTATTGCTTCTTCCAGTCTCATCTCCCCATAAAATTCTGAAATGCCTCAATGGATTTGAGACCTTAAATATTCCTTCCTCCCCTCCTTGGTCAGACCTCACCTGGAATACTGTGTCAAGTTCTGGGCACCACAATTCAGGATGGATTTTGAGAAGGTGGAACGTGTCCAGAGGAGGGCGACCAAAATGGTGGGAGGTATGGAAGCCATGTCCTATAAAGAGCAGCTTAGGGAGCTGGGCATGCTTAGTCTGGAGGAGAGAAGGTTGAGGTGACAGGATAGCCATTTTTAAATATTTGCAGAGATGTCATACTGAGGATGGAGCAAGCTTGTTTTGTGCTGCTTCCGAGACTAGGGCATGGAGCAACGGATTCAAACTACAGGAAAAGAAATTCCACCTAAATATCAGGAAGAACTTCCTGACAGTAAGAGCTGTTCAGAAGTGGAATACACTACCTCATAGTGTGGTGGAATCTCCTTCTTTGGAGGTTTTTAAAGAGAGGCTGGATGGCTATCTGTTGGGAATGATTTGAATTGTGTATTCCTGCATGGCAGGGGGCTGGACTGGATGGCCTTTGCGGTCTCTTACAACTCTATGATTCATCGTTCACTCCTATGGCAGTGCAATCTCTTTCAAAATTAGTTGAAAATGAATCAGTGTTGTTTCTTTTATAATTTTTGGGAAACTGGATTATATCAGTGCAAGGGGACCAATTGGTGGTAGTATACTTAGAAATCAAACTTACCGTCAACTCAATTTCCATCTCTTTAATTTCTCCCCCTTATCCCTTGTTCCTTCCATTTTCTAAACGTTTCTTTCTTGTGTTCTATCTATTTTGCTCTTAAATCCCTTTCATATTGCATTTTTTCTTACTTCTATTTTTTCTCAAGCTTGGCCATTTTGATTCTTTCATTTCCTTATTTCCACATTATCGGATGTTTCTAGATGCTCTATTGTCTCCACATTCACTCCTTCCCTTGCTGAACCAGGGATTTCCCTTATGGTTGGCTTTGTTTTTTGGAAAAGCCCTTATTGTCAATATTTCCTTACACTTACGTTAAACTTTTACCTCAGGAATACTCAGCTATTGTTCCGGGCCCCGTTTTATTTTCTTTATACTTCTCCTGTTCCTTTAGTTCTTACTCTACCTATAACTTTCACCTCAGCCTCTGGTTTTCCACTAGGTGCCTTTAGTAATCCCTGACTTTACCTAATATTCTAACCTAAGGGATTACACATTTCTCCACAGTGGCTGTGTTCATCAGTGGATTCAGTCTGCTAAAGTGTGAACAGCTTGCCCACATTTTTGTTTCCCAGTGCTGCTCCCAGATCAAGGTGAAACAAGGAGATCATTCTTTCTCACTTATTTAGGGAGGGAAGAAACATTTAGTCTAGCCTACTCCCTTTTAGGCTAAATACTCTATAGGCACCAGAACCTGTCTGAAGCTAAGCAGTGCCAGCCTTCGTTAATACTTGGATGGGAGATCACCAATAACTACTATGTGCTATAGGTAAGATTTCAGAGGAAATAACAGATAAAACCACCTCTGATTATTCCTTGACATTAAAAAAAACTATGAAATTCATGTGGCCATCATGAGTCAACAGGCAACTTCTAGGACATAGACTGAAAGCTCCACACTATTCAGCATCCTTCCAACTGTAGTGTCAATCCATCCCCATTCCCCAAACTCTCTCCTTCCCCTTGTGCATCCCTGTCATGCCCCCCTTGAAAGTTCTTCTTTATCTAAAGGAGAAGGAAGGGCCACATTAGCAGATGACGTTGAGGAGTTGGGTGACTTACCTATTGAAGAGATTCAGCAGATGCCTGGAAATCAGCCAGACATTTTTCCCTCTTCATTAGGTCAGTTTAGGATCTGAACAGGAGAAAGGGGAGAAGGAGGAGTAAAGACCCCCCCCCCTCAGTCCCAAGGAAAGGCAAGGAAATTTTCCTCCTCAGATTGAGGGCTCACCATCTGCTTTTCATCCATGTTCTACATGCGAGTGTGCGTATGCCTTCAACACAACAGGTAACTTTAAGGCACACTTACGATCACATCTAGAAGATGAAGAGCAGAGGGTAAGCCCTGGCACCACAATGACTGGGAGGGAAGGAGAAAGCTAAGTAAATAATACACCTCCCTGGGAAGTCTTTTCAGGTTGCAGCAATAAATCAATTAAGCTTTCCAAATTATAGCAAGCTGCTGATCTACTAGCTGAGCTGGAGATTTGCACACAGCTCTTTTGGGTTGCCAGAAGCTGAGCCCATTAAAAGTACACCCTGTCTCCTACCTGGAGGTGACCCATAAAAGCGGGAGACTCAAAGCTAGATCCTGAGATCTGGCAAACCTAGCTCCTGATGCCCAACTGTCAAAGCTGCATATCTTCCATGAAGACAGTTTCCCCAGGACTTATCTCCAAATATCAGAGTGCAGACTGTTTCCTATTGTTTCCTGCAGTTCATCAGTTGTGACACTTTCAGGGATCCCTTTAATTTTAACATTTGAACGGCACTCTCAGTACTCAATCTTTAACTGCACTTGAAGTGTGGTGTCTTCTAATGTTCAAATTTGGACCTCTTGATGGAAGCCTTGTTGGAAGTCTCGTTCGTTGTTGCCTCTAGGTCCCTTATTTTGTCAGAGATGGCAAAAAGCTCCAAATGAAGGGGATCCAGAGCTTTCGTTTGATCTTGGATTAAATTCTCTTGCAGCTTTACAAGCTCTTCATGGAAATAGGGTTCAGCCATCAGGGGGGACTCCATCTTACCCCCCTCTTGGCGTCATGGGTAGTCCCTTCGTCATGGGGTCTGACAGTGAAGGGTTGTCTGTCTTGGTTGATTCTTACTTCTTTCAATGGTGGGTAGAAGACTGTTGCAGCATGATCTATAGTCCTTTTATTACCTGACACTGACCCTTCTAAGTCTCAGATGTATTTCTTCTGCTGAAACTCTTTCCATATTCCTAGCATTTAAACTGTTTCTCCTCTTTGTGAACTGCTTGAAGAGAAGTGAGGTGGGTCTTCTGCCTGAATCTCCACATATTGCAATGGTTTCTCAGCTGTGTGAATTGCTTGATGACGAATGAGGCTTTTTTTGAAACTGAAGCTTTTTCCACACTCCAAGCATTTAAAAGGCTTCTCCCCTGTGTGTGCTGCTTGATGAGACCTGAGTTCATAATTTTGACTGAAATTCTTTCCACATTCCAGGCATTTAAATGGTTTCTTCCCGGTGTGAGCTGACTGATGACGAATGAGGCTTATATTCCAACTGAAGCTCTTTCCACACTGCAAACATTTAAAAGGTTTCTCCTCTGTGTGAGTTGCCTGGTGACACGTGAGGCTTCTCTTCCAACAAAAGCTCTTTCCACACTCCAAGCATTTAAAAGGCTTCTCCCCTGTGTGTCTTGCTTGATGAGACCTGAGTTCATCCTTTCGACTGAAATTCTTTCCACACTCCAAGCATTTAAATGGTTTCTCCCCTGTGTGAGCTGAGTGATGACGAATGAGGCTCATATTCCAACTGAAGCTCTTTCCACACTCCAAACATTGAAATGGTTTCTCTCCCGTGTGAGTTGCTTGATGAGAAGTGAGGGCTGCCTTTTGACTAAAATTCTTTCCATATTCCAGGAATTTGAATGGTTTCTCCCCTGTGTGAGCTGACTGATGACGAATGAGGCTTATCTTCCAACTGAAGCTCTTTTCACACTCCAAGCACTGAAATGGTTTCTCTCCTGTATGAGTTGCTTGATGACGAATAAAGTTACCCTTCCAACTGAAGCTCTTTCCACATTCCAAACATTTAAAAGGTTTCTCTCCTGTGTGAGTGGCTTGATGAGAAGCTAGGCGTGCCTTCGAACTAAAGCTCTTTCCACACTCCAGGCATGGAAATGGTTTCTCTCCTGTGTGAGTTGCTTGATGAGCAATGAGGCTGATCTTCCAACCAAAGCTCTTTCCACACTCCAAGCATTTAAAAGGTTTCCCCCCTGTGTGAGTTACCTGGTGACACATGAGGCTTCTCTTCCAACAAAAGCTCTTTCCACACTCAAAGCATTTAAAAAGTTTCTTACCGGTATGAGTTGACTGATGACGAATGAGGCTTATATGCCAACTAAAGCTCTTTCCACATTCCAAGCATTTAAAACGTTTCTCTCCCGTGTGAACTACTTGATGAGAAGTGAGGTGGGCCTTTAGAATGAAACGCCTTCCACACTCCATGCATTCAAATGGTTTCTCCCCTGTGTGAGTTGCATTATGACGATTAAGGCTATCCTTCCGACTGAAGCTCTTTTCACATTGCAGACACTTAAAAGGTTTCTCTCCTGTGTGAGTTGTTTGATGAGACACTAGATCCGCCTTCCGCTTGAAGCTCTTTCCACACTCCAAGCATTTAAATTGTTTCTCTCCTGTGTGAATTGCATTATGACGAATAAAGCTAACCTTCCGACCGAAGCTCTTTCCATATTCCAGATAATTAAAAGGTTCTTCTCCTGTGTGAGCTGCTTGATGAGACACTAGATCCGCCTTCCGCTTGAAGCTCTTTCCACACTCCAAGCATTCAAATGGTTTCTCTCCTGTGTGAATTGCATTATGACGAATAAGGCTACTCTTCCGACTGAAGGGGTTTCCACATTCCAAACATTTAAAAGGTTTCTCTCCTGTGTGAGTTGTTTGATGAGATGCTAGATGCGCCTTCTGCTTGAAGCTCTTTCCACACTCCAAGCATTGAAATGGTCTCTCCCCTGTGAGAGTTGCTTGATGGGGAGCAAGGCTTCCATTCTGACTGAAGCTCTTTCCACAGTCCAAACAGTTAACAGGCTTCTCCTCTGTGTGAGTTGCCTGATGACAAGTGTGGTGTGTCTTCTGACTTGGGCTTTTTCCACACTCCAAGCCTATTAATGATTTCTCCCCTGAATGCAATCTTTGGTGTGACATAAACTGTGACGTCCACATGAAACTCTCATTACATTTCAAGCATTTAAATGCTTTCTCTGTTATTTGAGCTGTTTCATGGGAAATCAAGTTTTTCTTATAATGGTCAGTGTTTCTACACTCACCATCCTTAAAAGATTTCTCCACCATGTGGTTCCTCCTGTGAAGATTAAGCCTTGCTTTACAGCTGAAGCTACTTCCGCATAGAAGACAAAGACATTCATTTTCTTCTTTTTCTCTTTGTGTTCTTTCTTGTACTGAGATCCCAATAATGTCACCACCAAGAAAAGTAGGAAATTGGTTCCTCATCCTCCCTTGAATATCTATTCTGGTTCTTTTCTCTTCCTTCTCTTTATATCTGTCTCTTTCCATCAGGGGCCCGATTAGTCCTTCATATCTATTCACATCACCTCCTGGAAAGGAGAAAAACAAGGGTTCAAAGTTGAAGAGAGAAAAAACACATTGAATTAACACGACTGTCTACTGGACATCAATGTGAGGAGGCTGCTGGAAAGACCAATGAGGCTCCTCAGCATCTCTGCTAGCTCTCCTGGAAGCCAGTGGCAGAGCTTGCCTGAAGTAGGAAGTTCTTTGGAGGAGCTCATAGCTGCTTGCATCCATGAAAGCATGAACCCCGGAACCATCCCTTTTCTCAACCAAGTTCAACTGGGGTTGCTGCCAAGAGAATAACAGATAAGAGATAGGGTCCTCCTCTTTAAAATAATGAGGAAGGGGAATTGCCCTGCTGCCTACAGCAAATATTAAAATAGAGTAAGTGATTTGTAGCTTGGGTTTCCCCCCCTGATTTTTTTTAAAAAATATTTATGACAGAAGAAACCTATGACAGACAATAACAACCACCACTAACCCAGCAACACTGTTGACCAAGCAAGACAAACATTGTTTTAAGTTTAAGCTCTGCCAAGTATGCTTTTATTTGCTTCCATTTTATGAAAAAGCTGCAACCCAGCATGTCTGCTGATGTGATGATGGACCACTTGACAGTTACTGATGGAGTAAAAGGAGAACAAAAAGTGGCAAACATGTCGCTTTTGAGTTCCACCTAGCCATTTGGATTCTAAAAGTAATTCTTCCACAAGAGCAATCCTCCACAAGCGGTTCAACTCTCATTGGAATTAAAGCCCCTTCGGCATTTCCCATGTTCTTGTAATCTCTACCAGTGCAACCTCTAACAATACAGCAGTAAATGCTTTAAGCTAAACATTTGTCTGCTTCCCTTCATAATGATGAACAGTAACAGTTAGGCCCCTCTGGGATATAGATTTGGATAGAGTGATCTTTGTCAAAAACTCTGCTACTCCATTCCATCTTTGGACAATGCAACTACAGATGGGCCATTCTCCCAAATGCACCACAACCCCACCAACAGAACCATGAAAGACTACTACTGTATTTGTATTGTGAAGTTTAACTGGTGTTAAAGGATCATAATGGTTTATTAAGGCCATCATTCTTCTGCGTTGGAAAAATTCTCCAGCTAATAATATCCTTGGAGAATAAGGGCTTATCTAGACCCTTTGCTTAGCAATGAAATAACACAGAAAAAGATTAGCAAGACATCAAAAAGAAAAAGAAAAATCTTATTGTTCTTGTTTTTTTTCTTGTCTTGTGGCTCTTCTTACTCAATAGTTATACAATTAAAAAATCCACAACAGAGTGGAAACAATGTTTATTTGAAACCAACTGGTATTTTAAATTCATGTCAGCAAGTTATTTTCTTCTACAGTTGCCCCTCTACATTTGCAAACTTAGCATTCGCGGTTTTGCATATTTGCGTTTTTGGGACGGCCCCCGTGCCCTCCCCAAAACAGCAACATGGGGCCTTCCGAGGCCCCGTGAAGGCCTGGGGACGGAGGGGGAGGGCCGGGGAGGCCCCCACGGGGCCTACGGAGATCCTCCGAAGGCCACATGTAGGCCTTGGTAGGGAGGGGGAGGGCCAGGGAGGCATCCACGGGGCCTCAAGAGACTCTCCGAAGGACCTGTGAAGGCCTATGGAGGGAGGGGGTAGGGCCGGGAAGGTGACCACGGGGCCTTAGGAGAGTCTCTGGAGGCCCCGTGAAGGCCTGGGGAGGGAGGTCGAAGGGCTGGGGAGGCATCCACGGGGCCTCGGGAGGGTCTCCGGAACCTCTGTGAAGGCCTTGGAAGGGAGGGGGAGGCGGGGGAAAGCAACTATAGGGCCTCTGGAGGCCCCATGGTCGCTTTGGCGGGGGAGGGGGAGGGCAGTCATTATTCGCTGAATGTTCACATTCGCGGGGTCTGTGGAACCTAACCCCCACGAATGTGAAGGGACGACAGTATTAGGTATTTCATTGATAAGACGTTGCATGTTGATGTTTAGCCTTTATTTCGAAAGCTAAAAACTCACGTCTCCTGCCCACTTTAATTACAAATTGGATGACAGTTTGAGTGTCACATGGCTGGATACACAGAAATAGAATGATATATATGTGTTTTATGTTTTAATAATGAAATTTACTTCATATTAAAAAGGAGACATCAAAGATGTTGCTAAGAACTTGTTCCAATAATTAATCAATAATAAATGGGTTTTAATTGGAGTAATGAAACAGCTGTGCAGGTTATAAGCAATTACAGAATTGGAGGGGATGGCAAAGGTCATGTGGTACAACCCAATCCTAAAACTCCCCTGAGAGAGGGGAATCCATCCTCTGTTGAAAACCCTCCAAGGAAGGAGAGTCCACCACCTGCAACAAGAAATCTATCCCACTTTCAAGCAGCTCTTACTATCAAGACGTTTTTCTTAAGGTTCAGTCAGACTCTTCTTTTCCATAATTTGAATCTATTTTTTGGTGGGGAGGAAGAGAAAACAAGCTTGCACCGTCTTCTTCAGGATCCGCCTTCAGATATTTAAAGACAGCTATCAGGTCACATCTCAATCTTCTCTCCTCCAAGGTCAACATATACAGGTCTGTTACGCTGTTCCTGGAGTGGTTGACTCGCATTTCTGGTAACAACTCTAAAACATGATCTGGAAACCAAGCTTGTGAGGAACTGCTTCAGGAGCTGGGTATTTTTGCTTGAACAAGAGAAGATTGAGAAGAGACATGATGACCACTTCTAAATGTGTTTGTTTTCAACTAGATGGACCTTTTGTGTCTCTCTCCAATTCATGATTCTATCAATACTGGAAGCCAGGTGGAGAGCATCTGGATAAAAATTAAAGGGGAGGGAAACAACACAGATGTTATTGTGGGACTCTACTACAGACCCCCAAGTCAGACGGAGGAATTGGATGATGCCTTTCTAGAACAGATGAACACACACGCAGAAAGGAGAGATGTAGTAGTGATGGGTGACTTCAACTATCCTGATATTTCCTGGCAATCTAACTCAACCAAAACTTCAAGGTCTAGCAAATTCCTTACTTGCCTGGAAGACAATTTCATGGTCCAAAAGGTGGAAGAAGCAACAAGGGGGTCAGCTATTTTAGATCTGATACTAACCAACAGGGATGACCTGGTTAATGGGGTGCAAGTGGTGGGATCCTTAGGTGAGAGTGATCATGTTCTCCTGGAGTTTGTTATACAATGGAAAGGAGAAGCCAGGCATAGTCAGACACGCATTCTTGACTTTAGGAGAGCTGATTTCAATAAACTCAGGGAAATACTGGGGGTGATCCCATGGTCAGGAATAATAAAAGAGAAGAGACCTCAAGACGGATGGGACTTTCTCAAAAGGGAGATACTGAAGGCACAATTTCAAACAGTACCATTGAGGAAGAAAAATGGGAGGTGTCTCAAGAAACCAGGATGGATGACTAAAGAAATATCAACAGAGCTAAGTTTTAAACGGAACATGTATAAGAAATGGAAAAAGGGGGAAATCACCAAAGAAGAATTCCAACAGATAGCGAACACATGTAGGAGTAAAGTCAGAAAAGCAAAAGCACAGAATGAACTCAGGCTTGCTAGAGAGGTTAAGAACAATAAAAAGGGTTTTTTTGGGTATGTCCGCAGCAAAAGGAGGAAGAAGGAAATGGTAGGGCCACTACGCGGAGAAGATGGCAAAATGCTAACGGGGACAGAGAAAAGGCAGAATTACTCAAAACCTTCTTCTCCTCAGTGTTTTCAGAAAAGGTAAAGGGGGACCAACCTGAGGATAAAAGTACAGAAGATACTACAGGGGAAATCCAGCACAGAATAAGCAAAGAGTTAGTACAGGAATACCTTCTTAATCTAAATGAATTAAATCTCCAGGACCAGATGAACTACATCCAAGAGTATTAAAAGAGCTGGCAAATATAATCTCAGAGCCATTGGCAATAATCTTTGAGAACTCCTGGAGAACAGGAGAAGTCCCAGCAGACTGGAGGAGGGCAAACATTGTTCCCATCTTCAAAAAGGGGAAAAAAGAGGATCCCAACAATTATCGTCCAGTTAGTCTGACATCAATACCAGGGAAGATTCTAGAGCAGATCATTAAACAGAGAGTCTGCGAACATTTAGAAGACAATGCCATAATCACAAAAAGGCAACATGGGTTTCAGAGTAACAAGTCATGCCAGACGAATCTGATCTCTTTTTTTGATGAAATTACCAGCTTGGTAGATGAAGGGAACGCTGTGGACATCGCATACCTTGATTTCAGTAAGGCCTTTGACAAGGTTCCCCATGACATTCTTGCAAACAAGCTTGTAAAATGTGGGCTAGACAGATTAACTGTTCAATGGATTTGTAATTGGTTGACTGGCCGAACCCAAAGGGTGCTCAGCAATGGCTCCTCTTCATCATGGAAAGATGTGACCAGTGGGGTGCCACAGGGTTCTGTCCTGGGCCCAGTGCTATTCAACATCTTTATCAACGACTTGGATGAGGGAATTAGGGGCTTACTTACCAAATTCGCAGATGACACCAAATTAGGAGGAGTAGCTGATACCCTGGAGGACAGGATCAAAATTCAAGATGACCTGGATAAACTGGAGAGCTGGGCCAAAGCTAACAAAATGAAATTCAATACGGAGAAATGTAAGGTACTGCACTTAGGGCGAAAAAATGAAATGCATAGATATAGGATAGGGGAGACCTGGCTGAATGAGACTACGTGCGAAAGGGATCTAGGAGTCCTAGTAGACCACGTTGAACATGAGTCAACAGTGTGATGCAGCAGCTAAAAAGGCCAATGCGATTTTGGGCTGCATCAATAGAAGGATAGTGTCCAGATCAAGGGAAGTAATAGTGCCGCTCTATTCTGCCTTGGTCAGGCCTCACCTAGAATACTGTGTCCAGTTCTGGGCACAACAATTCAAAAAGGATACTGACAAATTGGAGCGTGTCCAGAGGAGGGCGACTAAAATGGTGAAAGGCCTGGAAACGATGCCTTATGAGGAGAGACTTAGGGAGCTGGGTATGTTTAGCCTGGAAAAAAGACGGTTAAGAGGTGGTATGATAGCCCTGTTTAAGTATTTGAAGGGGTGTCACGTTGAGGATGGAGCAAGCTTGTTTTCTGCTGCTCCAGAGATTGGAACACGGAGCAATGGATGCAAGCTCCAGGAACAGAGATTCCACCTCAACATTCAGAGGAACTTTTTGACAGTAAGAGCTGTTCGGCAGTGGAACGCACTCCCTCGGAGCGTGGTGGGGTCTCCTTCCTTGGAGGTCTTTAAACAGAGGCTGGATGGCCATCTGTCGGGGATGCTTTGATCGTGATTTCCTGCATGGCAGGGGGTTGGACTGGATGGCCCTCGTGGTCTCTTCCAACTCTGCAATTCTATGATTCTATGAATCCCCTACGCAAAAGATGGCTGCTCCTCAGAAGAGAAAAAGGAAGTACAAGCTTTGTCTTCTCTCTTGCCCTTAAACAACAGAATCTTTCATTTTTATTGATGGTTGGAAGTAACCAAAGCAAACCATATTGGAAGTAAATTAGGTTCTTTGGGGCCATACCTCTAGGACAGGGCAGTTCCCCACATATTGTAATGTGCTTAGCAGCACAGCTGAACTTGACATCATCCACTGTACACTGCTAGTCTAGGACTTCCTCTGAACAAAGCCCCAAAATAATACAGTAGCAAGACTTAGACTGCTGAAATGCAACAAATGTCAGGGGATGATAGGACTCTCAAACCCAGGCAGAAGCAAAAAGAAAAAAAAAAACAAAACAAAAAAAACACCCCCATCTCAGCAGACTTAGTAGCAACCCGTTCCCAAGAATACTCACACACAGAGTGTTTGACATCCAAATAAGCAGCAGGCACTTTTATCTTCAAAGTCAAACAGTTGCAATATGTACAAATATTTACAATTGAAGGACAAACTGCTTCACCAGGAATCAGCATTCACAAGAAGAAGAGGAAGAAGTGAGCTCTGTTCTGAGCTCTCATATACAATCCTCCCTCAACATTCGTGGCCTCCATACTCGCGGTTCTGCATACTGGCGGTTTGTGAGGGGATGCCGAGGAAAGTGGCGATGGGGCCTCTGAGGCCCCATTGCCACTTTCAGGAAAGAGGGGCAAGTGGCTTGAGGCAACTACGGGGCCTCTGGAGGCCCTGTGGTGGCCTGGGGAGAGGGGGGGGAGGTGGGTTGAGGTGACTATGGGGCCTCCGGAGGCCCCATGGTTGCTTTGGGAGGGCAGTCTTTATTCGTGGAATTTTCACTACTGCGGGGGCCTGTGGAACCTAACCCCCGCGATTGTGAAGGGATTACTCTGTGTGTGTGTGTGTGTATATATATATATATATATATATATATACATACAAACATACATACAGTTGCCACTCCACATTCGCGAACTCAGCATTTGCGGTTTTGGATATCCGTGGTTGTGGGAGGGGCCCCCCCACCCTCCCAAAACCGTGACACGGGGCCTCCGGAAGCCCCGTGAAGGCCCTGAGAGGGAGCGGGGAGGGGCGGGGAGGCCTCCACAGGGCCTTGGAAGGCTCCGTGAAGGCCCTGGTAGGGAGGGGGGAGGGCCAGGGAGGCCTCCACGGGGTATTGGGGGGGAGGGGGGAGGGTCGGGGAGGCATCCACAGGGCCTCGGGAGGGCCTCCTGAGGCCCCGTGAAGGCCTAGGAAGGGACTTGGGAGTCCGGAGAAAGCGACTATGGGGCCTCCAGAGGCCCCATGGTCGCTTTGGCGGGGGAGGGGGAGGGCAATAATTATTTGCAGATTTTTCACATCTGCGGGGGTCTTTGGAACCTAACCCCTGCGAATGTGAAGGGACGACTGTATATATATAGAACACTGCCCTCTAGTGGCCTGACTAAGCATGACTTGGTAGTTCATGGAGTCAGCCATTACAACTCAGCATGATTCTGCAGTTCTTCGCCCATTTTATAATGGAGTTCAGTCTCTAACTCCTGACAACAAGTTGGAAGGAAGAGGCAACCGTGTTTCAGTAGCACTTTCAAATTGAGCTGATCTGGCCAGAGAAGAAGGGGGTCTTACCCAGGGAGGCCACAATCTCCAAATTTTCCTCCATAACTTCCCTGTGGAGAGCCCTTTGGTCCGGATCCAGCAAGGCCCACTCCTCCTCGCTGAAAGACACAGCCACCTCCTCAAAGGTCACCTGGAAAAAGAAATGAGACCTGTGAACCAAACATGCTGAAGTCAATTGAGAAAGAAAACTAAGGATTGCTGAATGCAATTTAATTTTATGGTATAAAGGCACTCAGAGCCACAGTAGTGAAGAACTTTGACAAAAAGAAAGGAAAAGGGAGATGTTCTGCCTGGCCCAGAGAGAGGAGCAGGAAACCAGGGCACCCAGCCTGACCCCTCTGGGGAATTTGGCCCCTACCTGATCCAGGCACACAGAAGCTGTTCTCAGGGCATCAAAAGTAAGAGATGAACTGTGACATATTGGCCATGACTGTGTATCGTTGCCTGGAGGAAAACAAAAGGCAAAACTGTTCCCCTGCTTCTGACTGACATGTTTTCCTACTTATCCAAACAAAGCCAAAGACAAAGAAGGGGGACAGTTTTTGTAGACTTAGAATGACCTAGAAATTGATACGGATACAAGACATTATGGAAAAACATTAGAAAAATATGAAATGGAAAACTGACTCCAAAGCAGATTTCCAGAAGGGCAGCAGACCACTCATGGGCATTTTCCCAGCATGACTGTTAAACTGGGGGTGGAGAGTCTTTTCTGACTGTAGCAGTTGGCAATATAGTACAATTTCCAGGCTCTTTCCACGCAGAAAGGTAGTAAAGGCTGAGGACAGCCAGTTATCTAGACTCAGAACCAGATGCCCTTATACCAGTTTTCTATCTTTGAGAAGAGATACACCAGCTATGTGCATCTGTGTATCTAAGAATTCAACCCCTTTTTAGCATAATGACGCTTTCAAAGTGCTGGTCTGAAAAGCAACCTCTTGAAGGAAAACATTTACTGGAGACTGATCCCTTCCCCACATTGGCTGCTCAGGGGAGCAGATATACAGCCCACCTATTTCAGGCACAATCAAGACAGGGAGACCAATATGGAAAATACCCACTGATTCCTTACCCATTACGGTGGGGCTTGTCTCATCCTGCTGTGCAATCAATTTGTACTTTCCAGAGTCTGAGAGATCCTTCTCTGCCACAAGAAACTCACCAGCCTCTCCTACAATGAGATCCTTGGGGAAAAAGAAAAAAAGGAGCAAGCATCACAACGATGAAGGTCGGAAAAGATAAAGGATCAGGAGGGGTCTTGTTTCTTCCCTCTGTGATGATTTCCAGAAAATACTGAGCAGTGGATTGGGCCAGACACTTACAATATCTTTGAAATTGCTAGGATAAAACTCTCTTACCTGCTGCTTTTCCTGTTCCTCATGTTCTGCCTGACTCAGGAGGAAACCTTCGGCCAGGGCCACCGCCTGGGAACTGGTCTCTGGCTCACATTCCCTGACCCAGCTCGCCATCTCCGGGGGAAGGATAGCCAGGAACTGCTCCAGGATCACCAGGTCCAGCATCTGAGCCTTGTTGTGTCTCTCTGGCTTCAGCCAGTGATGACAAAGAGCATGGAGTTGGCTGCAAATCTCTCGGGGGCTCTTGGCCTCCATGTTGCAGAGCTGATTGAAGTGCTTCTGCTGGACATCTGGATGGAATATATCTTCTCCCAGGATCTTCAGTGTGGATGCACTGCAGAATCCCCCTCTGTTCTCAGCTTGAAAACTTGGAAGGCCTTTTCTTAACTCAGGGCCAGCTGAGTCTTGCTTTTCCATCTTTGAAGAATTCGAACGTCCTAGGCACGTTCCAACATGGCTAATGAAACTGCCCCTCCTGTTTCCTCGAAAGGAAAGAAGAGATTTTGTGAATGAAGCATGATGAGTGTTCTCTTCAGGTAGGGATGCCTAATAATCAATTTCACTCTAGAATTTTACTCCTTTCTTCCTCTGTATAGAAGAGAAACATCATGACTGAAGGAAAAGTGAGAGGTGGTGCCTTCCAACTCCAGGCAGTTTTGGATAATACAAGTTATCTAGACCCATTTCAAACTGGCTTCAGAGCCGGGTACAGGGTTGAGACTGCTATGGTTGCCTTAGTGGATGCTCTCCGCCTTAACACTGACAGGGGAATCTGTCCCTATTGGTGTTTTTAGACCTCTCAGCAGTGTTTGATACCATCTACCATGGTATCCTTCTGAAACACCTGGGAGAGTTGGAAATTGGAGGCACTGTGCTGCAGCGGTTCTGGTCCTATCTCTCTGACAGGTTCCAGATGGTGGTGCTTGGGGATAGCTGCTCCCCCAAAAAGGAGCTGTTATATGACATATCATAAGGTGCCATTTTATCCCCAATGCTATTCAATAGTTACACGAAACCACTGGGAGAGATCATCCAAAGGCATGGGGCGGGCTGCTATCAGTATGCCATTTTCTCCTTTATTTTTTATGTATCAGTAAACTGTTATTTACCTATTAAACTGTATGTCTGCAAGCAAAAAAAAAATGTTTCTTTTAAACCTTTCTACAGAATCAAGGCAAAATATTTTGCCTCTGAAGGCAAAGGACAAGATGTCTCCCCTCTTTGTTTACAGCACAAGTTTTGTGGTTTATGGAATTCTGTTCCTCAACAGAAGAGAAGAGCAGCTTGGAGGGTCCCACCACAGTCTCTCAGCATCTGGTGCCTGAAGCAATGGCTTCACTCTGCCCAAGGGAAGCTTCATCTTTGCAAATTTTAGAAATAAAATTGTATTCCCTGAATAACACCACTGCCACCACCACTCAGTCTGGAGTGGGTAACCTGCAAGGCCACGTGGGGCAGTGCTTAGGACTTTTCATCAGGACTCAAGAGGACCAGGTTCAATTCTCCAGTTGAAACACAGATAAAACAAAGAGTTACTTGGAGCAGTTTTCTCAGCCTCGCCTCCTTCAGGGAATTGCTGCGAGGACAGAACAGGGGAGGCTGAGAGTCCTGCGTGTTTTTATTCCACAGCCATAGAAGGAAAGGGAGAGAGGATCCCCCCAAAAAAGAGCTGGAGAGAAGTTTCCCCCAGGGAAGGAGGGAGGCCGGGAGGGAAAGAGGCAAAGAGGGGGGCTCTGGCTTGAGGAGGGTCCCCTCTCCCTCGGCCACCTCGGGGGTCCCCACAGCCCAATGCATTTGAGAAGAGGACTCACCCGACCCCCGGGATGGAGAAGGAGCCCCAAAGAGTTAGAGAGAGCTCCGCTCCCGCGCCTCCTTCCTTCCAATCCCTGGGGAAATAGCAAAGGACAATGTCGTGCCTTTTGGCAATTCTTTGCAATTCCCCACAGTTGCCCCCGCCTCTTATTCGTCCCCTGGCAGATTCAAACTCATGGCCGGAAGAGGAGGGGACTTGGCTGGTAGGAAGTGCCACCCTTCCCCCCCTCCCCTCCATGTTTTTCTTCCTCTCTAGGAATACAGTACAGTACATTGCTTTCAGTTTAAGGCCTGGAAAGCCAAACAGCTACACCCTCCTTTGGGAATCGAGGCTCTAATCTTTTTGCTGGCTTGAGGATTTTTACATTTCCATTTCCAGATATACCTCAGCGAACAAAGCTTTTATTGCTTTGTAAAAAAAAAAATACTTTCCTCCTCCTCGGTCTAGCTGGACATTTAAGCAGCATCTGCACTGGGGTGGCAAAGGAAGGCTGGAGAAATACAGGCTTTTAATACTGAATTGCAGCAGCTTGTCTGGAGTAAACTATGCAATAAACAATGTAAAAAAGCTCATGCTGGGAAAGAATGAGATTTTACTGTGAGCGATGCTTTTTTTAGCTCTGTGTGCAAGGTAAATGGCACCTTTCTCCACAGTCCCATACTAAGCATGCTGAACAGGAAAACAGAGAGGAGGGGAAGAACAGAGAAGCCTAACCAGCTACTCCCAGCATGATTTTTTTTAAAGCGCAGATACTGAAACTTGGCCATCAAAAAGGAAATCATAAGAAAAGTGGAGGATGTGAAAAGGAAAACTCACCCCTCCATACATTTTGGGAGAAACCTTTCAGTGGTCTCTACAAGGTTTAAAATGTTTGCTTTATTTATGCATAGCAGACAAGATTGTTTCATTAAGGATGTGCATATTGTTAGTTTTGAATAAAAAGCTTATGGAAAGATGTTGAACTGCTCTTCCTTTTTGTGGTGTGGGACTCCCATCTCCATATTTTCCATGTACTCTCTGCCTCTGGTACTAAATTTTCTATTAAACTAGTCATGCCTAGAAACACGTCTACTCTCTTAACTGTGGTACAACTATCTATCACACCTGTATATCACAGCCTTTCGCCAACTGGCTTGAGAGAGAATATAGGCAAACCTAAGGACTTGTTAACAATTAGCAAAGACCTGACTACAGTATATGCGCCTGAGGAAGGAGACTAAGTCTAGGGAAGCTAGGAGCATGCTCAAAAGGTGATTGGATAAATTTCAAGGAACCTTTGAAGCTTGCTGTTTTAACACTACAAATGTACAGTAATGTACACCTGCTGTTAAGGGCCTGAGGGGTTTTCCTTTCCTTTCCTGGCTCTAGTTTTTTCCTCTTTACCCTTCTTGTCTGGTTCTTTGTAGCAACAAATACAGGAGGGCTTATTATCATCTCAGGACAATTCAGCTCCTGTCCCTCACCTTTCCCGGTTACCCTCAAGATCCCTTCCTGGCCCTGATAATCGGCATCAAGGTGACTGCCACTCTAAAGCAGCTGTGCTGATCAGTGGGTTCAGTGTGGTAAAGTGTGACCAGATCTCTCTTTCGGTTCTTCAATGAAAACAGACACAGTTGTAGAAAATAAAACCATTGAGGATTTATTATATAACAATTAGGTTAAACACAAACTACTGGTACTATGAAAGCTGGTCCTTCTTAAACCTCAATCAAAAACTGCTCCCATTTCAATATAATTTCTGTGTTAAAGTGGGGTTTAAAAAACAACCTAAATACCCTAAAGCACCAGATCCCATCTGATCTTGGAAGCAAATCTGGGTCAGCTCTAGTAAGTACTTCAATGGGACATTCCAAGCAAATACAAGGTGATGTACGCTATATTTTAGAGGAAGGAGCTAGAAAACCACCTCTGTGGGCTCTTTGTCTACAAAAACCCTATGAACATTTTGGGGTCGCCATAAGTCAACAGGTGACTTGAAGGCACATACACTCACAAAGTGGGGTTTAACTATGCATAACTCAGATACAGAATGCCTCAAGGCTTCTACATTCTATTTAGTGACACTTTCTCTTTTTCTTGTTTAAAGTAGAATATATTTCTGAGATTGAGGTAACTGCCATACAATCTTGTAAAGTTCCTGAGTTTAGAGTGCCCACTGTTTCTCTAGGTGCCTCTGTTTCCTTAGTAAACTCACTGGGTTATAAACTGTCCTGAGCAGATGTCCTTAATCCTTTGCCTGACCCCTTAGTCTGAATTCTCCTCACAATGTTTCTTAGGTCCCAGGTGGGATTTGGTCTGTGTAGGACTGGGCACCTATACGGTATACTTTCCTGTATACTCTATACAATAGTGACTAGAACACGGAACAATGGGTGCAAGCTCCAGGAACAGAGATTCCACCTCACCATTCGGAGGAACTGTTTGACAGTAAGAGCTCTTCGGCAGTGGAACACACTCCCTTGGAGCGTGGTGGGGTCTCCTTTCTTGGAGGTCTTTAAACAGAGGCTGGATGGCCATCTGTCAGGGATGCTTTGTGTATTCCTGCATGGCAGGTGGTTGGACTGGATAGCCCTCGTGGTCTTTTCCAACTCTACAATTCTATGATTCTATGTTAGCATTTAGACTTAGGGAGCTTGGTATGTTTAGCCTGGAAAAAAGACGGTTAAGAGGCGATATGATAGCCCTATTTAAGTATTTGAAGGGGTGTCACGCTGAGGATGGAGCAAGCTTGTTTTCTACTGCTCCAGAGACTGGAACACGAAGCAATGGATGCAAGCTCCAGGAACAGAGATTCCAACTCAACATTAGGAGGAACTTTCTGACAGCAAGAGCTGTTCGGCAGTGGAACACACTCCCTCGAAGCGTGGTGGGGTCTCCTTCCTTGGAGGTCTTTAAACAGAGGCTGGACGGTCATCTGTCGGGGATGCTTTGATCGTGATTTCCTGTGTGGCAGGAGGTTGGACTGACTGGCTCTCATGGTCTCTTCCAACTCTACAATTCTATGAAGCATGTGTCTTCTAATGTTCGAATTCGGACATCTTGACTGAGTCCCTGTTGGAACATCTTGTTCGTTGTTGCTTCTAGATCACTTATTTGTTAGAGATGGCAAACAGCTCCAAATGAAGGGGATCCAGAGCTTTCGTTTGATCTTGGATTAAATTCTCTTGTAGCTTTTCAAGCTCTTCATGGAGAGAGGGTTCAGACATCAGGGGGAACTCTACCTTATCCCCTCTTGGTGTCATGGGTAGTCCCTTCGTCATGGGGTCTGACAGTGAAGGGTTGTCTGTCTTGGTTGATTCTTACTTCTTTCAATGGTGGATAGAAGACTGTTGTAGCATGATCTATCGTCCTTTTATTACCAGACATTGACCCTTCTAAGTCTCAGATGTATTTCTTATTATTCTTGCCTTATATTTGAGTTAAGCCTTTGAGGTGATCAGAGCATGGGCTTTATGCGTCCACCATGTTCCGTGCTTAGCTATGCCCCTGATAGAAATTCTTTTCACAATCCTGACACTTATGTGGTGCCTCCCCTGTATGAATTAAATAACAATTTGTCCCTTATGAATGACTCTTTCCACACTCCTGGCATTTAAACAGTTTCTTCCATGTATGATCTTATTCTTGCTCACAAGGGTAACTCGTCTGCTGAAACTCTTTCCATATTCCTAGCATTTAAACTGTTTCTCCTCTTTGTGAACTGCTTGAAGAGAAGTGAGGTGGGTCTTCTGCCTGAATCTCCAAGTATTGCAATGGTTTCTCATCTGTGTGAATTGTTTGATGATGAAAGAGGCTTTTTTTCAAACGGAAGCTTTTTCCACATTCCAAGTATTTAAAAGGCTTCTCCCCTGTGTATGCTGCTTGATGAGACCTTAGTTGATCCTTTTGGTTGAAATTCTTTCCACATTGCAGGCATTTAAATGGTTTCTTCCCGATGTGAGCTGATTGATGACGAATGAGGCCTGTATTCCAACTGAAGCTCTTTCCACACTGCAAACATTTAAACGGTTTCTCCCCTGTGTGAGTTGTCTGGTGACACATGAAGCTTCTCTTCCAACAAAAGCTCTTTCCACACTCCAAACATTTAAAAGGTTTCCTCCCCTGTGTGTGTTACTTGATGACGGATGAGGCTTGTCTTCCAACTGAAACTCTTTCCACACTTTAAGCATTTAAATGGTTTCTTCCCAGAGTGAACTGATTGATGACAAATAAGGTTTCTCTTCCAACTGAAGCTCTTTCCACACTCTAAGAATTTAAAAGGTTTATCTCCTGTATGAGCTGCTTGATGATGAATGAGACTTGTTTTCCTACTGAAGCTCTTTCCACACTCCAAGCATTTAAAAGGTTTCTCCCCTGTGTGAACTGATTGATGACAAATGAGGTTTCTCTTCCAATCAAAGCTCTTTCCACACTCCAAGCATTTAAATGGTTTCTTCCCGGTGTGAGCTGATTGATGACGAATGAGGCTTATACTCCTACTGAAACTCTTTCCACACTCCAAGCATTTAAAAGGTTTCTCTTCTGCGTGAACTGCTTGATGAGAAGTGAGGTGGGCCTTTAGAATGAAACGCCTTCCACACTCCATGCATTCAAATGGTTTCTCCCCTGTGTGAATTGCATTATGACGATTAAGGCTATCCTTCCGACTGAAGCTCTTTCTACATTCCAGACACTTAAAAGGTTTCTCTCCTGTGTGAGTTGCTTGATGAGACAATAGATCCACCTTCCGCTTGAAGCCCTTTCCACACTCCAAGCATTCAAATTGTTTCTCCCCTGTGTGAATTGCATTATGACGAATAAGGCTACCCTTCCGACTAAAGCTCTTTCCACATTCCATACACTTAAAAGGTTTCTCTCCTGTGTGAGTTGTTTGATGATATACTAGATGTGTCTTCTGCTTGAAGGTCTTTCCACACTCCAAGCACTGAAATGGTCTCTCCCGTGTGAGAGGTTCTTGATGGAGAACGAGGCTTCCCTTCTGACTGAAGCTCTTCCCACAGTCCAAACAGTTAACAGGCTTCTCCTCTGTGTGAATTCCCTGACAAGTGTGGTGTGTCTTCTGACTTGGGCTTTTTCCACACTCCAAGCCTATTAATGATTTCTCCCCTGAATGCAATCTTTGGTGTGACATACACTGAGACGTGCACATGAAACGCTCGCCACATTTCAAGCATTTAAATGGCTTCTCTATTATTTGAAATGTTTCATGGGAAATCAGGTTTTTCCTATAATTGTCAGTCTTTCTACACTCACCATCCTTAAAAGATTTCTCTCCTACGTGATTTCTCCTGTGAACATTAAGCCTTGCTTTACAGCTGAAGCTACTTCCGCATAGAAGACAAAGACATTCACTTTCTTCTTTTTCTCTCTGTGTTCTTTCTTGGATTGAGATTCCAAAAATGTTGCCACCAAGAAAAGTAGGGAATTGGTCCCTCATCCTCCCTTGAGTATTTATTCTGGTTCTTTTCTCTTCCTTCTCTTTATATCTGGCTCTTTCCATCAGGGGCCTGATTAGTTCTTCATACCCATTCACATCACCTCCTGGAAAGGAATTAAAAAAGGATTCAAAGTTGAAGAGAGAAAAACACATTGAATTAACACAACTGCATACTGGACTTCAATGTGAGGAGGCTGCTGGAAAGACCAATGAGGCTCCTCAGCATCTCCATTGGCTCTCCTGGGAAGCCAGTGGCAGAGCCTGCCTGAACTAGAAAGTTCTTTGGAGGAGCTCACAGCTGCTTGCATCCAAGAATGCATGAACCCCGAAACCATCCCTTTTCTCAACCAAGTTCAACTGGGCTTGCTGCCAAGAGAATAACAGATAAGATATAGAGTCCTCCTCTTTAAAATAATGAGGAAGGGGAACTGCCCTGCTGCCTACAGCAAATATTAAAATAGAGTAAGTGATTTGTAGCTTGGGTTTTTCCCCCTGATTTTTTAAAAAATATATTTATGATAGAACAAACCTACGACAGACAATAATAATAACCACTAACCCAGCAACACTGTTGACCAAGCAAGACAAACATTGTTTTAAGTTTAAGCTCTGCCAAGTATGCTTTTATTTGCTTCCATTTTATGAAAAAGCTGCAACCCAGCATGTCTGCTGATGTGATGCTGGACCACTTGACGGTTACTGCTCAGTTACTGGTGGAGTAAAAAGAGACCAAAAAGTGGCAAACATCGCTTTTGAGTTCCACCTAGCCATTTGGATTCTAAAAGTAATTTTTCCACAAGAGCAACCCTCCACAAGTGGTTCAACTGTCATTGGAATGAAAGCTCCTTCGGCATTTCCCATTTTCTTGTAATCTCTACCCATGCAACCTCTAACAATACAGCAATAAATACCGTACTTTAAGCTAAACATTTGTCTGCTTCCCTTCAAAATGATGAACAGTAAAAGTTAGGCCCGTCTGGGATGTAGATTTGGATGGAGTGATTTTCTTCAAAAACTCCCCTACTCCATTCCACCTTTGGACAATGCAACTACAATGTGAAGTCAAAGGCTTTCACGGCCGGCATCCATAGATTTTCTTTGGTTTTTTTCTGGGCTGTGAGGCCATGTTCTGGAAAAGTTTCTTTCTGACGTTTTGCCTGCATCTGTGGCTGGCATCTTTAGATGGACCATTCTCCCAAATGCACCACAACCCACCAACAGAACCAAGAACGATTACTACTGTATTTGTATTGTGAAGTTTAACTGGTGTTAAAGGATAATAATGGTTAATTAAGGCCATCATTCTTCTGCATTGGAAAAATTCTCCAGTTAATAATATCCTTGGAGAACAAGGGCTTATCTAGACCCTTTGCTTAGCAATGAAATAAACACAGAAAAAGATTAATTGGAGTAATCAAACAGCTGTGCAGGTTATAAGCAATTACAGAATTGGAGTGGACTGCAAAGCTCATGTGGTCCAACCCAATCCTAAAACTCCCTTGAGAGAGGGGCATCCATCCTCTGTTGAAAACCCTCCAACGAAGGAGAGTCCACCACCTGCTGAGAAATCTATCCCACTTTCAAGCAGCTCTTACCATCAAGACGTTTTTCTTAAGGTTCAGTTGGACTCTGCTTTGGTATAATTTGAATCTATTTTTTGGTAGGGATCAAGAGAAAACAAGCTTGCTCCATCTTCTACAGGATACGCCTTCAGATATTTAAAGACGGCTATCAGGTCACATCTCAATCTTCTCTCCTCCAAGCTCAACATATACAGGTCTGTTACGCTGTTCCTGGAGTGGTTGATTCGCATTTTTGGTAACAACCTAAAACCCGATCTGGAAACCAAGCCTTATGAGGAACTGCTTCAGGAGCTGGGTATGTTTGCTTGAACAAGAGAAGACTGAGAAGAGACATGATGACCACCTCTAAATGTTTTTCTAGATGGGCCTTGTGTGCCTCTCTCCAATTCATGATTCTATCCAACAGGATCCCATAAGCAAAAAATGGCTGCTCCTCAGAAGAGAAAAAGGAGGTACAAGCTTTGCCTTCTCTCTTGCCCTTAAACAGCAGAATCTTTCATTTTGATTGGTGGTCGGAAGTAACCAAAGCAAACCATGTTGGAAGTAAATTAGGTTCTTTGGGGCCATACCTCTAGGACAGAGCAGTTCCCCACATATTGTAATGTGCTTAGCACCACAGCTGAACCTGACATCATCCACTGTAGCCTTCACCAAGACTGCTAGCTTAGGACTTCCTCTGAACAGAGCCCCAAAATAACAACAGGAAGACTTAGACTACTGAAATGCAACAAGTGTCAGGGGATGATAGGACAATCAAACCCTGGCAGAAGCCAAAAAAAAACCCTATCTCAGCAGACTTAGTAGCAACCCATTCCCAAGAATACTCTCACACAGTCTTTGACGTCCAAATAAGCAGCAGGCACTTTTATCTTCAAAGTCAAACAGTTGCAATATGTATAAATATTTACAGTCGAAGGACAAACTGCTTCACCAGGCATCAGCATTCACAAGAAGAAGAGGAAGTGAGCTCTGTTCTGAGCTCTCTCTCTCTCTCTCACACACACACACACACACACAGAGTTGTCCCTTCACATATGCGTATTTCACATTCATGGCTTTGTGTATTCACGGTCTGTAGCTGCTGCTCAACTAGCTCAAACTCCCAGACCCCATCCTCCTCCTCCTCCTCTTCCCGCCAACAGGTATCGGCAGTCCTGTTGGCAGGAGAGGAGTCTACAATACTGTAGTGTAGTACATATGTTGGGGGTGGGGCTTAATTTATTCATGGTTTTTTCACTTTCACGGTGGTGCTCCACCCCTAACCACAGTGAAAGTGAAGGGACAACTGTATCTACAGGACACTGCACTCAAGTGGTCTGACTAGGCATGACTTGGTAGATCATGGAGTCAGCCATTATGACTCGGCATGATTCTGCAGTGGTTCGGCCATTTTATAATGGAGTTCAGTCTCTAACTCATGACAATCCCCTCCAAAATGGTCAAACTACTGCGCAGGACACATGTTATCGTCACAACATAACATCATTAACATATATTGTTGGACATCAATCGTCTATCAGGTGACCTTTCCTTTTGACACCTTTCATTTTACACATTAGTGACAAGGTCCAGCCTCTCTGCCATCTCCTCATGGCTTCCTGCTGGAAGGGCTTTTGTGAGCAGGTCTGCAACATTGTCCTCAGATGGACAGTACCTCAGACACAAGAAACTTTATTATATTAACTGCCTCACATTTGGTAGCGTACTGCAATGTACTTTGTCCAGCATTTCAGATTTTCTGCTTCTGCCATAGCTATGCAGGCTTGTGAGTCCTTGTGCACCTCAACAGGCATTTGGCACGGCTCCCCAAGATCTGCAAGCATCTGCCTTACCCACTGTACCTCACTTGCCATCTCAGACAAGGCAGTGAATTCAGCTTCAGTGGTACTAATGGCCACACAGTTCTGCTTTCTTGATTTCCACACTATGGGACTCTCTGCATACCTGACCACCAACCCGGTTATTAACTTCCTGTCTGAAATCTCGGCAGCAAAAGATCTGTCCACATAACACTCCAGGGTCACCTGACTTCCTGTCAGCTTCAAACGCATGTCCCTGGTCCCCTTGAGAAAACTAACTACCCTCTTCAGGCTTCCCAATCTGCCCTCCTTGGCTTGGAGACTCTTCTGCTGAGCACCCCAACTGCAAAACTGATGTCAGGCCTTGTGCTGTTTGAAATAAACAACGGACTGCCTACCACTAAGTGGTACAGGTCTGGCCTCTCAAACGCCTGTTCTGCATCCAAGTTCACAAAATCAGTGGTCATTGGTGTCCTGACCACTTTTGCCTCACTAAGCCCACACTTGACCACAAGACTGTCAATTTTCTTCTTCTGACTTAGGAAAAATTCTCCAAGACCGGTTCTTTCTACCTCTACTCCTAGATAACATCGCAGGCTGCCTAAGTCCTTCAACTTGAACCGATTTTCTAACTCCACCTGCACTTTTTTGACATCACTGGCACTCTTTGCTGCCCCAAAAAGGTTGTCCACATAGATAACTAGCATGACAGCACTATCACCTGCCCCTTGGTGTACACACAGGCGTCTGCAACACTCCTTGTGTAACCTAGTGTCACAAAACTTGGTGTATGCACTTGTTCCAGCAACATGTGCTTTGTTTCAAGCGGTAGAGCGCTTTGCGTAACAAGTACACTTTGCTCTCACCTGCACTGTCATATCCTGGGGCCTGTTCCATGAACAGTCTCTTCAAGATCAGCATTCAGGTATGCTGTTTCAAAGTCAAAGTGTTGCACAACCATCTGCCTCTTGGCTGCTACAGCTAACACTAACCTAAGACTTTCTGGGTTTGCTGTGGGCGAAAAAGGCAGTAATGGACTGGATGAGAGAAAACAAATTAAAGCTGAATCCAGATAAAATGGAGGTACTCACGGTAGCAGCCCCGTTAGGAGACGTAGCTTACACCCTAGAGGACAGGATTAAAATTCAAAATGACCTGGATAGACTGGAGAGCTGGGCCAAAGCTAACAAAATGAAATTCAATACGGAGAAATGTAAGGTACTGCACTTAGGGCAGAAAAACGAAATGCATACATATAGGTTGGGGGAGACCTGGCTGAACAAAACTACATGCAAAAGGGATCTAGGAGTCCTAGTAGACCACAAGTTGAACATGAGTCAACAGTGTGATGAGGCAGCTAAAAAGGCCAATGCGATTTTGGGCTGCATCAATAGAAGTATAGTGTCCAGATCAAGGGAAGTAATAGTGCCACTCCATTCTGCCTTGGTCAGACCTCACCTAGAATACTGTGTCCAGTTCTGGGCACCACAATTCAAAAAGGATATTGATAAATTAGAGCGTGTCCAGACACGGGCAACTAAAATGGCGAAAGGTCTGGAAACCATGCCTTATGAGGAAAGACTTAGGGAGCTGGATATGTTTAGCCTGGAAAAAAGACGGTTAAGGGGCGGTATGATAGCCCTGTTTAAGTATTTAAAGGGGAGTCACGTTGAGGATGGAGCAGGCTTGTCTTCTGCTGCTCCAGAGACTGGAACATGGAGCAATGGATGCAAGCTCCAGGAACAGACTCCACCTCAACATTAGGAGGAACTTTCTGACAGTAAGAGCTGTTCAGCAGTGGAACACACTCCCTTGGAATGTGGTGGGGTCTCCTTCCTTGGAGGTCTTTAAACAGAGATGGATGGCCATCTGTCAGGGATGCTTTGATTGTGTATTCCTGCATGGTAGGGGGTTGGACTGGATGGCCCTCATGGTCTCTTCCAACTCTACAATTCTATGATTCTAAGATTTTAAGGGGGGTGGGATGGAGGGTTTGGAATGTATATTTTAATTGTTGTAAACAGCCCCGATTGCATTTCGTAGAGGGAGGGATATAAATAAATATTATTATTATTATTGAAGGTTTTTTAATTTTAATTTTTATTTTTATTTAGGTATTTATACCCCGCCCTTCAGCCACAATGGCTATCAGAGTGGCTTACAATTTGTTTTAACCAATAGCAATTTACACATCTACACTGCATTAAGCAGTTTCCAATGTGTATTAGCTAATTGCCCCCACAAGCCGAGTACTAATTTTACCGACCTCCAAAAGGATGGAAGGCTGAGTGAACCTTGGAGCCCTCTGGAATTGAACTTACAACGTGGCTTTGTCAAAATTGGTGTAGTGCTCCTGCAAAAAGCCTTTCACAACCAAGCGTTCTTTACACTTTTTTGTCCCATCAGGCATGTCCTTCAGCTTGTACACCCACCTGCAACCAACAACCTTTTGGTCTTTGGGCCTCTCAACTACCTGGAACACTTTCCCTTCAACCAGTGACTCGAACTCAGAGTCCATGGCTGAGTTCCACTTCTCCTGCTCTTCCTGGGGAAGTTTTAGGAGATCCTGAAAACTTGCAGGCTCCTCTGCCATAACACTGCATAGCCTGGCTTCCTGAACAACAAATCTGTCAGGAGCCTTTCTGACCCTCGTTGACCTTCTGGGGATGAGCACCCTAGTTCTGTCTGACTCATCCTCACTTCCACTGCTGCTGCTTTCCCTCCCTGTGTCAGGCTCAATGCTTGTTTGTGGTGGTGTGTGTGTTGGAGTGGCATGTGAAGTGTCAGGCTTTTCTTCCTGTACCTCCGCTTCATCATCAGGCATTACCACCCCTCCATCTGTGGGACTTTTGGAAGTTGTTGGCACAACCCCGCCCCCAAGGTAACAAACACCTCCTGATTGCAATGCAATCTGTCCCACCCTGAGTGCATTTCAAAGTTTGCAGGATGGAGAGAAAACACGTACTATTACCCTCATAGACAAGGAAATGCAGCCTCCTGGTTTTAGGCTGCCCAGGCTTTCTTAGGCTCAGGTGAATCAGTACATTTGCATACTGTCCAAAAATCCTCAGGTGCTTGAGGTTTGGCGCTCTACCATACAATAGACAATATGGGGTCTAGTTGACACTAGATGTCCCTCTCTCTCTCTTTCTGGCTTTTCTTCGCAAATGAAGATTCAGGAAGGACTCATCTCACGCTTTCTGCAAGTGTGCTGATGACTGAAAAGGCCAATCTGAGATAAACAAGTCCAGTTGCAGAACGCACAGCAGAAGGTCTCCTTGGGTGATGTTTCCGGGTTATGATTCTTTCTGTGTTGTCAAGGACAGCAACATTTGTCACATAGTTACTCCAATGTATATTTAGGATTGTGAGTATACAGTGCTGATTAAAGCGTTCGAGGAGTTGTAAGTGCTGGTGATAGGTGACCCATGTTTCAGACCCGTACAGGAGAATAGACAGTACAATGGCTCTATACACACTGATTTTTGTGCTTCGCCTCAGGTGTTTGTTACTCCAGAATCTTTTGTAAAGTCTTCCAAATGCGCTATATGCTTTTGCTAATCTGTGATCGATCTCTTTGTCAATCTTGGCATCTGAGGAGATGATGCTTCCCAGGTAGGTGAACTGCTGAACGGACTTAAGCACAGATTTGCCTACGGCAGTGTGGGATAGTGGTGTTCGTCCTGTGGTGCAGGCTAGCAGAGAATTTCTGTTTTCTTCAGGTTGACTTCCAGCCCAAACAGCTCTGCAGCTGTTGTGAAGCAGGATGTTAGGTGCTGCAGAGCTGCTTCTGTGTGGGCTAGATGTCCACAGTCTATTTAAATGGTAAGCAGCAGTCCTCATTGCCTCCTCCCACAGCGCAGCTGGGGCTTGTGCATCTTCCATCATGCACTCCACTATGCACTTTAACATCCCAATTTTCCTTTCTGCAAGCCCACCCTCACCGGGACATAATGGGTTTGTGGTTTTCTGTCTAATACCCCTCGTACACATCCAGGTCTTCAGCCTGTTGGATAAAAATTACCCTCTCCTATCCGACACCAGACCGGAAACCTTATGAGAAGGAAATTCCCATTCCACTGAGTTCACCCACTCACAGAACCTGTCTGCAGCCTGACTTTTCTCCTTCAGTAAGTATACGTAGGTGTACCTAGAGTATCTGTCCACTATCACAAATAAATAGCAGTTACCCCCTTCAGTGGGCTTACAGAGGGCTGCTAAATCAGCATGGACAACTTCAAAGGGTCTTTTTGGAAATAGGGAATGCCTTCACCTTAACTTTCCTGCACACAGCACATTCTAAGAATCTTGGGAAGTGTTTCATGCTTAAGCCAGGGCACACTTTTGCTAGCTCCTTTAACCCTTTGTAACTAGCATGGCCCATTAGCCTGTGGTAGTAATGAACACACTTATCATGTAGGGGCACATTGTCTGCAGGGTTCACATTTGCCACCTTCCCTTTAGGCAACATGTAATACAACCCATGTTTCTCTATCGCTTTTGCACAGACAATTTTCATGTTATGCTTTTCGGATATTGTACAGCGTTCCCCCTCAAATATCACTTTATAACTATCAGTAGTCATTTGGGACACACTCAATATACAATTCTCCCGTTCGCTAACACATAACACATTTTCATAATCTTTACCAAAAGAGGGCAGATATGCAGTGCCCATTTTCTGCACCTTCGTGGAAGCACCATCTGCAAGGATAATATTGGTTATACAAGCATTTTTAACATTGCTTAACAGCTTTACATCTTTTACCATATTGTGTGTCACTCCACTATCAAGTAACCAAATTCTTCCCTAAGTACCATCAGGATGGTGCTTTGCTACTAAGGCATGGCTTGCAGCCTGAGAGGATGCACCCCTCCTTTGCCCTGTAGCTGTGCCACCCCTCCTATCCACTGCAGGCATCTTACAGTCCTTCTGAAAATGTCCAGGTCTTGTGCATCTGAAACAGCATTTCAGGTAGTTGCAGGCTCCCTCTTCCACATCAGATGCCTCTGGGTGTGTTTCAGTGCACTCCCAGTTGTATCTGGTAATTTGTGGTGTTTTATTCCCCTCTGTCATGGGAATCAAATTGCTTGTGTTGGACCTCTTCCAGAATATGCCTAGCTACCAGGTTTACAGACAAATCACGCTCCCTGGTGGTCTGCAGACTTGACATTAGGAAATCCCATTCCTTTGGCAAACTACCCAATAAAATAAAACATTTATGGGCTTCTGGAATGTCCACCCCTCTATTGGCCACCTATTGAAGAAGCTGCCTCATTTCCTCCAAATGATCTTTCACACACCCTCCAGTAGACACGTTTGTGTAAAGTCTCTTAGTCCATATCATCTTTCAGAGGCAGGACAAATTCTGATGAACCGTTTTCAAAGCTGTCCAAAGCTGAAAGGCTGTCTTTGCTGGGAGGGGCTGAGTGATAAGAGAATGGTAGCTCTAGCCTTCTAGTCAGCTAGCCTGAACACTGCTTTTTCATCTTCTGAATCCTCTGGGATCACATTTTCATTTTCTAAAACGTGCCACAAATTGTCCTTAATTAATAAAGCCTCCATATATAAACTCCAGGCTGGATAATTTCCCTCAGCTAATTTCTCAAAACAAATGTGGCTAGTATCTAACATTGTGCTGTCTAAATAAAAAACAATCCACAGCTATGAAACACAAACAGCTGGCAGCTCTTCAAGCCTGCTTGAAGATAGCTCTAACACAGAGCCTGGCTGAAACTTAACTGTTTCACAGCCAACTAGCCAAAAACTCAAAAACAAAAAGATTCTGGGAACTTTTCAGGCTGCACCTTATCTAATCTGAGATCAACCAGCTGGGCCCATAACCACACACAGAGTGTTTGACATCCAAATAAGCAAGAGGCACCTTTATCTTCAAAGTCAAAAAGTTGCAATATGTACAAATATTTACAACTGAAGGACAAACTGCTTCACCAGGAATCAGCATTCACAAAAAGAAGAGGAGGAAGTGAGCTCTGTTCTGAGCTCTTATTCATTCATATCTATATCTATATATCTATATCCATATCTATATCTATATCTATATCTCTCTCTGGGTTTTCTTAGCAAACGAAGATTCAGGAAGGACTCATCCCGCGCTTACTGCAAATGTGCTGATGACTAAAAAGGCCAATCCGAGATAAACAAGCCTGGTTGCAGAAAGCACAGCAGAAGGTCTCCTTGGGTGATGTTTCCGGCTTGTGATTCTTTCTGCGTTTTCGTTTCTCTTCAAGACTAGTTCGGCTTGAGTTCTCAAATAAGGCTGCAGCATTGTGGATAGTGCGTCTCCATGCCTCCTGATGTGAGGCCAGGGCGGACCATTGTTGGTGATCAATTTGGCCGAGCCTGAGATGTTGTTTCAGGGAGTCCTTGTATCGCTTGTTTGGAGCGCCCCTCTTACGCTGACCCGTGGCGAGTTCACCGTAGAGTAGTATTTTTGGGAGGCGATGGTCCTCCATCCTAGAAACGTGCCCTGCCCAGCGCAGCTGTGTTCTCAATATCATGGCCTCAATGCTGGTGATCCCTGCTTGCTCAAGGACAGAAACATTCATCACATAGTCAGTCCAGTGTATATTTAGGATTGTGCATATTAAGCGCTTATGAAAGTGTTCGAGGAGTCGTAAGTCGTGGCTATAGGTGACCCATGTTTCAGACCCATAAAGGAGAATAGACAGTACAATGGCTCTATACACACTGATTTTTGTGCTTCGCCTCAGGTGTTTGTTACTCCAGACTCTTTTGTAAAGTTTTCCAAATGCACTATATGCCTTTGCTAATCTGTGATCGATCTCTTTGTCAACCTTGGCATCTGAGGAGATGATGCTTCCCAGGCAGGTGAACTGCGGAACGGACTTAAGCACAGAGTTGCCGATGGCAATGTGGGGATGATGGTGTTCATCCTGTGGTGCAGGCTGGTAAAGAACTTCCATTTTCTTCAGGTTGACTTCCAGCCCAAACAGCTCTGCAACTGTTGTGAAGCAGGATGTTAGGCGCTGCAGAGCTGCTTCTGTGTGGGCAACAAGGGCAGCATCATCAGTGAAGAGCAGCTCACGGACTAGATAGTTTAGTCTTGGTACGAGCCCTCAGATGGCTTAAGTTAAACAAGCTACCATCAGTACGGTAACGTATATAGATGCCATCTTCTTCTTCAAGCTCTGCCGTAGCCCTTTAGAGCATCATGCTGAAGAAGATTGTAAATAAAGTTGGAGCAAGAACACAACCTTGCTTCACTCCGTTAGTTATTAGAAAGAAAAGAAAAAGAAAAATCAAGACTGGTTTGATGAAAACAACCAAGAGATCCAAGAACTGTTGGCAAAGAAGAGAACTGCCATCAGATCTCTGAGATGCAGTCATCATCACCCTGTACAAGAAAAAAGGAGCAAAATCCGATTGCTCAAACTACCGAGGCATAACACTGCTCTCTATTGCTGGAAAAATCCTCGCAAGGATACTCCTGAACAGATTAGTTCCTGCCATTGCAGAAGAACTTCTTCCTGAAAGCCAATGTGGCTTCAGAGCCAATAGGAGTACTACAGATATGGCATTTGCCCTTAGACTACTGCAAGAGAAATGTAGAGAGCAGAACAAGGGTCTCTATGTAACATTTGTTGACCTCACCAAAGCCTTTGACACCGTGAGTAGAAAAGGTCTGTGGTGGATCCTGGAAAGACTAGGATGTCCCCCCAAATTCCTTAAAATGATTATCATGCTACACGAGGGCCAGCATGGTCAAGTCAGATAGGGCGATGCTCTTTCAGAGCCCTTTCTAATCTATATCTATATCTATATCTATATCTATATCTATACATATCTATATCTAACACAGGACATTGCCCTCTAGTGGCCTGACTAGCCATGATTTGGTAGTTCATGGAGTCAGCCATTACAATTCAGCATGATTCTGCAGTTCTTCGGCCATTTTATAAAGGAATTCAGTCTCTAACTCCTGACAACAAGCTGGAAGGAAGAGGCAACCGTGTTTCAGTAGCACTTTCAAACTGAGCTGATCTGGCCTGAGAAGAAGGGGGTCTTACCCAGGGAGGCCACAATCTCCAAATTCTCCTCCATAACTTCCCTGTGGAGGGTCCTTTGGTCCGGATCCAGCAAGGCCCACTGCTCCTCACTGAAAGACACAGCCACCTCCTCAAAGGACACCTGGGAAAAGAAATGAGACCTGTGAGCCAAACATGCTGAAGTCAATTGAGGAAGAAAACTCAGGATTGCTGAATGCGATTTAATTTTATGGTATAAAGGCACTCAGAGCCACTGTAGTGAACACGTTTGACTAATGGAAAGGAAAAGGGAGTGGTTCTGCCTGGCCCAGAGAGAGGAGCACGAAACCAGGGCACCCAGCCCGACCCCTCTGGGGAATTTGGCCCCTACCTGATCCAGGCACACAGAAGCTGTTCTCAGGGCATCAAAATTAAGAGATGAGCTGTGACATATTGGCCATGACTGTGTATCGTTGCCTGGAGGAAGACAAAAGGCAAAACTGTTCCCCTGCTTCTGATTGACATGTTTTCCTACTTATCCAAACAAAGCCAAAGAGAAAGAAGGGGGACAGTTTTTCTAGACTTAGAATGACCTAGAAATTGATACGGATACAAGACATTACGGAAAAACATTAGAAAAATATGAAAAGGAACACTGGCTCCCAAAGCAGATTTCCAATGAAGCCCTCAGAAGGGCAGCAGACCATTCATGGGCATTTTCCCAGCATGACTGTTAAACTGGGGGTGGAGAGGTTTTTTTTTACTGTGGCAGTTGGCAATATAGTACAATTTCCAGGCTCTTCCCACACAGAAAGGTAGTAAAGGCTGAGGACAGCCCGTTATCAAGACTCAGAACCAGCCCTTCAAATGCCCTTATACCAGTTTTCTATCTTTGACAAGAGATACACCAGCTATGTGCATCTGTGTATCTAAGAATTCAACCCCTTTTTAGCATAATGACACTTTCAAAGTGCTAGTTTGAAAAGGAACCCCTTGAAGGAAAACATTTACTGGAGACTGATCCCTTCCCCACATTGGCTGCTCAGGGGAGCAGATATACAGCCCACCTACGGTATTTCAGACACACTCAAGACAGGAAGACTAAGATGGGAAATGCCCACTGATTCCTTACCCATTACGGTGGGGCTTGTCTCATCCTGCTGTGCAATCAATTTGTACTTTCCAGAGTCTGAGAGAGCCTTCTCTTTCACAGGAAACTTACCAGCCTCTTCTACAATGAGATCCTTGGAGGGAAAAAGAAAAAAAGGAGCAAACATCACAACGATAAAGACTGGAAAAGATAAAGGATCAGGAGGGGGCTTGTTTCTTCCTCTTTGAGGATTTCCAGAAAATACTGAACAGTGGATTGGGCCAGATGCTTAAAATATCTTTGAAAATGCCAGGATAAAACTCTCTCACCTGCTGCTTTTCCTGTTCTGCCTGACTCAGGAGGAAACCTTCAGCCAGGGCCACCGCCTGGGAACTGGTTTCTGGCTCACATTCCCTGACCCAGCTCGCCATCTCCAGGGGAAGGACAGCCAGGAACTGCTCCAGGATCACCAGGTCCAGCATCTGCGCCTTGGTGTGTCTCTCTGGCTTCAGCCACTGGTGGCAAAGAGCATGGAGTTGGCTGCAAATCTCTCGGGGGCCCTTGGCCTCCTTGTAGCTGAGCTGTTTGAAGTGCTTCTGCTGGACATCTGAATGGAAAGTATCTTCTCCCAGATTCTTCTGTGTGGATGTACTGCAGAATCCCCCTCTGCTCCTAGCTTGAAGACTTGGAAGGCCTTTTAACTCAGCGCCAGCTGAGTCTTGCTTTTCCATCTTTGAGTCGTGTTCCTAGGCAGGTTCCAACATGGCCAAAGAGACTGCCCCTCCTGTTTCCTAGAAAGGAAAGAAGAGATTTTGTGAATGAGGCATGATGAATATTCTTTTCAGGCCTAATAATCAATTTCACTCTTGAATTTTACTCTTTTCTTCCTCTGTATAGAAGAGAAACATGATGACTGAAGGACAAGTGAGAGGTGGTGTTCTTTCCTTCTAGGTAACAGGCTGAAACCTCCACATTATTCAGCAACCTTCCAACTGTTGTGTTGCCGTTAACTCATTCCCCAATCTCTGCCTTTCCCTTGTGCATCCTTGTCATGCCCTCCCCAAAAAAAACTTCTTTTTTCATCTGAAGAAGCAGCAGACCTATCAGTTGAAGAGAATCAGCAGATGCCTGAAGACCAGCCAAGCACCATTCCTCTTCAGTTAGTCTGTAAAGCATTTGAGCAGGAGGAAAGTGGGGAGGAGCAAAGTCCTAAGGAAAGGCAGAGGCTGAGGCATCTATCCCAAACTCTTCCGCTCAGATGCACAAGGAGGCTGCAATCTAGGTCTCAGGTAGAGCACAGCTGAACAACACTGTTGTTAAATACAGCCGGAGACCCGAGCATTGGCTGGACAAGCCAACCCTGGATCTTAATAATTATAGGCCAGTGTCTAATCTTCCTTTTTTGGGCAAGGTGATTGAAAAGGCAGTTGCCTTCCAACTCCAGGCAGTTTTGGATAATACAAGTTATCTAGACCCATTTCAAACCGGCTTCAGAGCAGGCTACAGAGTTGAAACTGCTATGGTTGCCTTAGTGGATGATCTCAGCCTTAACACTGGCAGGAGGGATGTGTGCCTGTTGGTGCTTTTAGACCTCTCAGCGGTATTCGATGCAATCAACCATGGCATCCTTATCAAACGCCTGGGAGAGATGGGAATCGGAGGCACTGTGCTGCAGCGGTTCTGGTCCCATATCTCAGGCAGGTTCGAGATGGTGGTGCTTGGGGATAGCTGCTCCACAAAAAAGGAGCTGTTATATGTCATACCACAAGGTGCCATTCTATCCTCAATGCTATTCAATATCTACATTTAACTGCTGGGAGAGATCATCCAAAGGTATGGGGTGAGCTGCCATCAGTATGCACTATGACACCCAAATATATTTCTCCATGCCTTCAAAAACACCCTCAGCTAAGGATTGTGAGTCTTCTCTGAATGAATGCCTGTAGGAAGTAATGGGCTGGATGAGAAAAACAATGTGAAGGTGAATCCAGACAAGACAGATGTGCTTACTGTTAAGGATCCTAATCTGGATATCTGTTAACCAGTTCTGGATGGGGATACACTCCCCCTGAAAGACTGTGTTTGTAGCTTGCAAATGCTCCTGGACCTGTCTCTCCAAATGTCAGCTCAGATAGATCTGACGGTCAGGAGTGCTTACTATCACCTTTGCTGATATGCCAGCTGTGTCCCTTCCTAGAATTGGAAGACCTAAAGACGGCAGTGTATGTGCTGGTAAGCCCAGGGTTGGACTTCTGCAATGCACTGTAGTGGGCTACCTGTGTACCAAGTTCGGAAACTCCAATTAGTTCAAAATATGGCAACCAGATCGGTTACAGGTACATCCAAGAATGAGCATATTACACCAATATTAAAGTCATTCCACTACCTGCCAATTAGTTTCCAGGCAAAGGCTAAACTTAGATTTTCCTTGGGTTTTTTTTTTCCGGGCTGTGAGGCCGTGTTCTAGAAAAGTTTCTTTCTGACGTTTCGCTTGCATCTGTGGCTGGCATCTTCAGAGAATGGTTGAGTAGGAGTGTGTATGGCATTTATATGCTGTGAACCCCTGTTGGGGAGTGTATGCAAATTTGTGTAATTGAATGGTTAGTTTCTGGGTATAGTAAGCAAAATCTGGCTCCCAGTTTTGAAAAACAATAGAATAAAAACTCACCACTTACAAAGGAATTCCACCCAGGGACAGGGTGACTTCCAGCAGTTAATGGCCCATCAACCAACCATTAGTCAAACAGACACTAACAAGCCGTGCATTTCTATTCCCAGAAACTAACCATTCAATTACACAAATTTACATACACTCCCCAACAGGGGTTCACAGCATATAAACTCCATTTACAATCCTACCCAACCATTCTCTAAAGATGCCAGCCACAGATGCAAGCGAAACGTCAGACAGAAACTTTTCTAGAACACAGCCTCACAGCCCAGGAAAAAACCAAGGAAAATCTATGGATGCCGGCCGTGAAAGTCTTCGACTTCTCAAAGTCTAAACTGTTCGTTATTACATTTAACGCCCTACATGATTTGGGTCCCATACAAACTGCCCCGCCGTATACTTAGGTCCTCTGGGGGACATTTACTTCAACCAGCCAGGACTAGACTGGCAACTTTCATGCAGAGGACCTTTTCATCAGATTGTAGAATGACCTGCTGGAAGAATTCGACAGCTAAACATGGTGTTGGAATTTAAAACATTACTAATACTAATTAATACTAATAATTATTAATTCCTACAAGCCCACCCAGTTGATTTTAATCTATGAATTTTAAATTGGGATGGATGATTTTAATTTAATGTTTATTTTAATTTTGTGTATTTTTCTTGTGTGTTTTAATGATTTTATGTTATATACTGTATTTAAATTCATATTGTACTCCACCTTGAGCCTTGGGGAGAGGCAGGTAAAAAATAAAATTTGATGATGATTGTTGTTATTATCTCTGCCTATAAAGAAACACAGCTCTTTGTTGAGAGCAGCAACATTCCTGCTGCTCAAATCTTGACATATTTACATTGTTCTTTTGCTAAACTCCTTCCCAACAGAGAACTTCTGAAATTCTCGTTCTACTTGAGGGCTTTCCTGACCTTAGATTGTACAATATCTGCTTTATCTCTTGCTACTGACAACACTTCCTCCTGACATTGAAACCTGGCTTCCTTCTGACCACAGCTCACAGATTCTGGATACCTGAATTTCATTAGCACTTCAGTTAAAGCAGGACAGTTTCTCTAAAGAAAGACTTGGCTTTCTTATCTGCCATTTATAGCAGAGATGTCCAGCCAATGCCCAGAGACCTCCAATTGTATTTAATCATGGCAGTCTTCTACTGCACTCTTCCCAAGAATTTTTATTGAAACCTCATATTTATTTATTCTATTTATATCCCATCTTTCTCCCAAAATGTGTCTGGGAGGGACAGATTCAGCCAGGCACCTCCACCTTTCCCTGGCATTGGGGGGAATTTCCTCCCAGAGCCATAGAGATGGAATGCCCCCCCCCATAGGCCATGGAGTCCAACCCCCTTCTCACTTAATGAGGAAACTCCTCTTCCTCCTCCTCTGATCCTGAACTGACCTGGAGAACAGAAGGAGGGTCTGGCTGGCTTTTTTTCAGGCATTTTGCTGAGTCTCTTCCACTGGTAAGACTTCTTTAGAGGAAGGACTTTCAAGGAGGAGGCATGACAATCCCTCTCATTTTCTCATTTATTTTTTATTCATCAGTAAACTGTTATTTACCTATTAAACTGCATGTCTGCAAGCAAAAACCATGTTTCTTTTAAATCTTTCTACTGAGTCAAGGCAAAATATTTTGCCTCTCAAGGCAAAGGACAAGATGTCTCCCCTCTTTGCTCACAGCATAAGCTTTGTGGTTGATGGGATTCTGTTGCTCAACAGAAGGGAAGAGCAGCCTGGAGGTTCCCACCACAGTCTCCCAGCATCCGGTGCCTGAAGCAATGGCTTCACGCTGAGAAAGAGTGGCTTATCAACAACAACAACAACACAGTCTGGAATGGGTAACCTGCAGGGCCATGTGGGGCAGTGCTTAGGACTTTTCATCAGGACTCAAGAGGACCAGGTTCAATCCCCCAGTTGAAAGGCAGAAAACAAAGAGTTACTGGGACCAGTTTCCTCTGCCTCGCCTCCTTCAGGGCATTGCTGTGAGGACAAAACAGGGGAGGCAGAGAGTAATGCGACTTATTCCATTGAAGGAAAGGAAGAGGATCCCCCCCCAAGCAAGAGCTGGAGAGAAGTTTCCCCCAAGGAAGGAGGGAGGCCGGGAGGGGGGAGGGATAGAGAGAGGGGGCTCTGGCTTGAGGAGGGTCTCCCTTCCCCTCCCTCGGCCACCTCGGGGGTCCCCACAGCCAAAGGCATTTGACAAGAGAAGGGGAGGACTCACCCGACCCCCGGGATGGTCATGGAGTCCCAGAGAGAGAGTTAGAGAGAGCTCCCCTCCAGCGCCTCCTTCCTTCCAATCCCCGGGGAAGCAGCAAAGGACCCGCGGTGCCTCTTTTGCAGGAGACAATATTTTGCAACCCCTCTTTGCAATCCCCACAGCTGCACCCTCCGCTTACTCCTCTCTCTAGGAAGATTCGCACTCATGGCCGGAAAGGGAGGGAGTTGACTCGAAGGAAGTGCAACCCTTCCCCTTCCCCTCCATGTTTTCCCTCCTCTCTAGGACTACGTTTCCATCAGTTTAATTAACCCTTGGAAAGCCAAACAGCTACACCTTCCTTTGGGAGTCGAGGCTCTACTGCTTTTGCTTGCTTGAGGATTTTTACATTTACATTTTCAAGTATACCTCAGTGAACAAAGCTGCTAGCGCAATTTAAAAGAAATACTTTCCTCCTCCTCCTCTGTCTCGCTGGACCTTTTTAAAGCAGCATCTGCGCTGGGGTGGCAAAGGAAGGCTGCAGAAACACAGGCTTTTAATATTGAGTTGCAGCAGTTTGCCTGGAGTAAAGGATGCAATAGACACTGTAGAAAAGCTTGAGCTGGGAAAGAATTAGATTTTACTTTGGGTGATGCTTTTTTTTAACTTGGTGTGCAAGATAAATGGCAGCTGCCTCCACAGTCCCATACTGAGCATGCAAAAGAGGAAAGCAGAGGTGGGGAGGTGGAGGAGAACAGAGAAGCCTCACCAGCTACTCCCAGGATGTGTTTTTAAAAAACACAGATCTTGCAGTTTGGCCATCAAAATGGAAATCATAAGAAAAGTGGAGGATGGGGAAAGGACAATTCATCCCTCCAAACACTTTGGGAGAAACCTTCCAGTGGTTTCTACAAGGTTCAAAATGCTTGGCTTATTTATGCAAGGCATACCAGATTGTTTCATTCTGCATGTATGTATTGTTATTGTTAGTTTTGAATAAAAAGATTGTGGAAACATGTTGAACTCCTCTTCCTTCTTGTAGTGTAGGACTCTATCCCCATTCTTTCCATGTACAGTTTTCCCTCCACATTCGCAAATTTGACATTCCCCGGGCCCCCCAAAACCGCAACACGGGGCCTCCGGAGGCCCTGTGAAAGCCCTGGGACCGAGCGGGGAGGGCCGGGGAGGCCTCCACGGGGCCTTCGGAGACCCTCCGGAGGCCCCGTGAAGGCCTTGGGAGGGAGGGGGGAGGGCTGGGAAAGCCTCCGCAGGGCCTTCGGAGACCCACCGGAGGCCCCACGAAGGTCTTGGGAGGGAGGGGGAAGGACCGGGGAGGCCTCCGCAGGGCCTTGCAAGGCCCCACGAAGCCTTGGGGAGTACTGGGGAGGCCTCCGCGGGGCCCCGCGAAGGCCCGGGGAGGGAGGGGGGAGGGCTGGGAAAGCCTCTGCGGGGCCTTCGGAGACCCACCGGAGGCCCCGCGAAGGTCTTGGGAGGGAGGGGGAAGGACCGGGGAGGCCTCCGCGGGGCCTTGTGAGGCCCCACGAAGCCTTGGGGAGGCCTCCGCGGGGCCCCGCGAAGGCCCGGTGAGGGAGGGGGGAGGGCTGGGGAGGCCTCCGCGGGGCCTTACTAGGCCCCACGAAGGCCCGGGGAGGGAGGGGGGAAGGCTGGGGAGGCCTCCACGGGGCCTTGCTAGGCCCCACGAAAGCCCGGGGAGGGAGGGGGGAAGGCCCGGGGAGGGAGGGGGGAAGGCCGGGGAGGCCTCCGCGGGGCCTTGCTAGACCCCACGAAGGCCTGGGGAGGGAGGGGGAGGGCCGGGGAGGCCTCCTCGGGGCCTTGCTAGGCCCCGCGAAGGCCCGGGGAGGGAGGGGGGAGGGCTGGGGAGGCCTCCGCGGGGCCTTGCTAGGCCCGACGAAGGCCTGGGGAGGGCCAGGGAGGCCTCCACGGGGCCTTGCTAGGCCCCGCAAAGGCCCGGGGAGGGAGGGGGGAGGGCCGGGGAGGCCTCCATGAGGCCCCGCAAAGGCCTTGGGGGGGAGTGGGGAGGGCCAGGAAGGCCTCCGCGGGGTCTCCGGAGAATCTCCGGAAGCCCCGTTGAGGGCTTGGGCGGGAGGGGGGAGGGCTGGGGAGGCATCCACGGGGACTCGGGAGGGTCTCCGGAGGCCCCGGGAAGGCCTAGGAAGGGAGTGGGGAGGCTGGGGAAAGCGACTATGGCGCCTCCGGAGGCCCCATGGTTGCTATGGTGGGGGAGGGGGAGGGCAGTCGTTATTCGCTGATTTTTCACATTCACGGGGGTCCGTGGAATGTAACCCCCGCGAATGTGAAGGGACGACTGTACTCTCTGCCTCTGGTACTAAATTTTCTCTTAAACTAGTCGTACCTAGGAACACATCTACTCCGTTAACTGTGGTACACCTGTATATCCCACCCTTTTGCCAACCGGCTTGAGACAGTATATCAGCATACCTCAGTTAACAAAGAACTGTTAAGAACTAACAAAGACCTGACTGCATGCACCAGCTTCTGTGTCTCACTTGAGCACAAAGTGTCAAAAACATTAAAAGGTGTCACTAAAAGTGCCATTAATTAGAAGTGAGTATCCATTACCCTCTCTCTCTCTCTCTCTGGCTTTTCTTCACAAACGAAGATTCAGGAAGGGCTCATCCTGCGCTTTCTGCAAGCACGCTGATGACTGAAAAGGCCATTCCGAGATAAACAAGTCCAGTTGCAGAAAGCACAGCAGAATGTCTCCTTGTATGATGTTTCCAGGTTGTGGTTCTTTCTGCGTTGTCGTTTCTCTTCAAGACTTGTTCGGCTTGAGTTCTCAAATAAGTCTGCAGCATTGTGGATAGTGCGTCTCCATGCCTCCCGATGTGAGGTCAGGGTGGACCATTGTTGGTGATCAATTTGGCCGAGCCTGAGATGTTGTTTCAAGGAGTCCTCGTATCACTTTTTTGGAGCGCCCCTCTTACGCTGACCCATGGTGAGTTCACTATAGAGTACTATTTTTGGGAGGCGATGGTCCTCCATCCTAGACATGTGCCCTGCCCAGTGCAGCTTCTTCTCAATATCATGGCCTCAATGCTGGTGATCCCTGCTTGCTCAAGGACATTAACATTCATCACATAGTCAGTCCAGTGTACAACAACAACAACAACAATAATAATAATATTTATTTTTATCCCACCCCTCTGTTAAAAACAATCGGGGCGGCTTACAAAAATTAAAATACCAATTTAGGATTTAGTATATTTTAGTATATAGGATTTAGTATATTAAATACATATATATATATATATATATATATATATATATAGTGTATATAATTTAGTATATTTAGGATTGTGCATATACAGCGCTGATGAAAGCGTTCGAGGAGTCGTAAGTCATAGTGATAGGTGACCCACGTTTCAGACCTGTAAAGGAGAATAGATAGTACAATGGCACACTGATTTTTGTGCTTTGCCTCAGGTGTTTATTATTCCAGACTCTTTTGCAAAGTCTTCCAAATGCGCTATATGCCTTTGCTAATCTGTGATTGATCTCTTTGTCAATCTTGGCATCTGAGGAGATGATGCTTCCCAGGTAGGTGAACTGTTGAATGGACTTAAGCACAGAGTTGCCGACGGCAATGTGGGGATGGTGGTGTTCGCCCTGTGGTGCAGGCTGGTAAAGAACTTCTGTTTTCTTCAGGTTGACTTCCAGCCCAAACAGCTCTGCAGCTGTTGCGAAGCAGGATGTTAGGCATTGCAGAGCTGCTTCTGTGTGGGCAACAAGGGCATCAGCATCAGCATCAGCGAAGAGCAGCTCACGGACTAGATAGTTTAGAGTCTTGGTGCGAGCCCTCAAACGGCTTAAGTTAAACAAGCTACCATCAGTATGGTAACGTATATAGATGCCGTCTTCTTCGAGCTCTGCCATAGCCCTTTGGAGCATCATGCTGAAGAAGATTGCAAAACAGCTCCTGGATCTCTTGATTGTTTTCATCAAACCAGTCTTTATTTCCCATTAAGTTTAACCTCCTATTATACAACTATATTTTTGTTTTTCTAGGTCACAGAGCTTTATATATCAACAACTTTTTGTATGAATAATTTAGAAACAGATAAAACCTATTTTCAATTATCTTTAAGATAAGAAACCCCACTTTAATCCATTTGCCCCATACCCCAGTGAGGTATTCTTTCATTTAATTCCATTCATCTTCAAACTTCTCTATATTGTTTTCTCTTATAACTTGTGTAAGCTTATCTAAATATATTAGTTCAACTACTTTAGAGGACCATTCCTCTTTTGTCGGGACACATTCTGTTTTCCAGTACCTTGCAAACACTATTCTGGATACTAAAATTAAATTAAATAATATTTTTATTCCTCAGATTTTCCAAAGTTATTACCAAATATACATAATAAATATATTTCTAGACACATCTGAAATTAATTTTTATCATTTTTATTTTAATATCAGCTTTTAATTTTTCCCATACCTGCCTGAATAGCCACCAATGGCATTTTATACCTTCCTGATTTAACTGATCTTGAGTTTTTATTATTGGTTGGTCTTTACTCCATACCACAAATCTTGGTATTTTAGCCATTTTATTCCTGGTATTTGTTCTCGTCTGTAAAACGCTTCGTGTGGTGATATCCAAAGAATGTTTCTTGCTTTATACTTTTTCCAAATTCGAAGTAATGGTGGTCTCCTAATATAGCGATTGTTAAAATCCTTGTTGACACTTTCTTTATTAAACCACACATACGCATCCCAGCCAAATCTCAAATCTTCTCCTTCTATAGCCAATAGCTTCTCATTTTTTAGATTTAGCCAATGTTTTATCCCCTCCAGGCACCTAGCGTGGATATATAATTTAAGGTTTGGCATTCCTAGGCCTCCTCTATCCTTTATGTCTTGCAGGTTTTTAAATTTTATTCTAGGTTTTCTGCCTGACCAGATAAATCTACCTATTTCTTTCTGCCAATTATAGATTAAACTATCATTATTAATAATTGGTACTACTTGGAAAAGAAATAAAACTTTAGGCAGTATATTCATTTTTATTGTGGGAGAATCTCATTCTCGACCATTTTAACATATGTTGTTTAGATTATTTCCAAATTTTTTCATAGTTGTTCCTTATTAAATCACTATTATTCTCTGTAATGTTAACTCCCAAATATTTTACCTTCTTTACCATTAAATTCTCAAAGATTTCTGACACAAACTTTTCTCACAGGAACTTTGGTGTTAGTCAGCTGACAGTTACTGTAAGCCTTTTTCTCATAAGAGTCTGGTTTTGGATCTGACATTACAATTTTCTTCTACTAGCTATATACCCAGTGTAGCATACACCGTTCCCCCTGCCACCCTCCCTGAGCCTCCCCCCGCGTGCGCGCGCACACACACACACACCTCTCCCTCCCCACCCCGCTGCCCCCTCCCTCCATGCGGCACCTGCCCCCCCACCATGCCACTGCAACCCCCACTGCCTCCCTCCCACCCACCAACATGGCACCTCACTCCCCACCGCAGCCCTCATGGCCCCCTGGCACCCTCCCCGAGCCCCTCTGTGCACACACACCATCCCCTACACAGAGCCCGCTACTCACTCCGTGCACCCATGTTTACACTGGACGTAACAGTCCACATGTTCCTGCACCCAGTGTGCTGATTGGCTGCCCAAACCAAGCTATGATTGCTTGGTCAGTTTCCTTAGCAGCCAATCAGCACACTGGAAACGGCAACATACACAAGAGAATTAGATACAGTTGTCCCTCCACATTCACACATTTGGTATCCACGGATTTATGTATTCACGGCTTGAAAAGATTCCTAAAAAAATAATAATCCAAAAAGCAAACGTTGATTTTGCCATCTTAATAAGGGACACCATTTTGCTATGCCATTGCATATAATGGAACTTGAGTATTCACGGATTTTGGTATCCACGGGGGTCCTGGAACCAAACCCCAGCGAATATGAAGGCACAAGTGTATATAGATTTGGAACAGCTCATATTCACAATAATACAATTGTAGGGTGAAGTAAGAGAGGGGGTGAAGGACAGCCTGCTTAGTTCTTTCCACGAAGAAAGAGGGAGACTGTAGATTAGAGATATGTGCCTGGGCTTTGGATCCTATACACTGGGCCTTGGTATCCGCTGAGGTTTGGTTCCACGACCCCCCTGTGGATACCCAAAATCCATGGAAGCTCAAGTCCCATTACAGTAGGACCCCCATATCCATGGAGCCAATATCCATGGTTTCAGTTATCCACAGGACAGAAAACAGCATGCCAACCATAAAGTAGTCATAAAAAATCCCTAGAGAGGCATCCTCTCTAGATGTTTTATAGGTCCTCCAAGACAACTCTGTGGTATTTTAAACAGAAAGTCCCATTATTTTCAATGGTGTTTGCTGTTATCTGCTGTTTTCAGTATCAGCAGGGGGGGCAGAAACAATCTCCTGCAGATATAGGAATCCTACTATATAAACCATGGCACAATATAATCTATTATATACTATATTATATACTATATAAACCATATATATTTATATATATGGTTTATATAGTATATATATTATATACTATATAGTTTATATAATATATATAGTATAGTTTATATAGTATATATATTATATACTATATAAACCATGGCAGAGGCTGGATGGCCATCTGTCAGGGATGCTTTGATTGTGATTTCCAGCATGGCAGGGGGTTGGACTGGATGGCCCTCGTGGTCTCTTCCAACTCTACAATTCTATGATTCTATGAATATGAAGGAACAACTGTAGAATATATTTCTGAGGTTGAGGTAACTGCCGTACAACCTTGTAAAGTCCCTGAGTTTACAGTGTCCACTATTTCTCTAGGTGCCTGTTTCCTTGGTAAACCCACTGGGTTATAAACTGTCCTAAGCAGATATCCTTAATCCTTTGCCTGACCCCTTAGTCTGAATTCCCCTCACAATGTTTTCTTATGTCCCAGGTAAGATTTTATCTGTGTAGGACTGGGCAGCTATACCGTATATGCCCCACACATCCATAGTTATAGTACTTTTGATTTCAGGATGGTGGGTTAGCTTTCAAATTCTCCGGATGTCTGCCATAAACGTCTCTCAGGAGGTTTGGTGTTAAGTCAGCTGACAGTCACTGTAAGCCTTTCTCTCATAAGAGTTTGGTTTTGGATCTGACATTATAATTTTCTTCTATTCTTATGAGTACTAAAGTATCCATACTCTGTAGATTTAGCCACTGTTTTGGGTTGTTTCTCCTGCACTAGCTACCTGAAATCTTGAGGTAAAGTCTTATAATTTATTACATCTTCCTTAGTTTCAGGCTTGAAACCACCAATCCAATTTCCCAACCACTTGTCCAGTCAACAGCCTAATTCTGTATATGTTTCCTCAGGCTTTGAAAAATGCCTATACTCTTTTCTGTGGTGTTCTGGTGTCAGGCCAATTAAATAATCCAGCCTATTGCTTCTTCCAGTCTGATCTCCTCATTAATTTCTAAAACTCCTCCATGGATTTGAGACCTTAAATATTCCTTCCTGTCCTCATCGTTCACTCCTATGGCAGTGCATGCTCTTTCAAAATTAGCGGAAAATGAATCAGTATTGTTTCTTTTATAATTTTTAGGAAACCAGATTCTATCAGTAAAAGGCGACCAATTGGGGGTAATATACTTAGAAGTCAAACATACCATCAACTCAGTTTCCTTCAAGATCTTGTCATACATCTCTAATTCATGGACCATCTCTTTAATTCGTGTTCCCTTAACCCTTGTTCTTTCCATTTTCTAAATGTTTCTTTTTTCTGATCCATCTATTTTGCTCTTAATTTAATTTCATATTACATTTCTTTTTCTTTTCTCTGTTTTCTCAAGCCTAGCCATTTCGATTCTTTCATCTTCTGTATTTCCACAGGATCAGATGTTATAGATACGTCTTTAAGTTCTTTATTGCCTCCTCATTCACTCCTTCCCTTGCTGAACCAGGGATTTCCCTTATGGTTGGCTTTGTTTTTTGGAAGAGCCCTTATTGTCAATATTTCCTTACACTTACGTTAAACTTTTACCTCAGGAATACTCAGCTTTTGTTCCAGGCCCCTTTTTATTTTCTTTATGCTTCTTCTCCTGTTCCTTTAGTTCTTACTCTACCTATAACTTTCACCTCAGCCTTTGGTTTTCCACTAGGTGCCTTTAGTAATCCCTGACTTTACCTAATTATTCTAACCTAAGGGATTACACATTTCTCCACAGTGGCTGTGTTCATCAGTGGGTTCAGTCTGCTAAAGCGTGAACAGCTTGCCCACATTTTTGTTTCCCAGTGCTGTTCCAAGATCAAGGTGAAACAAGGAGATCATTCTTTCTCACTTATTTAAGGAGGGAAGAAACATTTAGTCTAGCCTACACCCTTTTAGGCTAAATACTCTATAGGCACCAGAACCTGTCTGAAGCTAAGCAGTGCCAGCCCTGGTTAATACTTGGATGGGAGATCACCAATGACTACTATGTGCTATAGGTGAGATTTCAAATGAAACAACAGGTAAAACCACCGCTGAGTATTCCTTGACATTAAAAAAAAACTATGAAATTCATGTGGCCATCATGAGTCAACAGGCAACTTCTAGGTTACAGACTAAAAGCTCCACACTATTCAGCATCTTTCCAACTGCAGTGTCCTTCCAACTGCAGTGTCACCATCAACCCATTCCCAAACTCTCTCCTTCCCCTTGTGCAACCCTGCCTTGCCCCCCTTGAAAGTTCTCCATCTAAAGAATGAGCCACAATAGCAGTTGACAATGAGGAGGAGGGCGACTTACCTATTGAGGCGATTCAGCAGATGCCTGGAAACCAGCCAGACATTTTTTTCTGGTATTTTAAATGGGAAATCCCATTATTTTCAATGGCGTTCGCTTTTATCTGCAGTTTTTACTATCAGTGGGGGGGGGGGCAGAAACAATCCCCCGCAGATACAGGAGTCCTACTATATAAACAATGGCACAGTATAATTGTGTCGATTATTTAAAATGGCAAGATCAAGGTTTGCTTTTTAGATTTTTTGGAGCAGGGGAAAGAGAATATTTTTTGACAAGCTGGAACATAACCAGAGGAAGGCAACCAACATGGTGAAAGTTCTGGAAGCCACATCCTATGAAGAGCAGCTTAAGGAGCTGGGTATGTTTAGCCTGGAGAAGAGGTGAAGAGGTGACATGATAGCCATATTTAAATACCTGAAAAGATGTCATATGGAAGAGGGAAGAAGCATATTTTCTGCTGCTCTTGAAACTAGACATGGAGCAATGGACTCAAACTACAGGAAAAGAGATCCCACTTAAACATTAGGAAGAACTTCCTGACATTAAGAGCTGTTCGGAAGTGGAATACACTGCCTTGGAGTGTGGTGGAGTCTCCTTCTTTGGAGGTTTTTAAGCAGAGGCTGGATGGCCATCTGCCGGGTGTGTTTGATTATATATTCCTCCATTTTGACATCTGTGTCAAAAATCTACATTTCAAGTTAAATACTTATTTATTTTAAAATACCATCAGCAACCTGCACGATCCTATAATACTGGATTGTAACTGGCTGGCAAGGAAACAAAGAGAGATACAGCATTTAAACATGGCATAGAATACTGTATTTTGACAGTTAATCTGACAACTTGTTTTAAGAGTTCAATATGACAGGCTGCACAAAAATGGTCCCAAAGATCGTGTGAGGAGGGTTAAACATGGCAGAGTCTGAGTCTTTGGTAAACCTGAGAATACTTGGCTGAATGTAAAGTTGTCTCAAGGTGAGTCATCAGTGCATCCTGGGGATTTGGAGTGAGGTTTTCTGGAGTTTGGAAATTAACTGTGGGTGACTTGGATAGTCCCAAGAGGGTAGCAGCTACGCAGCTGATGTCCCCCCATGCTTTCATCTGCACTCCTAAGAGATGCAGGTTCTTTCGATCCATGCATGCAAGTGGTCGATTCTAAATCTCAGTCTGTGATTGTGGCCGTCAGATGCTGTCTCTTCTGGTCTGCTGGCTGAGAGCACTGATGATGCACCGAGAGAGCACCTGATCGTTGCAGGGATCGGGGATACTGCCAGTATGTTATATATCTGTCCCCCGTTGCCTAAGGACAAGTCTGGAGCCCATTCTTGACGCGACACAAAGAGCTGGGGTGTACTAGTCAATCTCAACTCAGTGATCCTCAAGCATGCAAGGCAGAACTTCCGACTACAGAGTCAGTTCGCTGTTGCCTTGGAGTTTCCTGCCAACATGTTTCTCTAACGTACTGACAGTTGGAAGGAACCTGTCAACATGGTGGCTGAGAGGTACAACAAGAGCAAAATTTTATCATTTCCAATATGGTTCCCAACGTGTAAAATCACTCCTATAGTAGAAGGGTATGACATCTGATGGAGGGAGAAGGGGGAACTGAACCTGACAGGAGGGAAGATCGTCCTTCCATTTCTATGTCACAGTGGAGGAGGAGGATTGCGGATTTCCCCCCTTCTTTCCCCTTCTCTTCTGAACTGTCTGCCACTTTGAATCTTGGGTACATTCTGCCTGCTGGTAATCTGGGTCAGCTCCAGCCTGTATTCGTTCTTCCAGGTCCCTCAACAGGGGGACGTCCAGGGCTTCAAAGAGGGCTGGAAGATGCTGTACAGTCAAGGCTGTTAATACACCTGAACTGTGTGGGATTAGTCGTTTAAAGGGGTATCCCCACCTGTATCGCGCACCTTTCTCCCGGAGCAGGGCAGTGTATGGACGAAATGCCTGTTGTCTTCTTAGTGTGTTCACAGAGAGATCGTTGAATACTTGGACCTGGTGGCTTTCGTAGCGCAGGTCTTAGAAAGAAGTGATGCTATTTATTAATGTTGTTTCTTTCGTGTAACAGTCAAATCTGATCAAGATGTTCCTAGGGGGATTATCCTCCAGTCTCCTCGGCCCTAGGGAGCAGTGGATCCATTCACTATCCCCCAGAGTTATATCGATTGATGGAAATAACATGCTTCATCCAGATAATTATTGTTTCCTGCAGTTCATCAGATGTGACACTTTCAGGGATCCCTTTAATTTTAATATTTGAACGGCGTTCTCAGTCCTCAATCTTTAATTGCACTTGAAGCGTGGTGTCTTCTAATGTTCAAATTCGGACCTCTTGATGGAGTTCCTGATGGAACGTCTCGTTTGCCGTTGCCTCTAGGTCCCTTATTTTGTCAGAGATGGCAGACAGCTCCAAATGAAGGGTAGCAGGGCTTTCGTTTGATCTTGGATTAAATTCTCTCGCAGTTAAAAACTCTTTATGGAGAGAGTGTTCAGCCATCAGGGGGAACTCCACCTTACCCCCTCTTGGCGATATGGGTAGTCCCTTTGTCATGGGGTCTGACAGTGAAGAGTTGTCTGTCTCTTGGTTAATTCTTACTCTTTTCAATGGTAGACAGAAGTCTGTTATAGCATGATCTATTGTCCTTTTATTACCAGACATTGACCCTTCTAAGTCTCAGATGTATTTCTTATTCTTACCTCATATTTGATTTAAAAATTTGGGGTGATCAGAGCATGGGCTTTATGTGTCCGCCATGTTCCATGTCTAGCCACGCCCCTGATAGAAATTCTTTTCACAATCCTGACATTTAAATGATGCCTCCCCTGTATGAGTTAAATAACAATTTGTCCCTTCTGAATGACGCTTTCCACACTCCTAGCATTTAAACAGTTTCTTCCATATATAATCTTATTCTTGCTCACAAGGGTAATTCCTCTGCTGAAACTCTTTCCGTATTCCTAGCATTTAAACTGTTTCTCCTCTTTGTGAACTGCTTGAAGAGAAGTGAGGTGGGTCTTCTGCCTGAATCTCCAAGTATTGCAATGGTTTCTCATCTGTGTGAATTGCTTGATGATGGAGGCTTTTTTTCAAACGGAAGCTTTTTCCACACTCCAAGTATTTAAAAGGCTTTCCCCCTGTGTGTGTTACTTGGTGAGACCTGAGTTCATCCTTTCGACTGAAATTCTTTCCACATTCCAGGCCTTTAAATGGTTTCTTCATAGTGTGAGCTGACTGATGACGAATGAGGTTTTTCTTCCAACTGAAGCTCTTTCCACACTGCAAACATTTAAAAGATTTCTCTCCTGTATGAGTTGCTTGATGAGAAGCTAGGTGGTCCTTCCGCCTAAAGCTCTTTCCACACTTCAAGCATTTAAAAGGTTTCTCCCCTGTGTGAGTTGCTTGGTGTTGAATGAGGATTGTTTTCCTACTGAAGCTCTTTCCACACTCCAAGCATGTAAAAGTTTTCTGCTCTGTGTGAGTTGCTTGATGATAAAAGAGGTTTGTTTTCCTACTGAAGCTCATTCCAACTTCCAAGGATTTAAAAGGTTTCTCTCCTGTGTGAACTGCTTGATGACAAGTAAGGTGGGCCTTTAGATTGAAATGCTTTCCACACTCCATGCATTCAAATGGTTTCTCCCCTGTATGAATTGCATTATGACGAATAAAGCCATCCTTCCGACTGAAGCTCCTTCCACATTCCATACACTTAAAAGGTTTCTCTACTATGTGAGTTGCTCGATGAGACACCAGATGCGCCTTCCGCTTGAAGCTCTTACCACACTCCAAGCATTCAAATGGTTTCTCCCTTGTGTGAATTGCATTATGACCAATAAGGCTACCCTTCCGACTAAAGCTGTTTCCACATATCAGACACTTAAAAGGTTTTTCTCCTGTGTGAGCTACTTGATGAGCCACTAGACCTGCCTTCCACTTGAAGCTCTTTCCACACTCCAAGCATTTAAATAGTTTCTCTCCTGTGTGAGCTGCTTCATGACGAATAAGGCTACTGTTCCTACTGAAGCTGTTTCCACATTCCAAACATTTAAAAGGTTTCTCTCCTGTGTGAGTTGCTTGATGAGATGTTAGATGTCCCTTCTGCTTGAAGCTCTTTCCACACTGCAAGCATAGAAATGGTCTCTCCCCTGTGAGAGATGCTTGATGGGGAATGAGGCTTCCCTTCTGACTTAAGCTCTTTCCACAGTCCAAACAGTTAACAGGTTTCTCCTCTGTGTGAGTTGCCTGATGACAAGTGTGGTGTGTCTTCTGACTTGGGCTTTTGCCACACTCCAAGCCTATTAATGATTTCTCCCCTACAGATCCAAACTGTAACCTCCAACTGAAAGTTTTCCCACATTTCAAGCATTTAAATGGTTTCTCTGTTATTTGCGCTCTTTCATGGGAAGTCAGGTTTTTCGTATAATTATCAGTCTTTCTACACTCACCACCCTTAAAAGACTTCTCCCCCATGTGAGTTCTCCTGTGAAGATTAAGCCTTGCTTTACAGCTGAAGCTACTTCCGCATAGAAGACAAAGACATTCACTTTCTTCCTTTTCTCTCTGTGTTCTTTCTTGGACTGAGATTCCAAAAATGTCACCACCAAGAAAAGTAGGGAATTGGTCCTTCCTCCTCTCTTGGGTATCTCTTCTGGTTCTCTTCTCTTCCTTCTCTTTATATCTGTCTCTTTCCATCAGGGGCCTGATTAGTTCTTCATACCCATTCACATCACCTCCTGGAAAAGAGAAAAACAAGGGTTCAAAGTTGAAGAGAGAAAAACACATTGAATTAACACAACTGCATACTGGACTTCAATGTGAGGAGGCTGCTGGAAAGACCAATGAGGCTCCTCAGCATCTCCACTGCCTCTCCTGGGAAGGCTTTTGCAGAGCTTGCCTGAAGTAGGAAGTTCTTTGGAGGAGCTCATAGCTGCTTGCATCCATGAAAGCATGAACCCAGGAACCATCCTTTTTCTCAACCAAGTTCACAGAATCATAGAATTGTAGAGTTGGAAGAGACCACGAGGGCCATCCAGTCCAACCCCCTGCCACGCAGGAAATCACGATCAACGCATTCCTGACAGATGGCCATCCAGCCTCTGTTTAAAGACCTCCAAGGAAGGAGACCCCACCAGGCTCCGAGGGAGTGTGTTCCACTGCCGAACAGCTCTTACTGTCAGAAAGTTCCTCCTAATGTTGAGGTGGAATCTCTGTTCCTGGAGCTTGCATCCATTGCTCCATGTTCTAGTCTCTGGAGCAGCAGAAAACAAGCTTGCTCCATCCTCAACATGACACCCCTTCAAATACTTAAACAGGGCAATCATATCGCCCCTTAATCATCTTTTTTTCCAGGCTAAACATACCCAGTTCCCTAAGTCTCTCCTCATAAGGCATGGTTTCCTGACCTTTCACCATTTTAGTCGCCCTTCTCTGGACACGCTCCAATTTGTCAATATCCTTTTTGAATTCAACTGGGTTCAACCCAGTTTAACTGGGGTTGCTGCCAAGAGAAAAACAGATAAGATAAAGGGCACTCATCTTTAAGATAATGAGGAAGGGGAACTGTGCTGCTGCCTACAGCAAATATTAAAACAGAGTAAGAAATCTATAGCTTGTTTTTTTCCTTATTTTTTTTTAAAAAATAGTTCATGACAGAACAAACCTATGACAGATAATATTAACAACCAATAACCCAGCAACACTGTTGACCAAGCAAGACAAACGTTGTTTTTAAGGTTAAGCTCTGCCAAGTATACTTTTACTTGCTGCCATTTTATAAAAAGCTGCAACCCAGCATGTCTGCTGATGTGATGCTGGACCACTTGATGGTTACTGATGGAGTAATAGGAGACCAAAAAGTAGTAAACATGTCTTTTTTGAGTTCCACCTAGCCATTTGGATTCTAAAAGTATTTTTTCCACAAGAGCAACCCTCCACAAGTGGTTCAACTCTCATTGGGATGAAAGCTCCTTCGGCATTTCCCATGTTCTTGTAATCTCTACTCATGCAACCTCTAACAATACAGCAATAAATACTTTAAGCTAAACATCTGTCTGCTTCCCTTCAAAATGATGAACAGTAAAAGTTAGGCCCCTGTGGGATATAGCTTTGGATGGAGGGATTTTCTTCAAAAACTCCCCAACTCCATTCCACCTTTGGACAATGCAACTACAGATGGGCCATTCTCCCAAATGCACCACAACCCCAGCAACTGATCCATGAAAGACTACTACTGTATTTGTATTGTGAAGTTTAACTGGTGTTAAAGGACAATAATGGTTCATTAAGGCCATCATTCTTCTGCATTGGAAAAATTCTCCAGCTAATAATTTCCTTGGAGAGTAAGGGCTTATATAGACCCTTTGCTTAGCAATGAAATAACATGGAACAAGACTGGCACCACACAAAAAAAGAAAAGAAAAATCTTATTGTTCTTGTTGATTTTCTTGTCTTGTGGCTCTTTTTACTCAACAGCTATTCAATTTAAAAATCCACAACGGAGTGGAAACAATGTTTATTTGAAACCAATTGTTACTTTAAGTTCATGTCAGCAAGTTATTTTCTTCTATTAGGTATTTGATAAGATGTTGCATGTTGTTGTTTAGCCTTCATTTATTTTTTTATTATTTTATTTAAAAAGACATTTACAAAAAGATTATGAAAATAAATAAAGGTTCATACTTCCTATCATCAAGTTTTGAACTTTTTTTTGTCGTCTCTGAGAAACCCTCCTTATTTGAACTTTTTATCATATTGTACATACAATATTTTGTTACCACCCAATATAGACATGATTACAGAACCATTACCCTTATTTTCCCTTTTAAAAATGAAAAAAGAAGCATAATTGCTTTTTCCGTAACCTTCAGACAAACAAAAAAATCATATCTGAATCTCTCTATATTATTTTATCTATTACTCATATTCTAGCTTTATTTATCTTCATCTGTTAACCAAGTAACTGCATGTTTATTCCATTCCAATTTCCAAAATTCTATCAATTTCCCCCACTCCTTCCTAAACTTAATTGTTGAGCGGCGATTTATCCAACAAGTACTGTTCCTCTACGGTGAACTCGCCACGGGTCAGCGTAAGAGGGGCGCTCCAAACAAGCGATACAAGGACTCCCTGAAACAACATCTCAGGCTCGGCCAAATTGATAATCAACAATGGTCCGCCCTGGCCTCACATCGGGAAGCATGGAGACGCACGATCCACAATGCTGCAGCCTTATTTGAGAACTCACGCCGAACAAGTCTTGAAGAGAAATGACAACGCAGAAAGAATCACAACCTGGAAACATCACCCAAGGAAACCTTCTGCTGTGCTTTCTGGAACCGGACTTGTCTATCTCGGATTGGCCTTTTTAGTCATCAGCGCGCTTGCAGAAAACGTGGGATGAGTCCTTCCTGAATCTTCATATGAGAAGAAAAGCCAGAGAGAGCATTGTTGTTGTTGTTAGTTTCTAGTTCTCAAAAAATAAGGATCCCAGAAGACTGTGCTTGAGACTTCGGAGAATCACAATTTTTGGACTACATACCACAGCAAAACAAATACAGTCTTCCCTCAACATTTGCGGCCTCCACACTCGCGGTTCCACATATTTGCGGTTTGCCGCAAGGGGAGCCCGAGGAAAGTGGTGACGGGGCCTCTGAGGCCCCGTCGCCACTTTCAGGAGGGAGGGGGAGGCGGGGGGAAGCGACTACGGGACCTCTGGAGGGCCTCCGGAGCCCCCGTGGTTGCCTGAGGAGGAAGTGGGAGGCGGGGAGAAGTGACTACAGGGCCTCCGGAGGCCCCGTGGTCGCCTGAGGACGGCAGGGGGAAGCAACTAGGGGCCCCGGAGGGCCTCCGGAGGCCCTGTGGTCACCTGGGGAGGGCGGGGGAGGTGGGGGAAGCGACTACGGGGCCTCTCGAGGGAGGGAGGGGGAGGGCTGTCTTTATTCGTGGAATTTTCACATTCGCGGGGGTCTGTGGAACCTAACCCCCGCAAATGTGAAGGGACAACTGTACAATGTTTCTAATTTCTCTCTTGATTCTCCCCACAACTGGAGGGGGGGGGAGAAGAGCCAAAGAAGATTGCTCAACTGTTGCTGATTAACTTAATCTCATTAACCTACACGTGTTTGCCTTTATTTCAGAATAATTTTTTCTTCTATCCACCCATTTATGCATATATGCATCCCAGTATAATAGTAATATAATTTATTTCTTGTTGCAATACTTCAGAAAAATTACCTATGAGATGTCTATATTATTCCAGGTAAAACTTTTACCTCTGTTTAATGGCTTCATCTATCTCCAACACAGCAAAGTTTACCCTCTGATAAACTTAGCAGATCTTATCATCTAAAGTGTTACAATTAATTGACATAGATCTAACATGCATTGCTTTTGCAATTACAAAACAGGAATTTGAATCCACAGTGGTGATACAAGTCGCCTTGGAATTCACAGTCTTCTCTAAGGGATCCAAACCTCTTTTCTGTTCCTTTCCAGCCAAGGTGAACTCTGAGGTATTTTTACATCTTTGGCAAATGAATGATTAATTTTATTCCTTTTTCTCCTTTTTCAGAGATCCATGTTAACCTTTTTGGAAAATTACACTATCTAATGACATTCCTTATATTTCCACAGATCAAGCCATTATTGCTTTTAAAGCTCTTTAAAAAAACAAAAAACAAATGAAAAGGGAGGAATGTACCCCTTAATGGTCATACAGTCAAACAGCAATTGCATATTGTGCTATTTTGAATTACTAACAATTTCAGATTTATCTCCTATATAGAACAGATTTTTATAATAATAAATAAATAATAATAAAATTTTATTTACAGTTGTCCCTCCACATTCGCGAACTTGACATTCGCGGTTTCGGTTATTCGCGGTTTTGGGAGGGCCCCCCCGGGCCCCCCCAAAACCGCGACACGGGGCCTCCAGAGGCGCCGTGAAAGACATAGAGGGAGCGGGGAAGCCCAGGGACGCGGTGGGGAGGGCTGGGGAGGCGATCCTGGGGCCTCCGGAGACGCTCCGGAGGCCCCAGGAAGGCCTGGGGACGCGGTGGGGAGGGCTGGGGAGGCGATCCTGGGGCCTCCGGAGCATCTCCGGAGGCCCCAGAAAGGCCTGGGGACGGGGTGGGGAGGGCTGGGGAGGCGATCCTGGGGCCTCCGGAGACGCTCCGGAGGCCCCAGGAAGGCCTGGGGACGCGGTGGGGAGGGCTGGGGAGGCGATCCTGGGGCCTCCGGAGCATCTCCGGAGGCCCCAGAAAGGCCTGGGGACGGGGTGGGGAGGGCTGGGGAGGCGATCCTGGGGCCTCCGGAGACGCTCCGGAGGCCCCAGGAAGGCCTGGGGACGGGGTGGGGAGGGCTGGGGAGGCGATCCTGGGGCCTCCGGAGCATCTCCGGAGGCCCCAGAAAGGCCTGGGGACGGGGTGGGGAGGGCTGGGGAGGCGATCCTGGGGCCTCCGGAGCATCTCCGGAGGCCCCAGAAAGGCCTGGGGACGGGGTGGGGAGGGCTGGGGAGGCGATCCTGGGGCCTCCGGAGACGCTCCGGAGGCCCCAGGAAGGCCTGGGGACACGGTGGGGAGGGCTGGGGAGGCGATCCTGGGGCCTCCGGAGCATCTCCGGAGGCCCCAGGAAGGCCTGGGGACGGGGTGGGGAGGGCTGGGGAGGCGATCCTGGGGCCTCCGGAGCATCTCCGGAGGCCCCAGGAAGGCCTGGGGACGGGGTGGGGAGGGCTGGGGAGGCGATCCTGGGGCCTCCGGAGACGCTCCGGAGGCCCCAGGAAGGCCTGGGGACGGGGTGGGGAGGGCTGGGGAGGCGATCCTGGGGCCTCCGGAGACGCTCCGGAGGCCCCAGGAAGGCCTGGGGACGCGGTGGGGAGGGCTGGGGAGGCGATCCTGGGGCCTCCGGAGCATCTCCGGAGGCCCCAGAAAGGCCTGGGGACGGGGTGGGGAGGGCTGGGGAGGCGATCCTGGGGCCTCCGGAGACGCTCCGGAGGCCCCAGGAAGGCCTGGGGACGGGGTGGGGAGGGCTGGGGAGGCGATCCTGGGGCCTCCGGAGCATCTCCGGAGGCCCCAGAAAGGCCTGGGGACGGGGTGGGGAGGGCTGGGGAGGCGATCCTGGGGCCTCCGGAGACGCTCCGGAGGCCCCAGGAAGGCCTGGGGACGCGGTGGGGAGGGCTGGGGAGGCGATCCTGGGGCCTCCGGAGCATCTCCGGAGGCCCCAGGAAGGCCTGGGGACGGGGTGGGGAGGGCTGGGGAGGCGATCCTGGGGCCTCCGGAGACGCTCCGGAGGCCCCAGGAAGGCCTGGGGACGGGGTGGGGAGGGCTGGGGAGGCGATCCTGGGGCCTCCGGAGCATCTCCGGAGGCCCCAGGAAGGCCTGGGGACGGGGTGGGGAGGGCTGGGGAGGCGATCCTGGGGCCTCCGGAGACGCTCCGGAGGCCCCAGGAAGGCCTGGGGACGCGGTGGGGAGGGCTGGGGAGGCGATCCTGGGGCCTCCGGAGCATCTCCGGAGGCCCCAGAAAGGCCTGGGGACGGGGTGGGGAGGGCTGGGGAGGCGATCCTGGGGCCTCCGGAGCATCTCCGGAGGCCCCAGGAAGGCCTGGGGACGGGGTGGGGAGGGCTGGGGAGGCGATCCTGGGGCCTCCGGAGACGCTCCGGAGGCCCCAGGAAGGCCTGGGGACGCGGTGGGGAGGGCTGGGGAGGCGATCCTGGGGCCTCCGGAGACGCTCCGGAGGCCCCAGGAAGGCCTGGGGAGGGCGGGAGGGAGGGCCGGGGAGACCTCCGCAGGGCCTAGCAAGGCCCCGCAAAGGCCTGGGGAGGGAGGGAGGGAGGGCCGGGGAGGCCTCCGCGGGGCCTAGGAAGGCCCCGCGAAGGCTTGGGGAGGGAGGGAGGGAGGGCCGGGGAGACCTTCGCGGGGCCTAGGAAGGCCCCGCGAAGGCCTGGGGAGGGAGGGGGGAGGGGTGTCGTTATTCGCGGTTTTTTCACATTCGCGGGGGTCCGCGGAACGGAACCCCCGCGAATGTGAAGGGACGACTGTATATCCCGCCCCTCTGCAACGCAATCGGGGCGGCTTACAATATAAAAAATATTTTTTTTATATATCAATATATATATCAACAGCTTCCAGAATCCTAAGTGGAACAGCCCTGTGCATCTCCCATTAATCACCTAGGGTGAGGCTGTGCTGCAGTGAGAATGCCAGATGGAGCAGATGATGCCAGCTCAAGTGATGGGACTTTGCCATGCTTCAACTTCAAACTTCAATCTCAGTTTGATGCAAGTTCCCCCTCTACAATCACATGGACTAAAGACTCAAAAAAGATAACTTGGGGGGACATCAAAAGAACTGACCACTCAAAGGAGCCTTGGTGGCGCAGTGGTTAAATGCCAGTACTGCAAGTCACCACGTTGCAAGTTCGATTCCAGCAGGCTCCAAGGTTCACTCAGCCTTCCATCCTTTCGTAGGTCGGTAAAATGAGTACTCAGCTTGTGGGGGCAATTAGCTAACACACACTGGAAACTGCTTAATGCAGTGTAGATGTGTAAATTGCTATTGCTTAAAACAAATTGTAAGCCGTTCTGATAGCCTTGTGGCTGAAGAGCAGGGTATAAATAAATAAATTAAAAAAGCACAAATGATATTGACTGAACAAAATCAAGGACACCTTAGAAGTTTTGTTGTAGCTGTTTTGGCTTTGCTGCTTATTCACAATCACTCCTATTGCTAGTGAAGAGACTTTGCATGACTGTTTCTTTATTCAACATATGGACACATCTGGATGTATATCATTTCTGTTTATCTCCTCAATTGCCTTCCAATTCCCTGATGGACAATTTATATTCCCTGTTTGTAAGCATACTGACCTAATTCAAAAGGACACTGCCTTTTCCCATTCTTAACTAACAAGACTCAAGAAGAACAGACACCTGAAAATGTAGCTGCTGCTGTACTAGCATTTAATTATTGCAAAACTCGTTGCTTATTGTTATTTATGTTTGCTGCATACCTCGTTTTGATACCAAGGTTCCATTGAGTTGTCAGAACATGGCTGGCACACCCATTAATTGTTAAATATATGAATATGTATCCCTTAACAATGTTCACATTATGCTGCCCCCTGGATGGTTTTTTACATGCACCTTTTCATACACACCTGCAGATATCCCTGCTGACTATTTGTTGCCTAAGTTGCACAGCATTGTTATTACCTCATGTCACAACACAGCCCTGTTTGGCCAAGTTAGTAGAGTTAACAGAGGATTGTAACTCTGAAGTCCACTCATTATCTAAAACGGAAAATGTTTCCCTTGTATCTGAACTGTTTAAAAATATGTGTTGCTTTACACTGAATTACAATTAGATGAATTTAAAATTTTGACACAAAATAATTACTACAAATATTGGGTTCTCTGAATTTTGGAATCTGTTCACTAGCTGTGCTAATTGAAATTGGCTCTTGCATTATAAGTACACTCGTTTGTCTTGGGTGGTTGCTTTCAATGTGCACCTACACTCTTTTCCTTTATTCAGCCATGCCCACAAAAGTTTGGTAACAGAGCATTGCCGGCTCTCACACCTCAATAAACAATTGGCTAATCTGTCATGAAAGAATTAAAAGGAAGGAGATGTGGCTACATGCTTTCTCAGGGTGCCCGGGAATGCCCATTTCCCCATGGAATTGCACTTAGACTAACATCCTCCCAATTAACAAGGAAGGTGTTAGGTCAACTGAGAATAATCCCCAAGACAAGATCAGTGTACCCAAATGATTATACCTGTGTGTACCCAGACAAGTGATAATTACATCTGTGTGTATCTTGCAACCCTTCTTGTATACTCAAGTAATTAGCATGTCTGCATGTACTCCTATGTACCAACATAATCCTTACCTAATGATTAACAGTGTGCATGTGACCACTAGACTAATAAACTAGCCAGTTGTACCAATAAAGTATACTCTACCATGATAATCCCAGAGGGCGTTTAAGCGTCGTTACTATGGGGAGGGGGGCTTACCCACTGAGGATACAGTCTCCAAATTCTCCTCCATGATATCGCTGTGGAGGGCCCTTTGGTCCGGATCCAGCAAGGCCCATTCCTCCTGACTGAAATACACAGCCACCTCCTCAAAAGTCACCTGGAAAAAGAAATTATACCTGTGGGCCAAACATGCTGAAGTCAATTGAGAAAGAAACCTAAGGATTGTATAATTTTTTTTATCTAAAGGCACTCAGAGCCACTGTAGTGAACACATTTGACCAAAAGAAAGGAAAAGGGAGATGTTCTGCCTGGCCCAGAGAGAGGAGCAGGAAACCAGGGCACCCAGCCTGACCCCTCTGGGGAATTTGGCCCCTACCTGATCCAGGCACATAGAAGCTGTTCTCAGGGCATCAAAAGTAAGAGATGAGCTGCGACATATTGGCCATGACTGTGTATCGTTGCCTGGAGGAAAACAAAAGGCAAAACTGTTCCCTCTGCTTCTGATTGATGTGTTTACCTACCGGTACTTATCCACACAAATCCAAAGAGAAAGAAGGGGGACAGTTTTTGTAGACTTAGAATGACCTAGAATTTGATACGGGTACAAGACATTATGGAAAAAGTTCAGAAAAATATGAAAAGGAAGACTGACTCCCAAAGCAGATTTTCAATGAAGCCCTCAGAAGGGCAGCAGACTACTCATGGGCATTTTCTCACCATGACTGTCAAACTGGGGGCAGAGAGGTTTTCTGACTGTGTCAGTTGGCACTATAGTGCTATTTCCAGGCTCTTCACACACAAAAGGTAGTAAAAGCTGAGGACAGCTAGATATCAAGACTCAGCACCAGCCCTTCAGCTGCCCTTATAACAGTTTTCTATCTTTGACAAGAGATACACCAGCCGTGTGCATCTGTGTATCTAAGAATTCAACCCCTTTTTAGCATAATGACGCTTTCAAAGTGCTGGTCTGAAAAGGAACTCCTTGAAGGAAAACATTTACTGGAAACTGATCCCTTCCCCACATTGGCTGCTCAGGGGAGCAGATATACAGTTCACCCATTTCAGGCATACTCAAGACAGGGAGACTAAGATGGGAAACGCCCATTGATTCCTTACCCATTATGGCTGGGCTTCTCTCATCCTGCTGTGCAATCAATTTGTACTTTCCAGAGTCTGAGACAGCCTTCTCTGCCATAGGAAACTCACCAGCCTCTTCAACAATGAGATCCTTGGAGGGAAAAAGAAAAAAAGCACCACAATGATAAAGATCAGAAAAGATAAAGGCTCAGGAGGAGGCTTGTTTCTTCCCTCTTAGACAAATTCTGAAAAATATTGAGCAGTGGATTGGGCCAGATGCTTAAAATATCTTTGAAAATGCTCGGATAAAACTCTCTCACCTGCTGCTTTTCCTGTTTCTCATGTTCTGCCTGACTCAGGAGGAAACCTTCGGCCAGGGCCACCGCCTGGGAACTGGTCTCTGCCCCACATTCCCTGACCCAGCTCGCCATCTCTGGGGGAAGGACAGCCAGGAATTGCTCAAGGATCACAAGGTCCAGCATCTGAGCCTTGGTGTGTCTCTCTGGCTTCAGCCACTGGTGGCAAAGAGCATGGAGTTGGCTGCAAATCTCTCGGGGGCTCTTGGCCTCCTTGTAGCGGAGCTGCTTGAAGTGCTGCCACTGGATATCTGGATGGAAAATATCTTCTCCTAGATTCTTCTGTGTGGATGCATTGCAGAATCCCCCTCTGCTCCCAGCTTGAAGATTTGGAAGGCCTTTTCTTAACTCAGGGCCAGATGAGGCTTGCTTTTCCATCTTTGAGTGGTGTTCCTAGGCACATTCCAACATTGCCAAAGAGGCTGCCCCTCCTGTTCCCTAGAAAGGAAAGAAGGTTTTGTGAATTAGGCATGATGAATGTTCTCTTCAGACAAGGATGCCTAATAATCAATTTCACTCTAGAATTTTACTCCTTTCTTCCTCTGTATAGAAGAGAAACACCATGACTGAAGGAAAAGTGAGAGGTGGTGTTCTTTCCTTCTAGGTAACAGGCTGAAACCTCCACATTATTCAGCAACCTTCCAACTGTTGTGTTGCCGTCAACTCATTCCTTTCCCTTGTGCATCCTTGTCATGTCCCCCCCTTGAAAGTTCTTTTTCATCTGAAGAAGCAGCAGACTTATCAGTTGAAGAGAATCAGCAGGTGCCTGAAGACCAGCCAGGCACCTTTTCTCTTCAGTAGGTCAGTACAGCATCTGAGCAAGAGGAAAGAGGGTAGGAGCAAAGTCTTAAGGAAAGGCAGAGGCTGAGGCATCTGGCCCAAACTCTTCCCCTCAGATGCACAAGGAGGCTGCAATCAAGGTCTCTGGTAGAGCACAGCTGAACAACACTGTTGTTAAATACAGCCAGAGACCCGAGCATTGTCTGGACAAGGCCACCCTGGATCTTAATAATTATAGGCCAGTATCTAACCTTCTTTTTTTGGGCAAGGTGATCTAGATCCATTTCAAACCAGCTTCAGAGCCGTCTACAGGGTTGAGACTGCTATGGTTGCCTTAGTGGATGATCTCAGCCTTAACACTGACAGGGGAAATGTGTGCCTGTTGGTGCTTTTAGACCTCTCAGCGGCATTTGATACCATCAACCATGGTATCCTTCTGAAACGCCTGGGAGAACTGGGAATCGGAGGCACTGTGCTGCAGCAGTTTTGGTCCTATCTCTCAGGCTGGTTCCAGATGATAGTGCTTGGGGATAACTGCTCCTCAAAAAAGGAGCTGTTACATGTCATACCACAAGGTGCCATTCTATCCCCAATGCTATTCAATATCTACATTTAACTGTTGGGAGAGATCATCCGACGGCATGGGGAGGGCTGCTATCAGTATGCCGTATGACACCCAAATATATTTCTCCATGCCTTCAAAAACACCCTCAGCTAAGGATTGTGTGTCTCCTCTGAATGAATGCCTGGAGGAAGTAATGGGCTGGATGAGGGAAAACAAACCGAAGCTGAAACAAACCAAAGCAGACAAGACAGAGGTGCTTATGGTTAAGGGTCCTCATCTGGGGGTGAAAGTCTGTCAACCAGTTCTGGATGGGGTTACACTCCCCCTGAAAGACTGTGTTCGCAGCTTGCAAGTGCTCCTGGACCTGTCTCTCCAAATGTCAGCTCAGATAAATCTGACGGTCAGAAGTGCTTACTATCAGCTTCGGCTGATATGCTAGCTGCGCCCCTTCCTAGAATTGGAAGACCTAAAGATGGTAGTGCATGTGCTGGTAAGCCCAAGTTTGGACTTCTGCAATGCACTGTATTGGGCTACATGTGTATCAAGTTCGGAAACTCCAATTAGTTCAAAATATGGCAGCCAGATCGGTTACAGGTACATCCAGGAATGAACATATTACACCAATATTAAAGTCACTCCACTACCTACCAATTAGTTTCCAGGAAAAGTCTAAACTGTTGGTTATTACATTTATGGCAATACATGGTTTGGGTCCAGGTTATCTTTAGGATCGCCTCCTCCCATACAAACTGCCCTGTACACTCAGGTCCTCTGGGGGACACTTACTTTACCCAGCCAGGACTAGACTGGCAACTGTCATGCAGAGGACCTTTTCATTAGACTGTAGAATGACCTGCTGGAAGAATTCGACAGCTAAACACACTGTTGGGATTTAAAACATTACTAATACCTATTTCTTCCTACAAGCCCACCTAGTTGATTTTAATCTATGAATTTTAAATTGGTATGGATGATTTTAATGTAATGTTTATTTTAATCTTGTGTGTTTTTATGACGGCATGTTATACATTGTATTTTACTTCATATTGTACCCCACCTTGAGCCTTGGGGACAGGCAGGTAAGAAATACAATGTGATGATGATGATTGTTGTTATTATCTCTGCCTATAAAGAAACACAGCTCTTTGTTGAGAGCAACTACATTCCTGCTGCTCAAATCTTGACATATTTACATTGCTCTTTTGCTGAATCCCTTCCCAACAAAGAACTTCTGAAATTCTGGTTCTACTTGAGGGCTTTCCTGACCTTAGATTGTACAATATCTGCTTTATCTCTTGCTACTGACAACACTTCCTCCTGACACTGAAACCTGGCTTCCTTCTGACCACAGCTCACAGATTCTGGATACCTGAATTTCATTTGCACTTCAGTTAAAGCAGGACAGTTTCTCTAAAGAAAGACTTGGCTTTCTTATCTGCCATTTATAGCAGAGATGTCCAGCCAATGCCCAGAGACCTCCAACTGTATTTAATCATGGCAGTCTTCTACTGCACTCTTCCCAAGAATTTTATTGAAACCTCATATTTATTTATTCTATTTATATCCCATCTTTCTCCCAAAATGTGTCTGGGAGGAAGAGATTTGTCCAGGTACCTCCACCTTTCCCTAGGATTGTGGGGGGGGGGCTTTCCTCCTAGAGCCATAGAGCTAGAATGGGCCCCCCCATAGGCCATGGAGTTCAACCCCCTTCTCACTCAATGAGGGAACTCCTCTTCCTCCTCCTCTGATCCTGAACTGACCTGGAGAACAAAAGGAGGGTCTGGCTGGCTTTCTTCTGCCATTCTGCTGAGTCTCTTCAATTGGCAAGTCTTCTTCTTTTTAGAAGAACTTTTAATGAGGAGGCATGACAATCCCTCTCATTCTCTCCTTCATTTTTTATTTATCAATAGACTGTTATATACCTATTAAATTGCATGTCTGCAAGCAAAAACCATGTTTCTTTTTAATCTTTCTACAGGGTGAAGGCAAAACATTTAGCCTCTTAAGGCAAAGGACAAGATGTCTCCCTCTTTGTGGTTGATGGGATTCTGTTAATCAACAGGAGGGAAGAATCATAGAATTGCAGAGTTGGAAAAGACCACAAGGGCCATCCAGTCCAACCCCCTGCCACGCAGGAAATCAAGATGAAAGCATCCCTGACAGATGACCATCCAGCCTCTGTTTAAAGACCTCCAAGGAAGGAGACCCCACCATACTCCGAGGGAGTGTGTTCCACTGCTGAACAGCTCTTACTGTCAAAAAGTTCCTCCTCATGTTGAGGTGGAATCTCTGTTCCTGGAGCTTACATCCATTGTTCCATATTCCAGTCTCTGGAGCAGCAGAAAACAAGCTTGCTCCATCCATCCGAGAGCAGCTTGGAGGCTCCCACCACAGTCTCCCAGCATCCGGTGCCTGAAGCAATGGCTTCACTCTGCCTAAGGGAGGTTTCATCTTTGCAAATTTTAGAAATAAAATTGTATTCCCTGAATAACACCACTGCCACCACCACTCAGTCTGGAGTGGGTAACCTGCAGGGCCATGTGGGGCAGTGCTTAGGACTTTTCATCAGGACTCAAGAGGACCAGGGTCAATTCTCCAGTTGAAAGGCAGAAAATAAAAAGTTACTGGGACCAGTTTCCTCTGCCTCGCCTCCTTCAGGGCATTGCTGTGAGGACAGAACAGGGGAGGCAGAGAGTCCTGCGTGTCTTTATTCCACAGCCATGGAAGGAAACGGAGAGGATCTCCCAAAAAAGAGCTTCCCCCAAGGAAGCAGAGATATGCCGGGAGGGAAAGAGGTCTCCCTGCCTCTCCCTCGGCCACCTCGGGGGTCCCCACAGCCAAAGGCATTTGAGAAGAGAAGGGGGGACTCACCCGACCCCCGGGATGGAGAAGCCAAAGGAAGAGAGAAAGAGTTAGAGAGAGCTCGGCTCCAGCGCCTCCTTCCTTCCAATCCCCGGGGAAGCAGCAAAGGACTCCTCTTGGCAACTCCCCACAACTACACCCGCTTCTTATTCCTCCCCAGGAAGATTCACACTCATGGCCGGAAGAGGAGGGACTTGGCTGGTAGGAAGGGCCAGCCTCCTCCCCTCCTCTCCATGTTTTCCTTCCTCTCTAGGAATACATTTCCTTCCGTTTAATTAACCCTTGGAAAGCCAAAGAGCTACACCCTCCTTTGGGAATCGAGGCTCTAAATCCTTTTGCTTGCTTGAGGATTTTAACATTTACATTTTCACGTTTACCTCAGTGAACAAAGCTGCTAACACTTTTAAAAAAGAAATACTTTCCTCCTCCTCCTCCTCTGTCTAGGTGGACCTTTTTAAGCAGCATCTTCAGTGGGGGTGGCAAAGGAAGGCTGCAGAAACACAGGCTTTTAATGTTGAGTTGCAGCAGCTTGTCTGGAGTAAATTATGCAATAAACACTGTAAAAAAAAAGCTCAGGCTGGGAACGAATTAGATTTTACAGTAGGTGATGCCTTTTTTTAGCTCTGTGTGCAAGATGGAATCATAAAATCACAGAATTGGAAGAGACCACAAGAGCCATCTAGTCCAGCCCCCCTGCCATGCAGGAATACACAAAGCACAATTTCTTCGGTGCACTTCACTATCCAACCTATGTTTGCAACCTATGGCACTAACCCAAAGGTGGATCCCATAAAGACAGATTGTCTTCTTGAATTCCACAAGGAGTATTTTCACCATTTAAGCAACCCCCAGGCCTCCTTTCTCCATTTTCAGTGCATTAACTACTAAACTACAGCAGCTCAGTGAAATAAATGGCAGCTGCCTCTGCAGTCCCATACTGAGCATGCAAAACAGGAAAGCAGAGGTGGGATGGGGAAGGAGAACAGAGAAGCCTCACCAGCTACTCCCAGGATGTGTTTTTAAGAAACACAGATCTTGCAGTTTGGCCATCAAAATGGAAATCATAAGAAAAGTGGAGGATGGGGAAAGGACAATTCATCCCTCCAAACACTTTGGCAGAAACCTTCCAGTGGTCTCTACAAGGTTCAAAATATTTGGACTATTTATGCAAGGCATACCAGATTGTTTCATTCTGCATGTGTGTATTGTTAGTTTGGAATAAAAAGCTTGTGGAAACATGTTGAATGCCTCTGTGGTACACCTGTATATCCCACCCTTTCGCCAACTGGCTTGAGACAGTATATAAGCATACCTCAGTTAACAAAGGACTGTTAACAATTAACAAAGACCTGACTGCATGCACCAGAGGACATACACTATGTCCAGGGAAGCTCATGATACAGCTCCTGTGTCTCACTTGAGCACAAAGTTGCTACAAGATCCAACCCTTGTGTCATAAACATTAAAAGATGTCACTAAAAATGCCATTAATTAGAAGTGAGTATCCATTAACTACACCAGAAATAATATAGAACTGTCTCATGGGAAAATAGCTGGTCTAGTTAGATGGTCCATTTGCTGGGAAGGTTGCTGTTTGAAACATTAAATGTGCCAGAAGTCCAGCAGAACTCTGCAAAAAGTAAAAGAAACTGCTACAACTGAAATGAAATCACAAGCTTAAGAAAGGTTACTAAGAGATGCTCCTGAGTGATGGGAACATGCTAGGAGAGTGCTCAAAGGGTGATTGGTTGGAGAAATTTCAAGGAACTTCTCAAACTCCTCCTATTTCAACACTATACAGTAGGATCCCCATATCCACTGATTAATAAACCACTGATTCAATTATCCACTAGGCACAAAATAACACACCTACCATAGAGTCTTCCTATTAATGTGTCCTCCCTAGCCATTTTTAGGTCCTCCAACTCTATGGTATTTTCAACCGAAAGTCCCATTATTTTCAGTGGCATTCGCTATTATCCATGGTTTTTGGTATCCACAGGCTCCTCCAGAACCAATCCCCAGCAGATATGGGGGTCCTACTGAGAAGGTCTGTCTATATTGATCACCCAAATGTTTGTTATGTGTTTTCATTGCCTGTTAGAATCAAGAAAGAATTCAGTCAGGTTAGCAGCTGTGTTCTGTGTATGTTATCTTTTCTGGTACACTCCCTAGCTTGCTTGTTATACAGATTTATTACAGTCAAGACATAGAGCTGGGAAAAACTAGGGAGGAAGGTTTCATGTTCAAAGTTACAAAATAGTTTTTCTGAGAAATGAAACTTAACTGATAAAATGAGGTAATTGACATGCGCAGTTCTGTAGATTTTAGGTTTCGTTCCTATGTAATAAAAAGCCTGTGTATGCCTTTGATTCTTTGGCACTGTTTGGCAGGAATGATCCCCCTGTGTCATTTTTGCTAGCAATAAAGAGTCATCTGAGTTGAAAACCTAGACTTTTGAGCTTCATTGTTTGTTACCCAGATAGACCTTAACACTACTGTAAATGTAATGGTCACCTGATATTAAGGGCCTAAGGGTTATTGCTTCCCTTCTTGCTTCTGTATGTCTGGCCTTTAATTGAACAAAGAAAAAGTTATAGATCCCCCTCCTTTACCCTTCTTCTCTGGTTCTTTGTAGCTAGACAGCAAATAAAGGAGGGTTCATCTCTGAGGCCAATTTGGCTCCTGCCACTCACCTTTCCTGGTTCCCCCGAAGATCCCTTTCTGGATCTGGTATCTGGGCATCAGGGTGACTGCTATTCTAAACAAGTAGCTGCGCTGATGAGTAGGTTTGGTGTGGTAAAGTGTGACCAGGTACCTCTTCCCGTTCTTGAATAAAAACAGTCAGACACAGTTGTAGAAAATAAAAACACTGACAATTTAGAATACAGTTGTCTCTCCATATCCACAGATTTGGTATCCACAGATATAAGTATTCACGGCTAGAAAATATTTTTAAATAAATAATAATCCAAAAAGCAAACCTTGACTTTACCATCTTATATAAGGGACACCATTTTGTTATGTCATTGCATATAATGGGACTTGAGTATTCACATATTTGGGTATCCACAGGGGGTCCTGGAACCAAACCCCAGCGAATGTGAAGGGGCAACTGTATAACAATTAAGGTAAACATAAACTACAGATACTGGGAATGCTGGTACTTCTTAAGCCCTCAGTTATAAACTGCTTCCCTTTCAATATAATTTCTGTATTGATAAGATGGGGTGTAAAAACACCTAAATACCCTAAGGCACCAGATCCCAACTGATCTTGAAAGCAAAGCTGGGCCAGCTCTGCTAAGTACTTATGATAGGACACCTCCAAGAAATACCAGGTGCTGTAGGCTATATTTCAAGGTAAGGAATTGGAAATCATCTCTGAGGTCCCTGTCTACAAAAACCCTATGAAAATTAATGGGGTTACCATAAGTCAACAAGTGACCTGAAGGCACATACACTCACAGACAAGGTGGGGTTTAACTACGCAAAACTCAGATACAGAATGCCTCAAGGCTTCTACATTCTTAACATTTAGTGACACTTTCTCGTTTTCTTGTTTAAAGTACAGTTGTCCCTCCCTATCCATGGATTTGGTATCCATGGATTTAAGTATTCACAGCTTGAAATTATTCTTAAATAAATAATAACCCAAAAAGCAAACCTTGATTTTGCCATCTTATATAAGGGACACCATTTTGTTATGCCATTGCGTATAATGGGACTTGAGTATTCACGGATTTGGGTATTCACTGGGGGTCCTGGAATCAAACCCCAGCGAATATGAAAGAACAACGTATATTCCGGCGTATAAGACAACGTTTTCCCCCCAATATATTTTTTATTTATTAAAATTTCTTCATTACATCTATAATAACGTATTTACATATAATTTCTTAACATACGTATCAGTTATTATACATTATCTCCATTTTTACTATAATAGATTTTCATTCTACTCGTCCTATCTTGATACACATTAGGTAGATATTGTTAATTGACTTCCTTTCTGGCTGTTCTGGAATGTTATTTTGTTTTCACTGTACAGTTATCCCTCCACATTCGCAACTTTCACATTCGCGGTTTCGATTATTTGCGGAAAGCCGCCTGCCCCCCTACCATTCTCCACCCTGTCCCTTCCCAAGGCAGCGAAGGGCTTAGCCCATCACTGCCCTGGGAAGGTGGGGTGGAAAGCCGCTGGAGCGCTCGCTCTCCAGCCCACTCCCTTCACAAGGCAGCGAGGGGCTTCTCACGGGGGTTAGGGGCAGACAACCCCCGCAAATGTGAAAAACCGCGAATAAGAAATTAGCCTGTGGGCGAGTGGCTTTCCACTCCAGTCCCTTCCCAAGGCAGCAACGGGCTTATAATGAAAAGCCTTCCGCCCACCCGCTCTCCACCTCAGTCCCTTCTCAAGGCAGCGAAGGGCTTCTCAAGAAGCCCATTGCTGCCTTGGGAAGGGACTCGGGTGGACAGCCTCTCGCCCACAGGGTCATTTCTTATTCGCGTTTTTTTCACATTCGCGGGGGTTGTCTGCCCCTAACCCCCGCGAATGTAAAGGGATGACTGTACATCTATCTCATATATACAGTATATCATTCGGTTTCCATATTCTTATTTATAATACCACAACCAAAAAAAAGGGGGGGGGACAAGAGAGAAGAGTAGAATTTGAAATTCTTTGCTATACTTGATAATCTAGAGAAACTTGTTTCTTCTTTATCTGCATTCTTATTTTCAATTTAGATGCTAGAAATTGCTACAGCGTCACCCCATCTTTTAGATAGGTATTCCACTATGATTTTCCAATCGTTTTCATCCTTTTCAATCATCTTTCCTTTTATCAAGATCGATAATTTGTCCATTTGTATAGACTCATAAAGTTTTCCCAACCATTGGTCTATTTCAGGACATTCTTTGTTTTTCCACATTCTTGCAAAAGTTATTCGAGCTGTCCCCAGCATGTAGAAAATTATTTCCCCAAATTCTTTCTCTAGTTTTTTTTCTATCATTCCTAGCAAGAATGTTTCAGGTTTCCTCTGATGCAGGCAATCAGTCCTTTGCTAATTGTTAACAGTCTTTTTGTTAATTGATTTATGCCTATATACTGTCTCAAGCCAGTTGGCGAAAGGGTGGGATATACAGGTGTACCACAGTTAGCGGAGTAGATGTGTTCATAGGTACAACTTCTTTAACAGAAAATTTAGTACCAGAGGCAGAAAGAATATAGAAAGAATGGGGATGGAGTCCCACACCACAAAAAAGAAGAGTTCAACATGTTTCCACAAGCTTTTTATTCAAAACTAACAATACACACATGCAGAATGAAACAATCTGGTATGTCTTGCATAAATAAATCAAGCATTTTGAACCTTGTAGAGACCACTGGAAGGTTTCTCCCAAGATGTTTGGAGGGAAGAATTGTCCTTTCCCCATCCTCCACTTTTCTTATGATTTCCATTTTGATAGCCAAACGGCAAGATCTATTTTTTTAAAAAAAACGCATCCTGGGAGTAGCTGGTGAGGCTTATTTAATTTATTTAATTTTATTTATTTAGGTATTTATACCCTGCTCTTCAGCCACAATGGCTATCAGAGCAGCTTACAATTTGTTTTAAGCAATAGGAATTTACACATCTACACTGCATTAAGCATTTTCCAGTGTGTTAGCTAGTTGCCCCCACACCCTCCCCACCTCTGCTTTACTGTTTTGCATGCTCAGTATGGGACTGTGGCGGCAGCTGCCATTTATCTTGCACACCGAGTTAAAAACAAGGTATCACCCAGAATAAAAGCTAATTCTTTGCCAGCTCGAGCTTTTTAACAGTGTTTATTGCATATTTAACTCAAGGCAAGCTGCTGCAACTCAACATTAAAAGCCTGTGTTTCTGCAGCCTTCCTTTGCCATCCCAGTGCAGATGCTGCTTAAAAAGGTCCACCTAGACAGAGGAGGAGGAGGAAAGTGTTTCGTTTAAAAAGTGTTAGCCGCTTTGTTCACTGAGGTATACCAGAAAATGTAAATGTAAACATCCTCAAGCAAGCAAAGGGATTAGAGCCTCGATTCCCAAAAGAGGGTGTACCTGCTTGGCTTTCTAAGCCTTAAACTGAAAGCAATGTATTCCTAGAGACGAAGGAAAACATGGAGGGGAGGGGGAAGGCTGGCCCTTCCTACCACGCAAATCCCCTCCCTTTCCGGCCATGAGTGTGAATCTTGCTGGGGAGGGATAAGAAGCGGGTGTAGTTGTGGGGAATTGCAAAGAGGGGTTGCCAAGAGGAGTCCTTTGCTGCTTCCCCGGGGATTGGAAGGAAGGAGGCGCGGGAGCCGAGCTCTCTCTAACTCTTTCTCTCTTCCTTTGGCTTCTCCATCCCGGGGGTCGGGTGAGTCCCCCCTTCTCTTCTCAAATGCCTTTGGCTGTGGGGACCCCCGAGGTGGCCGAGGGAGAGGCAGGGAGACCCTCCTCAAGCCAGAGCCCCCCTCTTTGCCTCTTTCCCTCCCGGCCTCCCTCCTTCCTTGGGGGAAACTTCTCTCCAGCTCTTTTTTGGGGGGATCCTCTCTCCCTTTCCTTCCATGGCTGTGGAATAAAAACACGCAGGACTCTCTGCCTCCCCTGTTCTGTCCTCACAGCAATATCCTGAAGGAGGCGAGGCTGAGGAAGCTGGTCCCAGTAACTCTTTGTTTTCTGCCTTTCAACTGGGGAATTGAACCTGGTCCTCTTGAGTCCTGATGAAAAGTCCTAAGCACTGCCCCACATGGCCCTGCAGGTTACCCACTCCAGACTGAGTGGTGGTGGCAGTGGTGTTATTCAGGGAATGCAATTTTATTTCTAAAATTTACAAGCATGAATCATCCCTTGGGCAGAGTGAAGCCATTGCTTCAGGCACCAGATGCTGGGAGACTGTGGTGGGAGCCTCCTGGCTTCCCTTCTCTTGAGGAGCAGAATCCCATCAACCAAGAAGCTTGGGCTGTGAGCAAAGAGGGAGACATCTTGACCTTTGCCTTAAGAGGCTAAATGTTTTGCCTTGTCCCTGTAGAAAGATTAAAAAGAAAAATAGATTTTGCTTGCAGACATGCAGTTTAATAGGTAAAGTAACAGTTTGATGAATAAAAAATGAAGGGGAAAATGGGAAGGATTGTCATACTCCCTCCTTGAAAGTTCTTCCTCTAAAGAAGCCTGACCAGTTGAAGAGACTCAGCAGAATGCCTGAAAAAAGCCAGCCAGACCCTCCTTCTGTTCTCCAGGTCAGTTCAGGATCAGAGGAGGAGTTCCCTCATTGAGTGAGAAGGGGGTTGGACTCCATGGCCTATGGGGGCCCCTTTCCAGCTCTATGGCTCTAGGAGGAAAGGCCCCCCAATCCCAGGGAAAGGAGGAGATGCCTGGCTGAATCTCTTCCCCTCAGACACATTTTGAGAGAAAGGTGGGATATAAATAGAATAAATAAATATAAGGCTGCAATTAAGATGTTGGGAAGAGCACAGTGGAAGAACACTGTCATTCAATATAGTTGGTGCAGATATGAAATCCAAGTCTTTAAAGAACTGAAGTGCAAATGAAATTCAGGTATCCAGAATCTGTGAGCTGTGGTCAGAAGGAAGCCAGGTTTCAGTGTCAGGAGGAAGTGTTGTCAGTAGCAAGAGATAAAGCAGATATTGTACAATCTAAGGTCAGGAAAGTCCTCAGGTAGAACCAGAATTTCAGAAGTTATCCGTTGGGAAGGAGTTCAGCAAAAGAACAATATAACTGTGTCAAGAGCTGAGCAGCAGGAATGTTGTTGGTCTCAACAAACAGCTGTATTTCTTTATAGGCAGACATAATAACAACAATCATCATCATCATCAAATTGTATTTCTTACCTGCCTCTCCCCAAGGATAAAGGTGGGGTACAATATGAATTAAAATATAATATGTAACATACAATAATAAAAACACACAAGATTAAAATAAACATTACATTAAAATCATCCATACCAATTTAAAATTCATAGATTAAAATCAACTGGGTGGGCTTGTAGGAAGAAATAGGTATTAGTAATGTTTTAAAATTCCAACAGTGTGTTTAACTGTCGAATTCTTCCAGCAGGTCATTCTACAGTCTAATGAAAAGGTCCTCTGTGTGATAGTTGCCAGTCTAGTCCTGGCTGGGTGAAATAAATGTCCCCCAGAGGACCTGAGTATATGGGACAGTTTCTATGGGAGGAGGTGATCCTAAAGGTAACCTGGACCCAAGCCTTATATGGCCATGAATGTAATAACCAACAGTTTGTACTTTGCCTGGAAACTAATTGGCAGGTAGTGGAGTGACTTTAATATTGGTGTAATATGCTCATTCCTGGATGTACCTGTAACCGATCTGGCTGCCATATTTTGAACTAATTGGAGTTTCCGAACTTGGTACACAGGTATCCCAATACAGTGCATTGCAGATGTCCAACCTTGGGCTTACGAGCACATGCATTACTGTCTTTAGGTCTTCCAGTTCTAGGAAGGGGCGCAGCTGGCATAATAGCCAAAGCTGATAGTAAGCACTTCTGACCGTCAGATCTGTCTGAGCTGACATTTGGAGAGACAGGTCCAGGAGCTCTTGCAAGCTGCAAACACAGTCTTTCAGGGGGAGTGTAACCCCATCCAGAACTGGTTGACAAACTTCCACCCCCAGATGAGGACCCTTAACCGTAAGCACCTCTGTCTTGTCTGCTTCGGTTTGTTTTCAGCTTTGATTTGTTTTCCTTCATCCAGCCAATTACTTCCTCCAGGCATTCATTCAGAGGAGACACACAATCCTTAGCTGAGCGTGTTTTTGAAGGCATGGAGAAATATATTTGGGTGTCATATGGCATACTGATAGCAATCCGCCCCCTGCCTTCGGATGATCTCTCCCAGCAGTTAAATGTAGATATGGAATAGCATTGGGGATAGAATGGCACCTTGTGGTATGACATGTAACAGCTCCTTTTTTGAGGAGCAGTTATCCCCAAGCACTGTCATCTGGAACCAGCCTGAGAGATAGGACCAAAACCGCTGCAGCACAGTGCCTCCGATTCCCAGTTCTCCCAGGCGTTTCGGAAGGATACCATGGTTGATGGTATCGGATGCTGCTGAGAGGTCTAAAAGCACCAACAGGGACAGATTCCCCCTGTCAGTATTAAGGCGGAGATCATCCACTAAGGCAACCATAGCTGTCTCAACCCTGTAGCCGGCTCTGAAGCTGGTTTGAAATGGGTACGACTCCTCGAATGTTTTTATCAGTGTTGTATACGCACAATCCTAAATATACACTGGACTGTATTTGACGAATGTTGCTGCCCCTGAACAAGCAGGGATCACCAGCATCGAAGCCATGATATTGAGAATACAGCTGCGCAGGGCACGTTTATAGGATGGAGGACCATCGCCTCCCAAAAATAGTACTCTTCGGTGAACTTGCCACGGGTCAGCATAAGAGGGGTGCTCCAAAAAAGCGATACAAGGACTCCCTAAAACAACATCTCAGGCTCGGCCAAATTGATCACCAACAATGGTCTGCCCTGGCCTCACATCAGGAGGCATGGAGACGCACTATCCACAATGCTGCAGCCTTATTTGAGAACTCACGCCGAACAAGTCTTGAAGAGAAACGACAACGCAAAAAGAATCACAACCCGGAAACATCAACCAAGGAGACCTTCTGCTGGGCTTTCTGCAACCGGACTTGTTTATCTCGGATTGGCCTTTTTAGACATCAGTGCGCTTGCAGAAAGCGTGGGATGAGTCCTTCCTGAATCTTCGTTTGCGAAGAAAAGCCAGAGAGAGAGAGAGAAAGATAACTGGTATTATCCAAAACTGCCTGGAGTTGGAAAGCAACTGCCTTTTCAATCACCTTGCCCCCAAAAAGAAGATTAGACACTGGCCTATAATTATTAAGATCCTGGGTGGGCTTGTCCAGCCAATGCTCAGGTCTCTGGCTGTATTTTTTTTTCCATTTTTATTGAATTTTTATTTTTTTCTATAAGAGTACAGAACAGAAAAATCAACAATCAGCAGCTAGGTGGTACAAGACATGTCTACCATATTCCAGTGCATGAAGTAATTCAATTGATCAAGATAAAGCTCTGCACCTAGGACAAGATGAATTCAAAATGTCTGCCCATTGATTCATATCAGTTGAGGGAGGAGAAGTGCCATTCTTTTTGTATAACCAGGGCTTTTGAGACATTTGCTTTCAAAAACAGTTAGTGGCCTCAGTGAGTTATTACCTTTAAGTAGATGAGAAAAGAAAGTTTTTAATTTGGTGTTCCTGCACCCACGATATTCCAATATCTTCTCATCTGACATTTTTTGCTGACTGAGTAGCTTCCCTTCCTTAAAAAAAATCTTGCATTTTATATAGGCCTTTTTGTTCCTAACCCTTATACTGTTGAAATTTGTCTTAAGTTATAAAAAAAGGGGATGTAATAAAAGGGGACACACGGGAGACAAGTCTGGGGAGAAGAGAGATGTCTCTGGCTGTATTTAACAACAGTGTTGTTCAGCTGTGCTCTACCAGAGACCTTGATTGCAGCCTCCTTGTGCATCTGAGGGGAAGAGTTTGGGCCAGATGCCTCAGCCTCTGCCTTTCCTTAGGACTTTGCTCCTCCCCGCTTTCCTCTTGCTCAGATGCTGTGCTGACCTACTGGAGAGAAAAGGTGCCTGGCTGGTCTTCAGGCATCTGCTGACTCCCTTCAACTGATAAGTCTGTTGCTTCTTCAGATGAAAAAGAACTTTTTGGGGGGAGGCATGACAAGGATGCACAAGGGAAAGGCAGAGATTGGGGAATGAGTTAACGGCAACACAACAGTTGGAAGGTTGCTGAATAATGTGGAGATTTCAGCCTGTTACCTAGAAGGAAAGGACACTACCTCTCACTTGTCCTTCAGTCATGATGTTTCTCTTCTATACAGAGGAAGAAAGGAGTAAAATTCTAGACTGAAATTGATTATTAGGCATCCCTACCTGAAGAGAACATTCATCATGCCTCATTCACAAAACCTCTTCTTTCCTTTCTAGGAAACAGAAAGGGCAGTCTCTTTGGCCATGTTGGAATGTGCTTAGGAACACCACTCAAAGATGGAAAAGCAAGGCTCATCTGGCCCTGAGTTAAGAAAAGGCCTTCTAAGTCTTCAAGCTGGGAGCAGAGGGGGATTATGCAGTGCATCCACACAGAAGAATCTGGGAGAAGATACTTTCCATTCAGATGTCCAACAGAAGCACTTCAAGCAGCTCCGCTACAAGGAGGCCAAGGGCCCCCGAGAGATTTGCAGCCAACTCCATGCTCTTTGCCACCAGTGGTTGAAGCCAGAGAGACACACCAAGGCTCAGATGCTGGACCTTGTGATCCTGGAGCAATTTCTGGCTGTCCTTCCCCCAGAGATGGCGAGCTGGGTCAGGGAATGTGAGCCAGAAACAGTTCCCAGGCGGTGGCCCTGGCCGAAGGTTTCCTCCTGAGTCAGGCAGAACATGAGAAGCAGGAAAAGCAGCAGGTGAGAGAGTTTTATCCTAGCATTTTCAAAGATATTTTAAGCATCTGGCCCAATCCACTGCTCAATAGTTTCCGGAAATTGTCTAAGAGGGAAGAAACAAGCCCCCTCCTGATCCTTTATCTTTTCTGATCTTTATCATTGTGGTGCTTGCATCTTTTTTTCTTTTTCCCTCCAAGGATCTCATTGTAGAAGAGGCTGGTGAGTTTCCTGTGGCAGAGAAGGCTGTCTCAGACTCTGGAAAGTACAAATTGATTGCACAGCAGGATGAGAGAAGCCCCACCGTAATGGGTAAGGAATCAATGGGTGTTTCCCATCTTAGTCTCCCTGTCTTGAGTATGCCTGAAATAGGTGAACTGTATATCTGCTTTTCTGAGCAGCCAATGTGGGGAAGGGGTCAGTTTCCAGTAAATGTTTTCCTTCAAGGAGTTCCTTATCAGACCAGCACTTTGAAAGAGTCATTCTGCTAAAAAGGGGTTGATGAATTCTTAGATACACAGATGCACACGGCTGGTGTATCTCTTGTCAAAGATAGAAAACTGTTATAAGGGCAGCTGAAGGGCTGGTGCTGAGTCTTGATATTTAGCTGTCCTCAGCTTTTACTACCTTTTGTGTGTGAAGAGCCTGGAAAGTGCACTATATTGCCAACTGCCACAGTCAGAAAACCTCTCTGCCCCCAGTTTGACAGTCATGCTGGGAAAATGCCCATGAGTGATCTGTTGCTCTTCTGAGAGCTTCATTGAAAATCTGCTTTGAGAGTCAGTTTTCCTTTTCATATTTTTCTGAACTTTTTCCATAATGTCTTGTACCCGTATCAAATTCTAGGTCATTCTAAGTCTGCAAAAACTGCCCCCCTTCTTTCTCTTTGGCTTTGTTTGGATAAGTAGGAAAACACATCAATCAGAAGCAGAGGGAACAGTTTTGCCTTTTGTTTTCCTCCAGGCAACGATACACAGTCATGGCCAATATGTCGCAACTCATCTCTTACTTTTGATGCCCTGAGAACAGCTTCTGTGTGCCTGGATCAGGTAGGGGCCAAATTCCCTAGAGGGGTCAAGCTGGGTGCCCTGGTTTCCTGCTCCTCTCTCTGGGCCAGGCAGAACCACTCCCATTTCCTTTCTTTTGGTCAAACGTGTTCACTACGGTGGCTCTGAGTGCCTTTATATATAAAAAATTATACAATCCTTAGGTTTCTTTCTCAATTGACTTCAGCATGTTTGGCCCACAGGTATCATTTCTTTTCCCAGGTGACCTTTGAGGAGGTGGCTGTGTCTTTCAGCGAGGATGAGTGGGCCTTGCTGGATCTGGACCAAAGGGCCCTCCACAGGGAAGTTATAGAGGAGAATTTGGAGATTGTGGCCTCCCTGGGTAAGACCCCCTTCTTCTCATGCTGAGCAACTCAGTTTGAAAGTGCTAGTGAAACACGGTTGCCTCTTCCTTCCATCTTGTTGCATTTCAGCAGTCTAAGTCTTCCTGTTGTCTTATTTTGGGGCTCTATTCAGAGGAAGTCCTATGCTAGCAGACCTTGGTGAAGGCTATAGTAGATGATGTCAGGTTCAGCTGTGCTACTAAGCACATTACAATATGTGAGGAACTGCCCTGTCCTAGAGGTATGGCCCCAAAGAACCTAGTTTACTTCCAACATGGTTTGCTTTGGTTACTTGTGACCACCAATAAAAATGAAAGATTCTGTTGTTTAAGGGCAAGAGAGAATGCAAAATTGGTACTTCCTTTTTCTCTTCTGAGGAGCAGCCATCTTTTGCTTACGGGATCCTGTTGGATAGAATCATGAATTGGAGAGACACACACAAGGCCCATCTAGTTGAAAACAAACACATTTAGAGGTGGTCATCATGTCTCTTCTCAATCTTCTCTTGTTCAAGGTAAACATACCCAGCTCCTGAAGCAGTTCCTCATAGGGCTTGGTTTCCAGATTGAGTTTTAGGCTTGTTACCAAAAATGCAAGGCAACCACTCCAAGAACAGCTTACAGACCTGTATATATTGAGCTTGGAGGAGAGAAGATTGAGATGTGACTTGATAGCCATCTTTAAATATCTGAAGGTAGATCCTGTAGAAGATGGAGCAAGCTTGTTTTCTCTTGATCCCCACCAAAAAATAGATTCAAATTATGCCAAAGAAGAGTCCAACTGAACCTTAAGAAAAATGTCTTGATGGTAAGAACTGCTTGAAAGTGGGATAGACTTCTCAGCAAGTGGTGGACTCTCCTTCATTGGAGGATTTTCAACAGAGGATGGATGCCCCTCTCTCAGGGGAGTTTTAGGATTGGATTGGACCACATGAGCTTTGCAGTCCCTTCTAAGTCTGTAATTCCTCATACCCTGCACAGCTGTTTCATTACTCCAGTTTAAACCCATTTATTACTGATTAATTATTGGAACAAATATTTAGCACCATCTTTCATGTCCCCTTTTTAATATGGAGTAAATTTCAGATTTCCATTATTAAAACATAAAACAGATATATATCATTCTATTTCTGGGTATCCAGCCATGTGCCACTCAATCTGCCATCCAATTTTTATTTATAGTGGGTGGGTAAAGGGAGTTTTTAGCTTTATTTATTTATTTATTTATTTATACCCCGCTCTTCAGCCACAAGGCTATCAGAGCGGCTTACAAATTGTTTTAAGCAATAGCAATTTATACATCTACACTGCATTAAGCAGTTTCCAATGTGTGTTAGCTAATTGCCCCCACAAGCTGGGTACTCATTTTACCGACCTACGAAAGGATGGAAGGCTGAGTGAACCTTTAGAAATGAAGGTTAAACAACAACATGCAACATCTTATCAAAGAAATACCTAATAGAAGAAAATAACTTGCTGACATGAATTTAAAATAACAATTGGTTTGAAATAAATATTGCTTCCACTCTGTTGTGGATTTTTTAGAAAAGAGGAAGAGAAATTAATAAAACTATCACATTTTAGCATAGAAAACAAATCAGATATTTGGGGATAATGATAATAAAAAACAGCCTGGACTTAGTGGAAAACAATTACAAAAAAAAAAACCTGGAATGAAATAAGAAAAGATATAGAAAGATGGAAGGAATTAAGCTTATCCATGCTAGGGAAAATATTGGCTATAAAGATGACAGTGCTGCCAAAAATGCTTTTTTTATTTCAAAGTCTACCCATATTAAATAATAGTAAACTATTTAAAATATGGGATAAAGAATTATCAAATTTTATATGGCAGAATAAAAAACCGAGGATAAGTTGGAAGGTACTATTGGAAGATAAAGACAGGGGGATTGGGATTGCCCAATCTGAGACTTTATTACCAAGCTTGTGTTCTGACTGGTTTAGGCTTGACAATGATAGAATGTTAACGTTGGAAGGAGCTGATACGTGGTATGGTTTACACGCATACCTATGGTATGAGAAGGAGAGAATAGATAAAAATTTCAGAAACCATCTTATAAGGAAAGCAATGTTAAAAACATGGAAAGAAGTAAAAAGCAAATTGTATACCAGGCTATCAATGTGGGTATCACCACAAGAAGCTTTTAGAGGAACAGAAATGAGCAACTTGGACAAATGGTGGACATATAAAGATTTATTGAAAGTCCACGAGGGTTTAATCAGGTTTAAAACTAGAGAAGAATTGGAAGAAGATAAAAAAAAAAATTGAATTGGTTCCAATATAGACAATCATTGGAAAAATGTAATATGAATAAAGTGTTCGAGGAGTCGTAAGTGGTGGCAATAGGTGACGCATGTTTCAGACCCGTACAGAAGAATAGACAGTACAATGGCTCTATACACACTGATTTTTGTGCTTCGCCTCAGGTGTTTATTACTCCAGACTCTTTTGTAAAGTCTTCCAAATGCGATATATATGCCTTTGCTAATCTGTGATCAATCTCTTTGTCAATCTTGGCATCTGAGGAGATGATGCTTCCCAGGTAGGTGAACTGCTGAACGGAGTTAAGCATAGAGTTGCCAATGGCAATCTGGGGATGATGGTGTTCGTCCTGTGGTGCAGGTTGATAAAGAACTTCCGTTTTCTTCAGGTTGACTTCCAGCCCAAAGAGCTCTCCAGCTGTTGCGAAGCAGGATGTTAGGCGCTGCAGAGCTGCTTCTGTGTGGGCAAGAAGGGATCATCATCAGCGAAGAGCAGCTCATGGACTAGATAGTTTAGAGTCTTAGCGTGAGCCCTCAGACGGCTTAAGTTAAACAAGCTACCATCATTACGATAACGTATATAGATGCCTTCTTCTTTGCAAAGAAAAGCCAGAGAGAGAGAGAGAGAGAGAGACAATATGGATAAATATCTGATAGGCATAGAGCAGCAACAGACGAATTAGATGAAATAATAATGGGAAAGAAAGAAGTAACAATATCAGAGACATATAAGCTATTATTAAAATTAGATCTAGAAGCAACAGTAATAAAGGAGTATATGGTGAAGTGGTCTCAAAATTTTGGACATGACATTCATTTTAGAAGAGTGGGAGAAGCTTTGGAAAAGAACTATTAAATTCACACCATGTATGGAACTGAGAGAAAATTGTTATGAAATGTTATTTCTGTGGAATATGTCACCACAAAAGCTAGCAAAAAATTATAAGGGTAGTAAAACAAACTACTAGAAATGCGAGGAGGCAAATGGTTCATTTTATCACATGTGTCATGCAAAATTGAGGAGGCAAATGGTTCATTTTATCACATGTGTCATGCAAAATTGCAAGAAAATTTGGGATAAATATTCACAATGGGATAAGAAAGATATTAAAAGTAGATTTTGGATTTAAACTGGATATATATCTATCAAATATGATAGATAAAGGCTTTCTGAAAGAATTCAAAAATATTATGTTATACATGACCACCACTGTGAGAATCACATACGCCAGATACTGGAAACAAAAAATAATACCAAACATAGATGAATGGATGACGAAACTGCTGGAAATAGCTCAGATGGAACAGAGTCTCTCTCTCTCTGGCTTTTCTTCGCAAACGAAGATTCAGGAAGTACTCATCCCGCGCTTTCTGCAAGCGCGCTGAAGACTAAAAAGGCCAATCCGAGATAAACATGTCCAGTTGCAGAAAGCACAGCAGAAGGCCTCCTTGGGTGATGTTTCTGGGTTGTGATTCTTTCTGCGTTGTCGTTTCTCTTTAAGACTTGTTCTCAAATGAGTTCTCAAATAAGGTGCAGCATTGTAGATAGTGTGTCTCCATGCCTCCCGATGTGAGGCCAGGGCGGACCATTGTAGGTGATCAATTTGGCCGAGCCTGAGATGTTGTTTCAGGGAGTCCTTGTATCGTTTTCTTGGAGGGCCCCTCTTACGCTGACCTGTGGCGAGTTCACCGTAGAGGAACAGAGTACTTGTTGGATAAATTGCCGTTCAACAATTACATTTAGGAAGGAGTGGGGGAAATTGATAGAATTTTGGAAATTGGAATGGATTAAACATGCAGTTACTTGGTTAACAGAGTAAGATAAATAAAGCTAGAATATGAGTAATAAATAAAATAATATAGAGAAATTCAGATATTTTTTTTCTTCGAAGGTTACGGAAAAAGCAATTATGTTTCTGTCTTTTCTTTTTTAAAAGGGAAAATAAGGGTAATGGTTCTGTAAGCATGTGTATATTGTGTGGTAACAAAATATTGTATATACAATATGATAAAAAGTTCAAATAAGGAGATTTTCTCAGAGCCGACAAAAAAAGTTCAAAATCTGATGATAGGGAATATGAATCTTTGTTGTTTTTTAAAAATCTTTTTGTAAATGTCTTTTTAAATAAAATAATTTTAAAAAGAAACAAAGGCTAAACAAAAACATGCAACATCTTATCAAATATCTAAAAGAAGAAAATAACTTGCTGACATGAATTTAAAATAACAATTGGTTTCAAATAAACATTCTTTCTACTCTGTTGTGGATTTTTTAATTGTATAACTGTTGAGTAAGAAGAGCCACAAGACAAGAAAAATAACAACAACAATAAGATGTTTCTTTTCTTTTTTTGTGTGGTGCCAGTCTTGTTCCATGTTATTTCATTGCTAAGCAAAGGGTCTAGATAAGCCCTTACTCTCCAAGGAAATTATTAGCTGGAGAATTTTTCCAATGCAGAAGAATGATGGCCTTAATAAACCATTATTGACCTTTAACACCAGTTAAACTTCACAATACAAATATAGTAGTATTTCTTGGTCTGTTTGGTGGGGTTGTGGTGCATTTAGGAGAACGGCCCATCTGTAGTTGCATTGTCTAAAGGTGGAATGGAGTAGGGGAATTTTTGAAGAAAATCACTCCATCCAAAGCTATATCCTAGAGGGGCCTAACTCTTACTGTTCATCATTTTGAAGGGAAACAGACAAATGTTTAGCTTAAAGCATTTACTGCTGTATTGTTAGAGGTTGCACTGGTAGAGATTACAAGAACATGGGAAATGCCGAAGGAGCTTTCATTCTAATGAGAGTTGAACCGCTTGTGAAGGGTTGCTCTTGTGGAAGAATTACTTTTAGAATCCAAATGGCTAGGTGGAACTCAAAAGCGACATGTTTACTACTTTTTGGTCTCCTATTACTCCATCAGTAACCATCAAGTGGTCCAGCATCACATCAGCAGACATGCTGGGTTGCAGCTTTTTATAAAATGGCAGCAAGTAAAAGTATACGTACTTGGCAGAGCTTAACCTTAAAAACAACGTTTCTCTTGCTTGGTCAACAGTGTTGCTGGGTTATTGGTTGTTATTATTATCTGTCATAGGTTTGTTCTGTCATGAATTATGTTTTAAAAAAAATAAGGAAAAAAACAAGCTATAGATTTCTTACTCTATTTGAATATTTGCTGTAGGCAGCAGCACAGTTCCCCTTCCTCTTTATCTTAAAGATGAGTGCCCTTTATCTTACCTGTTTTTCTCTTGGCAGCAACCCCAGTTGAACTTGGTTGAGAAAAGGGATGGTTCCGGGGTTCATGCTTTCATGAATGCATACAGCTATGAGCTCCTCCAAAGAACTTCCTACTTCAGGCAAGCTCTGCCACAGACTTCCCAGGAGAGCCAGTGGAGATGCTGAGGAGCCTCATTGGTCTTTCCAGCAGCCTCCTCACATTGATGTCCAGTAAACAGTCTTGTTAATTCAATGTGTTTTTCTCTCTTCAACTTTGAACCCTTGTTTTTCTCCTTTCCAGGAGGTGATGCAAATGGGTATGAAGAACTAATCGGGCCCCTGATGGAAAGAGCCAGATATAAAGAGAAGGAAGAGAAAAGAACCAGAAGAGATACCCAAGAGAGGAGGAAGGACCAATTCCCTACTTTTCTTGGTGGTGACATTTTTGGAATCTCAGTCCAAGAAAGAACACAGAGAGAAAAGGAAGAAAGTGAATGTCTTTGTCTTCTATGCGGAAGTAGCTTCAGCTATAAAGCAAGGCTTAATCTTCACAGGAAAACTCACATGGGAGAGAAATCTTTTAAGGGTGGTGAGTGTAGAAAGACTGACAATTATACGAAAAACCTGACTTCCCATGAAAGATCGAAAATAACAGAGAAACCATTTAAATGTTTTAAATGTGGGAAAACTTTCAGTTGGAGGTTACAGTTTGCATCTGTAGGGGAGAAATCATTAATAGGCTTGGAGTATGGAAAAAGCCCAAGTCAGAAGACACACCACACTTGTCATCAGGCATCTCACACAGAGGAGAAACCTGTTAACTGTTTGGACTGTGGAAAGAGCTTCAGTCAGAAGGGAAGCCTTGTTCCGCATCAAGCACCTCTCACAGGGGAGAGACCATTTCAGTGCTTGGAGTGTGGAAAGAGCTTCAGTCGGAAGGGTAGCTTTATTCGTCATAATGCAATTCACACAGGGGAGAAACCATTTGAATGCATGGAGTGTGGAAGGCGTTTCAATCTAAAGGCCCATCTTACTTGGCATCAAGCAGTTCACACAGGAGAGAAACCTTTTAAATGCTTGGAGTGTGGAAAGACCTTCAGTAGGAAAACAAACCTCTTTTATCATCAAGTAACTCACAGAGAGGAAAAACCTTTTAAATGCTTGAAGTGTGAAAAGAGCTTCAGGCGGAAGGAGCACCTAGCTTCTCATCAAGCAACTCATACAGGAGAGAAACCTTTTAAATGCTTGGAGTGTGGAAAGAGCTTCCGTTGGAAAACAAATGTCATTCGTCATCAATCAGCTCACATGGGGAAGAAACTATTTAAATGCCTGGAATGTGGAAAGAATGTCATTCGAAAGGATGAACTCAGGTCTCATCAAGCAACGCACAAAGGGGAGAAGCCTTTTAAATACTTGGAGTGTGGGAAAAGTTTCTGTTTGAAAAAAAAAACCCTCCATCATCAAGCAGTTCACCCAGGTGAGAAACCATTGCAATACTTGGAGATTCAGGCAGAAGACCCAACTCATTTCTCTTCAAGCAGTTCACAAAGAGGAGAAACAGTTTAAATGCTAGGAATATGGAAAGAGTTTCAGCAGAGTAAGAATAAAATCATACATGGAAGAAACTGTTTAAATGCTAGGAGTGTGGAAAGAGTCATTTAGAAGGGACAAATTGTTATTTAACTCATACACTTGGAGGCACCATTTAAATGTCAGGATTGTGAAAAGAAATTCATTCAGGAGGGTGTGGCCAGCCATGGAACATCACCCCAAAGACTTAACTCAAATATATGGCAAGAATAATAAGAAATACATCTGAGACTTAGAAGGATCAGTATCTGGTAATAAAAGGACGATAGATCATGCTATAACAGACTTATATCCACCATTGAAAGAAGTAAGAATCAACCAAGAGACAGACAACCCTTCACCGTCAGACCCCATGATGAAGGGACTACCCATGACGCCAAGAGGGGGTAAAGTGGAGTTTCCCCTGATGGCTGACCCCATGTTTTCTCCATGAACAGCTTGAAAAGCTGCAAGAGGATTTAATCCAAGCTTGAACGAAAGCCCTGGTACCCCTTCATTGTCTGCCATCTCTGACAAAATAAGGGACCTAGAGGCAACAACAAACGAGACGTTCTAACAAGGACTCCATCAAGAGATCTAAATTTGAACATTAGAAGACACCACGCTTCAAGTGTAGTTAAAAATCGAGGACTGGGAGCGCCGTTCAAATATTAAAATTAACGGGATCCCTGAAAGTGTCACATCTGATGAACTGCAGGAAACAATTAACTGCATGAAACACGTATTTCCATCAATTGATATATCTCCGGGTGATATTGAATGGATCCATTGCTCCCTAGGGCCGAGGAGAATGAAGGATAAATCCCTAGGGACATCTTAATCAGATTTGTCTGTTACACAAAAAAACAGCTATAAGGAATAGCATCACTTCTCTCTAAGACCTGCACTACGAAGGCCATCATGTCCAAGTATTCAACAAACTCTCTGTGAACACACTAAAAAGAAAACAGGCATTTCGTCCATACACTGCCCTGCTCCAGGAGAAAGGTGTGCGATAAAGCTGAGGATACCCTTTAAACGACTAATCCCACACAGTTTGAGCATATTAACAGCCTTGACTCTACAGCATCTTCCAGCACTGTTTGAAGCCCTGGACGTCCCCCTGTTGAGGGACCCGGAAGAACGAATACAAGCTGAAGCTGACCCAGATTACCAGCAGGCAGAATGTACCCAAGATTCAAACTGGCAGACAGTTCAGACTCTGTAGTCGGAAGTTCTGCCTTGCATGCTTGAGGATCACTGAGTCGGGATTGACTAGTACATCCCAGCTCTTCGTGATGTGCCAAGTACGGGCACCAGACTTGTCCTTAGGCAACGGGGGACAGATATATAACAAACTGGCAGTATCCCCGATCCCTGCAATGATCAGGTGCTCTCTCGGTGCATCATCAGTGCTCTCAGCCAGCAGACCAGAAGAGACAGCATCTGACAGCTGCAATCACAGACTGAGATTTAGAATTGACCACTCGTATGCACGGATCGAAAGAACCAGCCTCTCTTAGAAGTATAACCCAGGAGTGCAGATGAAAGCATGGGGAGACATCAGCTGCGTAGCTGCCATCCTCTTGGGACTATCCAAGTCACCCACAGTTAATTTCCAAACTCCAGAAAACCTCACTCCAAATCCCCAGGATGCACTGATGACTCACCTTGAGACAACTTTACATTCAGCCAAGTATTCTCAGGTTTACCAAAGACTCAGACTCTGCCATGCTTAAGCCTCCTCGTATTATGTTTGACACCATTTTTGTGCAACCTGTCATATTGAACTCTTAAAACAAGCTGTCAGATTAACTGTCAAAATGTAGTACTCTATGCCATGTTTAAATGCTGTATCTCTTTTGTTTCCTTGCCAGCTAGTTACAGTCCAGTATTATAGGATCATGCAGGTTCCTGATAGAATTTTAAAATAAATAAGTATTTTAACTTGAAAAGTTGATTTTTGACACAGATGTCAAAATGCAGGAATATATAATCAAACATACCCGACAGATGGCCATCCAGCCTGAGCTTAAAAACCTCCAAAGGAGGAGACTCCACCACACTCCAAGGCAGTGTATTCCATTTCCAAACACCTCCTACTGTCAGGAGGTTCGTCCTAATGTTTAAGTGGGATCTCTTTTCCTGTAGGTTGAGTCCATTGCTCTATATCTAGTTTCAGGAGCAGCAGAAAATATGCTTGTTCGCTCTTCAAGATGAAATTCTTTCAAGTACAGCTGCCCCTCCACATTCGCGAACTTAGCATTTGCGGTTTTGATTATTCGCGGTTTTGGGAGGGCCCCCTCACCCTCCCAAAACTGTGACAAGGGGTCTCCTGGAGGCCCTGTGAAGGCCCGGGGAGGGAGGGGGGCAGGGTGGGAGGGGGAAGGCCCAGGGAGGCCCTCGCAGAGCCTTGGAAGGCTCCGTGAAGGCCCGGGGAGGGAGGGGGAAGGCCCGAGGAAGGCCTTAGGAGGGAGGGGGAGGGCTGGGGAGGCATCCACGGGGCCTTGGGAGGGTATCCGGAGGCCCCGTGAAGGCCTTGGAAGGGAGGGGGAGGCGGAGAAAGCGACTATGGGGCCTCCGGAGGCCCCATGGTCGCTTTGGCGGGGGAGGGGGACGGCCGTCATTATTCGCGGAATTTTTACATTTGCGGAGGCCTGGGGAACCTAACTCCCGTGAATGTGAAGGGACGACTGTATTTAAATATGGCTATGATATCACCTTTTCTCCAGGCTAAACATACCCAGCTCCTTAAGCTACTTTTCATAGGACGTGGCTTCCAGACCTTTCACCATGTTGGTTGCCTTCCTCTGGTTATGTTCCAGCTTGTCAAAAAATATTCTCTTTCCCCTGCTCCAAAAAATCTAAAAAGCAAACCTTGATTTTGCCATATTAAATAATGGACACAATTATACTGTGCCATTGTTTATATAGTAGGACTCCTGTATCTGCGGGGGATTGTTTCTCCCCCCCCCCCCGCTCATACTGAAAATGGCAAATAACAGCAAATGCCATTGAAAATAATGGGACTTCTCATTTAAAATACCATAGAGTTGCCTTGGAGGACCTATAAAACATCTAGAGAGGTTGCCTTTCTAGGCATTTTTATGACGACTTTATGGTTGGCATGCTGTTTTCTGTCCTGTGGATAACTTAAACCATGGATATTGGTTCCATGGATATGGGGGTCCTACTGTAATGGGACTTGAGCTTCCACGGATTTTGGGTATCCACATGGGGGTCCTGGAACCAAACCTCAGCGGATACCAAGGCCCACTGTATAGGATCCAAAGTCCAGGCATGTACCTCTAATCTACAGTCTCCCTCTTTTTTCCTGGAAAGAACTAAGCAGGCTGTCCTTCACCTCCTCTCTTACTTCACCCTACAATTTTATTATTGTGAATATGAGCTGTTCCAAATCTATATACACTTGTCCCTTCACAATTGCTGGGTTTGGTTCCAGGACACACACACACCGTGAATATCCAAATCCATTAATACTCAAGTCCCATTATATGCAATGGCATAGCAAAATGGTGTCCCATATATAAGATTGCAAAATCAAGGTTTGCTTTTTGGATTATTATTTTTTTAGGAATCTTTTCAAGCCGTGAATACCTACATCCGTGGATACCAAATCCGTGAATGTGGAGGAACAACTGTATCTAATTCTCTTGGGTATGTTGCCATTTCCAGTGTGCTGATTGGCTGCTAAGGCACAACTTGCTTGGGCAGCCAGTCAGCACACTGGGGGCAGGAACATGTGGACTCTTACATCCAGTGTAAACACAGCCGCACAGCGTGAGTAGCAGGCTCTGTGTGTGGGATGGTGTGTGTGCACAGAGGGGGTCGGGGAGGGTGCCAGGGGGCTGCGAGGGCCGCAGTGGGGGGGTGAGGTGCCATGTTGGTGGGTGGGAGGGAGGCGGTGGCATCGTGGGGGGGCCTGTGCCGCATGGGGGGAGGGGGCAGCGGGGGGTGGGAAGGGCGAGTCGTGTGTGTGTGTGTGCGTGCGCACGGGGGGGGCGGCGGCAGGGGGTACAGTGTATGCTACACTAGGTATATAGCTAGCAGAAGAAAATTATAATGTCAGATCCAAAACCAGACTCTGATGAGAGAAAGGCTTACAGTAACTGTCAGCTGACTAACACCAAAGTTCCTGGTGTTTGTGTCAGAAATCTTTGAGAATTCCATGGAAAAGAAGGTAAAATATTTGGGAGTTAACATTATAAAGAATAATAGTTATTTAATAAGGAACAACTGTGAAAAAAATTGGGAAAGATCTAAACATATGTTTTTAAAAATTATTTTATTTTAATAAAGTTTTCATCAATAAAACCAAGCTTAAGTAGTCAATAGTTTGTTACAGAACTCTTTCTATAACTGTAATAACATACATAAATCAAAAACAAAATATAACAAGTAATCAGAGAAGGGATGAAGAGTTGGACTTGTTATGAAATCATAGTACTTCAGTCCATACATATGGAGTTAAAGGGAGGGGACAGAAAAGACATCACTCCACATTTTGCCGTGATGTGCTGGAGGCAGTGCTGCAGATTCAGTTTCAGAAAGATATGTGACTATAGGAAACCAGCATTTGATGAAGGTTTCAGTGTCCGCTTCAGCATTTGATACCCGCATAGTAGCGGAAAGTTTTTCCATGAACCAAATGTCCCAGACTTTATCCCACCAAGTGTTTGTGTTAGGCATTTCTTTTTTCCAGTTTTTAGCGATCACTATTTGGGAGACAGCGAGTAGGAAAATGATAATTTTTTTAATGCTTCAAGCTTTTGTTAGAGTTGGTAAACAAAGACAGCAACAACAATTCTGGAGAGGGATTTATGACCTGACTAGTAATTTTGCTAGCCATGTCCAGCGTAGAGGTCCAAAGCCTCCAAACACTCGGGCATTCCAGCCACATGTGTACATAGGTACCTAATTGGGTACATCCCCCCAGCACACAAGAAAAGCAGTTTTAGTCATCCTGGTCAGTTGTACTTGTGTGAGATCCCACTTATAAAGCAACTTCAACAATGTTTCCTTCAGGGTGATTGAGCGGAGTTTAAAAGTCGGTGATGTCCAGAGTTGTAGCCAATCCGTCTCTTGAATGGAAACATTCAGTTCGCTTTCCCAAGTTGCTTTATAAGACACATTACTCCCGAAAGTGTAATCTATTAACCATCTGTATATCCGAGCCGCCCAGCCTCTAGCTGGTGCGGTGGGTGTCATACAGCTGTGTTCAAATATCATAGGAGAGTGCAGGATAAACCCAGAGGCTACTAGTCTAGTTAAGAATGTACGGATCTGACATATTTGAAACTAATTGGGAACATATGGGGATAGGTCCTGGAGAAGCTCATTCATAGTTTTTGGCTTTGCGTTGATAAAAAGGTCTTGCAAAGCATATCAACCACATGCCTCCCATCCCAAGAATTGGTTTAATTTATCTGGATCAAAAAAAGAGGAATGCAAGACAAATGGTTGATGGGGGAGGCATGAGAACACTTACGCCACATTAAAAGGGATGTATGTAAAAATGGGTTGTCAAAGCTATTCACCTGTTGGGTAGTGGTTTTAGAAAATATCAAAGGGCCAATGGGTGCTGTAAGTCCAATTCAAGCATAATCCATCTTGCTGTTAAGCTTCTTTGGAGGAGAGGGATAATTTGAGAGTTGGATAGCTGCAAAATAAATCTCCAAATCAGGAACACCAAGACCTCCACATGTGGGATTGGTGTACCTAACTCGCTGCGGGAATCGGGGTCGCTTCCAGTCAAATATATATTCCAAAAGCAGTGTTTTCCATGTCTTAAAATAGGAAGGTGGGGAGAGAGGGGAATGGTTTGAAAAAGAAAAGTAAGCGAGGAAGAGCAAACATTTTAGTCAGTGCTATTCTGCCTAGTAAACATAGTCGAACATAGACATAGTCGAAAAGTCTTCCAGAGTTTAAGGCGAGCTCTCAGCCACCGCGTCAGGGGTCTATAGTTCCGTGGAATCAGCTGCTTAAGGTCTTTCGTAATTAAGATTCCAAGGTACTTAAAACCAGAGGGGTGTAGACTAAGTTGAGTAGCTCTTTGCCATTTCAATTGGGAAGACAGTGAGACATGAAGGCAAAACAATGCTGACTTAGCCAGATTGACTCTGAAATCCGCATAGCTGTCAAAATCCTTTAGAAGCTGCTGCAGTGCTGGAAGCAACCTGTCAAAATCCTCAGGTATAGCAGCACATCGTCTGCATATAGAGCTTGTGTTCTGTTCCATAAATTAAAGGACCCTTAACATCAGGACTCTGATTAGCTCAGCAAGGGGCTTGATAGCCAACGCAAATAAGATGGGGGATAGAGGGCACCCCTGCTTAGTCCCCCGCTGCAGAGAGATAGGCACGGAGTCCATCTTGTTAACATGGATTACGGCACTAGAACCTGAATATGTTCCCTGTAAATAGCCAATGAACTTATGTCCAAAACCCATTTCAGTCAGGATATCAAACAAAAAGGACCAATCTAATCGGTCAAAGGCCTGAAGAGCATCTAGAGAGACCAAAAAGGTCAGTTGGAGGGAGAGTTTACTGTGGTGAATGATGTTTAGGGTTCGCCTAACTGCATCGACCATTTTGCGGTCAGGGACAAATCCCACTTGGTCCGGATTTATATATGAGGAGATAAATGAGTTAACACTATTTACCATAATGGCAGACATAATTTTAAAATCCTAATTTATCAGTGATATTGGCCTAAATGCCGATGTAGTGTGGCTGATGTGTGTGGTTTTGGGGATGGGAATGATTTGAGAGTGTCTCCATGAATCTGAGGGGAGAGAGCTATTCAAGACTCCAATATACAAGGCAAGCACATGGGGGTTAGGTCTTCTTTAAAGATCTTGTAAAATTCTGAATTAAAGCCATCTGTACCTGGAGCTTTTCCAGGGCGCAATCTGTGCAGGACTTGATGGACTTCCTCCAGAGTAATCTGATTATTGAGGACTGATGCATGTTCAGGGGTCAATTTTTTCAGAGGCAGGGACTTTATGAATGCAGATCTGTCAGGTATGGGTTGGTCCGCAGAATATAAGTCAGCATAGAAAAACTCGAACTCTCCCAAAATATTTTTAAGACAGATGTTACCTTACCGTTTTTAGCAGTAATTCTAGTAATTATTTTTTTTCCCAGCTCTTTTCTTAACTAATCTAGCCAGCAGTTTGGAGTTTTTATTATTATGCTCGTAATAATATGCCTTGGTAAAATGGAGGGCTGTTTGGATTTGTGAGGTGTCCAATTCCTGAAGTTCGGACCTCTTCTTATTGAGTAAGAAGAGGTCTGTGTCTTTCTGTGACCTTTGGTGAATTTTGGACAATTCATCAATTGCGAGTAACAATGAGGTCCTTTTGGCAGATATGAGTTTTTTCTAATCGCTCCCTCCTGTATAAAGAGGCTGCGAAGCACTGCTTTCATAGTGTCCCATAACAGAGCCTCAGAAGTAGTTTGCAATCTGTTTTCCTCATAGAATAATTTCAGGTTCTTTAGAATTTTAGCTCTAAATTGGCCATCTAGTAATAGTCTAGGATTGAACCTCCAGTAGGGTAAGCATCTGTATCTAGTGTCCATGTCAAGAGAATAGGGAAATGGTCAGAATGGAGGATGTTTTCAATAGAGACATCTGTAATCTGGGACAGGACTGACTTATTTATGAAAAAAGTGATTGATTCAAGAATAGGACTGCTGAACCGAGGAGAAGAAAGTGTAAAGTCTCTCTGTCGGATTGAGTATTCACCAAGGGTCGATCAGTTCTAGAAGTAGAAGAGATGTTTCTGGAATTACGGGCGGCGGAGAATAGTTTTTATTAATTCTAGGGGACCTGTCCAGGACAGGGTCCAGAATTGCATTGGAATTTCCACCTGTAATTATTATGCCTTTTGCAAAAAGGGCTAACTCATGAAAAAAGGATTCTAGGAAGTCTCTTTGGTGAACATTTGGTGTATAATATGTAGCCAGGGTGACCAACCAGTTGCAAAGCAAACCTGTACCATTATATATCTACCTTTCCTGTCTCTTTTTAAGTCATAGAGTTGGAAAGGGGTACCTTTATCCAGTATAATTGCCACGCCTCGTTACTTGCCTGAGCACCGACCACAAATTGGTTTCCAAATTTGGAAGCGGGGAGTACAGGTTTTTCAGTTCTATCGTGCATTTCTTGGAGAAACAGAACATTGGGTTTGTGGGGACAGAGTTCTCTCAGGATCTTTTGACGTTTTAGTGTTGTTCTGAGCTCTCTAACATTAAAGGATAAGATCTGGACTTCACTCATGGCAGGTCATGAGAGGAGAGGCTAACTGTGCCATTTCCAGCAACATTAGGCTATCAAACTTCCGCATTAGAGAACACCAAGTGTGGGTATTAGATTTTCCACAGTGCAAAGGTATGCATAAACGAAGTATTGTGTATTCCTTCTCAAAACTGAACAAGAAAAACAAACATAACTCAACAATAAACATCAAGATAACCAGAAGGAGGGAGGGCATCTGTGCGATCACCTCCCGATTGGAATCCAGGGTCGTTCCAATTCCTTTCGGAGTGCCCATCTGAGCTATGGAGTGGTGCTGTATGTTCAGACTACAACCTCTGTCCTCACAAAAAAGCAAGTAAGATACGCTGTGAAAAGGAGTAAGGAGAAGTATGGACTGGTCAAAATGCATCTGATCAGCTAATAGCTCCAGAAGAAATACATGTGAAGTTCACCTCTACCATGGCAGCAGTCATTCAGCCAAGCTATACAAAGAGTGACTGGTAGCTAAGAGTTAACAGCCGATGGTTGACAGGATTCACAACATTATTGCCGACAGCAAGGCAGGGAGGAATAATTTCCAACTGAAAAGCTGCAGAGAATCAGCAATGGTGGGCCCCCTGTCATTTGAAAGGCAAAAAGAAGGTGACAATATGGCTGCCACTCTGCCGAGGGCAGCAGCCTTGGCTTGAACTGGGAGTTGGGCAGTGAGTGCTTGGCCTCCTCCCCCTCCCTTGGAACACCTGGCCTTCAGAGAGCCTTTAAAGCCAGCTCCAGCTCAACCATTGGCAGCAGCCAACCAGCGGTGAGCAGAGAGTTGGCCTGGGACTTTTTCCATCTAGCCGCCCAGCTCTCCTGCCACCTGAAAATGCCATGGGAACCAGGCAGAGATTGCCAGGTTTGGGCAGAGTATTTAGCCTACCCAAGAAACCCCCTCTGCACCAGCGACGAGAGCTGGGCTGGGAATCTTCCACCAAGTCCCTTTTAATTAAAGATTGAAGCCCAGCACTAGCGGCAGGAGAAACGGAGGCCGGGAAGGTGGGTGGTGCCCTTTCAGCACGCCCGAGCCATCATTTCCCAGCTCGCCAGCAACTGCGGCGACATTGTTTGTGGACTCCTAGCAAAAAACATCTAAGGTGGCGATTGGGGACAAATTGTTATACTGGACCTGATGTTGATGTGGGTTGACATAAGACTTGTATTATCAAGCCATTCGGTCTCTTATCACCTGACCGCTATAGTAATAGGATTATGGGATTGGGGTTGATTTATCCCCCAAGTACCCCTTTTTTTCAAGTGGCTTTAAACTTTACTGTTTCTCTTGAGGCAGGGAATGAGGTGGGGACGGCTATAGGAGTTGTGCAGGGGAATGGGAGGTACGGCTGGAACAGAGCGAACAAATGTTACAAAAGAAGACGGGATCGCTGTTTGAAAGCTATCCTGCCTTCAGTTCCCTCTGTTTCCCAGAATGGCTTGGAGAGCAGACCAACCATTCCACAGAACCTCACTCTGCTCCTCTGCAATGCCAGGTCGGTCAAGAACAAGACCCATATCATCCATGATCTCCTCATGGATGAGGATGCCGACCTGGCTTGCTTTACAGAGACCTGGCTGGGAGAGGATAGCGCAGTTACCTGGGCGCAGGCCCTTCCAGCCGGGTACTCTGTCAGTGAGCAGGTGAGGGGTGGAGTTGCTCTGGTTCATAAGAACAACCTGATCTTGACCAGGATACCTGTCCGGAACACAGTCCACTTCGAGTGTATTCACCTTAGCTTGAGGACCAGAGATAGTTTGGGGATTCTGCTAGTCTACCAACCACCCCGTTGTCTAGCAGACTCCCTGACCAAGCTGACACAGCTGGTCTCAGAGCTGTTGTTGGAGTCTCCCAGACTTTTAGTTTTGGGAGACTTCAACATTCCGCTCGAGACCAATCGTAACAGGCGCAGCTCGGGAGTTCATGGAGACCATGACAAACATGGGCCTATCCCAATTCGTTGTCGGGCCCACACATTGTGCAGGTCATATACTCAATGCGGTCTTCAGTACGGAACAGGAATATCTGTGGGCAGAGGTTGTAAGTACCTCAGCATTGTCATGGTCGGATCATTTCCTGGTCAAGGCGGAACTTAGAGTCTGTATCCGCCCCACCGGGGGTGGTGGACCCATTAGATTGTTCCACCCTCGAAGGCTAATGGAGCCAATTGGATTCCAGAAAGCCTTAGAGGGTTTAATGGTTGGGAATGCCGGTGACCCTGTCGATGCTCTGGTCAATATTTGGAACACCGATCTTGCCAGGGCTATTGACATGATTGCTCCCAAGCATCCTTGCCAATCCGCTTCAAACCGTAAGCCATGGTATACACCAGAGCTTAGGAGAATGAAGCGGTTTGGACAACGACTAGAGTGCATGTGGCGGAAAACTTGACTCTTATCTGACAGAACTCACCATAGGAACTTTCTTTGGTCCTATCGGGAGGCAATACATGCAGCGCAGAGATCTTTCTCCTCTGCACGTATTGTGTCTGCAGAGTCCCGTCCAGCAGAGCTGTTTCGGGTGGTGAGGGAGCTGACACAGGTACCCCCTGTGCCGAATCCCTTACTTAACCGAATAATGGCCTGCTGTGACACGTTTAACAACTTTTTCGCAGATAAAATCTCAGATAAGAGCCGACTTAGACGCCAATGTTTTAACAGAAACCATAGGATAGGTGTCCAGCGACGCGGTCAATGAAGTTATTCTGGATCAGCTCCAATCTGTGAGTACCGAGGACGTGGACAAGCTACAGATTAGCAAAGGCACATAGCGCATTTGGAAGACTTTACAAAAGAGTCTGGAGTAATAAACACCTGAGGCGAAACACAAAAATCAGTGTGTATAGAGCCATTGTACTGTCTATTCTCCTTTATGGGTCTGAAACATGGGTCACCTACCGCCACCACTTACGACTCCTCGAACGCTTCCATCAGCGCTGTTTACACACAATCCTAAATAAACACTGGACTGACTATGTGACGAATGTTCCTGTCCTTGAGCAAGCAGGGATCACCAGCATTGAGGCCATGATATTGAGAACACAGCTGCGCTGGGCAGGACATGTTTCTAGGATGAAGGACCATCGCCTCCCCAAAATAGTATTCTACGGTGAACTCGCCATGGGTCAGCATAAGAGGGGCGCTCCAAAAAAGCGATACAAGTACTCCCTGAAACAACATCTCAGGCTCGGACAAATTGACCACCAACAATGGTCCGCCCTGGCCTCACATCGGGAGGCATGGAGACGCACTATCCACAATGCTGCAGCCTTATTTGAGAACTCATGCCGAACAAGTCTTGAAGAGAAACGACAACGCGAAAGAATCAACCCGGAAACATCACATAAGGAGACCTTCTGCTGTGCTTTCTGCAACCGGACTTGTCTATCTTGGATTGGCCTTTTTAGTCATCAGCGCGCTTGCAGAAAATGCGGGATGAGTCCTTCCTGAATCTTTGTTTGCGAAGAAAAGCCAGAGAGAGACATGCAGCACAGAGATCTTTCTCCTCTGCACGTATTGCGACTGCAGAGTCCCATCCAGCAGAGCTGTTTCGGGTGGTGAGGGAGCTGACACAGGTACCCCCTGTTCCGAATCCCTTACTTAACCAACAACGGCCTGCTGTGACACATTTAACAACTTTTTCGCAGATAAAATCTCCGATAAGGGCTGACTTAGATGCCAATGTTTTAACAGAAACCATAGGAGAGGTGTCCAGCGACTCGGTCAATGAAGTTATTCTGGATCAGCTCCAATCTGTGAGTACCGAGGATGTGGACAAGCTGCTTGGTAGGGTGAGGAAAACAACTTGCCCTCTCGACCCTTGCCCATCATGGCTAGCCGTCCGGGGGGGGGAGCATTGAGGAGATTCCTCATGGATATCATCAATGCATCCTTCAGGGAAGGACATGTTCCACCTTGTCTGAAGGAAGCGGCTGTTAGACTGCTTCTGAAAAAAACTTCCCTGGATATGAGTAATTACAGGCCTGTTTCTTTATTGCCATTTTTGAGCAAGGTGATCGAGAGGACGGTTGCTCTTCAACTCCAAGCTGTCTTGGATGAAACCGATTATCTAGACCCATTTCAAACCGGCTTCAGGACAGGCTTTGGGATTGAGACTGCCATGGTTGCCTTGACCCACGATCTGCGTCTGAACATCGACAGGAATAGTGTGACCCTGTTGGTGCTCTTAGACCTCTCAGCAGCTTTTGATACAATAGATCATGGACCGCCTGAAGGGGTTGGGTATCGGAGGCACTGCATTGCAGTGGTTCAGGTCCTACCTCTTCGGCAGGTCCCAGAGGGTGCTGCTTGGGGACAGTTGTTCAAGCAAAAGAGAGCTCACCTGGGGAGTTCCACAGGGAGCTATCCTGTCCCCGATGTTATTTGACATCTATATGAAGCCGCTGGGGGAGATTATTCGGAGTTATGGAGCTGGGTGTTATCAGTATGCTGATGACACTCAGATCTATTTCTCCATATCTTGTTCATCGGTCTCAAATTCCAATGATATCTCTTCTCTCAATGAATGTCTTTGGGCGGTAATGGGCTGGATGAGGAAAAACAGATTGAAACTGAATCCGTAGAAGACAGAGGTGCTCACGGTAGCAGCCCTGAAACCAAGAATTGGGTTGCAACCTCCAGTCCTGGATGAGGTCACACTCTCCTCCAGTGACTGTGTTTGCAGTCTGGGGGTGCTCCTTGATTCGTCGCTCCTGATGATAAATCAGGTAAATGCGACAGTCAGGAGCACCTGTTATCAGCTTCGTCTGATACGCCAGCTGCACCCTTTTCTGGAAGCAAGGGACCTCGAGACCGTCGTTCACGCGCTGGTAACCTCACGCCTAAACTTCTGTTATGCGCTGTACATGGGGCTACCCTTGTGCTTGGTTCAGAAACTACAGTTAGTACAAAATATGGCAGCCAGGCTTGTTTCAGGAACATCTACGAGGGACCACATCAGCCCGGTTTTGAGGTCCCTCCACTGGCTGCCTATTGGTTTCCGGGCCCAGTACAAGGTGTTGGTTATCACCTTTAAAGCCCTAAATGGCTTGGGTCCCAGTTATCTCAGGGACTGTCTCCTCCCCTATAATCCTCCCCGCGCACTCTGGTCCTCTTGGAGGAATTTGCTGCAGCCTCAAAAGTTGAGGATTTCAGCTACCTCCCAGCGGGCTTTTTCTGTTGTCGCCCACAGACTATGGAACGGCCTTCCGGATGAAATCTGTCAATTGACATCTTTGAACAGCTTCAAAAAGGCTGTCAAGATGGATCTCTTCCACAGGCCTTTCCAGAATAGATTATCCCAGCCTCGGGACCCCTCCTCCTTCAGGAGAGTGCCCACAGCCTCCTTCGTTAACGGAACTGAATATCGCTGGGGATCTACTATTATTGCTAAATGTATGTACCGTATATTCCGGCGTATAAGATGACTTTTGAGCACTCAAAAGTGCCCTCCAAAATCGACAGTCGTCTTATACGCCGGATATACTTTGCTTCACCTGCTTGCCTATCTCCTGCCTCTTCGCAAACGGAGCGAAGAGGCAGGAGATGGGGCAGGGGGGTGAAGCAAAGTGCTTTTCCAGTTCATTTGCCCCCCTCCTCTGCCTTCTCCCCCTTTGGGGAGCAACAGAGACAGAGGAGGGGGTGAACGTTGCGGTTTGCCGCAGCCGCCGCCTGATCACCTCTGCAGCGGCCGAGGCAAACTGCTAGATTCGCCCTTTTCCCCCACCTTGCTTGAAGGTGGAGGAAAAGGGTGAAAATGCCCCCTCCCCCCAGCCACACTCCGCCCATCCACCCCCCCTTCCCCAAAGCCGTGATTCCATTGGAATCGCGGCTTTGGAGAGGGGGGTGGCTGCGAAGCCCCTTCCCCCCAGCCACCCATCTACCCTCCAGACATCCACCCCCCTTCCCCAAAGCCACGATTCCATTGGAATCGCGGCTTTGGAGAGGGGGGGTGGCTGCGAAGCCCCCTCCCCGCAGCCACCCATCCACCCTCCGCCCATCCACCCTCCGCCCATCCACCCCCCTTCCCCAAAGCCACGATTCCATTGGAATCGTGGCTTTCGAGAGGGGGCTGGCTGCGCAGCCCCCTCCCCATAGCCACCCATCCACCCCCCTTCCCCAAAGCCACGGTTCCATTGGAATCGCGGCTTTGGAGGGGAGGTGGCTGCGAAGCCCCCTCCCACCTCCCCCCAGCCACCCTCCGCCAATCCACCCCCCTTCCCTTAAGCTGCGGTTCCATTGGAATTACAGCTTTGGAGAGGGGGGTGGCTGCAAAGCCCCCTCTCCCCATCCACCCAGCCACCCTCTGCCCAGCCACCCCCTTCCCCAAAGCCCTGCTTTGGAGAGGGGGGTGGCTGCGAAGCCCCCTCCCCCATCCATCCATCCACCCTCCGCCCAGCCACCCCCCTTCCCCAAAGCCATGCTTTGGAGAGGGGGTGGCTACAAAGCCCCCTCCCCCCAGCCACCCCCCTTCCCCAAAGCCACGTTTTGGAGAGGGGGGGTTGCTGCGAAGACCCCTCCCCCCAGCCACCCTCCGCCCAGCCACCCCCCTGCCCCAAAGCTCCGCTTTGGAGGGGGGTGGCTGCAAAGCCCCCTCCCTCCACCTCCCCAGCCAGCTGGCCATCCCGCATTCCCCAACCCACCAGGAGACTGGGCAGCGTCCTGTGGGTTGGGGAATCGCAGGAGGAGGGATCCCAGAAGGAGGGATCGGGGCTGTGAAGTTAAATCCCTAGATTCGCTCCCTCTTCCTTGACAGTGGGGAGAGGGGGCGAATCCCGGGGTTTGGCTCCACGGCCCCGCGTCCTCCCTATGGAGCCAAACGGGGCATGTTCGCCCCTTCTCCCCACCTTCCTTGAAGGTGGGGAGAGGGGGCGAATCTAGGGGTTTGCCGTGGCCACCCCTGCTTCCCCCGCCTTGGTCCCCTTCGGAAGAGCCAAGACGGAGGGAAGGGGGCTGCTGAGGCAAACTGGGCATTTTCACCTCTTTCCTCCACCGTCGAGTCCAGTTTGACTGGAAGGTTGAAGAGAGGGGCGAATGTTCCCCTGCCAGATGATCCTGTTCGCTTTCCCAACTCACGAGGAGATCCTCATGAGTTGGGAAACAAAGAGGATCAGCTGGCAAGGCTCCCCCAGCCAGCCAAATTGGGGTGGTGGTGGTCTTATCTGGCGAATATATGCCTAAGCCTAGATTTTTGGCTGGAAATTGGGGTGGTGGTCTTATACGTCCAGTCATCTTATACACCGGAATATACGGTATGTGTTTTATTAAGTGTTTTAATTGTTGTTTTAATTTGTAATTTGATTTAATAACCTTTTAAGGGGGGAGGGGAGTATACTGTTTTGCTTTGTATGGTGTTTTAATGTTGTTAACCACCCTGATTGGGTTACCAAAGGGCGGTATATAAATACATTTTATTATTATTATTATTAGAGGGAGAGAGGAATAAAGCTGGTAAGGGTCTCATGGATGTCACTTTCAGGGGGTCTTGAGCTCCTTCTGATTGGCTCTTTTCTCCCGTTTTCGCTGGACAGCCGTCCAGTCTGATGAACCTTGTCCAGGCAGTTCTCTTCTGATCTCTGATATCAGCGCGTTAGGAACGTGGACATCTAGGGCTAGCAACACATCCAGAAGCTGGAGTTTAGTCGTTGCAGACATGATGGTCGTGTCCTTTGTGATCATGATACGAAATGGGAACCCCCAGCGATATCTGATGCTTGCTTCTGTCAGGAGAGAAGTTAGCGGTTTAAGGTCTTTTCTCTGTCGTAGAGTTTCAAGTGAGACATCTTGGTATATTGATACAGGGAGGCCATTGAAGGTAAGTGAAGTCAGCTTGTTTAGCTTGGAAGTCACCTGCATTTTCTTGACGAAGGAAGAAAATCTCACAAGGATGTCCCTAGGTAGGCGTTGGGCCAGCTGAGGGGGGATTAATGATCTATGTGCCCTCTCAATGTCGGCATCGCACAGCTCCAGATCTGGGCAGGTAGCATTAAGCCAATCGATTAGGAATCCTTTGAGATCGGATTTCTCCACTCCCTCTTCTAGACCGTGAAGGCGAATGTTTAGTCGCCTACTTCTGTTTTCAAGTTCATCGACTTTATCCAGTAAATACTGGTTGGACAATTCTAATCGTTGAATCCGTGGATCTTGGGACAAAGTCGCTCTTAAAGCCTCAGAAGCAGTTGATTCTATTGCTGCAACTTTATCTGTCAAAGCTGACAGTTTTGCCTTTACCGGCTGCCGCATCACACTGTTGGCTCATGTTCAACTTGTGGTCTACTAGGACTCCTAGATCCCTTTCGGACGTAGTCTCATTCAGCCAGGTCTCTCCCATCCTATATTTATGCATTTCATTTTCCGCCCTAAATGCAGTACTTTACATTTCTCCGTATTGAATTTCATTCTGTTAGCTTTGGCCCAGCTCTCCAGTCTATCCAGGTCATTCTGAATTTTGATCCTGTCCTCTAGGGTATTAGCTACTCCTCCTAATTTGGTGTCATCTGCAAATTTGATAAGTATGCCTCTAATTCCCTCATCCAAGTCATTGATAAGGATGTTGAATAGCACTGGGCCCAGGACAGAACCCTGTGGCACCCCACTGGTCACATCTTTCCAAGACAAAGAGGAGCCACTGCTGAGCACCCTTTGGGTTCGGCTGGTCAACCAATTACAAATCCATTGAACAGTTAACTTGTCTAGCCCACATTTAACAAGCTTGTTTGCAAAAATGTCATGGGGAACCTTGTCAAAGGCCTTACTGAAATCAAGGTATGCGATGTCCACAGCATTCCCTTCATCTACCAAGCTGGTAACTTTATCAAAAAAAGAGATCAGATTAGTCTGGCATGACTTGTTTCTCTGAAACCCATGTTGACTTTTTGTGATTATGGCATTGCCTTCTAAATGTTCACAGACTCTCTGTTTAATGATCTGCTCTAGAATCTTCATGGTATTGATGTCAGGCTAACTGGACAATAATTGTTGGGATCCTCTTTTTCCCCCTTTTTGAAGATGGGAAGAACATTTGCCCTCTTCCAGTCTGCTGGGACTTCTCCTGTTCTCCAGGAGTTCTCAAATATTATTGCCAATGGCTCTGAGATTATATTTGCCAGCTCTTGTAATACTCTTGGATGTAGTTCTTGGATGTAGTTCAATGTAACAGTTTCTCCCCTGTGTGAGTTGCTTGATGACGAATGAAGCTACTCTTCCAACAAAAGTTCTTTCCACAATCCAAGCATTTAAAAAGCTTCTCCCCTTTGTGTCTTGCTTGATGAGATCTGAGTTCATCCTTTCGACTGAAATTCTTTCCACATTCCAGGCATTTAAATGATTTCTTCCCGGAGTGAACTGATTGATGACGGATGAGGCCTGTATTCCAACTGAAGCTCTTTCCACACTCCAAGCATTTAAAAGGTTTCTCTCCTGTGTGGACTGCTTGATGACAAGTGAGGTGGGCCTTTAGACTGAAAAGCCTTCCACACTCCATGCATTCAAATTGTTTCTCCCTTGTGTGAATTGCAGTATGACGAATAAAGCTACCCTTCCGACTGAAGCTCTTTCCACATTCCAAACACTTAAAAGGTTTCTCTCCTGTGTGAACTGACTCATGATGAAGGAGGCTACTCTTCCAACAAAAGCTCTTTCCACACTCCAAGCATTTAAATTGTTTCTTCCCGGTGTGAGATGAATGATGATGAATGAGGCTCATATTCCAATTGAAGCTCTTTCCACACTGCAAACATTTAAAAGGTTTCTCCCCTGTGTGAACTGACTTATGATAAATGAGGCTTCTCTTCCAACTGAAGCTCTTTCCACACTCTAAGCATTTAAAAGGTTTCTCCTCTGTGTGAGTTGCTTGATGATAAAAGAGGTTTGTTTTCCTACTGAAGCTCTTTCCACACTCCAAGCATTTAAAAGGTCTCTCCCCTGTGTGAACTGACTTATGATGAATGAGGCTTCTCTTCCAACTGAAGCTCTTTCCACACTCCAAGCATTTAAAAGGTTTTTCCTCTGTGTGAGTTACTTGATGATAAGTGAGGCTTGTTTTCCTACTGAAGCTCTTTCCACACTCCAAGCATTTAAAAGGTTTCTCTCCTGTGTGAACTGCTTGATGACAAATGAGGTGGGCCTTTAGACTGAAACGCCTTCCACACTCCATGCATTGAAATGGTTTCTCTCCTGTGTGAATTGCATTATGACGAATAAAGCTATCCTTCCGACTGAAGCTCTTTCCACATTCCAAACACTTAAAAGGTTTCTCTCCTGTGTGCATTGCTTGATGAGATGATAGATGCGTCTTCTGCTTGAAGCTCTTTCCACACTCCAAGCACTGAAATGGTCTCTCCCCTGTGAGAGGTTCTTGATGGGGAGCGAGGCTTCCCTTCTGACTGAAGCTCTTTTCACAGTCCAAATAGTTAACAGGTTTCTCCTCTGCGTGAGTTGCCTGATGACAAGTGTGGTGTGTCTTCTGACTTGGGCTTTTTCCATACTCCAAGCCTATTAATGATTTCTCCCCTGAATGCAATCTTTGGTGTGAAATAAACTGTGATGTCCACATGAAACTCTCACCACATTTCAAGCATTTAAATGGTTTCTCTGTTATTTTCGATCTTTCATGAGAAGTTAGGTTTGTCCTATAATGGTCAGTCGTTCTACACTCACCATCCTTAAAAGATTTCTCCCCCATGTGAGTTGTCCTGTGAACATTAAGCCTTGCCTTACAGCTGAAGCTACTTCCACATAGAAGACAAAGACATTCACTCTCTTCCTTTTCTTTTTGTGTTCTTTCTTGGACTGAGATTCCAAAAATGTCACCACCAAGGAAATTAGGGAATTGGTCCCTCCTCCTCCCTTGAGTATTTATTCTGGTTCTTTTTTCTTCCTTCTCTTTATATCTGTCTCTTTCCATCAGGGGCCCGATTAGTTCTTCATACCCATTCACATCACCTCCTGGATGAAAGGAGAAAAACAAGGGTTCAAAGTTGAAGGGAGAAAAACACATTGAATTAACACAACTGCATACTGGACTTCAATGTGAGGAGGCTGCTGGAAAGACCAATGAGGCTCCTCAGCATCTCCACTGGCTCTCCTGGGAAGCCAGTGGCAGAGCCTGCCTGAAGTAGGAAGTTCTTTGGAGGAGCTCACAGCTGCTTGCATCCATGAAAGCATGAACCCCGGAACCATCCTTTTTCTCAACCAATTTCAACTGGGGTTGCTGCTAAGAGAATAACAGATAAGATATAGGGGCCTCCTCTTTAAAATAATGAGGAAGGGGAACTGCCCTGCTGCCTGCAGCAAATATTAAAACAGAGTAAGTAATTTGTAGCTTGGTTTTTCCCCCCCTGATTTTTTAAAAAAATATTTATGATAGAACAAACCTATGACAGACAATAATAATAACCACTAACCCAGCAACACTGTTGACCAAACAAGACAAACATTGTTTTAAGTTTAAGCTCTGCCAAGTATACTGTAAGCTGTTCCTGGAGTGGTTGCCTTGCATTTCTGGTAACAACCCTAAAACTACATCTGGAAACCAAGCCTTATGAGGAACTGCTTCAGGAGCTGGGTATGTTTAGCTTGAAGAAGAGAAGATTGAGAAGAGACGTGAGACCACCTCTAAATGTGTTTGTTTTCAACTAGATGGGCCTTGTGTGTGTCTCTCCAATTCATGATTCTATCCAACAGGATCCCGTAAGCACAAGATGGCTGCTCCTCAGAAGAGAAAAAGGAGGTACAAGCTTTGCCTTCTCTCTTGACCTTAAACAACAGAATCTTTCATTTTTATTGGTGGTCGGAAGTAACCAAAGCAAACCATGTTGGAAGTAAATTAGGTTCTTTGGGGCCATACCTCTAGGACAGAGCAGTTCCCCACATATTGTTACGCGTTTAGTAGCACAGCTGAACCTGACATCATCCACTGTAGCCTTCACCAAGGACGGCTAGATTAGGACTTCCTCCGAACAGAGTCCCAAAATAACAGCAGGAAGACTTAGACTGCTTAAATGCAACAAGTGTCAGGGGATGATAGGACACTCAAACCCTGGCAGAAGCCAAAAAAACCCTGTCTTAGCAGACTTAGTAGCAACCCGCTCCCAAGAACACTCATGCGCAGAGTGTTTCACAAGAAGAAGAGGAGGAAGTGAGCTCTGTTCTGAGCTCATATATATATATATATATATGACATGACATTGCCCTGACTAAGCATGACTTGGTAGTTCATGGAGTCAGCCATTACAACTCAGCATGATTCTGCATTTCTTCGGCCATTTTATAATGGAGTTCAGTCTCTAATTCCTGACAACAAGATGGAAGAGGCAACTCTATTCCACTAGCACTTTCAAACTGAGCTGATCTGGCCTGAGAAGAAGGGGGTCTTACCCAGGGAGGCCACAATCTCCAAATTCTCCTCCATAACTTCCCTGTGGAGGGCCCTTTGGTCCGGATCCAGCAAGGCCCACTCCTCCTCGCTGAAAGACACAACCACCTCCTCAAAGGTCACCTGGGAAAAGAAATGATACCTGTGGGCCAAACATGCTGAAGTCAATTGAGCCACAGTAGTGAACACATTTGACCAAAAGAAAGGAAAAGGGAGATGTTCTGCCTGGCCCAGAGAGAGGAGCAGAAACCAGGGCACCCAGCCTGACCCCTCTGGGGAATTTGGCCCCTACCTGATCCAGGCACACAGAAGCTGTTCTCAGGGCATCAAAAGTAAGAGATGAGCTGTAGCATATTGGCCATGACTCTGTTTCGTTGCCTGGAGGAAAACAAAAGGCAAAACTGTTCCCCTGCTTCTGACTGATATGTTTTCCTACACATCAAAACAAATCCAAAGAGAAAGAAGGGGACAGTTTTTCTAGACTTAGAATGACCTAGAAATTAATATGGGTACAAGACATTATGGAAAAACTTCAGAAAAATATGAAAAGGAGGACTGACTCCCAAAGCAGGTTACCAATGAAGCTCTCAGAAGGGCAACAGATCACTCACGGTCATTTCCCCTGCATGACTGTCAAACTAGGGATGGGGAGTTTTTTTCTGACTCTGGTGGTTAGTAACAGAGTGCAAGTTCCAGTCTCTTCCCACACAAAAAGGTAGTAAAAGCTGAAGACAGCCAGTTATCAACCAGCCCTTATACCAGTTTTTTATCTTTGACAAGAGATATACCAGGTTCTATGTATGTAGAACTTAACCCCTTTTTAGCATAATGACACTTTCAAAGTGCTAGTTTGAAAAGGAACCCCTTGAAGGAAAACATTTATTGGAGACTGATCCTTTCCCCACATGACCAGCTCAGGGAAGCAGATACACAGCCCACCTACTTCAGGCACACTCAAGACAGGGAGACTAAGATGGGAAATGCCCACTGATTCCTTACCCGTTACAAAGGGGCTTGTCTCATCCTGCTGTGCAATCAATTTGTACTTTCCAGAGTCTGAGAGACCCTTCTCTGGCACAGGAAACTTACCAGCCTCTTCTACAATGAGATCCTTGGGGGGAAAAAGAAAAAAAGGAGCAAGCACCACAATGATAAAGATCGGAAAAGATAAAGGATCAAGAGGGGCCTTGTTTCTTCACCGCTCGCCCACCAGGGTTTCCAAGTCGACCACCCTCCCTCAGGACATATCCATCTGCTTTGCCAACTACCCAAAGAAACTACAGATGTTATGCAAACTCGCCTCCATCTCAGAGCTAAGGTATGAGGGGAAGCCCCTGCAAGTCTTTCAGGATGTCTACCAAGAAACCTTGAAGAGATGTCGGGACTTCAAGCCCTACACTGCCTTACTGCAGCAAGCGGGAGTAAAATACAGGTGGAGGTACCCCTTCAAACTCATAGTGGTGAGAGGTGACAGTGTACTAATGGCCACGCCGAAGCTACAGCTCATCCAGATCTGTGAAGCGCTTGACATTAGTATCCCAAGGGAGCTAGAACAAGCTGCCATAGATGACAACAACACTGGTGCCGCTGATGGAACGAGTTGGACGACATTTCAAAGGAGACAGGCAAAGAGGGGTGACCTTCATTAATGTGGGTGTATGCTTTGAGACTCTCTTCTAAATTCCCCAGTGATGGAAGCGTTCGAGGAGTCGTAAGTGGTGGCGATAGGTAACCCATGTTTCAGACGCATAAAGGAGAACAGACAGTACAATGGTTCTATACACACTGATTTTTGTGTTACACACACACACACACATGTTGGTATACATCAATTATATAAACTATACATTAACATGGGTCACCTATCGCCACCACTTACGACTCCTCGAATGCTTTCATCAGCGCTGTCTACGCACAATCCTAAATATATACTGGACTGACGAATGTTGCTGTCCTTGAGCAAGCAGGGATCACCAGCATTGAGGCCATGATATTGAGAACACAGCTGCGCTGGGCAGGGCATGTGTCTAGGATGGAGGACCATCGCCTCCCAAAAATAGTACTGTATGGTGAACTCACCATGGGTCAGCGTAAGAGGGGTGCTCCAAAAAAAGCGATACAAGGACTCCCTGAAACAACATCTCAGGCTCAGCCAAATTGATCACCAACAATGGTCCGCCCTGGCCTCACATCGGGAGGCATGGAGATGCACTATCCACAATGCTGCAGCCTTACTTGAGAACTCACGCCGAACAAGTCTTGAAGAGAAACGACAACGCAGAAAGAATCACAACCCGGAAACATCATCCAAGGAGACCTTCTGCTGTGCTTTCTGCAACCAGACTTGTCTATTTCGGATTGGCCTTTTTAGTCATCAGCGCGCTTGCAGAAAACGCGGGATGAGTCCTTCCTGAATCTTTGTTTGCGAAGAAAAGCCAGAGAGAGAGAGAGATGGAGATATATGTGTGTGTGTGGTACAGCACATTGCATATGTGTTGCAACTCATATATGCTGCCTATCACATATAATGTGAGAGGATGTATGACAGGAGGTATACTATAGTATAGTATATGGTGTGTTCTATAGGTACATTTAGGTTCATATTATATGCTCTCTCCCGTGGACCCCCAACAACGGACCACCTCTGGAACTCTTCTGCTCTGACACCTGGCGCATTCCCTCTTCCCTTGTTACCTGATAGCTTTAGATAACTCTCTTGCCAGTCCTTTCCCCTGATCCCTCCTACATTTTCATGTCTACTTCCACACACGAGGTCCGGTCACCATATATTATTTTTTCTTGTTCACCACCCCCCACTCCAGAGGAGATTGAGTATTGGCTATCTCGATCGAGCCCCGCAATACATGTGAGGGCTCCTCTTCTGATGATCGCCATGTTTGTTATTCCCCCAGTTTGATTCCTGTTCTTCGTTCTTATTGTAGTCAGGAACTCTGGCATACCACCAGCACTACATCTGTATTCAGACTTATCAGCCCTATCTTCTCCATGCAGATTCTTCAGGCGCAAACCAAAAATCTTCTCTTTCACACAATTCCTCGTGTATTCGCTTTACAGAGATTTGACCTCACAGCTTTTTAACACTCCTTCTGGATAGTCTCAAAATTCTCTCACTTAATGTGAAGGGGCTAGGATCCGCTCCAAAACGGGCACGTATTGTAAGATACTTGAAACAATTTAATTATATTTCTTCAGGAAACTCATCGGAAGGGCACAGATCCTGTCCTCCCTACATCGACTTATTACCAACAATATGTGATAGGCAATTCCAAAAAATCCAGAGGAGTAGCCGTCCGTAACTCCTGCCCCTTCCAGCCAAATACCGCAATCCGGGATCCACAAGGCCGCTTTCTCATTCTCACTGGCACTATAGCCTGTCAGCCTATCGCCTTGGGCACTTACTACTCTCCTAATCAAAATCAATGTGAATTTATGTCTTCTTTTAGGCACACCCTAGATAGTGTTGCTACAGGCAATATCATAATAAGGGAAGACTCCAATGAGGTCCTACACCAACAACTTGACAGATCTCATCGTCCGCACTCACGACATATCCTGACTACAGAACTCTCCAATATAATTGCAAAGGCAGGGCTACTGGACGCCTGGAGACTACTACACCCATTTGAAAAGGATTACTCTTTTTACTCCAATGCACACTGCTCTTACTCCAGAATTGTCCACTTCTTTGTTTCTCAACCACTACTCTCACAAGAAATTGAAGTGCAGATACAGCCCGTTATTCATTCTGACCATGCACCACTAACACTGAAATGGAAATTAAGCCCAGCTCACCACGTCTCTGGAGATTTAACCCCTCTTTGCTAGTAAATAACAACTTTAAGAAACACATCCTAGAAGTTATGGCTCACTTCTCTCGGGAAAATGTGGGCCCAGAGGTGTCAGATGCCCTGCTTTGGGATACTTTGAAGGCAGTGCTCCGTGGAGAATTGATAAAGGAAGGAGCTATCCAAAAAAGACTTAAAAATCAAGTCTGCCAATCACTCCTGCTGAAAATACACCAAACCCAGCAACAGACTGCATGGCATCTTCTTAATGGCTTGCAAGTTAAACCATCTGGCTTCAAATATTTAGGTATTATGCTTACTAAGGATTTACAACACCAACTCATCCCAAGAAATTACAATCATATCACTAACTGGATGGCTACCAAGTTGAAGGCATGGAAGTCCCTCAAACTCTCTCTTTTGGGCAAGATTGCCCTAATCAAGATGTTCCTGACACCGCCTCTCTTTTTCCTCTCTCAAACCATCCCCATGTCCCCCTCCCCTTCTAGATTCAAAAGATGGCAAAATATGATTAGTCAGTTTGTCTTTGAGACAAAACGACCACGCTTCCCAAAATCTGCAAGGCTCAGAGACTCCAAGAAGGGTGGTCTAGCGATCCCTGACCTTACCTTTTACTTCCATGCTTTTCAAATGGCCCAATTCACTCAATTACTCAAAGAAAACTTCCAAACTAGATGGGTTGAAATTGAACTCAAGGATTTATCACCTGAACACTGCATATATTTATACTCCTCTGTTCCACCGCGTACACTTAAACTAATAGCCCACCCTTTTCTTGCTACCTCTCTTTCTATATGGCAAAAGTGGATGCCAGTCTTGGCCCCAAATCCATCCCCAATATGGCCCTTTTTGCTACATCCCAGCTTTATGGCCCCAGATAAATTCCTTCAGTATGAACCATGGAAACAGCATGGGCTCCATCTCGTGAGGGACCTATTTGAAGGTGGAAAAACTAAACCAACGCAAGACATTTTGGCCATGATCTCTCAGTTTTGTCCCAATTGGCTTCAGCTTCACCAAACCACTACATTTTTATCCCGCTTGGTTGCACAAGAATACCCCTGATTACTTACCTTTTACGAAGCTGCTTGTGCTATCCCTAACTTCCTAAACAAAGGTTTGGCTGAGACTATATATAAGTCCATACTTGGTCATCAACATGGAGAAGGTGATCTCATGCGAACGGTCTGGCAGTCTGACCTTAACACTATGCTTTCAGAATCTGAGTGGGCACATATATGGCCCCTCCCACTTACAAATCACACTCAGCAGCTGTTAGAGAAGGGACACTGAAAATTATCCATAAATAGTATCTTACCCCTTTGCAGCTCTCCAGAATTACCAAGTCCATGTCCCCTAATTGCTGGCGAGGTTGCAATGTAATCGGCTCCTACTTACATATGTGGGTAGAATGTCCATCAGTACAAAATTTTTGGAATAAGGTGTTACATTAACTCTCCTCCATCACACAACAATCTATCAACTTTTGTCCTGCTCTTTTGCTCTTGACAATTTACACTGGTGGAAACAGTACCTTAAAATACCGAAAAATATTGGCGTTCCTCTTAGCAGCCACCCGGACTGAGATAGCCAAGTACTGGAAAACTGGATTGTTTTCCATACAGGGATGGTGGGAAAGGGTTTGGTCCACTTGGCTCTCTGAGAAACTGGCCTATGTGACCAAGCTATATAACGGCAACACACCAGCTACTACTTTTGAAGAGGATTGGTTTATTTTAATGCAATATGTAAACAATACAAGCCAATGCCCAAGACCCCCAGGATCCCAGCTCCCGTTCTGGAAGGATGTGCTGCACAACTCTACTGTTCCCTCTGCAACTTCCACAATATCATTGACTGCTCTTACTTAGGCTCATCTGTGAAAGTGAAGAAATACAAAACATGTACCTGCTGTGCCCTGGAATATACAGGTTGTCCTTTCCTACTATTTGTAACCATCCTGACTATGTTTGTCATTGAATGTTCATTTGTTTCTGAGACATTATTATTTCTGTTGACTCATGAATTGATCCAAATATAATCTTTTAAAAAAACAAAAGAAGAAAATACTGAGCAGTGGACTGGGCCAGACATTTACAATATCTTTAAAATTGCTAGGAAAAAAATATCTCACCTGCTTCTTTTCCTGTTTCTCATGTTCTGCCTTACTCAGGAGGAAACCTTCGGCCAAGGCCACCGCCTGGGAACTGGTCTCTGCCCCACATTCCCTGACCCAGCTCACCATCTCCATGGGGAGGACAGCCAGGAATTGCTCCAGGATCACAAGGTCCAGCATCTGAGCCTTGGTGTGTTGCTCTGGCTTCAGCCACTGATGGCAAAGAGCATGGAGTTGGCTGCAAATCTCTCGGGGGCCTTTGGCCTCCTTATAGCAGAGCTGCTTGGAGTGCTTCTGCTGGACATCTGGATGGAATAGATCTTCTCCCAGATTCCTCTGTGTGGATGTACTGCAGAATCCCCCTCTGCTCCCAGCTTGAAGACTTGGAAGGCCTTTTCTTAACTCAGGGCCAGATGAGCCTTGCTTTTCCATCTTTGAGTGGTGTTCCTAAGCACATTCCAACATGGCCAAAGAGACTGCCCTTTCTGTTTCCTAGAAAGGAAAGAAGAGGTTTTGTGAATGAGGCATGATGAATGTTCTCTTCAGGTAGGGATGCCTAATAATCTATTTCACTCTAGAATTTTACTCCTTTCTTCCTCTGTATAGAAGAGAAACATCATGACTGAAGGAAAAGTGAAACCTCCACATTATTCAGCAGGCTTCCAACTGTTATGTTGCCGTCAACTCATTCCCCAATCTTTGCCTTTTCCTTGTGCATCCTTGTCATGCCCCCCCCCAAAAAAGTTCTTTTTCATCTGAAGAAGCAACAGACTTATCAGTTGAAGAGAATCAGCAGATGCCTGAAGACCAGCCAGGCACCTTTTTTCTTCAGTAGGTCAGCACAGCATTTGAGCAGGAGGAAACGGGGGAAGGAACAAAGTCCTAAGGAAAGGCAGAGGCTGAGGCATCTGGCCCAAACTCTTCCCCTCAGATGCACAAGGAGGCTGCAGTCAAGGTCTCAGGAAGAGCACAGCTGAACAGCACTGTTGTTAAATACAGCCAGAGACCCGTGCAATGTCTGGACAAGCCCACCCTGGATCTTAATAATTATAGGCCAGTATCTAACCTTCTTTTTTGGGGCATGGTGATTTGCCTTCCAACTCCAGGCAGTTTTGGATAATACAAGTTATCTAGACCCATTTCAGACTGGCTTCAGAGCCGACTACAGGGTTGAGACTGCTACGGTTGCCTTAGTGGATGATCTCCCCCTTAACACTGACAGAGGGAATGTGTGCCTGTTGGTACTTTTAGACCACTCAGCGGCATTCGATATGATCAACCATGGTATCTTTCTGAAACGCCAGGGAGAGTTGGGAATCGGAGGCACTGTGCTGCAGCGGTTCTGGTCCTATCTCTCAGGCTGGTTCCAGAAGCTGGTGCTTGGGGATAGCTGCTCCACAAAAAAGGAGCTGTTATGTGCCATACCATAAGGTGCCATTCTATCCCCAATGCTATTCAAGATTTACACGGAACCACTGGGAGAGATCATCCAAAGACATCGGGTTGAGTGTTATCAGTATACCGTATGACATCCAAATATATTTGTCCATGCCTTCAAAAACAGCCTTGGCTAAGGATTGTGTGTCTCCTCTCAATGAATGTAATGGGCTGGATGAGGGAAAACAAACTGAAGCTGAATCCAGACAAGACAGAGGTGCTTACTGTTAAGGGTCCTCATCTAGGACTGGAAGTCTGTCAACCAGTTCTGGATGGGGTTACACTCCCCCTGAAAGACTGTGTTCGCAGCTTGCAAATGCTCCTGGACCTGTCTCTCCAAATGTCAGCTCAGATAGATGTGATGGTCAGGAGTGCTTACTATCACCTTTGGCTGATATGCCAGCTGTGCCCCTTCCTAGAACTGGAAGACCTAAAGACAGTAGTGCATGTGCTGATAAGCCCAAGGTTGGACTTCTGCAATGCACTGTATTGGGCTAGCTGTGTACCAAGTTGAGAAATTCCAATTAGTTCAAAATATGGCAGCCAGATCGGTTACAGGTACATCCAGGAATGAACATATTACACCAATATTAAAGTCACTCCATTACCTGCCAATTAGTTTCCAGGCAAAGCCTAAACTTAGATTTTCCTTGGTTTTTTTCCAGGCTGTGAGGCCGTGTTCTGGAAAAGTTTCTTTCTGACATTTTGCCTTGCATCTGTGGCTGGCATCTTCAGAGAATGGTTGAGTAAGAGTGTGTATGGAGTTTATATGCTGTGAACCCCTGTTGGGGAGTGTATGTAATTTTGTATAATTGAATGGTTAGTTTCTGGGTATAGTAAACAAAATCTGGCTCCCAGTTTTGAAAAACAATAGAATAAAAACTCAACACTTACAAAGGAATTCCACCCAGGGACAGGGTGACTTCTAGCAGTTAATGGCCCATCAACCAACCATTAGCCAGACACTAACAAGCCTTGCATTTCTATACCCAGAAACTAATAACCATTCAATTACACAGATTTACATACACTCCCCAACAGGGTTCACAGCATATGAACTCCATACACACTCCTACTCAACCATTCTCTGAATATGTCAGCCACAGATGCAGGCGAAACGTCAGACAGAAACTTTTCCAGAACACAGCCTCACAGCCCGGAAAAAAAACATAGAAAATCTATGGATGCCTGCCGTGAAAGCCTTCGACTTCACAAAGTCTAAACTGTTGGTTATTACATTTAAGGCCCTACATGGCTTCGGTCCAGGTTACCTTTAGGATCATCTCCTCCCATACAAACTCCCTGTACACTCAGGTCGTCTGGGGGACTGTCATGATGGACTGCCCAACCATCATGGGGCGTTCATCTCAAAAACCTACAGTTCACAGCAGTGGAAAATTCCATTCCCTGGTCAGGTATGGTAAGGGGATGGGAACCTAATTTCCTAAACATGACATCACATCACCTGACTGGAGAGCCAATCAGGTTTGGCAATGCAAAATCAATCAGAGATCTGACAAAAAGACTTTTAAGTTTTCTGAATTCCTTTGTTCTGAGACATGCTTGAGACTCTTGCTTGAGCCACATGGCTTAGCCTCATGCTTGGGACCCATCCTTGGGCCTCATGCAGGGGCCATCTGGCTGGGGCCAGATGAGAGACACATTCCTTTGTAGAGAGATGCCACTGTGATAACAGAGGTTGTGGGAAGCCAGTCTCTCTCTCATGGGCCTGGTAACATCAAAAGGGTCCTAAATGATACCTGAAGCCTCAGGAGACTTACATTTAAAGACGCTGAATTTCCATCTCCAGAGCCAGCTAGGCAGGCTAGGAGAGCCTGGCCTACCCATCCCAATTGTGACAGGAACTGTTTACATGCCACCAGAAATGTAAGTTACTATTATTCTTAGCTTGGGGACAGCCTAGCTAGTTGCATTAGCTTTTATGATTTCATTTTAGTACTCTGACTGAATGTATTTTGTTGTAATCCTAAGCTGAAATCCTAGAGGCGTGTTTCCTCCAAGTAGCCTTAAGCCTTTGGAACGAAAATAAAGCTTTTTCTGTATTCCTAATCTCCATGGTCACGTGCCTTTCTTGGTCAGCTATTTGAACTTCTCTGGGATAGAGAAAAGGTCCTTGTTGATATTTTAACATAGCCTGTCTGGCTTCTTGTTGCGCTAGATAAAGGAAAGGGTTAACTCAGCGAGTGATGGTGGCGTTACCTTAGAAAGGGATTTCTAGACTAGAGGAACCCTTGAGACTATGTTTTCAGATTGTACAAATAAGCTGGAAGCCTTCCCTTCCTGCTGGAAGAGAAGGGCCAGCTTATCACAGGGACATTTATTTCACCCAGCCAGGACTAGACTGGCAACTGTCACCCAGAGGACCTTTTTGTCAGCTGCCCCCAGACTGTAGAATGACCTGCTGGAAGAATTCGACAGCTAAACACGCTGTTGGAATTTAAAACATTACTAATACCTATTTCTTTCTACAAGCCCACCCAGTTGATTTCAATCTATGAATTTTAAATTGGTATGGATGATTTTAATGTAATGTTTATTTTAATCTTGTGTGTTTTTATGATTGTAAGTCACATATTGCATTTTAATTCAGATTGTACCCCACCTTGAGTCTTGGAGACAGGCAGGTAAGAAATACAATTTGATGATGATGATGATTGTTGTTATTATCTCTGCCTATAAAGAAACACAGCTCTTTGTTGAGAGCAACAACATTCCTGCTGCTCAAATCTTGACATATTTACATTGTTCTTTTGCTAAACTCCTTCCCAACAGAGAACTTCTGAAATTCTGGTTCTACTTGAGGGCTTTCCTGACCTTAGATTGTACAATATCTGCTTTATCTCTTGCTACTGACAACACTTCCTCCCAACACTGAAACCTGGCTTCCTTCGGACCACAGCTCACAGATTGTGGATACCGGAATTTCATTTGCACTTCAGTTAAAGCAGGACAGTTTGCTCTAAAGAAAGACTTGGCTTTCTTATCTGCCATTTATAGCAGAGATGTCCAGCTAATGCCCAGAGACCTTCAATTGTGTTTAATCATGGTAGTCTTCTACTGCGCTCTTCCCAAGAACTTGATTGAAACCTCATATTTATTTATTCTATTTATATCCCATCTTTCTCCCAAAATGTGTCTGGGAGGAAGAGATTTGGCCAGGTAACTCCACCTTTCCCTAGGATTGTGGGGGGGGGGGGGCTTTCCTCCTAGAGCCATAGAGATGGAATGGGCCCCCCATAGGCCATGGAGTTCAACCCCCTTCTCACTCAGTCAGGGAACTCCTCTTCCTCCTCCTCTGATCCTGAACTGACCTGGAGAACAGAAGGAGGGTCTGGCTGGCTTTTTTTCAGGCATTTTGCTGAGTCTCTTCCACTGGTAAGACTTCTTTAGAGGAAGAACTTTCAAGGAGGAGGCATGACAATTCCTCTCATTTTCTCCTTTATTTTTTATTCATCAGTAAACTGTTATATACCTATTAAACTGCATGTCTGCAAGCAAAATCCATGTTTCTTTTTAATCTTTCCACAGGGACAAGGCAAAACATTTGCCTCTTAAAAGGTCAAGATGTCTCCCTCTTTGCTCACAGCATAAGCTTTGTGGTTGATGGGATTCTGCTCCTCAAGAGAAGGGAAGAGCAAGTGGGAGGCTTCCACCACAGTCTCCCAGCATCCGGTGCCTGAAGCAATGGCTTCACTCTGCCCAAGGGAGGCTTCATCCCTCCATATGTTACTGACACATTACATTTCCTGCAACAACAACACTACGACCACCACTCAGTCTGGAGTGGGTACCCTGCAGGGCCATGTGGGGCAGTGCTTAGGACTTTTCATCAGGACTCAAGAGGACCCAGTTGAAAGGCAGAAAATAAAACGTTACTGGGACCAGTTTCCTCAGCCTCGCCTCCTTCAGGATATTGCTGTGAGGACAGAACAGGGGAGGCAGAGAGTAATGCGTGTGTTTATTCCACAGCCATGGAAGGAAAGGGAGAGGATCCCCCCAAAAAAGAGCTGGAGAGAAGTTTCCCCCAAGGAAGGAGGGAGGCCGGGAGGGAAAGAGGCAAAGAGGGGGTCTCTGGCTTGAGGAGGGTCTCCCTGCTTCCCTCCCTCTCCCTGGGCCACCTCGGGGGTCCCCAAAGCCAAATGCATTGGAGAAGACAAGGGAGGACTCACCCGACCCCCGGGATGGAGAAGGAGCCCCAAAGAGTTAGAGAGAGCTCCACTCCAACGCCTCCTTCCAATCCCCGGGGAAGCAGCAAAGGACCCCGCGGTGCCTCTTTGCAATTCCCCACAGCTGCACCCCCCCACTTTTTCCTCTCTAGGAAGATTCGCACTCATGGCCGGAAAGGGAGGGGATTTGCCTGGTAGGAAGGGCCAGCCTTCCCCCTCCTCTCCATGTTTTCCTTCCTCTCTAGGAATACATTTCCTACCGTTTAATTAACCCTTGGAAAGCGAAAGAGCTACACCCTCCTTTGGGAATCGAGGCTCTAATCCTTTTGCTTGCTTGAGGATTTTAACATTTACATTTTCAGGTATACCTCAGTGAACAAAGCAGCTAACACTTTTTAAAAAGAAATACTATACTTTCTTCCTCCTCCTCTGTCTAGCTGGGTATTTTCAACCAGCATCTGCACTGGGGTGGCAAAGGAAGGCTGCAGAAACACAGGCTTTTAATGTTGAGTTGCAGCAGCTTGCCTGGAGTAAAGGATGCAATAAACACTGTAAAAAAACTTCAGGCTGGGAAAGATAGAGATTTTACTGTGGGTGATGCTTTTTTTAACTCTGTGTGCAAGATAAATGGCAGCTGCTTCCACAGTCCCATACTGAGCATGCAAAACAGTAAAACAGAGATGGGGAGGAGAACAGAGAAGCCTCACCAGCTACTCCCAGGATGTGTTTTTTAAAAACATAGATCTTGCAGTTTGGCCATCAAAATGGAAATCATAAGAGAAGTGGAAGATGGGGAAAGGAAAATTCATCCCTCCAAACATTTTGGGAGAAACCTTCCAGTGGTCTCTACAAGGTTCAAAATGTTTGCTTTATTTATGCAAGGCATACCAGATTGTTCCATTCTGCATGTGGGTATTGTTTGTTTTGAATAAAAAGCTTGTGGAAACATGTTGAACTCCTCTTCCTTTTTTGTGGTGTGGGACTCCATCCCCTTTCTTTCCATGTACACTCTGCTTCTGGTACTAAATTTTTTGTTAAACTAGTCATGCCTAGAAACACATCTACTCTGCTAACTGTGGTACAACTGTATATCACACCCGTATATCACAGCCTTTCGCCAACCGGCTTGAGACAGTATATAGGCATACCTAAGGACTTGTTAACCATGAACAAAGACCTGACTGCATGCATCTGAGGAAGGAGACTAAGTCTAGGGAAGCTAGGAGCATGCTCAAAGGGTGATTGGTTGGATACATTTCAAGGAACCTCTGAAACTCTTGCTGTTTTAACATTACAAATGTAATGTACACCTGATGTTAAGGGCCTGAGGGGTTTTTCTTTCCTTTCCTGGCTATATTTCCCCCCCTTTACCCTTCTTGTCTGGTTCTTTGTAGCAACAAATAAAGGAGGGCTTATCGTCTCAGGACAATTCAGTTCCTGTGAAGTCGAAGGCTTTCACAGCCGGTATCCATAGATTTTCCTTGGGGTTTTTCCGGGCTGTGAGGCCGTGTTCTGTAATAGTTTCTTTCTGACATTTTGCCTGCATCTGTGGCTGGCATCTTCAGAGAATGGTTAGGTAGGAGTGTATGTGGAGCTTTTATGCTGTGAACCCCTGAGTTTGTTAGCATTGGGCAGATGTTTGCAAATTTGGCCATAGACTTTCCCTTAGGAAAGAAAATGAACAGATTATTCCCATCTCTAACAGCCCTTTAGAAGCTTGTCTATGGATGAAGTTCAAGCCAATAATTTTGACAAGCTTCTAAAAGGCTGTTAGAGATGGGAATAATCTGTTCACTTTCTTTCCTAAGTGAAAGGCTAAGGCTAAGTTTTCAAGCATTTGCCCAATGCTAACATAAACTCAGGGGATCACAGCATAAAAACTCCACATACACTCCTACCCAACCATTCTCTGAAGATGCCAGGTAAGTGCCATTTCCTATTTCCGTTTGCAATTTCAAACCTCACATCTGGAAAAGCATCTACACAGGCATTGCTAGGAAGTGAAACATAAAAAAAAACCCATCACCCATTTTTTCTTCTTTTCCTGCACTACAGCACAGGTTCACAGATGTGAGGTTTGAAATTGCAAACGGAAAAAGGAAATGGCACTACCTTTTGCAACGTGGGTATTATTCAAATATCCCTGAACTGCTGGAATACATGAACAGCCTCATAACAGCAGTTACAGTGTTCCAACTGTGAGGGTACTGGATCTCGGCTAGACCCACCTCCCAAGCCCCAGGAAGCTCAAGAGGTCTTGCTAAAGAGATAGTAAAGCTTGAGATTGTGTTATCTGGAAAAGCATCTACACAGGCATTGCTAGGAAGTGAAACATCCCATCACCCATTTTTTCTTTTTTTCCTGCACTACAGCACAGGTTCACTGACTTCAGAAGCAAGAACAAACAACAACATACCTTTATTTCAGCCAACAGGCCATTAGGCATCACAATATATATAAAACATATAAAACATGTTAAAATAACATTATAAACAAATATTCATGACATGCTCGTACAGCGTACATATGTACATACATATATGCATATACCAAGTCACTTACAAGTATATTGGGTGATACTAGTCCATATGAGACTGGGACAAGATGGAAATTTATATAGGTATTTAAAGAGCAATAGACGGGGCTGTTTGTTTTACATGGGTCATAATCTTACGAGTTTTAACAGCAGAAAGGAGAAACTTAGCCACTGTTTCTGTTTTACTCTTCTCAGAATCGTTTAACAGATACACCAGGTACCAATTGATTGGCCTACCTGGGAACTTATGCAAAAGGGGTGAAATTAATCTTAACCTCTCATCCCTGTAAAAAGTACAGAAAAATAGGACATGCTCTAGGCACTCAACAGAACCTTCACCACAAGGACAAACCCGTTCATGGTACGGAGTTCCCTTGAAGCGGCCTTCTAGCAAGGCAGAGGGGATGACATTGAATCTTGCTCTGGTAAACACAACTCAGTATTTTGAGATGGTCAGATTTTGTAAATAATGTGCCATCCTCTCAAACTGCAGTCCTAAACTGATGGGAGAACAAGTGGTGCAGGCAGAGGATAAAGAATATTGTATATCAATATCTTTTATACGGCAAATCAGAATCTGCTGTGCCCTAGGCAGATCATATGTAATAAGGAAGTTGTTTGAAAAGCCTACTCTCTGCAGTTTTTCCTTGATATTTTTAGACCAAAGGGTGGTATAATTGTCTTTCATTACAAGATACAAATATCCTAGCTCAGGGCCAGCATAGAAAAGTTTAAGCCAATACTTTAGGGCCCACATCCAGGCAATACATTCAACTGAATGATAACCTGCAACTTCAGAAGCAAGAACCCAACTGTTGAACTTGCTAGGCCACCCTAGCCATTTCACTAGGTAATGCTTTCTCCGGCCCCGTCCTTTTGTAGTCCACATTTTGTAGTCCACATTTAACAGCAAAATCGGGCGATAGTTCTTGACGTCGGTTTTATCTTTCCCCTCCTTAATATTACTACGATGTTAGCTATCTTCCATGTCTCAGGCATATCCTCTGTTTGAATTTTATTCATTACTTCCAATAAATGTGATGCTACTTCATTCTCAAAGATTTTATAAAATGTATCCGTAAAGCCATCTGGTCCTGGTGCTTTCCCTTTCTTAAGATTTTTAATGGCTGCCATTAATTCCTCTTTATCAAATAGTTTTATTAAACCAGATCTTTGTTGTTCCGTTAACGTAGTGAATTTATTTTCTTTTATGTAATCAACCAACTCTTTTTCCCAGCCTTCTTCTTGGGTGTGTGCTTTATATAGTGAGGAGTAGAATTCAAGAAACACTTTTTCTTGTGCTGTCAATAATTTCTCTCCAGTTTTAATTTCCGTGATTGCATTTCTATCTTTTTCTTTTTTCAGTTTATATGACAACCACCTCCCTGTCTTATTTGCACATTCAAATTGTTTCTGCTTAATTCTTCTTAGTTTAGCTCCTATCTCCTCGACCATTTCCGAGTTGATCTTCTTTATTAACACTATTTCCTTTTGTAGAATTAGATTTTGGGGGTTTTCTCTTAATTTGTCTTCTTATATTGTATAGCTACAATAAAAATGTCTGTTCTTCCCAAATTAATGTTCTTGTTCCAGAATTTACCAATCCTGACAAATGATAAGCCATTTAAAATCTGGAAAAGAGATTTGAGTGATTTTATTTGGAACGGACGAAAACCAAGAATAAAATGGCAGACACTGATGGAAAGAACCGAAAGAGGAGGGACAGCTTTAATTTGTACTATAGAGTGTGTAGTCTGATATGGACACTTGAATGGATTAAACTGAAAGACATTAAATTATTAACGTTGGAAGGAGCTGGATTGAGATTGGGATGGCGCACTTATCTGGGATACAATAAAGCAGTAGTACATAAAGACTTTAACAACAATATTGTTAGGAAAGCTCTGTTACAAAATTGGAAAAAGATCCAACTGTTATATTACAATAAACTGCCAAGGTGGCTGTTGCCAGCTGAAGCTTTTATCGGTAGATGGGGACAAGTAGGAAGAATAAATAAATGGATTACATATGCAGATTTAATTAAGAAAAATGGAGATGGAATGATAGTAATTAAAACAAAGGAAGAATTGAAGGAGGAAGGATGGGATGTAAACTGGCTGATACATCAGCAATTAAATAATAGATTCAAACAAGATAAAGAAAATATGGGCTTTCTGGAAGAACAGACGGAAGTGGATAAGATATTATGGGGAGAGGAAAAGAAGAAAATAGCTAAACTTTATAACCTATTTCTGACCAGACAACTTGAGGCAGAGATGGTGAGGGAAACAATGGTTAAATGGGCGAAAGATGTTAGTGAAGTAATAAATATGGAAGAATGGGAAACAGCTTGGAAACAAACAAAAAAGTTTACAGCGTGTCAAGCACTGAAAGAAAATTATCTTAAAATGAGTAACCGCTGGTATCTAACTCTGGTAAAGTTAAATAAAATATTTGGAACAAAACAAAAAGCATGCTGGAAATGTGAGAAAGCGATAGGTACAATAATGCACATGTGGTGGCAATGCCCATCCATGCAGAAGTACTGGATAAAAGTACATTTAATAATACAGAAAATAATTAACATACAATTCGAACTCAGCCCCAAACTGTATCTACTGAATATCACATCGATGATAGAAAAGAAAGTTGAGAAGAAACACTGGAGAATGTTACTATATATTTGTACAGCAGCGCGCTTGAATGCCGCTAAAAAAATGGAAGAGCAAAGAAATGCCGCTAATAGATGACTGGTTAGATAAGGCTCTAGAGATGAGAGATAATGACAAGCTAACACATATATTGAGTAAAAAAACAACTGAAAAACTGGAAATGGAATGGTACCCGCTAACTAACTATTGTAAAAAAAGATGGAATGTCAGCAGGAGTGTAGAGATTTAGGAAAGAAAAAGAGATACAAAGAACGAGTCATGTAACATCAGTGGCAATAAGGGTGAAAGGGAGGAAGGAGTGGATAACAAACTATTAGCTGACAATAGAAAGCATGATTAAGGAGGTAAAAGGGAGATATTGTAAATTAACCAGGTTGAAAAAATCTTTTGAGTTATTTTACAAAGGAAGTCAGTTGATTTTAATCTCTCTCTCTCTCTCTCTCTCTCTGGCTTTTCTTCGCAAACGAAGATTCAGGAAGGACTCATCCCGTGCTTTCTGCAAGCGCGCTGATGACTAAAAAGGCCAATCCGAGATAAACAAGTCCGGTTGCAAAAAGCACAGCAGAAGGTCTCCTTGGGTGATGTTTTTGGGTTGTGATTCTTTCTGCGTTGTCGTTTCTCTTCAAGACTTTGTTCGTCGTGAGTTCTCAAATAAGGCTGCAGCATTGTGGATAGTGCGTCTCCATGCCTCCCGATGTGAGGCCAGGGCGGACCACTGTTGGTGATCAATTTGACCGAGCCTGAGATGTTGTTTCAGGGAGTCCTTGTGTCGCCTCTTTGGAGCACCCCTCTTATGCTGACCCGTGGCGAGTTCACCGTAGAGTAGTATTAACGGAGTGAAGCAAGGTTGTGTTCTTGCACCAACTTTATTTACAATCTTCTTTAGCACGATGCTCTAAAGGGCTATGGCAGAGCTTGAAGAAGACGACGGCATCTATATACGTTACCGTACTGATGGTAGCTTGTTTAACTTAAGCTGTCTGAGGGCTCACACTAAGACTCTAAACTATCTAGTCCGTGAGCTGCTCTTTGCCGATGATGCTGCCCTTGTTGCCCACACAGAAGCAGCTCTGCAGCGCCTAACGTCCTGCTTTGCAACAGCTGCAGAGCTGTTTGGGCTAGAAGTCAACCTGAAGAAAACAGAAGTTCTTTACCAGCCTGCACCACAGGACGAACACCACCATCCCCACATTGCTGTCGGCAAATCTGTGCTTAAGTCCGTTCAGCAGTTCACCTACCTGGGAAGCATCATCTCCTCAGATGCCAAGATTGACAAAGAGATCGATCACAGATTAGCAAAGGCATATAGTGCATTTGGAAGACATCACAAAAGAGTCTGGAGCAATAAACACCTGAGGCAAAGCACAAAAATCAGTGTGTATAGAGCCATCGTACTGTCTATCCTCCTTTATGGATCTGAAACATGGGTCACCTATCGCCACCACCTACGACTCCTCGAGCGCTTTCATCAGCGCTGTCTACGCACAATCCTAAATATACACTGGACTGACTATGTGATGAATGTTGCTGTCCTTGAGCAAGCAGGGATCACCAGCATTGAGGCCATGATATTGAGAACGCAGCTGCGCTGGGCAGGGCACATTTCTAGGATGGAGGACCATCGCCTCCCAAAAATACTACTACTCTTTTAATATATAGATGTATAAGATTTGTGTGAAGAATATGAACTGGTAATAAGTAGTGGATGATGTATATCTTTTTCTGAATAAAAATTATAAAATTAAAAGAAAAGTTAGTTGTGCCCTGTGCAGGAGTGCTTGTAAGTGAAAAGCACTTTTTGCTTGAGAAACGTGAGTGAAACTTTGAAAAAAGTGAGATCTAGTAAGCAAACCATTTCTCATGCTTGTCAACCTTGAAACTACTTTAGTGTGTTAGAAATTTAGCGGGAGTGCATGTGTTAAAGCACTGATTCACTCCTGTGCTTTAGAGAAATTAATCATAGTTGGGAGGGCATCCAAACTGACCTGAAATTGGAAAATTGACCTGAAAAGTTTAGTGATTTGGCAAAAATGTTAGAAGGCAGCTCAAAACTGGACAAACTGGAGAAATGGATTGCAGGTCAGGGAACGAACCCCCGGAAACAAGGATCCCTTAATACCCCCAACCCGCTTATCACTCTCCGTAAGGCATTTCGCACGCAGTGCAAAGCACTTTTTGGTCCCTCTAAAGACACGTTAGCAGCGTGGGGACTATGGATGGCATTAGGAGAAGCTACAGGCTCCCTTTTACAATTAAGAGATGAAATTGAAAGAAAAGACAAAAAGTTGCATGAGCTCAGAGTCCAAAATAGTACTTTGTTAGCTGACCAAGGTAGCTTTTTCAACCTCTGCCCAGGAAGCCAGAACCAGGCTAGACAATGTGACTTTTAAATTGGAGAATGCCCAGTGTGAGATAGCTAGGCTGGAGGAAGAGTGTGCCAAAGCAAAGCATGCTGCGCAGTATCTAGCCAGTCAAGCCAAAGCAAATTATGAAACAGTGAACCATGAGGTGTGTACTAGGAAAATTGCTGAGCTGAATGAGAAGCTTAAAATAAAGGAAGCCATAATTTCAACTGTATGCCCTGAGACCCTTCCCCCTCTTCCCAGGCATGCTTTAGAAGAGCCTCTGCCAAAGGATGCAGTGCAAACCAGCCCCTTTAACCCAGATTGGGAAGAGCCCATGCAGCTTCAACCAATTACGACTAAAATTACCACAAGGTTAGGCCCTCATGTTGGACATGATGGCTCTGAGACGAGAGAGGAGAGAGTTCCGTGGTCTGCCACAGAAGCAAAGGCAGTTGCAGAGCAATTAGGCCCCCTGACCAAAGAGACAGGCATTGTGTGGATGAATGCAGTCAGTTACACACATCCCACTGCAAATGGACAGGATCTCACCCAGTTGGCTAGGCTGTGCATGTCTGCAACAGATTTGCCAACCTTAGAATCTGCAGTAGCTGCTAGAAATTTGGCTACTCTCAACAGGTTTGATTGGATGAGAAAAATTGTTAAAATTCTCAGGCCAGGTCAGACAGCTAGTGTCCTTTATATTGTGGAGAGGCAGTTACCTGGGAAAAATACTGAGACTTTTGTAGCTAGTATGATTTCAATGATGGAGAATTCAAGGAGCTCCTTTATGGAGGTCTGAATGCCCAAACTAAAATGACTTTAGGACCCCTAGATCTAGGTTGCACCTGGTGGAATAACTTAAAGGCAGTTTCAGATCTGCTCAGAGAAAGAGGAGCCCTTAAAAATCCCAGAACTCCCCAGAAAGGAGGCAAATCCTATGAACCAATTCAGCAAGTCACTTATAATAACCATGGACCCCACACCCAATATCGCAGATTTGGTGATCAAAATGGTCAACAAAAGGCGAATGGGAACGTGAATAATTTAGGAAATGGAAATGGCCAAGTTTGGTGTAACCAGAGGGGAAATTTGCTTCCCAATGCTGTTCCCAACCAGACCCCAGAAAACCAGATTGCTCCTGCACATAGGCAGAGTGCAAACACTGGCAATCCACAGTTTGCGCCCCCTGCAGGATTTGATAATAGGAGAACCCACGCCACTGAGGATCATCGGCAAGTTTGGGAAATGCTAAGGAGAACTGGTGTAGACATGGGGCAGTTTCATATGCGTCCCACTTCTGAATTGATTGCAGCATTGTTTAAATCACAGTGCCAAGCTAGTGACACCCCAGGACCCCAGCCTGTGAACACTATAAGTGTTGGAAACTCATGTTAGGGGTGCCCAAAGTCCATTTCAACCCCACTTGAGCATGCCTCAGTGAGGAAGCCTATGGCAGAGGTGGACATAGGGACTGAAAGGGCAGGAGTTCCTGCCAAACCTACTCCCAAACCCAGGACAAGGTCCTTAAAATTGCTAGTGAGACCCCCAAGACCTGAGATTCAGGAGAGGGAGAGGCGAGAAGCTCTCAACCTCGTGCATTCAATTGTTGGCCCTAAGAAACAGGCGTCTGAGCAAGCAATGTTGCCTGTGGAATCTCAAGATCATCTAGTCCAACCCACAACTCAGGAAGGAGTAGATGAATCTTGTGAGGGTGCTGGGAATTACAGTGATGACACAAGCCAAGTCACAGCCTTGAGTAATTTGCATGAAGTTGAGACAGTGGCACCTTTAGACGAGGTTGAGACAGTAGCACCTTTACCTAAGATGGTGTCCCTCCTGACTTTGGACAAGGGAACCCAAACCCTTGCTCAAAATGTGCCGGAACTCCCCAATAGAAACTTTTTGGACTACAATTCCCTTGAGGTTGTAGTTTCTATAGTCTCTCTGATAGCAGCCACATGCAGCTCAGTTTTAACTACTTTCCTGAGGGTAATGGTTTCAAGTGCCAAACACCATTTGGGTGAAGTGTTGCATGTTGTCTCCAGACCTTTTGCCCCCATGAGCTTTCCCCATCTTGAAAGTGTGGCAGAAACCCCAGAGGTTTCTGAGAACCCTGTGCAGACAAAGGCAGAGAGATGTAATTTCCTCCCTGCCATTCCCTGGATGAGACTGGAATGCAAAGGCAGACCACCAAATCAGACTCCCCTAGTCTTTCAGACCATTTGAGGTTGAGACAGTGATACTGTCCCTATCTGTGATGTCTTGGCTGATCTCCCTAGACTGGAGAGATGCAAACATTTTTGAGATGGCATCCTCCCTGAGACAAGTCTCTCATGAATGTAGTTATGTTTTCTTTTTGTAGTAAAGTGAAAAAAAAAAACCTCAGGTAAGTGAATCCTCTCATATGTAAACAGTTTCTTGTGCTTTTCTTTTGTCTCTTTTCTTCTTATGTGAATACCCTGGGCTCTCACAGGAGCTGAGGTGATTCAGATTTAACCACATTGCCCATAAGGCATGCCACTCTGTTTTTGAATTGGGAAAACCTTTGTTGTTGTTGTTTCTTTGGTCAGATTGTTTGGGGTGGAGATACCTCAAGGCATCTCAATTCCAATAACTCATGGTGACATGGTTGGGTTTATTTATTTTTTAATCTGTTCAATTTGTGTAGATTTATTTGCTTGGATTTTAGACATTTTGTGCACCCACATAATTCTTTTAGGAACTCTTCCCACTCAGTAAGCAATCTCTGTTGGGAAAAGAGAATCCCACTGTTTTCAGGATTTGCCCCATTTTTCCATTTGAAAACTTGTTTAACCAGATTGTCTGGATTGCTGTTCAATGACCCCTTTTGTCTGCTTTATGGGAACCACAATACAGTAGCCTTGGCCATTCTCTTTGGTTATTGTTGTTGTTATTGTTCTTTTTAACTCTACAGTCCATGATGCTTTGGTGTTTTGCATAATTTCTCTTAAGTTGTTCTCAAAAATAGGCAACCCATAAGCACCAGACAGAAGACTGAGCCTGAAACTTCTGGAAGTCTCTCCTGGTGTTCTCTCTCTGCAGCTGGGGGGGGGGGACACCCCAAGAAGACCACTCAGGTGTCGCTGCCAATTCCAGCCTCCTGCAAAAGCCACCCCATTGCTGTTTGTCCTTGTTTTTGTTTTCTTTCCCCTCTCCCTCTTTTACTGCCCACATATAAAAAGCCTCAACACCTTCCCAGCTACCAGTTCAGCATCCATCCCTTCTCTCCCTTTTTATTTCTGCCTTTTTGTTTTCTATTAGTTTGGGGGGTTTGCTAAAAAGAAGAACCACTTCTAAAGATGGAAAGAAAGAGCATAGCTGATGTCCGAGTTTTTGTGTGTGTCATGGCTAGCTGAAGCTTCACTGCTGCGAGGGTGTGTGTGACTGAAAAGAAAATTGATGCCCACATCTCTGGAAACAAGGGGGGGGGGAGGCACAAAGATTCTCACAAGGCCTGTTCTAGATACATGTTTTCCTTAAAAAAAAATGTCTTTTTGTCTCTTTCTATTTTCTGCCCTTAATTAAATGTTTAAATTGCTGTTCCTGAGAAGATACCAAGGAGGGGGGGGGGAGAAGAAAACCTCTTTGCAAACATCCCTGTTCCTGCTGTTTTCGAACAAATCTCATCATGCCTACAAATCTGAACTGATCTGCCTGCATTTGTATTTGTGTAAACTGCCCATATTCTTTCCAACCCTGAACTCTATCGTGTTCCAGAAGATTATGTACCCCTTGTGTTTTGTGCCATCTCAGTGGCACGAGGGGGAGTACATTGGCTGCTCTTCTTTACCTCAGCCACTGCATTTTGTATATTTTGTGTCTATTTTGTGTTTATTGTTTGTTCATTGCAACTCTTGTTTATTACCACTCAATTGTCTTTATTATTATTCAATGCCCACATTGCTACATGTTGTTTTTCTTTCTATCTCCCTCTCTCTTGCTCTCTCTATAAGTCAAATTGCTTAGACTTTTTGGTTAGAATTGTTCTAACTTTTAGAACTCATTGAACACTTGCAAAGTTAAGGTTTTGTATTGACAAACCTTTATATCAACCATTGCCAGCAATAACTTGAAATAATTCTGTATTGTTTACATGCCTGCAACCAGCTCATGCTGATGGATATTGCTCCAAGTTCACATCTCATTGCCAATATATATAACTTGTAGTGTGATTGTATTTTTCCAAACTGATCTTTTTTTCTGTCACTGTTCTTTTTCTAAACACATGTTATATTTTGTGGGAGCCTTGATAGCAACCACACTTAGAATATAGAGTAGTTAGTTTCTGTCTCTATCAGCTAGACACCTGTCCTCTCACAAGGTTAGGAACATTTAAATTGGCTTTGCATACATTTAACAGCAAGAGAGCAGCTTTACCCTTTCCCATTTACCCTAAGATGCAGATCAGACAAATGGAGTTTTGCATCCATTCATTATGTGTCCAAAACCAAAAATTCTTTCTGCACAAGAATTTGATTTGGGGGGGGGGACTGTAAGCACAAGCTTGTACCCTACTTCCAAGGCACCACACATCTGGAATGTTAGCATTGCCCTGCAACCCATTTTTACAAGCCTCAGAAACTGGCAGAATTTTGGTTCATTATTGTAGCCTTTTACAAGGGTAAAAGCCAGAATGGTCTCAAAAGGTCATTTGAGTGCCCTGTCTTACCAGGAAGGCCTGGGACTGAAGGGCCAAAAGAAAACACATTCCACATAAAATGGGAAGATAATGGATGGAGAAATCCTTTTGTATTTACTGATTGTGAAATTTCCTCTCCTCAACTCCCAACCTTAAAGAAGTTGCTCAGAGCTGTTAAAATCCAATCACTGGACATTAAGAAACACATTTAGCATCTTCCTCACCTTTTGTCAAGACCAGGAAACTCATTGTGCAATCCATGAAGGCTCATGGAATTCATTGTTTCAACCCATGAAGCAACCAATTCCCTCAAGTGTATTTGGAAGTATAAATATCACCCCCAAAATATGCCTCATTTGTGCACAGTTAGTAATAGGGGGAAACTCTGTTACTCTGTGTTAGCCAACCCAGTTTCCTCCATCCACTCTGCCGGACTGACTACAGGACAGGTTGTATTACCCCAGCAAAACCCTCTTGCAACCCTCTATCACAAGCCTTCCTATTGTTTCTTTCTATAGCCTTGTGTGAATACTTTTTCTGGGTGAATGTGTGTTTGGTGTTATTTTTGAACTCTTTAATAAAAGCCATACTTAATTTTACAAGTGTGCATTCCATCCAGATTATTACCGGTAGACATAGGTTTCAAGGTCCCCTTGTTACACCTTTAGCATAGCTAAAGTCGAATTGCTGCTAATTTCCCCAACATATTAGAAACTCGATATTTTCTTGGAATTTTCCAAGGAGAATTTTGGGTAACACCTTTGTGTGTTGCTTGATGAGACATGAGTTCATCCTTTCGACTGAAATTCTTTCCACATTCCAGGCATTTAAATGGTTTCTTCCCAGTGTGAGCTGACTGATGACGAATGAGGTTTCTCTTCCAACTGAAGCTCTTTCCACACTGCAAACATTTAAAAGGTTTCTCCCCTGTGTGAGTTGTGTGGTGACACATGAGGCTCCTCTTCCAACAAAAGCTCTTTCCACACTCCAAGCATTTAAAGGGCTTCTCCCCTGTGTGAGTTGCTTGATGAGAAGTGACGGCAGCTTTTCGACTGAAATTCTTTCCACATTCCTGGCATTTAAATGGTTTCTTCCCAGTATGAACTGATTGATGACAAATGAGGTTTCTCTTCCAACTGAAGCTCTTTCCACACTGCAAACATTTAAAAAGTTTCTCCCCTGTGTGAACTGTTTGATGATGAATGAGGCTGATCTTCCAACTGAAGCTCTTTCCACATTCCAAGCATTTAAAAGGTTTCTCTCCTATATGATTTGCTTGATGATAAATGAGGCTTGTTTTCCTACTGAAGCTCTTTCCACACTCCAAGCATTTAAAAGGTTTCTCTCCTGTGTGAACTGCTTGATGACAAGTGAGGTGGGCCTTTAGACTGAAACGCCTTCCACACTCCATGCATTCAAATGGTTTCTCCCCTGTGTGAGTTGCATTATGACGAATAAGGCTACCCTTCCGACTGAAGCTCTTTCCACACTCCAAGCATTCAAAAGGTTTCTCTCCTGTGTGAGTTGCTTGATGAGGTACTAGATCTGCTTTCCGCTTGAAGCTCTTTCCACACTCCATGCATTCAAATGGTTTCTCCCCTGTGTGAATTGCATTATGACGAATAAAGCTACGCTTCCACATGAAGCTCTTTCCACATTCCAAACACTTAAAAGGTTTCTCTCCTGCGTGAGTTGGTTGATGAGACACTAGATCCGCCTTCCGCTTGAAGCTCTTTCCACACTCCAAGCACTGAAATGGTCTCTCCCCTGTGAGAGGTTCTTGACGGGGAACAAGGCTTCCCTTCTGACTGAAGCTCTTTCCACAGTCCAAACAGTTAACAGGTTTCTCCTCTGCGTGAGTTGCCTGATGACAAGTGTGGTGTGTCTTCTGACTTGGGCTTTTTCCACACTCCAAGCCTATTAATGATTTCTCCCCTGAGTGCAATCTTTGGTGTGACATAAACTGAGACGTCCACATGAAACTCTTGCCACATTTCAAGCACTTAAATGGTTTCTCTGTTATTTGAGATGTTTCATGGGAAAGCAGCTTTTTCCTATAATGGTCAGTCTTTCTACACTCACCATCCTTAAAAGATTTCTCCCCCATGTGAGTTCTCCTGTGAACATTAAGCCTTGCTTTACAGCTGAAGCTACTTCCGCATAGAAGACAAAGACATTCACTTTCTTCCTTTGCTCTTTGTGTTCTTCCTTGTACTGAGATTCCAAAAATGTCACCACCAAGAAAAGTAGGGAATTGGTCCCTCCTCCTCACTTGAGTATCCATTATTGTTCTTTTCTCTTCCTTCTCTTTTTGCATGGCTCTTTCCATCAGGGGTCTGATTAGTTCTTCATACCCATTCACATCACCTCCTGGAAAGGAGAAAAACAGGGGGTCAAAGCCCAAGAGAGAAAAGAGATTGAATTAACACAACTGCTTACTGGACATCAATGTGAGGAGGCTGCTGGAAAGACCAATGAGGCTCCTCAGCATTTCCACTGGCTCTCCTGGGAAGCCTGTGGCAGAGCCTGCCTGAAGTAGGAAGTTCTTGGGAGGAGCTCACAGCTGCTTGCATCCATGAAAGCATGAACCCCGGAACCATCCTTTTTCTCAACCAAGTTCAACTGGGGTTGCTGCCAAGAGAATAACAGATAAGATATAGGGCCCTCCTCTTTAAAATAATGAGGAAGGGGAACTGCGTTGCTGCCTACAGCAAATATTAAAATAGAGTAAGTAATTTGTAACTTGGATTTTCTTTTCTGATTTTTTTAAAAAAATATTTATGACAGAACAAACCTATGACAGACAAAAATAACCACTAACCCAGCAACACTGTTGACCAAGGAAGACAAACATTGTTTTAAGTTTAAGCTCTGCCAAGTATAATTTTATTTGCTTCCATTTTATGAAAAAGCTGCAACCCAGTATGTCTGCTGATGTGATGCTGGACCACTTGAAGGTTACTGCTCAGTAACTGATGGAGTAAAATGAGACTAAAAAGTAGGAAACTTTTTTGAGTTCCACCTAGCCATTTAGATTCTAAAAGTAATTTTTCACAAGAACAACCCTCCACAAGCGATTCAACTCTCATTGGAATGAAAGCTCCTTTAGCATTTCCCATGTTCTTGTAATCTCTACCCATGCATCCTCTAAAAATACAGTAGTCTGCTTCCCTTCAAAATGATGAACACTAAGAGTTAGGCCCCTCTGGGATATAGCTTTGGATGGAGTGATTTTCTTCAAAAACTCCCTTACTCCATTCCACCTTTGGACAATGCAACTACAAATCGGCCATTCTCTGAAATGAACCACAACCCCACCAAAGAGAACCATGAAAGACTACTACTGTATTTGTACTGTGAAGTTTAACTGATTTTAAAGGTCAATAATGGTTTATTAAGGACATCATTCTTCTGCATTGGAAAAATTCTCCAGTTAATAATATCCTTGGAGAGTAAGGGTTTATCTAGACCCCGTGCTTAGCAATGAAATAACACAGAACAAGATTGGCACCACACAAAAAAAGAAAAGAAAAATCTTATTGTTCTTGTTGTTGTTTTGTCTTGTGGCTCTTCCTACTCTATAGTTATACAATTTAAAAATCTACAAGAATGGAAATAATGTTTATTTGAAATCTATTGTTATTTTAAATTCATGTCAGAAAGTTATTGTCTTCAATTTGGTGTTTCTTTGATAAGATGTTGCATGTTGTTGTTTAGCCTTTATTTCTAAAGCTAAAAACTCCCTTTACCCTCCCACTAATTACAAATTGGATGGCAGATTGAGTGTCACATGGCTGGATACCCAAAAATAGAATGATATACATCTATTTTATGTTTTAATAATGGAAATCTGAAATTGACTTCATATTAAAAAGGAGACATCAAAGATGTTGCTAAGAATTTGTTCCAATAATTAATCAATAATAAATGGGTTTTAATTGGAGTAATGAAACAGCTGTGCAGGATATGAGCAATTACAGAGTTGGAAGGGACTGCAAAGCTCATAAAACTCCCCTGAGAGAGGGGCATCCATCCTCTGTTGAAAATCCTCCAACAAAGGAGAGTCCACCACATGCCAAGAAGTCTATCCCACTTTCAAGCAGCTCTTGCTATCAAGACGTTTTTCTTAAGGTTCAGTCGGACTCTTCTTTCGCATAATTTGAATCTATGTTTTGGTGGGGATCAAGAGAAAACAAGCTTGCTCCATCTTCTACAGGATACGCCTTCAGATATTTAAAGATGGCTATCACAGTGATGGCGAACCTATGACACGCGTGTCAGCACTGACACGTGTAGCCATTTTGGGTGACACGCAGCCGTAGGCCTCCTCCCCCCCCCGCCCACAATCTCACCACCCTCCCTAAAGTGGCAACCGGGGCTTTGAGGCCCCATCGCCACTTTCGGGAGGCTGGGGGAGGTGGGGGGGAAGTGGCGATGGGGCCTCCGGTCTCTATGACTCACATAAAGTGAGTAAAAAGCTAATTTACCAGATACAGGTCCATGTCAAGTGAAAAAACAGAGAACCATTCAGCTAAAAGAGGTATCAGCATGGGTCCCTGCTTCAAGACAGTAAAAGGTATTGTAGGCTGTGATAACACTGCCACACTGTAGTTTGGGAATTGGAATTCCATGGACAAAGGCATCCAAAGGAGACAGAGCTCAAGTAGAGTAGCTACAAACTCTTTAAGGTAAAAATATATGGGTGAGTTCACTGACCAGCCTGACAGAGCCCTCAATCATCTTCTTTCTCTTGTTTGTTGGAACAATGGAAAGAGACTGGCCTATCTGCATAGAAGGGCAATGCTTGTCAAAAGTTCTAAGATCAGAGAGAGCTCTCAAATGGAGAAGACAGATTCTGCATGAAAGCCAGCTAAGTAATATCCTTATACATATGAAACTGTGAAGTTACTTGTGTCAACTCATTAATTATCAATAAAAAATTAATAATATTGTTAATTAATTAATTAATTGTTATTTAAACAATTAATAATCTTGTTTATTAAACAATAAATATCACGAAATAATGTTTTTTCCTCGAAGTGACACACCACCCGAGTTATGCTCATTTTTTTTGGCAAAGTCTGACACACCAAGCTCAAAAGGTTGCCCATCACTGGGCTATCAGGTCACATCTCAATCTTCTCTCCTCCAAGCTCAACATATATAGGTCTGTAAGCTGTTCCTGGAGTGGTAGCCTCACATTTCTGGTAACAACCCTAAAACTTGATCTGGAAACCAAGCCTTATGAGGAACTGCTTCAGGAGCTGGGTACGTTTAGCTTGAACAAGAGAAGATTGAGAAGAGACGTGATGACCACCTCTAAATGTGTTTGTTTTCAACTAGATGGGCCTTGTGTGTCTCTCTCCAATTCATGATTCTATCCAACAGGATCCCATAAGCAAAAGATGGCTGCTCCTCAGAAGAGAAAAAGGAGGTACAAGCTTTGCCTTCTCTCTTGCCCTTAAACAACAGAATCTTTCATTTTTATTGAGCTTGTTTGGAGGTTCTAGCAGGGGAGTGAAGCTATCATATACCCTTGACCGAAAAACGGTACACTCCTTCTATCTGGGATGGTCATCCTCTTCCACCGAGCGCACAGCTCCGGGAGGAACACATATAGAGCAGTGAGGGAGGAAGGGGACACCTGCCTAGCCAGACAGATCAGTCAAATCAATCCTGGTGATCAATGGGGTGACAGATGTTGCAGCCAGATCACCCTCACATCCATGGATTTCAATCATTTTCTGTTCCAGCAGTTAAAACGTACACAAGAGGCCATGGCAGTGGCAGCCTTACTAAATTTATCTCAGTTGACTTGCAAGCTGAGATTCAACCAATAACTAGTGCTTTTCCACAATGTATACAGGTCCTTTCCATTAAGAGCAGGCATTTTAATTTGTATAAATGTCTATTTTCCACCGAACTTAGCAAGGAATGTAGGCCCTAACAGCATCTGGAATAGTTTATCTGAAACCCTGACCCTCCTGGATAGTTAATATCCCTCCACAAGGCTCCTACTGTGTGGAGATATTAATGCTAGAAGTGGAGAAGGTTTGAAACATGTGGAGAGTACTAACTTTGGGCAAGACTCTCATGTTATACCTGTTGCTAGGGTTTCCCAAGATATAATCATAAACAAGCCAAGTCTGAAGTTTATAGAAGTCCTCTCCTTGCACCATTTGCAATGTCTTAATGGAACCCATCATGACACAATGTTGGGTACTTACACCTATGTCACCAATAGGGCAGCAAGCACAATAGATTATATTGCAGTTTCTGCCAATCTGGTACCTGATATTTGTAGATTTGAAGTTAATCGAGTTGAAAGTGATCATTTTCCTCTGTCACTGCTATTTAATTTAGAGATGCTTCACCCACCATGTCCTTCCCAAAATTTAAATGGAATTCATATGGGAGAACAGAGAATACGGTGGTCAATCAACCAGGGCTCCTCTATTCTTCACATATTTGAGAGTACCACTTTTAAATCCCTCCGTCAAGCCATTTTAAACTCTAATTTAGATATCCTACATGCTTATCAAACCATTATTCAAAAGCTTAGACCCAAGCTGGTGTGTAACAAGCAATTTAATCCCAACAAGGTAGCAACTAAAAGATGGTTTGATTTTGCTCGAAAAGCATTGATGGATTGCTCCCCACAGGCACTTAGAAATAATGATATTTCTCCTCATATTTTAGCGTCTATGAGGTCATCTTATAAGGCACTTTTAAAACAGAAAAAGGACACATGTTAGAACACAATGGAAACAATTAGTCCTAGTTGTGACAGAAAAGAATGAGAAGCAGTTCTGGGACATCATTGCTTCTGGTATGAATATGGTCAGACCGGTAATCGTTGGGCATATTACATCACAGCAATGATATAGGTATTTTAGTAAACTCTATGGAGCTATACATGCAGAGAATCACTCTTCTATTGTTTCCAAAACTACTTGTTTGCCTTATTGGTCTCCCGTTTCAGTGTCTGAAATAAAACAAAGTTGATTGTAGCTCTTGCATTGAGTAAGGCCCCAGGAGAAAATATGATGCCTCCAGAAATATTTAAATACTTTGCTGAGTGGTGGGCCACAATATAGCTAAAGTGTTTACCCAAATCAACAATACAGGTATAACCCAGTGGGCTGGAAACAGAGTGTAGTTGTTCCTATTTATAAGAAGGGTGATAAGCAAGATCCCAGTCATTATTGGCCTATAAGCCTTTTGGATATTGATTTCAAGTTATATAGTAAATATTTGTTAAACAAATTGGAGGATTGGGAATCTACTAATAAGATCATTCATGCTGAACGGGCTGGATTTAGGGAAGGCCAGAGCACTATTGACCATTGTTTGACTCTTTATTTTTTAGCCCAATAAGGAATTGCTGCCCCCACAAAACATTTATTTGTTGCCTTTGTTGATTTAGCAGCAGCTTTTGATTCAATTGATAGAAACTTGTTGTCGCATAAACTGGCCAACACTAATATAGATAAGCGCCTATTGTTTATAATTAAGGGGCTCTACACCAATACAACTGCTAGAATAAGAGCTGGCATTTCTGCCTCATTAACTGATCCTATCCCCACAAATAAAGGAGTAAAACAAGGATGCCTATTGGCACCATCACGCTTTAATTTATATCTGATTGACAACATCCCAGCACTGTCTGGCCCAGAATTTTTTCCACCCTCACTTGGGTCAAAAAAGATTTCTATTCTTTTATATGCTGATGATATGGCTTAATTTCACTTATATGTATAGGTCTGAGAAGGCTGATTTCTAAGCTCGGTGTACTTTGTTCTAAAGAAAAGCTGAACATTAACTATACCAAAACAAAGGTGATGGTGTTTGGAAAAAGACATTCCCATTTTTGTTGGTCCATTAATGGTCACCAGATTGAACAATGTCGGGAATTTAAGTATAGTTGCATTCGCGGCTTTCACTATCGCGGTTTTGATTATTTGCGGTTTGCTCATCAAGAACCCCATTTAAAATCAGCTTCTCTTCCTCGCATGCAAGGGAGAGGAGCCGATTTAAATGGAGTGCTTGCTGAGCAAGCCAGGCACTCAACTCCCTGCTCTCCTGGGGCTAGGCTCCATTTGGGGTGGAGAGCCAAGCCCCAGGAGAGCGGGCAGTTGGCAAGAAAGGCGCTTTTTAGTTCCCCTGCCCTTCCCAAAGCCGCAATTGAGCTTTCCAGGCCTTGTTGCGGCCTTGGGAAGGTGGGGGGTGGCTGAAAAGCCTCTCCACCACGCTCCCTCCACCGCTCCCCACATTCCTGAAGCAGCTATGGGGCTCTCAATCCCCAGCCTCCCGCCGCTGTCCCTGGAATTCCCAAGGCGGCTCGGGGGCTTTAAAGCCCCGGAGCCCCCTCGGGAAGGCCAGGGAAAGGCCGGCGAGCCTCCCTCCCTCCTACCCACTGCCGTCCCCAGCCTTCCCGAGGCGGCTTGGGGGCTTCAAAGCCCCGCAGGCCCCTTGGGAAGGCCGGGGAGAGGCTGGCAAGCCTCCCACCCGCCCGCTGCCATCCCTGGCCTTCCCAAAGCGGCTCAGGGGCTTCAAAGCTCCGGAGCCCCCTCGGGAAGGTCGGGGAGAGGCTGGCAAGCCTCCCACCAGCCCGCTGCCATCCCTGGCCTTCCTGAGGCGGCTCAGGGGCTTCAAAGCACCGGAGCCCTCTCGGGAAGGCTGGGGAGAGGCCGGCAAGCCTCTCGCCCGCTGCCGTCCCCAGCCTTCCCGAGGCGGCTCCGAGGCTTCAAAGCTCCGGAGCCACCTCCGGAAGGCCAGGGGGAGGCCAGCCAACCTCCCAGCCACGGCCACCCCAACATTCCCGAAGCAGGTATGGGGGTCGAGAGCCCCATAGCCGCTTCAGGAAGCATGGCAGGCAGCAATGGAGGTGGTGTCCAGGCAGGCGGTAGGCTTTTTAGCCACCCCCACACTTCCCCAAGTGGTGATGGGACTCAAAAAGCCCCGTCGCCACCTTGGAAGGGCGGGGGGGGGGGGTTTAGCGGGTGGGTGCGGCGAGGCCTTTTTTATTTGGTTTTTTCACATTCGCGGGGGTCTTGGGGCCCTAACCCCCGCGAATGTGGAGGGACGACTGTACCTTTGTATTCATTTCACAGAAAATCTCTCCTGGAAGTCCCATATAGAAGCTACCAGATCAGTGGCTCTGAGATCTATTGGAGCAATCCTTAGATTTTACAATAATGCAGGGGGTCATCTGGTTGTTCCAGCCCTGAAAATATTCCAGAAGAATGCCATTGTCCAGATTCTGTATGGTGCTGCTGTGTGGGGATGGGACGACTTCCAGATGGCTAAATTGGAGGCTCTTCAGAATACATTTCTTAAGAAATTGCTAACACTTCCACCTGGCACCCCTGCAGCCCTGGTTTTTCCCCAAGTTCTTTCTCCAACATCTATCAAACGGCAAAGTCTGGAGTTCAAGATATTGTAAGTTGCTTGAATTGTATCCTGTTTTACTTGATAATCCTCCAATCTTGAATTCAAGAGAGAAGCTTCGTGAATGTATTTCTAACTATGGTGTGCATCTGGACAGACAGGCTATTAACAACTCTAAATTTTCAAAGTGGTATAGACCATCAAAGGGCAGTTTACCTAGTAAAGCTTACATTCACAAAACTTAGGCAAGCTTTTACAGCCCTTCATTTTCAAATAATGCCTACAGCTATGATTGATGGCAGATATTCTCATACACCTTTGGCCCTTCGTTTATGCATTTGTGGTGCCCCAGAAATTGAAGATTTGCCTCATTACCTGTTTTTTTGTTCATTATATTCAGAACCAAGAACCACATTTCTAGCGTCTATTCTCTCCCATCTACAGTCTAATACTGTTTCTGAAAAGATTTTCTATCTCCTGTCTGATATTGACTCTATGGTAACTTACAAGGTTTCTCTTTTTGCCCTGGCAGCGATGAAAATTCGTGCAAGACTTAATAGCTGATATTGTAGTTGATTGCTATGGGAATTATCTTACTTAATTTCAGTATTGTTTTAATTCAATGTGCTTTAACTGTACTGGATTTTATCATTTTAATGGACAATATTTTGATGCTAGTTATTTTATGTAGCACTTTTATAATATTGTATTTTTATATTGTTCTTATTCACTATGTATGCAAATGGCCTTTGGTCTAAGTATTAATAAACTACTACTGTACAACCTCATTTTTATTGGTGGTCGGAAGTAACCATATTGGAAGTAAACTATGTTCTTTGGGGCTACACCTCTAGGACAGGGCAGTTCCCCACATATTGTTATGCGCTTAGCAGCACAGCTCAGCCTGACATCATCCAATGTACCCTTCACCAAGGTCTGCTAGCACAGGACTACCTCTGAACAGAGCCCCAAAATAACACAACAGGAAGACTTAAACTGCTGAAATGCAACAAGATGGAAGGAAGAGGCAACCGTGTTTCACTAGCACTTTCAAACTGAGTTGCTCAGCATGAGAAGAAGGGGGTCTTACCCAGGGAGGCCACAATCTCCAAATTCTCCTCCATAACTTCCCTGTGGAGGGCCCTTTGGTCCAGATCCAGCAAGGCCCACTCCTCCTCGCTGAAAGACACAGCCACCTCCTCAAAGGACACCTGGGAAAAGAAATGATACCTGTGAGCCAAACATGTTGAAGTCAATTGAGAAAGAAAACTAAGGATTGCTGAATGCGATTTAATTTTTTTTGTAAAATGGCACTCAGAGCCACCACAGTGAACAACTTTGACCAAAAGAAAGGAAATGAGAGTGGTTCTGCCTGGCCCAGAGAGAGGAGCAGGAAACCAGGGCACCCAGCCTGACCCCTCCAGGGAATTTGGCCCCTACCTGATCCAGGCACACAGAAGCTGTTCTCAGGGCATCAAAAGCAAGAGATGAGCTGTGACATATTGGCCATGACTGTGTATTATTGCCTGGAGGAAAACAAAAGGCAAAACTGTTCCCTCTGCTTCTGATTGACATGTTTTCCTACTTATCCAAACAAATCCAAAGAGAAAGAAGCGGGACAGTTTTTGTAGACTTAGAATGACCTAGAAATTGAAATGGATACAAGACATTATGGAAAAAGTTCAGAAAAATATGAAAAGGAAGACGACTCCCAAAGCAGATTTCCAATGAAGCCCTCAGAACGGCAGCAGACTACTCATGGGCATTTTCCCAGCATGACTGTCAAACTGGGGGCAGTTGGCAATATAGTGCAATTTCCAGGCCCTTCCCACACAGAAAGGTAGTAAAGGCTGAGGACAGCCAGTTATCAAGACTCAGAACCAGCCCTTCAGCTGCCCTTATAACAGTTTTCTATCTTTGACAAGAGATACACCAGCCGTGTGCATCTGTGTATCTAAGAATTCAACCCCTTTTTAGCATAATGACACTTTCAAAGTGCTGGTTTGAAAAGCAACCCCTTGAAGGAAAACATTTACTGGAAACTGATCCCTTCCCCACATTGGCTGCTCAGGGGAGCAGGTATACAGCCCACCTATTTCAGGCACACTCAAGACAGGGAGACTAAGATGGGAAACGCCCACTGATTCCTTACCCAGTACGGTGGGACTTCTCTCATCCTGCTGTGCAATCAATTTGTATTTTCCAGAGTCTGAGAGAGCCTTCTCTGCCACAGGAAACTCACCAACCTCTTCTACAATGAGATCCTTGGAGAAAAAAAGGAGCAAGCACCACAACAATAAAGATCAGAAAAGAGAAAAGATCAGAAGGAGGCTTGTTTCTTCCCACTCTGACAATTTCCAGAAAATACTAAGCAGTGGATTGGGCCAGACACCTACAATATCTTTGATATTGCTAGGACAAAATTCTCTCACCTGCTGCTTTTCCTGTTCCTCATGTTCTGCCAGACTCAGGAGGAAACCTTCAGCCAGGGCCACTGCCTGGGAACTGGTCTCTGGCTCACATTCCCTGACCCAGCTCGCCATCTCTGGGGGAAGGACAGCCAGGAATTGCTCCAAGATCACCAGGTCCAGCATCTGAGCCTTGGTGTGTCTCTCTGGCTTCAGCCACTGATGGCAAAGAGCATGGAGTTGGCTGCAAATCTCTCGGGGGCTCTTGGCCTCCTTGTAGCAGAGCTGCTTGAAGTGCTTCTGCTGGACATCTGGGTGGAATAGATCTTCTCCCAGGCTCTTCAGCATGGATGCACTGCAGAATCCCCCTCTGCTCCCAGCTTGAAGACTTGGAAGGCCTTTTCTTAACTCAGGGCTAGATGAGCCTTGCTTTTCCATCTTTGAGTGGTGTTCCTAGGCACGTTCCAACATGACCAAAGAGACTGCCCCTCCCGTTTCCTAGAAAGGAAACAAGAAGTTTTGTGAATGAGGCATGATGAATGCTCTCTTGAGATGGAGATGCTTAATAATCCATTTCACTCTAGAATTTTACTCCTTTCTTCCTCTGTATAGAAGAGAAACACCATGACTGAAGGAAAAGTGAGAGGTGGTATTCTTTCCTTCTAGGTAACAGGCTGAAATCTCCACATTATTCAGCAACCTTCCAACAGTTGTGTTGCCGTCAACTCATTCCCCAATCTCTGCCTTTCCCTTGTGCATCCTTGTCATGTCCCCCCCCCCTAAAAAAGTTCTTTTTCATCTGAAGAAGCAGCAGACTTATCAGTTGAAGAGAATCAGCAGGTGCCTGAAGACCAGCCAGGCACCTTTTCTCTTCAGGAGGTCAGTACAGCATCTGAGCAAGAGGAAAGCGGGGAGGAGCAAAGTCCTAAGGAAAGGCAGAGGCTGAGGCATCTGGCCCAAACTCTTCCCCTCAGATGCACAAGGAGGCTGCAATCAAGGGCTCAGGTAGAGCACAGCTGAACAACACTGTTGTTAAATACAGCCGGAGATCCGAGCATTGTCTGGACAAGCCCACCCTGGATCTTAATAATTATAGGCCAGTATCTAACCTTCTTTTTTTGGGCAAGGTGATCTAGATCCATTTCAAACCAGCTTCAGAGCCGTCTACAGGGTTGAGACTGCTATGGTTGCCTTAGTGGATGATCTCAGCCTTAACACTGACAGGGGAAATGTGTGCCTGTTGGTGCTTTTAGACCTCTCAGCGGCATTTGATACCATCAACCATGGTATCCTTCTGAAACGCCTGGGAGAACTGGGAATCGGAGGCACTGTGCTGCAGCAGTTTTGGTCCTATCTCTCAGGCTGGTTCCAGATGATAGTGCTTGGGGATAACTGCTCCTCAAAAAAGGAGCTGTTATATGTCATACCACAAGGTGCCATTCTATCCCCAATGCTATTCAATATCTACATTTAACTGTTGGGAAAGATCATCCGACGGCATGGGATGGGCTGCTATCAGTATGCCGTATGACACCCAAATATATTTCTCCATGCCTTCAAAAACACCGTCAGCTAAGGATTGTGTGTCTCCTCTGAATGAATGCCTGGAGGAAGTAATGGGCTGGATGAGGGAAAACAAACCGAAGCTGAAACAAACCGAAGCAGACAAGACAGAGGTGCTTATGGTTAAGGGTCCTCATCTGGGGGTGAAAGTCTGTCAACCAGTTCTGGATGGGGTTACACACCCCCTGAAAGACTGTGTTCGCAGCTTGCAAGTGCTCCTGGACCTGTCTCTCCAAATGTCAGCTCAGATAAATCTGACGGTCAGAAGTGCTTCCTAGAATTGGAAGACCTAAAGACGGTAGTGCATGTGCTGGTAAGCCCAAGTTTGGACTTCTGCAATGCACTGTATTGGGCTACCTGTGTATCAAGTTCGGAAACTCCAATTAGTTCAAAATATGACAGCCAGATCAGTTACATGTACATCCAGGAAGGAGCATATTACACCAATAGTAAAGTCACTCCACTACCTGCCTATTAGTTTCCAGGCAAAGTCTAAATTGTTGGTCATTACATTTAAGGCCCTACATGGCTTGGGTCCAGGTTATCTTTAGGATCGCCTCCTCCCATACAAACTGCCCTGTACACTCAGGTCCTCTGGGGGACATTTACTTCACCCAGCCAGGACTAGACTGGCAACTGTCACCCAGAGAACATTTTCATTAGACTGTAGAATGACCTGCTGGAAGAATTCGACAGCTAAACACACTGTTGGGATTAAAAACATTACTAATACCTATTTCTTCCTACAAGCCCACCTAGTTGATTTTAATCTATGAATTTTAAATTGGTATGGATGATTTTAATGTAATGTTTATTTTAATCTTGTGTGTTTTTATGACGGCATGTTATACATTGTATTTTACTTCATATTGTACCCCACCTTGAGCCTTGGGGAGAGGCAGGTAAATAAATAAATAAATATTATTATTATTATTATTATTATTCAGTAGGTCAGTAGAGCATTTGAGCAGGAGGAAAGGGGGGAGGAGCAAAGTCCTAAGGAAAGGCAGAGGCTGAGGCATCTGGCCCAAACTCTTCCCCTCAGATGCACAAGGAGGCTGCAATCTAGGTCTCAGGTAGAGCACAGCTGAACAACACTGTTGTTAAATACAGCCGGAGACCCGAGCATTGCCTGGACAAGCCAACCCTGGATCTTAATAATGATAGGGCAGTTTGTAATCTTCCTTTTTTGGGCAAGGTGATTGATTGAGAAGGCAGTTGCCTTCCAACTCCAGGCAGTTTTGGATAATACAAGTTATCTACACCCATTTCAAACCGGCTTCAGAGCAGGCTACAGAGTTGAAACTGCTATGGTTGCCTTAGTGGATGATCTCAGCCTTAACACTGGCAGGAGGGATGTGTGCCTGTTGGTGCTTTTAGACCTCTCAGAGGCATTTGATACCATCAACCATGGCATCCTTCTGAAATGCCAGGGAGAGTTGGGAATCGGAGGCACTGTGCTGCAGCGGTTCTGGTCCCATATCTCAGGCGGGGTGGGTGGGAGCAAGTAGCGACAGGGGCTTCTTAAGCCCCCGTCCCCACTTTGGAAAGGGCGGGGGTGGGTGGGAGCGATGGTGATGGGGGCTTCTGAGGCCCCCGTCGCCATTTTGGAAAGGGCGGGGGGGGGGTGAGAGCGAGTGGCGACGGGGGCTTCTGAGGCCCCCATCGCCACATTGAAAAGGGGGGGGAGCGAGTGGCAACAGAGGCTTCTGAAGCCCCCGTCACCACTTAGGAAATGGCGGGGGGGTGGGAGAGAGTGGCGACAGGGAGGGTTGTATCAGGAGGGTGGGGGGAGGACTATTATTATTTGCGGTTTTTTCATTTGCTGGGGTTTTCTGCCCCTAATCCCCGCAAATGTGAAGGGACAACTGTATTTCTCAGGCAGGTTCGAGATGGTGGTGCTGGGGATAGCTGCTCCTCAAAAAAGGAGCTGTTATATGGCATACCACAAGGTGCCATTGTATCCCCAATGCTATTCAATATCTACATTTAACTGCTGGGAGAGATCATTCGATGGCATGGGGGGGGGTTGCTATGAGTATGCAGTATGACACCCAAATATATTTCTCCATGTCTTCAAAAATCACCTCAGCTAAGGATTATGTGTCTCCTCTGAATGAATGCCTGGAGGAGGTAATGGGTTGGATGAGGGAAGACAAACTGAAGCTGAATCCAGACAAGACAGAGGTGCTTACTGTTAAGGGTCCTAATCTGGGATAGAAGTCTGTCAGCCAGTTCTGGATGGGGTTACACTCCCCCTGAAAGACTGTGTTGGTAGCCTGCAAGTGCTCCTGGACCTGTCTCTCAAAATGTCAGCTCACATAGATGTGACGGTCACGAGTGCTTACCATCAGCTTTCGCTGATATGCCAGCTGCGCCCCTTCGTAGAACTGGAAGACCTAAAGGTTGGACATCTGCAATGCGCTGTATTGGGCTACCTGTATACGAAGTTCAGAAATTCCAATTAGTTCAAAATATAGCAGCCAGACTGGTTACAGGTACATCAAGGAATGAGCCTATTACACCAATATTAAAGTCACTCCACTACCTGCCAATTAGTTTCCAGGCCAAGTACAAAGTGTTCGTTATTACATTTAAAGCCTTACATGGGTTGGGTCCAGGTTACCTTTAGGATGGCCTCCTCCCATACAATCCACCCCGTAAACTCAGGTCCTCTAGGGGACATTTACTTTAACCAGCCAGGACTAGACTGGCAACTGTCACACAGAGGACCTTTTTGTCAGCCACCCCCAGGCTCTTGGCTTTCTTACTTGCCTATTATAAGCAGAGATGTCCAGCCAATGCCCAGAGGCCTCCAATTGTGCTTAATGCTGGCATTCTTCCACTGTGTTCTTCCCAGTATCTTAATTGCAGCCACATGTTTATTTATTCTATTTATAGCCCACCTTTCTCCCAAAATTTACCTGAAGGGAAGAGTCTGGGTCAGACACCTCCACCTTTCCCTGGGATTGGGGGGCCTTCATCCTAGAGCCGTAAAGCTGGAAGGGGCCCCCCATAGGGCATGGAGTCCAATTCCCTTCTCATTCAGTGAGGGGACTCCTCTTCCTTCTCCTCTGATCCTGAACTGACCTGGAGAACAGAAGGAGGATCTGGCTTACTTTTCTTCAGGCATTATGCTGAGTCTCTTCAACTGGTAAGTCATCTTGTTTTCAGAAGAACTTTCAAGGAGGGGGCATGGCAAGCCCTCCTATAGATTTTCCTTGGGGATTTTTAGGGCTGTGAGGCCGTGTTCTGGAAGAGTTTCTTTATGACGTTTTGACTGCATCTGTGGCTGGCATCTTCAGAGAATGGTTGAATAGGAGTGTATGTGGAGTTTATATGCTGTGAACCCCTGTCCAGGAGTACTGTATATATAAAATTGTGTATTTGAATGGCTAGTTTCTGGGTGTAGAAATGCAAGGCTCTTTAGAAATTCTGGACCAGGCCAATAACTATCATGTTAGAATGCACAGGGAAGCTACTGAAATCCACAAACACCTGGACAACTTCAACAGGAAAGAAGAAACCTTAAAAGTAAACAAAATCTGGCTCCCAGTTTTGAAATACAATAGAATTAAAACTCAACACTTACAAAGGAATTCCACCCAGGGACAGGGGGAGTTCCAGCAGTTTATGGCCCATCAACCATTAGCCAAACAGACACTAACCCAAGGAATATCTATGGATGCCGGCAGTGAAAGACTTTGTCTTCACAATAAACACGTTTCTTTTTAATCTTTCTACAGAGTCAAGACAAAACATTTTGTCTCTTAAGGCAAAGGACAAGATGTCTCCCTCTTTGCCCACAGCACAAGCTTTGTGGTTGATGGGATTCTGTTGCTCAAAAGAAAGGAAGAGCAGCTTGGAGGCTCCCACCACAGTCTCCCTGCATCCGGTGCCTGAAGCAATGGCTTCACTCTGCCCAAGGGAGGTTCATCCTTGCAAATTTTAGAAATACGTTGCATTCCCTGAATAACACCACTGCCACCACCACTCAGTCTGGAGTGGGTAACCTGCAGGGCCATGTGGGGCCGTGCTTAGGGCTTTTCATCAGGACTCAAGAGGACCAGGTTCAATCCCCCAGTTGAAAGCCAGAAAATAAAAAGTTACTGGGACCAGTTTCCTCAGCCTCGCCTCCTTCAGGGAATTGCTGTCAGGACAGAACAGGGGAGGCTGAGAGTCCTGCGTGTTTTTATTCCACAGCCACGGAAGGAAAGGGAGAGGATCCCCCAAAAAAAGAGCTGGAGAGAAGTTTCCCCAAGGAAGCAGAGAGGCCGGGAGGGAAAGAGGCAAAGAGGGGGGCTCTGGCTTGAGGAGGGTCTCCCTGCCTCTTCCTCGGCCACCTCGGGGGTCCCCACAGCCAAAGGCATTTGAGAAGAAAAGGGGAGACTCACCCGACCCCCGGGATGGAGAAGGAGCCCCAAGAGAAAGTTAGAGAGAGCTCGGCTCCCGCGCCTCCTTCCTTCCAATCCCCGGGGAAGCAGCAAAGGACTCCTCTTGGCAACCCCTCTTTGTAATTCCCCACAGCTGCCCCCGCCTCTTCTTCCTCCCCAGGAAGATTCACACTCATGGCCGGAAGAGGAGGGACTTGGCTGGTAGGAAGTGCCAGCCTCCCCCCTGCTCTCCATGTTTTCCTTCCTCTCTAGGACCACGTTTCTTCACTTTAATTAACCCTTGGAAAGCCTAAGAGCTACACCCTCCTTTGGGAATCGAGGCTCTAATCCTTTTGCTTGCTTGAGGATTTTTACATTTACATTTTCAGGTTTACCTCAGTGAATAAAGCTGCTAACGCTTTTTAAACGAAATACTTTCCTCCTTCTCCTCTGTCTGGCTGAACATTTTAAAGCAGCATCTGCACTGGAGTGGCAAAGGAAGGCTGGAGAAACAGGCTTCTGATGTTGAGTTGCAGCAGCTTGTCTCCATGCATCTGAGGAAGTAGTCTAAGGAAGCTCATGCTACAGCTTCTCTCTCTCAAGCACAAAGATGCTACAAGAGCCAACCTTTTGTCATAAATATTAAAAGATGTCACTAAAAATGCCATTAATTAGAAGTGAATATCCATTAACTACACAAGAAATAATATGGAGAGACTACGTGCAAAAAGGATCTAGGAGTCCTAGTAGACCACAAGTTGAACATGAGTCAACAGTGTGATGCGGCAGCTAAAAAAGCCAATTCAATGTTGAGTTGCATCAATAGAAGTATAGTGTATAGATCAAGGGAAGTAATAGTGCCAATCTATTCTGCTTTGGTCAGGCCTCACCTCAAATACTGTGTCCAGTTCTGGGCACCACAATTCAAAAAGGATATGGACAAATTGGAGAATGTCCAGAGGAGGGTGACTAAAATGGTGAAAGGTCTAGAAACCATGCCTTATGAGGAAAGACTTAGGGAGCTGGGTATGTTTAGCCTGGAAAAAAGACGGTTAAGAGGCGATATGACAGCCCTGTTTAAGTATTTGAAGGGGTGTCACGCTGAGGATGGAGCAGGCTTGTTTTCTGCTGCTCCAAAGATTGGAACACGGAGCAATGGATGCAAGCTCCAGGAACAGAGATTCCAGCTCAACATTAGGAGGAACTTTTTGACAGTAAGAGCTGTTTGGCAGTGGAACACACTCCCTCGGAGCATGGTGGGGTCTCCTTCCTTGGAGATCTTTAAACAGAGGCTGGATGGCCATCTGTCAGGGATGCTTTGATTGTGTATTCCTGCATAGCAGAGGGTTGGACTGGATGAACCTTGTAGTCTCTTCCAACTCTACAATTCTATGATTCTATGAATGTCTCATGAGAAAATAGCTGGCCTATTTTTGATGGTCCATTTGCTGGGAAGGTCGCTGTTTGCAAAGTTAAATGTGCCAGAAGTCCAGCAGAACTCTGCAAAAAGTAAAAGAAACTGCTACACCTGAAAAGTAATCATAAAAAGCTTAAGAAGGTTACTAAGAGATGCTCCTAAGTGATAGGTACATGCTAGGAGACTGCTCAAAGGGTGATTGCTTAGAGAAATTTCAAGGAACTTCTGAAACTCTTCCTGTTTTAACACAGTGATAATAATAATAATAAAAAAAATATTTATATACCGCCCTTTGGTAACCCAATTAGGGTGGTTAACAACATTAAACACAATACAAATAAAACAGTATACTCCCCTCCCCCCCTTAAAAATTATTAAATCAGATTGCAAATTAAAACAACTATTAAAACACTTCATACATACACATACATACGATATTCAGTTCCATTATCAAAGGAGACTGTGGGAACTCTCCTGAAGGAGGGGGGTTCCCGAGGCCGGGATAATCTATTCTGGAAAGGCCTGCTGGAAGAGATCCATCTTGACAGCCTTTTTAAAGCTGTCCAGAGATGTCAATTGACGGATCTCATCCAGCAGGCCGCTCCATAGTCTGGGGGCGACAACAGAAAAAACCCTCTGGGAGGAAGCCAAAAGCCTCGACTTTTGAGGCTGCAGGAGATTCCTCCCAGAGGACTGGAGTGTGCTGGGAGGATTATAGGGGAGGAGGCGGTCCCTGAGGTAGCTTGGACCCAAGCCATTTAGGGCTTTAAAGGTAATAACCAATACCTTGTCCTGGGCCTGGAAACCAATAGGCAGCCAGTGGAGGGACCTCAAAACCGGAGTGATGTGGTCCCTCCTAGATGTTCCTGAAACAAGCCTGGCCACCATATTTTGTACTAACTGTAGTTTCTGAACCAAGCACAAGGGTAGCCCCATGTAGAGTGCATTATAGAAGTCTAGGTGTGAGATTACCAGCATGTGAACGACAGTCTCGAGGTCCCTTACTTCCAGAAAAGGGTGCAGCTGGCATATCAGCCGAAGATGATAACAGGCATTCCTGACTGTCGCATTTACCTGATTTATCATCAGAAGTGATGATTTAAGGAGCACCCCCAGACTGCGAACACAGTCACTGGAGAAGAGTGTGACCCCATCCAGGATTGGAGGTTGCAACCCAATTCTTGGTTTCAGGGCTTCTACCGTGAGCACCTCCGTCTTGTCCGGATTCAGTTTCAATCTGTTTTTCCTCATCCAGCCCATTACTGCCCGAAGACATTAATTGAGAGAAGAGATGTCACTGGAATTCGAGGCCGACGAATGAGATACGGAGAAATAGATCTGATTGTCATCAGCATACTGATAACACCCAGCTCCACAACTTCGAATAATCTCACCCAGCGGCTTCATACAGATATTAAATAACATCAGAGACAGGATAGCTCCCTGTGGAACTCCCCAGGTGAGCGCTCTTTTGCTCGAACAACTGTCCCCGAGCAGCACTCTCTGGGACCTGCCCGAGAGGAAGGACCAAGGATTCATTATCAACTGATTCAGTTATCCACCAGACACAAAATAGCACACCTACCATAGTCTTCCTATGAATGTGTCCTCCCTATCCATTTTCTGGGTCCTCCAAGGCAACTCTATGGTATTTAAATCAGAAGTCCCATTATTTTCAATGGCATTCACTATTATCCACGTTTTTTGGTATCCACAGGCTCTCTCAGAACCAATCCCCAGTGGATATGGAGGTCCTACTGTAAATGTAATGGTCACCTGATATTAAGGGCCTAAGGGGTTATTGTTTCCCTTCTTGGCTTTTGTGTGTCTGGCCTTTATTTGAACAGAGAAAAAGCTATAGATCCCCCCTCCTTTACCCTTCTTCTCTGGTTTTTTGTAGCTAGACAGCAAATAAAGGAGGGGCCATCTCTGTGGCCAATTTGGCTCCTGCCACTCACCTTTCCTGGTTCCCCTCAAGATCCCTTTCTGGATCTGGTATTTGGGCATCAGGTTGACTGCTATTCTAAACAAGTAGCTGTGCTGATCAGTGGGTTCGGTGTGGTAAAGTGTGATCAGGTACCTCTTCCAGTTCTTGAATAAAAACAGTCAGACACAGTTGTAGAAAATAAAAGCACTGAAGATTTAAAATACTGTATAACAATTAGGTTAAACATGAATTACTCATGACGGGAAAGCTGGTCCTTCTTAAGCCCTCAATCATAAACAACTTTCCTTTCAATATAATTTCTGTATTGATAAGATGGGTTTTTAAAACACCTAAATACCCTAATGGACCAGATTCCATCTGAGCTTGGAAGCAAAGCTGGTCAGCTCAGGTAAGTACTTGAAATGGGACGCCGCCAAGAAATGCCAGGTGCTGTAGGCTGTATTTCAGAGGAAGGAACTGGAAAACCACCTCTGAGGACTCTTTGCCTACAAAAACCCTATGAAAATTAATGGGGTCACCATAAGTCAACAAGTGATTTGAAGGCACATACACTCACACACAAAGTATGCACAACTCAGATACAGAATGCCTCAAGGCTTTTACATTCTTACCATTTAGTGACACTTTCTCGTTTTCTTGTTTAAAGTTGTCCCTCCCTATCCACGGATTTGGTATCCATGGATTTAAGTATTCACGGCTTGAAATTATTCTTAAATAAATAATAACCCAAAGAGCAAACCTTGATTTTGCCATCTTATATAAGGGACACCATTTTGTTATGCCATTGCATATAATGGGACTTGAGTTTTCATGGATTTTGGTATCCACGGGGAGTCCTGGAATCAAATCCCAGTGAATATGAAGGGGCAACTGTAGAATATATTTCAGAGGTTGAGGTAACTGCCATACAGTCTTGTAAAGTTCGTGGGTTTACAGTGTCCACTGTTTCTCTAGCTGCCTCTTGTTTCCTTGGTAAACTCACTGGGTTGCCTGAGCAGACTTCCTTAATCCTTTGTCTGACCCCTTAATCTGAATTCTCCTCACAGTGTCCCAGGTAAGATTTGATCTGTGTAGGACTGGGCAGCTACACTGTATGTGCCCCACACATCCATAGTTATATTACTTTTGATTTCAAGCTGGTGGGTTAGCTTTCAAATTCTCCAGATGTCTTCCACAAACTTCCTTCAGGAGGTATGATGTTAGCCAGCTGACAGTCACTGTAAGCCTTTCTCTCATAAGAGTTTGGTTTTGGATCTGACATTATAATTTTCTTTTATTCTTATGAGTACTAAAGTATTAATGCTTTGTAGATTTAGCCAGTTTTGGGTTTCTCCTGCGCTAGTTACCTGAAATCTTGAGGTAAAGTGTTATAAAACCATTCCAGCATAGTAAAATTGATTACATCTTCCTTAGTTTCAGGCTTGAAACCACCAATCCAATTTCCCAACAACTTGTCCAGTTGACAGTCTAATTCTGTATACGATTCCTCAGGCTTTTAAAAATAAACTCCTATACTATTTTCTTTTGTATTCTGGTGTCAGGCCAAATATTTATTTCACTCTTTCCTTAAATAATCCAGCCCATTGCTTCTTCCAGTCTGATCTCCCCATTAATTTCTGAAAACTCCACGGATTTGAGACCTTAAATATTCTTTCCTGTCCTCATCGTTCACTCCTATGGCAGCGCATGCTTTTTAAAATTAGTTGAAAATGTATTGGTGTTGTTTCTTTTATAATATTTAGAAAACCAGATTCTGTTAGTAAAAGGGGACCAATTGGGGGTAGTATACTTAGAAGTCAAACATACCATCAGCTCAGTTTCCTTCAAGATCTTGTCATACATCTCTAATTCATGAACCATCTCTTTAATTCATGTTCCCTTAACCTTTCTTCTTACCATTTTCTAAATGTTTTTGAGCCATCTATTTTGCTCTTAATTCAATTTCATATTACATTTCTTTTTCTTTTCTGTTTTCTCAAGCCTAGCCATTTCGATTCATTCATTTTCTGTATTTCCACAGGATTGGATGTTATAGATGTGTCTAAGTTCTTTATTGTCTCCTCATTCACTCCTTCCCTTGCTGAACCAGGGATTTCCCTTATGGTTGGCTTTGTTTTTTGGACGAGCCCTTACTGTCAATATTTCCTTATATCTACCTGAAACTTTTAACCCAGGAATACTTCGGTTTTGTTCCAGGCCCCGTTTTATTTTCTTTATGCTTCTCCTCCTGTTCTTTTCGTTCTCTTACTTTGTCTATAACTTTCACCTCAGCCTCTGGTTTTCTACTGGGTGCCTTTAGTAATCCCTGACTTTACCTAATATTCTAACCTGAGGGATTACACATTTCTCCAAACTTCTACAGCATCTCTTTCTCAGGCACTTCACTTCTTTTCCCCCCTCCACACACCACTTTTGGCAAAATTCTGCCAAGCCTCCACTCTCAAAGGCCTCTCCCTGGCCTTCTCTTAACCAAACAGGTCTACTCACAAGATCCCACCACTTGGCACCAAATATACGTGACGGACCTCTTACTCAGGTTGGCCCCTCACTCCCAACCCTGGGGCTCCTGTCACTCAGTTGTCCTTTTACCCTCAGATCCCTCCCTGCATCTGGCATTTCGCATCAAGGTGCCTCCTATTCTGGACCAGTGGCTGTGTTCATCAGTGGATTCAGTCTGCTAAAGCATGAACAGCTGCCCACCTTTTTGCTTCCCAGTGCTGCTTCCAGATCAAGTTGAAACAAGATCATTCTTTCTCACTTATTTAGGGAGGAAAGAAACATTTAGTGTAGTTTACTCCCTTGTAGGCTAAATACTCTATAGGCAACAGAACCTGTCTGAAGCTAAGCAGTGCCAGCTCTGGTAAATACTTGGATGGGAGATCACCAATGAATACTAGGTGCTGTAGGCATAATTTCAGAGGAAGGAATTGGCAAAACCCACCTCTGAGTATTCCTTGACGTTACAAAAAACAAAACAAAAAAAAAAAAACCATCTGTGAAATTCATGTAGTTATCATGAGTCAATAGGCAACTTCTAGGTTGCAAAGCTCCACACTATTCAGCATCCTTCCAACTGCAGTGTTGCCATCAACTCATTCCCCAAACTCTCTCCTTCCCCTTGTGCATCCCTGTCATGTCCCCCTTCAAAATTCTTAATCTAAGGAGTAGTAGTAGGGTGACTTACCTATTGAAGAGATTCAGCAGATGCTTGGAAACTAGCCAGGCATTTTTTCTTTTCATCACGTCAGTTTAGGATCTGAGCAGAAGGAAGGGGAGAAGGAAGAGTAAAGCCCACCCCCCTCAGTCCCAAGGAAAGGCAAGGAAATTGTCCTCCTCAGATGCCAGGGCTCACTCTCTGCTTTTCATCCATGTTCTAGATGCAAGTGCGTGTATGCCTTCAAGACAACAGGCCGCTTTAAGGCATACTTACAGTCACATCCAGAAGATGAAGAGCAGAGGGTGACCCCTGTCACCACAACCACTGGGAGGGAAGGCGAAAGCTAAGTAAATAATATACTTCCCTGGGAAGTCTTTGCAAGTTGCAGCAATAAATCAATTAAGCTTTGCAAAATTACAGCAAGCTGCTGCTCTACTAGCTGAGCTAGAGATTTGCACACAGCTCTTTTGGCTGGCCAGGAGCTGAGCCCATTAAAAGTATACTCTCTCCTACTTGGAGGTGACCCATAAAAGCGGGAGACTCAGAACCATTTCCTGAGATCTGGCAAACCTAGTTCCTGATGCCCAAGTGTCAAAGCTGCATATCTTTCATGAAATTACTTTCCCCAGGACTCATCTCCAAATATCACAGTGTGGACGGATGTGTGCCCCTGAATGATGAAACAATAAATTGCCTTTGAGCATGTGTAGAATGCAACCCTGCCCAGGTCTACTCAAAACCAGAGTTCCCTTGGGATCCCTAGTGTGTAGGATTGCAATCTTAGGACTCAATCCAACTGCAATAGACTTTTCGTCAGTTACTATTAATTACTGAATGATAAGTCATTATTTTCTTTTTAGCTTTTCTGTTTTGTGAATTTTTAATTATTTTGCCTTTAAAAATTTCCCGAGTGGGAAAAACTGGCATAGTTATAAATATAATAAAACAACATTTATGTAAATATTACTGAGTTTATGGGTCTACTTTACCTGATATTAGCAATTAAATTTAAGCTACAGGCTTTATATATCTAGGTTTAACAGACTCCTTAAAGAAAAAAGCTGAAAAAACAACAACCATGATTTGTCCTTAATATAGAAATAGAAAACACCGAGAATATAAACTATAGAAATATAAAAAATTGGACAAAGTAATCATTTTAAGCACAGCTATTCTGCTTTAACATAGGCATCTGAAAATTTACCCACTGTTTTAGTTTATGTTCCATCTATTGTACCACTGGTGTAGAATTTCTATACAGTATTTATCATCTTTTGTTACACCGATGCCTAAATATTTGAAACATGATGTTTGAGTTCCACACTTAAGAGCTTTTGGAGATTATACAGAATATCATGTGGAATAGTTATACACATCAGACTGGAATGAGAAAACCTGATTTGAAATGCAGTATGTTCTTGAAACTGGTCTAATATTTCTGTAGCCCTAATATGGATTCATACAGTTGTATTAAAAATAATAAATTCTTCTCATAAAATAAAGGTATAGTATAATATGGTATTTTCCTTTAAATTTATTCTTCTATTTATAACAGCTCATATTCACCAATAATACAATTGTAGGGTGAAGTAAGAGAGGGGATGAAGGACAGCCTGCTTAGTTCTTTCTAGGAAGAAAGAGGGAGACTATAGATTAGAGGTATGTGCCTGGGCTTTGGCTCCTATACAGTGGACCTTGGTATCTGCTGAGGTTTGGTTCCAGGACCCCTTGTGGATACCCAAAATCCATGGAAGCTCAAGTCCCATTACAGTAGGACCCCCATATCTGCAGAACCAATATCCATGGTTTCAGTTATCCACGGGACAGAAAAAAGCATACCAACCATAAAGTCATCATAAAAATGGCTAGAGAGGCAACGTTTCTAGATGTTTTTCTAGGTCCTCCAAGGCAACCCCATGGTATTTTAAATGGGAAATCCCATTATTTTCAATGGTGCTTGCTGTTATTGCAGTTTTCAGTATCAGCGGTGGGGAAGGGCAGAAACAGTCCTCCGCAGATACAGGAGTCCTACTGTATAAACAATGGCACAGTATAATTGTGTCCATTATTTAATATGGCAAAATCAAGGTTTGCTTTTTAGATTTTTTTGGAGCGGGGGAGAGAGAATATTTTTTGACAAGCTGGACCCTAACAAAAGGAAGGCAACCAAAATGGTGAAAGGTCTGGAAGCCACGTCCTATGAAAAGCAGCTTAAGGAGCTGGGTATGTTTAGCCTGGAGAAGAGGTGAAGAGGTGACATGATAGCCATATTTAAATACTTGAAAGGATGTAATCTTGAAGAGGGAGCAAGCATATTTTCTGCTGCTCCCGAAACTAGACAGGGAACAATTGACTCAGACTACAGGAAAAGAGATCCCATTTAAACATTAGGAAGAACTTCCTGACATTAAGAGCTGTTCGGAAGTGGAATACACTGCCTTGGAGTGTGGTGGAGTCTCCCTGTTTTGAGGTTTTTAAACAGAGGCTGGATGACCATCTGTCGGGTGTGTTTGATTATATATTCTTGCATTTTGACATTTGTGTCAAAAATCAACATTTCAAGTTAAATACGTACAGTATTTATTTTGCAATTCTATCAGGAACCTGCATGATCCTATAATACTGGATTATAACTGGCTGGTAAGGAAACAAAGAGAGATACAGCATTTAAACATGGCATAGAATACTGTATTTTGACAGTTAATCTGACAGCTTGTTTTAAGAGTTCAATATGACAGGTTGCACGAAAATGGTCCCAAAGATCGTGTGAGGAGGCTTAAGCATGGCAGAGTCTAAGTCTTTGGTAAACCTGAGAATACTTGGCTGAATGTAAAGTTGTCTCAAGGTGAGTCATCAGTGCATCCTGGGGATTTGGAGTGAGGTTTTCTGGAGTTGGGAAATTAACTGCGGGTGACTTGGATAGTCACAAGAGGGTGGCAGCTATGCAGCTGATGTCCCCCCATGTTTTCATCTGCACTCCTGGGTTATACTTCTAAGAGGCACAGGTTCTTTCAATCCGTGCATGCGAGTGGTCAATTACTGATCTGTTTGTGATTGTGGCCGTCAGATGCTGTCTCTTCTGATCTGCTAGCTGAGAGCACTGATGATGCACCGAGAGAGCGCCTGATCGTTGCAGGGATCGGGGATACTGCCAGTTTGTTATATATCTGTCCCCCATTGCCTAAGGATGAGTCTGGTGCCCGTTCTTGGCGCGTCATGAAGAGCTGGGGTGTACTAGTCAATCCCGACTCAGCAATCCTCAAGCATGCAAGGCAGAACTTCCGACTACAGAGTCAGTTCACTGTCGCCTTGGAGTTTCCCACCAAAATGTTTCTCTGGTGTAGTGACAGTTGGAAGGAACCTTTCAACATCGCAGCTAAGAGGTACAACAACAGCAAAATATTATTTCCAATATGGTCCCCAACGTGTAAAATCACTCCTATAATAGAAGAGTATGACATCTGATGGAGGGGGAAGGGGGAACTGAACCTGACAGGAGGGAAGATCGTCCTTCCATTTCTAAGTTGCAGTGGCGGAGGAGGATTGCGGATTTCCCCCCTTCTTTCCCCTTCTCTTCTGAACTGTCTGTCAGTTTGAATCTTGGGTACATTCTGCCTGCTGGTAATCTGGGTCAGCTTCAGCCTGTATTCATTCTTCCAGGTCCCTCAACAGGGGGACGGCCAAGGCTTCAAACAGGGCTGGAAGATGCTGTAGAGTCAAGGCTGTTAATATGCTCAAACTGTGTGGGATTAGTCGTTTAAAGGGGTATCCCCACGTGTATCGTGCACCTTCCTCCCGGAGCAGGGCAGTGTATGGATGAGATGCCTGTTGTCTTCTTAGTGTGTTCACAGAGAGATCGCTGAATACTTGGACCTGGTGGCGTTCGTAGCACAGGTCTTAGAGAGAAGTGATGCTATTCATTAGTGTTGTTTTTTTCATGCAACAGGCAAATCTGATCAAGATGTCCCTAGGGGGTTTATCCTCCATTTCCTTGCACCTAGGGAGCAGTGGATCCGTTCAATATCCCCCAGAGTTATATCGATTGATGGAAATATGTGTTTCATCCAGTTAATTATTGTTTCCTGCAGTTCATCAGATGTGACACTTTCAGGGATCCCTTTAATTTTAATATTTGAACGGCGCTCTCGGTCCTCGATCTTTAATTGCATTTGAAGTGTGGTGTCTTCTAGTGTTCGAATTTGGACCTCTTGATGGAGTGCCTGTTAGAACGTCTCGTTCGTCGTTGCCTCTAGGTCCCTTATTTTGTCAAAGATGGCAGACAGCTTTGAATGAAGGGGTTCCAGGGCTTTTGTTTGATCTTGGATTAAATTCTCTTGCAGTTTTTCAAGCTGTTCATGGAGAGAGGGTTCAGCCATCGGGGGAGACTCCACCATACCCCCACTGGTGTCATAGGTAGTCCCTTCGTCATGCGGTCTGACGGTGAAGGGCTGTCTATCTCTTAGTTGATTGAAATTATTTTCACAATCCTGACATTTAAATGGTGCCTCCCCTGTATGAGATAAATAACAATTTGTCCTTTCTGAATGACTCTTTCCATACTCTTAGCATTTAAAGAGTTTCTTCCATGTACGATCTTATTCTTGCTCACAAGGGTAACTCCTCTGCTGAAACTCTTTCCATATTCCTACCATTTAAACTGAATGAATGAAACTTTATTACAGTCAATGACCAGCATAAACAATATAAAAGTACAGTATAAAATAGGATAGTGCTATACAATACAAAAAAATTGTACAATATTGTACAATGAACAACAACAAAAAGTTAAGAAACCATTTTTCATCAGCAAGCTATTGCAGCTATGCAAAAACTTGCCACCTTGGCTGTAATCCCTGGTTGCTGGTCAGCCAAAAGATAGTCAATATAAAATATATCAGGTTTACCTGGTGTTTTTTGTAACATTGGTACTATAAAACAATGCTGCAGATCCCGATATAAAGTTCAGTACAATAAAACATGCCCCACAGATTCTACCTCCCCAGACCCACAAGGACATAAACGTTCACAGAGAGGTTTGTTGTTATATCTTCCTGTTAGTATAGCTGATGGGAGTACATTGAATTTGGCCAGGGTAAAGGCTTTCCTATACTTTGGGTTGGTTAGATTGTTCAAGTATGCAGCAAGGGCAAAGCCTCTCCCACTATCTTTAAAACTTGAGTGTAAGGATGCTGCACATATATGATTTTGTAATTCTATGTCCTGTATGCGCTGGCGAATGTTTTCTTCGGTTTTTGCATACCCCATGGCTAGAATAACAGGTTTTGAGAAGCCCAGGGATTGCACTCCTTTCTTAACCAATTTTTTCCATCTTGACTGAAATGTATCATTAAGAGTCAAAGGGAGCAAGACCTTTGGGAGTAAATAGCATCTTTAACCAAAAGTCTAACTTATATATCCATATTTGTGCTTCAATAGAAATTAAACTGTTTCTCCTCTTTGTGAACTGCTTGAAGAGGAGTGAGTTGGGTCTTCTGCCTGAATCTCCAAGTATTGCAATAGTTCCTCATGTGTGTGAATTGCTTGATGATGAATGAGGCTTTTTTTCAAACGTAAGTTTTTTCCACACTCCAATATTTAAAAGGCTTCTCCCCTTTGTGTATTACTTGATGAGACCTTAGTTGATCCTTTCGGCTGAAATTCTTTCCACAATGCAGGCATTTAAATGGTTTCTTCCCGGTGTGAGCTGATTGATGACGAATGAGGCTTATATTCCAACTGAAGCTCTTTCCACACTCTAAGCATTTAAAAGGTTTCTCTCCTGTATGAGTTGCTTGATGATAAATGAGGTTTTTTTTCCTACTGAAGCTCTTTCCACACTCCACACATTTAAAAGGTTTCTCTCCTGTGTGAACTGCTTGATGACAAGTGAGGTGGGCCTTTAGACTGAAACGCCTTCCACACTCCAAGCATTCAAATGGTTTCTCCCCTGTGTGAACTGCATTATGACGAATAAGGCTATCCTTCCGACTGAAGCTCTTTCCACATTCCAGACACTTAAAAGGTTTTTCTCCTGTGTGAGTTGCTTGATGAGACACTAGATCCGCTTTCCGCTTGAAGCTTTTTCCACACTCCAAGCATTCAAATGGTTTCTCCTCTGTGTGAATTGCATTATGACGAATAAGGCTACGCTTCCGACTGAAGCTCTTTCCACATTCCAGACACTTAAAAGGTTTTTCTCCTGTGTGAGTTGCTTGATGAGACACTAGATCCGCTTTCCGCTTGAAGCTTTTTCCACACTCCAAGCACTCAAAAGGTTTCTCTCCTGTGTGAGTTGCTTGATGAGACACTAGATCCGCCTTCCGCTTGAAGCTCCTTCCACACTCCAAGCATTCAAATGGTCTCTCCCCTATAAGAGTTGCTTGATGGGGAGCGAGGCTTCCCTTCTGACTGAAGCTCTTTCCACAGTCCAAACAGTTAACAGGTTTCTCCTCTGTGTGTGTCTTCTGACTTGGGCTTTTTCCACACTCCAAGCCTGTTAATGATTTCTCCCCTGAATGTAATCTTTGGTTTGATGCAAACTGTGATCTCCAGCTGAAAGTTTTGTCACATTTCAAGCAGTTAAATGGTTTCTCTGTTATTTGCGATCTTTCATGGGAAGTCAGGTTTGTCCTATAATGGTCAGTCTTTCTACACTCACCATCCTTAAAAGATTTCTCCCACATGTGATTTCTCCTGTGAACATTAAGCCTTGCTTTACAGCTGAAGCTACTTTCGCATAGAAGACAAAGACATTCACTTTCTTCCTTTTCTCTCTGTGTTCTTTCTTGGACTGAGATTCCAAAAATGTCACCACCAAGAGAAGTAGGGAATTGGTCCCTCATCCTCCCTTGAGTATCTATTCTGATTCTTTTCTCTTCCTTCTCTTTATATCTGGCTCTTTCCATCAGGGGCCCGATTAGTTCTTCATACCCATTCACATCACCTCCTGGATGAAAGGAGAAAAACAAGGGTTCAAAGTTGAAGAGAGAAAAACACATTGAATTAACAAGACTGTTTACTGGACATCAATGTGAGGAGGCTGCTGGAAAGACCAATGAGGCTCCTCAGCATTTCCACTGGCTCTCCTGGGAAGCCTGTGGCAGAGACAGCCTGAAGTAGGAAGTTCTTTGGAGGAGCTCATAGCTGTATGCATTCATGAAAGCATGAACCCAGGAACCATCCTTTTTCGCAACCAAGTTCAACTGGGGTTGCTGCCAAGAGAGTAACAGATAAGATACAGGGCCCTCCTCTTTAAAATAATGAGGAACGGAAACTGTGCTGCAGCCTACAGCAAATATTAAAATAGAGTAAGTAATCTGTAGCTTGGGGTTTTCCCCCTAATTTTTAAAGAAATTATTTATGACAGAACAAACCTATGACAGACAATAATAACAACAGCTAACCCAGCAACACTGTTGACCAAGCAAGACAAACATTGTTTTAAGTTTAAGCTCTGCCAAGTATAATTTTATTTGCTTCCATTTTATGAAAAAGCTGCAACCCAGCATGTCTGCTGATGTGATGGTGGACCACTTGACAGTTACTGATGGAGTAAAAGGAGAACAAAAAGTGGCAAACATGTCGCTTTTGAGTTCCACCTAGCCATTTGGATTCTAAAAATAATTTTTCCAGAAGAGCAACCCTCTACAAGCAGTTCAACTCTCATTAGAATGAATGCTCCTTTGGCATTTCCCATGTTCTTGTAATCTCTACCCATGCAACCTCTAACAATACAGCAGTAAATGCTTTAAGCTGAACATTTGTCTGCTTCCCTTCAAAATGACGAACAGTAAGAGTTAGGCCCCTCTAGGCAGGGCCGGTTTAACCTGTCTGCCAAATCAGCATTGGCAGGGGGCCCCGAGGTCAAGAGGGGTCCCTGTGTTGGCCTCCTTAATCTGATGAAGGAACAGCCAGGAGACAGCCGGGAGGAGCCCCCTCTTACCCTCCTCCTCCAAAAACCTCCTGCTGGCTTTTTTTAAAAAAACAAACAAAACAGCCTTTCCAAAACTAAAGAGAAAGAGAAAGAGAAAGAAACAGCAGCCCTCCATGGCAGAAGCTGGAGGGAGAGGCACATCAGAGAGGGTGAGTGTGTGTGTGTGAGAGAGAGACAGGAGTTGTTGGCAAAGAAGAGAACTGCTCACCAGGCATACCTCGCCCAGCCAACTTGCCATGTAAGGAAAGCAGCTTTCCGTCTCACATGTAGTAAACTTCAACAAAAACTCCGAGACATGCACAACAAGTGGTGGATCAATATAGCAGAAAAGACATAATGCTGTGCAGATCTGGGGGATTCTAGAGGATTGTATGAAGCTCTTAAGGCAGTGTTTGGACCTACTTATCAGGTCGAAAGCTCCTTATACAGTACAGATGGTCAAACATTAATTACTGATAAAGCCTCCATCCTGAATCGATGGGCTGAACATTTTCAAAGTCTCTTCAGTGCCAACCGAGTAATCCAAGGCTCAGCTATCCAACATATGATACAAAAACCAATGAAAAATGAATTGGACATAGCTCCCACTTTGGAAGAGACCCTTAAGGCCATACAGCAGATGAAAAATGGCAAGGCAGCTGGGATTGATGGAATCCCATCTGAAGTTTGGAAACACGGAGGTCATGTACTCCATGATAAATTCCACGAACTCCTTGTGAATTGCTGGGAAAAAGGGGAACTGCCATCAGATCTCCGAGATGCAGTCATCATCACCCTGTACAAGAAAAAAGGTGCAAAATCCGATTGCTCAAACTATCGAGGCATAACTCTGCTCTCTACTGCTGGAAAAATCCTTGCAAGGATACTCCTGAACAGATTAGTTCCTGCTATTGCAGAAGAACTTCTTCCTGAAAGCCAATGTGGCTTCAGAGCCAATACGAGTACTACAGATATGGTATTTGCACTCAGACAACTGCAAGAGAAATGTAGAGAGCAGAATAAGGGTCTCAATGTAATAGGAAAGGTCTGTGGCAGATCCTGGAAAGACTAGGATGCCCCCCAAATTCCTTAAAATGATTATCTTGCTACACGAGGGCTAGCGCGGTCAAGCCAGATATGACAATGCTCTTTCAGAGCCCTTTCTAATAACTAATGGAGTGAAGCAAGGTTGTGTTCTTGCACCAACTTTATTTACAATCTTCTTCAGCATGATGCTCAAAAGGGCTACGGCGGAGCTCGAAGAAGACAACAGCATCTATCTACGTTACCGTACTGATGGTAGCTTGTTTAACTTAAGCCGTCTGAGGGCTCACACTAAGACTCTAAACTATCTAGTCCGTGAGCTGCTTTTCGCTGATGACGCTGCCCTTGTTGCCCATGCAGAAGCAGCTCTGCAACACCTAACATCCTGCTTCGCAACAGCTGCAGAGCTGTTTGGGCTGGAAGTCAACCTGAAGAAAATGGAAGGTCTTTACCAGCCTGCACCACAGGACAAACACCATCATCCCCACACAGATGCCAAGATTGACAAAGAGATCGATCACAGATTAACAGAAGCATATAGCACATTTGGAAGACTTTACAAAAGAGTCTGGAGTAATAAACACCTGAGGCGAAACACAAAAATCAGTGTGTATACAGCCATTGTACTGTCTATTGTCCTGTATGGGTCTGAAGCATGGGTCACGTATCGCCACCACTTACGACTCCTCGAACGCTTCCATCAGCGCTGTTTACACTCAATCCTAAATATACACTGGACTGACTATGTGACGAATGTTGCTGTCCTTGAGCAAGCAGGGATCACCAGCATTGAGGCCATGATATTGAGAATAGAGCTGCACTGGGCAGGGCATGTTTCTAGGATGGAGGACCATCGCCTCCCTAAAATAGTACTCTATGGTGAACTCGCCACGGGTCAGCATAAGAGGGGCGCTCCAAAAAAGTGATACAAGGACTCCCTAAAACAACATCTCAGGCTCAGCCAAATTGATTACCAACAATGGTTCGCCTGGCCTCACATCGGGAGGCATGGAGACACACTATCCACAATGCTGCAGCTTTATTGGAGAACTCACGCCGAACAAGTCTTGAAGAGAAACAACAATGCAGAAAGAATCACAACCCAGTAACATCACCCAAGGAAACCTTCTGCTGTGCTTTCTGCAACCGGACTCGTCTATCTCGGAGTGGCCTTTTTAGTCATTCCTGAATCTTCGTTTGCGAAGAAAAGCCAGAGGGGGAGAGAGAGAGAGAGAGAGAAAGAAAGAGGTCCCCCCCCCGCCCAGGAATCAAATTGCTTGTGTTGTACCTCTTCCAGAATACGCCCAGCTACCAGGTCAACAGACAAACCATGCCCCCTGGTGGTCTGCAGACTTTATATTAGGAAATCCCATTCCTTTGGCAAAGTGCCCAATAAAATAAAACACTTATGGGCTTCTGGAATGTCCACCCCTCTATTGGCCACCTCTTGAAGAAGCTGCCTTATTTCCTCCAAATGAGCTTTCACGCAGCCTCCAGTAGACAGCTTTGTGTTATAAAGTCTCTTAGTCCATATCATCTTTCAGAGGCAGGATGATTTCTGATGAACCGTTTTCAAAGCTGTCCAAAGCTGAAAGGCTGTCTTTGCTGGGGCTGTGTGTATTAACTGGGAGGGGCTGAGCGATAAGAGAATTGCAGCTCTAGCCTTCTGGTCTGCTAGCCTGTACACTGCTTTTTCATCTTCTGAATCCTCTCGGATCACATTTTCATTTTCTAAAACGTGCCACAAATTGTCCTTAATTAATAAAGCCTCCATATATAAACTCCAGGCTGGATAATTTCCATCAGCTAATTCCTCAAAACAAACGTGGCTAGTATCTGCCATTATGCTGTCTAAATACAAAAAAACTGCAGCTATGAAACACAAACAGCTGGCAGCTCTTCAAGCCTGCTTGAAGATAGCTCTAATACAGAGACTGGCTGAAACTTAACTATTTCACAGCCAACTAGCCAAAAACACTGAAAAACAAAAAAGATTCTAAGAACTTTAGATTATCTAATCTGAGATCAATCAGTTGGGCCCATAACCACTATCAGGGGATGATAGGGCACTCAAATCCTGGCAGAAGCCAAAAAGCCCTATCTCAGCAGACTTAATAGCAACCCGCTCCCAAGAATATTCACACACAGAGTGTCTGACATCAAAATAAGCAGAAAGGCACTTTTATCTTCAAAGTCAAAAAGTTGCAATATATACAAATATTTACAATTGAAGGACAAACTGCTTCACCAGGAATCAGCATTCACAAAAAGAAGAGGAGGAAGTGAGCTCTGTTCTGAGCTCTCTTACATATACATCTACAGGACATTGCCCTCTAGTGGCCTGACTAGGCATGACTTGGTAGTTCATGGAGTCAGCCATTACGACTCAGCACGATTCTGCAGTTGTTCGGCCATTTTATAATGCAGTTCAGTCTCTAATTCCTGACAACAAGCTGGAAGGAAGAGGCAACTCTATTCCACTAGCACTTTCAAACTGAGTTGATCTGGCATGAGAAGAAGGGGGTCTTACCCAGGGAGGCCACAATCTCCAAATTCTCCTCCATAACTTCCCTGTGGAGGGACCTTTGGTCTGGATCCAGCAAGGCCCACTCCTCCTTGCTGAAAGACACAGCCATCTCCTCAAAGGACACCTGGGAAAAGAAATGAGACCTGTGAACCAAACATGCTGAAGTCAATTGAGAAAGAAAACTAAGGATTGCTGAATGTGATTTTTTTTATATAATGGCACTCAGAGCCACAGTAGTGAACAACTTTGACCAAAAGAAAGGAAATGGGAGTGGTTCTGCCTGGCCCGGAGAGAGGAGCAGGGAACCAGGGCACCCAGCCTGACCCCTCCGGGGAATTTGGCCCCTACCTGATCCAGGCACACAGAAGCTGTTCTCGGGGCATCAAAAGTAAGAGATGAGCTGCGACATATTGGCCATGACTGTGTATCGTTGCCTGGAGGAAAACAAAAGGCAAAACTGTTCCCCTGCTTCTGACTGATGTGTTTTCCTACTTATCCAAACAAAGCCAAAGAGAAAGAAGGGGGACTGTTTTTGTAGACTTAGAATAACCTAGAAATTGAACCAGATAGAAGACATTATGGAAAAAGTTCAGAAAAATATGAAAAGGAAGATGACTCCCAAAGCTGATTTCCAATGAAGCCCTCAGAAGGGCAGCAGACTACTCATAGGCATTTTCCCTGCATGACTGTCAAACTGGGGGCAGTTGGCAATATAGTGCAATTTCCAGGCCCTTCCCACACAGAAAGGTAGTAAAGGCTGAGGACAGCCAGTTATCAAGACTCAGAACCAGCCCTTCAGCTGCCCTTATACCGGTTGTCTATCTTTGACAAGAGATACACCAGCTATGTCCATCTGTGTATCTAAGAATTCAACCTCCTTCTCCTCTCAGCTGAAGAGACAAGACCTATGTGGGAAAAGGTCCTGCTTTTTTCCAATGAAAACACTGAATAAATCACTTAAATGTGAATATGCTGCAACCACAATGTTAGGGGTAGGCAGGGGAAACCCCCAGGCTTCAGGGGGAAGCAAAAGGGGCCCTCAAAATCCAACTCTTGAGGGAGAACTGAAGAAGGAAAAGCAGCTTCCTGATCAGCATGTGTTAAGGTCTATCTGGCTAACAAAGGAATTTCAGGCTCAAAGTTAAATTCAGATGGCTTTATTGCTAGCAAAACGACACAGAGGGATCATTCCTGCCGAACTGTGTCAAAGAATCAAAGGCACACACAGTCTTTTTATCACAGAGGAAGGAAACCTAAAAGTCTAAGGCTCTGTGCATGTCAATTACATCAGTATCTCAGATAAGTTTCGATTTCCCAAAGAAAAAACTGCTGAGAGGTGAGATATTTCTTAGCTCTGGTCATTCCTTTGAACAAAGGATCCTCCCTATTCTGTGCCTCAACTATCATAAATCAGAACTAACTAGACAAGCAGGGCAGTGTACCAAGAGGGGTAACTGAATACAGCTGTTGGCTAGATAAATTATTATCTTTGATTCAAACAGGCAATGCAAACTATATTATTTTCTAAGCAAAGCATAATATAACAAGCATTGATTATTAATCAATACAAACAGATCCTAACTAGCCCGGCTAACTGTGAGTACCACTTCTCCCTCTCTCTCTCTCTCTCTCTCTCTCTCTCTCTCTCTCTCTCTCTCTCTCTCTGGCTTTTCTTCGCAAACGAAGATTCAGGAAGGACTCATCCCGTGCTTTCTGCAAGCGCGCCGATGACTAAAAAGGCCAATCCGAGATAAACAAGTCCGGTTGCAAAAAGCACAGCAGAAAGTCTCCTTGGGTGATGTTTCCGGGTTGTGATTCTTTCTGCGTTGTCGTTTCTCTTCAAGACTTGTTCGGCGTGAGTTCTCAAATAAGGCTGCAGCATTGTGGATAGTGCGTCTCCATGCCTCCCGATGTGAGGCCAGGGCGGACCATTGTTGGTGATCAATTTGGCCGAGCCTGAGATGTTGTTTTAGGGAGTCCTTGTATCGCTTTTTTGGAGCGCCCCTCTTACGCTGACCCGTGGCGAGTTCACTGTAGAGTACTATTTTTGGGAGGCGATGGTCCTCCATCCTAGAAACGTGCCCTGCCCAGCACAGCTGTGTTCTCAATATCATGGCCTCAATGCTGGTGATCCCTGCTTGCTCAAGGACAGCAACATTTGTCACATAGTCAGTCCAGTGTATATTTAGGATTGTGCATATACAGCGCTGATGAAAGCGTTCGAGGAGTTGTAGGTGATGGCGATAGGTGATCCATGTTTCAGACCCGTAAAGGAGAATAGACAGTACAATGGCTCTATACACACTGGTTTTTGTGCTTTGCCTCAGGTGTTTATTACTCCAGACTCTTTTGTGAAGTTTTCCAAATGCACTATATGCCTTTGCTAATCTGTGATCAGTCTCTTTGTCAATCTTGGCATCTGAGATGATGCTTCCCAGGTAGGTGAACTGCTGAACGGACTTAAGCACAGATTTGCCAACGGCAATGTGGGGATGGTGGTGTTCGTCCTGTGGTGCAGGCTGGTAAAGAACTTCCGTTTTCTTCAGGTTGACTTCCAGCCCGAACAGCTCTGCAGCTGTTGCGAAGCAAGATGTTAGGCGCTGCAGAGCTGCTTCTGTGTGGGCAACAAGGGCAGCATCATCAGCAAAGAGCAGCTCATGGACTAGATAGTTTAGTTTTTCCCTCACCACTTGTAAACAGCAAGGAAAAAAGATAAAAATCAAGGTCAAAGACACAAAGGCAATAGGAAAAGTTTTGTGGAAAGTTTAGAGAGCATGGAGAAAAAATAGCCCCTGTGGCTGTTTTCCCCTTTGTGGATAAGACTGCAATGGATACTGCTGTTGTGACTGAGGAATCAGAGAAAAGTCAGATTACAAGCAGTTTATTGGAATTAAGAGAAGTAAAAGCATTGGAAGAAATGTGTCTGTTTAAGATGAATGTTTCAGAAAGGAAAAAAGGCTTGGTTGCTCCACTAGATTTGCAAACAGAGAAGGCTGCAAGCATGGACACTTTTGCAGAAAGGCTTTTTCACCCCAGAACAGAACCTGAGGAAAGTAAAACAAATGGGGATTTGCGGAATGATTTTTCTCAACCTGAGCAGTTTAAAATCCAAATAGAAAAAGGGGCAAATGCCATATTAATCCCACAAGACGGAAAAGCCATTTATGTAGAGAATTTTAACAATGATGAAAGCAATAAGAAAGACTGTTTTCCCTCAGAGTTTCCCTCCCAGTTTGCAAGTCAACTAGGAGAGGCTGAGGAGATTTCACCTACAGAAGCCATTGTTATGGGGAAAAGTCAGGGAAAAGATTCAGATAGGAGGGGGGGGGGTTGGTTGTTGTTTTTTTTTTTTTTTGGAACCTAAACAACACAAAAAAACAGAAGGAAAACCTGTTACTGGCCCACCAATCTCTAAAAAAATCAGATCCCTTGCCCTAAAGGATACAGCCAGGTTAGAAATAGATTTGTTTGTCCCTGAGAAGACAAATTAAAGGGAAAAACACGTTTGGCACAGAAATATTTTTCTAAAATAATAGAAAATATTGGCTTTAAGCACAGACAAAAGGCTGTTGGCAAGGGCTGTTGGGAGGTATGAAGGAGACTCCCCAGACTGGACAAGAAGAGGTAAACCTCTTACAAAGTGTGCAGGAAAGCCAAGAACAGGAAAGAGCTGAAGAAAATAAAGAAATTTCTCCAATAATAGATGTACAAGAATTTTTGCTTAGGGTTTTTGTTTTTGATGAAAATATTGGATCCTTTATTATGAAAAAAGAGGAAGCACAAGAATTCTTTAATTTTTCAGATGAAGTGCTAGAAAAAATATATTCCCTTTCAGGGTTGGATGAAAATTAATCTGATGAAGAGCGCCAAGATTTAAATTTATGTGCGGGGGGGAAAAAAAACAACTTATCCATTAGTATAGAATACTTTTCTGAATTGTTCCAAGAATTGGAGGAACAAGGCAAAGTGTATTTCAACACACTCCCTCAAGAGAGAAGTGAGGCTGATTATGATGAATTAATTAGAAAGGTAAAACTTACAGTGGAAAGTGCTGAGGCTGTGCATGAGCTGGCAGAAAATGTGCAAGAACAAAAGGAATTTTTTTTGGCAAAGAACTCATGAACAGAGAGCAACGAGGAAAAGAAACAGGAAAAGGAACGAGGAATGGGCCGCTCCTACGGACCTAGCCAAGCATTCCAGAAAGGAGGAACGGAACGATCCTGAACAAGTGCCATCAAAAAGGAGGAAGGAAGACAGAGGAGAGGAGAATTGTGGGATAGAAGTAGAAGCAGAAGAAAGTGAAGGCTCATCATCTGATTCCTCAAATGAGGAAGATGACAGTGGTCAACAGAGAAGAACCAAATCAGATAGAACAACGAAAAGCCAGTCTGAAGAATAAGTATCGGCCCAGTATCTTGTTGGCCTACAATACAGATTTCCAGAGCATAGATGATGACGAAGGGAGTGACGAAGACTCCATGTGTTCGGATTCCATGTCCAGGAGACAGCTGCGAGAAACACGTGAGAGGACAATTAATAGGATATGGACTGAAAATTTACATACCCCTTTTATGAAAGTGGCTAATATTATTTTACCAAAACAGTTTGAACAACATGATATGTTAAGGCTGTGGGGTTTTGTTGTAGCCCATATAAATTTACCATTCCCTAGAAAGAGACTCCTTGATTTGCGGAAATATTTTGTACCAACTGAAGTTTCCGGACCAAGCACGAGCGTAGCCCAGGGTAGAGTGCATTGCAGAAATCTAGACGAGAGGTTACCAGCACGTGCACCACAGTCTCAAGGTCCCTTACTTCCAGGAAAGGGTGCAGCTGGCGTATCAGCCGAAGCTGATAACAGGCGCTCCTGACCGTTGCATTCACCTGACTAGTCATCTGGAGCAATGAATCAAGGAGCACCCCCAGACTGCGAGCACAGTCCTTAACGGAGAGCGTGACCCCTGTTAAGAGCATCTCGGGGATCCGGATGCCATGTCCATTGGACAGTTCGTGGTTGGTTCGGTGTGAATCTGTTAAATTTGCAGCCCAGGCTGATGATGTGTCCCTCTTGGTTAAGGACAGGATGGAAGTTAGAAAGATTAAAGATGCTTTTGATGCCTACAGTCGAGTTTCTGGTGCTCAACTTAACATGGATAAGAGTTTTTTGATCAGGATTTTTGCTTCAGAAGACAAGATGGCAGCTGTTCCTCTAAAGGATGTGGTTGAAGAAAAGGAAGGGTGGGAAGCAGAGCAGGAGGCAAAGATGGATAGGGTGAAGATCCTGGGGCTGAACTTTGCAGTGGCTCCCAAGGGATGGAAAGACAATTGGTATTGCTGGTTGGAAAAAGTGAAGAAGGTGGCCCGCTGGCAGAGATGGAAACTGACCATTTATCAGAGAACCGCTTTTGTAAATACCTACCTGCTTCCGGTGGCAGCCAACTTGGCGGCTGTTTTCCCACCTCTGGATTCAGTGATTAAAGAAGCTGACCAAGTTCTCTTCAAGTTCCTTTGGGGAATGACCGCGTTCCTCCTGCTGAGAGCAGTGGCTAATGGGAAGGTAGAACAAGGGGGCCTGGACTTCCCAGTCCTGCAACCAAAGTTCATCGCCATTTTTTCTGCCAATTTTTTTTTGAAAGTTTCTCTGTTGCAAAAGGGTCAGATTCAACCTCAGGCTTGGCTAGTTTTGTTTTGTGAGTGCTGGATGGGGATCAGATGGGGAAAGACTTGGTGGGAGGAAGGCTCATTAAGTTTTAGGTTTTCATTGCCTGAAAAATTGAAAGCACCAGATTATTGAGAGACTTTGTTTTTTACATAAAGAAATATAGAATTCATGCTGAGGAGTTGAAAGGGGAAGACAGACCAGGTCAGAGCATCAAGAGAGTTTTGTACAGGAAAATAGCGGAGATTTACATTAACCCGTGTTTGCAAAGACGCCAGGCCAAACCAGATAAAATAAATAAAAAAAATAAGAATACCTAAAATACCAGACTTGCCCAATTGAGTATTTTATGGACAAAAGGGTCCCCAAAAAGTTGTGGGACTTGAGGTGGAGGCTCTATCATCAAATTCTTGATGTGAGAGGAAGGAAACCATGGACCACAAAGGATGAACAGATTTGTCCTCGTCTGAAATGTTAAAAGGCTGAGATTTTGAGTGATGTGGCACAAAAGGAGACGATCAAGCATTTTGCCCAGGACTGCCCAAGTGCCCAGGAAACATGGGAGGAGATGGCCTGGGTCCTGGATTGGCCAGATTTGGCACAACAGGCTTGGGAGACAGTGCTTTCGGGGACCAAACCTCCAGAGGGTGTCAGGGGACCCAGAAAGTCAGTGGGCCAAAAGAGGAAGAGGAAGGAGTCTGGTTCCCTGGATGTGAGTTTTTGGACAGTGCCCTGGTCCACGGTGCGCCTGGTAAACCTCTATGTGATGTTAGGATTATTTTTCCAAAGACAAAGGGAGATAAAGAGTCAAAATCTGCAGGATGTAAAGGCACTGTTTATTATGTTAAGAACGTAATTGAAAATTTAGCTCTGAGAGAAAAAGAGAAATTGCGAAACCATCGTTGGAAAAAGTTTTGGCCATGGTTTACCGGGACAACCCCAGCAATAACTTAAGGGTTATCATTAAATAAAAATTTTATTATTACTTTTGTATTATTTTGTATTATTATTTTTATTAATCTTTTGTTATTTTTTTCTTTTTCAAATATGTATAATTGTAATGTGTAAATAAAATGTTCATTAGAAAAGGAAAAAGAGTAATTATAGTATGTTTAGATTAAGAGGAGAAATGTATTAGTGTTAGGATAGTTTTATTTTTGTATTAGTAAGAGAAGAGAAAAACAATATTATTAATTTTTTACGTTATTGTTACGGCCTTTTGCAGTCAGGTGTATTTTTCAGTAGAATGGTCTTATAGCAATAAAAACTTCTTAATCCCCCCCACAAAAATTCCTTTTTAGCATAATGACACTTTCAAAGTGCTGGTTTGAAAAGGAACTCCTTGAAGGAAAACATTTACTGGAGACTGATCCCTTCCCCACACTGGATGCTCAGGGGAGCAGATATACAGTCAACCTATTTCAGGCACACTTAAGTCAGGGAGACTAAGATGGGAAACGCCCACTGATTCCTTACCCATTACGGTGGGGCTTGTCTCATCCTGCTGTGCAATCCATTTGTACTTTCCAGAGTCTGAGAGAGCCTTCTCTGCCACAGGAAACTCACTAGCTTCTTCAATGAGATCCTTGGGGGGAAAAGAAAAAAGAAAAAAAGGAGCAAGCATCCCAATGATAAAGATCAGAAAAGATAAAGGATCAGCAGGGGGCTTGTTTCTTCCCTCCTTGATGATTTCCAGAAAATATTGAGTAATGGATTGGGCCAGACATTTACAATATCTTTGAAATTGCTAGGATAAAACTCTCTCACCTGCTGCTTTTCCTGCTTATCATGTTCTGCCTGACTCAGGAGGAAACCTTCGGCCAGGGCCACCGCCTGGGAACTGGTCTCTGGCTCACATTCCCTGACCCAGCTCGCCATCTCCGGTGGAAGGACAGCCAGGAACTGCTCCAGGATCACCAGGTCCAGCATCTGAGCCTTGGTGTGTCTCTCTGGCTTCAGCCACTGATGACAAAGAGCATGGAGTCGGCTGCAAATCTCTCGGGGGCTCTTGGCCTCTTTGTAGCAGAACTGCTTCAAGTGCTTCCACTGGACATCTGGATGGAATAGATCTTCTCCCAGGCTCTTCAGCATGGATGAATTGCAGAATCCCCCATTGTTCCCAGCTTGAACTCTTGGAAGGCCTTTTCTTAACTCAGGGCTAGATGAGCCTTGCTTTTCCATCTTTGAGTGGTGTTCCTAGGCACGTTCCAACATGGTCAAAGAGACTGCCCCTCCCGTTTCCTAGAAAGGAAAGAAGAGGTTTTGTGAATGAGGCATAATGAATGTTCTCTTCAGGTAGGGATGCCTAATAATCCATTTCACTTTAGAATTTTACTCCTTTCTTCCCCTGTGCAGAAGCGAAACATTGACTCAAGGAAAAGTGAGAGGTGGTGTCCTTTCCTTCTAGGTAACAAGCTGAAACCTCCACATTATTCAGCAACCTTCCAACAGTTGTGTTGCTGTCAACTCATTCCCCAATCTTGGTCCTTCTCATGCCCCCCCCCCGAAAGTTCTTTTTCATCTGAAGGAGCAGCAGACTTATCAGTTGAAGAGAATGAGCAGATGCCTGAAAACCCGCCAGGTACCTTTCCTCTTCAGTAGGTCAGTAGAGCATTTGAGCAGGAGGAAAGCGGGGGAGGAGCAAAGTCCCAAGGAAAGGCAGAGGCTGAGGCATCTGGCCCAAACTCTTCCCCTCAGATGCACAAGGAGGCTGCAATCGAGGTCTCAGGGAGAGGACAGCTGAACAACACTGTTGTTAAATACAGCCAGAGACCCATGCATTGTCTGGACAAGCCCACCCTGGATCTTAATAATTATAGGCCAGTGTCTAATCTTCCTTTTTTGGGCAAGGTGATTGAAAAGGCAGTTGCCTTAGTTGAGACTGCTATGGTTGCCTTAGTGGATGATCTCAGCCTTAACACTGACAGGGGGAATGTGTCCCTGTTGGTGTTTTTAGACCTCTCAGTGGCGTTCGATACCATCAACCATGGTATCCTTCTGAAACGCCTGGGAGAGTTGGAAATTGGAGGCACTGTGCTGCAGCGGTTCTGGTCCTATCTCTCAGGCTGGCTCCAGATGATAGTGCTTGGGGATAGCTGCTCCTCAAAAAAGGAGCTGTTATATGTCATACCACAAGGTGCCATTCTATCCCCAATGCTATTCAATACCTACATTTAACCGCTGGGAGATCATCCCAAGGCATGGGGCGGGCTGCTATCAGTATGCAGTATGACACCCAAATATATTTCTCCATGCCTTCAAAAACAGCCTCAGCTAAGGATTGTATGTCTCCTCTGAATGAATGTCTGGAGGAAGTAATGGGTTGGATGAGGGGGAAAAAATTGAAGCCGAATCCAGACAAGACAGAGGTGCTTACTGTTAAAGGGTCCTCATGTCAAGGTGGAAGTCTGTCAACTAGTTCTGGATGGGGTTGCACTCCCCCTGAAAGACTGTGTTCGCAGCTTGCAAGGGCTCCTGGACCTGTCTCTGCAAATGTCAGCTCAGATAGATGTGACCGTTAGGAATGCTTACTATCAGCTTTGGCTGATATGCCAGCTGCACCCCTTCCTAGAATTGGAAGACCTAAAGACGGCAGCGTATGTCCTGGTAAGCCCAAGGTTGGACTTCTGAAAAGCCCAAGATGGCCAAGGAAGGCTACAGAAACACAGTGGGCTACCTGTGTACCAAGTTCGGAAACTCTAATTAGTTCAAAATATGACAGCCAGATCAGTTACATGTACATCCAGGAAGGAGCATATTACACCAATAGTAAAGTCACTCCACTACCTGCCTATTAGTTTCCAGGCAAAGTCTAAATTGTTGGTTATTACATTTAAGGCCCTACATGGCTTGGGTCCAGGTTACCTTTAGGATTGCCTCCTCCCATACAAACTGCCCCATACACTCAGGCCCTCTGGGGGACGTTTACTTCAACCAGCCAGGACTAGAGTGGCAATTGTCACCCAGAGAACATTTTTGTCAGCTGCCCCCAGACTGTGGAATGACCTGCAAGAAGAATCTGACAGCTAAACACACTGTTGGAATTTAAAACATTACTAATACATATTTCTTCCTACAAGCCCACCGAGTTGATTTTAATCTATTAATTTTAAATTGGTATGGATGATTTTAATGTAATGTTTGTTTTAATCTTGTGTGTTTGTCTTGTGTGGTTTAATGATTTTATGTTATATATTGTATTTAAATTCTCTCTCCATTGACACCCCCTTGTTGTGGGTGAGAGGCTTGCGTACCCTAATGTTTTGAGCTATGCTGGCAGTGGCATAACAGCCACCGGTAGGGTCTCCCATGCCAGACAGGTCAAAACCAAAGGGTCTGACAAAGAGCGTCAAAGGGCAGGATGGGCTCTCTAGCCTTATGGCAACCATCCAAGGAGAAGGAAAATTCTAATCCCAAATCCGGTCGGATGGTGCTCGCCCAACACTGTAAGGTCAACCATTTAAGAGAAGAAAACTCTAATCAAACCTACGACCCGAGGACCTCACTGCTACCGTCCATGCTTGCAAGGCCACAGCCAATGAACCTTTGGTTTAAAGGGTGAGGCCAGTTCTGTGCACGCTGCGCTCCACCAGAAAAATCCATTGCACAGACTCAAAGGACAAATCCAATGCCGAAAAAGCCCTGTAGCGATAGGCGAGGGACGAAACGGCAGGTGTAAAGAAGCACTGGAAGCCGCAGACCCAACCCTGGATGCAGGCGGTTCAGGACATTGGTCACTTGAGGCTGACCAGGGAGATGACAGTCTTGTTTGGCAGCATCCTGAACGACCAAGCAGCCATTTGTAAGGAGAGCACTGCTTGCTCCATATGGAGAGGGGCCTAGAAAAGGTGGCCTAACGAAAGCTCATCCCCATCTACCTGGTTGGCTAGTTGCGGCCAATGGGCATCTTCTGATGCAGTCAAGCAAAGGCAAAGAAACAAAGGCACACACTGGCCCCAAAAGGTTTAAATAAACTGACACTTGCATGCTGGAACATAAGATCCATGCGAGACTCTGAAGATAGTGGACGGCCTGGGTGTCGTTCTGCTCTAATACCCCATGAACTATCACGACTTAATATTGACATCGCTGCTTTTCAGCCATCCTGCTGAGTCTCTTCAACTGGTAAGTCATCTTTTTAGAAGAACCTTCAAGGAGGAGGCATGACAATCCCTCCCATTTTCTCCTTCGTTTTTTATTTGTCAGTAAACTATGATTTGCCTATTAAACTGTTTGTCTGCAAGCAAAAACCATGTTTCTTTTTAATCTTTCTACGGGGTCAAGGCAAAACATTTGCCTCTTAAGGCAAAGGACAAGATATCTCCCTCTTTGCTCACAGCATAAGCTTTGTGGTTGATGGGATTCTGCTCCTCAACAGAAGGGAAGAGCAAGTGGGAGGCTCCCACCACAGTCTCCCAGCATCCGGTGCCTGAAGCAATGGCTTCACTCTGCCCAAGGGAGAATTCATCTTTGCAAATTTTAGAAACACATTGCATTCCCTGAAAAAAACCACTGCCACCACCACTCAGTCTGGAGTGGGTAACCTGCAGGGCCAAGTGGGGCAGTGCTTAGGACTTTTCATCAGGACTCAAGAGGACCAGGTTCAATTCTCCAGTTGAAAGGCAGAAAATAAAAAGTTACTGGGACCAGTTTCCTCTGCCTCGCCTCCTTCTGGGCATTGCTGTGAGGACAGAACAGGGGAGGCAGAGAGTCCTGCGTGTCTTTATTCCACAGCCACGGAAGGAAAGGGAGAGGATCCCCCAAAAAGAGCTGGAGAGAAGTTTCCCCCAAGGAAGGAGGGAGGCCGGGAGGGAGGCAGAGAGAAGGGCTTGAGGAGGGTCTCCCTCCCTCCTTCCTCTCCCTGGGGCACCTCGAGGGTCCCCAAAGCCAAATGCATTTGAGAAGAGAGGGGAGACTCACCCGACCCCCGGGATGGAGAGGAAACCCCAAGAGAGAGAGTTAGAGAGATCTCGGCTCCAGCGCCTCCTTCCTTCTAGTCCCCGGGGAAGCAGCAAAGGACTCCTCTTGGCAACCCCTCTTTGCAATTCCCCACAGTTGCACCCGCCTCTTCTTCCTCCCCAGGAAGATTCAAACTCATGGCCGGAAAGGGAGGAGATTTGCCTGGTAGGAAGGGCCAGCCTCCCCCCCTGCTCTCCATATTTTCCTTCCTCTCTAGGACTACATTTCCTTCACTTTAATTAACGCTTGGAAAGCCAAAAGCTACACCTCCGTTGGGAATCGAGGCTCTAATCCTTTTTGCTTGCTTGATTTTTTTAAAAAAATTAACATTTTCAGGTATACCTCAGTGAACAAAGCTTTCCCCCTCCTCCTCTGCCTAGCTGGATATTTACAACCAGCATCTGCACTGAGGTGGCAAAGGAAGGCTGCACAAACACAGACTTTTAATGTTGAGTTGCAGCAGCTTGCCTGGAGTAAACTATGTAATAGACACTGTAAAAAAAGCTGGAGCTGGGAAAGAATGAGATTTTATTGTGTTTGATTGCGTGTGTTTTTTAACTCGGTGTGCAAGATAAATGGCAGCTGCCTCCACAGTCCATACTGAGCATGCAAAACAGTAAAGCAGAGGTGGGGAGGGTGTGGGGGCAGTTAGCTAACACACATTAAAACTGCTTAATGCAGTGTAGATGTGTAAATTCCTATTGCTTAAAACAAATTGTAGGCCGCTCTGATAGCCTTTGTGGCTGAAGAGCAGGTTATAAATACCTCATTAAATAAAATTAAATAAATTAAATAAGCCTCACCAGCTACTCCCAGGATGTGTTTTTTAAAAAACAATCATTACCATTTGGCTATCAAAAAAGAAAAGTGGAGGATGGGGAAAGGACAATTCATCCCTCCAAACCTTTTGGGAGAAACCTTCCAGTGGTCTCTGCAAGGTTCAAAATGCTTGGTATACTTATGCATAGCAGGCAAGATTGTTTCATTAAGCATGTGCATATTGTTAGTTTTGAATAAAAAACTTGTGGGAACATGTTGAACTCCTCTTTTTTGTGGTGTGGGACTCCATCCCCATTCTTTCCATATTCTTTCTGCCTCTGGTACTAAATTTTCTGTTAAAGAAGTTGTACCTACGAACACATCTACTCGGTTAACTGTGGTACACCTGTATATCCCACCCTTTCGCCAACTGACTTGAGACAGTATATAAGCATACCTCAGTAAACAAAGGACTGTTAACAACTAACAAATACCTGACTAGGGAAGTTCATGCTACAGCTTCTCTCTCTCAAGCACAAAGGTGCTACAAGATCTCTCTCTCAAGCACAAAGGTGCTACAAGGTGTCATTAAAAGTGCCATTAATTAGAAGTGAATATCCATTAACTATACCAGAAATCATATAGAACTGTCTGATGGGGAAATAGCTGGTCTAGTTAGAGGGTCCATTTGCTAGGAAGGTCGCTGTTTGCAATGTTAAATGTGTCAGAAGTCCAGCTGAACTCTACAAAAAGTAAAAGAAACTATTGCAGCTGAAGTGAAATCACCAGACGCTTGAGAAGGGTTACTAAGAGATGCTCCTGAGTGATGGGACATGCTAGGAGAATGCCCAAAGGGCAATTGGTTGGAGAAATTTTAAGGAACTTCTGAAACTCTTCCTATTTTAACACTATAAATGTAATGTACACTTGCTATTAAAGGCCTGAGGGGGTTTCCTTTCCTTTCCTGGCTATAGTTCTTTCCCCTTCATCATGTTTGCCTGGTCCTTTGTAGCTAGATAACAAATAAAGGAGGGCTTGTCCTCAGGACAATTCAGCTCCTGTCACTCACCTTTCCGTTACCCTCAGGATCCCTTCCTGGACCTGGTATTCGGGCATCAAGGTGACTGCCATTCTAAATAAGTAGCTGTGCTGATCAGTGGGTTCAGTGTGGTAAAGTGTGACCAGGTCTCTCTTCCAGTTCTTGAATAAAAACACAGTTGTAGAAAAAAGTACGGGGGATTTACAATACTGTACAGTTGTCTCTCCATATCCACAGATTTGGTATCCATGGATTTAAGTATTCACGGGTAGAACATATTCTTAAATAAATAATAATCCAAAAAGCAAACCCTGACTTTACCATCTTATATAAGGGACACCATTTTGTTATGCCATTGCATATAATGGGACTTGAGTATTCACGGATTTGGCTATCCACGGGGGTCCTGGAACCAAACCCCAGTGAATATGAAGGGGCAACTGTGTAACAATTAAGGTAAACATAAACTACAGATACTGGGAAGGCTGGTCCTTCTTAAACCCTCATCATAAACTGCTTCCCTTTCAATATAATTTCTGTACTGATAAGGTGGGGTGTAAAAACACCTAGATAGCCTAAGGCACCAGATCCCAACTGATCTTGAAAGCAAAGCTGGGCCAGCTCTGGCAAGTACTTATAATGGGACACTGCCAAGAAATACCAGGTGCTGTAGGCTATATTTCAGAGGAAGGAATTGGAAAACCACCTCCGAGGACTCTTTGCCTACAAAAACCCTATGAAAATTAATGGGGTCACCATAAGTCAACAAGTGATTTGAAGGCACATACACTCACAGACAAGGTGGGGTTTAACTACGCAAAACTCAGATACAGAATGCCTCAAGGCTTCTACATTCTTAACATTTAGTGACATTTTCTCATTTTCTTGTTTAAAGTAGAATATATTTCTGAGGTTGAGGTAACTGCCATACAATTATGTAAAGTTCCTGAGTTTACAGTGTCCACTGTTTCTCTAGGTGCCTGTTTCCTTGGTAAACTCACTGGGTTAAAAACTGTCCTGAGCAGACTTCCTTAATCCTTTGCCTGACCTCTTAGTCTGAATTCTCACAATGTTTTCTTAGGTCCCAAGTGAGATTTGGTCTGTGTAGGACTAGGCAGCTATACTGTATGTGACCCACAGGTTCATAGTTAGAGTACTTTTTGATTAGGCTGGTGGGTTAACTCTGAAATTCTCAAAGATTTCTGACACAAACTTTTCTCTCAGGAACTTTGGTGTTAGTTGGCTGACAGTTACTGTAAGCCTTTCTCTCATAAGCGTCTGGTTTTGGATCTGACATTATAATTTTCTTGTATTCTTATGAGTACTAAAGTATCCCTACTCTCTGTAGATTTAGCCACTGTTTTGGGTTGTTTCTCCTGTACTAGCTACAAGAAATCTTGAGGTAAAGTGTTATAAAACCATTCCCGCACATCAAAATTTATTACATCTTCCTTAGTTTCAGGCTTGAAACCACCAAACCAATTCCCCAACAACTTGTCCAGTTGACAGTCTAATTCTGTATGTTTCCTCAGGCTTTTAAAAATAAACTCCTATACTCTGTTCTGTGGTGTTCTGGTGTCAAGCCTCATGTTTATTTTACTCTTTCCTTAAATAATCCAATCTATTGCTTCTTCCAGTCTCATCTCCCCATCAACTTCTGAAAACGCTCCATGGATTTGAGACCTTAAATATTCCTTCCTCTCCTCATCATTCACTCCTATGGCAGTGCATGCTCTTTCAAAATTAGTTGAAAATGAATCAGTGTTGTTTCTTTTATAATATTTAGGACACCGGATTATATCAGTACAAGGGGACCAATTGGGGGTAGTATACTTAGAAGTCAAACATACCATCAACTCAGTTTCCTTCCAGATCTTGTCATACATCTCTAATTCATGGACCAGCTCTTTAATTCTTGTTCCCTTAACGCTTGTTCTTTCCATTTTCTAATTTTTTTTTATCCATCTATTTTCCTCTTAATTCAATTCCAGATTACATTTCTTTTTCTGTTCTGTTTTCTCAAGCTTAGCCATTTCGATTCTTTCATTTTCTGTATTTCCACAGGATCAGATGTTATAGATGCGTCTAAGTTCTTTATTGCCTCCTCATTCACTCCTTCCCTTGCTGAACCAGGGATTTCCCTTACGGTTTTCTTTGTTTTTGGGAGAGCCCTTATTGTCAATATTTCCTTACATCTACCTGAAACTTTTAACCCAGGAATACTTAGGTTTTGTTCCAGGCCCCTTTTTATTTTCTTTATGCTTCTTCTCCTGTTCCTTTAGTTCTCTTACTTTACCTATAACTTTCACCTCAGCCTCTGGTTTTCCACTGGGTGCCTTTAGTAATCCCTGACTCTACCTAACCTGAGGGATTACACATTTCTCCAAACTTCTACAGCATCTCTTTCTCAGGCACTTCACTTCTTTTCCCCCTTCCACACACCACTTTTGGCAAAACTCTGCCAAGCGTCCACTCTCAAAGACCTCTCTGTGGCCTTCTCTTAACCAAATAAGTCTACTCACAAGATCCCACCACTTGGCACCAAATATACATGATGGACCCCTTACTCAGGTTGGCTCCTCACTCCCAACCCTGGAGCTCCTATCACTCAGCTTGTCCTGTTACCCTCAGATCCCTCCCTGGATCTCGCATTTGGGCATCAAGGTGCCTGCTATTCTGGACCAGTTGCTGTGTTCACCAGTGGGTTCAGTCTGCGAAAGCATGAAGAGTTTGCCCACCTTTTTGCTTCCCAGTTTCACCAGATCAAGGTGAAACAAGGAGATCATTCTTTCCCACTTATTTAGGGAGGGAAGAAACATTTAGTCTAGCCTACTCCCTTGTAGACTAAATACTCTATAGGTACCAGAACCTGTCTGAAGCTAAGCAGTGCCAGCCCTGTTTAATACTTGGATGGGAGATCACTAATGAATACTAGGTGCCGTAGGTGAGATTTCAGAGGAAAGAACAGGTAAAACCACCTCTGAGTATTCCCTGACATAAAAAGAAGCCCTGTGAAACTCATGTGGTGGTCATGAGTCAACAGGTGACTTCTAGGTCACAGACTGAAAGCTCCACACTATTCAGCATCCTTCCAACTGCAGTGTCACCATCAGCCCATTCCCCAAACTCTCTCCTTCCCCTTGTGCATCCCTGTCTTGCCCCCCTTGAGAGTTCTTCATCTAAAGAATGAGCCACAATAGCAGTTAATGAAGAGGAGGGCGACTTACCTATTGAAGTGATTCAGCAAATGCCTGGAAACCAGCCAGGCACTTTTTCTCTTAATTAGGTCAGTTTAGGATCTGAGCAGAAGGAAGGGGAGAAGGAGGAGTAAACGCCCCCCCTCAGTCCTGAGGAAAGGCAAGGAAATTTCCCCCCTCAGATGCCAGGGCTCACCTTCTGCTTTTCATCCATGTTCTACATGCGAGTGAGTATATGCCTTCAAGACAACAGGCAACTTTAAGGCACACCTACAAGATGAAGAGCAGAGGAGTGAGCCCTGGCACCACATCTAGAAGATGAAGAGCAGAGGGTGAGCCCTGGCACCACAATGACTAGGAGGGAAGGAGAAAGCTAAGTAAATTATACACCTCCCTGGGAAGTCTTTGCAAGTTGCAGCAATAAATCAATTAAGCTTTGCAAAATTATACCAGGCTCCTGTAGCAAAGGACAGGAAAAGAGATTCCATTTAAACATTAGGAAGAATTTCCTGATGGCAAGAGCTGTTTGACAGTGGGATATGGTGCGGTCAACTCTCCTTCTTTTAGCCTTCTTTAGCCTTTGGAGGTTTTTAAACAGAGGCTGGATGGCCATCTGTTGGGTGTGTTTGATTATATATTCCTGCATTTTAACATCTGTGTCAAAAATCAACATTTCAAGTTAAATACTTATTCATTTTGTAATTCTGTCAGGAACCTGCATGACCCTATAACATTGGATTGTAATTGGCTGGCAAGGAAACAAAGAGAGATACAGCATTTAAACATGACATAGAATACTGTATTTTGACAGTTAATCTGACAGCTTGTTTTAAGAGTTCAATATGGCAGGCTGCACAAAAATGACCCCAAAGACCGTGGGAGGAGTGTTAAGCATGACAGAGACTTTCCTAATCCTGAGAATACTCCCCTGAATGTAAAGTCGTCTCAAGGAAAGTCATCAGTGGATCCTGGGGATTTGAAGTGAGGTTTTCTGGAGCTGGAAAGTTAACTGATTTGCAAACTTCTTCGGCTCACTCCACTGTGATTGTGATTCGCATTTTTACTGCAAGGAATGAGGAATTGTCTGGGGAAAGCCACATCAATAGCAAGCTCCTGCTAACTATAGTGCTTCTGTTACCAGAGAAAAAAATTGCACTTTTGAAGAGTCTCTGGTGCCAAATCTTGAAAAGCCAATATGTCTTGAATAGGATTCACTTTATTAAAGGAACTGCTCTCTTCTAGAGTATGGGGGAAAAGAAGAGGTGTCCTCCTACATCACTTTCCCAGCTCCAAGCCCTTAAATTGATTAAATGGTTTTTCCCCTCCATGAATTCTTCGGAGATTAGGTTTTTTCCAATTAAAACTTTCCCACACTCCAAATGTTTATGTAGTTTCTCCCCTCTCAGAATTTTTGTGTTTCTTAAGTGTTGGTTCCTGCCTGAAACACTTTCTTTACTTCTGGCATTTAAATGGATATTCCTCTGTGAACAGAGATTGATGAAATATGAGGTTTGTCTTCTGATCAAAATTTCCTGCAGCAAGGTAATTTTTCTGATTGAAATTCCTTTCACAATCCTGACATTTAAATGGTGCCTCCCCTGTATGAGTTAACTGATAAATAGCAATTTGTCCCTTCTGAATTACTCTTTCCACACTCCTAGCATTTAAATGGTTTATCCCATGGACGATCTAATCGAGTGCCACCAGGGTAACTCTTCTGCTGAAACTCTTTCCATATTCCTATCATTCAAATTGTTTCTCCTCTTTGGGAACTGCTTGAAGAGATGTGAGGTGTATCTTCTGGCTGAATCTCGAAGCATTGCAATGATTTCTCACCTGTGTGAATTGCTTGATGATAAATGAGGCTTTTTTCTAAACTGAAACTCTTTCCAGACTCCAAGTATTTAAAAGGCTTCTCCCCTTTGTGTTTTGCTTGATGAGACACGAGGGCAGCCTTTTGACTGAAATTCTTTCCACATTCCAGGCATTTAAATGGTTTCTCCCCTGTGTGAACTGATTTGATGACGAATGAGGCTTACCTTCCAACTGAAATTCTTTCCACACTCCAGGCATTTAAATGGTTTTTCCCCTGTGTGAGCTGATTGATGACGAATGAAGTTTCTCTTCCAACTGAAGCTCTTTCCACACTCCAAGCATTGAAATGGTTTCTCTCCTGTGTGAGTTGCTTGATGAGAAGCTAGGTGCTCCTTCCGCCTGAAGCTGTTTCCACACTTCAAGCATTTAAAAGGTTTCTCCACTGTGTGAGTTGCTTGGTGTTGAATAAGACTTGTTTTCCTACTGAAACTCTTTCCACACTCCAAGCATGTAAACGTTTTCTCCTCTGTGTGATTTGCTTGATGATAAGTGAGGCTTGTTTTCCTACTGAAGCTCTTTCCACACTCCAAGCATTTAAATGGTTTCTCCCCTGTGTGAGTTAATTGATGACAAGTGAGGTGGGCCTTTAGACTGAAATGTCTTCCACACTCCATGCATTCAAATGGTTTCTCTCTTGTGTGAGTTGCATTATGACAAATGAAATTACCCTTCCGACTGAAGCTCTTTCCACATTCCAAACACTTAAAAGGTTTCTCTCCTGTGTGAGTTGCTTGATGAGACACTAGATGTGCCTTCCGCTTGAAGCGCTTTCCACACTCCAAGCACTGAAATGGTCTCTCCCCTGTGAGAGGTTCTTGATGGGGAACGAGGCTTCCCTTCTGACTGAAGCTCTTTCCACAGTCCAAACAGTTAACAGGTTTCTCCTCTGTGTGAGTTGCCTGATGACAAGTGTGGTGTGTCTTCTGACTTGGGCTTTCCCCACACTCCAAGCCTATTAAAGATATCTCCCCTGAATGCAATCTTTGGTGTGACACAAACTGTGACGTCCACATGAAACTCTCACCACATTTCAAGCATTTAAATGGTTTCTCTGTTATTTCAGATGTTTCATGGGAAATCAGGTCTTTCCTATAATGGTCAGTCTTTCTACACTCACCATCTTTAAAAAAATTCTCCTCTATGTGAGTTCTCCTGTGAACATTAAGTCTTGCTTTACCGCTGAAGCTATTTCCGCATAGAAGACAAAGACATTCACTTTCTTCTTTTACTTTTTGTGTTCTTTCTTGGACTGAGATTCCAAAAATGTCACCACCAAAAAAAGTAGGGAATTGGTCCCTCCTGCTCCCTTGAGTATCTATTCTGGTTCTTTTCTCTTCCTTATTTTTACATCTGGCTCTTTCTATTAGGGAACCGATTAATTCTTCATACCCATTCACATCAACTCCTGGAAAGGAGAAAAACAAGGAGTCAATGTTGAAGAAAGAAAAACACATTGAATTAACATGACTGCTTACTGGACATCAATGTGAGAAGGCTGCTGGAAAGACCAATGAGGCTCCTCAGCAACTACACTGCTTCTTTCTTGGGAAGCCTGTGGCAGAAATTGCCTGAAGTAGAAAGTTATTTGGAGGAGCTCATAGCTGCTTGCATCCATGATAGCATAAACCCAGGAACCATCCTCTCTCTCAACCAAGTTCATCTGTGCTTGCTGCCTAGAGAATAACAGATTAGATATATGGTCGTCCACTAAAATAATGAGGAAGGGGGACTGATCTGCGGCCTAGAACAAATATAGCAAATTCACTTCATTTTATGTTTGCTGATGTGATGCTGGACCACATGATGGTCACTGCTTAGTTACTGATGGAGTAAAAGGAGACCAAAAAGTAGCAAACATGTCTCTTTTGAGTTCCACCTAGCCATTTGGATTCTAAAAGTCATTTTTTTCACAAGAGCAACCCTCCACAATTGGTTCAACTCTCACTGGAATGAAACCTCCTTTGGCACTTCCCATGTTCTTGTAATCTCTACCCATGCATCCTCTAACAATACAGTAGTCTGCTTCAAAATGATGAATAGTAAGAGTTAGGCCCCTCTGGGATATAGCTTTGGATGGAGTGATTTTCTTCAAAAACTCCCCTACTCTATTCCACCTTTGGAAAATGCAACTACAGATGGGCTGTTCTCCTAAATGCACCACAACGCCACCAAACAGACCAAGAAATACTACTATTTGTATTGTGAAATTTAACTGGTGTTAAAGGATGATATTGGTTTATTAAGGTCATCATTCTTCTGCATTGGAAACATTCTCCAGTTAAATAATATCCTTGGAGAGTAAGGGCTTATCTAGACCCTTTGCTTAGCAATGAAATAACATAGAACAAGATTAGCAACACACACAAAAAGAAAAGAAAAATCTTATTGTTCTTGTTGTTTTTCTTGTCTTGTGTCTCTTCTTACTCAACAGCTATTCAATTAAAAAATCCACAACAGAGTGGAAACAATGTTTATTTGAAACCAATTGTTATTTTAAATTCATGTCAGCAAATTATTTTCTTCTATTAGATATTTCTTTGATAAGATGTTGCATGTTGTTGTTTAGCCTTTATTTTTAAAGCTAAAAACTTACTTCTCTTGCCCACTTTAATTACAAATTGGATGACAGATTGAGTGTCACATGGCTGGATACCCAGAAATAGAATGATATATATCTGTTTTATGTTTTAATAATGGAAATCTGAAAATTTACTTCACATTAAAAAGGAGACATGAAAGATGTTGCTAAATATTTGTTCCAATAATTAATCAGTAATAAATGGGTTTTAACTGGAGTAATGAAACAGCTGTGCAAGATATGAGGAATTACAGAATTGGAAGGGACTGTAAAGCTCATGTGGTCCAATCCAATCCTAAAACTCCCCTGAGAGAGGGGCATCCATCCTCTGTTGAAAACCCTCCAATGAAGGAGAGTCCACCACCTGCTGAGAAATCTATCCCACTTTCAAGCAGCTCTTACCATCAAGAAGTTTTTCTTAAGGTTCAGTTGGACTCTTCTTTAGCATAATTTGAATCTATTTTTTGGTGGGGATCAAGAGAAAACAAGCTTGCTCCATCTTCTACAGGATCCGCCTTCAGATATTTAAAGATGGCTATTGGGTCACATCTCAATCTCCCCTACTCCAAGCTCAACATCTACAGGTCTGGTAACAACCCTAAAACTCGATCTGGAAACCAAGCCCTATGAGGAACTGCTTCAGGAGCTGGGTATGTTTAGCTTGAACAAGATAACTGGACATCAATGTGAGAAGGCTGCTGGATGAAGAGACGTGATTACCACCACTAAATGTGTTTGTTTTCAACTAGGTGGGCCTTGTGTGCCTCTCTCCAATTCATGATTTTATCCAACAGGATCCTGTAAGCAAAAGATGGCTGCTCATCAGAAGAGAAAAAGGAGGTACCAACTTTGCCTTCTCTCTTGACCTTAAACAATAGAATCTTTCATTTTTATTGGTGGTTAGAAGTAGCCCAAGCAAACCATGTTGGAAGTAAATTAGGTTCTTTGGGGCCATACCTCTAGGACAGGGCAGTTCCTCACATATTGTTACGCGTTTAGCAAAGCTGAACCTGACGTCATCCACTGTAGCCTTCACGAAGGTCTGCTAGCTTAGGACTTCCTCTGAACAGAGCCCCAAAATAACACAACAGGAAGACTTAGACTGCTGAAATGCAACAAGATGGAAGGAAGAGGCAACCGTGTTTCACTAGCACTTTCAAACTGAGTTGCTCAGCGTGAGAAGAAGGGCTCTTACCCAGGGAGGCCACAATCTCCAAATTCTCCTCCATAACTTCCCTGTGGAGGGCCCTTTGGTCCAGATCCAGCAAGGCCCACTCATCCTCACTGAAAGACACAGCCACCTCCTCAAAGGTCACCTGGGAAAAGAAATGATACCTGTGGGCCAAACATGCTGAAGTCAATTGAGAAAGAAAACTAAGGATTGTATAATTTTTTATATATAAAGGCACTCAGAGCCACCATAGTAACAAGTTTGACCAAAAGAAAGGAAAAGGGAGTGGATCTGCTTGGCCCAGAGAGAGGAGCAGGAAACCAGGGCACCCAGCCTGACCCCTCTGGGGAATTTGGCCCCTACCTGATCCAGGCACAAAGAAGCTGTTCTCAGGGCATAAAAATTAGGAGATGAGCTGTAGCATATTGGCCATGACTCTGTTTCGTTGCCTGGAGGAAAACAAAAGGCAAAACTGTTCCCCTGCTTCTGACTGATATGTTTTCCTACACATCAAAACAAATCCAAAGAGAAAGAAGGGGACAGTTTTTCTAGACTTAGAATGAACTAGAATTTAATATGGGTACAAGACATTATGGAAAAACTTCAGAAAAATATGAAAAGGAAGACTGACTCCCAAAGCAGGTTACCAATGAAGCTCTCAGAAGGGCAACAGATCACTAATGGTCATTTCCCCTGCATGACTGTCAAACGAGGGATGGGGAGTTTTTTTCTGACTCTGGTGGTTAGTAACAGAGTGCAAGTTCCAGTCTCTTCCCACACAAAAAGGTAGTAAAAGCTGAGGACAGCCAGTTATCAACCAGCCCTTATACCAGTTTTTTATCTTTGACAAGAGATATACCAGGTTCTATGTATGTAGAACTTAACCCCTTTTTAGCATAATGACACTTTCAAAGTGCTAGTTTGAAAAGGAACCCCTTGAAGGAAAACATTTATTGGAGACTGATCCTTTCCCCACATGACCAGCTCAGGGAAGCAGATACACAGCCCACCTACTTCAGGCACACTCAAGACAGGGAGACTAAGATGGGAATTGCCCACTGATTCCTTACCCATTACGGTGGGGCTTGTCTCATCCTGCTGTGCAATCCATTTGTACTTTCCAGAGTCTGAAAGAGCCTTCTCTGCCACAAGAAACTCACCAGTCTCTCCTACAATGAGATCCTTGGAGAAAAAAGGGGAAAAAAAGTGCAAGCATCAAAACAATAAAGATCAGAAAAGATAAAGGATCAGCAGAGGGCATGTTTTCTTCCTTCCTTGACGATTTCCAGAAAATACTGAGCAGTGGATTGGGCCAGAAACTTACAATATCTTTGAAATTGCTAGGATAAAACTCTCTCACCTGCTGCTTTTCCTGCTTCTCATGTTCTGCCTGACTCAGGAGGAAACCTTCGGCCAGGGCCACTGCCTGGGAACAGGTCTCTGCCCCACATTCCCTGACCCAGCTCGCCATCTCCGGTGGAAGGACAGCCAGGAACTGCTCCAGGATCACCAGGTCCAGCATCTGAGCCTTGGTGTGTCTCTCTGGCTTCAGCCACTGGTGGCAAAAAGCATGGAGTTGGCTGCAAATCTCTCGGGGGCTCTTGGCCGCCTTGTAGCAGAACTGCTTCAAGTGCTTCCACTGGACATCTGGATGGAATAGATCTTCTCCCAGGCTCTTCAGCGTGGATGAATTGCAGAATCCCCCTTTGTTCCCAGCTTGAAGACTTGGAAGGCCTCTTCTTAACTCAGGGCCAGCTGAGTCTTGCTTTTCCATCTTTGAGTGGTGTTCCTAGGCGCATTCCAACATGGCCAAAGAGACTGTCCCTCCTGTTTCCTAGAAAGGAAAGAAGAGATTTTGTGAATGAAGCATGATGAGTGTTCTCTTCAGGTAGGGATGCCTAATAATCAATTTCACTCTAGAATTTTACTCCTTTCTTCCTCTGTATAGAAGAGAAACATCATGACTGAAGGACAAGTGAGAGGTAGTGTCTTTTCCTTCTAGGTAACAGGCTGAAACCTCCACATTATTCAGCAGCCTTCCAACTGTTGTGTTGCCATTAACTCATTCCCCAGTCTCTGCCTTTCCCTTGTGCATCCTTGTCATGTCCCCACCTTGAAAGTTCTTTTTCATCTGAAGAAGCAGCAGACTTATCAGTTGAAGAGAATCAGCAGATGCCTGAAGACCAGCCAGGCACCTTTCCTCTTCTGCCGCCCCAATTGTTTTTAACAGAGGGTCGGGGTATAAATTATTTTTTTTTAATTATTATTATTATTATTATTCAGTAGGTCAGTAGAGCATTTGAGCAGGAGGAAAGGGGGGAGGAGCAAAGTCCGAAGGAAAGGCAGAGGCTGAGGCATCTGGCCCAAACTCTTCCCCTCAGATGCACAAGGAGGCTGCAATCGCAGTCTCAGGTAGAGCACAGCTGAACAACACTGTTGTTAAATACAGCCAGAGACCCAAGCTTTGGCTGGACAAGCCCACCCTGGATCTCAATAATTATAGGCCAGTGTCTAATCTTCCTTTTTTGGGCAAGGTGATTGAAAAGGCAGTTGCCTTCCAACTCCAGGCAGTTTTGGATAATATAAGTTATCTAGATCCATTTCAAACTGGCTTCGGAGCCAGCTACAGGGTTGAGACTGCTATGGTTGCCTTAGTGGATGATCGCCATCTTAGTCCTGACAGGGGGATTGTGTCCCTATTGGTGCTTTTAGACATCTCAGTGGTGTTCGATACCATCAACCATGGTATCCTTCTGAAACGCCTGGGAGAACTGGGAATCAGAGGCACTGTGCTCTGGCAGTTTCCAGATGGTGGTCCTTGGGGATAGCTGCTCCCGAAAAAAGGAGCTGTTGTATGACATACCACAAGGTGCCATTGTATCCCCAAGGCTATTCAATATCTACATTTAACTGCTGGGGAAAATCATCCGAAGGCATGGGGCGGGCTGCTATGAGTATGCAGTATGACACCCAAATATATTTCTCCATGCCTTCAAGAACAGCTTCAGCTAAGGAATGTGTGTCTCCACTGAATGAATGCCTGGAGGAAGTAATGGGCTGGATGAGAAAAACAAACTGAAGCTGAATCCAAACAAGACAGAGGTGCTTACTGTTAAGGGTCCTAATCTGGGATAGAAGTCTGTCAGCCAGTTCTGGATGGGGTTACACTCCCCCTGACAGACTGTGTTGGTAGCCTGCAAGTGCTCCTGGACCTGTCTCTCAAAATGTCAGCTCAGATAGATCCAATGGCCAGGAGTGCTTACTATCAGCTTTGGCTAATACGCTAGCTGCACCCCTTCGTAGAACTGGAAGACCTAATGGCTGGACTTCTGCAATGCGCTGTACATTGTGCTACCTGTGTACCAAGTTCGTAAACTCCAATTAGTTCAAAATATGGCAGCCAAATTGGTTACAGGTACATCCAGGAATGAGCCTATTACACCAATATTAAAGTCACTCCACTATCTGCCAATTAGTTTCCAGGCAAAGTCCAAACTGTTGGTTATTACGTTTAAAGTCTTACATGGCTTGGGTCCAGGTTACCTTTAGGATTGCCTCCTTAAATACAAACTGCCCCATACACTCAGGTCCTCTGGGGGACATTTACTTCAACCAGCCAGGACTAGACTGGCAACTGTCACCCAGAGGACCTTTTCGTCAGCCACCTCCAGGGTCTTGGCTTTCTTATCTGCGTATTATAAGCAGCGATGCCCAGCCAATGCCCAGAGACCTCCAATACCTGAATTGCAGCCTCATGCTTATTTATTCTATTTATAGCCCACCTTTCTCCCAAAATCCACCTGAGAGAGAGTCTGAGCCAGACACCTCCACCTTTCCCTGGGATTGGGAAGATGTCTTTCTTCCTAGAGCCATAGAGCTGGAAGGGGGCCCATAGGCCATGGAGTCCAACCCCCTTCTCACTCAATGAGGGAACTCCTCTTTCTCCTCCTGTGATCCTGAACTGACCTGGAGAACAGAAGGAAGACTTGGCTGAGTCATTTTGCTGAGTCTCTTCAACCGGTCAAACTTCTTTAGAGGAAGAACTTTTAAGGAGGGGCATGACAATCTTTCCCATTTTCTCGTTCATTCTGTATTTATCTGTAAACTGTTATTTACTAAATTAAACTGTATGTCAGCAAGCAAAAAACATGTTTCTTTTAAATCTTTCTACAGGGCAAAGGCAAAACATTTAGCCTCTTCAGGCAAAGGACAAGATGACTCCCTCTTTGCTCACAGAATAAGCTTCGTGGTTTATGTAGTTCTGTTGCTTAACAGAAAGGAAGAGCAAGTGGGAGGCTCCCACCACTGTCTCCCAGCATGTGGTGCCTGAAGCAATGGCTTCACTCTGCCCAAGGGAGGCTTCATGCTTGCAAATTTTAGAAATACATTGTATTCTCTGAATAACAACACTACCACCACTCAATTTGTAGTGTGTAACCTGCAAAGCCATGGGGGGCAGTGCTTAGGACTTTTCATCAGGACTCAAGCGGACCAGGTTCAATTCCCCAGTTGAAAGGCAGAAAACAAAAAGTTACTGGGACCAGTTTCCTCAGCCTCGCCTCCTTCAGGGCATTGCTGTCAGGACAGAACAGGGGAGGGAGAGAGTCCTGCGTGTCTTTATTCCACAGCCATGGAAGGAAACGGAGAGGATCCTCCCCAAGAGCTGGGAAAAAAGTTTCCCCCAAGGAAAGAAAGAAGGCGGGGAGGGAGGGAGGGAGGGATAGAGAGGGGGCTCTGGCTTGAGGAGGGTCTCCCTGCCTCCCCTCCCTCTCCCTCGGCCACCTTGGGGGTCCCCACAGCCAAATGCATTGGAGCAGAGAAGGGGGGACTCACCCGACCCCCGGGATGGAGAAACCAGAGGCAGAGAGAAAGAGTTAGAGAGAGCTCCCCTCCAGCGTCTCCTTCCTTCCAATCCCCGGGGAAGCAGCAAAGGACTCCTCTTGGCAACCCCTCTTTGCAACTCCCCACAACTACACCCCACTCTTCTTCCCCAGGAAGATTCACACTCATGGCCGGAAAGGGAGGGGACTTGCCCGGTAGGAAGTGCAACCCTTTCTCCTCCTCTCCATTTTTTCCTCCTCCTCTACGAATATGTTTCCTTCAGTTTAACACTTGGAAAGCCAAACAACTACATCTCCCGCTAAGAATCGAGGCTCAGTCTAATCCTTTTTTCTTGCTTCAAGCCGCATTTTAAAAAAATTGTTACATTTTCTGGTTTACCTAAGTTAACAGCACTGCTAACACTGAAACTCCTTTGGAAACTTGCCTCCTCCTCCTCCTCTGTCTAGCTGGATGTTTTTAGCAGCATCTGCACTTTGATGGAGAAAGAGGGCTGGAGAAACACAGACTTTTGGTGTTGAGTTGCAGCAGCTTGTTTGGAGTTAACTGGGAAATAATTAGATTTCACTGTCCCTGAGTCTTCCATGGCTATGTGTGCCAGGTAAATGACAGCTGCCTCCACAACCCCTTACTGAACATGCATGAACAGCAAAACACACAGAGAGGGAGAGAACAGATAAGTCCTACCAGCTACTCTCAGAATTTTTTTAAAAGCATGAACAACTGAAAATACCTCTAATATTATGGGTGATGTGATTAGTTCCTGTGATGACATTTCCTAAGTAGACATGTGGGCAGGGTTGGCATCTGGGTGTGTGACAAAGTCTTGTACCCTTCTCTCCATCTGTGTTGTGCCTCCTTTTGTCAGTATGTAACTGTTTGAAATTAGGAGGTTGTCTGTTGGCAAGTATTTATGTATTAATTTATTTAGGTATTTATACCGTTCTCTTCTGTCACAAAGGCTCTCAGAGCAGCTTACAAGTTGTTAAGCAATAGCACTTTACACATCTACACCACATTAAGCGGTTTCCAATGTGTATTAGCTAATTGCCCCCACAAGCTGGGTGCTCATTTTACTGACCTATGAAAGTTACAGGCCTTACTTACACGATGATGCACAACACAGATGGTGAGAAGAATACAAGACCTTGCCACAGACCCAGAGACCAACTCTGCCCACACATCTACTTGGGAAATGTCATCACAGGATATAATCACATCACCCACAATATTAAAGGTACTATCACGTATGCATTCTCTAATGTGATATATGCCATTCTCTGTCAACAATGCCCTTTAGCACTCTGTGTTGGGCAAATAGGCCAGTCTCCACATCAGAGGATAAATGGACATAAACCAGACAGTAGGAATGGGAATACACAAAAATTTTTAGTCTGGAGAAGAGAAGGTTAAGAGGTGACATGATAGCCATGTTTAAATATTTGAAGGGATGTCATACTGAGGATGGAAAAGCTTGTTTTCTGCTGCTCCAATGACTAGGACATGGAACAATGGGTTCAAACTACAGGAAAAGAGATTCCACTTAAACATTAGGAAGATGTTCCTGACAGTAAGAGCTGTTTGGAAGTGGAATACACTGCCTCGGAGTGTGGTGGAGTCTCCTTCTTTGGAGGTTTTTAAACAGAGGCTGAATGGCCATCTGTCAGGAAAGATTTTTGTGTTTGTGCATGGCAGGGGGGTGGATTGGATGGCCCTTGTGGTCTCTTCCCACTCTATGATTCTATGCTTATTGATATTCCAGACTAACAGGTCTCTATGTCTTTGAATTCTGCGTGTGCCTATTGTTAGTTTTGAATAAGAGGCCTGTGGAACCATGTTGATTTGCTCTTCCATCTTTGTGGTGTAGGACTCTATCGTCATTCTTTCCATGCTCTTTTCAGAAAGTATAACACACCAAATTGTTGCTCAGAATTAAGACCTAGAGGACATACAGGATACTAAAAGCATTTGGAAATCTATGAAATCTGGCATGCTACAAAACTATTGGCTATCTATCATCCCCTGACCTTATTCCCACACAAGCATTCTGCCCATTCTTCTCAAGGCTCCAAGCTGCAGCTGTGACCTATCTCCCAGTAACCCACAGTTGTTTCAAAGCACTTGTTATCCAGCATATACGAATAAAAACATAATTAACAGCAAGGCTGAAGCAATGTGACAGAACCACACACACAAAATGGCAGGAATATGCACTTTCTGGAGCTGATCCTGGCATTGAGACAGTATATAGGCATACCTTGGTTAACAAAGAATTGTTAACAATTAACATCAACTGACAAAGAAACTCCTTTTTACAGAGTCTTTTTACACATATCTAGTCTCTCTCCACTTTTCTTCCTCACCTTCTGTCTAGCTAGAATTATTTAGCAGCTTCAGAATTAGGAGGATGGTAGAGGGCTGGAGAAACACAGACTTTGAAGGTCATATTCCAGATGGGCATCTGTAGTAAACAAGGTAGTCCCCTGTCTACCTGACCATGGGCCTATTTATACAAGGCAAAAAAAAACACGAAACCCCAAAAAACATCAGAGTGCCTTGATGTAGTGGCATTTTGCAGCAGCTGCGACTTGTCTTAATGGTGTTTTTTGCCCACATAAACTTTGCATGCAAGATGGTGCTGGTGAGTGATTTACTGTACTTGCATTTGTACTTACTTCAATTTGCCACTGCTGAACTTTAAAAAAAAAGTCCAAAGTGCAATAGAGCAATTTTTCGATTTAACAGAAAAGCAAAAAAATGTTTTAAAATCCACCCCATTTTCTTGCATTATCACTTGCTCACTAAGGTGAAAATCCAGTGTTAGCAAGACTCGCCCCCACGTCCACCCAGCCAATCAGCTTTGCATTTCCTCTCCTATGGGAAAGTTATTCATATAAAATCACTTGTCCCAATGAGCAGGAATGTGCATTCTCCTTGCTGTTTTTTTTTTTTTAAGACTCCTGGAAAAGCCACAAAAGCTTTTCCTGTGGAGTTTTTCACATTTTAGACTCTCCTCCTTCCCAATACGGCGAAACGATGTGGAATGCCATTAAGACAGGAAGGATTCTTCTTGTATTTCTTGAAGAGTATATTTTTGTCGTTTAGACAACCCCCATGGCTCTCTTCCTTCACACTTTCCTTCTACAAGCAGCCTTGTGAGGAAGGCCAGGTTGAAAAACTCAACTTTGCCCAGGGTCTGTTCTCATGGCTGTTTGGGGACTCCAATATAGATCACCAGAAATCCCAGACCAAAACTGTAACCCTCAATGTCACACTGATTCAAAGGCAGAATTAAGTACTGTAGGACCCCTGTATATATTGGAGATTGTTTCTGGGAGGCCCTGTGGATACTGAAAACCATATACAATAATAGCAAAAGCCATTGAAAATAATGGGACTTCCAGTTTGAAATACCATAGAGTTGCCTTGGAGAACCCAATGAAGGCCTGGGGGAGGGCTGGGGAGGCCTCCATGGGGCCTCCGGAGACGCTCCGGAGGCCCCATGGCTAGAAACAACACATTGAGACATGGCTAGAGACAACACATTTTCTAGGAAGACTTTATGGTAGGTGTGCTGTTTTGTGTTCTGTGGATAATTGAATCAGTGGATAATGAATCAGTGGATATAGCATCCTATTGTAAATGCTAGAAGAATGCTCAAAAGGTGATTTGTTGGAGAAGTTGCAGTTTTAACAATATAAATGTAATGCTCACCGGTATTACAGGCCTGAGGGTATTTTCCTTTTTTGACTTTTGTGTGTCTGGCAATTGTTTGAACAAATACAGTTGTCCCTTCATATTCACTGGGGTTTGGTTCCAGGACCCCCCACCCCCCCGTGGATACCCAAATCCGTGAATACTCAAGTCCCATTATATGCAATGGCATAGCAAAATGGTGTCCCTTATATGAGATGGCGAAATCAAGGTTTGCTTTTTGGATTATTATTATTTTTTTTAAATATTTTCAAACTGTGAATACTTAAATCTGTGGATACCAAATCCGTGGATACGGAGGGACATCTGTAAAAAGCTATGTTTTCTTCCTTCACCTTTTTTGTCTGGTTCTTTCCAGCTGGACAACGAATAAAGGAGGAGTTATCTCCCACAACAATTTGGCTCCTATCACTTACCTTGTCCTGTTAACCCTCAGATCTCTCCCTAGATCTGGTATTTGGGCATCAAGGTGGCTGGTATTCTGGATCAGTGCCTGTGTTGATCAGTGGATTCAGTGTGCTAAAGTGTGAACAGTTCTCTCAGTTCTTAAATGAGGACAGTCAGACACAGTTGTAGAAAACAAAACCAGTAAGGATTTAAAAGTAGACTATATTTCTGAGGTTGAGGTAACTACCATACAATCATGTAAAGTTCCTGAGGTGACAGTGCCCACTGTTCATCTAGGTACCTCCATTTCCTTGGTAAACTCACTGATTCTAAGTTGTCCTGAGCAGACTTCCTTAATCCTTTGCCTGACCCCTTAGACTGAATTCTCCTCACAATGTTTATTTGTCGTGGGGTAGATTTTGTCTGTTACTGGGCAGTTACACTGTATGTGCCCAGTACTTCAATTGTTATAGTACTTTTTGATTTTAATTGTGGGTTGGTTCTGAAATTTTCCAGATTTCTGCCACAAACTTCTCTCAGGAACATTGATGTTAGTTGGCTGACAGTTTCTGTAAGCCTTTCTCTCATAAAAAGGCTGGTTTTGAGTCTGAGATTAGAGGCTTCTTCTCTTCTTCTCCATTATCTAACTAAGGAATCCATTCTCTTTTGATTTAGCCACTGTTTTGGGTTGTGTCTCGTGCGTTAGCTATCTGAAATCTTGAGATAAGATGTTATAAAACCATTCCAGCCCAGCTTAATTTATTATAACTTCCTTAGTTTCAGACTTGGAACCACCAATCCAATTTCCGAACACCCTGTCCAGTCAACAGCCTAATTGTGCATATATTTCCTCAGGCTTTTAAAACATAAACTCCTAAACTATTTTCTGTATGTTCTGGTGTCAAGTCAAAACTTTTAACTCTTCCATTTTTGCTTCTTCCAGTCTCTTCTCCCTATAAATTTTTGACAGACCTTAAATATTCCATCCTTTTTTCATTATTTACACCCATGGCAGTGCATTATTTTTCCAAATTAGTAAAAAATGAACCAGTGTTTTCTCCTTTCTAATATTTAGGAAACCTGTTTATATTAGTACAAGGGGAACCATTGGTGGTAATATACTTATAAGCCAAACTTGCTTTCAATCCAGTTTCCTTCAATATCTTGTCATAAATCTCTGATTCATGTGCCCTCTCTAATTCCTGTTCTCTTAACCTTTTTTCTTCCTCCATTCTCTATATTTCTAATTCTTTCTGGCAATCCATTTCTTTTACTCTTAATTCTATATAATATTGCATTTATTTTTCTCTTACTTGTTTCTTTCTCAAGCCTGGCCATTTCAATTCTTTCTTTCAATTCCTGTATTTAAACACTATCTGATGTTATAGTTATGATTGTGTCTAAGCTGTCTATTGCCTCCTCAATCACTCCTTCCCTTGCTACACCAGTGTTTTCTGCTATGGTTGCCTTTACTTTTGGAAAAGCCACCATACTAGCATTTCCTTATATTTACTTGCAACTTTTACCTTAGGAAATACTTAAGTTGGGTTTAACATAAATGACTACTGCTTTTCATGTGAAGTCGAAGGCTTTCACGGCCAGCATCCATAGATTTTCCTTGGTTTTTTTCTGGGCTGTGAGACCGTGTTCTGGAAGAGTTTCTTTCTGATGTTTAGCCTGCATCTATGGCTGGCATCTTCAGAGAATGGTTGGGTAGGAGTGTATATGGACTTATATATGCTGTGACCCCTGTTGGGGAATATATGTAAATTTGTGTAATTGAAAGGTTAGTTTCTGGGTATAGAAATGCAAGGCTCGCTAGTATCTGTTTGGATAATGGTTGGTTGATGGGCCATTATCTGCTGGAAATCCCCCTGTCCCTGGGAGGAATTCCTTTGTAAGTGTAGTTTTTATTCTATTGTTTTTCAAAACTGGCAGTCAGATTTTGTTTACTTTTAAGGTTTCTTCTTTCCTGTTGAAGTTGTGCAGGTGTTTGTGGATTTCAATAGCTTCTCTGTGCATTTTGACATGATAGTTGTTGGCCTGGTCCAGAATTTCTGTGTTTTTAAATAGTATTTTGTGTCCAGGTTGGTTTATATAACATGTTCTGCTACTGCTGATTTTTCTGGCTGGCCCAGTCTGCGGTGTTTCTCATGTTCCTTGATTCGTGTTTGCACACTGCGTTTAGTGGTCCCTATGTAAACTTGTCCACAACTGTATGGTATGCGGTAAACTCCTGCACACAAAAACTATTCCAGAACACAGTCTCACAGCCCGGAAAAAACCAAGGAAAATGTACTGCTTTTAACTTTATAGTACTTATTTTTGTTCCTTTAGTGATTTCTTGCTTTACCTATAACTTTTACCTCAGAAATCAGCTTATTGAGTTCAGGGTTGCTGACAGCCTCTGGTTTTCCATTGTGTGCTATTTCTAATCCCTGATTTTATGTTTTTAACCTCAGGGATTACATTTTTTTACAAACTTTTACAGCACCTTTCTCAGGTACTGCACCTTTATCTTTTTACTCTTTTTACCTCCCCAACACATGACTTTTGGCAAAACTCTGCCAAATGTCCATTCTAAAGACCTCTCTGTGGCCTTCTCTTAACCAAGTAGGTCCAAATATTATAAGTGACAGATCCCTTATTCAGGTAGGCCCCTCAGTCCTAACCTTGGGGCTCCTATCATTCAGCTTGCCCTGTTACCTTCAGATCCCTCCCTGGATCTGGTATTTGGGCATCAAGGTGTCTGCTATTCTGGATCAGTGGCTGTGTTCATCAGTGGGTTCTGTGTGGTAAAGCGTGAACAGTTTTCTCTTGCAGTTCTTAAATGAAAACAGTCAAGACACAAGTATAGAAAATGAAATGAGTGAGGATTTATTCCATAATAATTAGGTCACACATGAACTCCCTGAACCCTTTCCACATTCCCAGCTTCTAAAACCATCTTCAGATCTTACCCATTCTGCTCTTCCTAATCAACCTTCACTGTGTCTCTTGGCTGCCCTAATTCACATTTTTACAGACAAGCCTCTAGGCCAACCTTTCTCAACATTTTACCCTGGAGGAACCCTTGAAATAATTTTCAGGTCTCAGGGAACCACTGCATAATAATTTGTATGTCTACAGTTTTTAAAAAATGTTGCTTTTTTTTTTTTTAGTCACAATCTCCCACACAACCTTGGGGATTCCTGTTTCCAGGGAACCCTGATTGAGAAACCCCGTTCTAGGTTACAGCCTTTCCCATGTTGCTTCCCTCACAGCATTATGAAGATTGTGACCAACTGGCCATAACCAGACTTGCCCAGCGTTTCCCTTCACAGTGCCATTCCCAGATCAAGGTGAAATGAAGGGAATGTGCTTTCTCACATATTTAGGAAGGGAAGAAACATTTAGTGTAGCTTATTCCCAAATACCCTACAGGCACCAGAACCTGTCTGAACTTGGAGCTAAGCAGTGCCAGCCCTGGTTAATACTTGGATGGGAAACCACCACCAGTACTGTAGGTTAGATTTAATAGGAAGGAGCTGATAAAACCACCTCTGAGTATTATTTGCCTATGAAATTCATGAGATTATCATCAGTCGATAGGCAACTTGAAGGCACATACATACTCATATCTACGAGGTGGATGCAAAGTGGAGGGTGAGTCCTGGTGCCACAACAACTGGGAAGGAAGGAGAAAGCTAAGTAAATAATAGATACCCCCCACCCACCGGAATAGTCTTTGCAACTTGCAGCAAACTAAGCCTTGCAAATTTATAGCAAGCTGCTCTTCTACTAGCTGAGCTGAAGATTTGCACACAGCTTTTTTCTCTTGCCTGGAGCTGAGTCCACTAAAACTGGAGAATTTGAACCCCCATCTCCCACCTGGAGATGACCAATACAAGCAGAAGACTCAGGACCAGATCCTGGGATCTGGCAAACCTAGCTCCTGCCCCCCAAGTGTGAAACCTCTATATCATGCATGAAGTTACTTTCCCTAGGACATAGCTCCAAATATTAGAGTACACGGGATACGTTCCTGGGTTTAACATAAATGAAACTGGGAATAGCAAACCCTATTAGAAACTTCCTGTACAAACATACTAGAGTTGTGTTGGAGGACCTAGAAGATGCCTACAGAGAATGCCTCCCCAGGCATTTTCCAGGATGCCTCTATGGTATGCGTCCCTAGGATAACTGAAGCTGCAGATACAGGTGGGGTGACCTGTACACATATTCCAAAAACCAAAAAAACAAAACAAAACAAACAAACAAACAAAAAACCAAAATACAAAAACATCTGGTCACAAGAACTTCGGACAAGGGAGTAATGTAATGGGGGTCTTTAGTTTGTCTTTATGATATTCATGAGTTTCTTTAATAAGATAATTGAGAAAGTTATCTAAACTAATTGTGGGGACAATTTCTAATTTGTGTAAGTTACAGTAAAATTGACTGAATTCATTGTTAGTTGCTATATGGGAGTAAATTTGTTCCTTTTTACTTTTTATTTACATAGATCCTGTGCCCATTGGATCTCTTTAATGCACTAGTAATTGTGCATTTTTCTTGCCATATTCATAACAATATACATTTAAATAAACCATTGTACTTCATCTTTTACCCATGTTTACACTCTCACATTCTGCCTTTTTATTTATTAAATCTGACTGAGCAAACAAACAAAGAAACAGCATTTAAACATGTATTTTGACAGTTAATCTGACAACTTATTATAAGAGTTCAATATGGCAGGTTGCACCAAAATGATCCCAAAGATAGTGTCAGGAGTGTTAAGCATGGCAGAGTCTGAGTCTTTTCTAATCCTGAGAATACCTACCTGAATATAAAGTCATCTCAGGGCGAGTCATCAATGGATCCTGCGGGTTAAGAGTGAGGTTTTCTGGAGCTGGAAAATTAACTAATTTGCAAACTTATTCAGCACATTCTGCTGTGGTCATGATTAGCATTTTTTCACTGTGAGGAAGGATTAGATTTGGGAAAAGCCACATCAATAGCAAACTCCTGCTATTCGTAGTGCTTCTGTTATCAGAGAAACAATTTGTATTTTTAAAGAGTCTCTGGTGTCAAATCTTGAAAAATCAGTGTGTATTAAATAGGATGTACTTTATTAAACAAATGTAGGAATTGATCTCTTCCAGAATATGGGAAGAATTTAAGACATCTTTGGCTAAATTTTCAGACTGGGGCCTTGCTCCAAGAGTAGATGAGCACCTTTAATGTCCATCTCAGGAAGATGAAAGTCAGGGACCGCTCCAGCTATCTTATTAATTAATTAATTGGTTGATTGTGTCACTACCCCCCCCCTACTGATTTTGGAATTCCGTGAAGACAGATATTCAATGAACAACTTTGCTTCTTCCAGTATTATACCGAATATTATACTGATAATGGGAATATTAAAATCACTGTTATCATTCTTTGCCATAAAAAGATCTTTGTAAATTATGTGATACAAAAATGTATTTTATTCTCCTATGCCTCTTTCCAAGCTTTAAGTACTTAAATTGATTAAATGGATTCTCCCCAACATGGACTCTTCAGAGAGGAGTTTTTCCCCAATTGAAATTCTCCCCTTTGAGAATCCCTGTGGTTCATAAGAGTTTATTCCTGTCTGTAACCCTATCCATACTCCTGGCATTCCAATGAATTTTCCCTTATGTGCAGAAATGGATGAAAAGTGAGGCTTGTCTTCTGACTGAAATTTTCCCCAACAAGGTAATTTTTCTGACTGAAAATTTTCCATATTCCTCACATGTAAATGGTGCCTCTCCTGTATAAGTAAATTGATAAATAACAATTCATCCCTTCTGAATTACTCTTTCAACTTTCCTGGCATTTAAATCCTTTCTCTCCTGTGTGAACTGCTTGATGAGAAGTGAGGTGGGCCTTCTGATTGAAACTCCTTCCACACTCCAAACACTTAAATGGTTTCTCTCCTGTGTGAGTTAACTGATGACGAGTCAAGCCTGACTTCCAACTGAAACTTTTTCCACATTCCAGGCACTGAAATAGTTTCTCTGTTGTGTGAGTTGCTTGATGATCTGCAAGGCTCTTCTTCCAACTGAAACTTTTCCCACATTTCAGGCATTTAAATGGTTGTTCTGCTCCATGAGTTGTTTGATGAGCTGCAAGGCTTTGCTTCAAGCGAAAACTTTTTCCACACTCCGGGCATTTAAATGGTTTCTCTGCTGTGTGAGTTAACTGATGACAAGTGAGACTCTTCTTCCAGCTGAAACTCTTTCCACACTCTAGGCATTTGAATGGTTTCTCCAAAGTGTGAGTTGTTTGATGTGAAATGAGGTGTGTCTTCCGACCAAAGATTTTCCCACACTCTAAGCACTTAAATGGTTTGTCCCCTGTGTGTGTTATTTGATGACAGGTGAGGTGTTCCTTTCGACTGAATTTCTTTCCGCATTCCAGGCATTTAAATGGTTTCTCCCCTGTGTGAATGGCTTGATGAGAAGTGAGGTGGGCCTTCTGATTGAAACTCTTTCCACACTCCAAACACTTAAATGGTTTCTCCCCTGTGTGAGTTGCTTGATGACAAAGGAAGCGTGTCTTCTGCCTGAAGCTCTGTCCACACTCCAAGCATTGCAATGTTTTCTCCTTTGTGTGAGTTGCTTGATGATGAATGAGACTCATCTTCCACCTGAAGCTCTTACCACACTCCAAGCATTTAAAAGGTTTCTCCCCTGTGTGAGTTCCTTGATGAGAAGTGAGGTGTTCCTTTCGACTGAATTTCTTTCCACATTCCAGGCATTTAAATGGTTTCTCCCCTGTGTGAACTGCTTGATGATAAGTTAGGTGGGTCTTCTGATTGAAACTCCTTCCACACTCCAAACATTTAAATGGTTTCTCCCCTGTGTGGATTGCTTGATGACGAATGAGGCTTATCTTCCAACTGAAGCTCTTTCCACAGTCCAAACATTTAAATGGGTTTTTCCCTGTGTGAGTTGTTTGATGATGAATGAGGCTCCTCTTCCAACTGAAGCTCTTTCCACACTCCAAGCATTTAAATGGTTTCTTTCCTGAGTGAGTTTTTTGATGAAGAGTAAGGCTTCTCTTCCAAATGAAGCTCTTTCCACACTCGAAACATTTAAATGGTTTCTCTCCTGTGTGAATTGCTTGGTGATGACTGAGGCTCATCTTCCAGCTGAAGCTCTTTCCACAGTCCAAACATTTAAAAGGTTTCTCTCCTGTGTGAATTGCTTGATGATGAATGAGGCTTATCTTCCAACTGAAGCTCTTTCCACAGTCCAAGCAATGATATGGTTTCTCCCCTTTATGAGTTGCTTGATGATGAATCAGGCTTACCTTCTGACTGAAGCTCTTTCCACATTCCAAGCATTTAAAAGGTTTCTTACTTGTATGTCCTACTTCATGACAAGTATGGTGTGTCTTCTGACTTGGGGTTTTTCCACACTCTAAGCCTATTAATGATTTCTCCCTTGAGTGCAATCTTTGGTGTGACACAAACTGTGACCTCCACCTGAAATTCTTGCCACATTTCAAGCATTTAAATGGTTTTTCTGTCATTTGAGATCTTTCGTGGGAAATCGGGTCTTTCCTATCATTGTCAGTCTTTCTACACTTGCCATCCTTAAAAGATTTCTCCCTCATATGAGTTCTCCTGTGAAGATTAAGCCTTGCTTTACAGCTGAAGCTTCTCCCACATACAAGACAAAGGCATTCACTTCCTTCCTTTGCTCTTTGTGTGCCCTCTTGGACTGAGATTCCAGAACTGTCACTACCAGGAATAGTAAGGGATTTGTCCCTCCTTCTCTCTTGAGTATCTGTTCTGGTTCTTCTCTTTACCTTCTCTGTATGTCTGGCTCTTTCCACCAAGGGCCTGATTATTTCTTCATACCCATTCACATCACCTCCTAGAAAGGGAAAAACAAGGGGTCAAAGCCCAAGAGAGAGAAAAAAACATTGAATTAACACACTGCTTAATGGACATCAATGTGACAAAGCTGCTGGAAAGACAAATGAGGTTCCACATCATATCTAATGGCTCTTCTGGGAAGCCTATTGCAGAGCCTGCCTGAAGAAGGAAGTTTTTTGGAGGAGCTCATAGCTGTTTGCATCCATGAAAGCAGGAACCCAGGAACCATCATTTTCTCAACCAAACTCAACTGGGCTTGCTGCCTAGAGAATAACAGATAAGATATATGGTCCTTGTGGAGCAGAGGATTTCTACCTCACACCGGTCTCACCACGTTGTGACGCCCAGGCCTTCCTATCCCTAAGTTTGTGACACAGGGGCCTTTCCTATCCCACTGCTGCAACCAAATTCAGGACGCTCAGCCACGTCACGGCCAAACTATGTTTTCCAGTGTACTGAGGTGCGGATATCTTTAATACTGGTGAATTAGTTGTCAGACAAGTTACTCACAACAGACTGCATGTCATGAATTAGCATAATGAGCATTTTATTGTAACATAACAGAAACACAACTGATTTATTAAATCCCTTCCCTGCACATAAATTCCTTTTAAGCCTCTATCTCTCTGAGTTCACACCCTCAAGCCTCACTGAAAGCCAATCTTCTCTGAACTCTCTCTCTGAACTTTTCTGAACTCACATTATCAAAGCCTCAACTTAAATTGAACTGCTACTTTTTCTTCACTCTCTCTCTTAATCCTCCAGAAGCCCCTTTCCACCACCTCACAGAGGATTGGCTCCTGGAGCCCACTGCTTTCATTGGCTCACCTCGCTGTCCATCACATTTCTCCTCTTTAAAAATAATGACAACAAGCAAGCTCATGTGAATTATTATTGTTGTTATTATTTTATTCATTTAGATTCTCCCTTTCTCTCAATAATGAGATTCAAGATGGCTTAGAACATATTTAGAAGAATACAGAATAAAACGATAACTTCAATACAACTATAAATATTTAAACAAACTAAAACATTAAACTATCAAAAATGAAAGCAATAAATAATGTATCTTGCCCAGAGATAGCAATCTATAGTTTTTTTAATTGTATGCGGATCTGGGCCCAGTGCTATTCAACATCTTTATCAATGACTTGGATGAGGGAATAGAGGGCATGCTTATCAAATTTGCAGATGACGTCATATTAGGAGGAGGAGCTAACACCCCAGAGGACAGGATCAAAATTCAAAATGACCTGGATAGACTGGAGAGCTGGGCCAAAGCTAACAAAATGAAATTCAATATGGAGAAATGTAAGGTACTGCATTTAAGGCAAAAAAACAAAATGCATAGATATAGGATGGGGGAGACCTGGCTGAACACGACTACGTGCGAAAGGGATCTAGGAGTCCTAGTAGACCACAAGTTGAACATGAGTCAACAGTGTGATGCGGCAGCTAAAAAGGCCAATGTGATTTTGGGCTGCATCAACAGAAGTATAGTGTCTAGATCAAGGGAAGTAATAGTACCACTCTATTCTGCCTTGGTCAGACCTCACTTAGAATACTGAGTCCAGTTCTGGGCACCACAATTCAAAAAGAATATTGACAAATTGGAGTGTGTCCAGAGAAGGGTGACTAAAATGGTGAAAGATCTGGAAACCATGCCTTATGAGGAAAGACTTAGGGAGCTGGTTATGTTTAGCCTGGAAAAAAGCCGGTTAAGGGGCGATATGATAGCCCTGTTTAAGTATTTGAAGGGATGTCATTTTGCGGATGGAGCAAGCTTGTTTTCTACTGCTCCAGAGATTAGAACATGGAACAATGGATGCAAGCTCCAGGAACAGAGATTCCACCTCAAGATTAGGAGGAACTTTCTGAGAGTAAGAGCTGTTCAGCAGTGGAAGACACTCCCTTGGAGCGTGGTAGGGTTTCCTTCCTTGGAGGTCTTGAAACAGAGGCTGGATGGCCATCTGTCAGGGATGCTTTGATTGTGATTTCCTGCGTGGCAGGGGGTTGGACTGGATGGCCCTCGTGGTCTTTTCCAACTCTGCAATTCTATGATTCTATAAATCCCATCCCCTGAAGGAAATTATTTGGAATATAAACCCTTCCAAAAAAAAAACAAAAAAAAAAACCCTCAAATGTACACAGACCTCCTTCCTGTGGACACTACATCCGCCTACATAGCCATTCCGGCTTCGGGACCCCCATGTTGCTGGTTTCTTCCATGGCCTCATCTCCTCAGATTGGTACAGTATCACCCAAAAATAACCTCCCTTCACTATTCCTCTATCCCAATACTTCCTACTTTATTCTCTAGCCTTGCGTGAATACTTGAAGGCTGAGTGTGTGTGTGTGAGAATATTGTTATTGTTTTCCCAGCTAAAGACCAATAGTAGTACTATCTAGCTTAATGACTCCTCCTGATTACTGGTATACATAGGTCAAAAGGTCCTGCTATCTGATGCTCCCACTTGCATAGCCAATTTCAGTACATTAATTCCCCAAATTAATATCAATATTTGGAGAGTCCACAAGACCCCTGAGCATTTAAGGTAACAGTGCCCCACACAGTGCTACATGTGTAGCAGTACAGATGAACCTAACACCATCCACTGTAGTCTTGACCAAGGTTTGCCAGTTTAGGACTACTGTGAACAAATCCCTGAAACCAACCCAGCAGGAAGGGGGTGACTTAGACTGCTGAAATGAAACAAGATGGCAGGAGGAGGTAACCATGTTTCACTTGAACATGGAAACTGATTTGATCACATGAAAAGATGGGAATCTTACCCAGGAAGGCCACGATCTCCAAAATCTCTTCCATGACTTCCCTGTGGAAGGCCCTTTGGTTCCAATCCAGCAAGGCCCATTCCTCCTCGCTGAAATACACAGCCACCTCCTCAAAGGTCACCTGGAAAAAGAAATTATACCTGTGAGCCAAACATGTTAAAGTGAAGCCCACCAAGGGCTTGGCAGGCGAGGCAGTAGCGGAACCCTCTCACCTGCTGCTTTTCCTGCTCATCATGTTCTGCCTGACTCAGGATGAAATCTTCTGCCAGGGCCATAGCCTGAGAACTGGTCTCTGGCTCACATTCCCTGACCCAGCTTGCCATTTCCAGGGGAAGGACAACCAGGAACTGCTTCAGGATCTGGTTTCAGCCACTGATGGCAAAGAGCATGGAGTTGGCTGAAAATCTCTTGGGTCCCCTTGGCCTTCTTGTAGCAGAACTGCTTGAAGTGATTCCACTGGAAAACTGAATGGAATATATTTTCTGCCAGGCTCTTCAGCACAGATGCATTGCAGAATCCCACACTTTCCAGCTTGAAGACCTGGAAAGCCTTTTTCTCAAGGCAAAAGATTGGGGTTACCAAGTCCTAGGAAGGAAAGAAGAAGAAGGCATGATGAATGCTCTCTTCAGCTAGAGATGCTTAATAATCAATTTCACTGTAGAAATGTATTCCTTTCTTCCTCTGTAGGAAGACCAAGACCATGACTGAAGGAAAAGCGAGAGATGCTGTCCTTTCCTTCTAGGTCACAGACTGAAACATCCTTCCAACTGCTGTGCTGCCATCAACTCATTCCCCAATCTTCCTCTTTCCCCTTGTGCATCCCTGTCATTCCTCCTTTGAAAGATCTTCTTCGTCTGAAGAATAAGAATAAGCAGATTTGCTAGCTGAAGAGACTCAGCAGATGCCTGGAGACCAGTCAGGATCTTTTCTGTCCAGTAGGGTCAGTTCAGGATCTATTCTAAGCCAAAGGAAGAGGAGGAGGGAAAAGCCATGCCCCCCCAGTCCCAAGGAAAAGCAGAGGCTGAAGCATCTGTCCCGAACTCTTCCCCTCAGATGCACAAGGAGGCTGCAATCAGAGTATCAAGAATTGTACAGCTGAACAACACTGTTGTTAAATACAGCTGGAGACCTGAGCATTAGCTGGACATCTCTGCCTATAAAGTAACACAGCACTTTATTGAGAGCAACAACATTCATGCCTCTCAGCTCTGGATTGCTGACCAACTTATCTCTATGGATAACCTCTGAAATTCTGGCTCTACTCGAGGCTTCTTTGACCTTAAGGCTGTTCAATACCAGTTTTATCTCTGCTACTGACAACACTTCCTTCTAGTACTGAAACTGGGTTTCTTTCTGATTGCAGCTCATGGACTCCAGATACTTGAACTTAATTTGCACTTCAGTTAAAGTAGGACAGTTTTCTCTCAAAAAAGACCTGGCTTTCTTATTTGCCTTTTATAAGCAGAGATGTCCAGCCGAAGCCCAGAGACCTCCAACTACACTGTATTTAATCATAGCCTTTTCCCACTGTGCTCTTCCCAAGAACCTGACTGCAGTCTCATATTTATTTATTCTATTTATATCCCATATTTCTCCCAAAATATATCTGAGGGGAAGAGTCTGGGCCAGACACCTCCACCTTTTCCTGGGATTGGGGGGGCTTTTCTCCTAGAGCCATAGAGCTAGAATGGGCCCCCCATAGGCCATGGAGTCCAACCCCTTTCTCTATGAGGGAACTCTTCCTCTTCCTCTGATCCTGAATTGACCTGGAGAACAACAGAAGGAGGGCTTGGCTGGCTTTTTTCAGGCATTCTGCTGAGTCTCTTCAACTGGTAAGTCATCTTCTTTTTAGAAGAACTTTCAAGGAGAAGATATGACAATCCTTCCCATTTTTGTTTATTAGTAAACTGTCCTTTACCTATTAAACTGTATGTCTGCAGGCAAAAACCATCTTCCTTGTTAATCTTGCTACAGAGCAAAAGCAAAACATTTTGCTGCCTGAAGAAAAGGACAAGATGGCAAATCGTCTTTGCTTATAGCACAAGCTTTGTGGTTTATGGAATTGTTCCTCAACAGAAAGGAAGAGAAGTCCTGTCTCCTAGCATCTGGTGCCTAAAGCAATGGCTTCACTCTGCAAAAGGGTGGCTTCATCCATCCATATGTTACAAACACATTGCATTCCCTGAAGAACAACACTACCACCACATAGTCTGTAGTGAGTAACTTGCAAGGCAATGTGGTGTAGTGGTTAGGACATTTCATTAAGACTAAAGAGAACCAGGTTCCATTCCCCGATTGAAAGGCAGATAACAAAGTTATCTGGATGGGATTTTTCAGCCTAGCCTACTTCACAGAATTGCTGTGAGGAAAGAATAGGGGAAGCAGGGAGTACAGTACTCCATGCTATTTATTTATTTCTTCTTCTGGCTATTTTAAGAACATATTTTATACAAAATAACAAATTATTAAGGAAATGAAATCTACAGATCTCCAAGGATCAATGTTTTCAGTATCTCCTTTCCTCTGTTGCTTAGCCTCTTACTGTACTGCTGAATTTTATCAAAGTACAATGAGAGGGATTTTCCCATGGCCAGTAGAAAGGACCTAAAGGTTTCTAACTGAGGGCCCATCTACAGGAGGGGGGAGGGAAATCCCAAATACCTCATACTATTGGTATCTCGCAGCAGCAGCAACCAGACCAAACATTTTTTCTGGCCTCGGAAGCCCCCATAAGCCTCACATTCCTGCTGGTGGCTGCGAGTGATTTTGTCATGTTAATTCTTCACTGCCGCAGAGTTGTTGTTTTTTAAAATTGTCCCAAGGTGTGCTGGTACGATTGAGCTATTCTCCAAAGCAAAACAAAATACAGATCCTTTTTAACATTGCTTTTATGAAATACCGCTAAGGCGAAAATCCAACATGGCAGCAAGCCCCACCCTCACTCTCACCTGGCAAATCAGCTTTGTGATTCCTTTTCTTATTGTTCAATGGTCCAAAAGAGCAAAAATGCACACCAGCCCTGCAGTTTGTGAAAAAGTACTGGGAAATCTGCAAAGGATTTTACCCCGTTGTTTTTGCCATTTTGGTTCCCCTTCTTCTGAATATAGTTGTCCCTCCGTATCCACAGATTTAGTATCCACAGATTTGATATCCATGGATTTAAGTATTCACGGCTTGAAGATATTACAAAGAATATGAAGGGAAAACAGTAGTATGGATTGGTGCTGGATCCTGTTTAGACATGCAGGATTATCAGCAAATTCCATGAGGGGTATTTTCACCATTTAGATGGGCCCTGAGAATGCAAAAGACAGACATCTTTTGCTGGGGAGGAGGGTATATTAGATCTGTAACCTGACAATTTCCAATTGAAGTAGTTGTACTCTGACAATTCTTTGCCTATTCCCTTCATTCCTGAAATATGGTTTTTCTGGGTCTCGCAGGTTGATTGTTGTGACGGACTGTATTATTGCAATTAAGATTGCGAAGAATGCGATTTGCCTATCGTGGGGCATAAGGAGAAAGAAGAATGTTCCTCTGGATTAAAGCTGATGTTTGATTTGATGTTTGTCTGTTTGGTGGCCTTGCAAGTTGGTTCATGATCTGTGCCAAGACAGGTGAGACATCTTCTGGACAACAGGACTACGGACCACGATTTATGTGTTTATTTCACTTACGTAACACCTGAATTAAATTATATTCATACATTCCATTTTTCGATTATCATCATCATAATCATTCTCCCAATAATGGGACTCAAAAGTAGCTAACAACATCTTTAAAACAATATATATCAAAAACTAATTAAATCCCAATCCATTAGCAGAGGGATGGACAAAGACAAGGGCTTCTTGAAGGCACACGTTAGATATGAATACCAGAGTCCTCCCTGCTGCACATAGAACAAAAGGGATTTTCTCAGAGAGGGTTCTCAACCCCAGGGAAAGTGATTTTTGGTTAGCAGATTTATTGCTTTGAGACATCCACCCTAACCGACCTGTGTCAAGATCTGAAAGTCCCCCATCCCCTCGCCCACCCTTTGCAGGTTTCAGGGCAAGAGGGAAGATTTGCCCCTCTCTGAAGCCTCTCCCACTCCCACGACTGGGTGGCTGGGCTTCCCACCAGAGGCCTTGGGGCCCCTCGGGGCTGCCTCCCAAGAAGGGGGTTCAGAGCCCCCCAAAGGCTCAGGGGAGACGCAGAGCCCCTCCGCCTTCAAGGGGGAGACCCCTTCCTCCCTCGGCCACCTTGGGGTCCCCACAGCCAAATTCATTTGAGAAGAGAAGGGGGGGACTCACCCGACCCCCGGGATGGAGAAGCCAAATGCAGAGAGAAAGAGTTAGAGAGAGCTCCCCTCCAGCGCCTCCTTCCTTCCAATCCCCGGAGAAGCAGCAAAAGACTCCTCTTGGCAACCCCTCTTGGCAACTCCCCACAACTACACCCGCCTCTTCTTCCTCCCCTGCAAGATTCACACTCATGGCCGGAAAAGGAGGGAGTTTGACTGGAAGGAAATGCAAGCCTTCCCCCTCCTCTTCATTTTTTCCCTTCCTCTCTAGGAATACGTTTCCTTCAATTTAACCCCCGGAAAGCCAAAAAGCTACATTTTCCCCTGAGAATCGAGGTTCGCTTTGCTTTCTTGTTATTTTTTTTTAAGTGACATTTTCAGGCATACCTCAGTTAACAAAGATGCTAACGGAGAAGCGCCTTTATTTTTTAAAACTTTCCTCCTCCTCTGTCTAGCTTGATGCTTTTTAGCAGCATCAGCATTGTTGTGGGGAAGGAGGGCTGGGGAAACAGACTACAGTTGTCTCTCCATATCCACGGATTTAAGTATTCACGGCTTGAAAATATTCTTTAAAAAATAATAATCCCAAAAGCAAACCTTGATTTTGCCATCTTGTATAAGGGACACCATTTTGCTATGCCATTGCATATAATGGGACTGAGTATTCACGGATTTTGGTATCCACGGGGGGTCCTGGAACCAAACCCCAGCGAATGTGAAGGGACAACTGTACTGGTGTTGAGTTGCAGCAGATTTTCTGCAGTAAAAAATCTAAAAAGAAAAAGCTGCCCCTGGGAAAGAATGAGATTTTACTGTAGGCAATGCTTGTTATGTAACCTGTACGTGCAAGAAAATGGCATCTGCTTCCACAGTCCCATACTGAGCATCCTCAATAGTAAACCAGAGAGAGGAGGTGAAGAACAGCACCAGCTACTCTCAGCATGTTTTTAAAAAAGCATAGATCTTGAAGTTTGGCCATCAAAAAGGAAATCATAAGAAAAGTGGAGGAAAATAAAAAGTCATCCCTCCATACATTTTGGGATAAACCTTCCAGTGGTCTCTACAAAGTTCAAAATGCTTGGTTTATTTATGCAAGGCAAACCAGATTGTTTCATTCTGCATGTGTATATTGTTAGTTTTGAATAAAAAGCTTGTGGAAAAATGTTGATTATGTGTTTATTTCACTTACATACTGCCGGAATTAAATTATATTCATAAATTCCATTTTTCAATTATCATCATAATCATTCTCCCAATAATGGGACTCAAGTAGCTAACAACATCTTTAAAACAATATATATCAAAAACTAATTAAATCCCAATCCATTAGTCAAGAGATGGAACAAAGACAAAGGCTTCATGAAGACACACAACAGATACGAATACCAGAGTGCTCCCTGCTGCGCATATAACAAGTCCTTCTTGTAGTGTAGGACTCTATCCCCATTCTTTCCATGTTCTTTCTGCCTCTGGTACTAAATTTTCTGTTTAAAAAAATCATGTCTAGGAACACATCTACTCCATTAACTGTGGTACACCAGTATATCCCACCCTTTCACCAACCACTTGAGACAGTATATAGGCATAAATCAATTAACAAAGGAATGTTAACAATTAACAAAGGACTGATTGCATTCATCTGAGCAAGTAGGCAGTCTAGGGAAGCTCATGCTACAGCTTTTTTCTCTCAATTAAGCACAAAGGTGCTACAAGATCCAGTCTTTGTGTCATAAACATTAAAAGGTGTCACTAAAAATGCCCTTAATTAAAAGTGAGTATCTATTAGCTATGCAAACTTTCGGTTAAGTGTCTCTCTCTCTCTCTCTCTCTCTCTAGCTTTTCTTCGCAAAGGAAGATTCAGGAAGGACTCATCCCGCGCTTTCTGCAAGCGCGCTGATGACTAAAAAGGCCAATCCGAGACAAACAAGTCCGGTTGCAGAACGCACAGCAGAAGGTCTCCCTGGGTGATGTTTTTGGGTCGTGATTCTTTCTGCGTAGTTGTTTCTCTTCAAGACTTGTTCTCTTCAAGACTTGTTTGGCGTGAGTTCTCAAATAAGGCTGCAGCATTGTGGATAGTGCGTCTCCATGCCTCCTGATGTTTTAAGTAATCATATAGAATTGTCTCATGGGAAAATAGCTAGCCTAGTTAGATGGTCCACTTGCTGGGAAGGTCACAGTTTGCAAAACTAAACGTGCCAGAAGTCCAGCTGAACTCTACAAAAAGTAAAAGAAGCTGCTTCAGCTGAAATGACATGACAAGAAGCTTGAGAAGGGTTACTAAGAGATGCATTTCTGTGATCAGTACATGATAAGTCGATTGGTTAGAGAAATTTGAAGGAACCTCTGAAACGCCTGTTGTTTTAACACTATATATGTAATGGTCACCTGATATTAAAGGCCTAAGGGGTTTTTCCTTTCCTGGCTATAGTTTTTTCCCCTTTACCCTTTTTGTCTGGTTCTGTGTAGCTAGACAACAAATAAAGGAGGAGTTATCCTCTACGGAAAATTTGGCCCCTGTCACTCACCTTTCCCGGTTACCCTCAAGATCTCTTCCTGGACCTGGTATTCCAGCATCAAGGTGACTGCTATTCTAAAGCAGCTGTGCTGATCAGTGGGTTCAGTGTGACCAGAAGGAAAACAGTCAGACAGTTGTAGAAAATAAAACAATTGAGAATTTATTATATAACAATCAGGTTAAATACAAACTACTGGGACTGGGACAGCTAGTCCTTCTTAAGCCCTCAATCATAAACCACTTCCCTTTCAATATCATTTCTGTATTAATAATACCTTATGACACCAGTTCCCATCTGATCTTGGAAGCAAAGCTGGGTCAGCTCTGGTAAGTATCTGAATGTGACACCACCAACAAATAGGTGCTGTAGGCTATATTTCAGAGGAAGGAACTGGCAAAATGCTCTCTTGAGGATTCTTTGCCTACAAGAACCCTATGAAAATAAATGGGGTCACAATATGTCGACAGGCAACTTGAAGGCATACTCACACACAAGGTGGGGTTTAACTATGCATAACTCAGATCCAGAATGCCTCAAGTCTTCTGTTCTTAACCATCTAGTGACACTTTCTCTTTCAAAGTACAATATATTTCTGAGGTTAAGGTGACCACCGTATACAATCTTGTAAAGTTCCTGAGTTTACAGTGTCTCCTAGGTGCCTTCATTTCACCAGATTCTAAGCTGCCCTGACCAGACTTGGTTATATTTCGAGATCTTTTGTCTGTCTCCTTAGACTGAATTCTCCTCAAATATAAAATATCTTCAAATGTTTTGTAAAGTTTTGAGCCAAATCTGTTGCTCCCCAGTGACTTTGCAGGCTTAGGTGAAAAACTTCATCCATTATCTCTTTAGGGGTAATGAGGCTCTTTAGTTTCTTTTTATGACATTAATAGAAGTGGGTTTTTTTAAGAGAGAGAGATTTAAGGGTATTGAGAAAGTTATCTAAATTAATTGTGGAGATAATTTCTGATTTGTATAAGTTAAAGTAAAATTGATTCAATTCATTGTTGATTTCTGTATAGGAGTAAATTCATTCCTTCAAACTTTTTACTTACTTAGATCATGTGTCCATTTAATGCATTAGTAGCTGTGCATTTTTCTTGCCATATTCGTAATAGCATTGATTTAAATAAACCATTGCACTTTATTTTAAAATGATTCATTAGGGAAACAAAAAGATGCAAAGATAGGTCTCAGCATGCTGATACAAAAAAAAATAATAATTATGACATCAATATACCATAACACAATATGCCTCAGTTCCATAAAGAATGTAGGAAGGCTATCCCATGTACGAACTGAGGAGAAAAGCTCTGATATCAGATGTCCGGCTTATATAAGTTGACTGACAATGGGGAGGGATTGGAGAATCCTACAACCGTATTAAAGAGCATCCAATTTTTCAACTCTGCCAACCCATCACTGTTTAGTGCTACATAGAATATAAGACCATCTGTGCCAAAATTCAACATTTCAAGTTAAATACTTTGTCATTCATTTTGCAACCCGCATGACCCTATAACACTGGATTGTAACTGGCTGGCAAGGAAAGAGACATACACTATTTAAACATGGCACAGAAATTTGACAGTTAACCTGACATCTTATTCTAAGAGTTCAGTTTGGCAGGGTGCACCAAAATGACCCCAAAGACAATGTGAGAAGTGTTAAGCATGGCAGAGTCTGAGTCTTTCCTAATCCTGGGAATACTTGGCTGAATGTAAAGTAATCTCAGAGCGAGTCATCAGTGGATCCTGAGGATTAGGTTTTCTGGAGTTTGAAAATTAACTGATTCAAAAACTTCTTTGGCTCACTTTGCTGTGGTTATGATAAGCATTTTTTTTTTACTGTGAGGAAGGATTAGGTTTGAGAAAAGCCACATCAATAGCAAACTCCTGCTAACTGAAGAGGCTCTGTTTCCAAATCTTGAAAAGCCAGTATGTATTGAATAAAGTACACTTTATTAAAGTGATGTAGGAATTGTTCTCTTCTGGAGTATGGGGACAATTTAACTAAGACATCTTTGGCTAAATTTCCTCCCCAGGGTCTTTCTCCAAGAGTAGCTGAGCACCTTAAATGTCCATCCCAGAAATATGAAACTCAAGGACCACTCCAGCGATCTAATTAATTAATTAATTAACTTCCCCTCCACTGATTCTGGAATTCAATGAAGGCTGACATTTGAACTTCAATCTTCAAGTATTCCACCTACAACTGTATGGATGGTGCAAGTGTTTGTATTTAGGTCCTCCTTGTTCTATCACTGTTTTAAAATCACTGTTTGCTTTCTCTGCCATAAAAAGCCCTTCGCAAATTTTCTGAGGTGAAAAGGTATTTTGTCCTCCTATGCCACTTTACCACCCACAAGCACTTAAAACTGATTCAATGGATTCTCCCCTCCATTAACACTTTAGAGAGGAGTGGGGTTGTTTGTTTTTTACAATTAAAACTTTTCCTACACTCCACATGTTGGTTCCTGCTTGAAACCCTTTCCATACTCCTGGCTTTCCAATGAATTTTTCCTTGTATGCAGAGATTGACAAAAAGTGAGGTTTGTCATCTGTCTGAATTTTTCCCAAGCAAGGTAATTTTTCTGACTGAAGTTTTTTCATATTCCTGACATCTTTAGTGATTTGGGTGGCTAACCCGAATCACTAAATTGATAAATAGCAATTTATCCCTTCTGAATGACTCTTTCCACATTCCAGGCATTTAAATGATTTCTCCTCTGTGTGAGGTGGGTCTTCTGACTGAAACTCCTTCCACATTCCAAACACTTAAATGGTTTCTCCCCTCCATGAATTTGTTGGAGATGAGTTTTCCCCCCAACTCAAATTCTTTCCACACTCCAAACATTTATGTGGTTTCTCCTTTTTGAGAATGTCTGTATTTTATGAGCTTTGCGTCCTACATGAAACACTTTTCTTTACTCCTGGCACTGGAATGGATATTCCTCCATGTGCGGAGATTGATGAAACATGAGGTTTGTCTTCTGACCAAAATTCCCCCCAGCAAGGTCATTTTTTGACTGAAATTCTTTTCATATTCCTGACATTTAAATGGTGCCTTCCCATATGAGTAAATTAATAAATAATTTGTCTCTTCTCAATTACTCTTTCCAGACCCCTAGCATTTAAATGGATTCTCCCATGTACGATCTAATTGATGGCCACCAGGGTAACTCTTCTGCTGAAACTCCTTCCACATTCCTAGCATTTAAATGGTTTCTCCCATGTCAATAGCTTGATAAAAAGTGAGGTGGGTCTTCTGATTCCACACTCCAAACACTTAAATGGTATCTCCCCTGTGTAAGTTGCTTGATGACAAATGAGGCATGTCTTCTACCTGAAGCTCCAGCATTACAATGGTTTATCCCCTGCATGAGTTGCTTGATGACGAATGAGGCTTCTCTTCCAACAAAACTTCTTTCTACACTCCAAGCATTTAAAAGGTTTCTCCTCTGTGTGAGTTGCTTGATGACGAATGAGGTTTCTCTTCCACCTGAAACTCCTTCCACACTCCAAACACTTAAATGGTATCTCCCCTGTGTAAGTTGCTTGATGACAAATGAGGCATGTCTTCTACCTGAAGCTCCAGCATTACAATGGTTTATCCCCTGCATGAGTTGCTTGATGACGAATGAGGCTTCTCTTCCAACAAAACTTCTTTCCACACTCCAAGCATTTAAAAGGTTTCTCCTCTGTGTGAGTTGCTTGATGACGAATGAGGTTTCTCTTCCACCTGAAACTCCTTCCACACTCCAAACACTTAAATGGTATCTCCCCTGTGTAAGTTGCTTGATGACAAATGAGGCATGTCTTCTACCTGAAGCTCCAGCATTACAATGGTTTATCCCCTGCATGAGTTGCTTGATGACGAATGAGGCTTCTCTTCCAACAAAACTTCTTTCTACACTCCAAGCATTTAAAAGGTTTCTCCTCTGTGTGAGTTGCTTGATGACGAATGAGGTTTCTCTTCCACCTGAAACTCCTTCCACACTCCAAACACTTAAATGGTATCTCCCCTGTGTAAGTTGCTTGATGACAAATGAGGCATGTCTTCTACCTGAAGCTCCAGCATTACAATGGTTTATCCCCTGCATGAGTTGCTTGATGACGAATGAGGCTTCTCTTCCAACAAAACTTCTTTCCACACTCCAAGCATTTAAAAGGTTTCTCCTCTGTGTGAGTTGCTTGATGACGAATGAGGTTTCTCTTCCACCTGAAACTCCTTCCACACTCCAAACACTTAAATGGTATCTCCCCTGTGTAAGTTGCTTGATGACAAATGAGGCATGTCTTCTACCTGAAGCTCCAGCATTACAATGGTTTATCCCCTGCATGAGTTGCTTGATGACGAATGAGGCTTCTCTTCCAACAAAACTTCTTTCCACACTCCAAGCATTTAAAAGGTTTCTCCCCTGTGTGAGTTGCTTGATGAGAAGTAAGGTGTTCCTTGCGACTGAATTTCTTTCCACATTCCAAGCACTGAAATGGTTTCCCCCCTGTATGAACTGCTTGATGACAAATGAGGCTTTTCTTACAACTGAAGCTTTTTCCACACTCCAAACATGTAAAAGATTTCTCCTCTGCGTGAGTTGTTTGATGATGATTGAGTCTTGTTTTCCTACTGAAGCTCTTTCCACACTCCAAGCATTTAAAAGGTTTCTCCCCTGTGTGAGTTACCTGATGATGAATGAGGCTTGTCTTCCAACTGAAGCTCTTTCCACACTCTAAGCAGTGAAATGGTTTCTCCCCTCTGTGAGTTGCTTGATGATGATTCAGTCTTGTTTTCCTACTGAAGCACTTTCCACATTGCAAGCATTTAAAAGGTTCTCCACCTGTGTGAATTACTTGATGATGAATGAGGCTTGTTTTCCAACTGAAGCTCTTTCCACACTCCAGGCATTTAAAAGGTTTCTCCTCTGTGTGAGTTGCTTGATGATAAGTGAGGTGGGCCTTTAGATTGAAACGCCTTCCACACTCCAAGCACTCAAAAGGTTTCTCCCCTGTGTGAGTTACTTGATGATGAATGAGGCTTCTCTTCCAACTGAAACTCTTTCCACACTCTAAGCAGTTAAATGGTTTCTCCCCTGTATGAGTTGCTTGATGATGAATGAGCCTTGTTTTCCTACTGAAACTCTTTCCACACTGCAAGCATTTAAAAGATTCCCCCCTTGTGTGAATTACTTGATGACGAATGAGGCTTGTTTTCCAACTGAAGGTCTTTCCACACTCCAAACATTTAAAAGGTTTCTCCTCTGTGTGAGTTGCTTGATGAGAAGTGAGGTGAGCCTTCCGATTGAAACTCCTTCCACACTCCAAACACTTAAACAGTTTCTCCCCTGTGTGACTTGCCTGATGACAAATAAGGCTTGTTTTCCAATTGAAGCTCTTTCCACACTCCAAGCAGTTAAAAGGTTTCTTCTCTGTGTGAAGTGCTTGATGATGAATGAGTCTTCTTTTTCTACTGAAGCTCTTTCCACATTCCAAGCATTTAAACGGTTCCCCCTCTGTGTGAATTACCTGATGATGAGAGAGGGTTGTTTTCCTACTGAAGCTCTTTCCACACTCCAAGCATTTAAAAGGTTTCTTCTCTATGTGGGTTGCTTGGTGATGAATGAGGCTCGTTTTCCAACTAAAGCTCTTTCCACACTCCAAGCATTTAAAAGGTTTCTCATCTGCGTGGGTTGCTTGATGAGAAGTGAGGTGGGCCTTCCGATTAAAACTCCTTCCACATTCCAGACATTTAAACAGCTTCTCCCCTGTATGAGTTGCTTGATGACAAACGAGGCTTGTTTTCCAAATGAAGCTCTTTCCACACTCCAAGCATTGAAATGGTTTCTCCCCTGTGTGAAGTGCTTGATGATGAATGAGGCTCACCTTCCTGCTGAAGCTCTTTCCACATTCCAAGCAGTGAAATGGTTTCTCCCCTGTGTGAATTGCTTGATGACGAATGAGGCTCACCTTCCAATTGAAACTTTTCCCACATTGCAAGCATTTAAAAAGTTTCTTATCTGTATGTCCTGCTTCATTATAAGTGTGGTGTGTCTTATAACTTGGGCTTTTTGCACATACCAAGCCTATTAATGATTTCTCCCCTGAGTGAAATCTTTGGTGTGACACAAACTGTGACCTCCACATGAAACTCTTGCCACATTTCAAGCATTTAAATGGTTTCTCTGTTATTTGAAATGTTTCTTGGGAAATCAGGTTGTTCCTATAATGGTCAGTCTTTCTACATTCACTATCCTTAAAAGATTTGAAGTCGAAGGCTTTCTCGGCTGGCATCCATAGATTTTCGTTGGTTTTTTTCCGGGCTGTGAGGCTCTTCCAGAACATAGCCTCACAGCCCGGAAAAAAACCAAGGAAATTCTTAAAAGATTTCTCCCCCATGTGAGTTCTCCTGTGAAGATTAAGCCTTGCTTTACAGCTGAAGCTTCTCCCACATTCAAGACAAAGGCATTCACTTCCTTCCTTTGCTCTTTGTGTGCCCTCTTGGACTGAGATTCCAGAACTGTCACTACCAGGAATAGTAAGGGATTTGTCCCTCCTTCTCTCTTGAGTATCTGTTCTGGTTCTTCTCTTTACGTTCTCTTTATGTTTGGCTCTTTCCATCAGGGGCCTGATTAGTTCTTCGTACCCATTCACATCACCTCCTGGAAAGGAGAAAAACAAGGGGTCAAAGCCCAAGAGAGAAAAACACACTGAATTAACACGAGTGTCTACTGGACATCAATGTGAGGAGGCTGCTGGAAAGACCAATGAGGCTCCTCAGCATCTCCACTGGCTCTTCTGGGAAGCCTGTGACAGAAACTGCCTGAAGTAGAAAGTTCTTTGGAAGAGCTCATAGCTGCTTGCATCCATGAAAGCATAAACCCAAGAACCATCCTCTCTCTCTCAACCAAGCTGAACAGGGCTTGCTGCCTAAATAACAGAGAATATATATGGTCTTCCTCTTTAAAAATAATGAGGAAGGGGAACTGGGTAGCTTTCTACAGCAAATATAGCAAGTACTCAAAACAAACTCATATGAAATAATAATAATAATAATAATAATAATAGAAATAATAATAATAATATATTGAAATACTGTATATTGAAATAATAATATTAATTATTATTATTATTATTCATTTATACCCTACTTTTCTCTCAATAATGGTGACTCAAGGCAAAACAGAACATATTTAAAAACAATATGGATTAATATTATTCTATAAAAGAATAAATATTAACAAAATTAAAAAGTGGTAACATTTAAAATATTAAACATTAAAAACATTAAAATTTATTAAAGGGCAACATACAAACCTTAAAAACAGCAGCCCACAGTATTAAAAACCCACTCTTGTCAGTTTTCAAAACACTGATGGTGTAAAAATGTCTTACATTTCCGGCAGAAAGTGAGCAATGGCTGGGCCATTCTGGCTTCCCTAGGGATAGAGTTCCAAAATCTGGGAGCAGGCACCAAGAAGGTCCTCTCCCTTATTCCCACCAAATGAGCTTGAGAAGGTGGTTGGACAGAGAGGAGGGCTGCTCCAAGTGATCTCAGAGTTCTAATGGGCTGATAATGAGAGATTGTTGTTGTGTTCCTTCAAGTCTTTTCCAGCCCTAAGGTGAACCTAGCAGCAGGCATTCTTAGCAAGATTTGTTCTGGCGGGGGTGGGTGGGTGGGCAAGGTTTGCCTTTGCCTTCCTCTGAGGTTGAGAGAATGACTTGCCCAAGGTCACCCAGTGGGTTTCCATGGCCAAGTGAGGAGATCCAGTTTGCAACAACAAGCTTGTCAGAGAACCCTGCTCTCAGGCAGGTCTGTCATAAGCCAACTCCACTGAGCCCTTCCCATCACTTGTAACTTTTAAGAGCTGGGGGCAGGGCCTCTTTTCTGTCATAACTTCAACATTCCTTTCAGCCATTTTTGTCTTGTGTTTTAGATTGTAACCCTGTGGTCTGGGTCTCTCCAGTTTGTTTCTCTGCTCGTGTAAGCTGTTGCAGGACCATTTTCTATAATAGTACTGGTTGCAACAGTTTTCAGTAAATCAATGGGCTACTTGTGGCTGCCCACCATGTTGCTGGACTTGCTGTTCCCAGCACTCATAGGAGCAATTCCCACCTGTGAGATGATGGGTGTTGCAATCATGCAAAACATGGAGAGACACAAATTGCCCACGCCCTGAAATAAAGATGTATCTGCCTACCAGATGAAGAGGATGGTACGGGGCCATCTATTGAACAGATTGTTCCACTCTGTATTAAAATAGAGTAAGTAGTTTGTATTTTAGGTTTTCCCCTCTGATTTATGACAGAACAAACCTATGACAGACAAAAATACAGTAGGACCCCTGTAGCCACTGACTGGTTCATTATCCACTGATTCAATTATCCATGGGACACAAAACAGCACACGTACCATAAAGTCTTCCTAGAAAATGTGCCCTCTCTAGCCTTTTTCTAGATTCTCCAAGGTAACTCTATGGTAGTTTAAAATGGAAGTCCCATTATTTTAAATGGTGTTTGCTATTATCCACGGTTTTCAATATCCACAGGCTCCCCCAGAACCAATTCCCAGTGTATACGGGGGTCCTACTGTAACAAGCACCAACAGTTGTTGGTGGTTTGATTAGTTTTGAATCAATTAGTTAAATACAGTGTAAGGCAATAATAACAAATCACTGCCCTGGTGGCGCAGTGGTTAAATGCCAGTACTGCAAGTCACCACGTTGCAAGTTCGATTCCAGCGGGCTCCAAGGTTCACTCAGCCTTCCATCCTTTCGTAGGTTGGTAAATTGAGTACCCAGCTTGTGGGGAGCAATTAGCTAACACACACTGGAAATTGTTTAATGCAGTGTAGATGTGTAAATAGCTATTGCTTAAAACAATTTGTAAGCCGCTCTGATAGCCTTGTGGCTGAAGAGCGGGGTATAAATAGCTAAATAAAAAAATAATAAAATATAAATACATCCAAAAAAGGAGAACAATATAGAGGGGAAAAACACAGCAACACTGTTGACCAAGCAAGACAAATGCTGTTTTTAAGTTTAAGCTCTGTCTAGTATACTTTTACTTGCTTCATTTTATGAAAAAGCTGCAACCCAGCATGTTTGGTGATGTGATGCTGGACCACATAACAGTTACTGCTCAGTTATTGATGGAGTAAAAGGAGACCAAAAAGTGGCAAACAAGTCTCTTTTGAGTTCCGCCTAGCCATTTGGATTCTAAAAGTCATTTTTTCACAAGAGCAACCCTCCACAAGTGGTTCAACTCTAATTGGAATGAAATCTCTTTCAGCATTTCCCATGTTCTTGTAATCTCTATCCATGCAACCTCTAACAACACAGTAATAAATGCTTTATGCAGAACATTTGTCTGCTTCCCTTCAAAATGATGAATAGTAAGAGTTAGGCCCCTCTGGGAGATAGCTTTGGATAGAGTGATTTTCTTCAAAAACTCCACTACTGCATTCCACCTTTGGACAATACAACTACAGATGGTCCACTCTCCCAAATGCACCACAGCCTCACCAACAGAACCATGAAATACTACCATTTGTATTGCGGAGTTTAACTGGTGCTAAATGCCATCTATGAATAGTCTTCAGGGTATATTCCCTGGATGAGGATGATATTGATTTATTAAGGCCATCATTCTTCTGCATTGGAAAATTTCTCCAGTCAATAGTATCTTTGAAGAGTAGGGGCGTATTCTAGACCCTTTGCTTAGCAATTGAATAATACAGAGCAAGATAAGCACAAAAAAAAATATTGTTATTGTTCTTGCTCTTTTTCTTGTTTTGTAGCTCTTCCTATTCAACAGTTATACAATTAAAAAAATCCGCAAGGAGGTCTCACCCAGGGAGGCCACAGTCTCCAAATTCTCCTCCATGACTTCCCTGTGGAGGGCCCTTTGGTCTGAATCCATTAAGGCCCACTCCGCCTCACAGAAATACACAGCCACCTCCTCAAAGGTTACCTGGAAAAGAAACAATACCTGTCAGCCAAACATGCTGAAGTCTATCCGGAAAGAAAACTAAGGAGCTTAGGATTGCCGAATGCAATTTAATTTTTTTACATAAAGATTCTGCTTGGCCCAGAGAGATGAGCAGGGAACCAGGGCACCCAGCCTGACCCCTCTGGGGAATTTGGCCCCTACCTGATCCAGGCACACAGAAGCTGTTCTCAGGGCATCAAAAGCAAGAGATGAGCTGTGACATATTGGCCATGACTGTGTATCGTTGCCTGGAGGAAAACAAAAGGCAAAACTGTTCCCTCTGCTTCTGACTGACGTGTTTTCCTACTCATCAAACAAGAGAAAGAAGGGGGACAGTTTTTGTAGACTTAAAATGACCTAGAAATGGATACAGGTACAAGCCATTATGGAAAAACTTCAGAAAAATATGCCAAGAAAGAATGACTCCCAAATCAGGTTAACAACGAAGCCCTTAGAAGGCTACAAGATCACTAAGGACTCATGGGCATTTTGTGTGCATGACTGTCCCAAACTGGGAATTTATTTTATTTTATTTTTTATTTTATTTTTGAGGAGGGAATTTTTTATTGGAATAAGACCATTCTACTGAAAAATATACCCGACCACAAAAGGCCATAACAATAACGCAAAAATAATAATTGTTTTCCTCATTTCTTACCAATACAAAAATAAAACTATGGGATGGTTTACACAGGCAAATATTCCGCTAAATATACCGCTAAGATAGCTCATAGTTCCCACAGATCGCAGCACAGCATCACCTCATTCAGAAGGGGGGAAGGTAAAACACCCAAATATAGCGTGGCAGGGCATGTCGCTATTTTTGCCGGTATATTTGCAATGTAGTGCTTTATTTGCAGTGTAAACTAGCATTCCGCTAAGGGTTAAAGCAGAGCTGCATTGTGATTGGTTGATGATGCAGGGGTGGGCTCAAAAGAGGGGCAGGGAGGGAGGAAAGACTGTAGCATTTAGAGGAAACTTGCAAAAATCCTGTCTGCTATTTTGCAAGCCAGTTTGCAAACAAAAAGGATTCCCAACTATTTTCATTCAGGGAGCATTCCTTCTCACCTTCTGTGCTGTTTCAAAAGTATGTAAAACCTCAGTTCCTCAACTTTTTTCCTGTGCATGGGGGAGGGAGAGAAACGATTTCACGAAGGGCTGTAGCAAGCTGAACTGCTCTTCCCCCCCTCCCCCTCTCTCTGGCTTTCCTGTATTTGGAAGCAAATGCTGTTTCAAGCAAGGAATAAAACTTTCTAAGCTGTTCAGCACGGAGTTGGGGCCAGGGCAGGCATTCCTATGGCATTCCTTTCCCTCTCCAATGCTTGGCCATGCCCCCACCACATTTGGCTGTGGGAACGCCACAAAATATAGCTGTGTAAACAATTACCGTATAAACTACCCACCACTGATGCGTGAAAGCACTACAGCGCAACTTAACGCAATAAAACCTTCCATGTAAACCAGCCCCATGTATCCTAACACTAATATATTTTTCCTCTTAATCTAAACACACTATAATCACATTATATTTAGAGGTTTTTCTGACTGTAGTGGTTAGCCGCCCCGATTGTTTTTAGCAGAGGGGCGGGGTATAAATAAATATTATTATTATTATTATTATTATTATTAGCAATATAGTGCAAGTTCCAGGCTCTTCCCACACAGAAAGGTAGTAAAAGCTGAGGACAGCGAGTTATCAAGACTCAGAACCAGCCTTGAGCTGCCCTTACACCAGTTTCCTATCTTTGACAAGGGATACACCAGCTGTGTACTTCCATGTTCAACCCCTATTTAGTACAATGACTCTTTCGAAGTGCTGCCCTGAAAAGGATCTCCTTGAAGGAAAACATTTACTGGAGACTGATCCCTTCCCCACATGGGCTGCTCTGGGGAGCAGATATACAGTCAACCTATTTCAGGTACATTCAAGACAGGGAGACTAAGATGGGAAATGCCCACTGATTCCTTACCCATTACGGTGGGGCTTGTCTCATCCTGCTGTGCAATCCATTTGTACTTTCCAGAGTCTGAGAGAGCCTTCTCTGCCACAGGAAACTCACCAGCCACTTCTACAATGAGCTCCTTGAAGAAAAAAAGGAAAAAGGAGCAAGCACCACAATGATAAACATCAGAAAAGATAAAGGATCAGCAGGGGGCTTGTTTCTTCCCTCCTCGACAATTTCCAGAAAATACTGAGCAGTTTATTGGGCCAGACACTTACAGTATCTTTGAAATTCCTAGGATAAAACTCTCTCACCTGCTGCTTTTCCTGCTTCACATGTTCTGCCTGACTCAGGAGGAAACCTTCGGCCAGGGCCACCGCCTGGGAACTGGTTTCTGGCTCACATTCCCTGACCCAGCTTGCCATCTCCAGGGGAAGGACAGCCAGGAACTGATCCAGGATCACCAGGTCCAGCATCTGAGCCTTGGTGTGTCTCTCTGGCTTCAGCCACTGGTGGCAAAGAGCATGGAGTTGGCTGCAAATCTCTCGGGGGCCCTTGGCCTCCTTATAGCAGAGCTGCTTGAAGTGCTTCAACTGGACACCTGAATGGAATATATCTTCTCCCAGGCTCTTCTGTATGGATGTGCTGCAGAATAGCCCACTGCTCCCAGCTTGAAGACCTGGAAGGCCCTTTCCTAATTCAGGGCTGGCTGAGCCTTGCTTTTCCATCTTTGAGTGGTGTTCCTAGTCAGGCTCCAACATGACCAAAGAGACTGTTCTCCCGGTTGCCAGATCCTCCCTCAAGGCAGAAGACTGGGGATACCAAGTCCTAGAAAGGAAAGAACGCATAATGAATGCTCTCTTGAGGTAGAGGTGTTTAATAATCAAGTTCACTCTAGAAATTTACTCCTTTCTTCCTCTGTGCAGAAGACCAAGACCATGACTAAAGGATAATCTAGAGATGGTGCCCTTTCCTTCTGGGTCACAGACTGAAACCTCTATGCTGTTCAGCATGCTTCCAATTGCTGCGTCACCATCAACTCATTCCCCAATCTCTGTCCTTTCCCTTGTGCTTCCTGTCATCTTCCCCTTAAACTTCTTTTTCATCTGAAGCAGCAGCAGCAGCCTTACTAGTTGAAGGGACTTAGCAGACTGAAAACCAGCCAGGCACATCTTCAGTTCAGAAGGACAGTTCACCCTCTGAGCAAGAAGAAAGTGGAAAAGTAAAGCATCCCAAGGAAAGGCAGAGGCTGAGGCATCTGTCCCAAACTCTTCCCCTCAGATGCACAAGGAAGCTGCAATCGGAGTCTCAGGAAGAGCACAAATAAACAACACTGTTGATAAATACAATCAGAGACCTGAGCATTGGCTGGAAATCTCTGCCTATAAAGAAACACAGCTCTTTGTTGAGAGCAACAATGTTCCTGGCTCTTGACATATTTATCTTATTCTTCATGAATTTACGATTCCTGGGTTGTCAAACAACTTCCCTACAGATAACCTCTGAAATTCTGGCTGTATTCAAGAGCTTTCTTGACTATAGAACTGTTCAACACCTGCTTTATCTCTTGCTACTGACAATTCCTTCTGAAAACCAGACAGGCTCTTTTTTGCTTCACTAGGTCAGTATAGCATCCAAACAGGATGAAAGCAGGGAGGATTAAAGCCCAGCCCAGTCCCAAGGAAAGGCAGAGGCTGAGCCATCTGGCCCAAACTCTTTTCTTCAGTTGCACAAGGAGGATGCAATCAGGGTCTCAGGAAGAGCACAGTTGAACAACACTGTTATTGAACAGAGCCAGAGGCCTGAGCATTGGCTGGACATCTCTACCTATAAAGAAACACAGCTCTTTGTTGAGAGCAATGACATTCCTGCTTCTAAGCTCTTGACATATTTACCTTGGTCTTTTGCTAAACAGCTTCCCTTACAGATTACCTCTGAAATTCTGGCTCTACTTGACAGCTTCTTAAACTGTACAACATCTGCTTTATCTCTTGCTACTGACAAGACTTTCTTCTCATACTGAAACTTAGCTTTCTTCTGACGACAGCTCATGGTCTCCAGGTACCTGAACTTTGCACTTCGGTTAAATCAGGATAGTTTGTCTTCAACAAAGACATGGTCTTCTCTCTGCCTTTTATAAACAGAGATGCCCAGCCAATGCCTAGACCTCCAACTTTATTTAATGATAGCCTTCTTCCACTGTGCTCTTCCCAAGAACTTAATTGTAACCTCATATTTATTTGTTCTAATTATATCCTACCTTCCTCCCAAAATGTGTCTGAGGGGAAGAGTCTGGGCCAGACGTCACCACTTTTCCTAGGACTATGTGGGCCTTTCCTCCTCCTAGAACCACAGAGCTGGAAGGGGTGCCATAGGCCATGGAGTCCAATCCTCTTTTCAATGAGGGAACACCTCTTCCTCCTTCTCTGATCCTAAACTGACCTGGAGAACAGAAGGAGGCGTGGCTGGCTTTATTCTGCCATTCTGCTGAGTTTCTTCAACTGATAAGACTTCTTTAGAAAATGAACTTTCAAGGAGGGGGCATGACAATCCCTCCCATTTTTCTCCTTTATTTTTTATTTATTAGTAAACTGTTATTTACCTATTAAATTGTATGTCCGCAGGTAAAAACCACGTTCCTTGTTAATGTTTCTACAGTGCAAAGGCAAAACATTTTGCTGCCTGAGGAAAAGGACAAGATGGGAGAATGTCTTTGTCCACAGCACAAGCTTTGTGGTTGATGGGAATCTGTTCCTCAACAGAAGGGAAGAGCAGCCTGGAGGCTCTCACCACTGTCTTCCAGCATATGCTGCCTGAAGCAATGGCTTCACTCTGCAAAAGGGTGGCTTCATCACTCCGTATGTTAGAAACACATTGCATTCCCTGAAGAACAACACTACCACCACTCAAGTCTGTAGTAGGTAATCTGTAAGGCAGCGTGATGTAGTGGTTAGGACTTTTCATTAGGACTAAAGAGGACCAGGTTAATTCTCCAGTTCAAACATAGATAACAAAGTTACTTGGACCAGATTTTGCACCCTAGCCTACCTCACAGAATTGCTGTGAGGACAGAATAGGGGAGGCAGAGAGTACAATGTGGTATTTTATTTATTTATTTTATTTATCAATTGGCAGAATAAAATTATATTCCTAAATCCTAATTAAATATTGTTATCATTACTGTAATTATTATCTTATTCATTTGTATCACACCTTTCTTCCAATAATGAGACTCAAGGTGACGAACAACAATCTTTAAACCAATACAGTACATCTTAAAAGCTAATTAAATCCCAATCCATTAGCAGAGGGATGAGCAGAGACAAAGGCTTCATAGCACACAACAGATATGAATACCAGCGTCCTCCCTGCTGCACATAGAACAAAAGGGATTTTCTCAAAGAGGGTTTTGAACCCAGGGAAAGGGACTTTTGGTAATCAGATTTATTGCCTTGAGACATCCACCCTAACTGACCCGTGTCAAGATCTGAAAGTCCCCCATCCTCTCGCCCACCCTTTTCAGATTTCAGGGCAAGAGGTAGCATTTGCCTCTCTCTGGATCCTCTCCCACTCCCACAACTGTGTGAATATGCTTCCCACCAGAGGCCTTTGCGCCCCTCGGGGCAGCCTCCCAAGAAGGGGGTTTAGACTTTAAACTTTGAAAAATTACCATTGCCCCCCTCCCCAATACAGAGCTGTATAACCATGTAACCATGACCAGCATGCCAACCATATCTATAGCACAAGGCTGATACTACCTACTATGGTAGAGCATTTAATGTATTTTTGTTGCAGTATCCCGCAGGATTCTTCATGTAGTAATAGTGTGATTTGTCAATTAGGATAGTGCAAACCAGTGCTGCTCAGACCATCTGGTGTGGGGGGCTATCAATGTTTTCTCCTACATATTTCTGCCTATGAGTTCCAACTTTTTCTTTCTTTCCTGGCAATTTGCCACAGTCCAGCACACCATGGCTTATGGAGTTGCATTGGTCCACAACCACTTTAGAATAGCCATGGTATAGACAATCCAGTTTCCATTCATGTAGGATAGGTTTAGGGTTAGAGCCCCAAAGGCTTAGGGGATACTCAGATCCCCTCCGCCTTCAAGGGGGCGCCTCCTCCCCCTCCCTCTCCCTCGGCCACCTTGGGGTCCCCACAGCCAAATTCATTTGAGAAGAGAAGGGGGGACTCACCCGACCCCCGGGATGGAGAAGCCAAAGGCAGAGAGAGAGTTAGAGAGAGCTCCCCTCCAGCGCCTCCTTCCTTCCAATCCCCGGGGAAGCAGCAAAGGACTCCTCTTGGCAACCCCTCTTGGCAACTCCCCACAACTACACCCGCCTCTTCTTCCTCTCTAGCAAGCTTCACACTCATGGCCGGAAAGGGAGGGGACTTGCCTTGTAGGAAGTGCCAGCCTTCTCCCTCCCCTCCATTTTTTCCTCCCTCTATAGGAATACAATACATTGCCTTCAGTTTAATTAACGCTTGGGAAGCCAAACACTTACACCCTCATCTGGGAATCGAGACTCTAATCCTTTTGCTTGGTTGAGGATTTTTTTTAAAATGTTACATTAATGAGCTATAATGAGGTATTGCTCTGTTACCAAAGCTGCTAAGGCAAAAGGGCTTTTTTTTTAAAAAAAATTATTCCTCCTCTGTCTAGCTGCATGTTTTTAAGCAGCATCAGCACAGGTGGCGAAGGAGAGCTGGAGAAACACAGACTTTTGATGCTGACTTGCAGCAGCTTGTCTGCAATAAACTATGTTAAGGGTTATGAAATTCAACACCCACCCCCAGTGCATGTGCAGAGTTCAATCACATGCACACTGTGATTCTTGGCATTTATTGTCTTCCAGCTATAGAAAGGATTGGGCAGGGTATCAGCTTCTTGGTTAAAATAAGTTTAGGAGTTCAACAGCAAATAGGGACAGTCCAGTAAGAATAACAAGCAACCTGCTTCTAGCGATCAAGGACTACAACTCCACAGACAAAATAACCCACACAAGGTGTGCAAAGCCTCATGGTTTAAATAGATCCAAATTGGCTGATGCAAGTCTCTGCAAGCCTTGTCATTGCATTAGATTTAGCCATGAGCTCCTTCCATCCAGGTGTTCATAGTTAGCAGCTGCCTTGAACTTCACCCTTGGACAACAAGGCTTGGGACAGTTCAAGATGGCTCAGCTGAACACACTGTCACTGACACTCACTTTCTGTTTAGTATCAGTGAAATCCATTTCTCATATGACCTTAACAGATTTGAAATCTGGGCCAAAACTAACAAAACAAATTTAAACAGGGAGAAATGTAGGATACTACACTTGGGCAGTAAAAATGAAAAACACAGATAGGATGAGTTACACCTTGCTTGATTGTAGTATTGTACATGCAAAGAGATCTAGGAGTCTTAGTGGACCACAAGCTGAATATGAGTCAGCAGTGCGATGCAGTAGCTAAAAAAGCCAGTGCAATTCTAGGCTGCATCACTAGAAGTATAGTGTCTAGATCAAGTGAGGTAATAGTGCCACTTTATATTGCTCTGGTCAGACCTTACCTGGAATACTGTCTCCAGTTCTCGGTACCACAATTCAAGGATATTGACAAGCTACAACATGTCCAGAGCAGGGTAACCAAAGTGGTGGGAGGTCTGGAAGCCATGCCCTATGAGGAGCTGCTTAGGGAGCTAGGCATGTTTACCCTAGAGAAGAGAAAGTTTAGAGGTTGTATGATAACCATGTTTAATTATTTGAAAGGGATGTCATACTGAGGATGGAGCAAGCTTGTTTTCTGCTGCTCCAGAAACTAGGACATGGAGCAATGGACTCAAACTACAAGAAAAGAGATTCCATCTAAACATTAGGAAGAACTTCCTGACAGTAAGAGCTGTTCAGAAGTGAGATGCACTGCCTTGGAATGTGGTGGAATCTCCTGTTTTGGAGGTTTTTAAACAGAGGCTGGATAGCCATCTGCTGGGAATTATTTGATTGTTTATTCCTGCATGGCAGGGGGTTGGACTGGATGACTCTTGTGGTCTCTTCCAACTCTATGACTATATATTTGGGAAATCTACATACCCTGACAAACTATGCAATAAACAATGTAAAAAAAGCTCAAGCTGGGGAAGAATTAGATTGTATTGTAGATGACGCTTGTGTAGCTGTGTGTGCAAGGTAAATGGCAGCTGCCTCCACAGTCCCATACTAAGCATCCTCAACAGTAAACCTAAGAGAAGAGGGGAAGGAGAGAGAAGCCTCACCAGCTCCTCTCAGCATGCTTTAAAAAAAAAACATAGCTCTTGAAGTTTGGCCATCAAAATGGAAATCATAAGAAAAGTGGAGGATGTTTGGTTTATTTATTCAAGGCAGACCAGATTATTTTATTGCGTGTGTGCATATTGTTAGAGTTGAATAAAAACCTTGTGGAAACATGTTGAACTGCTCTTCCTTCTTGTAGTGTAGGACTCTGTCCCCATTCTTTCCATGTTCTTGATGCCTCTGGTACTAAATTTTCTGTTGAAAGAAGTTGTGCATAGGAACATATCCATTCTGTTAAACTGTACATACCACCCTTTCACCAACCAGCTTGAGACAGCATACAGGCACACATCAGTTAACAAAGAACTGTTAACAATCAACAAGGACTTGACTTCATGCATCTGAGGAAGTAGACTAAGTCTAGGGAAGCTCATACTAGAACCTCTTTTTTTCAATTAGTCAAAAAGGTTTTACAAGATCCAAGCCTTCTGCCATAACAATTAAAAGGTGTCACTAAAAATGACATTAATTACAAGTGAGTATACATTAACTATACAAGCTTTGGGTTAAGAAATCATATAGAATTGTCTCATGGGAAAATAGCTGGCCTAGTTAGACAGCTGGGAAGGTCACAGTTTGCAACATTAAATGTGCCAGAAGTCCAGCTGAACTCTGCAAAAAATTAAAAAGAAAGAAAGAAAGACTGCTTCAGCTGAAATTACATCACAAAAAGCTTGAGAAGAGTTACTAAGAGATGCATGCCCATGATCAGTACATGATAGGAGAGTGCACAAAAGTCGATTGGTTGGAGAAATTTCAAGGAACCTCAGAATCTCTTGCTGTTTTTAACACTATAAATGTAATGGTTACCTGATATTAAAGGCCTGAGGGTTCCCCCCCCTCCCTTTCCTTGCTGTTGTGTATCTGGCATCTATTTGAACAAAGAGAATGCTATTTTTTTTCCCTTTACCCTTTTTGTCTGTTTCTTTGTAGATAAACACTCACCTTTCCCAGTTACCCTCAAGATCCCTTTCTGGATCTGGTATTTAGGCATCAGGGTGACTGGTACTCTAAACAAGTAGCTGTGCTGATCAGTGGGTTTAGTATGGCAAAGTGTAACTAGGGGGTTGTCTACATAGTCTAAATCAGCCTCAGGGAACTAGGAATCCTACCTGTCTAAATGGGATCCTGCTTCAATCCACAGAATTTGGAAGGGGGGGGAATGGTAAAAAGGTTAGAATAGCCTTCGCAGCTTTTCCTGTAGTTTTTAAAAAACAGTGAGGGGGTGCACATTCCTGCTCGGTAGAACAAGTGTTTCACTTTGAATCTTTTCCCCATATGAGAGGACGCTCAAAGCTCATTGGCCATGTGAGTGTGGGAGGCGGGGGTTGCTAACAGGGCAAGCGCCTGCTGTCACCATGTTGGATTTTCGCCTTAATTAAAAGAGATAAACAGGGTGGTTGGTGTTTTTTTTTGTGTTTTTTTTTTCCCTGCTTTCCTTTCAATTTGAAAAATTGCTGTATCAATCCAGCGTATTTACATGATGTGGTTTTTTTTTAAAGTTCGGTGGCAGCGAAATACTAATGCAAGTGAGGAGTGGCTTAGGGAGCTGGGTATGTTTAGTCTGGAGAAGAGAAGGTTGAGAGGGGACATGATAGACATGTTTAAATATTTGAAGGGATGTCATACTGAAAATGGAGCAATCTTGTTTTCTGCTGCTCCACAGACTAGGACATGGAACAATGGGTTCAAAATATAGGAAAAGAGATTCCACCTAAACATTAAGAAGTACTTCCTGACAGTAAGAACTGTTTGGAAGTGGAATACACTGCCTCGAAGTGTGGTGGAGTCTTGTTCTTTGGAGGTTTTTAAACAGAAGCTGGATGGCCATCTGTCAGGAATGATTTGATTGTGTATTCCTGCATGGCAGGGGGTTTGACCGGGTGGTCCTTGAGGTCTCTTCCAACTCTATGATTCTATGATACTAAATCTCTTGCAGACGCCATCTCGTATGTGAAGCTTATGGGGGCTTCTAGGGCCAAAAATACCATTAGGACATGTTACTGCTGCTGCAAAATGCCATTACTACAAGGTACTCCTTTTCCACCCCTTGTATAGATGGGGCCCAGGTCTCTCTTTCAGTACTTGAATGAAAACACTCAGACCCAGTTGTAGAAAATAAAACCACTGATGATTTATTATATAACAATTAGGTTAAACACAGACTACTGATACTGGGAAAGCTGGTCCTTAAGCCCTCAATCATAAACCACTTTTCTTTCAATATAATTTCTATATTGATAAGATGGGGTCTAAAAACAAGCCTAAATACCCTAAGGCATCAGATCCTTTCTGATCTTGGAAGCAAACCTGGGTCAGCTCTTGTAAGTACTTGAATTGGACACTGCCAGCAAATACCAGGTGCTGTGGGCTATATTTCAGAAAAAGGAAATGAAAAACCACCTCAGAGGACTCTTTGCCTACAAAAACCCTATGAAAAATAATGGGGTCAACATAAATTGACAGGCAACCTGAAAACACATACACTCACACAAAAGGTGGGATTTAACATAGATCCATAATGCTTCAAGGCTTCTACGTTCTTACCATTTAGTGAAGCAACATTCGCAACATTTAGTGACACTTTCTCTTTCAAAGTACAATATATTTCTGAGGTTAAGGTAACTACCATACAATCTTGTAAAGTTCCTGAGGTTACAGTGTCCACTGTTCATCTAGATGTCTACATTTCCTTGGTAAACTCACTGGAGTCTAAGCTTCCCTGAGCAGACTTCCTTAATCCTTTGTTCAACTCCTTAGACAGAATCCTCCTCACAATGTTTTCTTGATTATGTCCTGGGGGAGATTTGGACTGTGTAGGACTCCGCAGCTATACTGTATGTGCACCATATTTCATAGTTATAGTACTTTTTTTATTTCAGGCTTGAGAGTTAGCTTTGAAAATCTCCAGAGTTCTGCCACAAACTTTTCTCTCAGGAGCTTTGGTGTTAGTTGGCTGTCAGGTTCTGTAAACCTTTCTCTCATAAGAGATTGGTTTTGAGATTAGAGGCTTCTTCTCCTCCTGTCTATTCTCCTTTACGGGTCTGAAACATGGGTCACCTATCGCCAACCCTTACGACTCCTCAAATGCTTTCATCAACACTGTATACGCACAATCCTAAATATACACTGGACTGACTATGTGTCGAATGTTGCTGTCCATGAGCAAGCAGGGATCACCAGCATTGAGGCCATGATATTGAGAACACTGCTGCGCTGGGCAGGGCACGTTTTTAGGATGGAGGACCATTGCCTCCCAAAAATAGTACTCTACGGTGAACTTGCCACGGGTCAGCATGAGGGGCGCTCCAAAAAAGCGATACAAGGACACCCTGAAACATCTCAGGCTCGGCCAAATTGATCACCAACAATGGTCCGCCCTGGCCTCACATTGGGAGGCATGGAGACCCACTATCCACAATGCTGCAGCCTTATTTTTGAGAACTCACGCTGAACAAGTCTTGAAGAGAAAGGACAACGCAGATCACCCAAGACCATCTGCTGTGCTTTCTGCAACCCGACTTGTTTATTTCGGATTGGCCTTTTTAGTCATCAGTGTGCTTGCAGAAAGCACGGGATGAGTCCTTCAAAAGCCAGAGAATGAGTCCTAATGAATCCATTATCTCTGTTGATTTAGCCACTGTTTTGGGTTGTTTCTCTTGCACTAACTACCTGAAACCCTGAGGTAAAATGTTATAAAATCATTCCAGCCCAGCTAAATTTATTATATATTTCTTAGTTTGAGACTTGGAACCACCAATCCGATTGCCCAACAACCTGTCCAGAAGACAGCCTAATTATGTATATGTTTCCTCAGGCTTTTAAAAATAAACTCCTACACTCTTTTCTGTGGTGTTCTGGTGTCAAGCCAAATATTTCTTTTACTCTTTCCTTAAATAATCCAGTCTTTGGCTTCTTCAGTCTCATCTCTCCGTCCATGTCTGACACACCTCCACGGATTTGAAACCTTAAATATTCCTTCCTCTCCTCATCATTCACTCCTATGGCAGTGCATGCTCTTTCAAAATTAGTGGGAAATGAATGTGTTCTTTTGTTTATATTTAGGAAACCTGATTATATTAGTACAAAGGGACCCATCAGTGGTAGTATACTTAGAAATCAAACTTGCTGTCAACTAAGTTTTCTTCAGTATCTTGTCATACATCTCTACTTCATGAACCATCTCTTTAATTCTTCTTCCCTTGACCCTTGTTCTCTCCATTATGTAAACTTTTAACTATTTATTGTGATCCATCTCTTTTGCTCAATTCAAGTTCACATTGCATTTTTTCCTACTTCTATTTTTTCTCAAGCCTAGTCATTTCAATTCTTTAATTTCCTGTATTTCCACAGGATCGGGCATGACAGATGTGTCTAAGTTCCCTATTGCCTCCTCATTCACTCCTTCCCTTGCTGAACCAGTTTTCCTTTATATAGCTGACTTTACTTTTGGGGGAGCCCCCATTGTCAGTATCTCCTTACATTTATCTAGAACTTTTACCTCAGGATATACTTAAGTTTTGTTCCAGGCCCCTTATTTTTATTTTATGCTTCTTTTTTTGTTCCTTTAGTGATTTTATACTTTACTTATAACTTTTACCTCAGAAATCACCTTAATGAATTCAGGGTTCCTGCCAGCCTCTGGTTTTCCAATGTGTGCCCTGGATAATCCGACTTTACGTATTTTTAATCTCAGGAATTACACTTTTCTCCAACTTCAACAGCACCCCTTAGGTACTCTTTATCCCCCTTACCACACCACTCTTTGCAAAACTCTGCCAAGTGCCCATTCTCAGACCTTTCTGTGGCCTTCTCTTAACCAAATAGGTCTATTCACAAGTTACTACCACTTGGCACCAAGTAATCCCTTACTCAGGCAGGCCCCTCACTCCCAACCCTGGGGCTCCTATCACTCAGCTTGTCCTGTTAACCTCAGATCCCTCCCTGCATCTGACATTTTGGCATCAAGGTGTCTGCTATTCTGGAACAGTGGCTGTGTTCATCAGTGGGTTCAGTCTGCTACAGTGTGAACAGTTTGCCCAGCTTTTTGCTTCTCAGTGCTGTTCCCAGATCTAGGTGAAACGAGATCATTCTTTCTCACTTATTTAGGGAGGGAAGAAACATTTAGTCTAGCCTATTCCCTTCTAGGTTAAATACTCTATAGGCACCAGAACCTGTCTGAAGCTAAGCAGTGCCAGCCCTGGTTAATACTTAGATGGGAGATCACTAATGAATACTAGGTGCTATAGGCGAGATTTCAGAGGAAGGAACTGGCAAAACCCACCTCTGAGTATTCTTTGAAATTCATAGGGTCATCATTAAGTCAACAGGCAACTTCTAAGGCACAGGCTAAAACTTCCAAATTATTCAGCATCCTTCCAACTGCTGTGTGCCATCAACTCATTCCCCAAACTCTCTCCTTCCCCTTGTGCAACCCTGTCATGCCCCCCTTGAAAGTTGTTCTTCATATGAAGGAGGAGCCACATCAGTAGATGATGATGAGGACAACTTACCTATTGTCAAGTGATTGTGGCATGGGGGTGGGCGTGTTGGGAGAATCCTGTAGCCATATTAAAGAGCATCCTATTTTCCAACTTTGCCAACCCACTGCTGTTTAGTACTATATAGAATATAAGACCATCTATGCCAAAAATCAACATTTCAAGTTAAACACTTGTAAACCTGCATGAACCTATAACACTGCATCGTAACCAGCTGGCTAGGAAACAAAGAGACACACACCATTTAAACATGATATAGAATACTGTATTTTGACAGTTCATCTGACAACTTGTTGTAAGAGTTCAATATGGCAGGTCACACCAAAAAGACTCCAAAGCAGTGTGAGGAGTGTTAAGCATGGCAGAATCTGACTCTTTTCTAATCCTGAGAATACTTGCCTGAATGCAATGTTGTCTCAGGGTAAGTTATCAGTGGATCCTGAGGGTTAGGAATGAGCTGGAAAGTTAACTGATTTGCAAACTTCTTTGTCTCACTCTGCTGTGGTCATGATTACCATTTTTCACAGTGAAGAATGATTAGGTTTGGGAAAAGCCACATCAATAGCAAATTCATGCTAGCTGTAGCGCTCCCATTATCAGCAAAACTATTTGCACTTTTGAAGAGTCTCTGGTGCCAAATCTTGAAAAGCCAGCATGTATTGAATAGGGTGTGGTCTCTTCTCTTTGAGAATGTAACTAAGACATCTCTAAGTTTTCACACTGGGGTTTTGCTCCAAGAGTAGATGAACACCTTCAATATCCATCTCAGAAAGATGAAAGTCAGAGACCACTCCTGCTATCTAGTTAGTTAATTAATTATGCAAAAAAATATAACCCACTGATTTTAGAATTCCATGAACTTTAATGTTCAAGCATTCCACCTAAAATTGTACTGATGGTGTGCGAATGTTTGTATCTGGCTCCTCGTTCTTTATTTTTTTAAATATCACTTGTTAGCTTTCTCTACCATAAAAAGTCCTTTGTAAATTTTCTGAGGTAAAAAGGTACTTTGTCCTCCTATGCCACTTTCCCAGCTCCAAGCCCTTAAATTGATTAAATGATTATTCCCCCCATGAACTCATCGGAGATCGAGGCTTTTTTTTTTTTTTTTATTAAACGTCTTCCAACAATCCAACCATTTATGTGGTTTCTCCCCTTTGAGAATTCCTACGTTTCATAAGTGTAGGTTCCTGCCTGAAACACTTTCTTTACTTCTGGAATTTGAATGGTTATTTCTCTACGCACAAAGACTGGTGAAATTTGACGTTTCTCTTCTGACTAAAATTTCCCTTCTCAATTACTCTTTCCAAGCTCTTAGCATTTAAATGGTTTCTTCCCTATATGATCTAATTGATGCCCACAAGTATAACTCTTACAACTGAAATTCTTCCACATTCCTAGCATTTAAATGTTTTCTCCCCTGTGTGAACTTAATTTATGAGAAGTGAGGACCTCTTTTCGATTGAATTTCTTTCCACATTCCAGGCACTGAAATGGTTTCTCACCTGTGTGAATTGCTTGATGACGAATGAGGCTTCTCTTCCAACTGAAGCACTTTCCACACTCGAAGCATTTAAAAGATTTCTCCCCTGTATGAATTGCTTGATGACGAATGAGGCTTTTTTTCCAACTGAAGCTCTTTCCACACTCTAGGCATTTAAAAGGTTTCTCCTGTGTGTGAGTTGTTTGATGAGAAGTTAGGTCGTCCTTTCGACTGAATTTCTTTCCACATTCCAGGCACTGAAATGGTTTTTCCCCTGTGTGAGTTGCTTGATGACGAAAAAGGCTTCTCTTCCAACTGAAGCTCTTTCCACACTCCAAGCATTTAAAAGGTTTCTCATCTGTGTGAGTTGCTTGATGATGAATTAGGCTCATCTTCCAACTGAAGCTCTTTCCACACTCCAAGCATTCAAAAGGTTTCTCCTCTGTGTGAGTTGTTTGATGATAAGTGAGGTGGGCCTTCAGATTGAAACTCCTTCCACACTCCAAACACTTAAATGGTTTTTCGCCTGTGTGAGCTGATTGATGATGAATAAGGCTTATCTTCCAACTGAAGGTCTTTCCACACTCCAAGCATTGAAATGGTTTTTCCCCTGTGTGAACTGCTTGATGACGAATAAAGCTGCTCTTCCAACTGAAGCTCTTTCCACACTCCAAGCATTTAAAAGGTTTCTCTCCTGTGTGAGTTGCTTGATGAGACACTAGGTGCGCCTTCTGCCTGAAGCTTTTTCCACACTCCACGCATGGAAATGGTTTCTCTCCTGTGTGAGTTGGTTCGTGAGGAATGACGCTCATCTTCCAACTGAAGCTCTTTCCATATTCCAAGCATTTAAAAGGTTTCTCTCCTGTATTTCCTACTTCATGGCAAGTGTGGTATGTCTTCTGATTTTGACTTTTTCCACACTCCAAGCCTACTGATTTCTCCCCTGAGTGTAAACATTGGTGTGACATAAACTGTGATCTCCACATGAAGCTCTGGCTGCATTTCAAGCATTTAAATGGTTTTTCTGTTATTTGAAATGTTTCATGGGAAAGCAGGTTTTTCCTATAATGATCAGTCTTTCTACACTCACCATCTTTAAAAGATTTCTCCCCCATGTGAGTTCTACTGTGAAAATTAAGTTTTGCTTTACAGCTGAAGCTTCTCCCACATATAAGACAAAGACATTCACATCCTTCCTTTTCTCTTTGTATTCTTTCTTGGACTGAGATTCCAGAAATGTCACCACCAAGAAAAGTAGAAAATTGGTCCCTCCTCCTCACTTGAGTATCCATTATTGTTCTTTTCTCTTCCTTCTCTTTTTGTCTGGCTCTTTCCATCAGGGGTCCGATTAGTTCTTCATACCCATTCACATCACCTCCTGGAAAGGAGAAAAACAGGGGGTCAAAGCCCAAGAGAGAAAAGAGATTGAATTAACACAACTGCTTAATAGACTTCAATGTGAGGAGGCTGCTGGAAAGACCAATGAGGCTCCTCAGCATCTCCACAGGCTCTCCTGGGAAGCCTGTGGCAGAGCCTGCCTGAAGTAGGACGTTCTTTGGAGGAACTCATAGCTGCTTGCATCCATGAAAGCATGAACACAGGAAGCATCCTTTTTTTCAACCAAGTTCAATTGGGCTGTTGCCAAGAGAATAACAGATAAGATACAGGGTCATCCTCTTTAAATATTGAGGATGGGGGACTGTGCTGTGGCCTGCAGCTGGTACAATAAATCCTCAATATGCAAACTCATATGAATTATTATTATTATTATTTTCATTTATATCTTGCCTTTCTCACAATAATGAGATTCACGGTGACTCAGAATATATTTAAAGCAATACAGATTAAAACTATGCAAAAGCTTCAATAAAAGTATAAATATAAAAAATTTAAAACATTAAATTATCAAAGATGAAAGCAATAATTTATATACATTGCCCAGAGATAGCAACTGATATTTTTTCAATTGTTTTGCCATTCTTTATGTCTTTGTACATGAAATTCAGCAACACGATACAGAGAGTTTCTTTTCTCATACTGATCTACCCCTTCGTAGCATATCACAGCATCGTTAAAGCATGGCAGTTTCAATGTTGCCCAAATTCTATTTCTTACTTGGGTATCATTATTTCTAGCGACTTATCTCAGATGATTAATCTTAATAGTAATATAAGTAAGATGATAAAAGAGACTGTAGAAGATTTAGTAAGATGGGTGGGCTTAAAGATGAACCTATGGGGTAAGGTAAGCAAAACAATCAATGTTTATTTTGTTCATGGAATACCTCTACTTATATTTTGCAAGTACAGGTCAATTCCTATATCCACCGCATCGGTATCCACGGTTTCATTTATCCACATCTGGAAAAATATATCCTCTCTAGGCATTTTCTAGGTCTTCCAGTGCAATTCTATGGTATGCTTCTGCCAGAAGTTGGGCCAGAAGTCATTCATTTCAATAGGGTTCACTATTATCTACAGTTTCACATAACCATGGTAAGTCAGGGAACATATCTCCCAAGGATATAGGTGGTGACCTATATTTTAAAAAAATAAACGTAGAGTTTAGGAAGGGGGCAGCTCATCTCCTCCTAAAACTGCAATGAAAATGATGAAAATTGAAAATTCCTATCAAAGAGGAATGGTTCAGCCTTCCAGATCTTATGTTGCATTAATTTTTGGACATATTCACTTAAAAGAAGTAATCTACCACAGTCAGTCTTGGACTTTTCATTTCTGGCATCTCTATTCAAATGGACAGTACTTGGTTCTGATTTTAGAAAAAAAAGGGCAGTGTTTTGCCAACCATTTCAGCAGTTAGAACTGTGTGGCACAAACTGTCTTGTCAATTGCAATTTGACCCATACACTCATTCCAAATTGAATTTATGGGGGAATCCATATTTGAAAACTAGTAAAGAACCAATTTTATGGAAGGTGTGGGCAAACAATGGAATTGTTATCTTAAATCAGATACTTTGTATTGATTATGAGTTTTTCATAGAATTGGAAGAGAGCATAAGGGACATCCAGTCCAACCCCCTGCCATATAGGAACTCACAATCAAAGCACACCCAACAGATGGCCATCCAGCCTCTGTTTATAAACCTCCAAAGAAGGAGACTCCACCACACTCCGAGGCATTGTCAATTATTTCATTTATATGCTGCTTTTCTCGTGGCATGGAACCCAAGGCAGAGGACAAGGGCTAAAAACAAAATTAGCTAACAGCCAGATAGTAATAATTAATACACAATTAAAGACATCATCACATTAACACCATGAAATACTTTTAAATAATTTTAGACTTTTAAAAATGTTTCACAGTGTTAGCATAACAAACATAAAAGTAGAACAGACCACCCCACAACTACACACACTTTTTATAGGAAGACTGCTTGAGGGCTACAAGTACAACTGTTCCCATTTAATATTTTGGCGTAATGTGAACTGAAAGGGGCTGATTAAGAAGACCTCCGCATCCAGTGAGCTGAGAGTTTTGTTTGGTTCATGAATGCCAGGATGGATCTTGACAGTAATGCTCAACATACAGAGAGGTAACATTTTGTCTTTGAGGAGAAAATATTAGAAATTCTGCAGAATTCTGTTTTCAGCTTGGCCAATGGAAAATATTTCATGGTAAGACAACACCTTCATTCTTCTGCACTGGGAAATTCCTCCAGTTAATAATAATATCCTTTGAGAGGAAGGGCTTATTTACATCCTTTGTTTGGCCATGAAATAATACAGACCTAGCAGGGTGTTTAAAAAAAAAATATTTGAAAGTATTTTGTATTAAAAGACCAGGGACTGACAAGTTCATGTGGTCCAACCCCCTGCTAAAACTCCCCTGAGAGAGATCCATCCATCCTGTTTAAAACCCTCCAAAGAAGGAGAGTCTACCACTTTCTGAGGGAGTCTATTCCACTGTCAAACACTTCTTCCCATAAAGAATTTTTTCTTAAGGTTCAGTTGGACTCTTCTTTTGCATAATTTGAATCTATTTTTTGGTGAGAATCATGAGAAAACAAGCTTGCTCCATCCTCTACAGGTCCCGCCTTCAGATATTTAAAGATGGCTATCATGTCACATCTCAATCTTCTCTCCTCCAAGCTCAACATATTTATTTATTTCATTTCATTTGTATGCCGCCTTTCTCCCAAGATGGGACTCAAGACAGCTTCCATAAAACAGATAAAAAATACTATACAATTAAAATATTATAAAATCAAATTAAAACTTATAAAATCTAAAACATACAAGGTAAAACAAGCTCTACTGCTTATACGTTAAAAGCCTGCTTGTAAAGAAAAGTCTTTGCCTCATGGCGAAAAGAAAACAGGGAGGGGGCCAGACCAGCCTCCTGCGGAAGGGAGTTCCAGAGGGTGGGAGCAGCCACTGAGAAGTCTCTCTCTCTCTCCCTCTCTCTCTCTCTCTCTCTCTAGTCCTCACCAAGCCGGGTTGTGATGGAGGTGGGACTGAAAGCCTTCCTCAGACAACTCTCTGGCAGGATTGTATGAGGAGATCTGGTCTTTCAAATAGTCTGGTCCCAAGCCATTTAGGGCTTTATAGGTCATAACCAGCACTTTGAATTGTGCTCAGAAACGAACCGGTAGCCAGTGAAGCTGTTTTAACAAGGAAGTTATATGCTTCCTGTAACTGGCCCCGGTCAGCATTCTGGCCACAGCATTCTGGATCCACTGAAATTTCCGAACAGTTTCCAAAGGCAGCCCCACGTAGCGCACTGCAATAATCCAAACGGGATGTAATCAAGGCATGTGTCACTGTTGAGATCTGATATTTCAAGAAATAGGCGCAGCTGCCGCACAAGTTAAAGCTGTGCAAATGCACTCCTGGCCACTGCTGAAACCTGGGCATCCAGGATCAGAGTAGATTCCAGGAGAACACATAGACTGTGAGCCTGAGACTTCAGGGGAAGTGTGACCCCATCCAGTACAGGCAAAGTCCCTATTCCCTGATCTGCCTTTTGACTGACCAGGAGTGCCTCTGTCTTGACTGGATTAAGTTTCAATTTGTTTGCCCTCATCTAGTCCATTACTGACAACAGACATTGATTTAGAATTGAGATAGCTTCCTTGGAACCATATGGGAAGGAGAGCTAGAGTTGGGTGTCATCAGCTCTCATCAGTATACTGGTGACACTGCACCCCAAAACTCCAGATGACCTCTCCCAACTGTTTCATATAGATCAGTGGTTCTCAACCTGTGGGTCCCCAGATGCTTTTGGACTACAGTTCCAAGGAGCCCTCTGAGGTCTCACCTTGACAGCCAGGTGATCCTCCCAGTCATTAGTGAGGCTGTGAGTTCAATCCTACAGGCTCATTAATGACTGGGAGGACCACCTGGCTGTCAAGGTGAGACTTCAGAGGGCTCCTGGGAACTATAGTCCAACAACATCTGGGACCCGCAGGTTGAGTAGCACTGATATAGATGTTAAACAGCATGGGGGGACAAAACCAAATGCTGAGGGACCCCACAGGCCAATGGCCAGGGTACTGAACAGGAACCCCACCCCAGCACCACCTTCTGAGTTCACCCCTCCAAGAAGACTGGAACCACTGTGTAACAGTGCCCCCAAGCCCCTTCTCAAAGAGTCAACCCAGGATACCATGGCCCACGGTATCAAAAGCTGCTGCAAGGTCCTGCAGAACCAACAGGGACATACTCCCCCTGTCCAGTTCCCTGCGTACATCTTCCACCAAGGCGACCAAAGCTGTCTCCATCCCATAACCAGGCCGGAAGCCAGATTGAAATGGATCTAGATAATCCATTTCATCCAGAAACCCCTGGAGCTGGGAGGCCACCACACACTCCTGAACCTAGCCGAAAAATGGAAGGTTGGAGACTGGCCGATAATCATTTAGAGTGGTGGGTCCAAGGAGGCTTTTTTAAGTAACGGCCTCACTACAGCCTTTTTTAGGCAGGATGGAAACTGCCCTTGCTACAGTGAGGCATTCACCACTGCCCTTACCCATTCAGCTGATCCCCCTCTAGAGGATTGCTTTCAGGAGCAGGAGGGGCAAGGATCCAGTATGCATGTTGTGGCTCTCACTGCTCCAAGGATCCTGTCCATATCCTCAGACTGCACAAACTGAAACAGATCCAACAATACAGGACAAGCAGGTGCCGAGATTACATCCTCTGGACTTGTATCAACTACAGCATCAGAGTCAGAGCGGATCTGAACGATTTTGTCTGCAAAGTGTCTTGCAAATTCCTCATAGTGGGCAATACAAGTCTATACTATTCCTCACAGCAGGCTATACAACATATGCATGTCTGTAAGCCATTCCTGGAGTTGTTACCTTGCATTTCTGGTAACAACTCCAAAACTCGATCTGGAAACCAAGCCCTATGAAGAACTGCTTCAGGAGCTGGGTATATTTAGCTTGGAAGAGAAGATTGAGAGGAGATAAGATGATCACCTCTAAACAGATAGTCATCAATATGCCTTGTGGGTTCCTCTCCACTTCATTATTCTAGCCAATGGGATGAAATAAGCAGAAGAGTAAGAAGAGGTACCACCCTTACCTTCTCTCTTGCTCTTAAGCAATTTAATCTTTCATTTTTATTGGTGGTTCAAAATAACCAAAACTAAAAATGGGAGAGACAAAGTGGGCCCTTTGAAGGCACACCTTAAGGACAAGGCAGTTCCCCACAGTGGTATATGTTTAGCATCAGCCACTCTAGCCTTGACCAATGTCCACCAGTTTAGACGTCCTGTGCACACATCCCTGCAACCAACTCAGCAGGAAGTGGGTGACTTAGACTGCTCTAATGCAACAAGATGGAAGGAAAAGGCAACCATGTTTCACTAGCACTTTCAAACTGATCTATCTACCCTGAGAAGGGGGTCTTACCTAGAGAGGCCACAATCTCCAAATTATCCTCCATGACTTCCCTGTGGAGGGCCCTTTGGTCTGGATCCAGCAAGGCCCACTCCTCCTCACTGAAATACACAGCCACTTCCTCAAAGGTCACCTGGGAAAAGAAATTATACCAGTCAGCCAAACATGCTGAAGTCAAGCCCACCAAGAGCTTGGCAGGTGAATCAGCAGCAGCAACAGCAATAGCATTTATATTTCTACACTGCTTATCAGTGCAAAGCACTCCCTAAGCAGTTTAGAGTGTGTTAGCTAATTGCCCCAACAAGTTGGGTACTCATTTTACCAACCTACTGAGTGAACATTGGAGTGAACTGAGTGAATATTGGCACCCAAAGATAGAAGAAAGCAAGCCAGGTGCCTGAACCTTGCCACTGTTTCATGGCCTTGCAGCAATAACAGTAATTTGGAATTTTCAACAGTGACTTCAGCATCTGGGATTTTTGTTATCCACAAGGGGTCCTGGAACCAAATCCATTGGATACAAAGGGCTAGGAAGAATCACAAACAGAAATATCAGAAAACTAGCTGTACCCAGTGTAACATATGCTATTTAACCCCCCTCAAAAGCCCAGCTGACCTCACAACCCTGTAAGGTAGGCCAATGGGTATTAAAATTACTCCTCCTCCTTCTCTACATTCCTCACTTTTCCCAGAATTAGCAAGGGTGACTCTCTCTGTTGACCTGTTACAGCTGTGGCCAACTGCCAGTTGACTGCCTGGGTCCCAATCTGGGCCACAGATTGAGTGGCCGGAATGAACTGTGAGGTGGAGAGGGAATTTGCATGTGACTGATGATTGGTTGGTTGTGTTTTCTGAGCAGCCAATCAGAATCCTGGGAAAAGCAACATACCCAATTAAAGAGAGAGATAGAGAGATAAAGGACCAGTAGAGCATTTGGATCTTCCTTCCATCATGATTTCCAGAAAATATTGAGCAGTAGATTGGTCAGGATGCTTACAATATCTTTGAAATTACTAGGATAAAACTCTCCCACCTCCTTCTTTTTCTGCTCCTCATGTTGTGTCCAATTCAGAAGGAAACCTTCAGCCAGGGCCATCACCTGAGAACTGGTCCATGGATCATATTCCCTGACCCAGCTCGCCATCTCCAAGGGAAGGACAGCCAGGAACTGCTCCAGTATCACCAGGTCCGGGATCTGAGCCTTGGTATATTTCTATGGTTTCAGCCACTAATTGCAAACAGCATGGAATTAGCTGTAAATCTCCCAGGGCCCTTTGGTTTTCTTGTACCAGAACCAGTTTGAAGCCCCAGAAGGCGTTTTTCTCAAGGCAAGAGTAGGGATACGAAGTCCTAGAAAGGAAGGGAAAATGAATACTCTCTTGAGGTACAGATCCTTAATAATCAGTTTCACTCTAGAAATGTACGCCTTTCTTCCTCTGAAAAGAAGACCAAGGCTATGACAGAAGGAAAAGCTCGAGGAGGTGTCCTTTCCTTCTAAGTCACAAACTGAAATCTCCATACTATTCAGCATCCTTCCAACTGCAGTGTCGCCATGAAATCATTCCCCAATCTCTCTCCTTTCCCTTGTGCATCCCTGTCATGCCCCTCCTTGAGAGTTCTTCATCCGAAGAAGAAGTCTTACTAGATGAAGAGACTCAGCAGACTGAAGACCAGCCAGCCACATCTTCTGTCCAGCATCTGAGCATGACGAAGAAGAGTAAAGCCCCATCCCTCCCACGTCCAAAGCAAAGGTAGAAAAAGCTCAGACATCTGGACCAAACTCCCTCCCCTCAGATGCACTAGGAGGCTGCAATCAGGGTCTCAGGAAGAGCACAGCTATACAATACAGTTGTTGAACAGAGCCAGAGACCTGAGCATTGGCTGGAACTCTCTGCCTATGAAGAAACACAGCGCTTTGCTGAGAGCAACAACATTCCTCTTGGCTCTTGACATATTTATCTTGGTCTTTGGCTGAACAGCTTCCCTACAGATAACCTTGGAAATTCTGGCTCTACTCAATGGCTTCATAGACTGTACAACACATGCTTCATCTCTTGCTACTGACAATACTTCCTTCTGATAATGAAACTTGTTTCCTTCTGACCACAGCACAGATTTCCAAAATGTGTCTGTGGGATTGGGGGTGCCCTTCCTCCTAGAACCATAGAGCTGGAAGAGGCCCATAGGCAATGGAGTCCAACCCCCTTCTCCATGAGGGAACTCTCCCTCTGCCTCCACTGATCTTGAACGGACCTGGACAGCAGAAGGAGGGCTTGGTTGCCCTTCTTCCGCCATTCTGCTGAGTCTCTTCAACTGCTAAGACTTCTTTAGAAGAAGTACTTTCAATGAGGAGATATGGCAATCCCACCCATTTCTCTGCCCATTTTTAATTTATTAGTAAACTATTATTTACCTATTAAATTTTATGTCTGCAGGCAAAAATCCATCTTCCTTGTTAATCTTTCTACAGGGCAAAGGCAAAACATTTTGCTGCCTGAAAAAAAAGGTCAAGATGGCACCCTCTTTGCTCACAGCATAAACTTTGTGGTTTATGGAATTCTGTTCTTCAACAGAAGGGAAGAGCAAGTGGGAGGCTCCCACCAGTCTCCCAGCACCTGGTGCCTGAAGCAATGGCTTCACTCCGCCTAAGGGAGGCTTCGTCCTTGCAAATTTTAGAAATAAAATTGTATTCCCTGAATAACAACACTGCCACCACCACTCAGTCTGGAGTAGGTAACCTGCAGGGCCATGTGGGGCAGTGCTTAGGACTTTTCATCAGGACTCAAGAGGACCCAGCTGAAAGGCAGAAAACAAAAAGTTACTGGGACCAGTTTCCTCAGCCTCGCCTCCTTCAGGGAATTGCTGCGAGGACAGAACAGGGGAGGTCGAGAGTCCTGCGTGTTTTTATTCCACAGCCACGGAAGGAAAGGGAGAGGATCCCCCCAAAAAGAGCTGGAGAGAAGTTTCCCCCAAGGAAGGAGAGAGGCCGGGAGGGGGGGAGGGAAAGAGGGAGGCTCTGGCTTGAGGAGGGTCCTCTCTCCCTCGGCCACCTCGGGGGTCCCCACAGCCCAATGCATTTGAGAAGAGGACTCACCCGACCCCCGGGATGGAGAAAGCAAAGGCAGAGTTAGAGAGAGCTCGGCTCCCGCGCCTCCTTCCTTCCAATCCCCGGGGATGCAGCAAAGGACTCCTCTTGGCAACCCCTCTTGGCAACTCCCCACAACTACACCCCCCTCTTCTTCCTCCCCAGGAAGATTCGTACTCATGGCCGGAAAGGGAGGGGACTTGCCTGGTAGGAAGGGCCAGCCTTCTCCCTCTTCTCCATGTTTTCCTTCCTCTCTAGGAATACATTTGCTTCAGTTTAACCCTTGGAAAGCCAAATTTTCCCCCTGAGAATCGAGGCTCTGATCCTTTTGCTTCCTTGAGTTTTTTTATGGATGCCAGCGAAAACCTTCGACTTCACTTTCAGCAACCTCTTGAGACAGTATACAGAATACAGACATACATCAGTTAACAAAGGACTGTTAACCCTTAACAAACAACTACAGCTTCTTTCTCTGTTTATCACAAAGGTGCTACAAGATCCTCTTTCCATTGACGCCCCCTTGTCGTGGGAGAGAGGCTTGCATACCCTAATGATATTTTGAGCTGTGCTGGCAGTGCCATAATAGTCATCAGTAAGATCTCCCATGCCAGACAGGTCAAAACCGAAGGGTCTGACAAAGAACGTCAGAGGGCAGGATTGGCTCTCTAGCCTTGTGGCAACCATCCTAGGAGAAGGAAAACTCTAACCCCAAAACCGGGCAGATGGTGCTGGTCCAATCCTATAAGGTCAACGATCTAAGAGAAGGAAACTAATCAAACCTACAACCCGAGGACCTCATTCCTATTGTCCATGCTTGCAAGGCCACAGCAGATTAACCTTTGGTTTAAAGGGTGAGGCCAGTTCTGTGCACGCTGCACTCCACCAGAAAAATCCATTGCACAGGCTCAAAGGATAAATCCAGTTCTGAAAAAGCCCTGTAGCGATAGGCGAGGGACAAAACAGGTGTAAAGATGCACTGGAAGCCCCAGACTCAACCCTGCATGCAGGCGGTTCAGGACTTTGGTCACTTGAGACTGACCTGGGAGATGACAGTCTTGTTCGGCAGCATCCTGAATGACCAAGCCTTTTTTAAGGAGAGCACTGCTTGCTCCATAAGGAGAGGGGCCTAGAAAAGGTGGCCTAATGAAAGCTCATCCCCATCTACCTGGTGGGTATTTTCCAGGTTGTCAGGCCATGTTCTGGAAGAGTTTATTCCTGACATTTTGCCTGCATCTGTGATCTGTGATCTGCATCTGTGATCTGAAGATGCCAGCTACAGATGCAGGTGAAATGTCAGGAATAAACTCTTCCAGAACACAGTCTCACAGCCAGGAAAAAAAACCACAGAAAACCTATGGTTGCTGAGAGGATGGAATATACAGGTGTACTACGAAGACGGCATCTATATACGTTACCATAGTGATAGTAGCTTGTTTAACTTAAGCCGTCTGAGGGCTCGCACTAAGACTCTAAACTATCCAGTCCGTGAGCTGCTCTTCGCTGATGATGCTGCCCTTGTTGCCCACACAGAAGCAGCTCTGCAGCGCCTAACATCCTGCTTTGCAACAGCTGCAGAACTGTTTGGGCTGGAAGTCAACCTGAAGAAAACAGAAGTTCTTTACCAGCCTGCACCACAGGACAAACACCACCATTCCCATATTGCCGTCAGCAATCTGTGCTTAAGTCCATTCAGCAGTTCACCCACCTGAGCATCATCACCCTGTACAAGAAAAAAGGAGCAAAATCTGATTGCTCAAACTATCGAGGCATAACACTGCTCTCTATTGCTGGAAAAATCCTTGCAAGGATACTCCTGAACAGATTAGTTCCTGTCATTGCTGAAGAACTTCTTCCTGAAAGCCAATGTGGCTTCAGAGCCAATAGGAGTACTACAGATATGGTATATGCCCTTAGACAACTGCAAGAGAAATGTAGAGAGCAGAACAAGGGTCTCTATGTAACATTTGTTGACTTCCCAAAGCCTTTGACACCATGAGTAGGAAAGGTCTGTGGCAGATCCTGGAAAGACTTGGATGTCCCCCCAAATTCCTTAAAATTATTATCTTGCTACACGAGGGCCAACGCGGTCAAGTCAGATATGGCGATGCTCTTTCAGAGCCCTTTCTAATAACTAATGGAGTGAAGCAAGGTTGTGTTCTTGCGCCAACTTTATTTACAATCTTCTTCAGCATGATGCTCCAAAGGGCTATGGCAGAGCTCGAAGAAGACGACAGCATCTATATACGTTACCATACTGATGGTAGCTTGTTTAACAAGCTGTCTGAGGGCTCGCACTAAGACTCTAAACTATCTAGTCCGTGAGCTGCTCTTCGCTGATGATGTCCCTTATATAAGATGGCAAAATCAAGGTTTGCTTTTTGGGTTATTATTTTTTTAAATAATAGAATACTGTATTTTGACAGTTAATCTGACAGTTTGTTCTAAGAGTACAATATGGCAGGTGGCACCAAAATGGTCCGAAAGACCATGTGAGGAGTGTTAAGCATGGCAAACTCAGAGTCTTTCCTAATCTTGGGAATACTAGCCATTTTGGGCTTTAAATTTTACTGTGGGGTGATACTTTTTTTTAGCTCCGTGTGCAAGATAAATGGCAGCTGCCTCCACAGTCCCATACTGAGCATGCAAAACAGAAAAACAGAGGTGGGGAGGGGGAGAAGAACAGAGAAGCCTCACCAGATACTCCCAGGATGTGTTTTTTAAAAACACAGATCTTGCAGTTTGGCCATCAAAATGGAAATCATAAGAAAAGTGGAGGATGGGGAAAGGAAAATTCATCCCTCCAAACATTTTGAGAGAAACCTTCTGGTGGACTCTGCACAGTTCAGTGTTTGGTTTATTTATGCAAAACATACCAGATTGTTTCATTCTGCATGTGTGTATTGTTAGTTTTGAATAAAAAGCTTGTGGAAACATGTTGAATGCCTCTGTGGTACACCTGTATATTGGAATCTTCCCTACATTCAGACTTAGAATCATCAATCCGACTTCCCAACAACCTGTCCAATCGACAGCCAAATTGTGTATGTTTCCTCAGGCTCTTAAAAATAAACCCCTACACTCTTGTCTGTGGTGTTCTGGTGTCACGCCAAATCTTTGCTTTACTCTTTCCTTAAATAATCCAATCTTTTGCTTCTTCCAGTCTCATCTCCCCATCAATTCCTGGCAGACCAGGGTTTTCCCTTATGGTTTGCTTTACTTTTGGGGGAGCCCTCACTGTCAGTATTTCCCTACATTTATCTGCAATTTTTAACCTCAGAAAATACTTGTTTTGTTCCAGATTCCTGCTTTTTTACTCTCTTTGTGCTTCTTTTCTTCTTCCTTTAGTTATTTCTTACTTTTACCTATAAGTTTTACCTCAGAAATCACCTTAATGAGTTCAGGGTTAATTCCAGGCCCTGTTTTTGACTGTGTACCTTTTGTGATCCCTGACCTATTAACCTCACTTTCCTCAAAACTACAGCACCTCTTTCTCTCAGGTACTTCATATCTGTCTTTTTACTATCCACCCCCCCCCTCAAAACACCAGTTTGGGCAAAACGCTGCCAAGCGCCCACTCTCAAGATCTTTCTGTGTCCACCTCTTAACCAAATAGGTCTACTCCGAAGACCCCCAAAACTTGGCACCAAATATATGTGAAGGATCCCTTCTCACTTATTTAGTCTAGCCTTCTCCCTTCTGGGCTAAATATCCTACAGGCCCCAAGCAGTGCCAGCACTGGTTAACACTTGGATGGGAGACCACCAATTAATACTTGATGCTGTAGGAGATTTCAGAGGCAGGAACTGGCAAAAACCACCTCTGAGTATTCCTTGACTAAGAACACCCTATGAAACTCATGGACTCACTCACTGTAAGTCAACAAGCAGCTTGAAGGCACACACACACATTCACATCTAGGTGGATGAAGAGTAGAGGGTGAGCACTAGCGCCACAATGACTGGGAAGGAGAAAGCTAAGTAAATAATACCCCCCTGCAATATTATTTGCAAGTTGCAGCAATAAATCAATTAAGCTTTTCGAAATTATAGCAAGCTGCTGCTCTACTAGTTGAGCTGGAGATTTGAGCACAGCTCTTTTCGCTTGACTGGAGCCGAGTCCATTAAAAGTGTTTCCTACCTGGAGGTGACTGATAAAAAGTGGGAGACTCAGGGCCAGAGCCTGTGATTTGGCAAAACTAGCTTCTGTCCCCCAGTTGTGAAAACTGCATATCTTACATAGAGTTACTTTCCCCAAAACGTAGCTCCAAATAGAGTGCAGACTGGTGTGTGCCTGTGTGTGAAGAAATATTCTTTGAGCATGTGCAGAATGCAACCCTACCCAGGTCTACTCAAAAGCAGAGTTCCTTTGGGATCCCTAGTGTTTAGGATTGCAATCTTAGGACTAAATCCAACTGCAGTAGACTATTAGTCAGTTACTGTTAATGGTAAGTAAACATTCTCTTTTTAGCTTTTGTGTTTTGTGAGTTTTTAACTATGTGCTTTATAAATTTCCTGAGTGGAAAAAGGTTGGATGGTAATAAATATAATAATAATGCAACAACATCATTTATGTAAATATTACTGATTTAATGGGTCTACTCTAACTGGTATTAGCAATTACATTTAAGACACAAGCTGTAGGTATCTACTGTAGGTTTAGTAGACTCCCTGTAAGTAATAATGATGAAGAGTCTTGTAGTTCCTTAATGACCTGCCGGTTGTATTTGGCATCAGTTTTCAAGGACTGCTGCCTATCCTTACATCTGCTGGCACGGGCTGGAGCCCATGAACACTTAGGTGAGATAAAATGTCTTAGACTTTAATACATCACCTGACTCTTTGTGGTTGTGTCTGCAACTTTCATGATATAATACAGACAGCAAAAAGAATGGTGCCTGGAATTTTAAAAAATCCTCCTGTCTGATGTGGACAAAATGGGGGCTGAATATTTTTAGCCTGGGGAAGAGAAGGTTAAGAGGTGACATGACAGCCATGTTTAAATACTTGAAAGGATGTCATATTGAAGAGGGAGCAAGCTTCTTTTCTGCTGCTGCAGAGACTAGGACACTGAGCAATGGACCCAAAACTACATAGAATAGAATCATAAAGTTGGAAGAGACCTCAAAGGCCATCTAGTCCAACCCCCTGCTATGCAGGAATACACAATTGAAGCACCCCAACAGATGGCCATCCAACATGTTTAAAAACCTCCAAAGGAGACTCTACTACACTCCGAGGCAGTGCATTCCACTTCCGAATGGTTCTTACTATCAGGAAGTTCCTCCTAATGTTTAGGTGGAATCTTTTCCTGTAGTCTGAGTCCATTGTTCCGTGTCCTAGTCTCTGGAGCCGCAGAAAACAAGGTTGCTCCATCCTCAATATGGCATCCCTTCAAATATTTAAACATGGCTATCATGTCACCTCTTCACCTTCTCTTCTCTAGGATAAACATACCCAGCTCCCTAAGCCTCTCCTCACAGGGCATGGCTTCCAGACCTCCCACCATTTTGATCACCCTCCTCTGGACACGTTCAAACTTGTCAACAGCCTGCTTGAATTATAATGCCTAGAACTGGACACAGTATTCCAGGTGACGTTTGACCAAAGCAGAACAGAGTGGCACTATCCCTTGATCTAAACAGTATACTACTATTAATGCAGCCTAGAATTGCGTTGGCTTTTTTAGCTGCCGCATCACACTGCCAACTCATGTTCCGTTTGTTGTCTACTAAGTCTCCTACATCCCTTTTGCATGTACTGCCATCAAGCCATGTGTCACCCATCCTATATCTGTGCATTTCGTTTTTACTGCCCAACTGTAACATCCTCCATTGCTTCCTGTTAAAATTAATTAGCTTTGGCCCAGCTCTCTAATCTATTAAGGTCATTTTGAATTCTGATCCTGGGGTATTAGCTACCCCTCCCAATTTGGTGTCATCTGAAAACTTGATAGGAATGCCCTCTATTCCCTCATCCAAGTCATTGATAAAGATATTGATAGCATTGGACCTATAAAAAAGAACATCCTATTTTCCAGTTTTGTTAACCCACTGCTTTTTAGTGCTGTATAGAATATAAGACAATCTGAGTCCAAAATCAACATTTCAGGTTAAAGACTTGTCTTTCATTTTGTAATTCTATCAGCAATCAGCATGACCCTATCATAGTGCATCATAACTGGCTGGCGAGGAAACAAAGAGACACACAGCATTTACATATGGCATAATTACTGTATTTTGACAGCTAAACTGACAGCTTGTTGTAAGAGTCCAATATGGCAGGTCGCACCAAAATGGTCCCAAAGACCGTGTGAGGAGGCTTAAGCATGGCAGACTCCGAGTCTTTCCTAATCCTGGGAATACTTGTCTGAATGTAAAGTTGTCTCAATGCAAGTCATCAGTGTATCCTGGGGATTAGGAGTGAGGTTTTCTGGAGTTGGAAAGTTAACTGATTTGCAAACTGTCTTTGGGTCACTCCACTGTGGTCATGATTAGCGTTTTATCACTGTGAGGAATGATTAGGTTCAGGCAAAGCCACATCAATAGCATACTCCTGCTAACTGTAATGCTTCTGTTATTAGTAAAACAATTTACACTTTTGAAGAGTCTCTGGTGCCAAATCTTGAAAAGCCGGTCTGTATTGAATAGGATGCATTTTATTAAAGAGATGTAGGAATTGTTCTTTTCTAGAGTATGGGGAGAATTTAATTAAGACATCACTAGTTAAATTTCATACTGAAGTCTTGCTCCAACAGTAGGCAAACACCTTAAAAGTCCATCTCAGAAAGATGAAAGTCAGGGACCACTCCAGCTGTCTATCTAATTAATTAATTAATTAAACCCACCACCATACTGATTTTGGAATTCCGTGAAGACAGATATTCAAACAACAACTTTGACTCTTCAAGTATTATACCCAACAGTATACTGATGGTGGGAATGTTTATATATAGGTCCTCCTTGTTCTATCATTTTAAAAAATCACTGTTAGCTTTTTCTACTATAAAGGGTACTTTGTAAATTTTCTGATGTCTCTCTCTCTCGCTCTCTGGCTTTTCTTAGCAAACAAAGATTCAGGAAGGACTCATCCTGCGCTTTCTGCAAGCGTGCTGATGACTGAAAAGGCCAATCCGAGATAAACAAGTCCGGTTGCAGAAAGCACAGCAGGTCTCCTTGGGTGATGTTTCCAGGTTGTAATTCTTTCTGCATTGTTGTTTCTCTTCAAGACTTGTTCGGCGTGAGTTCTCAAATAAGGCTGCAGCATTGTGGATAGTGCGTCTCCATGCCTCCCGATGTGAAGCCAGGGTGGACCATTGTTGGTGATCAATTTGGCCAAGCCTGAGATGTTGTTTCAGAGAATCCTTCTATCGCTTTTTTGGAGCACCCCTCTTATGCTGACCCGTGGCGAGTTCACCATAGAGTACTATTTTTGGGAGGCGATGGTCCTCCATCCTAGAAACGTGCCCTGCCCAGCGCAGCTGCGTTCTTAATATCATAGCCCCAATGCTGGTGATCCCTGCTTGCTCAAGGACAGCAACATTCGTCACATAGTCAGTCCAGTGTATATTTAGGACTGTACGTATACAGCGCTGATGAAAACGTTCGAGGAGTCGTAAGTGTTGGCAATAGGTGACCCATGTTTGTAAATTTTCTGATGTGAAAAGGTACTTTGTCCTCCTATGCCACTTTTCAGTTCCAAGCACTTACATTGATTAAATTGGTTCTCCCCTCCATGAACTCTTCAGAGAGGAGTTTTATTTTTTCAAATTAAAACTTTCCCCACACTCCAAGTGTTGGTTCCTGTCGGAAACCTTTTCCATACTCCTGGCTTTCCAATGAATTTTCCCTTATATGCAGAGATTGATGAAAAGTGAGGCCTGTCTTCTGACTGAGATGTCCATCAGCAAGGTAACGTTTCTGACTGAAAATCTTTTAATATTCCTGACATGTAAATGGTGACTCCTCTGTATCATTAAACTGATAATTAACAATTCATCCCTTCTGAATTACTCTTTCCACATGACAGGAATTTAAATGGTTTCTCCCCTGTGTGAATGGCTTGAGAAGTGACGTGGGTCTTCTGACTGAAACTCCTTCCACACTCCAAACGCTTAAATGGTTTCTCCCCTCCATTAACTCACTGGAGATGGGTTTTTCCCCAACTAAAATTCTTTTCACACTCCAAGCATTTATGTGGTTTCTCCCATTTAATAATTTCTGTGTTTCAAAAGGGCTGGTTCCTGTCACAAATACTTTCCATACTCCTAGAGTTTAAATGGATATTCCTCTGTGTATGGAGACTAATGAAATGTGAAATTTCTGACCAAAAGTTCCCCCAGCAAAATCATTTTTCCAACTGATTTTTTTTTTTACATTACTGGCATTTAAATGGTGCCTCCCCTGTAGGAGTAAAGTAATAAGTAGCAATTTGTCCCTTCTGAATTACTCTTTCCACACTCCTAGCAATTAAATGGTTTCTCCCATTGAATTGCCATGTATTAATTGACACCCATCAGGGTAACTCTTTTGACTTTCCAGGCATTTAAATGGTTTTTCCCCTGTGTGAACTTGGTTTGATAAGAAGTGAGATGGGTCTTCTGAGTGAAAGTTCTTCTACACTCCAAAAATTAAATGGTTTCTCCCCTGTGTGAGTTGCTTGATGACAAATGAGGTGTGTCTTCTGTCAGCAGATCCAAGCATTGCAATGTTTTCTCCCCTGTGTGAGTTGCTTGATGACGAATGAGGCTTCTCTTCCAACAAAACTTCTTTCCACACTCCAAGCATTTAAAAGGTTTCTCCTCTGTGTGAGTTGCTTGATGACAAGTGAGGTGGTACTTCTTATTGAAACTCCTTCCACACTCCAAACACTTAAATGGCTTCTCCCCTGTGTGAGTTGCTTGATGAAAAATGAGGCTTGTCTTCTGCCTGAAGCTCTTTCCACACTCCAAGCATTCAAAAGGTTTCTCCCCTGTGTGAGTTGCTTGATGAAAAATGAGGCTTGTCTTCTGCTTGAAGCTCTTTCCACACTCCAAGCATTCAAAAGGTTTCTCCCCTGTGTGAGTTGCTTGATGACGAATGAGGCTTCTCTTCCAACCAAAGCTCTTTCCACACTCCAAGCATTTAAATGGTTTCTCCCCTGTATGAGTTGCTTGGTGAGAAGTGAGGTCGTCCTTTCGACTGTATTTTTTCCCACATTCTAGGCATTTAAATGGTTTCTCCCCTGTGTGAATGACTTGATGAGAAGTGAGGTGGGCCTTCTGACTGAAACTCTTTCCACACTCCAAACACTGAAATGGTTTCTCCCCTGTATGAGTTCCTTGATGACAAATGAGGCTTCTCTTCCAACGGAAGCTCTTTCCACACTCCAAGCATTTAAAAGGTTTCTCCTCTGTGTGAATTGGTTGATGATGAATGAGGCTCCTTTTCCAACTGAAGCTCTTTCCACACTCCAAGCATTCAAAAGGTTTCTCCTTTGTGTGAATTGCTTGATGATGAATGAGGTTCCTTTTCCAACTGAAGCTCTTTCCACACTCCAAGCATTTAAAAGGTTTCTCCTCTGTGTGAGTTGCTTCATGACAAGTGAGGCTTCTATTCCACCTGAAGCTCTTTCCACACACTAAGCATTTAAAAGGCTTCTCCTCTGTGTGAGTTGCTTGATGACAAGTGAGGTGGTACTTCTGATTGAAACTCCTTCCACACTCCAAACACTTAAATGGCTTCTCCCCTGTGTGAGTTGCTTGATGATGAATGAGGCTTCTATTCCACCTGAAGCTGTTTCCACATTCCATGCATTTAAATGGCTTCTCCCCTGTGTGACCTGATTGGTGTCGGATAAAGCTGCTCTTCCAACTGAAGCTCTTTGCACACTCCAAACATTGATATGGTTTCTCTCCTGTGTGAATTGCTTGATGATGAATGAAGCTCATCTTCCAGCTGAAGCTCTTTCCACATTCCAAGCATTTAAAAGGTTTCTTACCTGTAGGTACTGCTCCATGGAAAGTGTGGTGTGTCTTCTGACTTGGGTCTTTCCCACATTCCAAGCCTATTAATGATTTCTCCCTTGAGTGCAATCTTTGGTGTGACACAAACTGTGACCTCCACTTGAAACTCTTGCCACATTTCAAGCATTTATATGGTTTTTCTGTTATTTGAAATATTTCATGGCAAAGCACATTTTTCCTATCATTTTCAGTCTTTCTACACTTACCATCTTTAAAAGATTTCTCCCCAATGTGAGTTCTCCTGTGAAGATTAAGCCTTGTTTTACAGCTGAAGCTTCTCCCACATACAAGACAAAGGTATTCACTTTCTTCCTTTTCTCTTTGAGCTGTTTCTTGGACAGAGATTCCAGAAATGTCACCACTAAAAAAAGTAGGGAATTTGCCCCTCCTCCTTTCTTGAGTGTCTTTTCTGAATCTTCTCTTTACCTTCTCTTTATGTTTGGCTCTTTCCATCAGGGTCCTGATTAGTTCTTCATATCCATTCACATCACCTCCTGGAAAGGAGAAAAACAAGGGGTCAAAGCTCAAGAGAGAAAAGAGATTGAATTAACACAACTGTTTAATGGACCTCAATGAGAAGAGGCTCCTGGAAAGACAAGTGAGGTTCCACATCATCCCTACTGGCTCTCCTGGGAAGCCTGTGGCAGAGACTGTGAAAGTAGAAAGTTCTTTGGAGGAGCTCATAGCTGCTTGCATCCATGAAAGTATGAACCCAGGAACCATCCTCTCTCCACCAAGCTCAACTGGGCTGCTGCCAAAAGAATAACAGATAAGATATATGGGCTTCCTCTTTAAATATTGAGGATGGGGGTCATTTCATTTCATCTTTGGTAAGTCCTGACTAGGCGGGAATCAGGATCCCTCAAAAACAGGCAGGGAGCCAATAATATTTGATTGGTTGTGGATTTGATTGCTTTAAAGTTGGATAGAACTGATCAGGCAGCCGTTATTTCTTTAGGGGCTGAGAAGGCCTTGATAAAATTCGCTGTCTGTTTATTTTCACAGTATAGGACTCTAGGTTAATTTAGGATTTCCTAAAATATTTTTTAAATGGATAAAAATTTGAAATTCAGCACTAAGAACACTGTTATGACCAGGTTTTTTTCCATCCTTTTTTACACTGAAACAGGGTACAAGGCAAGGGTGTTGATCATCTCCTTTAATATTCAATTTGTGCTTCGAACCCTTAGCATGTGCTTTTAGACCAGATTGCAGGATTCGAGCATGTTGGTTTAGAATTTTTAAGCCTCTTTTTGCAGATGATCTTTTGTTCTTCATTTCCAAGTCCCTACAGTTGATTTTGATGCAACTGATTATTAATTTTGGTAAAACAGCTGGGTATTCAATTCACTGGTCCAAATCGGAAATACTGCCAGTGGGAGACGAGATGGACTCTAGTGTATTTAAAGCACAACAGTTTTGATATTGAACAAATTCTGTTACTTACCTGGGTATACAGTCGTCCCTTCACATTCGCGGGGGTTAGGTTCCACAGACCCCCACGAATGTGAAAAAACTGCGAATACTGATTGCCCCCCTCCCCCGCCAAAGCGACCACGGGGCCTCCAGAGGCCCCATGGTCACTTTCCCCGGACTCCCCACTCCCTCCCAAGGCCTTCACGGGGCCTACGGAGACCCTCCCGAGTCCCCGTGGATGCCTCCCCGGCCCTCCCCCCTCCCCCCAAGGCCTTCACAAGGCCTCGCAAGCCCCCGTGGAGGCCTCCGCGGCCCTTCCCCATCCCTCCCAGGGCCTTCACGGGGCCTCCAGAGGGTCTCCGAAGGCCCCGTGGAGGCCTCCCCGGCCCTCCCCGCTCTCTCCCATGGCCTTCATGGGGCCTCCGGAGGGTCTCCGAAGGCCCCGTGGAGGCCTCTCCGGCGCTCCCCGCTCCCTCCCAGGGCCTTCACGGGGCCTCCGGAGGCCCTGTGTCGCGGTTTTGGGAGGGCGGGAGGGCCCCTCCCAAGACCGCGAATAATCAAAACCGCGAATGCTGAGTTCGCGAATGTGGAGGGGCAACTGTAATTATCCCTTATCTCAGATCATTAATCTTAATATAAGTAAGATGATAAAATATATTATACAAGATTTACAGAGATGGGTGGGCTTAAAGATGAGTCTGTGGGGTAAGGGAAATACAATTTAATTTTATACCTGGAATTGTTTGTTATTCATGGAATTCCTCTACCTTGCAGGTATTTTCAAAAACTAAAGGCACAGTTTAGGAGATTTGGGGTGGTGGTGGTAATCTTCTCATAGAATTTAAATGAAAAGGATGAACATTTCTATCAAAGAAAGAAGGTTTGGCCTCCAGATCTTACATATCATCAGGTATATCTGTTATCTTGTATTAATTTTTGGACATATCCACGTAAAAGAAGTAATCCACCATAGTCAGCCTTGAAGTATTCATTTCTGATACTTCTATTCAAAGGGACAGTTCTTGGTTCTTATTTTATTAAAAAGGGCAGTGTTTTGTCAACCATTTCAGATCTCAAGATCTCTGGGTTAGCTCCTCCCACTCACCCCTGGTAGGCAGGGAACAAAAGACCTTTACGTAGGTCCCTTCCTCTGAGGTCCTCCAGTGGGAGCGAGCCACCTCTGGCCAGTTCATACAATAGCCTCAGTGCGTGCTCAAGAATCAATCTAATATCTCTTGAAGGATATATACTAACAAACAACCAAAAAGGATCAGAAAAAAAACAGCATGAATAATAGCCCTCAGTGCAATAGGGGAAAAAGGAAAAAAGGATTCTGTGCCAACATCCTGGGTGGGCAGGATACTCATTATCTCTCCCCTGGAAAAGGGCATATCACAGGTAAGTCCAACGTTCCTTTTCCCAGTGGAGAGACCTCAGAGTATCCTCAAGATCTACCAAAGCCCACTGAAAACATAAGGGTGGGAGCTGGCATAATAAAAGAAGACATCTACATCCCAACAATCTGCTGCAGCACCCTCCTGCCGAAGGGAGCTTCTGCGGACTGCAGCTTGTCCATTCTGTAATGACATAAACAGGTGGATGAGGACCGCCATGTAGCTGCTCTACAGATCTCTTCCAACTAAGCGTCCCTGTCCCAAGCTGTAGAGGTTGCTACACTCCTGGTCGAGTGAGCCAGAACACCCTCCGAAACCAGGATATTGAGGGACTCGTAGCAGGGAGCCCTGGTGGCGCAGTGGTTAAATGCCAGTACTGCAAGCCACCATGTTGCAAGTTCAATTCCAGCAGGCTCCAAGGTTCACTCAGCCTTCCATCCTTTCGTAGGTCGGTAAATTGAGTACCCAGCTTGTGGGGGGCAATTAGCTAACACACATTGGAAACTGTTTAATACAGTGTAGCTGTGTAAATAGCTATTGCTTAAAAAAACAATTTGTAAGCTGCTCTGATAGCCTTGTGGCTGAAGAGCGGGGTATAAATAACTAAAAAAAATTTATTTTTTTTTTTAAAAAGGTAGCAATGCAAGCTCGAATCCATCTGCTCAGTGTGGAAGAGGAAACCTTATGTCCCAAAGATCTAGGATGCACTGACACGAACATCGAATCCAACGACCGGAATGAACTGGTCCTCTTCATGTAGATGTGTAATGCTCTACGAACATCAAGGGTATGCCAAATCTTCTCCAACTCCTGTGACGGATGTGGACAGAAGGATGGAAGAACGATATCCTGTGAAGTGTGGAAGGGAGTATTCACCTTCGGTTGAAAGTCTGGACATGTATGAAGGACGACTGAATCTGGTCTGATTATACACAGGTCCTTTCTCACTGATAATGCCCCTAGTTCTGACACCCTACATGCTGATGTGACAGCCACGAGGAGCAGCACTTTCCAGGACATGTGTTTCAGAGAGGCCTGTCTTAAGAGGTTCAAAGGATGGCACTGTCAAGGCCTTTAATACTGTGTGAAGATCTCAAGATGGGAACCTGTGAACCGTAGAGGGAGCTAGATTCGTAAGCCCCCAAATAAACCTGTGTAGATCTGGGTGAGTCAAAATCTGTGGAGCCCTGTGTGGAGGGAGGATTGACACAATAGTGGCTACCTGCCTCCTGATGGTGTTGGGTCTGAGGCCCCTTGCCATGCCATCCTGCAAAAAGTCCAGTAGAACAGGAACAGGTATGTCCAACTCACCACACCTCTTCCTCCTGCACCATCTGCAAAAGACCTGGAAGGTATACTCATAGATTCTCTGGGTAGAATCATGTCGAGCAGCAAGAATTGTGTCCACCACTGGTGGAAGATAACCCTTAGTGGTTAGCATCTCCCTTTCAATCTCCAGGTGTGGAGCTGAAGCCATTTGGGATCTGGATGATGTACCTGGCCCTGAAATAGCAGACCCACCAGAATGGGAAGAGACATCAAGGCAGATTCCATGTCTAGTATGTCCGAGAACCAAGCCCTTCTGGGCCAAGCTGGAGCGATCAAAATTAAGTCCGCTCCCTCCGTCTGCGTTCGACTCAGAACTCTGGATATCAACGGAATTGGAGGGAAGGCATACAGTAGATGTGGGGCCAAGGTTGAGTCAGAGTGTCTATTCCCTCGGCTCCCTTGCTCAGGTATCTCAAGAAGAATTGAGGAAGCTTAGCATTCACTGGAGAGGCAAATGGATCCAGGACCAGCAATCCCAAGGACTATGTGACTAGGTGAAACACCTCCAGATGTAGACTCCATTCCCCTTGATCTATCTCGGTCCTGCTGAGCCAATCCACCTTGGAATTGAGAGATCCCTGTAGATGTTCTGCCTCTAGGGATAGTAAGTTCTCCTCGGCCCACTGAAGCAGATGAGTCGACTCCACCATGAGGGACGTAGACCTTGTTCCTCCCTAGAGATTTATATGGGCTTTGCTGTGGTGTTGTCAGTCCGCACAAGGACAGCCCTGCTCTGCAGATGTGGTGCTAACACTCTTTCCTGGGAGAGTGAAACTTTGCCTGTCTGGGTATCCAGAATAGCCCCCAGGTGCTGAATCTGTCTGGCCGGTGTTAATGAACTCTTTTCCTGGTGGACGAGAAACCCATGATCTCGAAGCAATGCCAAGATCTGCTAGACATCCTTCACTGCTCGGAACTCGGACGGCGACCAGATCAATAAGTCGTCCAAGTAGGTGTAGATATGTATCCCTAGCTTTCTCCACTGGAAAACCAGTACCACCATGATCTTTCTGAAGACCCTCAGAGCTGATGATAGGCCGAAAGGTAGAGCCTTGTACTGGAAGTGTCTTTTGTCATAAGTGAAATGTAGAAAATGACAGTGCTCCAGCAGTATTGGGACGTGAAGGTTAGGCATCCTGTAGATCCAAGGAGGAGAGGAAGTCCCCCGGTCTGAGAGCCTCCAAGATGTGCTTCAGGGTCTCCATCTGAAATCTACATTGTCGGACAAACTTGTTGAGGCCCTTCAGGTTGCGGATGGCCTGCCGACTGCCATTCTTCTTTGGGACCAGGAAGATGTTGGAGTAGCAGCAGTGTGTCCGCTAGATACTCGGGACATTCTCTGTAGTGCCCAAGGAAACTTAAATGCTGAATGGCTTCTAACATCACTTGGTGTTTCATTGGGTCCCTGGACTGAGGAGTTGGAATGAAACGACGAGGGGGCAGGCCGAAGAACTCTATGTGATATCCATGATGTACAGTCTGCAAGACCCACCTGTCTGAAGTCAAGTTCTCCCAGGCCTAAGCAAAGCCCTGAAGCCTGCCCCTGACCTGCTCGCTGGAGTCATGCCTGCTGGTTCTTGGCCTGAGGTTTGGAACCCAAAGGATGGAAGCATCTACCCGATGATCCGGATTGGTTCCTACAGTGTGGCTTGTTATCTCCCCAGCATTGCTTGAAGCTCCTGTTATCTCTGGAGTGGACGTTTGAGGATGAGGAGGTGTCAGATTGCGATCTGTAAGATCAAAAGGACCGAGAATGCCTAGAGAACTTCCTATCATCCCTTTTCTTTGAGATTAGGGCTTTCTTCTTGTCTTTGCCCTCCACTAAAACTGGTTCCAATGACTCCCCAAACAACTTTTCCCCTAAAAAGGGGGGAAACACCATTCTGCTTGGATTTGAAGTAGGTGTTCCAACTCTTGAGCCACAGGAGTCTCCTTCCTGCCACTGCCGTGCCCTGAGCCCTGGCAGAGAATTGAACCGCATCAAGAGAACTGTCTGCAAGGAAAGCAGAGGCACAGGATATCTTGTTGAGACCCTGATGAAGCTTGGTGTTCGACGTTGGAACGTCCTCTAGAAGGTCCCGTGTCCATGGCAAAGAGGTCCTGGCAACCATCGTGGCAGTGATGGAGGCCCTGCTGGCCAAGGACAGCGCCTTGTGTGTCTGTTTGAGGGCAGCATCCTTGCATCTATGCTCAGGAACCTTAAGGGTGTCTTCCGCATCACAACAAAAAATCGCAGATGAGACCAACGCTGAGACAGGAGCATCAGTGAGTGGAACCTGAAGCTTCGTCATAACCTTCTTTGGCAAGGAGTACAACTTCTTGACGTAGGATGGCTGTGTCTTGTTAGCCACCGGCACACTCCACTCGTGCCTCATCGCCTGCATTAAATTGGCTGGAGCGGGCATCTCCATGACGGCAGGTAAGGAGGATAGAAAAAATTCAGCTGACATCAGAGATCAGGGCCCAACTGTGGTTCTTGGGTCTGAGCCAGGCTGAGCCCCAAAGTCTTGACTGTCTTTTGTATCAACGTTGAAAACTCCTCCAGTTTAAAGAGATGTGCAGACGAGCGGGGGACCTCAGGATTTGTCCCCTCCTCCTCAGAAAATTCAGGCTCTTCGTGGTTGGATGTGTCAGACTCCTCCATCATATCCTCCTCTTCTGAAGCCTCCCCCTTCTCAGCTGAGAAATGGATGGTAGGAACATCCTCCTCCTCCTCCAATCTTGGCCTCTTGGGCCGAGAAAGAGTAGCATCCACCTCAGACTCTGAGGCCCACGATCCTTCATCATCATCCTCTTCCTCCCCCCAGTCCTCTTCTTTGTTCCCCCTCCCCAGCCCTTGAAATATCTACGAGGGAGGTATGGAATCAATGCAAGCCAGAAGTCCCTGGTCTAATTTCCTCCTCTGAATCCCCTCCTGCTTGTCCAGTCCACATTTTCCTAGGAACCTTCTTCCCATGCGTGCGGGCGTTTGGGAGCCTTTCCACCTCCCGTTTTTTTCCACAGCTCAGGAGGTGGTTGGACAGGGGGAGGCAAAACTGGAGCCCCTGCCCGGATATGTAGCACTGGCCGGAGATAGATGGACGGGGGTGGGATAGGCCCCAGAGATGGCGGCACGCATAGCAGTGGGTGGCTGGGGGGGGGGGGGGAAGACTGGCCCAACTAGTGGCAGCGGAGCCAGGAGCAACGGCCTGGGTCGCTGAGCAGGGGCTAGCTGGAAAAGGCGTGGCTAACAGGAGAGGTGAATGGGCCCTGGGAGGGAAGGTGGTAGCTGCTGTGCTGAGAGGCCGGAGGGACTCAGGTATGGCTGACGCAGGGAACTTCACGGACGGCATGATGGGGGGGGGGGTTGGATGATAAGAGTCCCAGGACTGGATTCCCCCCCCCCCAGCTAGACACCTGTGAGACCCTAAAGGGCAGGCTGGGCAAGGCCAGGAACCAACAACCCCAAGGCTTCCTTAGCCACAAGGTCCTTGACTCAGGCTGCCAATCCTGGTGGAGGATCATCTCCCTGGGGCACGATTCCCGGGGTCCCCTGGTTACTCACGACCTCCTTTCCTGTCTGGGCTCCTGGGGGGGGGGTCAGAAACATCTGCCAAAGCATGGGATGCATCTTCCTCAGAAGAGATCCCAGCCTCCTCCTCCTCCTGGAGGGATGTGGTGGCGGCTGCCTCCTGGCTGTTTCCCAATTCCAGCGGTTGAGGTGCAGCCAGGGAAGCCTCAGTGATCGACACAGGAGGCTGGTCCCCCTTCCTCGACATGGGATCAGTAGCAGAAATGGGGGGCTTGTCCCCCTTTTTTGATCCTTTAGCCTTGGTCTTCCTGCTTTCTTTTGTATTCTCCATGATGCCCACGCTGCCTTTGTTAAACCACGTGGGCATCTGGAGAACCAAGACAAAGCGACCTCCAGGAGTGGTAGGCAGTCAACAACAGGCCAGAGGTGGCTCGCTCCTACTGGAGGACCTCAGAGGAAAGGGCCTACACAAAGGTCTTTTGTTCCCTGCCTACCAGGAGTGAGTGGGAGGAGCTAACCCAAAAATCTTGAGGATATCCTGAGGTCCCTCCATTGGGAAATACCACCTTAAATCAGATACTGATAAGAGCTGTTCGACAGTGGAACGCGCTGCCTCAGAGTGTGGTGGAGTCTCTCCTTTGGAGGTTTTTAAACAGAGGCTGGATGGTCATCTGTCGGGAATGTGTATTCCTACATGTCAGGGTGTTGGACTAGATGGCCCTTGTGGTCTCTTCCAACTCTATGATTCTATGACTTTATGCTAATTATGCTTTTAACTATCACTTCGCAGAGAAAATCTCTCGGATTAGAGCCGACTTAGATGCCATAATTATAGCAGAAGTTGACAATGTGGTGTCCAGCAACTCTTTGAGTAGGATTAGCTGCTGGGGAGATCAGTTTCAGTTGGTGGGTACCACCAATGTGGACAAAGCTCCTGGGGCAAGTAAAGAAGACAGCTTGTCCTCTTTATCCCTGTCTTTCTTGGCTGGTCATTCAGGGTGGAGATGCAATTAGATCCCAATTACAATATATTATCAATGCATCTCTTAGGGAGGAAAGTTTTCTATTTTGACTAAAAGAAGCGGTGGTATAACTAGTTCTAAACAAACTTCCCTGGACCACCTGGACGTGAACAACTATAGACCTGTATGAAATCTCCCTTTTCTGGGCAACGTGATCGAGAGGGCACTTGCCTCCCAACTCCACACAGTCTTGGATGATACAAGCTATCTAGTCCCATTTCAAACCAGCTTCAGAGCAGGATACATAGTTGAGATCACTATTAGTCTTAGTGGATGATCTTCGCCTGAGTACTGACAGGGAGTGTGTTTCCTTGCTGGTGATTTTGGACCTCTCAGTGGCATTCAATACATCAACCATGCTATCCTTCTGGAACACCTCGGGGAATTGGAGGCACTGTACTTCAGTTGTTCTGGTCCTACCCCTCAGGCAGGTTCCCAATGGTGGTGCTTGGGGATAGCTGCTCCTCAAAAAAGGAGCTATTATATGACACACCACAAAGTGACATTCTATCCCCAGTGCTATCCAATATCTACATGAAACCACTGGGAGAGATCATCCAGAGGCATGGGGTGGGATGTTATCAGTCCTGATGACACCCAAATATATTTCTACATGCTTTCAAAAACAGCCTCAGCTAAGGTTTGTGCATCTCCTCTGAATGAATGCCTTGAGAAGATAATAGGTTGGATGAGAAAAACAAATTGAAGCTGAATCCAGACAAGACACAGAATCTTATTGTCAGGGTTTCTAACCTGGATTTGGAGATGTGTCAGCCAATCCTGGATGGGTTTACATTCCCCCTGAATGATTGTGTTCGCAGCTTGGGAATGCTTCTGGATCCAATGGCTTAAAATGGTTTGGGGACTGCTCTGTTGGCCTGGTGGTTGAGGAGCAAGGTGTGGTCCCCCCTGGGGGACTACTCTACCTTCCAGAATACATGTATTCTCATCTGGATATTCCTGGGGCACTGATGTTGTCTGTGCTTGGTGTACAACAACCGTCACTCCAATTACAAGTTTTTCCATTGGTCTCTCTTCAGTTCCCAGGGTGTTTTTGACAAGATTAGGGCGACCTTTGTAACACAATGTAGGGTTTCAGGTCTGCATAGTCATCATTACTTGGACAGCCTGCTAATCTGCTCTCCATCCAGGCTGAGGACAGAGAGGGACTTGCTTCGGGTTCTCAACTCACTCAGAGCCCACGGGATCCAAGAGTGTCTTGCAAAGAGCTTGCTCAGACAGATGCGACAGTCAGGAGTGCTTACTATCAGCTTTGGCTGATATGCCAGCTGCACCCCTTCCTAGAATTTGAATTTATTTTGGGATAGGGAGGGCAAGAGAAAATAAGCTTGCTCCATCTTCTACAGGACCCCCCTTCAAATATTTAAAATGGCTATCATGTCACATCACAAACGTTTCTCCTCCAAGCTCAACATATACAGGTCCTTAAGCTGTTTCTGGAGTTGTTACCTAGCATTGCTGGTAATAACCCCAAAAATTGATCTGGAAACCAAATCCTATAAGGAACTGCTTTGGAAGCTCAGTATAGTTAGCTTGGCGAAGAGAAGACTGAGAGGAGACACAATGAACACTTCTAAAAATGTGGTCATCAATATGCCTTGTGGGTTCCTTTCCACCTTGTCATTCTATCCGATTGGATCAAATAAGCAAAAGATGGCTGCTCCTTAGCCGAATAAGGGGAGGTACCAGCCTTACCTTCACTCTTGCCCTAAAACAATTCAATCTTTCATTTTTATTGGTGGTTGAAAGTAACCAAAGCTAAAGATGGGATAAACTTAGGTGGGCCCTTTGAGGGGACACCACAAAGAAATAGGAAATCCCCACACAGTGCTACACGTTTAACAGCACAGCTGAACCTGACACCATCCACTGTAGCCTTGACCAAGGCCTCCCACCTTAGGACTTCCTAAGAATAGATCCCTGAAACTAACCCAGGAGAAAGGGGGTGATTTAGACTGCTGAAATGCCACAAGAAGGAAGGAAGAGGCAACTGTGTTTCACTGGCATTTGCAAACTGATTTGATCATGTGAGAAGAAGGGGATCTTACCCAGGGAGGCCACGATCTCCAAATTATCCTCCATGACTTCGATGTGGAGGGCCCTTTGGTCCAGATCCAGCAAGGCCCATTCCTCCTCGCTAAAATACACAGCCACCTCCTCAAAGGTCACCTGGAAAAAGAAATGATACCTATGAGCCAAACATGCTGAAGTCAAGCCATACTGAAGTCAAGCCACTAAGGGCCTGGCAGGTGAAACAGTACCGGCAAGTGCTTGATGATCAGGGTTTGCCTTCCAGGACCTTGAGGTGGGTGGGTGGGAGAGCAGAGGCTAAAGACCGAATTGCCACATTTTTGCTGCTGCTGCCTCCCCTACCAAGGCATTGGTGCGATTGCTTTCTAGGAGCCAAGGTTGGGAGACAGTGACAGTGGCAAGACCTAAGTGCCAGGCACATTTTCTTCCTGCTTCCTGCCAGAGGTTCCTGCCTTTTGAAGGAACAAACAGAATTGCCACAGCAGTCAAAGCAGTAAGAAAGCATGTCTGGTGCCTGGTCCTTGCTGATGCTTCTCACCCTGGCTGAAGTCAGTCACAGGCATTTTGAATATCAATAGGGACATCATTTTTGTTATTCACAGGGGGTCCTGGAATCAAACCCCTGTGGATACCAAGGGCTAACAAGCATCACAAAGAAAAAGATCAGAAAACATAAAGGACCAGAAGAGGGTCTGGATCTTCCTTCCATGATGATTTCCAGAAATAGTGAGCAGTGCATTGCCCCAGAAATTACTAAGATAAAACTCTCCCACCTGCTGCTTTTCCTGTTCCTCATGTTCTGCCTGACTCAGGAGGAAACCTTCTGTCAGGGGCTTCACCTTGGAACTGGTCTCTGGCTCACATTCCTTGACCCAGCTCACCATCTCTGGGGGAAGAATGGTTAGGAACTGCTCCAGGATCACCAGGATCTGAGCCTTGTTGTGTCTCTCTGGCTTCAGCCACTGATGGCAAAGAGCATGGCATCAGCTGCAAGTCTCTCAGGGCCCCTTGGTCTCCTTGTAGCAGAACTGCTTGAAGAATGTCCACTGGACATCTGAATGGAATATATCTTCTCCCAGGCTCTTCTGCGTGGATGTGCTGCAGAATCCCCCTCTGCTGCCCACTTGAAGACCTGAAAGGCTTTTTACTCAAGGGAAAAGACTGGGAATACCAAGTCCTAGAAAGGAAAGAAGAAGGCATGATGGATACTCTCTTGAGGTACAGATGCTTAATGATCAGTTTCACGCTAGAAATGTACTCCTTTTTTTCCTCTGAATAGAAGACCAAGACTATGATGGGAAGAAAAGCTAGAGGATGTGTCCTTTCCTTCTAGATCACAGACTGAAACCTCCACACTATTCAGCATCCTTCCAACTGCTGTGTTGCCATCAACTCATTTCCCAATCTCTCTCCTTCCCCTTGTGCATTCCTGTCATGCCTCCCTTGAAAGATCTTCTTCATGAAGTCGAAGGCTTTCATGGCCGGCATCCATAGGTTTTCTGTGTGTTTTTTCTGGGCTGTGAGGCCGTGTTCTGGGAGAGTTTATTCCTGACGTTTCACCTGCATCTTTGGCTGGCATCTTCAGAGATGCCAGCCACAGATATAGGCAAAACGTCAGGAATAAACTCTTCCAGAACACAGCCTCACAGACTGGGGAAAAAAACACAGAAAACATAAAGTTCTTCTTCGTCTGAAGAAGAAGAAGCAGACTTACTATTTGAAGAGGACTCAGCAGATGCTTGGAGACGAGTCAGGCTCTTTTTCTGTCCAGTAGGGTCAGTTCAGGATCAGAGTAAAAGGAAGAGGAAGAGAGAAAAGCCACGTCCCCCCAGTCCCAAGGAAAAGCAGAGGCTCAGGCATCTGGCCCAAATGTTTCCCCTCAGATGCACAAGGACGCTGCAATCAGAGCCTCAAGAATTGCACAGCTGAACAACACTGTTGTTAAATACAGCCAGAGACCTGGGCAGTGGCTGGACATCTCTGTCTATAAAGAAACACAGCTCTTTGTTGAGAACAATTGACATTTTTCTTGTTGATGAAGACTCCTGAATTGCTGACCAACATCCCTACAGATAACCTCTGAAATTTTGGCTCTAGTTGAGGGCTTTCTTAATCTTAGACTGTACAGCACCTGCTTTATCTCTTCCTACTTGACAGAACAATATTTCCTTCTGATACTGAAACCTGACTTCCTTCTGACCACAGCTCATGGACTCTGGATACCTGACTTTCTTTTGTACTTCACAAAGCAGGACAGTTTGCTTTCAACAAAGACCTGGCTTTCTTATCTGCCTTTTATAAGCTGAAACATGTAGCCATCACACAGACCTCCAGCTGTATATTATGAGAGCGTTCTTCCATTGTGCTCTTCTCAAGAATGTGATTACTGTGTCTGAAGGTAAAAAGAGTCTGGGCCAGACTCTTCCACCTTTCACCTGGGACTGAGGAGGGGGGCTTTCCCCACAGCCCATTGAGTTCAATCCCCCCCTCTAATTAACTCCTCCTTCTCCTCTGATCCTGAATTGACCTGGAAAACAGGAGGGCTTGGCTGGGATTCTTCCACCATTTTGCTGAGTCTCTTCAACTGGTTAGACTTCTTTAGAAGAACTTTCAAGGAGGGGGCATGACAATCCCTCCCATTTTCTCCCTCATGTTTTATTTATTAGTAAACTCTTATTTGCCTTTTAAACTGTATATCTGTAGGCAAAACCCTTGTTTCTTTTTAATCTTTCTACAGGTGCACAGCAAAACATTTTGCCTCTTAAGGAAAAGGACAAAATGGCAAATCCTCTTTGCTCACAGTACAAGCTTTGTGGTTGATGGGATTCTGTTCCTCAACAGAAGGGAAGAGCAGCCGGGAGGTTCTCACCAATGTCTCCCAGCATCTGGTGCCTGAAGCAATGGCTTCACTTTGCTGATAGGTGGTTCATCCCTGCACATAGGAATCATAGAATCATAGAGTTGGAAGAGACCACAAGGGCTGCCCAGTCCAACCCCTGGCCATGCAGGAATGCACAATCAAATCATTCCTGACAGATGGCCCTCCAGCCATATGTTAGAAACTCATTGCATTTCCTGAATAACACTACCACCACTCAGTCTGTAGTGGGTAACCTGCAAGGCAATGTGGTATAGTGGTTAGGACTTTTCATTAGGACTAAAGAGGACCAGGTTCAATTCTCCAGTTGAAACACAGATAACAAAGTTAATTGGACCAGATTTTTCAGCCTAGCCTACTTCACAGAATTGCTGTGAGGACAGAATAGGGAGTCAGTGAGCACTCCATGCTATTTTAATTGCTGAATTAAATTATACTTATACATTCCAATTAGTTATCGTTTTTATGGTATCCTACTATTTTATTGATAAAGCAATTCAAGGTGGCTAACAACATATTTAAAACAATACGTATTAAAAACTAATTACAGTTGTCCCTCTGTAACCACGGGTTTGGTATCCATGGGTTTACGTATTCACGGCTTGAAAATATTTTTAAAAAATATTTATTATTATAAAATAATAATATTATAAAAATATTTATTATTATAAAAAATAATAATCCAAAAAGCAAACCTTGATTTTGCCATCTTATATAAGGGACACCATTTTGCTTTGCCTTTGCATATAATGGGACTTGAGTATTCACCGATTTTGTTATCCACGGGGGTCCTGGAACCAAACCTCAGTGAATATGAAGGGACATCTGTAAATCCCAATCCATTAGACAAGGGATGGACAAAGACTAAGGCTTCATGGGTCACAAGATATATGAATACCAGAGTCCTCCCTGCTGCACACAGAACAAAGGAAACTTCTCAGAGAGGCTTCTCAACTCCAGGGAAAGTGACTTTTGCTATGCAGATGTATTGACTTCTTGCAACCCTAACTCACCCGTGTCAAGATCTGAAAGTCCCCCATCCCCTCGCCCACCCTTTCCAGGTTTCAGGGCAAGAGGCAGGATTTGCCCCTCTCTGAAGCCTCTCCCACTCCCACGACTGGGTGGCTGGGCTTCCCACCAGAGGCCTTGGGGCCCCTCGGGGTTGCCTCCCAAGAAGGGGGTTTGGAGCCCCCCAAAGGCTCAGGGGAGACGCAGAGACCCCCGCCTTCAAGGGGGAGACCCTCCCTCCCCCTCGGGGGTCCCCACAGCCCAATGCATTGGAGAAGAGAAGGGGGGACTCACCCGACCCCCGGGATGGAGAAGCCAAAGGCAGAGAGAAAGAGTAAGAGAGAGCTCGGCTCCCGCGCCTCCTTCCTTCCAATCCCCGGGGAAGCAGCAAAGGTCCCCGCGGTGCCTCTTTTACTGGAGGCAAAATTTTGCAATTCCTCTTTGCAATTCTTTCCAGTTCTCCACACCTACCCCCGCCTCTTATTCCTCTCTAGGAAGATTCACACTCATGGCCAGCAGGGGAGGGAGTTTGGCTGGTAGGAAGTGCAACCCTTTCTCCTCCTCTCCATGTTTTCCTTCCTCTCTAGGAATATACAGTATTGCCTTCCGTTTAATTAACGCTTGGGAAGCCTAACAGATGCACTTTTCTTTTGGGAATCGAGGCTCTTATCCTTTTGCTTGCTTGAGGATTTTTTTAAAATTTACATTTTCAAGTACATCTAATTTAACAAAGCCAGTAGGGTAGAAGCCCTTTCTTAAAAAAAAAAAAAAAATCCTTTCTCCCTCCTCCTCCTCCTCGTTCTAGCTGGATGTTTTTCAGCAGCATCAGCACACGAGGCCAAGGAGGGCTGGAGAAACACAGACGTTTGATGTTGAGTTGCAGCAGCTTGTCTGGAGTAAACTATGCAATAAAAACTGTAAAAAAGCTCGAGCTGGGAAGGAATGAGATTTTACTGTAGGTGACGCTTGTGTAGTTGTGTGCGTAAGGAAAATGGCAGCTGCTTCCAGAATCCCATCCTGAGCATGGCATGCTGAGCAGTAAAATGGGGAGGGATGAGACCAGAGAAGCCTCAGCAGTTATTCCCAGCATGTTGTTGTTTTTAATAGCATAAGTCTTGAAGTTTGGATATCAAAATGGAAGTCATAAGAAAAGTGGAGGATGGGGAAAGGAAAAGTAATCCCTGTATATTTGTGAAAGAAACCTTTCAGGGGTCTCTACAAGGTTTTCTGCCTCTGGTACTAAATTCAGTATTAAAGAAATTGTGCCTAGGAACACATCTGCTGTGGAACACACGTATATCCCACCCTTTCACTCACCAGCTTGAGACAGTATATAGGCACACATCAGTTAACAAAGAACTCTTAACAACTAACAACGACCTGATTGCATGCATCAGAGGAAGTAGACTTAGTTTAGGGAAGCTCATCCTATAGCTTCTCTCTCTCAATTAACCCTTGTGTTCCAACCCTTGTGTCATAAACATTAAACAGGTATCATGAAAAATGCCCTTAATTAGAAGTATCCATTGACTATGCAAGCTTTGAGTTAAGAAATCATATAGGATTGTCTCATGGGAAAATAGCTGGTCCAATTAAGTCTGTCCACTTGCTGGGAAGGTCAGAGTTTGCAACATTAAATGTGCCAAAAATCCGGCTGAACTCATGTTTATTGACTATGTCACGGATAATAATGCACATCAAAGTCAACCTCCTGTGCACCATGGATCACTCTGGCAATCTACAAGCTGATGATTTAATTCTGTAATGCAGAAACCATATCTGCACCACTACTCCTGCTTTCCAGGCATCCTGCTTTTTTTTTTTTTATCTGTCAGATGTTCCTTCCCCTGTTACAAATTGTTCACATTAGATCTGTTGAATAATTATTATATATTATGAGGATATCAAGATTGTACTTTCCCCCCTACAATCTTAAGAACTGCTATCTGAAACATATCATTTGACATTTTTTCTTTGTAATTGTTTACATCTCTCTCTCTCTGGCTTTTCTTTGCAAATGAAGATTCAGGAAGGACTCATCCCGTGCTTTCTGCAAGTGCGCTGATGACTAAAAAGGCCAATCCGAGATAAACAAGTCCAGTTGCAAAAAGCACAGCAGAAGGTCTCCTTGGGTGATGTTTTTGGGTTGTGATTCTTTCTGCGTTGTCGTTTCTCTTCAACACTTGTTCGTCATGAGTTCTCAAATAAGGCTTCAGCATTGTGGATAGTGCGTCTCCATGCCTCCCGATGTGAGGCCAGGGCGGACCACTGTTGGTGATCAATTTGGCCGAGCCTGAGATGTTTCAGGGAGTCTTTGTATTGCTTTTTTGGAGCGCTCCTCTTACACTGACCCATGGCGAGTTCACCATAGAGTAGTATTTTTGGGAGGCGATGGTCCCCCATCCTAGAAACGTGCCCTGCCCAGTGCAGCTGTGTTCTCAATATCATGGCCTCAATGCTGGTGATCCCTGCTTGCTCAAGGACAGCAACATTCGTCACATAGTCAGTCCAGTGTATATTTAGGATTGTGTGTATACAGCGCTGATGAAAGCGCTCGAGGAGTCGTAGGTGGTGGCGATAGGTGACCCATGTTTCAGATCCATAAAGGAGGATAGACAGAACGATGGCTCTGTACACACTGATTTTTGTGCTTTGCCTCAGGTGTTTATTGCTCCAGACTCTTTTGTGAAGTATTGTTTACATAAAGCATAATAAAATCAATCAGAAAACCAAAATGACCCAAAAGAATGTGTGAGGACTGTTAAGCATGGCAGAGTCTGAGTCTTTCCTAATCCTAAGAATACCTGCGTAAATGTAAAGTGTTTAATGATTAGTCATCAAGCAAGTTAGTTAGTTATACCCCGCTCTTCAGCCACAAGGCTATCAGAGAGGCTTACAAATTGTTGTTTTTTTAAGCAATAGCAATTTACACATCTACACTGCATTAAGCAGTTCCAATGTGTGTTAGCTAATTGCCCTCACAAACCGGGTACTTTTACGAAAGGATGGAAGGCTATGCCACCAGGGCTCCCAGGATCAATGGATCCTGAGGGTTTAGAGTGAGGTTTTCTGGAGTTGGAAAGGTATCTGATTTCCAAAGTCTTTGGGTCACTCCACTGTGGTCATGATTAGCATTTTATCACTGCAAGGAATTATTAGGTTCAGGCAAAGCCACATCAATAGCAAACTCCTGCTAACTGTAATGCTTCTGTTATTAGTAAAGCAATTTGCACTTTTGAAAAGTCTCTGGTGCCAAATCTTGAAAAGCCAGTTTGTATTGACTAGGATGCATTTTATTAAACAGATGTAGGAACTGGCCTCTTCGAAAGTATGGAAAGAATTTAATTAAGACGTCTCTAGCTAAACTTTCAGACTGGGGTTTTGCTCCAAGAGTAGACAAGCACCTTCAAAGTTAATATCAGAAAGATGAAAGTCAGGGACCACTCCAGCTATCTAATTAATTGATTGATTAATTATGTCACACATGCACACCCCTACTGATTCTGGAATTCCATGAAGGCGGACATTCGAACAACAACTTTGATCTTATTGTACTGATGGTGCAAATGTTTGTATCTGGGTCCTCCTTGTTCTATCATTTTTTAAACTCACTGTTAGCTTTCTCTACCATAAAAAGTCCTTTGTAAATTTTCTTTTTTAAAGATATATTTTTATTATCAATATTGCCACATAGAGATAAAACAATTATAGATGTAAACTACAACATTGACATCATGATTATACAAAATATACATAGGTTAAAAATGTTTAAACCCACTTAGACACACTAACACTTCCTACTCTTTGCCTAATTGCAGTATTGATTTGAGGCCTGTCAACAGAAGGAAGGGTTACTCTACAGGGCACGTTATTTTGGGGATTCAGATCTCTATCAGCGAGCGCAAAAGATGGGCACACCAAGCTGCAGCAGACTCTCTGAGGTTCAAGCATTGATGCATGGATAGCTGTCACTGAAATGGTCCTTAGAGATTTGAGTAAGTGCAAGTGGTTTCTTTTTCTATGATCTCCAGGCACAGCACAACAGTACTTATTTTCTGACAGAGTCCATAGTTCCAATGTAGCTTTCCTCTCCAGTCATCAGTGTGCTTGCAGAAAGCGCGGGATGAGTCCTTCCTGAATCTTCATTTGCAAAGAAAAGCCAGAGAGAGAGAGAGAGAGACCCACCCCTTAATCAAGAAGTCAAGCCTTTGCTAGGACATTCAGCTTAATTTCTCCTGCATAGCATTTTAATGTGTCTTTCTTAAAAGGAAAAGGAAAATGGCCTGGTCACTGGTTGGCCTCTCACTTGTTTATTGTTAATCATCCTTCTGTTTGTGATCACCAATTATTATCTCAGTGAAAATTTGTCTGAATGACCATGGCTTCAGTTTTTACCAGTGGAGTGCCATAGCCAAAAGGGTATAGTAGTAGTCATATAGTAGGATTTCCGTGGATGGGCTTGCAGAAACTGGAAATGTGGAATGCAGCCTTTGCAGACTCCCCTTCAAACCACTAAAAAAATGCCATCCACTTAATTGCAGTTCTGTGATATCTGAAGATATTCTGACTAACTGGACCACTTTGCTCATAGGGGATGGGCCACTTTGGGTTACCTGCTGTCTTTGAAATTGAAAAACATGGTAGCTTCAAAATTAAGAGGTTAGGAAATGGTTTCTTTAAGAAAAGTTGGCAGGATTTTCATCATGCCACTGTGAAAGATAGAACTATATCACCAGAACTATATTGGGGAGTTGCTTCATGCAAACAACTTGGCCTATGATGTAGTTTCTTTGTGTTTGTAGAGAATTAACAGGATTTATTCCTGTGACATTTCCCTTTAGGTAATAAAGTTTGACAAAATTTGATTAAAGCAAGGGTGAGGTAACTGTGACCCTCCAGATGTTTTTGAACTACAGCTTCCATAATCCCACACCATTGAGGGCTAGTACTAATGGGAACTGCAGTCCAACAAAAGTTGGAAGGCCACAATTTCTAACCCTTGGACAAAAGATACAGAAAGCCAACTGAGGTAACATAAGAAACAGTGGAAAGTTCAAGAAAAATTGTGTAGAAATAGGCAGCTTATGTGTCTGTCTTTCCTGTCCTGTCTAGGAGAGTATGTTGGCTTCTACCTTTTGTAGTTTCAAGGTCAGACTACATATTACTCATATTGCATAGAAGCTGAGTAATGGGATGTTTAAGAAAGACACATTTAAAACAACAGTGTGATGCAGCAGCTAAAAAGGCCAATGCGATTTTGGGCTGTATCAATAGAAGTATAGTGTCTAGATCAAGAGAAGTAATAGTACCACTCTATTCTGCCTTGGTCAGACCTCACCTAGAAGGGCAACTAAAATGGTGAAAGGTCTGGAAACCATGCCTTATGAGGAGAGACTTAGGGAGCTGGGTATGTTTAGCCTGGAAAAAAGATGGTTAAGAGGCGATATGATAGCCCTGTTTAAGTATTTGAAGGGATGTCAGGCTGAGGATGGAGCAGGCTTGTTTTCTGCTGCTCCAGAGACTGGAACATGGAGCAATAGATGCAAGCTCCAGGAACAGAGATTCCACCTCAACCTCCAAAGAGGGAGACTCCACCACACTATGAGGCAGCGCATTCCACTCCCGAACAGCTCTTACTGTCAGGAAGTTCTTCCTAATGTTCAGATGGAATCTCTTTTCCTGTACAGTGGGCCCTTGGTATCCTCAGGGATTTGGTTCCTGGACCCCCTGTGGATACCAAAATCCATGAATACTCAAGTCCCATTATATGCAATGGCATAGCAAAATGCTGTCCATTATATAAGATGGCAAAATCAAGGTTTGCTTTTTGGATTATTATTTTTTAAGAATATTTTCAAGCCGTGGTTCCTTAAATCCGTGGATACCAAATGCATGATACGGAGGGATAACTGTAGTTTGAACCTACTGCTCCATGTCCTAGTCTCTGGAGCAGCAGAAAATAAGCTTGCTTCATCCTCAATATGACATCCCTTCAGATATTTAAACATGGCTATCATGTCCCCTCTTAACCTTCTCTTCCCCAGGCTAAACATACCTAAGTCGCTCCTCATAGGGCATGACTTCCAGACCTCCCACCATTTTAGTTACCCTCCTCTGGACACGTTCCAGCTTGTCTATATCCTTTCTGAATTGTGGTGCCCACAACTTGACACAGTATTCCAGGTGAGGTCTGACTAAAGCAGAATAGGATGGCACTATTACTTCCCTTGATCTAGACACTATACACCTATTGATGTAGCCTAGAATCGTATTGGCTTTTTTAGATGCTGCGTCACACTGCTGACTCAATTTCAGTTTATGGTCTACTAAGACTCCTAGATCCCTTTTGCATGTACTGCCATCAAGCCAGATGTCACCCATCCTATATCTGTGCATTTCATTTTTTAGTGCCCAAGTGTAATATCCTACATTTCTCCCTGTTGAAATTCATGTTGTTAGTTTTGGCCCAGCTTTCTAATCTGTTAAGGTAATTTTGAATTCTGATATTGGCCTCTGGGGTATAAGCTACCCCTACTAATTTGGTGTCAACTGCTTGTATATAAAAAGAAAACCAAAAGCCTTCTTTCACGTAAACTCAATCCTCCATTCTTAATACTGCTAATTCCCCCATTTTTCTTTCCATAGGGGTAATACAATCTTTGTGATTCTTAGAGATTTTGTCATCTATTGCCAATGTTAGTCTGTCCATTGCATACATATTATATAACTTAAGGATCCAGTCTTCCTCTGTTGGAATTCCTTGGTTTTTCCATCATTTCGCATAGACAGCCCTTGATGCCGACACCATATACTGTATAACAGTATTTGCCAATACCTTTTTTCCAGTTCTGTGTCTACATTCTGAAGTATATTTAGGAGGTATATTTCTGGCTCTATGGGATAGTCTATATTTAACGTCTTTTTTATTAGCATATGAATTCTTTTCCAGAATGTTTTAGCTTTCTCACATGTCCACCATGCATGGAAGAAGATTCCTGTTATTTTTTCACACTTCTAATATTTGTCTGATGAATTCTTGTATATTTTAGCTAGAGTCTCTGGTGTTAAGTGTCATCTATAGAGCATTTTAAAGTAATTTTCTTTAACTAGCTGTACCCAGTGTAACATACGTCATTATTGTGCACTGAATGTCTGTAACAACCATCTATTATCAACATCATAGTTTCCTACTGTAGCAGCAGATCCTTCTCTTATATTTTGGATACCCGTTAACATAAGAAATCTTTTACTGCCCATACCTTCTTGGATATAAAGCTGGAATACTATTAACACAACATAAAATGGCATTGGTTGTTTTATGTAGCCCCTTGTTTGGTCAGTCCCCGTGTGCTGACTGGCCAGCCAACAGAGCACTATGATTGGTTGGGTATGTTTCCTAAGTGGCCAATCAGCTCACTAGGAGAGGAAACATACTCAAACCTTTTATATATACCCAAGCCTTTACATACCTAAGTCTTTTCTATAGAGAGATATTATAACTCCTTGTGAATTTTAATGTTCTTGTTCCATGCCCTTTCCCAGTATTCTAATTGGATTGTATGGCCAAGTTTTTGTGCCCATTTATTAATCTTCTCTTTAATTCTTTCTTGTTCTAGTTACAGTTTGATTAAAATCTTATAAATCTTTGATATTATATGCTTTTGTTTGCCTTGTAGTAATGTATCAAGTTCCATTTCTTCTAGGTTTATTCCTTCTAATTTGATATCTTTTTTAAACTTGTCTGTACAAACCTGTCTGTACAAAACCTGTCTGTACAAAAACCAATGACAATTTATATTTTCTTCATGTAGGTCTTCCTTCATTTTGACATTACATTCTTTCCCTCTTATTGTGAAAATATCTTTGTATATCATCCAATTATATAAATTTTCTTTTTTATGGAAGGCCTCATGAGTGGATAGCTATAGGGGTATCTTTGGATAGAGCTTATATTTGTATTTTTATCATACTCTTAGAAGAGATCTCCTAATATAGTGATGACTGAATTCTTTATGATTTATTATACCAAAGATATGCATGCTATCTGAAATGTAAGTTAAATCCTTCAAGTTGTAGCAGTCCCTTGTTTTCAAGTTTAATCCACTCCAATGTTCATAGCATGCAATTTGCATGGTAGTATATCTTCAGGACTGGTAGACCTAGACTAGCTTATTCACATGTATCTTGGAGCGTCTTCCACCTCACTCTGGATTTTTTCCCTGTCCAAATTTTGTGAGACCTTTATTCTACTCTCTGAATGGGCTATTACTGGAATATTCTGGAACAGATACTTAAGTTTGGGTAAAACATTCATTTTAATGGTAGAAATTCTACCCAAAAGAGAGAGATTCAATTTATCCCATCTTTTAAAGTATTCTTTGATCTTGTTAAAATGTTAGTATAATTATCAAATATATCTGAAATGCTTTTTGTTGTTGTGATTTATAGTGTGTCTTTTTATCCAATTTAAAATTTGTTTCTTTCATCAATTCTTGTTCTTCTGTTTTAGTCAAATTTTTGGTGATTCTTATAGTTTTTTCTTTGTTTATCATTAACCCTGCTAAATATCCAAATTCCTCAATGGTTTTCACCCATCTTAAAAAGATAATTTTAGGTTTCCCTAAAAAAGAAGACTATGTTGTCAGCAAAGGCCTTCAACTTAAATTCATATGCTTGCAGTTTCATCCTCCAATTAGGGTCCCTTGCCTTATTTTCCGATATAGCACTTCTAAGATAATTATAAACAAAAGAGGAGATGGGGACAGCCTTGTCATGTCCCCTTTCTGATTAAACAAGGTTTTGTTTTCTCCCCATTGATTACAATCTGTGCTTCTTGTTCTTTATATATTTCGTGGATCCATTTTATATAGTTTGGGCCTAAATTTATCTTTTTCAGAACTTCAATCATAAAATCCCAATTTACATTATCAAATGCCAGTTTGGATCTGCAAATATCGTAGCCAATTTTTTGTCATAATATTTTTCATAATATTCACTAATATTTAACAATGTCCTTGTATTTTCTCTTGTTTGTGTATTAGGCAAAAAAACACAACATTCTAATTTTAATAGATCCACTCTTTTAATATTTTCTTAACTCTTTTGGCCAGGATACTAGTAAATATTTTAAAATTCTATATAATCTCTCTCTCTCTCTCTCTGGCTTTTCTTAGCAAACGAAGATTCAGGAAGGACTCATCCTGCGCTTTCTGCAAGCATGCTGATGACTAAAAAGGCCAATCCGAGATAAACAAGTCTGGTTGCAGAAAACACAGCAGAAGGTCGCCTTGGGTGATGTTTCCAGGTTGTGATTCTTTCTGCATTGTCGTTTCTCTTCAAGACTTGTTCGGCGTGAGTTCTCAAATAAGGCTGCAACTTTGTGGATAGTGCATCTCCATGCCTCCTGATGTGAGGCCAGAGCGGACCATTGTCGGTGATCAATTTGGCCGAGCCTGAGATGTTGTTTCAGGGAGTCCTTGTATCACTTTTTTGGAAGCACCTCTCTTATGCTGACCCATGGCGAGTTCACCATAGAGTACTATTTTGGGGAGGTTTAAATGCCTGGAATGTGGTCCTCCATCCTAGAAATGTGTCCTGCCCAGCACAGCTGTGTTCTCAATATAGTCCTTTGTAAACCTTACTTTGTCCTCCTATGCCGCTTTCCCAGCTCTGAGCACTTAAATTGATTAAATAGATTCTCCCCTCGATTAACTCTTCGGAGATGAGTTTCTCCCCAACTAAAACTATTTCCACACTCCAAGCATTTATGCAGTTTCTCCTATTTGAGAATTTCTGTGTTTCATAAGTGTTGGTTCCTCTCTCAAATCATATCCATACCCCTGGCATTTAAATAGATATTCCTCTGTGTACAGACAGAGATGAAATGTGAGGTTTATATTCTAACTGGAATTTCCCCCAGCAAGTTAATTTTTCTGACTGAAACTCTTTTTGTATTTTTGACATTTAAATGGTGACTCCCCTGTATCACTAAATTGATAAATAGCAATTTGTTCCTTCTGAATTACTCTTTCCACACTCCTAGCATTTAAATACGTAGTTTATCCCATGTACGATCTAATTGATGGCCACCAGGGTAACTCTTCTGACTGAAACTCCTTCCACATTCCAGGCATTTAAATGGATTCTCCCCCTGATGAGAAGTGAGGTGGGTCTTCTGATTGTAACTCCTTTGACACTCCAAACACTTACATGGTTTCTCCCCTGTGTGAGATGCTTGATGACAAATAAGGTGTGTCTTCTGCCTGAAGCTCCAAGCACTGCAATGATTTCTCCCCTGCGTGGGTTGCTTGATGACGAATGAGGCTTCTCTTCCAACAAAAGTTCTTTCCACACTCCAAGCATTTAAAAGGTTTCTCCTTTGTGTGAGTTGCTTGATGAGAAGTGAGGTGGTCCTTCTGATTGAAACTCCTTCCACACTCCAGACACTTAAATGGTTTCTCCCCTGTATGAGTTGCTTGATGACGAATGAGGTTTGTTTTCCAACTGAAGCTCTTCCCACACACCAAACACTTAAATGGTTTCTCCCCTGTGTGGGTTGCTTGATGAGAAGTGAGGTCATACTTTCGACTGAATTTCTTTCCACATTCCAGGCATTTAAATGGTTTCTCCCCTGTGTGAGCTCCTTGATGACGAATGAAGCTTCTCTTCCAACTGAAGCTCTTTCCACACTCCAAACATTTAAATGGTTTTACCCCTGTGTGAGTTGCTTGATGACAAATGAGGTTTGTCTTCTGCCTGAAACTCTTTCCACATTCCAAGCATTTAAAAGGTTTCTCCCCTGTGTGAACTGCTTGATGAGAAGTGAGGTGGGCCTTGCAGCTGAAACTTTTTCCACATTCCAAACACTTAAATGGTTTCTCCCCTGTGTGAGTTGCTTGATGATGAAAGAGGTTTCTCTTACAACTGAAGCTTTTTCCACACTCGAAGCACTTAAAAGGTTTCTCCCCTGAATGAGTTGCTTGGTGACGAATGAGATTTCCCTTCCAACTGAAGCTTTTTCCACACTCGAAGCATTTAAAATGTTTCTCCTCTGTGTGAATTGCTTGATGATCAATGAGGCTCCTTTTCCAAATAAAGCTTTTTCCGCACTCCAAGCATTTAAATTTTTTTTCCCCTCTGTGAATAGCTTGATGAAGAATGAGGCTCCTTCTCCAACTGAAGCTCTTTCCACACTCCAAGCATTTAAAAATTTTCTCCTCTGTGTGAGTTGCATGATGATGAGTGAAGCTACTCTTCCAACAAAAGTTCTTTCCACTCTCCAAGCATTTCAAAAGTTTCTCCTCTCTGTGGGTTGCTTGATGAAAAGTGAGGTGGTCCTTCTGACTGAATTTCTTTCCACATTCCTGGCACTGAAATGGATTCTCCCCTGTGTGAGTTCTTTGATGAAGAATGAGTTGTTTCATCTGCCTGAAGCTCTTTCCACACTGCACACACTGAAATGGTTTCTTCCTTGTGTGAGTTGCTCGGTGATGAATGAGGCTTGTCTTCCACCTGAAGCTCTTTTCACAGTCAAAGCATTTAAACGGTTTCTCCTCTGTGTGAGTTATTTGATGACGAATAAAGCTACTCTTCCTACTGAAGCTCTTTCCACACTCCAAGCATTTAAATGGCTTCTCCCCTGTGTGAGTTGCTTGATGATAAATGAAGTGTGTATTCTGCTTAAAGCTCTTTCCACACTCCAAGCAACACAATGTTTTCTTCTTTGTGTGAGCTACTTGGTGATAAATGAGGCTTGTTTTCCACCTGAAGCTCTTTCCACACTCCAAGCATTTAAATAATTTCTCCTCTGTGTGAATTGTCTGATGATGAATGAAGCTCATCTTCCAACTGAAGCTCTTTCCGCATTCCAAACACTTAAATGGTTTCTCCCCTGTGTGAATTGTTTGGTGACGAATAAAGTTACTCTTCCAACTAAAGCTCTTTCCACACTCCAAGCATTGAAATGGTTTCTCTCTTATGTGAATTGCTTGATGACGAATAAAGCTACTCTTCCAACTGAAGAGCTTTCTGCACTCCAAGCAGTGAAATGGTTTATCTCCTGTGTGAATTGCTTGATGACGAATGAGGCTCATCTTCGAACTGAAGCTCTTTCCACACTTCAAGCATTTAAAAGGTTTGTTACCTGTAGGTCCTGCTTCACGGCAAGTGTGCTGTGTCTTATAACTTGGGCTTTTTCTACACTCCAAGCCTATGAATGATTTCTCTCCTGAGTGCAATCTTCGGTGTGATGCAAACTGTGACCTCCACATTAAACTCTTGCCATATTTCAAGCATTTAAACAGTTTCTCTGTTATTTGAAATGTTTCTTGGGAAAGCAGGTTTTTCCTATAATTGTCACTCTTTCTACACTCACCATCCTTATAAGATTTATATGTTATGTGAGTTTTCATGTGAAGATTAAGCCTTGCTTTAGAGCTGAAGCTTCTCCCACAAGCAAGACAAAGACATTCACTCCCTTCTTTTTCTCTTTGTGTTCTTTCTTGGACTGAGATTACAGAAATGTCACCACCCGGAATAGTAGGGGATTTGTCCCTCCTCCTCCCTTTAGTATCTGTTCTGGTTCTTTTCTCTTCCTTCTCTTTACGTCTGGCTCTTTCCATCAGGGACCCAATTAGTTCTTCATACCCATTCACATCACCTCCTGGATGAAAGGAGAAAAACAAGGGTTCTAAGTTGAAGAGAGAAAAACACATTGAATTAACACGACTGTCTACTGAACATCAATGTAAGGCTACTGGAAAGACCAATGACCAAACTCATATGAAATGTTGTTGTTGTTATCATTGTTGTCATCATCATTTACAGTCAGATCCAAAAATAATTGGATATTGACACAAGTTTTGTTATTTCAGCTCCCTTGATATATGCCTCCCTCCTAGAGAGTGTTCTTCACTTGTCTGGATGTCACGAAGGGTATTTTCATTACAATGGAAAGGATCCTATGATCATCCACCACTGTTGTCTTCCATGGACATCTATAGGCCTTGTTGTGTTGCAGAGCTCAGCAGTGCATTCGTTTTTTCTCAGAATGTACCAAACTGTTGATTTGGCCACTCCTAGTGTTCCTACTATCTGTCTGATGGATTTCTTTTAAAGCCTAAGGAAGGCCTGTTTTACTTGCATTGAGAGCTCCTTTGACCACATGTTGTGGGTTCACAGCAACAGCTTCCAAATGTGAATGCCGTACCTGGAATCAACTCCAGACCTTTTACCTGCTTAACTGATGAAGAAACAATGAAGGAATAGCCAACCCTCTCCGTGAAACAGCTTTTGAATCTACTGTCCAATTATGTTTGGTCCCTTGAAAAAGAGGGGACTATATATTAAAGAGCTGAAATTCCTAAATCTTTCCTCCAATTTCAATGTGAATATTCTCAAATTAAACCTGAGAGACTGTGCTTTAAGCCCATATTCATTATTTAACTGTAACTTGAATTTATTTTGGTAAACAGCCAAAATAACTAAACTTGTGTCCGTGTCCAATTATTTCCGGAGCTAACTGCATATCCTGCCCCTCTCTCTCAATGAGATCCTAGATGGCTTAAAACATATTTAGAATGATACAGAATAAAACTATACGAAAGCTTCAATAAAAGTATAATTATTAAAAAAAAATAAACTATCAAAGATGAAAAAATAATTTATTTACATTGCCCAGTGGTAGCAATCTATAATTTTTCAAATTTTGTTCACCTCTTTATGGCTTCAAACATGAAATTCAGCAACAGGATATGGAGACTTTATTTTCTCATACTGTCCTTCCTCATCTTAGTATATCACAGCAACCATTTCTTTTCAAACCTTTACACCCACAGGAAATTATCAATGTTATACCAAGTACGAGAGGGGGAAGCTCTCCTGGACTTGATGCGTTTCCAACTGAATGGTTCAAAATGGAATGGTTCAATGCTTTTTCCAGTTTGCTAGCACCAAGAATACTCGAACTATTACAAACAGATCTTAGAATCTGGCTGCCTCTCTTCACCATTAAATGATTTCTAGATTACCCTGATGCCTAAGCCTGGTAATGATCATACCTGCTATACTAACTACTGCCCTATATCCTTACTTAATGTTGATATCAAAATATTGACAGCTATTTTAGCTGATAGATTATAAAAAGTCATTTCGTCTTTGGCAAGTCCTGACCAAGTGGGATTCCCCAAAAATGGGCAAGGAGCCAATAATATTCCATTGGTTGTGGATTTGATTGCTTTAAATTTTGGATAGAACTGATCAGCCAGCTGTTATTTCTTCAGATGCTAAGAAGGCCTTTGATAAATTTCACTGGTTGTTTATTTTCACAGTATTGACTAATTTTGGATTTCCTAAAATATTTTTGAAATTGATAAAAAATTTAAGTTCAGCACCAAGAACAAGGGTTATAACTTTTTTTTTTTATTATAGGATATTATATGCCAAATATTGGAAACAACCTGAGATACCCCCTTTAGATGACTGGCTAATTAAACTTCATGAAACTGCAGAAATGGACAACCTAACTCTTCTACTGCACAACAAACCATTAAGTTTGTTAATGGTTTAAGGAGGAATTTAAGGACGAATGGAGTTGTATGTTACCTTTATGGGAAAAAAGATGGGGAAAATAGCAATAATAAGCTTTTGAAATATAAGTGATGTTATTTTGGACAATGGGTTTAAGTTTAGTTATTATTATTTATTTATTCAATAATAATAATAGTATGTTGTTATTATTTAAAACTACTATGTTCTCTTGGATACAAGATAATTGAAATTAGAAAAGCAGGCAGTAGACAAACTATTAATATTCAAGATGATAACCAGTCAGCTACCATCCTTCATGCCACCAAGAAAATTGTCAAGTGCTCTAAGATTTTTCATACTGGAGAGCTTTATACAAAATAAAATAACATAAAAAAAATAAAATAAAAGAAGGAAGGAAAAGAAAAAGAGAAAAGAAAATTGTGCACACACAAAAATATCATTTTTATACAAAAGACAAAGTTTTCATTCAAAAACCAGGTGATTTTTTAAAGAACCAAATGTGCCCAAACAAACCAGGATTATAAACCAGAGCTGACATACAAATCCTGGTTTGTTTTGGTGCATAATCCTTTAGATATCACACAAAATGATCCCCTTCCTGGTTTGTTTATCTGCTTTACATGATGAGAGGAAAGAATAGAGGCTGGATGGCCACCTGTCGGGAATGCTTTGATTGTGTATTCCTGCAGGGCAGGGGGTTGGACTACATGGCCCTTGTGGTCTCTTCCAACTCTATGATTTTATGATTTATGATTCTAAGAAGAGGTCAGTTTCTTTTCTTTGACTAAACAGCACCAGATTCTTGAAATTAGAAGACAGGAATTAACAAGCAATGAAATTGTATGTAAGAGAACAACTGTATTTAATTAGGGTTTACTATTATTGGTATCATTATTTGTTTTCCTTTTCTTGTATATGCTTGTTTGTTGTATTCTAGCTATCTATTTATCTATGCTATATTAAATAAAAACACAATTTTAAAAAAAAGAAAATAGGCAAAGAACCACTTTTTGGAAAGTGTGGGCCAACAATGGAGTTGTTACCTTTGGCTTAGGGAGCTGGCTGTTTAGTCTGGAATAGAGAAGGTTGAGAGGTAACATGATAGCCATGTTTAAATATTTGAATGGATGTCATACTGAGGATGGAGGAAGCCTGTTTTCTGCTGCTCCAGAAACTAGGACATGGAACAATGGAAAGAAGAGAGAGAAAGAGATTGCATTACCTAGCTTTCTCCTAGTAAACAAATGGCAAACATGCCCTTGAGCTGCAGTCACACCTGCCTTTTCTAGTAGTAGTAGGAAGTGTGAGGGAGAGGGAGTGATGCAACTCTCTCCCTATTATGCTGAAAGAAGTACAGTAGTTCCATCATTGGGGCAGCTTAATTGGACTTCACTCCAGATGCATAAATAATATTTTTGAAAAATAAACTACTGAATTTGAATACTGATGTCAGCCTTATCCACAATCATGTAAGCTTACATACTTGAATAATTCATTTCTTAGTTGCCCTGAGCTCTCCTGAAGAAGGGTAGGGTGGAAAAAAAATCAAACAAAAAATAAATAAATTCCCATGGGCAAACTGGCAGGACTCAGTCCCCCATCCATGGGCATGGCTGGTCAATTTCCAAAAACACCTGCTAATCCTGACAGTATGATGTCCTAGGAACTCCAGACAGACTACAAGCATACTCTCTAGGAAGGGATATGGATAAACCGGTCAAATAGGTCAAGCACATTAGGTCAACAAGGTCTCAGGAGAGAGGGAGGGCAGAGACCAATAAGCCAGCAGCCCCACTTGATAGGCAATCTGATGTAAAGGCTGTTTCTGATTCCAAGAAACCTAACATGAATGGTTAGCAAAACAATACCTGGGTCTCCAGATAGGATTAAATAATTCTGCCTGGAACCTAGAGGAGTCATTACTGTGATTCAGAGCTGACAGTACTGGGCTAGAGGGACAAGAATCTGATTCAGGATAAGTCAGCTTTCTCTGCTTACATTTCCATAAGCAGCAAGCGAGATTGATGCATTCTAATAAAAATGCATCCAGATGCTTGATCCAAATGCACATACATTTCAAATGTTGCTTGATTTGGGAGAAGACTAGTGGCCATGCATGGCATGACTTCTCATGAGATGTAATAGAACCAATAGTGTGATGCAGCAGCTAAAAAAGCCAGTGTGATTCTAGGCTGCATTAATAGGAGTATAGTGTCTAGATCTAGGGAAGTAATAGTGCCACTCTATTTTCTGCTTTGGTTAGACCTCACTTGGAATACTGTGTCCAGTTCTGGGCACCACAATTCAGGAAGGATATTGACAAGCTGGAACGTGTCCAGAGGAGGGTGACCAAAATGGTCAGAGGTGTGGAAGCCATGTCCTATGAGGAGCGGCTTAGGGAGCTGGGCATGTTTAGCCCAGAGAAGAGAAGGTTCAGAGGTGACATGATAACCATGTTTAAATATTTGAAAGGATGTCATACTGAGGATGGGGAAAGCTTGTTTTCTGCTACTCCAGAGGCAAGGACACGGAGCAATGGGTTCAAACTACAGGAAAAGCGATTCCACCTAAACATTAGAAAGAACTTCCTGACAGCAAGAGCTGTTAGGAAGTGGAATACACTGCCTCGTAGTGTGGTGGAATCTCCTTCTTTGGTAATTTTTAAGCAGAGGTGAGATGGCTATCTGTCGGGAATGATTTGATTGTGTATTCCTGCATGGCAGGAGGTTGGACTGGATGGCCCTTGTGGTCTCTTCCAACTCTATGATTCTATGAATAGATTCCACCTAAACATTAGGAAGAACTTCCTGACAGTAAGAGCTGTTCAGAAGTGGAATACACTGCCTCCGAGTGTGGTGGAGTCTCCTTTTTTTTGGAGGTTTTAATCAGAGGCTGGATGGCAGTCTGTCGGGAATGATTTTATTGTGTATCCCTGCATGTCAGGGGGTTGGACTGGATGGCCCCTGTGGTCTCTTCCAACTCTATGATTCCATCAAATACTTTGTGTTGATTATGCTATTAACAATCATTTCACAGATAAAATTTATCAGACAAGAGCTGACTTGGATGCTGTCATTACAGCAGAAGTTGATAATGGGGTGTCCACTGACTCTGTGTGTAGGATTATACTGGATCAGTTTCAGTTGGCGAATACCACTGATGTGGACAAGCTCCTGGGGCAAGTAAAGACGACAGTTTGTCCTCATTTTCTCTGTCTTTCTTGGCTGGTCATTTGGGGAGGAGATGCAATTAGATCCCAATTACAATATATTATCAATGCATCTCTTAGGGAATGAAGTTTTCCATCTTGTCTAAAAGAAGTGGTGGTATGATGGTATGACCACTTCTAAAAATAACTTCCCTGGACCTAAACAACAATAGACCAGTATCAAATCTCCCTTTTCTGGGCAATGTGATTGAGACAGCAGTTGCCTCCCAATTTCAGGTAGCCTTGGATGATACAAGTTATCCACACCCATTTCAACCAGCTTCAGAGCAGGATACAGAGATGAGACAGCTATGGTTGCCTTAGTGGATGATCTTCACCTGAGCGCTGACAGGGAGTGTGTGTCCTTGCTGGTGCTTTAGGACCTCTTAGAGGCATTCAATACCATCAACCATGTAACCTTCTGGAACACCTTGGAGAACTGGGAATTGGAGGCACTGTGCTTCAGTTGTTCTGGTCCTACCTCTCAGGCAGGTTTCAGATGGTGGTGCTTAGGGATAGCTGCTCCTTAAAAAAGGAGATATTATATGACGCACCAAAAGGTGTCATTCTATCCCCAATGCTATTCAATATCTACATGAAGCCACTGGGAGAGATCATCCAGAGCCATGGGACGGGGTACTCTCAGTATCCTGATGACACCCAAATATATTTCTCCATGCCTTCAAAAACAGCCTCAACTAAAGATTGTGTGTCTTCTCTGCATGAATGCCTGGAAGAGGTAATGGGCTAGATGAGGGGGGGAAACTGAAGCTCAATTCAAACAAGACAGAGATGCTTTACTGTCAAGGGTCCTAACCTGGGTTTGGAGGTGTGTCAACTGGTCCTGGCTAAGGGTTACACTCTCCCTGAAAGACTGTGTTCGCAGCTTGGGAATGCTTCTGGATCCATCGCTACAAATGAAAACTCAGATAGATGCAATGGCCAGGAGTGCTTACTATCAACTTTGGCTGTTATGCCAGCTGTGCCCATTCCCAGAATTGGAGGACCTAAAGATGGTAACCTCAAGGTTGGACTTTTGTAATGCGCTGCATATTGGGCTACCTCTGTACCAAGTTCAGAAACTTCAATTGGTTCAAAACATGGCAGACAGATTAGTCACTGGTACATCCAGGAGTAATCATATCACACCAATATTAAAGTCACTCCACTGGCTGCCATTAAGTTTCTGAGCAACGTACAAAGTGTTGGTTATTACCATTAAAGCCCTACATGATTTAGGCCCAGGTTACCTATGAGATTGCATTCTTCCATATAATCTGCCCCGTACACTCAGGTCCTCTGGGTGAAATTTGCTCCAGCCAGCTAGGACTAGGTTGGCGACCGTCACCCAGAGGACTTTTTCTTCGGCCACCCCTAGACTCTGGAATGATCTGCCAGAAGAGATACGACAGCTGAATACACTGTTGGAATTCAAAACAGCATTAAAGACCAGCCTCTTCCAGCAGGCCTATCCAGATGGTTTTAAATTGTGATTTTTAAACTGTGTACTGATTGTTCTAAAATTTCTTACTTAGTCTTACCTGTTTTCAAATTGATATGTTTTTAACTGATACATGTTCTTTAACCTACGTTATATTTATATATTACTTTGTTGTCCCCTACCTCGATCCATAGGGAGAGGCAATTAAGAAATAATAATAATTATTGCTGTTGTTGTTATGAGTTTTTGTCCTTTTCAATTTTACAAGAGCAATTTAAACTACCTCTATCGTCTAACTGGAAATGTTTTGGGGAAACATTTGTTACAATCTAGATTTGGCCCTGCTGCTTTGCGCGGGATGAGTCCTTCCTGACTCTTCGTTTGCGAAGAAAAGTCAGAGAGAGAGAGATTAAGAGACATTAATTGAGGCTGACCAAGTATCCAAACCAGCCATTTATTTGTGATTGTGTGTGTGTATATATATAATTTCTGTTATCCATAAATAAATATGACATGAGAGAATGGACTAGAGCAGTGGCTCTTAACCTTTTCTTTACCATGGACCCCCTTTAAATATCTTTTGTTGCCGCAAACCCCCAAGATTTAAAACCCTTATAATGATAACAATATTACTTGATGATAATAATATACTTACAGTCAGACCCCCATATCTGCATAACCAATATACATGGTTTCAATTATCTGCGAGACACAAAACAGCACACCTACTGTAGAGTCTTCCTAGAAAAGGCCTAGAGGCACCCTCTCTAGACATTTTCTAGGTCTTCCAAGGCATCTCTATGGTATTTGTAACTAGCAAGCCCATTATTTTCAATGGCATTCACTATTATCCATGGTTTCCGGTATCCATGGTAAGTCCAGAAACTGAACCCTCGTGGATAGAGGGATCTGACTGTACACAATCCATTAAACCTTCTTTCAGAGGCACTGGAGGGAAGATTTTTCTCCTGCTTCTTCCTGAATGTTTGTGGTTGGAGCAGACTGAACGCCAACGCAGCAATGCATAAGCCAAGCCAGCCAGTCTTTGCCTTGGCTCCTGCCACATGGCCACTCCACTGCAGGGAGGTGGGCCAAGCTGCCTTCAAGCCTTCTTGGACCTCTATGAAGACACTGTGGACCTTTGGGATTTCACAGACCACAGGTTAAGAACCACTGGAATAGAGAATTGAAATATCCAGTTCTGACTAATCAGTGGCAACTGGTATAGCTACAGATCGTCGACTGTGTCTTATACAGCAGAAATTACTCTTTCAGATATATTGGTCAGTACAGTGTCTATTTAAGAAAGAGCTTTTTAAATCAGCAGATTGTTGGGAGATGTAATACTGCTCATTCTTCCTTAACATACATGTTTGTGAGTTGTCCCATAGTAGCTACATTTTGGCAGGAAGTAATCACATGAGTAAATATGATTTAGGAAATTTGTTACAATAATTAACCAATACTGAATGAATTTTAATTGGGAGTAATGCAACAGCTGTGCAGGACATATGGAATTACAGAATTGGAGAAGACTGGAAAGCTCGTATGGTCCAGCCAGTTGCTAAGACTCCCCTGAGATATGGCCATCCATCCTCAGTTAAAAATCCTCCAATGAACTAGAGTCCACCACCTTCTGAAGGAGTCTATTCCACCGTCAAACAGCTCTTACCGTCAAGAAGTTTTGCTTAAGGTTCAGTTGGACTATTCGTTTGATTCTTTTGAATCTATTTTAGGATGGAGGGGAGAACAGAAAACAAGCATGTTCCCATCTTCTACAGGACCTCACTTCAGATACTTAAAGGCTATCATATCACATCTCAACCTTCTCTCCTCCAAGCTCAACATACAGGTCTTTAAGCTGTTCCTGGAGTTACTACCTTGCATTTCCAGTAACAACCCCAAAACTGTATCTGGAAAACAAGCCCTACTGGGAACTGCTTAGGGAGTTGAGCAGGTTTAGCTTGGAAAAAGAAGATTGAGGGGAGACATGATAAACGCCTCTAAATATGTGGTCATCAATATGCCTTGTGGGTTCCTCTCAACTTTATGATTCTAGCCAATGGGACCAAAAAAGCCAAAGATGGCTGCTCTTTAGAAGAATAAAAGGAGGTACCAGGCTTACCTTCTCTCTTGCCCTTAAACAATTCAATTTTTCCTTTTTATTGTTGACTGAAAGTAACCAAGGCAAAAAATACTGGAAGCAAATGCGATCCTTTGGGGGCATAACTCTAGGACAGGGCAGTTCCTCACACAGTGTTATGTGCTTAGCAGCACATCTGAACCTGACATAATCCACTGTTGCCCTGACCGAGATCTCCCAGCTTAGGATTCCATGTGCACAGATCCCTGAAACAAACCCAGCAGGAAGGGAAAGACTTAGACTGCTGAAATACAAGATGGAAGGAAGAGGCAACCATGTTTCACTACCACTTGCAAACTGATTTGATCTAGCATGACAAGAAAGGAATCTTACCCAGAGAGGCCACGATCTCCAAATTCTCCTCCATGACTTCCCTGTGGAGGGCCCTTTGGTTCGGATCCAGCAAGGCCCATTCCTCCTTGCTGAAATACACAGCCACCTCCTCAAAGGTCACCTGGGAAAAGAAATGACGCCTGTGAGTGAAATATGCTGAAGTGAAGCCTATCAAGGGCTTGGCAAGTGAGACAGTAGCAGGAAGTTCTTGGTGAATGGGGTTTGCCTTCCAGGAGTTTGGGGGGGGGGGGGAGAGCAGAGGCTAAATCCCTGATCGTGTTGATGTATTCTGTTGTTGGTGTAAGTTACAAATCACACAGTTGCCAGTTACAAACCATCCAGCTCTGCTGAATAAGGCTGTCAGCACAATCAGGAGCAGATGCTAATATTTGATGGTGCATGTTATTTTTGCTGCAGTGCTATGGCTTGATAAGTTCCTTGTGCACACTATCCAGAAGGAAGAGGTTTGTGTAAAGCTCTGCATCTAAGAGTTTTAGAACTGTTATCATTTATTTGCACTCTGAAGAGAACTGTATATATACATTTTGTAAATAAGAAGCTGTTTTTGTTCCTGCAGTGCTGGCGTCATTATTGGGTGCTCAAACAGAGTAATTCTCTTGTGCTAAAACGCTTTCTGATACCTGCACTACAAAGCCCCAGACTCCAACTGATTGCAAGGCGTTTGCTGCTGCTGCCTCTCCTTCCAAGCCCTTGGTGAGACTGCCTTCCAGGAGCCAAGAGGGCGAGGCAGTGCTGGTGGCAAGACTTGAGAGCCAAGTGCACATTCTTCCTGCTGGGAACATGCAGGCCGTGGCTTATGCCTTTTGAAGGAACAAACAGAATTGCTACAACAGGGAAAGCAGAGATCCCCCAGAGGACCTGAGTGTATGTGGTAGATTATACAGAAGAAGGCAATCTCGTAGGTAACCTGGGCCTAAACAATGTAGGGCTTTAATGGTAATAACCAACACTTTGTACGTTGCTCAGAAACTTATTGGAGGCATGGCTGGAGCCTGGTCCTTGTTCCTGCTCCTCAGCCTGGCTGCAGTCAGAATTTTAAATTTTCAATAGTGACCCATAATTTTTGTTATTCACAAGGGGTCCTGGAAGCAACACCCAGTCGATACCAAGGGCTAGCAAGCATCACAAAAAGAAAGAGCAGAAAATATAAAGGACCAGAAGAGGGTCTAGATCGTCCTTCCATGATAACCTCCAGAAAATTTTAAGCACTGGATTGGGCCAGATGCTTACAATATCTTTCAAATTAATAGGATAAAGCTCTCCCACCTGCTGCTTTTCCTGCTCCTCATGTTCTGCCTGACTCAGGAGGAAACCTTCGGCCAGGGCCACCGCCTGGGAACTGGTCTCTGGCTCACATTCCCTGACCCAGTTCTCCATCTCTGGGGCAAGGACAGCCAGGAACTGCTTCAACTTCAACAGGATCTTAGCCTTGGTGTGTTGCTTTGGCTTCAGCTACTGCTGAGAAAAAGCATGGCATTGGCTAAAAATCTCTCGGGGGCTTTGGTCTCCTTGTAGCAGAACTGTTTGAAGAGCTTCCACCGGACATCTGAATGGAATATATCTTCTCCCAGGCTCTTCTGCGTGGATGCGCTGAAGAATCTCCCTCTGCTGCCCGCTTGAAGACCTGAAAGGTCTTTTCCTCAAGGCAAAAGACTGGGGATACCAAGTCCTAGAAAGGAAAGGAGAATAATGCATGATGAATGTTCTCACGAGTTAGAGATGCTTGATAACCAATTTCACTCTAGAAATTTACTCCACGCTCTTTTCCTCTTCACTAGGTCAGTTTAAGCTCTAAGGAGCAGGAAAGCCCCCACCCCACCCCACACTGCCAGTCCCAAGGTAAGGCAGAGGCTGAGGTATCTGTCCCAAACTCTTCCCTTCAGATGCACAAGGAAGCTGCAATCAAGGTCTCAGGAAGAGCACAGATGAACAACACTGTTGTTAAGTACAGCGTGAGACCTGAGCATTAGCTGGACATGTCTGCCTATGAAGAAACACAGCTCTTTGTTGAGAGCAACAACATTCCTGCTTCTCAGCTCTCAATTGCTTTCCTACGGATAACCTAAAATTCTGGCTCTACTTGGGGGCTTCTTTGACCTTACACTGTACAACACCTGCTTTACCTCCTACTACTGACAACACTTCCTTCTGATACTGAAACTTGGCGTCCTTCTGACCACAGGTCAAGGACTCCAGGTACCTGAACTTCATTTACACTTCAATTAAAGCAAGATAGTTACTCTCAAGAAAGGTGTGGCCTTCTTCTCTGCCTTTTATAAGCAGAGATGTCCAGCCAGTTCCCAGACCTGCAACTATATTTAATGACAGTCTTCTTACACTGTGCTCTTCCCAATAGTTTGATTGCAGCCTCATATTTATTCTATTTATATCCCACCTTTCTCCCAAAATGTGTCTAAGGAGAAGAGACTGGGCCAGATACCCCCACATTTTCCTCAGACTGGGGGTCTTTCCTCCTAAAACCATAGAGATGGAAGGGGCCCCATAGGCCTTGGAGTCCAATCCCCTTCCCAGTGAGGGAACTCCTCTTCCTCCTCCTCTGATCCTGAACTGACCTGGAGAACAGAAGGAGGGCTTGGCTGGCTTTCTTCAGCCACTGCTGAGTCTCTTCAACTGGTAAGTCATCTTCTTTTTAGAACAACGTTCAAAAAAGAGACATAACAATCCCTCCCATTTCCCCCTAAATTTTTTATTTATCAGTAATTTACCTATTAAACTCTAGCTCTTCAGGCAAAAAAATGTTCCTTGTTAAATCTTTCTACAGGGCACAGATAAAACATTTTGTTGCCTGAAGAAAAGAACAAGATGGCCAATTGTCTTTGCTCACAGTACAAGCTTTGTGGTTTGTGGAATTCTGTTCCCCAACAGAAGGGAAGAGCAGCCAGGACGCTCACAGCACTGTCTCCCAGCATCTGGTGCATGAAGCAATGGCTTCACTCTGCCTAAGGGTGGCTTCATCCTTGCAAATTTTAGAAACACATTATATTCCCTGAATAACAATACCACCACTGCTCAGGTCTGTAGTGGGTAACCTGCAAGGCAATGTGGTGTAGTGGTTATGACCTTTCATTAGGTCTAAAGAGGACCAGGTTCAATTCGCTAGTTGAAACCAGATAACAAAAAGTTACTTGTCCCAGATTTTTCAGCCTAGCCTACCTCACAGAGTTGCTGTGAGGACAGAAGAGTAGTACATGCTACTTTATTTATTTATTTCATTTATCTATCAGCTGAATTAAATTATTAATAAGTCCCAAGTAATTATTATTATTATTGTAATCATTACCTTATTCATTTGTATCCCACCTTCCTCCAAATAATAGGATTCAAGGTGGCTAATAACATATGTAAAACAAATTACTGTAAATCCCAATCCATTAGCAGAGGGATGGACAAAGACAAAGGCTTCATGAAGGCACACAACAGATATGAGTACCAGAGTCCTCCCTGCTGCACACAGAACAAAGGAAACTTCTCAGAGAGGCTTCTCAACTCCAGGGAAAGTGACTTTTGCTATGCAGATGTATTGACTTCTTGCAACCCTAACTGACCCGTGTCAAGATCTGAAAGTCCCCCATCCCCTCGCCCACCCTTTCCAGGTTTCAGGGCAAGAGGGAGGATTTGCCCCTCTCTGGAGCCTCTCCCACTCCCACGACTGGGTGGCTGGGCTTCCCACCAGAGGCCTTGGTGCCCCTCGGAGCTGCCTCCCAAGAAGGGGGTTTGGAGGCCCCCAAAGGCTCAGGGGAGACTCAGAGCCCCTCCGCCTTCAAGGGGGAGACCCTCCCTCCCTCCCCCTCGGGGGTCCCCACAGCCCAATGCATTGGAGAAGAGAAGGGGGGACTCACCCGACCCCCGAGATGGAGAAACCAGAGGCAGAGAGAAAGAGTTAGAGAGAGCTCGGCTCCAGCGCCTCCTTCCTTCCAATCCCCGGGGAAGCAGCAAAGGTCCCCGCGGTGCCTCTTTTACTGGAGGCAAAATTTTGCAATTCCTCTTTGCAATTCTTTCCAATTCTCCACACCTACCCCCGCCTCTTATTCCTCTCTAGGAAAATTCACACTCATGGCCAGCAGGGGAGGGAGTTTGGCTAGTAGGAAGTGCAACCCTTTCTCCTCCTCTCCATGTTTTCCTTCCTCTCTAGGAATACATTGCCTTCCGTTTATCATAGAATCATAGAATCATAGAATTGCAGAGTTGGAAGAGACCACGAGGGCCATCCAGTCCAACCCCCTGCCACGCAGGAAATCACGATCAAAGCATCCCCGACAGATGGCCATCCAGCCTCTGTTTAAAGACCTCCAAGGAAGGAGACCCCACCATGCTCCGAGGGAGTGTGTTCCACTGCCGAACAGCTCTTACTGTCAAAAAGTTCCTCCTCATGTTGAGGTGGAATCTCTGTTCCTAGAGCTTGCACCCATTGCTCTGTATTCCAGTCTCTGGAGCAGCAGAAAACAAGCTTGCTCCATCCTCAACGTGACATCCCTTCAAATACTTAAACAGGGCTATCATATCGCCTCTTAACCGTCTTTTTTCCAGGCTAAACATACCCAGCTCCCTAAGTCTCTCCTCATAAGGCATCGTTTCCAGACCTTTCACCATTTTAGTTGCCCTTCTCTGGACATGCTCCAATTTGTCAATATCCTTTCTGAATTGTGGTGCCCAGAACTGGACACAGTATTCTAAGTGAGGTCTGACCAAGGCAGAATAGAGTGGCACTATTACTTCCCTTGATCTAGACACTATACTTCTATTGATGCAGCCCAAAATCGCATTGGCCTTTTTAGCTGCCGCATCACACTGTTGGCTCATGTTCAACTTGTGGTCTACTAGGACTCCTAGATCCCTTTCGCACGTAGTCTCATTCAGCCAGGTCTCTCCCATCCTATATTTATGCATTTCATTTTTCCGCCCTAAATGCAGTACTTTACATTTCTCCGTATTGAATTTCATTTTGTTAGCTTTGGCCCAGCTCTCCAGTCTATCCAGGTCATTCTGAATTTTGATCCTGTCCTCTAGGGTATTAGCTACTCCTCCCAATTTGGTGTCATCTGCAAATAAGTATGCCCCTAATTCCCTCATCCAAGTCATTGATAAAGATGTTGAATAGCAGTGGGCCCAGGACAGAACCCTGTGGCACCCCACTGGTCACATCTTTACAAGATGAAAAGGAGCCACTGCTGAGCACCCTTTGGGTTCGGCCGGTCAACCAATTACAAATCCATTGAACAGTTAACTTGTCTAGCCCACATTTTACAAGCTTGTTTGCAAGAATGTCATGGGGAACCTTGTCAAAGGCCTTACTGAAATCAAGGTATGCGATGTCCACAGCGTTCCCTTCATCTACCAAGCTGGTAACTTTATCAAAAAAAGAGATCAGATTAGTCTGGCATGACTTGTTTCTCTGAAACCCATGTTGACTTTTTGTGATTATGGCATTGCCTTCTAAATGTTCACAGACTCTCTGTTTAATGATCTGCTCCAGAATCTTCCCTGGTATTGATGTCAGACTAACTGGACGATAATTGTTGGGATCCTCTTTTTTCCCCTTTTTGAAGATGGGGACAACCTTTGCCCTCCTCCAGTCTGCTGGGACTTCTCCTGTTCTCCAGGAGTTCTCAAATATTATTGCCAATGGCTCTGAGATTATATTTGCCAGCTCTTTTAATACTCTTGGATGTAGTTCATCTGGTCCTGGAGATTTAAATTCATTTAGATTAAGAAGGTTTAACCCTTGGAAAGCCCCAAAAGCTGCATTGTCCCCTGAGAATCGAGGCTCTATTCTTTTTGCTTCCTTGATTTTGTTAAATGTTACGTTTTCAGGCATACCTCAGTGAAGAAAGCTGCTAACAGAAGCTGTTTATTTTTTTTACTTTCCTCCTCCTCCTCTGCCTAGCTTGTTTTTTTTTTAGCAGCATCAGCACTGGCGTAGGGAAGGAGAGCTGTAGAAACACACGGAGGAAATCTTTAAGGGGTCTCTAAAAGGTTCAAAATATTTGATTTATTTATGTAAGGCAGACTAGAGCCATATGTACTGTAGTAATGATGTTCAAACGCCCTCTGGGATTGTCATGGTAGAGCATAATGTCACCTGACATTAAAGGCCTGAAGAGTTTTCCTTTCCTTTCCTGGCTATAGCTTTTTCCACTTCACCATTTTTGCCTGGTTCTTTGTACCTAGACAACAAATAAAGGAGGGCCTATCCTCTCAGGACAATTCAGCTCCTGTCACTTACCTTTCTCAGTTACCTTCAAGATCCCTTCCTGGACCTGGTATTCGGGCATCAAGGTGACTGCCATTCTAAACAAGTAGCTGTGCTGATCAGTGGATTCAGTGTGGTAAAGTGTGAGCAGGTCTCTCTTCCAGTTCTTGAATAAGTCAGACATAGTTGTAGAAAATAAAACCATTAAGGATTTATTATGTAACAATTAGGTTAAACATGAACTATTGGTGCTGTGAAAGCTTGTCCTTCTTATCCTCAATCATAAACCGCTTCCCTTTCAATATAATTTCTGTATTGATAAGGTGGGGTTTAAAAACAAACATTAATACACCAGATCCCATCTGATCTTGGAAGCGAAGTTGAATCAACTCTGGCAAGTACTTGAATGGGACACCACCAACAAATACCAGGTGATATAGGCTATACTTGAGAGGAACTGGCTCTGAGGATTCTTTGCCTACAAAACCCTATGAAAATTAATGGGGTCGCCATAAGTTGATAAGTGACATGAAGGCACTCTCACACACAAGCTCCGGTTTATCCATAGCTCAGACCCAGAATGCCTCAAGTTTTCTACATTCTTACCATCTTGTGACACTTTCTCTTTCAAAGTACAATACTGTATATTTCTGAGGTTGAGGTAACTACCATACCATCTTTTAAAGTTCCTGAAGTTATATTGTCCACTATTTCTCTAGGAGCCTCTGTTTCCTTGGTAAACTTGCTGGATGCTAAGCTGCCCAGAGCAGACTTGGTAATTCCTTTGCCTGACCCCTTAGACTGAATTATCCTCAAAATATGTTCTTGATTATGTTCTGGGGTAGATTTGGTCTGTATAGGACTGGGTAGTTATGTGCCCCACACTTCCATTGTTATAGTACTGTAATTTTCAATTTTCATTTCAAGCTTTTGGATTTAGCTTTGGAATTTTAAAGGGGTGGGTGGGCTAGGGTACTGTGACTATGGAGTTTTTATATTGTAAGCTGCCCCGATTGCGTTGCAGAGGGGCAGGATAAAACTTTATTATTATTTTATAAAATTTTATTATTATTATTCAAGATTTCCACAAACTTTTCTCACAGGAACTTTGGTGTTAGTTGGCTGACAGTTTCTGTAAGTAAGCCTTTCTCTCATAAGGGGATGATTTTTCTTCTGAGATTAGAGGCTCCTTCTCCTGAGTACTAACAAATCCACTCTCCCTGTTGATTTAGCCAGTTTTTGGTTGCTTCTATGCACTAGCTACCTGAAATCTTGAGGCAAGATGTTACAAAATCATTCTAGCCCAGTTAAACTTATTATATCATCCTTACTTTCAGACTTAGAATCATCAATCCGATTTCCCAACAACCTGTCTGGTCAACAGCCTAACTATGTATGTTTCCTAAGGCTGTTAAAAATAAACTCCTAAACTCTTTTCTGTGGTATTCTGGTGTCAAGCCAAATCTTTGTGTAACTCTTTCCTTAAATAAGCCAGTCTTTTGCTTCTTCTAGTCTCATCTCCCCATAAATTTCTGACAGACCACCAGTGATTTGAGACCTTAAATATTTCATCCTCTCCTCATCCTTCACTTCCATGTCAGCACATGCTCTTTTAAAATTAGTGGGAAATGAATCAGTGTTGTTTTTGTTCATCATATTTAGGAAATGTGATTACATCAGTACAAGTGGACCCACTGGTGGTAGTATACTTAGAAGTAAATTTGCTGTCAACTCATTTTCCTTCAATGTCTCATCATACATCTCTAATTTATGCCCTCTCCTTAATTGTTGTTCCTTTCACCCTTGTTCTCTCCATTCTCTAAATGTTTAATTCTTGCTTGTGATCCATCTCTTGCTCTTAATTCAATTTCATATTTTCTTTTTCTCTTGTTTCTATTTTTTCTCAAGCTTAGCCATTTGAATTCTTTCACTTCATGTATTTCCACATGGCCTGATATAGATGTCTCTAAGTTCTCTATTGCCTCCTCATTCACGCCTTCCCTTGATGAATCAGGGTTTTCCTTTATGGTTGGTTTTACTGAACAGTAAGTCAACATTTTTTAAACTCTTTAACTTTTGTGTTTTGTGAATGCTTCACTATGTGCTTTTTCTTGAGTGGGAAAAAGATGGCATAGTAATAAATATAAAAATAAAGTAGCAACGACATTTATGTAAATATGACTGATTTAATGAGTCTACTCTAACTGGCATTAGCAATGACATTTATGTAAATATGACTGATTTAATGAGTCTACTCTAACTGGCATTAGCAATTAAATTTAAGCCACAGGCTGTAAATATTTACTGCAGGTTTAGTAGACTTCTTAAAAAAGCAGAAAGAAACAACCATTGTTTTTCTATCACAAACTTTTACTTTACTGCCAGGAACACAAACCTGTAAGACTGTTATAACAAAAGTAATCATGATGAAGTCTTGTAACTCCTCACAGATGTATGGGTTGTACTTGGCATCAGTTTTCAAGGATTGCTGCCTATCATTGCATCTGCTGGCATGGGCTGTGGCCCATGAACACTGAGGCAAGATAAAATGCCTTAGCTTTAAGGCATCACCTGACTCTTCCTAGTTGTTACCAACTTTCATGATAAAATACAGAAAGCAAAAGAAAAGCAAGCAAAAGAAAAGCAAGGTAATTTTTCTGACTGAAACTCTTTTTGTATTCCTGACATGTAAACAGTAACTCCCCTATATCACTAAATTGATAAATAACAATTCATCCCTTCTGAACTACTCTTTCCATATTTCAGGCATTAAAGGGTTTCTCCCGTTTGAACTGTTTGATGAGAAGAGAGGTTGGTCTTCTGATTGAAACTCATTCTCCACTCCAAGCATTTCAATGGTTTCTCCCGTGTGGGTTTCTTGGTGACAAATAAAGCTTTTCTCCCAACCAAAGTTGTTTCCACACTCCCAAACATTTAAAAGGTTTCTCCTTTGTGTGAATTGTTTGATGATAAGTGAGTAGGTCCTTCTGATTGAAACTCCTTCCATACTCCAAACACATAAAACAGTTTCTCCCCTGTATGAGCTGCTTGATGAGAAGTGAGGTCGTCCTTTTGACTGAATTTCTCCCCACATTCCAGACATGTAAATGGATTTTCCCCTATGTGAGTTGCTTGATGACGAATGAGGCTTCTCTTCGACCTGAAACTCTTTGCACACTCCAAGCATTTAAAAGGTTTCTCCCCTGTGTGAGTTGCTTCATGAGAAGTGAGATGGGCCTTTTGCCTGAAGTTCTTTCCACACTCCAAACACTTGAACGGTTTCTCCCCTGTGTGAGTTGCTTGATGACGAATCAGGCTTCTCTTCCAACTGAAGCTCTTTCCACACTCCAAACACTTAAATGCTTTCTCCTCTGTGTGAGTTGCTTGATGATGAGTGAGGCTTATCTTCCAACTGAAGCTCTTTCCACACTCCAGGCATTTAAAAGATTTCTCCCCTGTGTGAGTTGCTTGATGATAAGTTAGGTTGGACTTCTGATTGAAACTCCTTCCACACTCCAAACACTTAAATGGTTTCTCCCCTGTGTGAACTGCTTGATGAGAAGTGAGGTTTGTCTTCCAACTGAAGCTCTTTCCACACTCCAAGCATTTAAAAGGTTTCTCTCCTGTGTGAGTAGCTTGATGATGAATAAGGGTTGTTTTCCTACTGAAGCTCTTTCCACACTCCAAGCATTTAAAAGGTTTCTCCCCTGTGTGAGTTGCTTGATGGGAAGTGAGGTTTGCCTTCTGATTGAAACTCCTTCCACACTCCAAACATTTAAAAGGTTTCTCCCCTGTGTGAATTGCTTGATGATGAATGAGGCTTGTTTTCCAACTGAAGCTCTTTCCACACTCCAAACATTTAAAAGGTTTTTCCTCTTTGTGAGTTGCTTGATGATACGTGAGGCGAGCCTTCCGATTGAAACTCCTTCCACACTCCAAGCATTTAAATGGTTTTTTCCCTGTGTGAGCTTCTTGATGACGAATAAAGCTACTCTTCCAACTGAAGCTTTTTCCACACTCCAAGCACTGAAATGGTTTCGCCCCTACATGAGCTGATTGATGATGAATGAGGCTTATCTTCCAAATGAAGCTCTTTCCACATTCCAAGCACTGAAATGGTTTCTCTCCTATGTGAGTTTCCTGATGATTAATAAGGCTTCTCTTCCAACTGAAGCTCTTCCCACATTCCAAACATTTAAAAAGTTTCTTCCCTATGTGAATTGCTTGATGATCAATGAGGCTTCTCTTCCAAGTGAAGCTCTTTCCACACTCCAAGCACTGAAATGGTTTCTTCCCTGTGTGAACTGCTTGATGATGAAAGAGGCTTCTCTTCCAAGTGAAGCTCTTTCCACACTCTAAGCATTGAAATGGTTTCTTCCCTGTGTGAGTTGTTTGATGAAGAATAAGGCTTCTCTTCCAACTGAAGCTCTTTCCACACTCCAAGCACTTGAAAGGTTTCTCCCCTGTATGTTCTGCTTCATGGCAAGGGTAGTGTGTCTTATAACTTGGGCTTTTTCCATACTCCAAGCCTATTAATAATTTCTCTCCTGAGTGCAATCTTTGGTGTGACACAAACTGTGACCTCCAAATGAAACTCTTGCCACATTTCAAGCATTTAAATGGTTTTTCTGTTCTTTGAGATCTTTCATGGGAAGTCAGCTTTTTCCTACAATTGTCAGTCTTTCTACACTCACCATCATTGAAAGATTTATCAGCCATGTGAGTTCTCATGTGAAGATTAAGCCTTGCTTTAGAGCTGAAGCTTCTCCCACAAGCAAGACAAAGACATTCACTCCCTTCCTTTTCTCTTTGTGTTCTCTCTTGGACTGAAATACCAGATAAGTCACCACTAGGAAAAGGAAGGGATTTGTCCCTCCTCCTCATCTCTTGAGTATCTATTCTGCTTCTTCTCTTTGCCTTCTCGTTATGTCTAACTTTTTCCATCAGGGGCCCGATTAGTTCTTCATACCCATTCACATCACCTCCTGGAAAGGGGGAAAACAAGGGGTCAAAGCCCAAGAGAGAAAAAGAGATAGAATTAACACAACTGCTTCCTAGACCCATAGTCTCATGACAAATTGACTTTATGGGGTAATCCAAATTTGAAAATTGATAAAGAACCATTTTTATGGAAGGAGTGGGCTACCAATGGAATTGTTACCTTAAATCAGAGACTTTGTTTTGATTATAAGTTTTTGTCCTTTTCAATTTTACAAGAGCAGTTTAAACTACCTCTATCAACTAAATGGCAATATTTACGACATAAACATTTGTTACAATCCAAATTTGGACCTGCAGCAGTGATTCTTAACCTTTTCTTTACCAGCAACCCTGTTTAAATAGCTTTTGGTGCTGCAGACCCCCAAGACTTAACTCCTGATTTAAAACAACCACAACACCTGATGTTGTTGATGATAATAATAGAATTACAGTCAGACCCCCATATCCATGGAACCAATATCTGCGGTTTCAGTTATCCATGAGACAAAAACAGCAGACCTACCACAGAGTCTTCCTAGAAAATGCCTATGGGGTGTCCTCTCTAGATATTTTCTAGGTTTTCCAAGGCAACTCTATGGTATTTGTAACTGGAAGGCCTATTACTTCCATCTCTTTGTATAAATTTTATTTCATTTATAGGCTGCCTCGCTCTGGCCATGGACCCAAGGCAGCTTACAAGTGCTAAAAACTGGATTAACTAAAAACCTGACAATAATAATTAATACACAGTTAAAAGCATTGTCACATTAGCACCATGAATGACTTTTAAATAATTTTACACGTCTTTGAAGAGAAAATATGCAAAACTCTTCTTTTAACTGGGTTAATGAAAAAAAATTACAAAGTAAGACAACACCTTCATTCTTCTGCACTGGAAAATTCCTCCACTTAATAATAATATCCTTTGAGAGTAAGGCTTATTTACACCCTTTGTTTAGCCATGAAATAATATAGAATAAATATATTGATGAAAATAGTATTTCAAATTATTTTATATTAAAAGACTTGAAAAATCTTATTGTTCAAGTCACTGTGAAGTCGAAGGCTTTCATGGCTGGTATCCATAGCCCATATTCTGGGCTGTGAGGCCGTGTTCTGGAAGATTTTCTTTCTGATGTTTCACCTGCGTCTGTGGCTGGTATCTTCAGAGAATGGTTGGGTAGGAGTGTGTGTGGAGTTTATATGCTGTGAACCCCTGTTGGAGAGTATATGTAAATTTGTGTAATTGAATGGTTAGTTTCTGGGTATAGTAATGCAAGGCTCATTAATGTCTGTTTGGCTGATGGTTGGTCGATGGGCCATTATCTTATGGAAATCCTCCTGTCCCATCAAGCAACCATTAGCCAAACAGATACTAACGAGCCTTGCATTTCTATACCCAGAAACTAACCCACAAATACTCCCCAGCAGGGGTTCACAGCATGTAAACTCCACATACACCTTCATTCTCCTGTTAGGTGGATTTGTAACTGGTTGACTGATTGAGCCCAGAGGGTAGTCACCAATGGCTCCTCTTCATCCTAGAGAGAAGTGACCAGTGGGGTGCCACAGGGTTCTGTCCTGGGCCCAGTGCTATTCAGCATCTTTATCAATGACTTGAATGAGGGAAGAGAGGATATGCATATCAAGTTTGCAAATTAGGAGGGGTAGCTAATATCCCAGAGGACAGGAGCAGAATCCAAAATGGCCTTAACAGATTAGAAAGTTGGGCCAAAACGAACAAAATGAATTTCAACAGGGAGAAATGTAGGATACTACACTTGGGCAGTAAAAATGAAATGCACAGATATAGGATGGGTGACACCTGGCTTGATGGCAGTACATGTGAAAGGGATCTAGGAGTCTTAGTGGACCACAAGCTGAACGTGAGTCAGCACTGTGATGCAGCAGCTAAAAAAGCCAATGTGATTCTAGGCTGCATTAATAGGAGTATAGTGTCTAAATCAAGGGAAGTCATAGTGCCACTGTATTCTACTTTGGTCAGACCTCACCTTGAATACTGTGTCCAGTTCTGGGCACCACAATTCGGAAAGAATATTGAGAATCTGGAACGTGTCTAGAGGGCAACCAGGATGGTGGGAGGTCTGGAAGCCATGCCCTATGAGGACTGGCTTAGGGAGCTGGGCATGTTTAGTCTGGAGAAGAGACTGTTGAGAGGTGACATGATAGCCATGTTTAAATATCTGAAGGGATGTCCTACTGAGGATGGAGCAAGCTTCTTTTTTGCTGCTCTAGAAACCAGAACAAGGAGCAATGGGTTCAAACTATAGGAAAAGAGATTCCACCTAAACATTAGGAAGAACTTCCTGACAGTAAGAGCTGTTTGGAAGTAGAATATACTGCCTTGTAGTGTGGTGGAGTCTCCTTCTTTGGAGGTTTTTAAACAGAGGCTGGATGGCCATCTGTCGGGAATGATTTGCTTGTGTATTCCTGCATGGCAGGGGGTTGGGCTGGATGGCCCTTGTGGTCTCTTCCAACTCTATGATTCTGTGAAGAGGCAACTGTGTTTCACTGGCATTTGCAAACTGATTTGATGTAGCATGACAGGAAAGGAATCTTACCCAGGAAAGCCACAATCTCCAAAATCTCCTCCATGACTTCCCTGTAGAGGGCCCTTTGGTCCGGATCCAGCAAGGCTGATTCCTCCTCGCTGAAATGGACAGCCACCTCCTTAAATGTCACCTGGAAAAAGAAATGAAACCTGTGAACCAAACATGCTGAAGTCTAGCCCACCAAGAGTTGGCAGGTGAGGTGGTACCAGCAAGTGCTTAGCGATCGGAGTTCACCTTCCAGCTGGGGGTGGGGAGCAGAGGCTAAAGCCCCCCTTGCCATACCCCTTGCTGCTGCCTCTCCTACCAAGCCTTCAGTGAGATTGCCTTCCAGGAGCGGGGGGTGGGGGGTGGGCAGCAATGGTGGAAAGACCTGAGAGCCAGGCGCACATTCTTCCTGCCGGGAGCATGCAGGCCATGGCTTATGCCTTTTGAAGGAACAAACAGAATTGCCACAGCAGGCAAAGCAGGAAGAAAGCATGCCTGGAACCTGGTTCTTGTTTCTGCTTCTCAGCCTGCCTGCAGTCAGTCACAGGTAATTTTGAATTTTCAGTAGTGAAGTCAATATTCATTATTTTTATCCACTGGGGGTCCTGGAACTAAACCTCCATGGATACCAAGGGCTAGAGAGCATCACAAACAGAAAGATCAGAAAAGATAATGGACCAGGAGAAGATTTGGTTCTTCCTTCCATGATGATTTCCAGAAAATACTGACCACTGGATTTGGCCAGATGCTTGCAATATCTTTAAAATTACTAAAATAAAAACCTCTCACCTGCTGCTTTTCCTGATTCTCCTGTTCTGCCTGACTCAGGGGGAAACCTTCGGCCAGGGCCATGGCCTGGGAACAGGTCTCTGGCTCACATTCCCTGACCCAGCTCGCCATCTCCGGGGGAAGGACAGCCAGGAACCGCTCCAGGATCACCAGGTCCAGGATCTGATCCTTGGTGTGTCTCTCTGGCTTTAGCCGCTGATGGTAAAGAGCATGGTGTCGCCTGCAAATTTCTTGGGGTCCCTTGGCCTCCTGGTAGCAGAAGTACTTTAATGTGCTGCCACTGAACTTCTAAATGTAATGTATCTTCTGCCCAGCCTTTCTGCATGAATGGACTGCAGAATTTCCCACTGCTTCTGGTTTCACAACCTGGAAGGCCTTTTCCTCAAGGCAAAAGACTGGGGATACAAAGTCCTAGAAAGGAAAGAAGAAGAATGTATGCTGAATGCTCAATAGGTGGTGTTCTAGGTCACAGACTGAAATCTCCATGCTATTCAGCATCCTTCCAATTGCTATGCCACCATAAACTCATTCCCCAATCTCTCTCCTTCCCCTTGTATATCTCTGTCATATCCCCTTAAAAATTCTGAAGAGGAAGACTTAGCAGTTGAAGAGACTCAGCAGATGTCTGGTGACCAACCAGGCTCTTTTTCTCTTCACTACATCAGTTTTAAGATTCAAGGAGTAACCCCTGCACAGTCCTAAGGAAAATTAGAGGCTGAGGTATCTGTCCCAAACTCTTCCCCTCAGATGCACAAGGAGGCTGCTATCAGGGTCTCAGGAAGAGCACAAATAAACAACACTGTTGATAAATACAATCAGAGACCTGAGCATTGGCTGGACACCTCTGCCTATAAAGAAACACAGCTCTTTGTTGAGAACTTTCTTGCCTCTCAGCTCTGGGTTGCTGACCAAGTTCCCTATGGATAACCTAAAATTCTGGCTCTACTCGAGGGCTTCTTTAATCTTATACTGTACAACACCTGCTTTATCTCCTGCTACCAGCACTTCCTTCTGACCACAGCTCATGGACTATGGACACCTGAATTTTGTTTGCACTTCAGTTAAAGCAGGACAGTTTGCCCTCAACAAAGAGCTAACTTTCTTATTTTCTTTTTATAAGCAGAGATGTCCAGCTAGTGCCCAGGCCTCCAACTAAATTTAATGACAATCTTCTTCCACTGCACTCTTCCCAATAACTTGATTGCAGGCTCATATTTATTTATTCTTTTTATATCCCACCTTTCTCCCAAAATGTGTCTGAGGGTTAGAGATTGGACCAGACATCTCCACCTTTCTCTGAGATTGAGGGTGCCATTCGTCCTAGAACCACAGAGCTGGAAGGGGCACCATAGACCATTGAATCCAATCCCCTTCTCAGTGAGAAAATTCTTCCTCCTCCTTGGATCCTGAACTGACCAGGAGAACAGAAGGAGGGTCTGGCTGGCTTTCTTCAGGCATTCTGCTGAGTCTCTTCAACTAGTAAGTCATCTTCTTTTTAGAAGAACTTCTAAAAAGGCTGTCAAGACGGTTCTCTTCAGGCAGGCTTTTCCAGAATAGCTAACCCCAGCCTCAGGAACCCCCTCTGGAGGTTGCTTCTGGACCTCCAAACTGATGCTGCTTGCTCAAAAGGGTTTTTAATAAACTGTATTATATACTGATTTTAATTTGTATTAATTTAATAATGTTTTAAGGGGGGGGAAGGGATTTTGAGTGGTTTTATACTGTGTATTATTTTATTGTTGTAAGTCGCCCCGATTGCTCGCAGAGGGGCGGGATATAAATAAATTTTATTATTATTATTATTATTAGAACTTTCAAGAAAGAGATATGACAATCCCTCCCATTTTCTCCCTCATTTTTTATTTATCAGTAATCTGTTATTTATGTATTAAACTGTTCTGCAGACAAAAACCCATGTTCCTCGTTAGTCTTTCTACACAGCAAACATAAAACATTTTGCTCCCTGAAGAAAAGGGCAAGATGGCAAATTGTCTTTGCTCACAGTACAAGCTTTGTGGTTTATGGAATTCTGTTCCCCAACAGAAGGGAAGAGCAGCCAGGAGGCTCACAGCACTGTCTCCCAGCATCTGGTGCCTGAAGCAATGGCTTCACTCTGCCTAAGGGTGGCTTCATCCCTGCAAATATTAAAAACACACTGCATTCCCCTAGTAACAACACTACCACCAGTCATGTCTGTAGTGGGTAACCTGTAAGGCCATATGGTATAGTGGTTAGGACTTTTCATTAGGACTAAAGAGGACTGGGTTCCATTCTTCAGTTGAACCCAAGATAACAAAGTTACTTGGACCAGGTTTTTCAGCCTAGCCTACTTTGCATAATTACTGTAAAGACAGAAGAAGGGAGGCAAAGAGTAAGTACTACATGTTATTTGAAACCCCTTGAAGGAAAGAAAAATATTTGTCACCAGCCAACAAAGAGCTGGAAAGAAGTTTTCCACAATTGAGAAGGCAGGGAGGGGAGGGAGTGGGGGGGGGCTCTTGCTTGCCTTTCTCAGCCTCTCCGCTACTTGGACCAGATTTGGCATGGAGACGCACTATCCACAATGCTGCAGCCTTATTTGAGAACTCACACCGAACAAGTCTTGAAGAGAAACGACAACGCAGAAAGAATCACAACCCAAAAACATCACCCAAGGAGACCTTCTGCTGTGCTTTTTGCAACTGGACTTGTTTATCTCAGATTGGCCTTTTTAGTCATCAGCGCGCTTGCAGAAAGCGCGGGATGTGTCCTTCCTGAATCTTTGTTTGCGAAGAAAAGCCAGAGAGACTTCACAGAATTGCTATGAGGACAGAATTGTCACCTGCCCTGGCAGCCCCTTATCTTTTAATATCACATAATCGGCTATATTCCATACTTTGGCTTGCTGTGGCCTTCCACATGGTTGGCAGTAAACTGAAACTCCCCAAACACCAAGGCTGGAGTCATGTCTTGAAGACACACATGCCCAACCTAAGGAAGGGCCTTCTAAATTCCTCAAAAGTTCACACCCAGGTCTGAGTGAGGTGGATTCCCCTGAGACTGCAAAGTTAGGGTGAGAGGGGCTGGTTTCTCCCTGGGTAGGTCTTTTTATTTATTTATGGAGTTAGTTATACCCCGCTCTTCAGCCACAAGGCTATCAGAGCGGCTTACAATTTGTTTTAAGTAATAGCAATGTACACATCTACACTGCATTAAGCAGTCTCCAATGTGTGTTAGTCTGGAAGTGACTCATTCACTAATCCTACCCAGAGTGGCTGAGCGTTCATTACCTTGCAAAACAGGTTTTTCCTCTTCCCAGTTGCCAACAATAGAAGGTTGCCTGCCACCATTCAGTCCTAAATGTCCCTCTCATTCACACATCCGGATAAGCCATTGTTTAATCCTGGCAGCCACTGGTAGACATTGTATCCCACTCTAAAACTCACCCCTGCAAATATAAACATCACCCTTAAAACGCCACCCAAGTGTCCACACAGATCCTCCTCTTCCTGACTCCACAACATATCTGAAACAGTCCGCCTTGAAGGGGGGCCCCTCGCCTCCTCGTCTTCTCTCTGCTCGGGGGTCTCCCTCCCTCCCTCTCTCTCCCACGGCCACCTCTGGGGTCCCCAACACTTGGAGGAAAGATTGGGGGAGACAAAGGAGGGGAGGACTCACCCCACTCCCCTTGGATGGGGAAGCCCCAGAGAGAGGAGGAGAGAGCTCCTCTCCAGCGCCTCCTTCCAATCCCCGGAGAAGCAGCAAAGGAGTCCTCTTGGCAACCCTTCTTTGCAATTCTTTGCAATTCCCCACAGCTGCCCCAGCTTCTTATTCCTCCCCAGGAAGATTCACACTCATGGCCGGAAAGGGAGGGGACTTGCTTGGTGGGAAGTGCCAGCCTTCTCCCTCCTCCCTATTTTTTTCCTTCCCCTCTAGAAATACATTTCTTTCAGTTTAACGCTTTGAAAGCCAAACAACTAAACCCTCCTCTGAGAATCAAGGCTCTAATCCTTTTGTTTGCTTGAGGATTTTTTTTTAATGTTACATTTTCAAGTATGCCTCAGTTAACAAAGCTGCTAAGGTAAAAGCTCCTTTTAAAAAAACAAACTTTCCTCCTCCTCCTCGGTTTTGCTGGATGTTTTTAAGCATCATCAGCACAGGTGGCCAAGGAGGGCTGGAGAAACACAGACTTTTGATGTTGAGTTGCAGCAGCTTCTCTGCAGTAAACTATGCAACAAACAATGTCAAAAAGCTCCAGCTGGGAAAGAATGAGATTTTACTGTAGATGACACTTTCTTTTTTTTTTTTAGCTCTGTGTGCAAGGTAAATGGCAGCTGCTTCCAGAATCCCATACTAAGCATGCTGAACAGTAAAGCAGAGAGTAGGGGAAGAACAGATAAGCCTCACCAGCTACTCCCAGCATGTTTTTAAAAAGCATAGGTCTTGAAATTTGGACATCAAAATGGACATCATAAGAAAAGTGGAGGATAGGGAAAGGAAAAGTCACCCCTGCATACAGTTTGGAAGAAACCTTCAAGTACTCTCTAGAAGATTTTCCTTGGTTTTTTTTCCGGGCTGTGAGACCATGTTCTGGAATAGTTTCTTTCTGACGTTTCACCTGCATCTGTGGTTGGTATTTTCAAAGAATGGTTGGGTAGGGTGTGTGTGTTTTGAACCTTCTCTAGAAGGTTCAAAATATTTGGTTTATTTATGCAAGGCAAACCAGATTGTTTCATGGCACATGTGCATATTGTTAGTTTTGAATAAAAAGTTTGTGGAAACATGCTGAACTGCTCTTCCTTCTTGTGGTGTAGGACTCTATCTCCATTCTTTCCATGTTCTTTCTACCTCTAGTACTAAATTTTCTGTTAAAGAAGTCATGTCTAGGAGCACAGTTACTCCTCAGGTTTTAACTTCAAGAATTACACTCTTCTCCAAACTTCTCCAATACCTCTTTCGCAAGTACTTCACTTCTGTCTTTCCCCCCCTCAACGCACTACCTTTGGCAAAACTCTGCCAAGCATATACTTTCAAGACCTCTCTCTGGCCTTCTCTTAACCAAATAGGTCTACTCACAAGATCCCACCATTTGGCACTAAATACAGTATAGGTGATGGATCCCTTATTTAGGTTGGCCCCTCACTCCCAACCCTTGGGCTCTATGTGATGTTAGGGTTAGTTTTCCAGAGACAAAAGGAGGTGAAAAGTCAAAATCTGCAGGATGTAAAAGGCACTGCCTATTATGTGAAGAATGTAATTGAAAATTGAGCTCTGAGTGAAAAAGAGAAATTGCCAAACCATCGTTGGAAAAAGTTTTGGCCGTGGTTTAGTGAGACGACCCCAGCAATAACATAAAATGATATTTTAAATAAATATTTTATTATTTTTGTATTATTTTGTATTATTATTTTTAATTAATATTTTATTGGGTTTTTTTCATTTCCAAGTAGGTATAATTATAATGTGTAAATATAATGTGATTATAGTGTGTTTAGATTAAAGGGAAAAATACATTAGTGTTAGGATAGATTTATTTTTGTATTAGTAAGAAAAGAGGAAAATAATTAGTATTATTTTTGTATTATTGTTATGGCCTTTTGTGGTCGGGTGTATTTTTTAGTAGAATGGTCTTACTCCAATAAAAAATTCCCAATGAAAATTCCCAGATCCCTCCCTGGAACTGGCATTTGGGCATCAAGGTGTCTGCTATTCTGGACCAACAGCTGTGTTCATCAGTGGGTTCACTGTGCAAAAGCGTGAACAGCTTGCTCAGCTTTTTGCTTCCCACTGCTGTTCCCAGATCATGGTGAAACTAGATCATTCTTTCTCACTTATTTTTTTCTCTCTCTGGCTTTTCATTGCAAATGAAGATTCAGGAAGGACTCATCCCGCACTTTCTGCAAGCACACTGATGACTAAAAAGGCCAATCCGAGATCCTTCAATTTGTCCTTCGAGCCTGTGCAATGGATTTTTCTGGTGGAGCGCAGCGTGCACAGAACTGGCCTCACCCTTTAAACCAGAGGTTCATCTGCAGTGGCCTTGCAAGCATGGACGTAGCAGCGAGGTCCTCGGGCCGTAGGTTTGATTAGAGTTTCCTTCTCTTAGATGGTTGACCTTACAGGGTTGGATGAGCACCATCTGCCCAGGTTTAGGATTAGAGTTTTCCTTCTCCTAGGACGGTTGCCACAAGGCTAGAGAGCCCATCCTGCCCTTTGACGCTCTTTGTCAGACCCTTCGGTTTTGACCTGTCTGGCATGGGAGACCCTACCAGTGGCTATCATGCCACCACCAGCATTGCTCAAAACATCATTAGGGTATGCAAGCCTCTCTCCCACACAAGGGGGCGTCAATGGAGAGGCCAATCTGAGATAAACAAACTCTAATCCCAAACCCAGGCAAATGGTGCTAGTCCAACCCTGTAAGGTCAACCATCTAAGAGAAGGAAACGCTAATCAAACCTCTCACTTATTTAGGGAGAGAAGAAACATTTAGTCTAGCCTACACCCTTCATCAGACCTACCCTACTGTCTGGTCTTGGAAGCTAAGCAGTGCCAACCCTAGTTAAAATTTGGATGGGAGATCCACCAATGAATACTACATGCTGTGGGTGAGATTTCAGAGGAAGGAACTGGCAAAACTACCTCTTATTCCTTGACTAAAAAAAAAAAAAAACCTATAAAATTCACGGGGTCATCATAAGTCAACAGATAACTTGAAGGCACATACACTCTCCTCTAGAAGGTGAATGAAGAGAAGGTGAGCCCTGGTGCCACAATGACTGAGAGGAAAGGAGAAAACTAAGTAAATAATTGACCCCATGGGAAATCTTCGCAAGTTATAATAAATAATAATAATAAAATTGTATTTATATCCCACCCCTCTACGAAATGCAATTGGGGCGGCTTACAACAGTTAAAATATACATCAAACCCCCTCAATCCCACCCCACCCATTAAAATACAATTAAATAATTTAAGAATTAAAACATACTTTAAAAAATACTAAAATAAAAATAAACAATGGACAGTGGCTGTGGCGAGATCAGGACAAGCTAGATTTCCTTTTTTTTTTTTTTTTTTTTTTTTATGGCCAGGTATCTATTCAGGAAAGGCCTGCTGGAAGAAACCCACCTTAACAAGTTTTTAAAAGCTATTTAGGGTGGTAATATGATAGATCTCATCCAGCAGGCCATTCCATAATCTGGGAGCAATAGTCGAAAAGGCAATAGTCAAAAAGTTGCAGTAGTAAATCAAATAAGCCTTGTAAAATTGTATCAAGTTGCTGTTCTACTAGCTGAGCTGGAAATTTGCACACAGCTCTTTTTGCTTGACTGGAACTGAACCCACTAAAAATGCACCCTCTCTCCTACCTGGAGGTGACCCACAAAAGTGGGAGACTCAGAGCCAGGTCCTGAGATATGGTAAACCTGGGGCTCAGTTACACGGGAATTTTTCCCCTGATACTTTGCACATTTGCGCACTTTTGATACAGCATCGCACAGTTCCCATAATTTACATCGATATACAGAAAGCTGCGTCACAGATGTTCACATTACTATTTAATTTCGTTCCTGCCCCCCAACTGTCAAAGCTCCATATCTTCCATGGAATTACTTTCCTCAGGACTTATATCCTAATATCAAAGTGCAGACTGGTGTGTGTCCGTGCATGAAGAAATAATAAATTGTCTTTGAGGATGTGTAAAACTTGACCCTGTCTAGGTCTAGTCAAAAGCAGAGCTCCTTTGGGATCCCTAGTGTTTAGGATTGCAGTTTTAGGACTAACTAACTAACATAGGACTAACTGCAATAGACTTTTAGTCAGTTACTGTTAATTACTGAATGGTAAGTTAACATACTTTTAAAAAACTTTTTAACTTTTGTGTTTTGTGAGTGTTTAACTATGTGCTTTTTTCTGAGTGGGAAAGGGGTGGGATTGTAATAAATATAATATTATAATATAAATACACACACACACATGAGCTCTGTCTCTTAAATAACTAGAATGTGTTTCTACCTTGCAAGCAAATCAGGGAGAACTGATTGTGAACGTTTGAGTGGTGACCTTGAGCATGTCTGAACCTGCATGACAAATATCAAAACTCTCCTCCGGTCAGTGTTGTTTAAAGCAGCTGTGTTGTCTGTTGTGTGCCAGAAAAATGCTAAGTTTAAAAGTCAAATGACATTCTGCATCAACTTGAGGCAGACCAATACCTTTTAAAAAAAATCTTCACTTGTGATGAAACCTAGATCTTCCAGTATGATCCTGAGACAAAATGACAGTCAATGCACTGATAACATCATTATCACCAAGAATGGGGGGGAAAGCATGTCAAAGCCCACATTCAAAGCCATGCTCACTGGTTGTTTTTTCTTTTTACATCAAGGGCATAATTTTGGCAGAATGGGTTCCAGAAGGCAGAACAGTGAACCAGCATTATAATGAGGAAGTTTTGACAAAGCTGAGAATCAGGAAAAAAAAAAAAAGGCCAGAATTGTGGAAAAACGGTTTCATTCTTCAAGACAATGTACCTGCTCACACAGCACTTTCAGTGAAGCAGTTTTTGGTCGATAAACGCATTATAGTACTATACTTGAACATTCTCCATATTTGCCAGATTTGGCACCATGTGACTTTTTCTTTTCCCTAAAGTAGAATCGGTGCTTAAAGGAACACGTTTTAAGTCAGTCTCTCTCTCCTCTGGCTTTTCTTCGCACACGAAGATTCAGGAAGGACTCATCCCACGCTTTCTGCAAGCGCGCTGATGACTAAAAAGGCCAATCCAAGATAAACAAGTCTGGTTGCAGAAAGCACAGCAGCAGGTCTCCTTGGGTGATGTTTTTGGGTTGTGATTCTTTCTGCGTTGTCGTTTCTCTTCAAGACTTGTTCGGCGTGAGTTCTCAAATAAGGCTGCAGCATTGTGGATAGTGTGTCTCCATGCCTTCCGATGTGTGGCGAGGGCGGACCACTGTTGGTGATCAATTTGGCTGAGACTGAGATGTTGTTTCAGGGAGTCTTTGTATCACTTTTTTGGAGCGCCCCTCTTACGCTGACCCGTGGCGAGTTCACCGTAGAGTAGTATTTTTGGGAGGCAATGGTCCTCCATCCTAGAAACGTGCCCTGCCCAGCGCAGCTGCGTTCTCAATATTATGGCCTCAATGTTGGTGATCCCTGTTTTGAGTCAACTGATGCAGTAAAGAAGAAAACAGATGTGTTGAAACAGCTGACAGAAACTGATCTGTTCCATGCCTTCGACTAGTGGAAAACAAGACTGCATTGGTGTGTGAGTGTGAATGGAGACTATATTAAAGCGGACAAGTATTAGAATTGTAATAGATATAAAGATGGGTTATTGTATCAGTCTCATTATTTAATAGAAAGACCTTGTATATTATAATATGAAAATAAATATAATAAAGCAACAATATGGGTCTACTCTAATAAGTATTAGCAATTAAATTTAAGCCACAGGCTGTAATTAGGTTTAGAAGCCAACGTCTTAAAGAAAAAAATAGAAAGAAATAAAACATTATTTTTCTTATCACCAACTTTTACTTTTTTGCCAGGAGCACAACCCTGTAAACCTGTTTTAGCAGAAGCAATCATGATGAAGAGTCCTGCAGCTCCTTAAAGACTTATGGGTTGTACTTGGTATACGTTTTCAAGAATTGCAGCCTATTGTAGCATCTCTGGTGTGGGTTGCAGCCCCTGAAAGTTTAGGTGAGATAACATGTCTTTGTCTGTAAGGCATCATCTGACTTTTCAGGTCTGTGTTAGCAACTTTCATGATATAAGACAGACAGCAAAGGAAAGGTGCCTGGCTGTTTTAAAAATGCTGTGTGATGGGCACAAAATTTTTTGAAAACCAAATAAGGTTATTTGAATGAGACAGTAGATGTGGAATTCAGTGTCAATGTTCTTTAAAAATACAATTTACACACACACACACACATACGCTGTAACCAGTGTAACATATGCCATTATCTTATCCCACCAACATGCTTCATGTGTGGGGAGATGAGACCAAGATCTGCCACTTCCTGGGAAAGGAAGCCCAGTCGGGCTTTATTCCTGAGTAAACCTACCCAGGATTGTGACACGGGCCCTGAGGCTGCCACGAGAAATCTAGCTCCATCGATGTGTGCGGGGTTCAGCTGAACAGCCTGGAGGAGGGGTGGGGAATAAACTCTTTACTCATGTGTAAACTCGCACAGACCTGGGCCTGCAGCTAGTGGAAGCATTCCACCCAATTTGCTCCCAGTGTGCCAATTGGCCGGCCAACAGAAAGCTTTGATTGGTTGGGAAGTTTCCTAAGCGGCCAATCAGCACACTGGGAACAGCAACATATCTAAGAGTTTATATATATATATATAGTTTTTAAATAGGGAATAGTAATTAGTAATAGTACTAAGTTTAGGGGGACAAAAGAGTACTGAAGACCCATTGGGGTAGAATTTAGTTCCACTTTCACCCGTAACAGTGTTAGTGTTCCTGATTACGCTGGTCCTTTGGCTCATCTGAAATGATATTAAAACTAGATTTAAGTTTGGAATTGCTCTAATATGGATTCATATGGTTGTGTTAAAATAATACATTCTCATCAGCAAAGATATAGTATGATGTTTTCCTTTTAATTTTATTTTTCTATTTGGAACAGCTCAGATTCACCAATAATATCACCAGCATTGAGGCCATGATATTGAGAACACAGCTGCGCTGGGCAGGGCACATTTCTAGGATGGAGGACAATGGCCTCCCCAAAATAGTACTCTATGGTGAACTCGCCACGGGTCAGCGTTAAGAGGTGTGCTCCAAAAAAGCGATACAAGGACTCCCTGAAACAACATCTCAGGCTCAGCCAAATTGAACACCAACAATGGTCTGCCCTGGCCTCACATTGGGAGGCATGGAGATGCACTATCCACAACGCTGCAGCCTTATTTCAGAATTCACGCTGAACAAGTCTTGAAGAGAAACAACAAAGCAAAAAAATCACAACCTGGAAACATCATCCAAGGAAACCTTCTGCTGTGTTTTTTGCAACCGGACTTGTCTATCTCAGATTGGCCTTTTTAGTCATCAGCATGCTTGCAGAAAACACGGGATGAGTCCTTCCTGAATCTTCGTTTGCAAAGAAAAGCCAGAGAGAGATTGTGAAGTAAGAGACAGAATAAGGGACAGCCTGCTTAGTTGTTTCCAGGAGGAGAGACTGTAGATACATGTCTGGACTTTTGATCCTATACAGTGGACCCTTGGAATCCACTGGGGTTTGGTTCCAGGACCCCATGTGGATACCAAAATCTGTGGATTCTCAAGTCCCATTATATACAATGGCATAGTAAAGTGGTATCCTGTATATAAAATGGCAAAACCAAGGTTTTCTATTTGGATGTTTTTGGGGGGTGGGGTATTTTTTGACAAGCTGGAATGTATCCAGAGGAGGGCAACCAAAATGATGAAAGGTTTGGAAGCCATGCCCTCTGAGGAGTGGTTTAGGGAGCTGAGTATGTTTACCCTGGAGACGAGAAGGTTAAGAGGTGACATGACAGCCATGTTTAAATACTTGATAGGATGCCATACTGAAGAGGGAGCAAGCTTGTTTTCTGCTGCTCCAGAGACTAAGACAAAGAACAATGGACTCAAACTACAAGAAAAGAGATTCTATCTAAACATTAGGAAGATCCTTCTGACGGTAAGAACTGTTAGATAGTAGAATATGGTGCTTCAGAGTGTGGTTGGGCGTGCTTTGATTGTGTGTTCCTACATGGCTTGATTTTGGTATGGCTGGTCCTTGTGGTCTCTTCCCAGCTCTATGATTATATGAGTATGAGTCTACTCTCAAATTGGGGGGATTAAATTGCAATATTTTTTATTCAGGTAAGCATCCCATAGTTATGCTACATATGTTTTTAATTTGGTGATTTCTTTAAGGATTTTATATCATTTAACCATTGTATTGAGCCCATTAACACAGAACAACATTATTTTTAAATTTTTAAATTATTCATTAGAGAAACAAAAAGGTGCAGGGCTAGGTCTTGGCATGCTGATACGAAAAGCAATAAATATAACTTCAATAAACCAAAACAAATTATGCTTCTGATCCGTAAAGAATGTATGAAGGCTACCCCACATACGAATCAGAGGAGACAAGCTCTGATCTCTGATATCTGGCTTGTCTAAGCTGACAGACAGTAGGGAGGGATTGGGAGAATCCTGCCAGCCAAAAGCAGATTGGGCCTCATGTGACCAAGAGAGCCCATTCCTGCACATCAGCCCATGGCTGCAGTTGCCCTCTGCCTTGCTCTTCTGTAGCCAAGAAGGGGACCTTCAGCATGTGACCAAGGCTGGCCACATGCAGGGGGCCATACTCACATGCTGCTGGCCTGCTTCCTGACATCAGTGAGTGGGACACGGTGGGCAGAGATGGAGGCTGCAGTGACAGGCTCATGTGCTCGCCTGAATCACAGGCAGAATACACCGGCTGGTAGGCAGGTGAACCCTAAAATTATTTTCACATTCATGACATTAATTTTTTTTTTTAAGAATTCAAAAGGCCAGACCTAAGGAAAATAAAACCTCCATGTACCACACTATGCTGGCTCAGGCTGCTGAGAGCTGCAGTTCGACAACATCCAGAGGGGTGCACAATTCCCATCCCTGTATTTATCTCTTGCTTATTTTTGAGTAAGAAAGGCTAAAGACTTGGCTGAATGCAATGCATTAAAGGGAATATGTACTGTGGACCTACATTGAGGTCCCGTCTACACGATGAAAAATGACACATATTTATTTGAAAAATCGGCAATCTATACAGACCACCATTCAAATAAATATATGTCATTCAGAGGGGGCGGTGGCAAAACTCACTCTAAAGTCCATTCCTCTGGATTTGGGGCTTCCCCCAGATCAGCTGGATAAACCTGTGCATCTTCCGAATGTTCCTCTCCTCTAAACACAAACACTCCCGTTTGCACAGATACGAAAAGGAGTGCGATCTGATTCACTGGCCAAGTAGAGGGGGTGGGGCTTGGAAAGAGGGGAATCAGCAGCAGCCACCTTTTTTTAAAGGTATGCGACGATGGCGCTGCCACTATCCTCCTCTTTCTCCTCGATAGGACCCCAGCCCTGGCTCCAGGCCCCTTCCCATCCTCACCGTCGCTCTCCTTCTCCCTCCTCCTCCGTAGCACCCCGGCCCTCCATAGCACCCTGGCGGCAGCCCCACTGTTGCCGCCACTGCCCTCCCCCATCCTCCTCCTCCTCCAGAGGACCCTGGCCCTGGCTCCAGACCCCTTCCCAGCCCCAACACCGCGGCTGCTATCCTCCTCCTCCCTCCCAGGTTATGCGGACTTTTCAGGGGGTAAAAAATCATGTAGGCAGATTGTTCACATTCGAACGCCTGCCTTTTTGGATTTTTTTTACCCCAGTACAGATTTTCTGCCTCTCGTGTAGATGAGGCCTAAAAATACAGATCCCAAAATTCATGGCAGCACTGGAGGCTCCAGTGCCATGTGCCCATTCAATATGTCCCCAGATGTTCCTATTGCTGTATGTCCTGTTGGTCAAGTGGAGGAGTAAGGACCACGGCCACAAGAGATGCTAGGCTACATGAAAGGAAGACTGAGAGATGATTCCCCAAGTGTGGATTTTTTCTATTCTCTGAAACCATTCCGAAAACCAGGGACCCACAACAAATCAACAATATTTCACATACAAAGCCATGGATATGAACCCCAAATGTCTCACTACCATATTCATGACAGTTAAATGGTGTTCACCCTGTATGAGATAACTGATTAATAGCAATTTGTCCCTTCTAAATGAAACTCTGTCCACTCTTCTGGAATTTAAATGGCGTCTCCAACATAAAATAAAATCTTTCCACATTCTTAGCATTTAAATGGTTTATCTCCAGTGTGAACTGCTTGATGAGAACTGAGGTGGTTTCTAATTGAAACTTCTTCCACACTCCAAAAACTTAAATGGTTTCTCTCCTGTGTGAGTTAACTGATGACAAGTGAAGGCTGACTTCCAACTTAAACTTTTTCCACATTCCAGGAACTGAAATGGTTTCTCTGTTGTGTGAGTTGTTTGATGAGCTGCAAGGCTTTCCTTAAAATGAAAAGTTTTTCCATATTTCATGCATTTAAATGGTTCCTGTGCTGTGCTGTGTGAGTTAATTGATGGCGAGTGAAGTTTGATTTCCAAACAAAGCCTTCTCCACACTGCAAGCATTTAAATGGTTTCTCCCCTGTGTGAGTCGCTTCATGAGAAGTGAGGTTTGTCTTCCGGCTAAAGACTTTTCCACACTCCAAGCACTTAAATGGTTTCTCCCCTGTGTGAACTGCTTGATGAGAAGTGAGGTTTGTCTTCTGACTGAAGCTCTTTCCACACTCCAAGCATTTAAATGGCTTCTCCCCTGTGTGAGCCGCTTGATGACGAGTGAGGCTTCTCTTCCAAGTGAAGCTCTTCCCACATTCCAAGCATTCAAAAAGGTTCTTTCCTGTGTGAGTTCCCTGATGATAAATAAGACTTCTCTTCCAAATGAAGTTCTTTCCACATTCAAAGCATTTAAATGATTTCTTTCCTGCGTGAGTTGCTTGATGACGAATGAGGCTTCTCTTCAAACTGAAGCTCTTTCCACACTCCAAGCACTTAAATGGTTTCTCCCCTGTGTGAGTTATTTGATGATGAATGAGACTTCTCTTCCAACTGAAGCTCTTTCCACACTCCACGCATTTAAAAGGTTTCTCTCCTGTGTGAGTTGTCTGATGTGACGCTAGGTGTGCCTTCTGCCTGAAGCTCCTTCCACACTCCAGGCATGGAAATGGTTTCTCTCCTGTGTGAGTTGCTTGATGACGAATGAGGCTCATCTTCCAACTGAAGCTCTTTCCACATTCCAAGCATTTAAAAGTTTTATTTTCTGTAAGTCCTGCTTCATGGAAAGTGTGGTGTGTTTTCCGACTTGGGCTTCTCCCACACTCCAAGCCTATTAATGATTTCTCCCCTGAGTGCAATCTTTGGTGTGACACAAACTGTGACCTCCACTTGAAACTCTTCCCACACTTCAAGCATTTAAATGGTTTCTCTGTTATTTGAAATGTTTCATGGAGGATTAGTTTTTTCCTATAGTGGTCAGTCTTTCTACACTCACCATCTTTAAAAGATATCTCCCCAATGTGAGTTCTCCTGTGAAGATTTAGCCTTGCTTTACAGCTGAAGCTTCTCCCACATGCAAGACAAAGACATTCACTTCTTTCCTTTTCTCTTTGTGTTCTTTCTTGGACTGAGTTTTCAGAAATGTCACCACCTGGAATAGTAGGGGATTTGTCCCTCCTCCTCTCCTGAGTATCTGCTCTGGTTCTTCTCTTTATGTTCTCTGTATGCCTGGTTCTTTCCATCAAGGGCCTGATTAGTTCTTCATAACCATTCACATCACCTCCTGGAAAGGAGAAAAAAAGGGGTCAAAGCCCAAGAGAGAAAGAAAGATTGAATTAACACAACTGCTTAATGGACATCAATGTGAGGAGGCTGCTGGAAAGACCAATGAGGCTCCTCAGCATCTCCATTGGCTCTCCTGGGAAACTTGTGGCAGAGACTGCCTGAACTAGAAAGTTCTTTGGGGAAGCTTATAGCTGCTTGAATCCATCAAAGTATGAACCCAGGAACCATCCTTTCTCACAACCAAGCTCAACTAGGCCCTTTATCTTCAATAAAAGTATAAAGAGAAAATGTTAAAGTATTTTGCAATTAAAAACCTGAAAAATCTTACTGTTTTATTGCTAGCTCTGTGGCTACAATTTTACAAAATCCACAACATGTCAGCCAGTATTTCTTTCTACTATGTTTTTCATTAATAAGATGTTGCAGTTTGTTTAAACTTTATTTCTGTAGCTAAAAACTCATTTCATCAGCCCACTTTAATTTAAAATTGGACAGATATAGGGTCACAAGGCTGAATACCAAGAAAATAGAATGATGTCCTAATAACAGAAATCTGAAGTTTACTTCACCAGAGACGGTATTCTTGAGGGAAGGCATTCATCAAGTGATGGAAATAATAGCCCAAATGTTATACAGAGAACAAGGCAAATAGTACAAGAATCCAACAGTGGGAGGAATCAAACCTTTAAAAAGCAGATAGGGGGAATGGCCCATGGTCTTAGATATCTCTATACTAATGCACAGAGTATGGGAAATAAACAGGATGAACTTGAATTCTTACCACAGCAAAGCAAATATGATATAAAACAAGAAAGAAGGTGGAGTAGCATTATGCATTAAGAATGTGTACACCTAGGAGCAGATCCACAACTTAAATCCTGGAAGCCAGGTTGAGAGCATCTGGATAAAAATTAAGGGGAGAGAAACAGCAGGGATGTCATTGTGGGGGTCTGCTACAGACCTCCAAGCCAAACTGAGGACTTGGATGATGCCTTCCTGGAACAGATGACCACACATTCAGAAAGGAGAGATGCTGTAGTAATGGGCCAAAGTATGCTGTGCTATTCAACATCTCTATCAGTGACTTGGATGATGGAACAGAGGACATGCTTATCAAATTTGTGGATGACACCAATTAAGATGGGTAGCTAATACCCCAGAGGACAGGATCAGAATCCAAAAGGACCTTAACAGATTAGAAAGCTGGGCTAAAACTAACAACATGAATTTCAACAGGAAGAAATATAGGATACTGCACTTCGGCACTAAAAATGAAATGCACAGATATAGGATGGGTGACACCTGTCTTGATGGCAGTACATATGAAAGGGCTTTAGGAAGCCTTAGTGGACCACAAGCTAAACATGAGTCAGCAGTGTGATGCAGTAGCTAGAAAAGCCAATGTGATTCTAGTTTGCATCAATAGGAGTATAGTGTCTTGATCAAGAGAAGTAATAGTGCCACTCTATTCTACTTTGGCTCACCTTGAATACTGTGTCCAGATCTGGGCACTACAATTCAAGAAGGATGTTGACAAGCTGGAACATGTCCAGAGAAGGGTGAACAAGATGGGGAAAGGTCTGGAAAACATGCCCTATGAGGAGCGGCTTAGGGAGCTGGGTATGTTTAGCCTGGGGAAGAGAAGGTTAAGTGGGGACTTGATAGCCATCTTTAAATATCTGAAGGGATGTCATATTGAGGATGGAGCAAGCTTGTTTTCTGCTGCTCCAGAAACTAGGGTGAAATCCACACTACACAAATAACCCAGTTTGAAACTGGATTATTTGCCATGGCTCCTTAGAATACTAGAATCACAGAGTTGGAAGAGACCACAAAGGTCATCCAGTCCAACCCCCTGCCATGCAGGAATACACAATCAAATCATTCCTGACATATGGCCACCCAGCCTCTGTTTAAAAACCTTCAAAGAAGAAGACTTCACAACACTACAAGGCAGTGTATTCCACTTTCAAACAGCTCTTACTGTCAGGAAGCTCTTCCTAATGTTTAGGTGGAATTTCCCTATGGAATCTTAGGGTTTGTAGTTTGGTGAGGTACCAGCACTCTTTGGCAGAGAAGGCTAAAGATATTAATAAAACAACAAATCCCAGGATTCAATAGGAAGGAGCCATGGCAAAGAATCCAGTTTTAAACTTGATTATTCACGTAGTGTGGATTTGGCCTTAGACATGGAGCAATGGATTCAAATAACAGGGAAAAAGATTCCACTACACATTAGGAAGAACTTCCTGACAGTAAGACCTGTTCAGAAGTGGAATAAATTGCCTCGGAATGTGGTTGAGTCTCCTTCTTTGGAGGTTTTTAAACAGAGGCTGGATGGCCATCTGGCAGGGATGCTTTGATAGTATGTTCCTGTATGGTACGGGATTAGACTGCATTGCTCTTGTGATCTCTTCCAACTCTATGGTTCTATTAGAGGGAAACATCAAAGTTGCTAAAAAATTATTTCAATAATTAACCAATAATGAATGGGTTTTAACTGGAGTAACATTACTGCACAGGTGTTGTATGATATGTGGAATTGCAGAATTGAAAGGGACTGGAAATCTCATGTGGTCCAACCCGATCCCAAAACTCTGCTGTGAGAGGGCCATCCATTCTCATTTTAAAACCCTCTAATGGAGGAGAGTCCACCACTTTCTGAGTAGTCTATTCTACTTTCAAGCAGCTCTTACCATCAAGAAGTTTTTCTTAGGGTTTAGTCAGACTCTTCCTTCACTTGCTCTATCTTCTACATGACCTTCCTTCAAATTTAAGATGGCTATCATGTCACATCTCAAACTTCTGTTCTCCAAGCTAAACATTTACAGGTCCTTAAACTATTCCTGGGGTTGTTATTAACAACCCCTAAAATAGATCCAGAAGCCAAGCCCTATGAGGAAATGCTTTGGGAGCTGGGTATGTTTAGCTTGGAGAAGATTAAGAAGAAACATGATGGCCACTTCTAAATATGTTGTCATCAATATGCCTTACGGGTTTTGCTCAACTTTATCATTCCATCCAATTGGATCAAATAAACAAAAGTTGGCTGCTTTTTAGAAGAGAAAGAGGAGGTACCAGCCTTGCCTTCTCTCTTGTCCTTAATCAATTTAATCTTCTCGTTTTTATTGGTGGTTGAAAGTAACCAAGGCAAAAGATGGCAGAAGCAAACTAGGCTCTTTGGGGACATGCCTCTAAGACAGGGCAATTCCCCACACAGTCTTATTCGCTCAGCAGAACCTGGCCTTATCCACTGTAGCAAGGTCTGCCTGCTTAGGACTTCCTGTGAAGTGATCCCTGAAGCCAGCCATGCCAGAAGAGGATGGCTCAGCCAGATGAAAAACAACAAGATGGCAAGAAGAGGCAACCGTGTCTCACTAGCACTTGCAAACTGATTTGATCTGGCATGAGAAGAAATGTGTCTTACCCAGAGAGGCCACTACTTCCAAATTCTCCTCCATGACTTCCCTGTAGAGGGCCCTTTGGTCCAGATCCAGCGAGGCCCATTCCTCTTGGCTAAAATACACAGCCACCTCCTTAAGGGCCAACTGGAAAAATAAATGATACGTGTGAACCAAACATGCTGAAGTCAATTGAGAAAGAAAACTAAGGAGCTTAGGATTGCCGAATGCTATTTAGTTTTTTTTGCATAAAGGCACTCAGAGTGAACAGCAAGAAAGGAAAAAGGACTGGTGCTGCCTGGCCCAAAGAGAAGAGCAGGGAACCAGGGCCCCCAGCCTGACCCTTCTTGGCCCTCCAGGGAATTTGGCCCCTACCTGATCCAGGCACACAGAAGCTGTTCTCAGGGCATCAAAAGTAAGAGAGGAGCCACAACATATTGGCTGTTGCTGTCTTTCATTGCCTGAATGGAAAGAAATGGCAACACTGTTCCTTCTGCTTCTGACTTACATGTTTTCCTACTCATCCAAACAAAGCCAAAGAGAAATAAGGGAACATTTTTAGTAGCCTTAGAATGACCACGAAATTGACAGGGGTACAAGAAATTATGGAAAAACATGTTGCTGAGATAACCTGTGACTGACCCAGACTGGACTGACTACTCAACAGCTCCGACACACTAACCATCTGCTTCCTCACTTCCAGACTTGTGTTCAGGACAGCTAACAATTCTCAGAACCAGCCCTTCAGCTGCCCTTATACCAGTTGTTTTAACTTTGACAAGAGACACACCAGCTGTGTGCTTCTGTGTATCTAAGAACTCAAGCCCTTTTTAGCAGAATGACTCTTTCAAAGTGCTGGTTTGAAAAGGAACTCCTTGAAGGAAAACATTTACTGGAAACTGACCCCTTCCACACACTGGCTGCTCAGAGGAGCACAGCCCACCTATTTCAGCCACACTTAGGACAGGGAGAATAAGATTCCTTACCCGTTGTGGTGGGGCTTCTTTCCTCCTGCTGTACAATCCACCTGCACTGCACTCTCTTTCCAGAGCCTGAAAGAGCGTTCTCAGCCACAGGAAAGTCTTCTAAAAACAACTCCTTGGGGAAAAAAATAGAAGCAAACATCAGAAAAGATAATGGACCAGGAGGAGGTCTGGATCTTCCCTCCTTGACATTTCCAGAAAATATTGAGCAGTGAATTTGGCTGGATGCTTACAATATCTGTGAAATTACTGAGATAAAACTCTCTCACCGGCTGCTTTTCCTGATTCTCATGTTCTCTCTGACTCAGGAGGAAGCCTTCTGCCAGGGCCACCGCCTGGGAACTGGTCTCTGCCCCACATTCCTTGACCCAACTCGCCATCTCCATGGGAAGGACAGCCAGGAACTGCTCCAGGATCACCAGGTCCAGCATCTGAGCCTTGGTGTGTCTCTCTGGCTTCAACCACTGGTGACAAAGAGCATGGAGTTGACTGCAAATCTCTCGGGGGCCTTTGGGCTCCTTGTAGCAGAACTGTTTGAACTGCTTCCACTGGACACCTGAATGGAATATATCTTTTCCCAGGTTCTTCTGTGTGGATGCCCTGCAGAATTCCCCTCTGCTCCCAGCCTGAAGACCTGGAAGGCCCTTTTCTAACTCAGGGCCTGCTGACTCTTTCTTTTTCATCTTTGACTGGAGCTCCTAGGCAGATTCCAACATGGCCAAAGAGACTGTTCTCTATATTGTCAGATCCTCCCTCAAGAGAAAACACTGGGGATACCAAATCCTAGAAAGGAAAGAAGAAGGCAGGATGAATGTTCTTTTGAGGTACAGATACTTAATAACCAATTTCACTCCAGAAATGTACAGTTATCCCTCCACATTCACGGACTTGACATTCACGGATTTGAGTATTCACGGCTTGAAAATATTCTTAAAAAAATAATAATCCTAATAGCAATCCTTGATTTTGCCATCTTATATAGGGGACACCATTTTGCTATGCCATTGCATATAATGGGACTTGAGTATTCACAGATTTGGGTATTCACGGGGGGTCCTGGAACCAAACCCCAGCGAATGTGAAGGGACAACTGTACTTCTTTCTTCCTCTGTATAGAGGAAAAACAAAATCCGTCAGATGACAAGACTGAGTAGCTTTTAAAAAGCACTAAAGACGGATCTCTTTCAGCAGGCCTTTCCTAATTAGATCCCGGCCTCAGGAGCTCCTGGCCTCTTTTAATCTGCTGGGCATTTACTATTTTTTAAATGTGCTTTTAGACTAGTTGTTTTTTAATTTATATTTGTTTAATATCTTTTTATGGGGGAGGGTGGTGTGGGGGAGGGTGGTGTGTATTTTAAATTTTGTAAGCCGCCCCAATTGTTTTTAACAGAGGAGTGGGGTATAAATAATAATAATAATAATAATTATTATTATTATTATTATTATTATTATTATTATTGGAGACCAACACTATGACTGAAGGGAAAGTGAGAGGTGCTGTCCTTTCCTTCTAGGTCACAGACTGAAACCTCCACACTATTCAGAATCCTTCCAACTGCTGTGTTGCCATCAACTCATTCCCGAATCTCTCTCCTTCCCCTTGTGCATCCCTGTCATGCCCCCCTTGAAAGTTGTTCTTCATCTAAAGAAGTAGCAACAGCAGACTTGCTAGTTGAAGAGACTCAGCAGATGCCTGGAGACCAGTCAGGCTCTTTTTCTGTCCAGTAGGGCCAGTTCAGGATCAGAGCAAGAGGAAGAGAGAAAAACCACGCCCTCCAGTCGCAAGGAAAAGCAGAGGCTGAGGCTTCTGGCCCAAACTCTTCCCCTCAGATGCACAAGGAGGCTGCAATCAGATTGTCAAGAAGAGCACAGCTGAACAACACTGTTGTTAAAATTAGCCAGAGACCTGAGCATTGGCTGGACATCTCTGCCTATAAAGAAACACAGCTCTTTGTTGAGAACTCTTGACATATTTTCCTTGTTGATGAAGACTCCTGACCAACATCCCTACAGATAACCTCTGAAATTTTGGCTCTAGTTGACGGCTTTCTTAATCTTAGACTGTACAGCACCTGCTTTATTTCTTTGTCATGGCCGGCCAGCCTCTGAGTCCTCCGAGTCCTCAGCCTGGCTGGCCATGACACTCTTCCTACTTGACAATATTTCCTTCTGATACTGAAATTTGGCTTCCTTCTGACCACAGCTCATGGACTCTAGATACCTGAATTGCTTTTGTACTTCAGTTAAAGCAAGACAGTTTGCTTTCAACAGAGACCTGGTTGTCTTCTCTGCCTTTTATAAACAGAGATGCCCAGCCAACACCCAGACCCTCAATTGTATTTAATGACAGCATTCCTCCATTGTGCTCTTCCCAAGAACTTGATTGCAGCCTTATACTGTGTCTGACGGAAGTCTGGGCTGGACCCTTCCACCTTTCCCCTGGGACTGGGGAGGGGGGCTTTCCCTATAGGTCATTGAGTTCAATCCCCCCTCTAATTAACTGCTCCTTCTCCTCTGATCCTAAACTGACCAGGAGAACAGAAGGAGGGCTTGGCTGACTTTCTTCAGCCATTCTGCAGTCTCTTCAACTGGTCAGACTTCTTTAGAAGAAGGACTTTCAAGGAGGAGGCATGACAATCCCTCCCATTTTCTCCCTCATTTTTTATTTATCAGTAATCTGTTATCTACCTATTAAACTGTATGTCTGCACACAAAAACCATGATCTTTGTTAGTCCTTTCTACAGGGCAAAGGTAAACATTTTGCTGTCTGAAGAAAAGGACAAGATGGCAAATTGTCTTTGCTCACAGCACAAGCTTTGTGGCTTATGGGATTCTGTTCCTCAACAGAATTTGTTTAAGTATTGGAAGGAGTGTCACATTAAGGTTGGAGCAAGCTTGTTTTCTGCTGTTCCAGAGACTAGAACACAGAACAATGGATTCAAGCTCCAGGAACAGAGATTCCACCTCAACATTAGGAGAAACTTTTTGAGAGTAAGAGCTCTTCGGCAGTGGAACACACCCTCTCGGAGCATGGTGGGGTCTCCTTCTTTGGAGGTCTTTAAACAGAGGCTGGATGGCCAGCTGTCAGGGATGCTGTGATCGTGATTTCTTGCATGGCAGGGGGTTGGACTGGATGGCCCTCGTGGTCTCTTCCAATTCTACAATTCTATGAGAAGGGAAGAGCAGCCAGGAGACTCACACCAATGTCTCCCAGCATCTAGTGCCTGAAGCAATGGCTTCACTCTGCCCAAGGGAGGCTTCATCCCTGCCTATGTTAGAAACACACTGAATAACAACAGTATCACCACTGCTACACAGTTTGTAGCAGATAACCTGCAAGGCAATGTGGTGTAGTGGTTAGAACTTTTCATTAGGACTAAAGAGGACCAGATTCAATTCCCCAGTTGAAACGCAGATAACAAAAAGTTACTTAGACCAGATTTTTTTAGCCTAGCCTAATTCACGGAATTATTATGATGATACATAGAATAGAGGAGGCAGAGAGTGCTACATGCAATTTCATTTATTAATTTCATTTATATGTCACATGAATTAAATTGCATTCCTGAATTAATGATTGTTATTTTATTTAAAACAATACATATTAAAAACAAATTAAATCCTGATCCATTCGCAGAGGGATGGACAAAGACAAAGGCTTCATAGCACACAATATATATTAATACCAGATTCCTCCCTACTGCACATACACCAAAAGGAATCTTCTCAGATAAGAGTGTGAACCCAGGGAAAGTGACTTTTGGTAAGCAGATTTATTGCTTTCACTCATCAATAGTAACTGACCACTATCAAGATCTGAAAGTCCTCCATCCCCTCACCCAACCCTTTCAAATTTCAGGGCAAGAAACAGGATTTGCATCTCTCTGGATCCTATTACACTCTATCCCAGTGGTCCTTTACCTGGCTTTTTAAAATTTATGTATATATTTGTTCTAATGTGTTTTTAGTTAGGTTTTAATTTTATAGTGTTTAATGTCTTTTTATGGGGGAGGGTGGGGGTGGTGGTGTTTTTAGTCTTTATTATAATGTTTTAATTGTTGGAAGCCACCCCAATTGTTTTTAGCAGAGGGGCGGGGTATAAATACATTTTATTATTATTATTATTATTATTATTATTAAGTCTGGGGACTCCCAGGGGTCCACGATGTCCTCACGGGGGGGGGTCCATGAAGGCTTGAAGGCTGCTTGGCCCACCTCTTCCCCACAGTGGAGTGGCCACATGACAGGAGTCAAGGCATGACTGGTTGGCTTGGCCTGCGCATTGCCATTCAATCCACTCCAGCCACAAATGTGCAGGAAGAAGCAGGAGAAAAACCTTCCCCATCCAGTGCATCTCAGGGAAGGTTTAATGGTGTGTTGTTGTTAGGTACTGTATTATTATTAGGGATTTAAATCTTAAGTCTTGGGGGTCCAGGGAACAAAAGATATTTAAAGGGGGTCCCTGGTAAAGAAAATGTTAAGAGCCACTGTTCTATCCCATTCGCACAACTGTATAAACATGCTTTATACAAGAGATCTGAAGGCCTTGGATGAGAGAAAGGAAGGGAGAACTCACCAGACCCCCGGGATGGAGAAGGAGCCCCAAAGAGAGAAAGAGGGAGAGTTAGAGAGAGCTCCGCTCCAGCGCCTCCTTCCTTCCAATCCCCGGGGAAGCAGCAAAGGACCCCGCGGTGCCTCTTCTTTGCAATTCTTTGCAATTCCCCACAGCTGCCTCCGCCTCTTTTTTCCTCCCCAGCAAGATTCACACTCATGGCCGGAAAGGGAGGGAGTTTGCCTGGTAGGAAATGTAAACCTTCCCCCTCCTCTCCATTTTTCCCCCCTTCCTCTCTAGGACTACGTTTCCTTCAGTTTAATTAACCCTTGGAAAACCAAAAAGCTATTATCCTCCCCTGAGAATCGAGGTTCGCTTTGCTTCCTTGATATATTTTTTTAAAATGTGACATTTTCAGGCATACCTCAGTTAAGAAAGCTCCTAATGGAGGAGAAGCTCTTTATTTATTTATTTTACTTTCCTCCTCCTCTGCCTAGATTGATTTTTTTAGCAGCATCAGCATTGGGGTGGGGAAGGAGGGCTGGGGAAACTGATGGAGGAAATCTTTACGTGATCTCTAAAATATTTGGGTTATTTCTGTAAGGCAGACAAGAGCCATGTGCACATTGAGAGTTTTATTTAAAAAGCTTGTGCAATAATAATAATAATAATAAAAAAATGTATTTATATCCCGCTCCTCTACAAATTAGATTGTTGCACTTCTTGTGGTGTGGCATTCTATACCCATTCTTTCCATGTTCTTTCTGCCTCTGATACTAAATTTTCTGTTAAAGGAATTGTGCCTAGGAACACATCTATTTCCTTAACTGAGGTACACCTGTACATCCCACCCTTTCACTAACCAGAAACTCCTTTTTGCAAAGAGTTTTTACATGTACCAGCTTCAGACAGTATATAGGCACACTTCAGTTAAGAAAACACTGAATAATTAGCAAAGAACTGACTCCATGCATCTGAAGAAATAGACTAAGTTTAGGGAAGCTTATACTACAGCATTTTTTTCTCTCAGGTATATCATGAAGGTGCTGTATATGCACAATCCTAAATATACACTGGACTGACTATGTGACAAATGTTGCTGTCCTTGAGCAAGCAGGGATCACCAGCATTGAGGCCATGATACTGAGAACACAGCTGTGTTGGGCAGGGCAGGTTTCTAGGATGGAGGACCATCGCCTCCCAAAATAGTACTCTACGGTGAACTCGCCACGGGTCAGCATTAAGAGGGGCGCTCCAAAAAAGCAATACAAAGATTCCCTGACACAACATCTCAGGCTCGGCCAAATTGATCACCAACAATGGTCCGCCCTGGCCTCACATCAGGAGGCATGGAGACGCACTATCCACAATGCTGCAGCCTTATTTAGAAACGACAATGCAGAAAGAATCACAACCTGAAAACATCATCCAAGGAGACCTTCTGCTGTGCTTTCTGCAACCAGATTTGTTTATCTAAGATTGGCCTTTTTAGTCATCAGCGCACTTGCAGAAAGCGCGGGATGAGTCCTTCCTGAATCTTCGTTTGTAAAGAAAAGCCAGAGAGAGAGAGGCTACAAGAGCCAAGCCTTCTGTCATAATCATTAAAAGGTGTTGCTAAAAATGTCCTTAATTAGAAGTGAGTATCCATTAACTATACAGTACAAGTTTTGGTTAAGAAATCATATAGATTTCATGGGGAAATGGCTAGCCTAGTTAGATGGTCCACTTGCTGGGAAGGTCACAGTTTGCAACATTAAACGTGCCAGAAGTCCAGCTGAACTCTGCAAAAAGTAAAAGAAACAGCTTCAGCCAAAATTAAATCACCCGAAGCTTGAGAAGGGTTACTAAGAGATGCTCCTGAGTGATGGGTACATGCTAAGAGAATGCTCAAAAGGCGATCAGTTGGAGAAATTTCAAGGAACTTCTGAAACTCATTCCTGTTTTAACACAATTTACCTCCTGATATTAAAGGTCTGAGGGTTTTTTTCTTTATTTTCCTGGCTCTTGTAGTCTATATAGTCTAGCTTTCTTCATCTTCATTATCAGCTGAATTGATCAGTGGGTTCGGTGTGGTAAAGTGTGACCAGGTTTCCCTTCCAGTACTTGAATGGAAACAATCACAGTTGCAGAAAGTAAAACCATTGAGGATGTATTATATAACAGTTAGGTTAAGCATGAACTACTGGTAATGAGACAGCTGGTCCTTCTTAAGCCCGCAATCATAAACCTCTTCCCTTTTAATATAATTTCTGTATTGATATGGTAGGGTTTAAAAACAAACATAAATACACCATATCTCATCTGATCTTGGAAGCAAAGCTGAGTCAGCTCTGGTACGTACTTGAATGGGACACCACCAACAAATACCAGGTGCTGTAGGCTATATTTCAGAGGAAGGAACTGGCAAAATGACCTCTTGAGGATTCTTTGCCTACAAAAACACGATGAAAATTAATGGGGTCACCATAAGTTGACAGGCAACTTGAAGGCACACTAACACACAAGCTGGGGTTTAACTTTCATAACTCAGATCCATAATGCCTCAAGGCTTCTATGTTCTTACCATTTAGTGACACTTTCTCTTTCAAAGTACAATATATTTCTGAGCTTAAGGTAACTACCATACTGTCTTGTAAAGTTCCTGAAGTTATATTGTCCACTATTTCTCTAGGTGCCTCTGTTTCCTTGGTAAACTCGCTGGATGCTAAGCTGCCTTGAGCAGACTTGGTTAATCCTTTGTCCGACCCCTTCGACTGAATTTTCCTCACATTTTCTTTATTATGTTTCGGGGTAGATTTGGTCTGTATAGGACTGGATAGTTATACTGTATGTGCCCCATACTTTCATTGTTATAGTACTTTTCAATTTTCATTTCAGGCTTGTGGGTTGGCTTTGGAATTCTCCAGATTTCTGCCACAAACCTTTCTCACAGGAACGAAATGTTCTGTTAAAGAAGTCATGCCTAGGAACACATCTTCTCCGTTTCCATTACTTGTGGTATACCTGTATATCCCACCCTTATGCCCACCGGTTTGAAACAGTATATAGGCATACCTCAGTTAACAAATGACCGTTAACAATTAACAAAGACCTGACTGCACACATCTGAGGAAGTAAACTAAGTCTAGGGAAGCTCATACTCTTTCTCTCAATTAAGCACAAAGGCGCTACAAAATCCAACACCTGTGTCATAAACATTCAAAGGTATCACTAAAAATGTCCTTAATTAGAAGTGAGCATCCATTAACTGCAAGCTTTGGGTTAAGAAATCATATAGAATTGTCTCATGGGAAAATAGCTGCCCTAGTTAGATGGAAAGTAAATTGATCAGTACATGCTAGGAGAATGCTCAAAAGTCGTTTGGTTGTAGAAATTTTAAGGAACCTCTGAAACTCTTGCTGTTTTAACACTATAAATGTAAAGGCCTCAGGCGTTCTTCTTTCCTTTTCTGGCTATAATTTTTCCACGTCACCATTTTTGTTTGGTTCTTTGTACCTAGGCAACAAATAAAGGAGGGCTTATCCTCTCAGGACAATTCATCTCCTGTCACTCACTTTTCCTGGTTACCCTCAAGATCCCTTCCTGGACCTGATATTTGGGCATCAAGGTGACTGCCATTCTAAACGAGTAGCTGAGCTGATCAGTGGTTTCAGTGTAGTAAAGTGTGACCAGGTACTTCTTTCAGTTCTTGAATAAAAACTCACAGTTGTAGAAAATAAAACCATTGAGGATTTATTATATAACAATTAGGTTAAGCATGAACTACTGGTACTGAGACAGCAGGTCCTTCTTAAGCCCTCAATCATAAACCGCTTCCCTTTCCCTATAATTTCTGTATTGATAAGGTGGGGTTTAAAAACAAACATAAATACACCAGATCCCACCTGATCGTGGAAGCAAAGTTGAGTCAGCTCTGGTAAGTACTTGAATGGGACACCACCAACAAATACCAGGTGATGTAGGCTATACTTGAGAGGAAGGAACTGGCTCTGAGGATTTTTTGCCTACAAAAACCCTATGAAAATTAATGGGGTCACCATAAGTTGACAGGCAACATGAGAGCACTCTCACACACACGGCGGAGTATAACTATGCATAGCTCAGATACAGAATGCCTCAAGGCTTCTATGTTCTTACCATTTAGTGACACTTTCTCTTTCAAGGTACAATATATTTCTGAGGTTGAGGTAACTACCATACAATCTTGTAAAGTTCCTGAGTTTGAACTGTCCACACTGTTCGCCTAGGTGCCTCTGTTTCCTTGGTAAATTCATTGGGTTATAAGCTGCCCTGAGCAGGCTTGGTTAATCCTTTGTCTGATCCCTTAGACTGAATTCTCCTCACAATGTGAAGTTGAAGGTTTTCATGGCCGGCAACCATAGATTTTCCTTGATTTTTTTCCGGGCTGTGAGGCCATGTTCTGGAAGAGTTCATTTCTGACATTTTACTTGCATCTATGGCTGACATCTCTGAAGATGCCAGCCACAGATGCAGGCAAAATGCCAGAAATAAACTCTTCCAGAACACGGCCTCACAGCCGGAAAAAAATCAAGGGGCCGGTTACACAGCAGAATAAAGTGCGTGAAATTCCGGATTGCCATCCTTTCGCACTAGCGCTGCATAGTTCACATTATTTATTGCTAAATTGGAAGATCCGGTGAGCTTTCAGCCTTTCTTGTTCACCCAAACAAAGGTGGGGGGCATGGCCTCCAGATCACTGTCATTAAAGCCAGGCAGGAGGCAGGGAGGAAGCGAGGAGGGGGGCAGTGCGAGGGGGAAAGAGCGTAGCTTCATCTGAGCCAGAAAAAACCAGATAAATCAACCAACAAAGGAGGGAGACCATGGGGTAGAGGAATAATGACAAAGGAGGGAAGGAAAGCAGCCTAGATTCCCTTCTCTGCATCCCTGCCAGCTGAGCAGACTGCTTCTCTCTTTCCCCATTCGTCTTGTGTGCAAGCGCGCACACACACACACAAAAGAACACGATAGCAGCAAGGCTAGTGATCAGCTGGTGGAGCAGATCACTCTCTTTCTCTCTCTCATACTCATACTCATACACACACACACACACACACACACACACACACAGACAGTAATTATGCTAGAAAGCAAGCCGGCTGGCTGGATCTTTTCATTTGAGACTCATCTCTTGCAAATCCACTCACTCCTTGGTCACTCAAACCAATCAAGCCTCAGCTCTGCTCTGGCTTTTTCGTAAAGACTGCTCGTGGTTCCCACTGCCATAAGCGAAATGGTAGTTCACACAATTGAAAGTGTGCTAACTTGCACTAATTTCCAAAAAGACGGGAGAAATAGCGAAAGCTGATACTGTGGGTGCGTCTATACGATCATAAAAAAATCCGTTTGGGGACTAAAAAATACAAATAGGCTGTCGTTCGTATACATACAAACCGCCCACACTATTTTATACCCCCCTAAACTCCGTATGACTCCCTCTTCCCCAAGCTGGCTGGAGCGAGCAAGCCAAGCGGCAGTTTAAAATCTCCCGCCGCTTTTTTTTTTTTTTTTAAGTTTCCTGGTTTGCGGACATTCGGTTTTCCCTATTTACAATATAAAATAAAAATAAATAAATGTATAATTCACGGACTTACCGGACTCTCGCTAGCAGGGAATCCAACATGGCGGCCGCTCCCAATTCCTTCTGTGCTAGCCCCGCCCCCTGCGCTCGGCCAGCCAATCAGATTACACAGCCTGTTTGTATGTGTGCGAACAGACCGTACAGACCTGTCAGCCATCCGAACGGCGTACGGATTTCTCATCGCGATCCGCTTTCCCTCCCGAACGCCGCATGTGCGTATTTCAGGGTGGAAAACCGCCCCCCCTCTTTTGCATGCGTGTGAATCCGAACAGCCGTGTGTACTGAAGTGCGAACTTCCGCATGCCGTACGTATTATTTAAATCGTGTAGACGGGACCTGTGTGACTTATGGTTTTGGTTTTTTTGCCCCCCTGCTTCTGAATATGCCAACTTTGATCCGAAAGATGTGGGAACTATTAGGACTCTGTGAATTCTTAAGAGGATTTATTTTTCCCACGTAAACGGCCCCCAAGGAAAATCTCACAATGTTTTCTTGAATATGTTCTGGGGTAGATCTGGTCTTCACTGGATTGGGCAGCTATACTCTATGTGCCCTATACTTTCATTATTTTACGACTTTTTGATTGCCTCCTCATTCTTCCCTTGCTGCACTAGGGTTTTCTCCTGTGGTTGGCTTTCATTTTGGGGGAGCCCTCATTATCAGTATTTCCTTATATTTATCTGCAACTTTTACCTCAGGATATACGTAAGTTTTGTTCTACCCCACTTTTTACTTTCTTTATGATGCTCTTCTTGCTCCTTTAGTGAGTTCTTACTTTACTTTTACCTCAGAAATCACCTTAATGAGTTCAGGGTTGTAATCCCTGACTTTATCTCAGTTTTTAACCTCAGGAATTACACTCTTCTACAAATGTTTACAGCACCTCTTTCACAAGTACCTCACTTGTCTTTTCCCCCCTTCAATACATCACTTTTGGCCAAACTCTGCCAAGTGTCAACTCTCAAAGACCTCTCTGTGGCCTTCTCCTAATCAAACAGGTCTACTCACAAGATCCCACCACTTGGCACCAAATATATGTGAAAGATCCCTTACTCAGGTTGGCCCCTCAGTCCCAACCCTGGAGCTCCTATCACTCAGCTTGTCCTGTTACCCTCAGATCCCTCCCTGCATCTGGCATTTTGGCATCGTCTGCTATTCTGGACCAGTGGCTGTGTTCATCAGTGGGCTCAGCGTGATAAAGCACGCCCAGTTCTTTCTTCCAGTTCTTAAATAAAAACAGTCAGAGATAGGTATAGAAAATGTTATCAGTCAAGATTTATTATATAATAATCAGTTCACACATGAACTCCCTGAACTCTTTCCACATTCCCAGCTCCTAAAATCATCTTCAGATCTTACCCATTATGTTCTTCCTAATCACCTTTCACTGTGTCTCTTGGCTGTCCTCATTCACTTTTTTACAGACAAGCCTCTAGGCCAACCTTTCTCAACATTTTTACCTTGGAGGAATCCTTAGGTCTCAGGGTACTCCTGCATAATAATTAGTATACTGTATCTACAGTTTGTTTTTAGTCACAATTTCTCACACAACCTCTAGCAGCCTCTCGGGGATTCCTGTTTCCAGGGAGCCCTGGTTGAGAAACCCCATTTTAGGTTACAGCCTTTCCCATGTTGCTTCCCTCACAGCATTCTGAAGGTTGTGACCAACTGGCCATAACCAGACTTTCCCAGCATTTTCCTTCACAGTGCAATTCCCAGATTAAGGGGAAATGAGGGGCTCATTCTTTCTCACTTATTTAGGAAGGGAAGAAACATTAAATCTAGCCTACTCCTTTGAAGGTTAAATACCCTACAGGCATCAGACCCTGTCTGATCTTGGAAGCTAAGCAGTGCCAAACCTGGTTAATATTTGGATGAAAGACCCCCACTGAATACTAGGTGCTGTAGGTGAAATTTCAGAGGAAGGAACTGGCAAAAACACCTCTGAGTATTCCTTAACTAAAAAAAGAAAAGAAAGAAAAATCCTGTCTTTCATCTGTCTTTAAACCCTTTCCATACTTCTGGCATTCCAAAGAATTTCCCCTGTGTGCAGAGATTGATGAAAAGTGAGGTTTGTCTTCTGAGTGAAATTATTTTCACATTCCTGACAACTAACAGATGTCTCTCTTTTATGACTTAATTAATAGATAGCATTTTATCCCTTCTGAATGAAACCCTCTCTACACTTCTACCATTTAAATGGCTTCTTCCCTGATGACCATCAAGGTAACTCTTCCGACGGAAACTCTTTCCACATTCTTGGCATTTAAATGGTTTCTCCCCTGTGTGAGTTGCTTGATGAGAAGTGAGGTTGGCCTTCTGACTGAAACTCCTTCCACACTCAAAGCACTTAAATGGCTTCTCCCCTGTGTGAGTTAACTGATGGCGAGTGAAGCTTGACTTCCAACTGAAACTTTTTCCACATGCAATGCATTTAAATGGTTGTTCTGCTGAATGAGTTGTTTGATGAATGGCAAGACTTTCCTTCAAATGAAAACTTTTTCCACAGTCCATGCATTTAAATGGTTTCCGTATGGTGTGAGTTAATTGATGGCGAGTAAAGTTTGATTTCCAAACAAAGCCTTCTCCACACTGCAAGCATTTAAATGGTTTCTCCCCTGTGTGAGTTGCTTGATGAGAAGTGAGGTGTGTCTTCCGACTGAAGTCCTTTCCACACTCCAAACACTTAAAAGGTTTCTTCCCTGTGTGAGCTGCTTGATGAGAAGTGAGGTTTGTCTTCCAAATGAAGCTCTTTCCACACTCCAAACACTTAAATGGTTTCTCCCCTGTGTGAGCTGCTTGATGACGAGTGAGGCTTTTCTTCCAACTGAAGCTCCTTCCACACTCCAAGCATTTAAATGGAGTCTTCCCTGTGTGTGTTGCTTGATGATGAATGAAACTTATCTTCCAATGGAAGCTCTTTCCACATTCCAAACATTTAAATGATTTCCTCCCTCTATGAGTTGCTTGATGAGAAATGAGACTTTTCTTCCAACTGAAGTTCTTTCCACACTCCAAGCATTTAAAAGGTTTCTCCTCTGTGTGAGTTGCTTGATGATATATGAGGCTTCCCTTCCCACGGAAGCTCTTTCCACATTTCAAACATTTAAATGGTTTCTCATCTGTATGAGATGCCTCATGACATGAGAGGTTTGTCTTTTGACTAAACCTCTTTCCACACTCCAAGCATTCAAAAGGTTTCTCTCCAGTGTGGGTTCTCTGATGGCAGGTGAGGTGTTCCTTTTTACTGAATTTCTTTCCACATTCCAGGCATTTAAATGGTTTCTCCCCTGTGTGAATGGCTTGATGAGATATGAGATGGGTCTTCTGCCTGAAGCTCTTTCCACACTCCAAACACTGAAACCGTTTCTCCCCTGTGTGAACGGCTTGATGACGAATGAGGCTCATCTTCCAACTGAAGCACTTTCCACATTCCAGGCATGGAAATGGCTTCTCTCTTGTGTGAGTTGCCTGATGATGAATGAGGCTCATCTTCCAAATGAACCTCTTTCCACATTCCAAGCACTGAAATGGTTTCTCCCCTGTGTGGGTCGCTTGATGATGAATGAGGCTTCTCTTCCAACTGAAGCTCTTTCCACATTCCAAGCATTTAAAAGGTTTCTTACCTGTATTTCCTACTTCATGACAAGTGTGGTGTGTCTTCTGACTTGGGCTTTTTCCACACTCCAAGCCTACTGATTTCTCCCCTGAGTGTAAACATTGGTGTGACATAAACTGTGACCTCCACATGAAACTCTGGCCGCATTTCAAGCATTTAAATGGTTTCTCTGTTATTTGAGGTCTTTCATAGGAAATCAGATTTTCCCTATAATGGTCAGTATTTCTACACTCATTATCTTTAAAAGATTTCTCCTCTATGTGGGTTCTCTTGTGAAGATTAAGACTTGCTTCACAGCTGAAGCTTCTCCCACATGTAAGACAAAGACATGCACTTCCTTCCTTTTCTCTTTGTATTTTTTCTTGGAGTGAGATTCCAGATATATCACCACTCAGAAAAGTAGGGGATTTGTCCTTCCTCCTCTCTTGAGCATCTGTTCTGGTTCTTTTCTTTACCTCCTCTTTATGCCTGGCTCTTTCTATCAAGGGCCTAATTAGTTCTTCATACCCATTTACATCACCTCCTGAAAAGGAGAAAAACAAGGTGTCAAAGCCCAAGAAAGAAAAAAGAGATCGAATTAACACGACTGCTTAATGGACACCAATGTGAGGATGCGTCTGCAAAGACATGAGACTCCACAGCATCTGCCTGAAGTAGAAACTTCTTTAGAGGAGGTCATAACTGCTTGCATTTATGAAGGCATGACCCCAGGTACCATCCTCTCTTTCAACCAAATTCAACAGGGCTTGCTGCCAAAAGAATAACAGATAATATATGTGGTCCTCCTCTTTAAAAATAATGAAGAAGGGGAACTGGGCTGTGGCCTACAGCAAATACAGCAAATCCTCAAAACAAACTCGTAGGTGTTATTATTTATTCATTTATATCTTGCCTTTCTCTCTATAACTAGCTGTACCCAGCATAACATACACCATTATAGTAGATTTGAAAGGTTATATATTAATACGTCAAATTATCGTATTCTTGAGAGAGCAACATTATTGTACCACCTTTGAGACTAACTGAAAGGAATTCCTCAGATGGATCTGAGCAAGTAGACCAAGTCTATGAAAGCTTATGCTACAATTTCTTTCTCTCAAATTAGTTTCAAGGGTGCTACAAGATCCCCCTGCTTACTGATATTCCAGACTAACAGGGCTATGTCTTTGAATTCTACCTCTTTGTAAAAATGTCTTAACTTGCTGACAGAAAGAGGGGAAAGGCGGGGCCTCCCTAGGGAAAAAGTTCCAAAGCCTTAGAGCAGCCACTAAGAGAGCCCCCTCCCTTATTTCCACCAAACGAGGTAGAGACGTTTGTAGGACAGAGAGGAGGGCTGTTCCAGATGATTTTAAAGCTCTTGTTGTTGTTGTGTGCCTTTTAAGTAATTTCTGACTTATGGCAACCCTAAGGCAAACCTATCACCAGAGTTTTCTTAACAGAATTTGTTCAGAGGAGGTTTGCAAATGCCTTCCTCTGAGAGTGTGTGACTTAGTCAAGGTCACCCAGTGGGATTCTATGGCTAAGTGGGAATTCAAACCCTGGTCTCCCAGTGTCCTCGTCCAACAATCAAATCACTATACTGTGCTTGCTCTCAAAGTTCAGGCATTAAGTGAAGCAAAGCACATCCAGCACATTGTCAATATCAGAGCATCAGATGTTTCAGGCTCTCACTTATCTTGTGACTGTTACCTTGTTGTTGCATGCCTTCAATTTGTTTCCAAATTATGGAAACCCTAAGGCAAACCTATCACGAGATTTTCTCGACAAGACTTGTTTGGGAGGGCGGGGTTTGCCAGTGCCTTCCTCTGAGGCTGTGAAATTGTTGTTGTTGTGTTCCTTCAAGTCATTTTGGACTTATGGTGACCCTAAGGTATAAACCTATCAAAGGGTTTTCTAGGCAAGATTTGTTCAGAGGGGGTTGCCTCTGAGGGTAAGAGAGTGTGACTTGCCCCAGGTGACCCAGTGTGTTTCCATGGCTGAGTGGGGAGATCTAGGATCATAGAATCATAGAGATGTAAGAGACATAAAGGGCTATCCAATCCAAACCCCTGCCATGCAGGAACACACAATCAAAGCACAGCCGACAGATGGCCATCCAGCCTCTGTTTAAAGGCTGGAGACTCCATCACACTCTAAGGCAGCACATTCCACTTCTGAACAGCTCTTACTGTGAGGAAGTTCCTCCTAATGTTTACGTGGAATCTCTTTTCCTGTAGTTTGAGTCCATTGCTCCATGTTCTAGTCTCTGGAGCAGCAGACAACATCCTCACTATGACATCCCTTCAAATATTTAAACATGGTTATCATGTCCCCTCTTAACCTTCTATTCACCAGGCTAAACATACCCAGCTCCCTAAGCCACCCTTCATAGGGCATGGTTTTCAGATCTTTAACCATTTTGGTCACCCTCCTCTGGATACATTCTAGCTTGTCCATAACCTTCTTGAATGGTGGTGCCTAGAACTGGATACAGTATTCCAGTTGAGGTGTGACTAAAGCAGAATAGAGTGGCACTATTACTTCCCTTGATCTAGACACTATATTGCTATTGATGCAGCCTAAAATTTCATTGGCTTTTTTAGCTGCTATGTCACACAGCTGACTCATGTTCAGTTTGTGGTCCACTAAAACTCCTAGATCCCTTTCACATGTACTGCTGTCAAGCCAGGTGTCACCCATCCTATATCTCTGCTTTTCATTTTTACTGCCCAAGTGTAGTATCCTACATTTATCCCTGTTGAAATCCATTTTGTTAATATTGGCCCAGTTTTCTAATATGCTCAGGTCATTTTGAATTCTGATCCTGTCCTCTGGGGTATTAGCTACTCCTCCTAATTTGGTGTCATCTACAAACTTGATAAGCATATCCTCTACTCCCTCATCCAAGTCATTGATAAAGATGTTGAACAGCACTGGGCCCAGGACAAAACCCCAAGGCACCCCACTGGTCAGTTCTCTCCAGGATAAAGAGAAGCCATTGGTGACTACCCTTTGGTTTCAGCCCATCAACCAATTACAAATCCACCTAACAGTTGCATTGTCTAGCCTGCACGTTACTAACTTTTTTGCAAGAATATCATGGGGAACTTTGTCAAAGGCCTTACTGAAATCAAGATACACTACATCCATAGTATTCCCTTCATCTACCAAGTATGTAACTCTATAAAAAAAAGAGAGATAGGATTAGTTTGGCATGACTTGTTTTTCAAAAACCAATATTGATTTTTAGTGATCACTGCATTCCTTTCTAAGTGCTTACAGAGTATCTGTTTAATGATCTGCTCTAGAATCTTTCCTAGTATTGATGTCAGGCTGACTGGACGATAATTATTTGGGTCTTCTTTCCCCCTCTTTTTAAAGATGGGGACAACATTTGCCCTCCTCCAGTCTGCTGGGACCTCTCCCGTTCTCCAGGATTTCTCCAAGATTATTGCCAGTGGTTCTGAGATTACTTCTGCCAGTTCATTTAATACCAAAGGATGAAGTTCATCTGGGCCTGGAGACTTGAATTCATTTAGAGTAACCATGTATTCCTGAACTACCTCTATACCAATTCTGTGCTGTATTCCCCCTACTGCATCATCTGCTCCATCTTCCCCAGGTTAAGCACTATTCTCCCTTTGGGAGAAGACCAAGGCAAAGAAGGTATTGAGTAGTTCTGCCTTTTCTCTGTCCCGTTAGCATTTTGCCATCTTTTCCTTGCAGCGGCCCTACCATTTCCTTGTTCTTTCTTTTGGTAAGAACATATGCAAAAAAGCCCTTTTTATTGTTTTTAATCTCTCTAGCAAGCCTGAGCTCCATCTGTGCTTCAGCTTTTCTGACTATCCCCCCTACATGAGCTGGCTATTTGTTTGAATTCTTCTTTGGTGATTTCTCCCTTTTCCCATTTCTTGTACATGTTCCTTTTAAGTCTTATATCAGTTGAAAGTTCTTTAGACATCCATCCTGGCTTCTTTAGACATCTCCCCTTTTTTTTCCTCCTTGGAACTGTTTGAAGTTGTGCCTTCAATATCTCACTTTTTAGAAACTCCCATCCATCATGAACTCCCTTCCCTCTTTTAGTATTCCTGACCATGGGATCACCTCCAGTAATTCCCTAGGACAGTTTTCTGAAATAAGCTTTCTTAAAGTCTAGAATGCATGTCTGACTACACTTGGCCTCCCCTTTCCTCTGTATAACAAACTCCAGGAGAACATGGTTACTCCCCACTAAGGATCCCACCACTTCCACCCCATTAACCAGATCATCTCTGTTGGTTAGGATCAGATCTAAAATGGCTGATTCCCTTGTTGCCTCTTATTCCTTCTGGTCAATGAAATTGTCTGCAAGACAAGTGAGGAATTTGTTGGACTTTAATTTTTTGGCAGACTTGGACTTTAAACAAATATCAGGATCCCCCATTATTACTACATCTTTCCTGTCTGAATGTGCAGTCATTTCTTCTAGGAGGGCATCATCCAAGTCCTCAGTTTGGCTTGGAGGTCTGTAGCAGATCCCACAACATCCCTGCTGTTTCTCTCCCCCTTGATTTTTACTCAGCTGCTCTCAATATGACTCCCAGGATTTAAGTCATGGAGTCTTCTTTACCTATTCTGTGCTGCATTTTCCCCTACTGCCTCATCTGGCTGGGACAGTAGACAAGAATATCTAAGAGGGATGAACGCCAGGCAACTCCTCTGAGGTTGCTTCCCCAAACTGAAACACCTGCATCCTACTTCTGCTTTCGCATCCCCCAATAAAAAAAAGGACCCTCCAAAAGAGCTCACACTGACCATAGGCAAGTCACACTCTCTCAGGCTCAGAGGAAGGCAAAGGCAAACCTCCTCTGGACAAATCATGCCAAAACAAAACAAAACCCTACACAATCAAACCCTGTGATAAGTTCATCTTCGTGTTACCATAAATCAGGAATGACTTGAAAGCAGATAACAACACAGAATTTTAGAAAAGCTTTTGCAAAGTTGCAGTGCTAATGACAGGCACTCTTGGATTGTGAAACAATTAGATCCAGCAATTTCCACCAGATCTCGTGTGATCTTGGAAGCTAAGAAGGGTCAGCCCTCATTAGCACTTGGATGGGAGACTTTCAAGGAACCCCAGGTAATGTGGGCTGTGTTCCAGAGGAAGAGACTGGCAAAACCTCCTCTGGATTCTTCCTGCCCCCACTCCCAAAGGTGGAACAGCCTCCTGCTTTGGGAATGGGTTGGATGAAGACTCTCCGGATTCTTTCCGCCATCCCAGTCTTGACTATTGGGAGTGGGGTGGGTGAAGAATTTCCTTCTAGAACAATGACACTGTGGAGGAGTACCTTGCCTCAGTTGAAGCCAATTGGCAAGAGGAAGCATTCATTCTCTTTTATGCAAAAAGAGGGGCATGCCTGCAGTCAAAGCAACAACACCAATACAGCAGGGGTCCGAGGCAGTGGTGTCACTAGGATGGCGGTCATGATGTCACCCCACTTATGATGTCACTTAGTGTGGCCCACACCTCCAGCACCCCCTAGTGATACCACTGATGAAAAGAAGGGGGGTCTTACCCAGAGAGCCCACAATCTCCAAATTCTCCTCCATGACTTCCCTGTGGAGGGCCCTTTGATCCAGATCCAGCAAGGCCCACTCCTCCTTGCTGAAAGACACAGCCACCTCCTCAAAGCTCACCTGGGAGAAGAAATGATACATGTCAGCCAAACATGCTGAAGTCAATCTGGAAAAAAGCTAAGGTACTTAAGATTGTCGAATGAGATTTAATTTTTTGCATAAAGGCACTCAGAGCCACCTTAGTGAACAACTTTGACTAAAAGAAAGGAAAAAGGAGTGGTTCTGCCTGGCCCAGAGAGAGGAGCAGGGAATCAGGGCACCCAGCCTGACCCCTTCTTGGCCCTCCAGGGAATTTGGCTCTTACCTGATCCAGGCTTACAGAAGCTGTTCTCAGGGCATCAAAAGCAAGAGAGAAGCAGTGACATATTGGCTGTGTTTCATTACCTGGAGTGACAGAAAAGGCAAAACTGTTCCCTCTGCTTCTGACTGATTAATGTGTCTTCCTACCCATGCAACCAAAGCCAAAGCCAAAGAATGGGTTTGTTGATTTAGAATGACCAATGGGTGTACAAGAAATTATGGAAAAACTTCAGGAAAAATATGCCAAGGAAGACTAACTCCCAAAGCGGCTGACCACTGAAGCCCTCAGAAGGGTATAAGATCACTCACGGGCATTTGCTATGCATGACTGTCACAAACCAGGGGTGGAGAGGCTTTTCTGACCCTGGCAGTTGGCAACATAGTGCAGCTTCCAGGCTCTTCCCACCCAGAAAGGTAGCAAAGCTGAGGACAGCCAGGTTAGTGTCATAACTCAACCCCTGGACGACTCAGACAAGGAGGAGGAGGCGGCGGAGCGCCAGGAAACTGCAGCTTCTGATAGTGGAACTCTCTCTGAGTCCAACCAGATGAGGACTAGGGACCCTGCTCCCCAGCAGGAGCGGACAGAGGCTACAGACGCTGAAGACAACATGCCCCCATCCTTTGCTGAATGAAGGAGGGAGAAACACCAAGCCCAACACCTATTAAGTAATAGACCTTGACTACTTAGGTACCTGTGGCCTTGAAGGAGCTGCCCATAAATATCCTGGTAGCTGTCTTTCAGCCTTAGTGCTAACAACTCTCTTATCTCAATGACTGGCAGTAATCTCTCCTGTTTTTGTTTTTTTTAAATGACCTTGGAGGGCTACTTTTGGACTACTCTGTTAACTCCTTGCTGGCTCATGTACATGTGGACTTCTGACCTGCTGATGCAACCTCTGGACCAGGTAATGACCACCCTTGTGCTGCTCTCTTCATCTTGCTGAGGTAACCCGTGACTGACCCAGACTGGACTAACTACTAGACAGCTCCTACACACCAAGCACCTGCTTCCCTGGGCACTTGCTGACTTGTGTTCAGGACAGTGATCAACACTCAGAAGCCCCCACTTCAGCTGCCTTTATACCTTAAACTGATTTTGCATCTTTGCCAAGATATATACCAGCTGTGTGTTTCTGTGTATTTGTAACTCAATCCCTTTTTAGCATAACACATCTTTCAAAGTGCTGGTTTGAAAAGGAACTCCTTAAATAGTTGAAGCAAAACATTTACTGGAGGCTATTCCATTCCCCACATGGGCTGCTCTGGGGAGCAGATATACAGTCCGTCTATTTCAGGCACACTTAGGACAGAGAGACTAAGATGGGAGACACTCACTGATTCCTTACCCATTATGGTGGGGCTTCTCTCGTCCTGCTGTACAATCCATTTGTACCGTACTCTCTTTCCGGGGTCTGAGAGAGCCTCCTCTGCCACAAGAAAGCCACCATCCTCTTCTACAAACATGTCCTTCAGGGGGAAAATAGTAGCAAGCATAACAAAGAGAAAGATCAGAAAAGATAAAGGATTAGGAGCGGGTTTGGATCTTCTCTCCTTGATGATTTCCAGGAAATACTGAGCAGTGGAATGGGTCAGATGCTTACAATATCTTTGAAATTGCTAGGATAAACTCTCTCACCTGCTGCTTTTCCTGCTTCTCATGTTCTGCCTGACTCAGGAGGAAACCTTCAGCCAGGGCCACCGCCTGGGAACTGTTCTCTGGCTCACACTCCCTGACCCAGCTCGCCATCTCCGGGGGAAGGACAGACAGGAACTGCTCCAGGATCACTAGGTCCAGGATCTGCGCCTTGGTGTGTCTCTCTGGCTTCAACCACTGATGGCAAAGAGCATGGAGTTGGCTGCAAATCTCTCGGGGTCCCTTGGTCTCCTTGTAGCAGAACTGCTTCAAATCTTCTCCTAGGCTCTTCTGCGTGGATGTACTGCAGAATCCCCCTCTGCTCCCAGCTTGAAGACTTGGAAGGCCTCTTTTTAACTCAGGGCCAGCTGAACCTTGCTTTTCCATCTTTAAGTGGTGCTCCTAGGCAGGTTCCAACATGGGCAAAGAGAAGGTTATTTCTGATTCCTAGAAAGGAAAGAAGAGGTTTTGTGAATGAGGCATGATGAATGCTCTCTTGAGGTTGAGATGCTTAATAATCAATTTCACTCTAGAAATTTACTCCTTTCTTCCTCTCTTATAGACCAAGGACATGACAGAAGGAAAATCTAGAGGTGGTGTCCTTTCCTTCTAGGTCACTGACTGAAACCTCCAAGCTATTCAGCATCCTCACAACTGCTGTGTGGCCATCAGCTCCTTCCCCAATCTCTCTCCTTTCCCTTGTGCATCTCTGTCATGCCTCCCTTGAAAGTTCTTCTTCATCTGAAGAAGAAGAAAACTTACCACTTGAAGAGACTCAGGAGTTGTCTGAAGACAAGCCAATTCAGCATCCAAACAGTAGGAACAGGAGGAGAGAGTAAACCCCCTATCCAGTCCCAAGGAAAAGCAGAGACTGAGGCATCTGGCTGAAACGCTTCCCCAGGGGTGCACAAGGAAGCTGCAATCTGTTTCTCAGGAAGAGCACAGATGAACAATGCTGTTGTTAAATACAACCAGGGACCTGAGTATTGGCTGGATATCTCTGCCTATAAAGAAACACAGCTCTTTGTTGAGAGCAACAACATTTCTACCCTCACCTCTTGATATAGTTACCTTGTTTTGATGGATTTAAGACTCCTGGATTGCTGAACAACTTCCATATGGCTCTGGCTCTACTCCAGGGCTTTCTTGATGTTAGACTGTAGAATACCTACTTTATCTCCTGTACTGGCAGCACTTCCTTCTGATAATGAAACTTGGCTCTCTCCCCCACCCAATTTTCTTTTTATTAAACGTATAGTTAATATTCCAATCATATTATTTCTCATTACTAATTTCCATTTTGACTTATACATTTCAGCATTGTTACAGTTCACATTACATACCATCTAGCTTTATTCCCATCACGATTTCCAATATTCTTCCCTTTGGAATATAATCCCTTAGTCTTTAACATAGTCCTATTTCGACTTCCTCTCTGTCAATCTCTGGTGGTTCCAGCTTGGTATTACCTAAGCATAATGACTCCTTAAGATTTATATATATACTGTATTTTCCTTGTTACTCCACCTCGTATCACTCCTATTCCTCTCTACTGATAAGATTTCTTTGCTGTCTCCGCTTTTCTTTAAAATATTAGTATGTTTTGCGCATCGTTACTATTTCCATTGTTTTCCCAATGTTTTATCATTGGTAGCCAATTGTTTAAATATTTTAACTTGATATATTTTGTAATCTATTAATTAAACAATCTAATTCAATCATATTTACCATTTTGCCTGTCCAATCCTTAATTTCTAGTAGTTCCATCTGTTTCTATTTTTGTGCTATTACTAACCTAGCCTCTGTTACCTTATATAAAATAATCCTCCAATGTTGAGCTTCTTCTCGTTTACCTAGCACGTTCATCATATTCAAACTTTGCTTTTTTCTGACCACAACTTATGGATTCAGGACACCTGAAATTTGTTTGCACTTCAGTTAAAGCAGGACAGTAGCTTTCTTATCTGCTTTTTATAAACACAGAATTCCAGCCGATTTCCAGATAGCTCCAAGTATATTTAATGATCACATTCTTCTGCTGTGCTCTTCCTAAGAATTGGAGCCTCATACTGTGTCTGAAGGGAAGAGTCTGGCCTAGACACCTCCACCTTTTCCTGGGACTGGGGGTCTTTCTCTCCTCCTAGAACCATAGAGCTGGAAGGAGCCCCATAGGCCATGGAGTCCAATCCCTTCTCCATGAGGGAACTCTTCCTCCTCCTCTGATCCTAAACTGACCTAGAGAACAGAAGGAAGGTTTGGCTGGCTTTCTTCAGGCATTCTGCAGTCTCTTCAACTGCTAAGACTTCTTCTTGCAAGGAGGAAGCATGACAATCCTTCCCATTTTCTTCCTCATTTTTTATTTATTAGTAAACTATTATTTACCTATTCTCTAGGTAAAAACCAAGTTCCTTTTTAATCTTTCTACAGGGTCAAAGCAAAACATTTTGCTGCCTGAATCAAAGGACAAGATGGCACCCACTTTGCCCAGAGCACAAGCTTTGTGGTTTATGGAATTCTGTTCCTCAATAGAGGAGAAGAGCAGAAGGGAAGCTCCCACCACTGTCTTCCAGCATCTGGTGCCTGAAGCAATGGCTTCACTCTGCCTAAGGGTGGCTTCATCCTTGCATAAGTTAGAAAAACAGACTGCATTCCCTGAATAACACCATCACCACCACTGACTCTGTAGAGGGTAACCTGCAAGGCAATGTGGTGTAGTGGTTTCGACTTTTCAACAGGCCCAAAGAGGACCAGGTTCAGTTCTCCAATTGAAAAATGCAGAAAACAGAGTTACTTAGACTTGAATGTTCAGCCTAGCCTAACTTCAACAAATTGCTGTGAGGCTAGAATAGGGGAGGCAGAAAGTAACGGCTGGCATCCATAGGTTTTTCATGGCTTTTTCCAGGCTGTTTCTTTGAAGATGCCAGCCACAGATGCAGCTGAAACGTCAGAAGTAAACTCTTCCAGAACATGGCCTCACAGCCTGGGGAAAAACCCACAAAAAACCTATACTTGCATGTTATTCCACAGCCACTGAAGGAAAGACAAATAATCAGTGCCAGCCAACAAAGAAATGAAATGAAAGAGAAGGCGGCAGGGTGCAGTGGGGCTCTTGCTTGCTTTTCTCAAATAGTCACAAATTCCATTTATTTATTTAGTTGTATCCCACCAGTCTCCCAATAATGGAACTCAAGGAGGTTAATAGCATATTTAAAAAGATACAAATTAAAAAAAATTAAATCCCATTAGCAGAGAGATGGACAAAGACAAAGGCTTCATGGCACACAACAAATAGGAATACCAGAGTCCTCCCTGCTGCACATATAACAAAAGGGATCTTCTCAAAGAGGAAAAGTGACTTTTGGTATGCAGAGGTATTGACTTCTTGCAACCCTAACTGACCCGTGTCAAGATCTGAAAGTCCCCCATCCCCTCGCCCACCCTTTCCAGGTTTCAGGGCAAGAGGGAAGATTTGCCCCTCTCTGGAGCCTCTCCCACTCCCAGAGGCCTTGGGGCCCCTTGGGGGTCCCCACAGCCAAATGCATTGGAGAAGAGAAGGGGGGGACTCACCAGACCTCCGGGATGGAGAAACCAGAGGCAGAGAGAAAGAGTGAGAGAGAGCTCGGCTCCCGCGCCTCCTTCCTTCCAATCCCCGGGGAAGCAGCAAAGGACTCCTCTTGGCAACCCCTCTTGGCAACTCCCCACAACTACACCCCCCTCTTCTTCCTCCCCTGCAAGATTCACACTCATGGCCGGAAAGGGAGGGAGTTTGACTGGAAGGAAATGCAAACCTTCCCCCTCCTCTTCATTTTTTCCCTTCCTCTCTAGGAATACGTTTCCTTCAATTTAACCCCTGGAAAGCCAAAAAGCTACATCTTCCCCTGAGAATCGAGGCTCCATTCCTTTTGCTTCCTTGAAGGTTTTTTTTAATGTTACATTTTCAGGTATACATCGGTTAAAAAAGCGACTAACGCAGAAGCGCCTTTTTTTTAAAAAAAAAACTTGCTCCTCCTCTTCTGTCTAGCTGGATGTTTTTAAGCAGCATCTCCACTGGGGCGGCAAAGGAAGGCTGGAGAAATAATATTCAGTTGCAGCAGCTTGTCTGGAGTAACCTATGCAATAAACAATGTAAAAAAACTCAAGCTGAGAAAGAATGAAAATTTACTGTTGGGGACTCCTCCAGTGGTTTTTCTCTCCTCTCTGGCATTTCTTCGCAAACGAAGATTCAGGAAGGACTCATCCTGCGCTTTCTGCAAGCGCACTGATGACTAAAAAGGCCAATCCGAGATAAACATGTCCGGTTGCAGAAAGCACAGCAGAAGGTCTCCTTGGGTGATGTTTTCGGGTTGAGATTCTTTCTGCGTTGTCGTTTCTCTTCAAGACTTGTTCGGCGTGAGTTCTCAAATAAGGCTGCAGCATTGTGGATAGTGTGTCTCCATGCCTCCCGATGTGAGGCCAGGGCGGACCACTGTTGGTGATCAATTTGGCCAAGCCTGAGATGTTTCAGGGAGTCCTTGTATCGCTTTTTTGGAGCGCCCCTGTGTCAGGTAAATGGTAGCTGCTTCCAGAATCTGTTATTGAGCATGCATGAACAGTAAAACGGTGGTGGAGAAGAGATAACCCTCACTAGCTACTCCCAGCATGTTTTTTTTTTAAAGCATAGATCTTGAAGTCTGGCCATCAAAATGGAAACCACAAGAAAAGTGGAGGATAAGGAAAGGAAGTAATCCCTGTATACATTTTGGAAAAAAACTTTCTAGTGGTCTCTAAAGATGCCAGCCACAGATGCAGGTGAAACATCAGAAAGAAACTCTTACAGAACATGGCCTCACAGCCCAGAAAAAAAACCCAAGGAAAATCTATGGATGCCAAGGAAATGAAGGCCTTCAACTTCACAGTGGTCTCTAAAAAGCTCTACAAAGTTTGGGAAACATGTTGAACTCTTTGTTTTTGTGGTGTAGGACTCTATTCCACATTCTTTCCATGTTCTTCCTGCCTCTGGTATTAAATTTTCTATTAAAGAAGTCATGCCTAGGAGCACATCTTTTTCCTTAACTGAGGTACACCTGTATGTCCCATCCTTTCACTAACCAGAAACGCCTTTCTGCAAAGACTTTTTACACATACCTAGCCTCTCCCACTTTCCTTCCTCATCTTCTCTCTAGCTGGAACTTTTAAAACAACTTTAGCATTAGAAGGATGGTCAAAGAGGGCTGGAGAGAGATTTTTTTTTTTTGGATAACGAAAGTATTTTGATGAATATCTTCAGAAGGGCCAAACAATTAATGCAGAATACTAGTCTAACTTGTTGTGACAATTAAAGGAGGAAACCAATAACTGAGATTTGTAAACAAAATTAAATACAGGCTGTCTATTATAGTTTTGGCAATACCACATCTCTTGAAATATTTTGAAACATTTCAGTTAGCACAGATAATGGCATTCTTTATTTTTATTATTTATTTGTTTATTTATTTATACCCCACTCTTCAGCCACAAGGCTATCAGAGCGGCTTACAAATTGTTTTAAGCAATAGCAATTTACACATCTACACTGCGTGAAGCAGTTTCAATATGTGTTAGCTAATTGCCCCACAAGCCGGGTCCTCATTTTACCGACCTACAAAAGGATGGAAGGCTGAGTGAACCTTGGAGCCCGCTGGAATCGAACTTGCAACGTGGTGGCAGAGGAGCCATTCTTAAAGAGGCAATAGGACTTCTGTGTGAAGGCAAAGGCTTTCACGGCTGGCACCCATAGATTTTCCTTGGGTTTTTTTCCCCAAGGGCTGTGAGAATGCAGAAGAAGCCAGCCACAGATGCAGGTGAAACGTTAGAAATAAAATCTTCCAGAACACAACCTCACAGCCCCCCCCCAAAAAAACCCCAAGGAAAATCAATAGCACTTCTATTTCTATACCACTTATCAGTGTCAGAGCTCTTCCTAAGTGGTTTACAATGTGTTAGCTAATTGTTCCCTACAAGCTGGGTACTTGTTTTACTGAACTAGGAAAGGATGGAAGACTGAGTCAGCCTTGGAGCCATGTAGGATGGAACTCACAACGTTGTGGCTGCAGTACCAGCATTTAACTACTGCACCACCAGGGCTCCCTGGGGTAAATAAAGTAGATAAACTGACCACCTGGGTACACCTAGAGAGACACTTAGCATGAGCTCCAGATCCTTCATTTTCCCCCCCATCTAATATTTGCAAACACCATATTAACTTAATAAAACCCTTAAAAGTCACCCATTTGGCAGTGTGGGACTGTAGGCTCCTCAGAGCACATTTCCTGGAAAAATGCAGAAGGACTATCATGGTAGTGGGCAAAGTACACCTCTCCAGAGCTGTTTTTAAAGGCCCCAGGGATCCACATTTTTTGCCCCCAAATGCCCTCTAGGGGGCTAACGGAATTTTTGTCATGTTTTGGAGCCTGCTGGGCCATTTTAGACACAGATTTGGTCCGCCCTGGCCTCACATCAGGAGGCATGGAGACACACTATCCACAATGCTGCAGCCTTATTTGAGAACTCACACCAAACAAGTCTTGAAGAGAAACGACAACACAGAACGAATCACAACCCAAAAACATCACCCAAGGAGACCTTCTGCTGTGCTTTCTGCAACCGGACTTGTTTATCTCGGATTGGCCTTTTTAGTCATCAGCGCGCTTGCAGAAAGCACAGGATGAGTCCTTCCTGAATCTTCGTTTGCGAAGAAAAGCCAGAGAAAGCCTTTTCTCCCCTCAAAAAACAGAAATAAACCGAAGGTGACAGTGATGGAAACACGAACTGAACTGTGCCAGTCAAGTTTACTTAATTACTCAGCCTAGCTGCCCGCCACTGCCCCCCTTTCCCTCAATTCCCCCTTAGAGCCCCTTCTCTAGGCTGGGGTCTGAATTTTTGTGGATAGATTATATGTTTCTGCAGTCTTGGTTGGGTAGCATGCCTAAAACCTTTCAGTGAATGAGATGAAGCACAATGAGTATTGAAACTTAGAAGAAGAAAAAAACTACCGTATGTGGTTTATTAACTTTGAGGTTGTAATATCAACAAGTCAGTACTGTGCATATAACTTTGTTACTTTCCTTAGTATCACTTATAATCACTCTGTAGCAACAGACTATTTGTGTAAGTACCCATATGAATACTTTGATCTCTTAATAATACAGTTGTTCCTCCACATTCACAGATTTAAGTATTCACAGCTTGAAAATATTCTTTAAAAAATAATAATCCAAAAAGCAAACCTTGATTTTGCAATCATATATAGGGGACACCATTTTGCTATGCCATTGCATATAATAATGGGACTTGAGTATTCACGGATTTGGGTATTCACAGGGGAACTTGGAACCAAACCCCAGCGAATGTGAAGGGACAACTGTATAGCCAAATAGACAATAGACTCATCCACTCTTTGTCGCATAGCTTTCCATTTCCACACACTTTCTCAAGCATTCAGCCTCATCACTCTCAAACTGCACTCTCCATTGCACAGGCTTAAGTCACAGAAACAAAGAGAGATATAGCATTTAAACATGTATTTTGACAGTTAAGCTTGTTGTAAGAGTTCAGTATGGCAGATCACACCAAAATGGCTCCAAAGACAGTGTGAGGAGTGTTAAGCTTGGCAATATGCGTCTTTTCTAATCCTGAGAATACCTGCCTGCATGTAAAGTTGTCTTAAGGCAATGTCATCTCAGGGCAAGTTATCAGCGAATCCTGAGGAGTTAGGAGTGAGGATTTCTGGAGTTTGAAAGTTAATTAATTTGTAAACTGCTTCAGCTTGCTCCACAGTAGTCGTGATTAGCATTTTTTCACTGTGAGGAAGGATTAGGTTTGGCAAAGCCACATCAATAGTAAACTCCTGCTAATTGTAATGCTTCTGTTATCAATGAAACAATTTGTACTTTTGAAGGGTCTCTGGATCCAAACCTTGAAAAGCCAGTATGTATTGAATAGAATGCACTTTATTAAAGAGATGTGGGAACTGCTCTCTTCTAAAGAAAATTTAACTAAAACATCTCTGGTTAAATGTCACACTGGGGTCTTGCTTCAAGAGTAGATGTGGACTGCTTCAGCTATCCAATTAATTAAGAAACTTATTATATCAATTTTTTTCCGCCTACTGATTCTGGAATTCTGGAAGGTGGACATTCAAACATCTTTGATTCCACTAGTATTCCACCTAATATTGCCCTAATGGTGTGAGTGTTTGTATCTGGGTCTTACTTATATCATTTTTAAAAATCAGTTAGATTTCTCTACCATACAAAGTCCCTTGCAAATTGTTTAATGTGAAAAGGTACCTTGCCCTCCTATGCCTCTTTCCAAGCTTTAAGCACTTAAATCGATTAAATGGATTCTCCCCTCCATAAACTCTTTGGAGATAAAGGGTTTTCTTCCCCCAACGAAACTTTCCCCATTCTAACATTTTTGTGGGTTTTTTCCTGTTTTAAGAATCCATGTGTTTCTAAGTGTTGGTTCCTGTCTGAAACCCATTCCATACTCCTGGCATTCCAATGAATTTCCCGTGTGTGTGGAAACTGATGAAATGTGAGGTTTGTCTCCTGACTGAAATTTCCCCCAGCAAGGTAATTTTTCTGACTGAAATTCACATTCCTGGCATTCAACTGGTGAATCGCCTGGATGAGTACATTTATAAATAGCAATTTGTCCCTTCTGATTTATTCTTTCCACACTCCTAACATTTAAATGTTTTCTCCCCTGTACAGTCTAACTGATGACGAGCCAGGTAACTCTTCCGACTGAAACTCTTTCCACATTCAGGGCATTTAAATCCTTTCTCTCCTGTGTGAGTTGCTTGATGAGAAGTGAGTTGGAACTTCTGACTGAAACTCCGTCCACACTCCAAACACTTAAATGGTTTCTCCCCTGTGTGAGTTAACTGATGACGAGTCAAGCCTGACTTCCAACTGAAACTTTTTCCACATTCCAGGCACTGAAATGGTTTCTCTGTTGTGTGAGTTGCCTGATGATCTACAAGACTCTTCTTCCAGCTGAAACTTTTTCCACATTCCAGGCATTTAAATGGTTGCTCTGCTCCATGTGTTGTTCGATGAGCTGTAAAGCTTTGCTTCAATCGAAAACTTTTTCCACAATCCAGGCATTTAAATGGTTTCTCTGCTGTGTGAGTTAACTGATGATAAGTGAGACTTTTCTTCCAACCGAAACTCTTTCCACACTCCAGGCATTTGAATGGTTTCTCCAAGGCATGGGTAGTTTGATGCGAGATGAGGTGTGTCTTCCGACTGAAGATTTTCCCACATTCTAAGCATTTAAATGGTTTCTCCCCTGTGTGGGTTACTTCATGACAGGTGAGGTGTTGCTTTCGACTGAATTTCTTTCCACATTCCAGGCATTTAAATGGTTTCTCCCCTGTGTGAATTGCTTGATGAGAAGTGAGGTGGGTCTTCTGACTGAAACTCCTTCCACACTCCAAACACTTAAATGGTTTCTCCCCTGTGTGAGTTGCCTGATGAGAAATAAGGCATGTCTTCTGCCTGAAACTCTGTCCACACTCCAAGCACTGCAATGGTTTCTCTCTTCTGTGAGTTGCTTGATGAAGAACGAGGCCTGTCTTCCACCTGAAGCTCTTTCCACACTCCAAGCATTTAAAACATTTTTCCTCTCTGTGAGTTGCTTGATGAGAAGTGAGGTGGGCCTTCTGATAGAAGTTCTTTCCACACTCCAGACACTTAAATGGTTTCTCCCCTGTGTGAGATGACTGATGACGAATCAGACTTATCTTCCATCTGAAGCTTTTTTCACACTCCAAGCATTGAAAAGATTTCTCCTCTGTATGAGCTGCTTGATGATAAGTCAGGTGGGCCTTCTGATAGAAGCTCTTTCCACACTCCAGACACTTAAATGGTTTCTCTCCTCTGTGAGATGACTGATGACGCATCAGGCTTATCTTCCAAATGAAGCTCCTTCCACACTCCAAGCATTTAAAAGGTTTCTCCCCTGAGTGAGTTCCTTGATGAAAAGTAAGGTGGGCCTTCTTATTGAAAGTCCTTCCACACTCCAAACACTTAAATGGTTTCTCCCCTGTATGTGTTGCCTGATGATGAATGAGGCTTATTTTCCACCTGAAGCTCTTTCCACACTCGAAGCATTTAAAAGGTTTTTCCCCTGTGTGGGTTCTTTGATGACAGGTGAGGTTTTCCTTTTGACTGAATTTCTTTCCACAGTCCAGGCATTTAAAGGGTTTCTCCCCTGTGTGAACTGCCTGATGATAAATGAGGTGGGTCTTCTGCCTGAAGTTCTTTCCACACTCCAAACAGTTAAATGATTTCTCCCCCATGTGACCTGCTTGATGACGAATGAGACTTCTCTTCCAGCTGAAGCTCTTTCCACACTCCAAGCATTTAAAAGGTTTCTTACCTGTATGTGCTACTTCATGACAAGTGTGGTGTGTCTTCTGACTTGGGCTTTTTCCACACTCAAAGCCTATTAATGATTTCTCCCCTGAGTGCAATCTTTGATGCGATTCAAACTGTGACCTCCGCACGAAAATCTTGCCACATTTCAAGCATTTAAATGGTTTCTCTGTTATTTGAGATCTTTCATAGGACATCAGATTTTTCCTATAACTGTCAGTCTTTCTACACTCACCATCCTTATAAGATTTATCCACCATGTGAGTTTTCCTGTGAAGATTAAGCCTTGCTTTAGAGCTGAAGCTTCTCCCACATGTAGGAGAAAGACATTCACTTCCTTCCTTTTCTCTTTCTGCTTTTTCTTGGAGTGAGATTCCAGATATATCACCACTTGGAAAAGTAGGGGATTTGTCCCTTCTCCTCTCTTGACTATCGATTCTGGATCTTCTCTTTACGTTCTCTTTATGCTTGGCTCTTTTCAGAAAAGGCCCAATTAGTTCTTCATAGCCATCCACATCACCGCCTAGAAAGAAGAAAAACAAGGGTTCAAAACTCAAGAGAGAAAAAGAGATTGAATTAACAGGATTGCATACTGGACTTAAATGTGATGAGGCTGCTGGAAAGACCAATGAGGCTCCTCAGCATCTCCACTGGCCCTCCTGGGAAGCCAGTGGCAGAGCTTGCCTGAAGTAGAAAGTTCTTTGGAGGAGCTCATAGGTGGTTGCATCCATGAAAGCATGGAATCATAGAATTGTAGAGTTGGAAGAGACCATGACGGCCATCCAGTCCAACCCCCTGCCATGCAGGAAATCACGATCAAAGCATCCCCGACAGATGGCAATCCAGCCTCTGTTTAAAGACCTCCAAGGAAGGAGACCCCACCACACTCCGAGGGAGTGCGTTCCACTGCCGAACAGCTCTTACTGTCAAAAAGTTCCTCCTCATGTTGAGGTGGAATCTCTGTTCCTGGAGCTTGCATCCATTGCTCCATGTTCCAGTCTCTGGAGCAAATACTTAAACAGGGCTATCATATCGCCTCTTAACGTCTTTTTTCCAGGCTAAACATACCCAGCTCCCTAAGTCTCTCCTCATAAGGCATGGTTTCCAGACCTTTCACCATTTTAGTTGCCCTTTTCTGGACAAGCTCCAATTTGTCAATATCCTTTTTGAATTGTGGTGCCCAGAACTGGACACAGTATTCTAGGTGAGGTCTGACCAAGGCAGAATAGAGCAGCACTATTACTTCCCTTGATCTGAACACTATACTTCTATTGATGTAGCCCAAAATCGCATTGGCCTTTTTAGCTTCCGCATCACACTGTTGACTCATGTTCAACTTGTGGTCTACTAGGACTCCTAGATCCCTTTCTCATGTAGTCTCATTCAGCCAGGTCTCCCATATCCTATATCTATGCATTTAATTTTTCCGCCCTAAGTACAGTACCTTACTTTTCTCCATATTGAATTTCATTTTGTTAGCTTTGGCCCAGCTCTCCAGTCTATCCAGGTCATTTTGAACTTTGATCCTGTCCTCTAGGGTGTTAGCTACTCCTCCTAATTTGGTGTCATCTGCAAATTTGATAAGTATGCCCCTAACTCCCTCATCCAAGTCATTGATAAATATGTTGAATAGCACTGGGCCCAGGACTGAACCCAGTGGCACTCCACTGGTCACATCTTTCCAAGACGAAGAGGAGCCACTGCTGAGCACCCTTTGGATTCGACCAGTCAACCAAGTACAAATCCATTGAACAGTCCCTTTTTAATGTAAATAATTTTTTAAAAATTAAAAACAACAACAAACCATTTTCTGCCATAGTAATTATAAGGCAAAGTCCTGCCTGAATAAAAAGTGTATTTCCTGCCCGGAAAGGAAAATAAGAGAGGAGGCCAATGAACTACCTGTAGGAGGGAATTCTGCAACCTGGAAGCAGCCGTGGATAAGGCTCTCTCCTGTGTCCTCACTAAAGTCCACCACCTTCTGACAGAGTCTATTTTACTGCCAACAGCTCTTACTATCAAGAGGTTTTTCTTAAGGTTCAGTCAGACTATTCTATTACGTGATTTTACCTGTTTGGGAGTGGGAGGCAAGAGAAAACAAGCTTGCTCCATCTTCTACAGGATCCCCCTTCAGATATTTAAAGATGGCTATCATGTCACATCTCAATATTCTCTCCTTCAAGCTCAGTATATACAGATCCTTAAACTGTTCCTGGAGTTGTTACCTCATATTTCTGGTAACAACCCCAAAAATAGATCTGGAAGCCAAACCCTATGAGGAACTGCTTTGGGAGTTGGTATGTTCAGCCTGGAGAAGATTGAGAGGAGACATGATGGCCATGTCTAAATACATGGTCATCAGTATGCCTTGTGGGTTCTGCTCAACTTTATAATTCCATCCAATTGGATCAAATAAACAAAAGATGGCTTCTCCTTAGAAGAGAAAGAGGAGGTACCAGCCTTGCCTTCTCTCTTGCCCTTAAAAAAAAATCAATCTTTCTATTCGTCGTTGGAAGTAACGAAAGCAAAATATGGTGGAAGCAAATAATTTTTGGGGGGAGGGCATAGCCCTAGGACAGGGCAGTTCCCCACACAGTGTGGGAACCACAGTTGAACGTGACCTCATCCACTGTAGCCTTGACCAAGGTCTGCCAGCTTAGGACTTCCTCTAAACAGATCCTTGAAACCAACCTTGTAGGATAGGGAAGACGCAGACTGCTGAAATGCAACAAGGTGGCAGGAAAAGGCAACTGTGTCTCACTAGCACTTGCAAACTGATTTGATCTGGCATGAAAAGAAGGGGGTCTTACCCAGGGAGGCCACAATTTCCAAATTCTCCTCCATGACTTCCCTGTGGAGGGCCCTTTGGTCCAGATCCAGCAAGGCCCACTCCTCCTCACTGAAAGACACAACCACCTCCTCAAAGGTCACCTGGGAAAAGAAATGATACCTGTGAGCCAAACATACTGAAGTCAATCAAAAAAGAAAATTAAATAGCCTTGGACTGCTGAATGAGATTCATTTTTTGCATAAAGGCACTCAGAGCCACATTAGTGAACAACTTCGATTAAAAGAATGAGAAAAGGAGTGGTTCTGCCTGGTCCAGAGAGAGGAACAGGGAACCAGGGCACCCAGCCTGACCGCTTCTTGGCCCTCCGGGGAATTTGACCCCTACCTGATCCAGGCACACAGAAGCTGTTCTCAGAGTATCAGAAGTAAGAGATGAGCCACAACATATTGGCTGTTGCTGTGTTTCATTGCCTAGATGGAAAGAAAAGGCAAAACTGTTCCCTCTGCTTCTGACTTACATGTTTTCTTACTCATGCAATCAAAGCCAAAGAGAAATAAGTTTTTTGTAAACTTAGAATGACCTAGAAAATGATACGGGTACAAGACATTGTGGGAAAACTTCAGAAAAATATGCCAAGGAATACTGACTCACAATGCAGGTTACCAATGAAGCCCTCAGAAGAGCACAAGACCACTAAGGACTCATGGGCATTTTGTGTGCATGACTGGGGATGGAGAGGTTTTTCTGTATCTGGTAGTTGGTAATATAATGCACGTTCCAGGCTTTTCCCACACAGAAAGCTGAGGACAGCTAGGCTATCAACCCTCAGAACCACCCCTTCAGCTGCCTTTATACCAGTTTGGTATCTTTGCTGTGTGTTTCTGTGTATGCATAACCCAACCCCTTTTTAGCATAATGCCTCTTCCAAAGTGGTTTGAAAAGGAACTACTTAAAGAGTTGTAGCAAAACATTTACTGGAGACTGATCTCTTCCCCACATGGGCTGCTAAAGGGAGCAGATATACAGCCCACCTATTTTGGGGAAATGCCCACTGAATTCTTACCCATTGTGGTGGCGCTTGTCTCATCCTGTGTTACAATCTGCCTGCACCGCAGTCTCTTACCAGGATCTGAGAGAGCCTTCTCTGCTACAGGAAAGTCACCAGCCTCTTCTATAATGAGCTCCTTGGGGGGAAAAAATAGTAGCATTGAAAATATTGAACTGTTATTGGAATTATTAAACTAGTAGGGAGAAATATCAGGGTCTACAATTAACAAGGAAAAATCAGCTAGACTTACAAAAAGTATATTCAGAAATGAAGGACTGATACTTTATAAAAAGGCAGAGATCAAAATTGAGAAGAAATAAAATATCTAGGAACAACTATCAAGATGACAATGTTACCAAAAATACTTCTTCTATTCCAAATCATTCCTATACTTACAACAGACATACCAATTAAGAACTGGCACAAAGACATTTAGGTGTTTATCTGGAAGGGGAAGAAAGCAAGAGTACAACTAAAGACATTACAGGATGCTAGAGAAAGGATAGGTATAGCAGACGCGAATTTCCCAATATATTACAAAACATACTGCATCTCTTGGAAAAAATAATGGATAACTCTGAAAATAGAAGATATTTAGAACTTGAAGGTGCTGATTTAAGATATGATTGGCATACTTATGTAGGTTATGAAATAAATATGTTGAACAAGGATTTTTAACAACCATTGCATAAGAAGGGCCTTGCTAGGAGCATTGGGCGGGGGATATAAATTCAGGATAACTCCCCCCCCAAAAAAACACACAAAAACTTTGGATATTGCCACTAGACACTTTTCACAGAAGAGAGATAATATCTGATGGCAAGTGGTTTACATATGAGGATTTATTTAAAAAATTGAAAGTTTATGACAAAATCACAAAAACTAAATACCGTAGATAAAGGTTTAAAATTCAGTGGTATCCTTAGACAAATTTATGAGAGATAAAAATAAAAAATAGGATTTGAAATAAATAAAACAGAAGTGGAAAAAAATACTATATATTGAAACTAAACAAGTTACTGCAAATTTATACAAAAATAATAGATTTGGAAGAAGAGATCGTAAAAGATCCTATGATTACATGGGCACAGAATGAGCAACAATACATTTGACCCAATGGGGAAAAAAAAATGGACCAGAGGGATTAAACATACAGTGTCCCAGAACTGAAAATATAACAAATATATCACAAATTGTTAGATTTGTAGAATAGTGGACAAATGTGTGTGTAAGCAATGTTTTGATTTTGTTAATACAAATACATTTTAAGAAAATAAAATAGTAACAAGCATCACAAAGAGAAAGATCAGAAAAGATAAAGGATCAGGAGGGGGCTTGTTTCTTCCCTCCTTGATGATTTCCAGAAAATATTGAGCAGTGGAATGGGCCAGATGCTTACAATATCTTTGAAATTGCTGGGTTAAACTCTCTCACCTGCTGCTTTTCCTGTTCCTCATGTTCAGCCTGACTCAGGAGGAAACCTTCGGCCAGGGCCACTGCCTGGGAACTGGTCTCTGGCTCACATTCCTTGACCCAGCTTGCCATCTCCAGGGGAAGGACAGCCAGGAACTGATCCAGGATCACCAGGTCCAGGACCTGAGCCTTGGTGTGTCTCTCTGGCTTCAGCCACTGATGGCAAAGAGCATGAAGTTGGCTGCAAATCTCTCGGGGGCTCTTGGCCTCCTTGTAGCGGAGCTGCTTGAAGTGCTTCTGCTGGACATGTGGATTGAATATATCTTCTCCCAGGCCATTCTGCATGGTTGCACTGAAGAATCTCCCCTGCTCCCAGCTTGGAGACCTGGAAGGCCCTTTCCTAACTCAGGGCCAGCTGAACCTTTGCTTTTCCACCTTGGAGTGGTGCTCCTAGGCAGGTTCCAACATGGCCAAAAAGACTGTTCTCCCTCTTGCCAAATCCTCCTTCAAGGCAAAAGACTGAGGATACCAAGTCCTAGAAAGGAAAGAAGATGCTTTGTGAATGAGGCATAATGAATGCTCTCTTAAGGTTGAGACGCTTAATAATCAATTTCACTCTAGAAATTTACTCCTTTCTTTTTCTGGATATAAATGATCAACACCATGACTGAAGGAAAAGTGAGAGGTGGTATCCTTTCCTTCTAGGTCACAGACTGAAACCTCCACACTATTCAGCATCCTTCCAACTCCTGTGTTGCCATCAATTCATTTCCCCATCGCTCTCCTTCCCCTTGTGCATCCCTGCCATGCCTCCCTTGAAATATCTTCTTTGTTTGAAGAAGAATCAGCAGAATTACTATTTGAAGAGGACTCAGCAGATGCCTGGATACCAGCCAGGCTCTTTTGCTGTTCAGTAGGGTCAGTTTTGGATCCAAGCAAAAAGAAGAGGGGGAGAGAAAAGGCACACCTTCCAGTCCCAAGAAAAAGCTGAGGCATCTGGCCCAAACAATTCAGTTCAGATGCACAAAGAGGCTGTAATCATGCTCTCAGAAAGTGCAGAGCTGAACAACACTGCTGTTAAATACAGCTGGAGACCTTACTGTTGGCTGAATAATTCTGCCTATGGAGAAACATGGTTGAGAGCAACAACAGTCCTGGCTCAAGTCCCGTTACATTTTTACCTTATTCATCATGGATTTAAGACTCCTGAATTGCTGAACAACTTCTCTACAGATAACCTCTGCAAATCTGGTTCTAATCGAGGACTTTCTTGACCACAGACTGTACAACATCAGTTTTATCTCATGCTACTGACACTTCCTTGTAATAATGAAATTTGGCTTCCTTCTGACCACAGCTCATGGACTCGGGATACCTGAACTTCATTTGCACTTCAGTTAAAGCACAACAGTTAGTCTCAACAAAGACCTGGCCCTTTTCTCTGCTATTTATAAGCAGAGATGTCCAGCCAACACCCAGACCTCCAACATTCTTCCGCTGTACTCTTCCCAATAACTTGACTGCAGCCTCATATTTATTTATTCCATTTACATCTCACACTTCTTCCCAAATGTGTCTGAGGGGAAGAGTCTGGGCCAGACACCTTGACCTTTCTCTGGGATTGGGGGTGTTTCCTCCTAGAACCCTAGAGTTGGAAGGGGCCCCACAGGGATGGAGTCCAAACCCCTTCTCAATGAGGGAACTCTCTGTCCTCCTATGATCCTGAACTGACCTAGAAAACAGAAGGAGGGCATGGTTGGCTTTCTTCTGCTGAGTCTCTTCAGCTGGTCAGACTTCCCTGACTTGTGGGGGCAATTAGCTAACACACATTGGAAACTGCTTAATGCAGTATAGATGTGTAAATTGCTATTGCTTAAAACAATTTGTAAGCTGCTCTGACAGCCTTGTGGCTGAAGAGTGGGGTATAAATAACTAATAACGAATAAAAATAAATAAGAACTTTCAAGGAGGGGGCATGACAATCCCTCCCATTTTCTCCTTTGTTTTTTATTTATTAGTAAACAAGAAAAATGTAGGGAGCAGAACAAGGGTCTCTATGTAACATTTGTCGACCTCACCAAAGCCTTTGACACTGTAAGTAGAAAAGGTCTGTGGCAGATCCTGGAAAAACTAGGATGTCCCCCCAAATTCCTTAAAATGATTATCTTGCTACACGAGGGCCAGCGTGGTCAAGTCAGATATGGCGATGCTCTTTCAGAGCCCTTTCTAATAACTAATGGAGTGAAGCAAGGTTGTGTTCTTGCACCAACTTTATTTACAATCTTCTTTAGCACGATGCTCCAAAGGGCTATGGCAGAGCTTGAAGAAGACGACGGCATCTATATACGCTACCGTACTGATGGTAGCTTGTTTAACTTAAGCCGTCTGAGGGCTCACACTAAGACTCTAAACTATCTAGTCCGTGAGCTGCTCTTCGCCGATGATGCTGCCCTTGTTGCCCACACAGAAGCAGCTCTGCAGCGCCTAACGTCCTGCTTTGCAACAGCTGCAGAGCTGTTTGGGCTAGAAGTCAACCTGAAGAAAACAGAAGTTCTTTACCAGCCTGCACCACAGGACGAACACCACCATCCCCACATTGCCGTCGGCAAATCAGTGCTCAAGTCCGTTCAGCAGTTCACCTACCTGGGAAGCATCATCTCCTCAGATGCCAAGATTGACAAAGAGATCGATCACAGATTAGCAAAGGCATATAGTGCATTTGGAAGACTTCACAAAAGAGTCTGGAGCAACAAACACCTGAGGCAAAGCACAAAAATCAGTGTGTATAGAGCCATCGTACTGTCTATCCTCCTTTATGGATCTGAAACATGGGTTACCTATCGCCACCACCTACGACTCCTCGAGCGCTTTCATCAGCGCTGTCTACGCACAATCCTAAATATACACTGGACTGACTATGTGACGAATGTTGCTTTCCTTGAACAAGCAGGGATCACCAGCATTGAGGCCATGATATTGAGAACACAGCTGCGCTGGGCAGGGCACGTTTCTAGGATGGAGGACCATCGCCTCCCAAAAATACTACTCTACGGTGAACTCGCCACGGGTCAGCGTAAGAGGGGCGCTCCAAAAAAGCGATACAAAGACTCCCTGAAACAACATCTCAGGCTTGGCCAAATTGATCACCAACAGTGGTCCGCCCTGGCCTCACATCGGGAGGCATGGAGACGCAATATCCACAATGCTGCAGCCTTATTTGAGAACTCACGCCGAACAAGTCTTGAAGAGAAACGACAACGCAGAAAGAATCACAACCCAAAAACATCACCCAAGGAGACCTTCTGCTGCGCTTTTTGCAACCGGACTTGTTTATCTCGGATTGGCCTTTTTAGTCATCAGCGCGCTTGCAGAAAGCGTGGGATGAGTCCTTCCTGAATCTTCGTTTGCGAAGAAAAGCCAGAGGAGAGGGGGCTATATACCTAGTAAACTGTATATCTGTAGGCAAAAACATGTTCCTTGTTAATCTTTCCATAGGATCAAGACAAAATATTTTGCTGCCTGTGGCAAAGGAAAAGATGTCACTTTCTTTGCCTACACCAGAAGTTTTGTGGTTGATGGGATTCTGTTCCTCAATAGAAGGGAAGAGCAGCTTCTAGGCTCCCACCACTGTCTCCAAACATCTAGTGCCTGAAGCAATGGCTTCACTCTGCCTAAGAGTGGCTTCATCGCTCCATATGTTAGAAACACACTGCATTCCCTGAATAACAACACTGCCACTACTCAAGTCTGTAGTGGGTAACCTGCAAGGCCAGTGGTGAAGTGCTTAGGACTTTTCAATAGGTCCAGAGAGGACCAGGGTTCAAATCTTCAGTTGAAATGCAGATAGTAAAGTTACTTGGACCAAATTTTTCTGCCTCACCTACTTTACCACATTGCTGCAAGGACAGAGCAGGGGCGGCAGAGAGTAAATACAGTTGTCCCTTCATATTCGCTGGGGTTTGGTTCCAGGACTCCCGTGGATACCATAATCCTCGGATACTCAAGTCCCATTATATGCAATGGCATGGCAAAATGGTGTCCCTTATATAAAATGGCAAAATCAAGGGTTGCTTTTTGGATTATTGTTTTTTTTTAATAATATTTTCAAGCCGTTAATACTTAAATCCGTGGATACCAAATCCGTGGATACGCAGGGACAACTGTACCGTACTACGTGTAGTTATTCCAAAGCCCTTGTGAAGTCAAAGGCTCGTCCTCGGCCAAGCAAGAGCTGGAAAGAGGGTTTCCCCAGGGCAGGAGGGGAGGGGAGGGAGGAAGAGGGGGTGCTCTGGCTTGAAGAGGGTCTCTCTGCCTCTCCCTCGGCCACCTCGGGGGTCCCCACAGCCAAATGCATTGGAGAAGAGAAGGGGGGACTCACCCGACCCCCGGGATGGCCAAGAAGCCCCAGAGAGAGGAAAAGGGCTCAGCTCCAGCGCCTTCTTCGAGGTTTTCCTTCCTCTTGGAAGCAGAGATCCCCTTCTCTTTGCTTCTTACAGCTCCGTCCACCTCTAGGGCCTCGCTAGGAAGATTCACACTCTTGGCCGGAAGGGGAGGGAACTTGGCTGGTAGAAACCACAACCCTTCCCACTTCTCTCTATTTTTTCCCTTCCTCCCTAGGACTACATTTCATAGAATCATAGAATCATACAGTTGGAAGAGACCACAAGGGCCATCCAGTCCAACCCCCTCTCCTTATGTGCTGTATATGCAAGTATTGCAAAATCAGGGGGAAAATAAATCCAAGACACTTCTGGTCCAAAGCATTTGGGAGAAGGGAATTCTTCCCCTCTTCTGCAGCCCAAAGGGGTCCTGGCCAGTTTTCTCTCCTCTCCTCCACAGTCCCTTTACCTGGTAAACTCACCACAGCCAAACAAAACCCAAAATCCACCAAAGAGCCATCTCTTCATTGGGCAACCAAAATGCAAAAAAATAATAATTGGATTTTGTCCTTCGGTTTAACTCTTGGGAAAGCCAACAAAAAAGGCATCTTCCTCTGAGATTCAAGAGGCTCTCATCCTTTGCTTGTTTGAGGGTGAATTTCTTTTTTTTTTAAAGAAACAAAATGTTACATTTTAAAAGTACAGTATACCACAGCTAACAATGCGCCTTTCCTTCTCGTCCTCTGTCTTGCTGAATGTTTTTAGCAGCATCAGCAGTGGGATGGCGAAGGAGGGCTGGAGGAACACAGAAACCCCTTTCAGTGTTTAGGGGCAGCAGCGTGTCTGCAGGAAACATTGCAAAAAAGCTGGAGCTGGGAAAGAATTAGATTTACTGTAGGTGATTCTTCCGTAGTTGTGTCTGCAAGGGAAATGGCAGCTGTCCCAAAAATCCCTTACTGAGTACTCATGAACTCATGAGAGAGGGGGAGACAGCCTTACCAGCCACTCTCAGAATGCTAAAAAGCAGCATAGATCTTGAAGTTTGTCCATCAAAATGGGAATCATAAGAAAAAAGGAGGACGGAGAAAGGAAAAGTCATCTCTGTATACATTTTGGAAGTAACCTTCAAGTGGTCTCTGCAAGGTTCAAAATGTTTGGTTTATTTGTTCAAGACAGACCAGATTGTTTCATTTCACATGTACAGATGTCCCTTTATATTTGCTTGGATTTGGTTCCAGGACCCCTGAGGACACCAAAACCTGTGAATACTCAAGTCCCATTATATGCAATGGCATAGCAAAATGGTGTACCTTATATAAAATGGCAAAAATCAAGGTTTGCTTTTTGGGTTATTATTTTTAAAATAATATTTTCAAGCCATGACTACAGTACTTAAAATCCATGGATACGGAGGGACAGCTGTACATATTATTAGTTTAGAATCAAAGATAACATATAAAAAAATAAAATGTTTGAACTGCTTTTCTTTTTTGTGGTGTCTATCCCCATTCTTTCCGCCTCTGTTATTAATTTTTCTGTTAAAGAGGTAGTACTTAGGAACACTTCTACTTCTTTAACAGAGGTACATCTCTGTTAAAGTATACCTTTCCCACCCTTTCACCAGTTAGCTTGATGCAGTATATAGACATACCACAGTTAACAATGGACTGACAAAGAAACTCCTTTTTACAGGGTTGTTTTACACATACCTTGCCTCTCCCACTTTTCTTCCTCATCTGTCTAATGAAAACTTTTCATCAGCTTCAGCATTAGGAGAATGGTGAAGGAGGGATGGAGAAAGAAAGACACAGACTTTCAATATCACTATCGTCTGCAGTAAACAATGCTTCTTGTCTTCTGTCTACCTGACCATGGCTCTCTTCCTTTCCCTCTATAAAGAGCCCTGAGGTTGAGAAAGTCAACTGCCCAGGGTCAGATTTCTTTTTCCTTTTTTTATAATTATTCTTTTATTTAAGTTTTGTAGTTGCATTGAATTCTATATCATATCAACAATATGATAAAAACAACATAAACTAATGTAACATAAAGCATTCGTAACATTGGGATATTTTTTGTTGGTCTTTCTTTTCTAGATGAGAACTGACAGTTCAGAGGTTAAACGTAAAGGTTCCAGAGATGTCATTGCATTGCTAGAGGTTTCAGTCATCTGGACTCTTCATTCACATGTTTAATAAAGATCCACCAATCTTCTTGGAATGTTGTGTTCTTTTTTTGTTGTTTTTTTGCCCAGGGTCAGTTTTCATGGGAGCTTGGAGACTCCATACTAATTGCCAGAAATACCAGCCCAAGGTTGTAATGTGACATAATTTGAATCATGACATCAGGACAGTTGTATCCCAAATCAAGTCCCACATTATTTTCCTCAGGATTGTCTGTGCTGAGTGGCAATAGCTTTTCCTAATGTTTCAGACAAGAATCCAGACAAGGTTGTCCCAGCCAACACCGTAATGTCAGGATCTATTGAGGGGTTCACAGCAGCAGGAAAAAACACTTTACAGAGGGATTGATTAAATCAAAGAAGACATCACTGCCCCCACTAAACACACACAATGCAGTTCCAGCCATTGTGTCATAAACATTAAAAGATGTCATTAAAATGCCATTAATTAGAAATAAGTAGGCCTTAACCAGACAAGCTTTATGTTAAGAAACTATATAGAATTGCGTTATGGAAAAATAGCTGGCCTATTTAGACTATACACTTGCTTGGAAGGTACCAGAAGTCCAGCTGAACTCTGCGAAGAGTAAAAGAAACTGCTTCATCTGAAAGGACATCATGAGAAGCTTTCAACTAATTTGAGAAGGGTTATTTGGAGTGCCAAGAAGGGGTCAGAGTGGGTGTCCTGGGAGATTTTCACACTACTCTGTTATAGTGTTACTATTCCACTTTATTTGCTATGGCTGCCTCCTCGTGAATCCTGGGATTTGCAGTTTAGGGAGGGGCATTTACAACTCTCAGCCAGAGAGCTCTTAGGCCTCACTAAACTACAAACCCCAGAATTCCACAGGAGGAAGCAAGAGCAGTTTAAGTGGAATAGTAACACTATAATAGTGTAGTGTGAAAATCTAGCTGGTTACTACGAGATGCTTGTGCATGATCAGTACACGCTAGAAGAATGCTCAAAAGGCGATTGGTTGGAGAAGTTTCAAGGAACTTCTAAAATACTCCCAGTTTTAACACTATAAATATAATGCTCACCTAATATTTAGGGCCTGAGTTTGTTTGTTTTTTCCTTTCCTGGCTTTTGTATGTCTGGTCTTTTTTAAAAAAAAAAACAACTACAAAGATATACATTTTTTCCTTTATGCTTTTCTCCTGGTTCTTTGCAGTTAGACAACAAAAATAGGAGGGGTTTTCCTCTCATGACAATTCAGCTCCTATCACTCATCTTGCCTACCCTCAAAATCCCTCCCTTGATCTGGTATTCAGGTATCAAGGTGCAGGGAGTAGTGGCATAGAAACATAGCGATTGCTATTCTGAACAAGTGGCTGTGTTTATGAGTGGGTTTAGAGTAGTAAAGCAAGATTAGGCCTCTCTTTCCGTTCTTAAATGAAAGCAGACACAGTTGTAGAATATAGAATGAGTAAGGATTTATTATGTAACATTTAGGTTAAATGAGAACTATGGATATTGGGAAAGCTGGTCCTTCTTAAGCCCTCAATCATAAACCGCTTCCCTTTCAATACTATTTCTGCATTGATAAAGTGGGGTTTAAAAACAGGCCCAAAAATTGCCATGGGTCAGCGTAAGAGGGGCACTCCAAAAAAGCGATACAAGGACTCCCTGAAACAACATCTCAGGCTTGGCCAAATTGATCACCAACAATGGTCCACCCTGGCCTCACATTGGGAGGCATGGAGACGCACTATCCACAATGCTGCAGACTTATTTGAGAACTCACGCCAAACAAGTCTTGAAGAGAAACGACAACGCAGAAAGAATCATGACCCGGAAACATCACCCAAGGAGACCTTCTGCTGTGCTTTCTGCAACCAGACTTGTTTATCTTGGATTGGCCTTTTTAGTCATCAGCGGGCTTGCAGAAAGCGCGGGATGAGTCCTTCCTAAATCTTTGTTTGCGAAGAAAAGCCAGAGAGAGAGAGAGAGAGAGAGAGAGAGAGAGAGAGAGAGAGAGAGAGAGAGAATACCTTAAATGCACCAGATCCCATCTGATCTTGGAAGCTAAGCAGGATCATCTCTGGTTCGTACATGGATGGGTACCACCAACAAATACTAGGTTCTATAGTCTATATTTCAGAAGAAGGAACTGATAAAAACACCTCTGAGGATTCTTTGCCTACAAAAACCCTGTGAAAATTAATGGTGTCACTGTCAGTTGACAGGCAACTTGAAGGCACGCTAACACACAAGCTGGGGTTAAACTATGCATAACTCAGATCTAGAATGCCTCAAGGCTTCTACCTTCGTACCATTTAGTGACACTTCTCTTTCAAAGTCGAATATAATTCTGAGGTTAAAGTAACTACCATACAAGCTTATAAAGTTCCTGAAGTTACAGTGTACTAGAAACTGTGCTAATTTGATAAGGGTTACTGAGAGATGCATGTGCATGATCAGTACATGCTAGGAGAATGCTCAAAAGGCAATTGATTGGAAAACGTTAAGGGTTGGAGTCATGAAGGTGACTTTTATTCTAGACAAGTAGCTGTGTTGATCAATGGGTTCAACTGGTCTTTCAGTTCTTAAATGAAAGCAGCCAGACACTGTTGTAGAAAACAAAACAAACGAGGATTTAAAAGTAGAATATGTTTCTGAGGTTGAAGTAACTGCCATATAAGTTTGTGAAGTTCCTGAGGATACAGTATCCATCTGTTTAGGTGCCTCCAGTTTCCTTGGTAAACTCACTGGAGTCTAATCTTCCCTAAAGAGATTTGGTTAATCCTTTGACTGACCTTTTAGACTTAATCCTCTTCACAATGTTTTCTTGATTATGTCCCAGGGTAGATTTTCTTTGTATAGGACAGTATGTGCCCCATATTTCCATAGTTATAGTACTTTCTGATTTTGGTTTTGTGGGTTAGCTTTGAAATTCTCCAGATTTCTGCCACAAAATGTTCTCTCAGGAGCTTTCTTGTTAGTTGGCTGACAGGTTCTGAAAGCCTTTCTCTCATAAGAGGCTGGTTTTGGTTCAGAGATTAGAGGCTTCTTCTTCTCTTATGAGTCCATTCTCTCTGTTGATTTAGCCACTGTTTTGGGTTGTTTCTCCTGCACTATCTACTTGAAATCTTGAGGCAAGATGTTATAAAATAATTGCAGCCCAGCTAAATTTATTATATCTTCCTTAGTTTCAGACTTGGAACCACCAATCCAATTTCCCAACAACCTGTCCAGTCGGCAGCCTAATTGTGTACAGTTGTCCCTTCATATTTGCTGGGGTTTGGTTCCAGGACCCACCCACCCGTGGATACCAAAATCCATTAAGATTCAACCCCCATTATATGCAGTGGCATGGCAAAATGGTGTCCCTTATATAAGATGCCAAAATCAAGTTTGCTTTTTGGATTATTATTTTTTAAAGAGTATTTTCAAGCCGTGAATACTTAAATCCATGGATACCAAATCCGTGGATACAGAGGGACAACTGTATGTTTCCTCAGGCTTTTAAAAATAAACTCCTAAATTATTTTCTGTAGTATTCTGGGGTCAAGTCAAGTCTTTGTTTAACTCTTTCCTTAAATAATCCAATATTTTGTTTCTTCCAGGTTCATCTCTTCATAAATTTCTGACAGACCTCCACTGATTTGAGACCTTAAATATCCCATCTTCTCATCTTTCACTCCCATGGCAGTGCATGCTGCTTCAAAATTAGTAGAAAATGAATCAGTGTTTTCTCCTTTATAATACTTAGGAAACCTGAACAGCCTGCACCACAGGACGAACACCATCATCCTCATATTGCCGTTGTCAAATCTGTGCTTAAGTCCATTCGGCAGTTCATGTACCTGGGAAGCATAATCTCCTCAGATGCCAGGATAGACAGAGATTGATCACAGAGGCATATAGCACATTTGGAAGACTTTACAAAAGAGTCTGGAGTAATAAACACCTGAGGCGAAGCACAAAAATCAGTGTGTATAGAGCCATTGTACTGTCTATTCTCCTGTATAGGTAGAAACATGGGTCACCTATCACCACCACTTACGACTCCTCGAACGCTTTCATCAGCGCTGCATATGCACAATCCTAAATATACACCGGACTGACCATGTGACGAATGTTGCTGTCCTTGAGCAAGCAGGGATCACCAGCATTGAGGCCATGCTATTGAGAACACAGCTGTGCTGGGCAGGGCACGTTTCTAGGATGGAGAACCATTGCCTCCCCAAAATAGTACTCTACGGTGAACTCGCCATGGGTCAGCGTAAGAGGGGTGCTCCAAAAAAGTGATACAAGGACTCCCTGAAACAACATCTCAGGCTCGGCCAAATTGATCACCAACAGTGGTCCGCCCTGGCCTCGCATCGGGAGGCATGGAGATGCACTATCCACAATGCTGCAGCCTTATTTGAAAACTCACGCCGAACAAGTCTTGAAGAGAAACGACAACGCAGAAAGAATCACAACCCGGAAACATCACCTAAGGAGACATTCTGCTGTGCTTTCTGCAACTGGACTTGTTTATCTCGGATTGGCCTTTTTAGTCATTAGCACACTTGCAGAAAGCGTGGGATGAGTCCTTCCTGAATCTTTGTTTGCGAAGAAAAGTCAGAGAGAGAGTGACTTAGGAAACCTATATGTATCAGTACAACGGGACCCATTGGTGGTAGTATACTTAGAAGGCAAACTTGCTGTCAATGCAGTTTCCTTCAATATCTTGTCATACATCTCTTTCATGTACCCTCTCTTTAATTCTTGTTCCCTTGAGCCTTTTTCTTTCTCCATTCACAAAATGTTTCTTTCTTGCAATCCATCTCTTTTGCTCTTAATTCAATTTCATATTGCATTTCTTTTTCTTACTTCTCTTTCTTTCTTAAGCCTAGCCATTTCAATTATTTAATTTCCCGTCTTTCCAAACAGTCTGATGTTATAGTTCCGTCTAAGTTCTTTATTACCACCTCACTCACTCACTCACTCCTTGTGGTTGTCTAAATGGTGAAAACACCCCTCATGGAGTTTGCTGGAAATCCTACCTATCTAAATGGGTTCCTGCACCAATCCACGCTATTTGGAAGGAGGGGGCCCCAAAACAGAGAAAAACGTGGTAAAAGCCTTTGTGGCTTTCCCCGTGCTTTTTGCTCTATTGCTCCATTGCACCTTGGACAACTTTCCTAAAAACAAAACAAATCAGGAGTGGTGAAGAACTAACACGAGTAAATCACTTGCGGCCCACATCCGGAATGTGAGGCTTATGGGGGTTTCTGAGGCCAGAAAAACTGTAAAGATGCCGCTACTGCTGCGAGATGCCATTACTACAAAGTACTCCATTTTTCCCCCTAGTGGCCCCAAGTCTTTCTGCACCTGAAATTTCCTTTGGCTTTACTTTTCAGGGACCCCCTCATTATCAGTATTTCCTTACATTTATCTGCAACTTTTACCTCAGGATATACTTAAGTTTTGTTCCACAACCCTGCTTTTTTACTTTCTTTATCCTTCCTTTCTTGTTCCTTTAGTGATTTCTTACTTTACCTATAACTTTTACCTCAGAAATCACCTTAATGAGTTCAGGATTCCTGCCAGCCTCTGGTTTTCCACTTTGTACCTTTGATCATCCCCAACTTTACCTAAACGTTTAACCTCTAGGATTACACTTTTCTCCAAATGTTTACAGCACCTCTTTCTCAGGTACTTCACCTCTGTGTTTGCACTTCTTTTCCCCTCAGCACACCATTTTTGGCAAAACTGTCAAGACCTCTCTGTAGCTTTCTCTTAACCAAATGGGTTTTCTCAAAAGATCCCACCACTCGGCACCAAATTATGTGATTGATCCCTTATGCATGTTGTCCCCTCAGTCCCAACCCTTGGGCTTCTATCACTCACCTTGCCCTGTTACCCTCAGATCCCTCCCTGGATCTGGTATTTGGGCATCAAGGTGACAGCTTTTTTTTTTGGACCAGTGGTTGTGCTGATCAGTGAGTTCAGTTTGGTAAAGTATGTGCAGTTCTTTCTTCCAATACGCAGCTTGAAGGCACATTCACACTTGCATCTAGAGCAGCCTTTTGCAACCTTTTTACCATGATGGAACCCTTGGAAGAATTTTCAGGTGTTAGGAACCCCTGCCTAAAAATTATTAGATCTACAGCTCAAAACAAATGTTTATTTTTTTTCTCAACCTCAATACCTCACATAACCCCTAGCAACCTCTTGTAGAACCCTAGGCTTTCAGGGAACCCTAGTTGAGAAACCCTGATTTAGAAGGTAGATGAAGAGTGGAGGGTGGGTCCTGGTGGCAGAACAACTGGGAGGGATGGAGAAGGTAAAGAAAAGACCCCCTGGGATAGTCTTTGCAAGTTGCGGCAAAAAAATCAATTAAGTTCTGCAAAATTATAGTGGCCTTCTGGAGATTTGCACACAGCATTTTTTCTTGCCTGGAGCTGAGCCCACTAAAACTGCACCTTCTCTCTCACCTGGAGATGACTAATAAAAGCAGGAGATTCAGGGCCAGGTCCCGAGATCTGGCAAATCTATCTCCTAATCCCTCCCTGCAACTGTCAAAGCTCAATATCTTACATGAAGTTACTTTCCTCAAGACTTCGCTTCAAATATCAGGGCAGACTGGGGGGTGTCTGTGTGTGAAGAAATAAATAAAGTGGCTATAAGCATGTCTACTCAAAAGCAGATTTCCTTTGGTATCTCTTGTGTTTAGGGGTGCAATCTTAGGACTCTTCAACTGCAATAGACTTTTAGCCAGTTACTGTTAATTACAGTATGTAATTAATGTGCAGTCTCCAAATGTCAACCTTCACACTTGTCCACCCCTTGACTATTATTTCAGTTTTAGCTGAACTGGCTTTGGTGGACTACACTAGCTGAAAAATTGACAATTAAGGGAAGACATGACCAAAAAAAATTTTGCTCAGCATTTGGCTCATCTGAAATGCTATTAAAACTAGATTTAATTTCGGAATTGCCAGTCCCCCATTTTGGTTCACTGAAATTGTATTTTGTTTAGGAAATGTCAAACATTTTCTACCATTAGTTATTAAGGTCTCTAATGCTTTTGGACTTTTTTTGCATTTGGGGACAATGGAATGGTTGAAAAGAAATATAAAAATTTGGGCAAATAAGCACAGCTATTCTGAATAACATGGGCATCTGAGAATTTAACCATTGTTTTAGTTTATGTTTCATCCATTAACCTACTGGGGTAAAATTCATATTAATCATATTTTGTTATGCAGATCCGTAAATATTTGAAACATTAAGGCTTGTTTTCTATATTGAAGAACAGTTGGAGATTATATTGAGTATCATGTGCAATATTTATATGCATCAGACTGGACTGAAAAAAACTGATTTTAAATCCAGTACGTTCTTGAAATTGTTCTTAATATTTTTGTAGCTCAAATGTGGATTGATATGGCTGTGTTAAAAATAATAAATCTGATCAGCAAATAAATTTATAATATGGTGTTTTCCTTTTATTCTTCTAACATTTCCATTGGAACAGTTCATATCCACCAATGGTTCAATTGCAGTGTAAAGTAAAGAGGGGATAAGGGAAAGCCTACATTGTTACCGTATTTCCAGGAGGAAAGAGTGAGATTGTAGATTGTGGGTACATGTCTGGGCTTTTGATCGTATATATAAGTTGATGAGTAAGGAGGCAAATTTAATTCCAAAATTTAGTTTTTGTAGCAATTTTAGCGCTTATCTCCATTCAATATTATCAAAGCCCTTGAAAGCACAGAGGGACAAAAATACCATTATTGTGTTAATTTGTTTGCAAGGTGGATGATCTTACGAGTTCTTCAAATGAATCTTTCATTTGGGACTTGGCTATGAAATCAGTTTAGTCTGGGGATGCATGGATTTGAATAAAAATGTTCAAACTTTTTTGCAAAAAAACATAAGTGAGAATGTTGTAATCTTGATTTATGGACATGTATGGTAAAACCGGAGCTGGTTCTTTTCCTGCTTTGAGTATAAATATGTTTTTGGAGGTTTCATAGCTTTTTGGGTGTTTTCTTTTCTCTAAGATCTCATTGAAAAATTGATGTAGATGAGGCGCTAGAATATCTTCAAATGCTTTGTAAAATTTTGAACCAAATTAATTGTTCACCTGATTTTGCAGGCTTAAGTGAAAAACGACAACCATCATTTCTTTAATTGTAACAGGGGTCTTTAGTTTGTTTCTATTATGTTCATTCAGTTTTTTTAAAATAAGAGAACTGAGAAAGTTATCTAAATTAATTGTGGAGATAATTTCTAATTTGATAAATTAGAGTAAAATTGATTCAGTTCATTGTTAATTGCTGTATGGGAGCAAATTAATTAATTTATCCTTTTTAATTTCATAGATCCTGTGCCTATATGAGCACTTCTTTAATCAGCTGAGAATTTTTGTTGCCGTTTTCATACTAGAGTTGGTTTAAATAAACTATATTGCACTTTACCCAGGTTAAGTCTCACATTCTGTATTTTTATTTATTAAATCTGACTGAGCAAGGAAAGAAAGAGAGATACACCATTTAAACATTGCAAAGAATACTGTATCTTGACACTTAATCTGACAGCTTGTTATAAGAGTTCAATATGGCAGGTTGCACCAAAATGACCCCCAAAACAGTGTGAGGAGTGTTAAGCATGGCAGAGTCTCTTTTCTAATCCTGATAATACTTGCCTGATTGTAAACTCAGCTTAGGGCATGTCAGTGGTGGAGCCTGAGGAGTTAAGAAGTGAGGTTTTCTGAGAGCTATTCCGAAACTGGTTTGGTTTGCTCCACTGTAGTCATGATTAGAATTTTTTTTTTTTCATTGTGATAAATGATTAGGTTTGGGCAAAGCCACATCAATAGCAAACTCCTGCCAACTATAGTGCTTCTGCTATCAGCAGAACAATTTGCATTTTTGAAGGTTCTCTGGAGCCAAATCTTGAAAAGCCAGTATGTTTTGAATTGGGTGCACTTTATTAAAGAGATGTACGAATTGTCTTCTAGTGTATTGGGAGAATTTAAGTAAGACATCTTTGGGTAAATTTTCACACTGGGGTCTTGCTTCAAGAGTAAATGTGCATCTTCAACACCCATCTCAGAAAGATGAAAGTCTGGGACCACTTTGGCTATCCAAGTAGTTAAACGAATAATACCATTCCCCACCCCACTGATTTTGGAATCTGATGAAGGCAGACGTTCAAACAACTTTGATTCTTCAAGTGGTTCACCTAACATTGTCCTGATGGTGTGACTGTTTGTATCTGGGCCCTACTTGTCCTATCATTGTTAAAATTACTGTTAGCTTTCTCCACCATACAAAGTCCTTTGTTTGATGCAAAAAGGTACCTTGTCTTCCTATGCTACTTTCCATGTTCTAAGCACTTAAACTGATTAAAAGCATTCTTCCCTCCATGAACTTTTCCCACACTCCAAGCATTTATGTGGTTTCTCCCTTTTGAGAATTCCTGTGTTTCATAAGTGTTGGTTCCTGCCTGAAACCCTTTCCAAACCCCTGGCATTCAAATGTTTTCCCCCCTGTATGCGGAGGTTCATGAAAACTGAAGTTAGTCTACAGGCTAACATTCTTTTCATATTCCTGAAATTTAAATGTGTTTGATGTGAGTTAACTGATGGTAACTTTAGACTTCTGAACAAAACCTTCTCCACACTGCAAGCATTTAAATTATTTCCCCCCTATGACTTAGCTGATGGCAAGTGAAGCTTGACTTCCAATTGAAACTTTTTCCATATTCCATGCATTTAAATGGTTTCTGTGCTGAGTGAGTTGATGGCGAGTTAAGTTGGATTTCCAAATAAAACCTTCTCCACACTGCAAGCATTTAAAAGGTTTCTCCCCTGTGTGAGTTGCTTGATGAGCAGTGAGGTTTGTCTTCCGAATGAAGATTTTTCCACACTCCGAGCATTTAAATGGTTTCTCCCCTGTGTGAGTTAATTGATGGCGAATGAGACTACTCTTAAAACTGAAGCTCTTTCCACATTCAAAGCATTTAAAAGGTTTCTCTCCTGTGTGAGTTGCTTGATGACGGAAGAGGCTTCTCTCCCAACTGAAGCTCTTTCCACATTCCAAGCATTTAAAAGGTTTCTCCCCTGTGTGAGTTGCTTGATGATGAATGAGGCTTCTCTGACAACTGAAACTCTTTCCACATTCTAAGCATTTAAAAAGTTTCTCCTCTGTGTGAACTGCTTGATGAGAAGTGAGGTGGGCCTTTTGACTAAAACTCCTTCCACATTCCAAACATTTGAACGGTTTCTCCCCTGTGTGAGTTGCTTGATGAGAAATGAGGTTTGTCTTCCGAATGAAGATTTTTCCACACTCCAAGCACTGAAATGGTTTCTCCTCAGTGTGAGTTGCTTGATGATGAATGAGGCTTCTCTTACAACTGAAGCTCTTTCCACACTCTAAGCATTTAAAAGGTTTCTCCCCTGTGTGAGTTGCTTGATGTCGAATAAGGCTTATCTTCCAACTGAAGCTCTTTCCACACTCTAAGCATTTAAAATTTTTTTCTCCTGTGTGAGTTGCTTGATGAAGAATTAGGCTTCTCTTCCACCTGAAGCTCTTTTCACACTCCAAGCATTTAAAAGGTTTCTCCCCACTGTGAGTTGCTTGATGAGAAACAAGGTTTGTCTTCCGAAGGAAGATTTTTCCACACTCCAAACATTTAAATGGTTTCTCCTCTGTGTGGTTTGCTTGATGAGAAGTGAGATGGCCCTTCTTACTGAAACTCCTTCCACACTCCAAACACTTAAATGGCTTTTCCCCTGTGTGAGTTGCTTGATGAGAAGTGAGGTGGGATTTCTGACTGAAACTCCTTCCACACTCCAAACATTTGAACAGGTTCTCCCCTGTGTGAGTTGCTTGATGAGAAGTGAGGTTTGCCTTCCGAATGAAAATTTTTCCGCACTCCAAGCATTTGAATGGTTTCTCCCCCGTGTGAGTTGCTTGATGACGAATGAGGCTAGTCTTAAAACCAAAGCTCTTTCCACACTCCAAGCATTTAAATGGTTTCTCCCCTTTGTGAGCTGCTTGATGACGAATAAGGCTAGTCCTAAAACGGAAGCTCTTTCCACATTCCAAACATTTAAAAGGTTTCTCCCCTGTGTGAGTTGCTTGATGAAGAATGAGGCTTATCTTCCAACTGAAGCTCTTTCCACACTCTAAGCATTTAAAAGGTTTCTCCCCTGTGTGGATTCTTTGATGACAGGTGAGATGATCCTTTTGACTGAATTTCTTTCCACATTCCTGGCACTGAAATGGTTTCTCCCCTGTGTGAGTTTGTTGATGAAGAATGAGACTTCTCTTCCAACTGAAGCTCTTTCCACACTCCAAGCATTTAAAAGGTTTCTTACTTGTATGTCCTGCTTCATGGTAAGTGTGGTGTGCCTTCTGACTTGGGCTTTTTCCATACTCCAAGCCTGTTAATAATTTCTCCCCTGAGTGCAATCTTTGGTGTGACATAAACTGTGACCTCCACTTGAAACTCATGCCACATTTCAAGCACTTAAATGGTTTCTCTGTTATTTGAAATGTTTCATGGGAAAGCAGGTTTTTCCTATAATGATCAGTCTTTCTACACTCACCATCTTTAAAAGATTTCTCCCCCACATGAGTTCTCCTGTGAAGATTAAGCCTTGCTTTAGAGCTGAAGCTTCTTCCACATACAAGACAAAGACATTCACCCCCTTCCTTTTCTCTCTGTATTCTTTCTTGGACTGAGATTCCAGATATGTCACCATCCAGAAAAGTAGGGGATTTGTCCCTCCTTCTCTCTTGAGTATCTGTTCTGCTTCTTTTCTCTTCCTTCTCTTTATATCTGGCTCTTTCTATCAGGTGCCCGATTAGTTCTTTGTACCCATTCACATCACCTCCTGGAAGGGAGAAAAACAAGGGGTCAAAGCCCAAGAGAGAAAAAGAGACTGAATCAACAGGATTGCTTAATGGACATCAATGTGAGGAGGCTGCTGGAAAGACTAACGAGGATCCTCAGCATCTCCAATGGCTCTCCTGGGAAGCCAGTGGCAGAGCTTGCCTGAAGTAGGAAGTTCTTTGGAGGAGCTCATAGCTGCTTGCATCTATGAAAGCATGAACCCAGGAACCATCCTCTCTCTCAACCAAGCTCAACGGGGTTTGCTGCCAAGAGAAAAACTGATAAGATATATGGTCTTCCCCTTTAAAAATAGTGAGGAAGTAGGATTGGGCTGTGGCCCATAGATGTTAAAACAAGTAATAGATAATAACTTTAGTCATTTATATCATGCTTTTCTCTCAATAATGAGACTCAAGGCAGCTTACAACATATTAAAAAAAATACATATTAAAACTATAAAAAAAGCCAAGGTAGAAATGTAAATATAAAAAACAACATTATAGTACCAAAGATGAAAGCAATACTTTACATACATTGTCCACAGATATAAACATATATTTTTTCCTATTTTATGTGGATCTTTATGGTGTTGATAATCTAATTCATAAACAGGATATGAAGAGTTTCTTTTTTCATATTGACCTACCCCATCTTAGCATATCACAGCAACCATTTCTTTCAGAAGCTTTACAGCCAGAGGAAATTATCAATGTTATAGCAAGGATGAGAGGCGGAAGCATGGCAGGGGGTTGGACTGGATGGCCCTCGTGGTCTCTTCCAACTCTGCAATTCTATGATTCTATGATGGGTTTCCAGTTGACTAGTTCAATGCTTTTTCCAGTTTTCTAGCACCATGACTACTCCAACATTACAAACAGATTGTAGAATCTGGCTCCCTCCATTAATCATTAAATGAGGCCTATATAACCCTGATACCTAAACTTGTTAAGCATCATACTTGCTGCTCTAACTCATGCACTATATCCTTATTTAAAGTTGAACTCAAAATAGACACCTCTTTTAGCTAATATTTTAGCTAATAAATTACAAAACATCATTCATCTTTGCTAAGGCCTGAGCAGGTGAGATTTATCAAAAGAGGCAGATAATATTGGATTGGTTGTAGATTTGATTGTTTTAAACTTAGATAGAACTGATCAGCTGGCTGTTATTTCTTCAGATGCTGAGGAGGCCTTTGATAAAATGTATTGTCCATTTATTTTCACAGTATTGGTTTACTTTTGGTTTCCTAAAATATTTTTGAAATGGATCAAAATTTCATATACGGCCAATTTTTTTCCCCCTCATCCTTTTTTTTGCACTGAAACAGGGTACAAGGCAGGGTTGTCTATCATCTCCCTTACTACTCAATTTGAGCTTAGAACTCAAAGCTCAGCAGTCAATCTCTGCTTTGATAGAGATGATTAATAATTTTGGTCAAATATTTGGGTATTCAATTAACTGCTCCGAATCAGAAATACTGCCTGTGGGAGAGAAGTTGGACTCTAGTGGTATTTAAAGCATGTCAGCTTCGATACTGATAGGATGCAAATTTCTATTAAAGATGGAGGGTTCAGCCTTTCAGGTCTTCTTACATGCCATTGGACATACGTATTATCTTGTAATAATTTTGGGGCATTAGATCTCCAACTATTTCTTATACAGTAGAAATGGTTATTTCAGGTATATTGGTTGGCACAGCTTCTATTCTAGAAAGACCTTTCTAAATCAGCTAATTGTTGGGAGATGTAAAACTGCTAATGCTCCCTTAACACACATGTTTTGGAGTTGGTCCACAGTAGCTACATTTTGGAAGGAAATCATTACATGAGTAAATCTGATTCTGGAAAGTTCCCTGATATTTTGAATTATTTACCTGTTTCTTGGAAATTAACAAATGGCCAATGGAAGTGGGTTTTTCACACCCTTTTGACTGCTAAAAGACTGATATTTTTTAACTAGAAAGATAATGTGACGTCGAAGGCTTTCACGGCCGGCATCCATAGATTTTCCTTGGTTTTTATCCAGGCTGTGAGGCCATGTTCTGAAATAGCCTTGCATTTCTATACCCAGAAACCAACCATTCAATTACACAAATTTACATATACTCCCCAACAGGGGTTCACAGCATATAAACTCCACACAGACTCCTACCCAATCATTCTCTGAAGATGTCAGCCACAGATACAGGCGAAACGTCGGAAAGAAACTATTCCAGAACATGGCCTCACAGCCCAGAAAAAAACCCAAGGAAAATCTATAGAAAGATAATTTTTCTCCACCTGTGATCCAAAGGATAGAATATCTAAGAACACTTGCAACATTTGGAAGAATGCTGTATAGACAAAATTTACAAATGGACTTCTGTTTGGACATTTGGTCAGCTTTTACAGTATAGAAATTTATGACTAATTTGCTTATTTTCCCTCCTTTTCTGTTTTTAGTTTCCTGCTTTTGTTATACTGAAACATTAGTTTCAGCATAAAGAAAGGGTGTAAATAAGCCCTTACGCCTCTTTTGAATGTAAATAAAGATGTAAATGTAAAAGATAAACAGCAACCACCTCCTGTTGGAGATAATTCCACAACCTGGAAGCAGCTACGGAGAAGGCCTTCCCCCATGTCCTCACCAAATGTGACTGTGATGGCGGCAGGACAGAGAAAACCCTTCCCTGGAAATTTGAAAATTTGGCCAGGCTCATAGAGGGAGATACACTCTTTCAGATAGTCTGGTCCCAAGACATTTATTTCACTTATATGCCACTTTTGTCCTGGCATGGAACCCAAGGAGGCTTACAAGGGCTGCAACAAAGGTTAGCTAAAACTCTGATAATATAATTAAAACACAGTAAAATATATTAATATACCACAACATTAACACCATGAAAACCTTTAATTGGTTTTAAAATATTCCATGGTGCTAGCGTAACAATGTTAATAATAGAACTAAGACACCCCCCTCACACTTTTTATAGGAATACTGTTGGAAGGATACATCTGTGTCCGTTTTCTATCTTGGAGAAAATTAACTAATTAGTTAATTAGCTAATTAACTAATTACACTGCATTAAACAGTTTCCAATGTGTGTTAGCTAATTAAAGGTATTTTATATTAGAAGACTTGAAAAATGTTATTGTTCTATTTATTGTTTTGTGGCTCTTCTTACACAACAATTTTATAATTTAAAAATCAACATGGAAGTTGAAATAATGTTTATTTGAAACCAACTGTTAAATTCATGTCAGCCATGTATTTCTCTGATAAAATGTTGCACTTTATTTAACCCTTCTAAAACTAAAAACTCATTTTATCAGCCCACTTTAATTAAAAATGGGATGACACATTTAGGGTTACACGGCTGGATAACAAGAAAATAGAACAAAATATATCCTCTCAGATTTTAATAATGGAGATCTGAAATTTACTTCAGCGTTAAAAAGGAAACGTCAAAGAAGTCACTACAGTAGTTACCGTAAACAATTCTGAATGAGTTTTAATTGGGATAATGCAACACCCGTGCAGGACATATGGCATTACAGAATTGGAAATGACTGGAAATTCAAGTGGTCCAGCCATCTGCTCAAGTTCCCCTGAGTAAGGGCCTCCCATCCTCTATTTAAAACCCTCCCATGAAGGCGATTCCACCACTTTCTGAGGCAGTCTATTCCTCTGTCAAACAGCTCTTACCATCAAGACGTTATGTTAAAGTTTAGTTGGACTCTTTCTTTGCGTAATTTGAATTTATTTTGGGGTGGGGGGTAAGAGAAAACAAGCTTGCTCCATCTTCTACAGGACCCCCTTCAGATATTTAAAGATGGCCATCATGTCACATCACAATCTTCTCACCTCCAAGCTCAACATATGCAGGTCCTTAAGCTGTTCCTGAAGCTCTTACCTCACATTTCTGATAACAACCCCAAAACCAGATCTGGAAAACAAGGTCTATGAGAACTGCTTTGGAAGCTGGGTATGGTTAGCTTGGAGAAGAAAAGACTGATGGGACAGCTAAAAAGGCCAATGCGATTTTGGGCTGCATCAATAGATGTATAGTGTCTAGATCAAGGGAAGTAATAGTGCCGCTTTATTCTGCCTTGGTCAGACCTCACCTAGAATACTGTGTCCAGTTATGCGCACCACAATTCAAAAAGGATATTGACTAATTGGAGCGTGTCCAGAGGAGGTGACTAAAATGGTGAAAGGTCTGGAAACCATGTCTTATGAGGAAAGACTTAGGGAGCTGGGTATGTTTAGCCTGGAAAAAAGATGTTAAGAGGCGATACGATAGCCCTGTTTAAGTATTTGAAGGGATGTCATATTGAGGATGGAGCAAGCTTGTTTTCTGCTGCTCCAGAGACTGGAACACGGAGCAATGGATGCAAACTCCAGGAACAGAGATTCCACCTCAACATTAGGAGGAACCTTTTGACAGTAAGAGCTGTTCGGCAGTGGAACACACTCCCTCGGAGCGTGGTGGGGTCTCCTTCCTTGGAGGTCTTTAAACAGAGGCTGGATGGCCATCTGTCGAGGATGCTTTGATCGTGATTTCCTGCGTGACAGGGGGTTGGACTGGATGGCCCTTGTGGTCTCTTCCAACTCTATGATTCTATGAAATGTGTCACCATCAATATGCCTTATGGACTGCTCTCCACTTTATCATTTTATCCAATTGGATCAAATAAGCAAAAGATGGCTGTTCCTTAGAAGAGAAAGAGGAGGTACCAACCTTGCCTTCTCTCTTGACCTTAAAGAATATGATCTTTCATTTTTATTGTTGGCTGAAAGTTACCAAAGCAAATGATGGTGTATGTAACTAGGCTCTTTGGGGGCATATCTCTAGGGCAGGACAATTCCCACAGAGTGTTATGCACTCAGCAGCACAGCTGAACATCATCACATCATCATCCACTCTCACCTTGACCAGTTTAGGAGTTCCTCTGAACACAGCCCAGCCCAGCAGGAAGGGGGTGACTCAGACTGCTGAAATGCAACAAGATGGAAGGAAGAGGCAACCGTGTTTCACTAGCACTTTCAAACTGAGTTGCTCAGCGTGAGAAGAAGGGGGTCTTACCCAGGGAGGCCACAATCTCCAAATTCTCCTCCATAACTTCCCTGTGGAGGGCCCTTTGGTCTGGATCCAGCAAGGCCCACTCCTCCTCACTGAAATACACAGCCACCTCCTCAAAGGTCACCTGGGAAAAGAAATGAGACCTGTCAAATATGCCGAAGTCAACCAGGAAAGAAAATTAAGGAGCTTAGGGTTACTGAATGTGATTTCATTTTTTTGCATAAAGGCACTCAGAGCCACCTTAGCAAACAACTTTGACTAAAGGAAAGGAAAAGGGAGTGGTTGTGCCTGGACTCAAGAGAGGAGCAGGGAACCAGGGCACCCAGCCTGACCCCTTATTGGCTCTCCAGGGAATTTGGCCCCTACCTGATCCAGGCTCACAGAAGCTGTTCTCATGGAATCAAAAGTAAGAGATGAGCTGCAACATATTGGCAGTGGCTGTGTTTCATTACCTGGAGGGACAGGAAAGGCAAAACAGTTCCCTCTGCTTCTAACTGACATATTTTCCTGCTCATGCAAAGCCAAAGACAAACAAGGAGGACCATTTTTGTAGACTTAGAATAATCAAGAGGTTGAATGAGGATACAATAAATTATGGGAAAACTTCAGAAAAGTATGTCAAGAAAGACTGGTAACACAAGGCAGCTTACCAATGAAGCCCTCAGAAAGACACAAGATCACTAAGACCACATGGGCACTTTCTGTGCATGACTATCAAACTGGGGATGGAGATGAAGGCTTTCATGGCCGACTTCCATAGATTTTCCTTGGTTTTTTTCTGGGCTGTGAGGCTGTGTTCTGGAAGAGTTTCTTTCTGACGTTTTGCCCACACCTGTGGCTGGCATCTTCAGAGAATGGTTGGGTAGGAGTGTGTGTGGGTTTTATATACAGTCATCCCTTCACATTCGCGGGGATTAGGTTCCCCAGACCCCCGCGAATGTGAAAAATCCGCGAATAACAATTGCCCTCCCCCTTCCCCGCCAAAGCAACCACAGGGCCTCCAGAGGCCCTATAGTCGCTTTTCCCCGCCTCTGCCTCCCTCCCCAGGCGTTTATGGGGCCTCCGGAGCTCTCCGGAGGCTCCAGGATCGCCTCCCCAGCCCTCCCCACCACGTCCCCAAGCCTTCCTGGGGCCTCCGGAGCGTCTCCGGAGGCCCCAGGATCGCCTCCCCACCCCGTCCCCAGGCCTTTCTGGGGCCTCCGGAGCGTCTCCGGAGGCCCCAGGATCGCCTCCCCAGCCCTCCCCACCCCGTCCCCGGGCCTTTCTGGGGCCTCCGGAGCGTTTCCGGAGGCCCCAGGATCGCCTCCCCAGCCCTCCCCAGGCTTTCCTGGGGCCTCCGAAGACAGATCGCCTCCCCAGCCCTCCCCACTCCTTCCCAGGCCTTCCTGGGGCCTCCAGAGCGTCTCCGGAGGCCCCAGGATTGCCTGCCCAGCCCTCCCCACCCCGTCCCCAGGCCTTCGTGGGGCCTCCGGAGACTCCCCGGCCCTCCCCCTCCCTCCCAAGGCCTTCGCAGGGCCTCCGGAGGGTCTCCGAAGGCCCCGTGGAGGCCTTCCCAGCCCTCCACCCTCCCTCCCAAGGCCTTTGCGGGGCCTTACAGGGCCCCGCGGAGGCCTCCCTGGTGCTCCCCAAGGCCTTCGCGGAGCCTCACAAGGCCCCCCGGTGGCCTCCCCAGCCCTCCCCCCTCCCTTCCAAGGCCTTCGTGGGGCCTCCGGAGGGTCTCCGAAGGCCCCGTGGAGGTCTCCCTGGCCCTCCCCGCTCCCTCCCAGGGCTTTCATGGGGCCTCCGGTGGCCGCGTGTCGCGGTTTTGTGGGGGCCCGGGGGGCCCTCCCAAAACCGCGAATAATCAAAACCGCGAATCTCAAGTTCGCGAATGTGGAGGGGCGACTGTACTGTGAACCCCTGTTGGGGGGATATGTAAATTTGTGCATCTGAGTGGCTAGTTTCTGGGTGGAGATATAAAAGGAAGATTAGTGTCCACTCAGAAACTAGCCATTCAAATGCACAAATTTATATCCTCCCCAACAGGGGTCCACAGTATATAAAACCCCCACACATTCCTACCCAACCATTTTCTGAAGATGCCAGCCACAGATGTGGGCAAAATGTCAGAATTAAACTCTTCCAGAACACGGCCTCACAGCCCGGAAAAAAACCAAGGAAAATCTATGGGGGTGGAGAGGTTTCTCTGACTTTGGCAGTTAGCAATGGCAATAGAACTACTATTTCTATACTGCTTATCAGTGCCAAAGCACTCCCTAAGGAGTTTACAATGTGTTAGCTAGTTGCCCCCAAGAAGCTGGCACTCATTGTTCCTACCTACGAAAGGAGGGAAGGCTGAGTCAACCTTGGAGCCCTGTAGAACTGAACTTACAACACTGTGGCTGCAATGCTGGCATTTAACCACTGCACCACCACTTGCCAACATAGTGCACATTCCAGGCTCTTAGTCTAGCCAAGTGGTTAGCAGATACACAGCCCACCTATTTCAGATACACTCAGGACAGGGAGACTAAGATGGGAGAAACCCACTGATTCCTTACCCATTACGGTGGGGCTTGTCTCATCCTGCTGTACAATCCATTTGTACCGCATTCTCTTTCCAGAGTCTAAGAGAGTCTTCTCTTCCACAGGAAAGTCACCAGCCTCTTCTACAATGAGCTCCTTAGAAAATAAAACATTAGCAAGAATCACAAAGAGAAAGATCAGAAGAAGAAAAGGATCAGGAAGGGGGTTGGATCTTCCCTGCTTGATGATTTCAAGAAAATATTGAGCAGTAGACTGAGTATCTTTGAAATTGCTAGGATAAACTCTCTCACCTGCTGCTTTTCCTGCTTCTCATATTCTGCCTGACTCAGGAGGAAACCTTCCGCCAAGGCCACCGCCTGGGAACTGGTCTCTGCCCCACATTCCCTGACCCAGCTCGCCATCTCTGGGGGAAGGACAGCCAGGAACTGCTCCAGGATCACCAGGTCCAGGGTCTGAGCCTTGGTGTGTCTCTCTGAATTCAGCCACCGATGGCAAAGAGCATGGAGTTGGCTGCAAATCTCTCGGGGGCCCTTGGCCTGCTGGTAGCCAAAAAGAGAAAGCAAGGAGGGGAGGGAGATGGGGGGCTCTGGCTTGAGGAGGGTCTCCTTGCCTCCCCTCCTTCGGCCACCTCGGGGGTCCCACAGCCCAAGGCCTGGGAGGAGGCGGAGGAGAGAAAGGAGGGGAGGACTCACCCCACTCCCCTTGGATGGGAAGCCCCAGAGAGAGGGAGAGAGTTAGAGAGAGCTCCCCTCCCGCGCCCCCTTCCTCCCAATCCCCGGGGAAGCAGCAAAGGACTCCAGCGGCGCCTCTTTGGCGGGAGGCCAAAGGTTGCAATCCCTCCTTGCAATTCTTTGCAATTCCCCACAACTACACCCGCCTCGGCTTCCTCTCTAGGAAGAGTCGCACTCATGGCCGGAAAGGGAGGGGACTTGGCTGGAAGAAGGGCCGCCTTCCCCCCTCATCTCCTTCCTTCCCACCCCCTTTCCTCTCCAGGAATCCCTTTCCTCCTTCAGTCCCACCCTGGGAGGGCTGGCTATCCAGGGATGGGGGGGCTTTGGGGCTCCCTGGGTGGGGAGGGGGGCCTGAGGGTCAGTATGCCGGGGGAGAAGCCGCTGACTAGAAGGCGGAGGATGGAAATCTAGTGCCGGACTTTCTGGGCGGAGGGGAGGCTTGGCAGCAGACCCCCCCCCCAAAAAAACCTGGCTGGGTTGGGTGGGTTTCCCTCATTCCAGGGGCTCCCCGCCTGGTCCCAGCCTACCTCTCCATGCCCTCCTTCTGGCCCTCCTAGCTGTAGACTGCCCTCCAGCAGGGGCCCTTAACCATTTCCTTACCGGGGAACCCCCTGAAATATCTTTTCTTGCCCAAGGCTTAATTCAAGATTTAAAACAATAAAAATAATAACAGTAATCCCTTCCCCTACTGCCATCCCCTTCGCTTTCCTATCATGCCTTTATTAGAATGTATTTGCAACTGAAGAGGCTTGGTGTCTGAACTAACCGATAAACCTGTGGAAGAAGTATCCAAACTACAGTAGTTATATGTTTGAAAAAATAATTATCAGTGTATTGTCCGTGGCGAGTTCACCGTCGAGTAGTATTTTTGGGAGGCGATGGTCCTCCATCCTAGAAACGTGCCCTGCCCAGCGCAGCTGTGTTCTCAATATCATGGCCTCAATGCTGGTGATCCCTGCTTGCTCAAGGACAGCAACATTCGTCACATAGTCAGTCCAGTGTATATTTAGGATTGTGCGTAGACAGCGCTGATGAAAGCGCTCGAGGAGTCGTAGGTGGTGGTGATAGGTGACCCATGTTTTAGATCCATAAAGGAGGATAGACAGTACAATGGCTGTATACACACTGATTTTTGTGCTTTGCCTCAGGTGTTTATTGCTCCAGACTCTTTTGTGAAGTCTTCCAAATGCACTATATGCCTTTGCTAATCTGTGATCGATCTCTTTGTCAAACTTGGCATCTGAGGAGATGATGCTTCCCAGGTAGGTGAACTGCTGAATGGACTTGAGCACAGATTTGCCGACAGCAATGTGGGGATGGTGGTGTTCGTCCTGTAGTGCAGGCTGGTAAAGAACTTCTGTTTTCTTCAGGTTGACTTCTAGCCCAAACAGCTCTGCTGCTGTTGCAAAGCAGGATGTTAGGCGCTGCAGAGCTGCTTCTGCATGGGCAACAAGGGCAGCATCATCGGCGAAGAGCAGCTCACGGACTAGATAGTTTAGAGTCTTAGTGTGAGCCCTCAGACGGATTAAGTTAATCAAGCTACCATCAGTATGGTAACGTATATAGATGCTGTCGTCATCATCGTGTATTGTAATGTATACAACAAAAATAAGTACTATCTATAAAGGCTTCAAGAGAAATAGTCTATATAATGTGTTTTAAAGTAAATAACTATATGTAGTATTAATAAAATACATAATATGTAAAACTCATAGCCGAATAATCACAGAGCAGTTATGTATGTAACATCTCTGTATGTAACATTTGAAGAATATATAATGTTACTGTGATGCTGTATACGTCATTACTGACACTGTATATTTTTCTATTGTTATAATGCTCTGTGATTATTGGGTTATGAGTTCTACATATTACGCATTATATGAATACTATGTATAGTTATATACTTTAAAACACATTATATAGACTATTTCTTTTGAAGCCTTTATAGATTGTACTTATTTTTGTTGTATACATTACAATACACTGATACTTATTTTTCAAACATATAACTAGTTTGGATACTTCCTCCATAGGTTTATTCATTCGATTGTAAGCTTGAGGGCAGGGAACTGTTTTGTTGTTCTTTTTCATGTAAAGTGCCATGTACATTGATGGTGCTATAGAAATAAAAGATGATGATGATAATATAATAATCTCAAATATGCAGGAAGTAGCAGAAGTCTTCCCTCCTCCTCCAGTGCCTCTGAGCAAAGGTTTAATGGATGGTGTACTTGTATTATTGTTGTTGTTCTTTTAAATCTTGAGTTAAGTCATGGGGGTCCCAGATATCTAAAGGGGGTCACTGGTTTTAAAAAAAAAAGTTAGCGGCCACTGGTCTCACACTTCCTGGTAGGTTGGATACCCTAAAGGCACTAGACCCTTTCTGATCTTGGAAGCTAAGCAGGACCAATCCTTATCAATGGATTCTTTATCTACAGATTGAACCAACCACTGTTCAAACATAGTCCCTCCAAAATAGAAATTCCGAAAAGCAAACCTTGATTTTTGCCATTTTATATAAGGCACATCATTTTACTATGCCATTGTATATAATGGGACTACTAGGTTGTTTCTGAGTACAAATCAGTACAAAAGTACAAAAGGAGCCCTGGTGGCCCAGTGGTTAAATGCCAGTACTGCAAGTCACCACGTTGCAAGTTCGATTCCAGCGGGCTCCAAGGTTCACTCAGCCTTCCATCCTTTCATAGGTAGGTAAAATGAGTACCCAGCTTGTGGGGGCAATTAGCTAACACACATTGGAAACTGCTTAATGCAGTGTAGATGTGTAAATTGCTATTGCTTAAAACAATTTGTAAGCTGCTCTGATAGCCTTGTGACTGAAGAGTGGGGTATAAATAAATAAATAAAATAAACTTGAGCATCTGCAGATTTTGGTATCCACAGGGTGATGATCCTGGAACCAAACCCCAGCAGATACCTAGGGCCTACTGTAATTGAATGGGAGACCACCAATGAATACCAGGTGCTGTAGGGTATATTCAGAGGAAGAAACTCGCTAAATCACCCCTAGGTATTCTTTGCCTAAGAAAACCCTATGAAATTAATAGGGTTGCCAGAAGTCAAAAGGCAATTTGAAGGTGGATGCAGAGCGGAGGGTAAGTGCTGGTGCCACAACTGGGAGGGAAGGAGAAAGCTAAGTAAATTATAGACTCCCCTGAAATAGTCTTTGCAAGTTGAGCAACAAATCAATTAAGCCTTGCAAAATTAGAGCAAGCTGCTGTTCTAGCCAAGCTGGAAATTTGCACACAGCTCTTTTCACTTGCCTGCAACTGAGCCCACTAAAACTGGAGAATTTGCACCCCATCTCACACCTGGCCATGACATACAAAATTGTGAGACTCAGAGCCAGGTCCTGAGATCTGGTAAAACTAACTCCTGCCCCCAACTATGAAAGCTGCATATCTTACAGAAAGTTTCTTTCCCTGGGACTTAGCTCCAAATATTAGAGTGCTTTCTGGTGTGTACACGTGTGTGAAGAAATAATAAAGTGCCTTTGAGCCCTCCCCAGGTCAGCCCAAAAGCAGAACTCCTTTGGATCCCTAGTGCTTAGAATTGCAAGCTTGAGACTAAACCCAGTTACTTGTCCCAACAACAATAGACTTTTAGTTGATTACGCTTCCAATGCTTTTCTTAATTGGCATTTATCAGAACAAAATAAAGTATAATGGGGGTAAATAACAAACACTGCATTTCAAGGCAATATGATTTTGCAAGGATTTTGTTTCTTCTTTACAGGTACATAAAAATAAGTTCAGGCACTTCAAGAAAGGGAGGTATTCCTGGTCATTCATGGTGTGAAAAACGTCTTTCCATAGGTGTCGTTGGTTTCCTGGTGGTAAAAGACATTGTGCATTGTTTGAGATGTATTCTACCAAAATAAACCAGTCCTCATAAAATGATATAGTTTTGTGTGTCCATTACAAATGTGACCTCTCCATTGACGCCCCCTTGTCGTGGGAGAGAGGCTTGCTTACCCTAATGATGTAGAGATTGATCACACATTAGCAAAGGCATATAGCACATTTGGAAGACTACAAAAGAGTCTGGAGTAATAAACACCTGAGGCAAAGCACAAAAATCAGTGTGTATAGAGCCATTGTACTGTCTATTCTCCTTTACGGGTCTGAAACACCACTTACGACTCCTTGAACGTTTTCACCAATGCTGTATACACACAATCCTAAATATACACTGGACAGACTATGTGACAAATGTTGCTGTCCTTGAGCAAGCAGGGATCACCAGCATTGAGGCCACGATACTGAGAACACAGCTGCGCTGGGCAGGGCACGTTTCTAGGATGGAGGACCATCGCTTCCCAAAATTGTACTCTACGGTGAACTCATCATGGGTCAGCGTAAGAGGGGCACTCCAAAAAAGCGATACAAGGACTCCCTGAAGCAACATCTCAGGCTCGGCCAAATTGATCACCAACAATGGTCCGCCCTGGCCTCACATTGGGAGGAATGGAGACGCACTATCCACAATGCTACAGCCTTATTTGAGAACTCATGCCGAACAAATCTTGAAGAGAAACAACAACACAGAAAGAATCACAACCCGGAAACATCACCCAAGGAGACCTTCTGCTGTGCTTTCTGCAACCGGACTTGTTTATCTCGGATTGGCCTTTTTAGTCATCGGTGCGCTTGGAGAAAGCATGGGATGCTTTCTGAATCTTCATTTGCAAAGAAAAGCCAGAAAGAGGTATGGTTAAAGCTACCTTCTCAGTCTGTAAGGAGAGGGTTGAACCTGTATGGAAATTCTTAGCTGAGGATAACTGAGATGATTGGCCAGGTACTATCATACTAGGTGCCTTGGTACCATATAGCTCATTGGTAGGTGACTTAGGTAAAAGAGCAAGATGTTTTTCCTTTATGACAGTTATAAGACTGTCTACCCTGTTTGAAGTGGCTCTAAGTTCCTTGTAGATGTTTTTAATAGTAAAAGCCACCAAGTTGTAATGTTTTTCCAAAAGGAGCCTATCATTAAGAGAAAAGGTAGTATTTTCCATATCTTCATCTGTATATCCAATTATACGTTTCCTGCTATTAATATTATTTTCAGAGTGCAATGGTTGGGGTCCTAAACTCTCCACCTCTAGTACACTAAATCTATTAGTGGTAGGGATGCTAAGTTTACAGGTGTTTAGTGCAGGCCTATCACATTTAAAGAACTCATCAATTCTAAGATATTTAATGGAAGGAGGAAGGGGGTAATTCGAATTAGAGTTACTACGGGCACTCTTTCTCAAACTCATTTGAGTTGACAATTAGTAGACAGACAATAAGTAAGCAATTAATCAGATTATACTACTTAAATATACACCAATAGATAAGGCAACTACAGTTACATCTATAATATACTGTCAAATTTAAAGGACTAGTTGGCTTGGCAATCAGAAATGCATACAAATCTATCAAAACATCTAAAATATATATATATAAAAATAATGACAAAACACCCAAACCAACAATCAAGCAGACAAACCAAGGCTAAGAGAGTAGGTGTAGACAGCTTGTTGCACATTGGCAGTGCCGCCCTGGCTTGGGGACCTGCTGGGTTGAGGGTGTGAAGTAGGCAGAAATAACCATGCACCAGTTCTGGGCTTGAAGTAGGCTACTTTAATGAGAATAGCAAATAGAAAAGCAAAAAGACATAACCAATATAGGAAAAGCAAAAAGCAAGAGAAAAATCCACCCACCCTTCTGGACTTCACACACTGAAGAGAAGGCACCACCCCAAAGCTGTTCCCCCCTTATATGAGTTAAACTTTCACAAGCAGCTGAGGCAGAAATGAAACTTAGCTCATTAACAAGGAAAAACTTTCTCAGGCCAATTAGTGTGCCAGGTGCAATAAAATTCAAACATCTCTATCTTCTGGGGGGGGGGATTATGCTCATTCACTCCTCCCATCTTCAGCTGTAAACATAAATTTCTTTGACCCATTCTATTCCAAAGAAAAACAAAGCCTAGTGCTTCTTTATGAACCAATCTTTTGAGCTAGGGCCTACAAACAAGGCCCAACACAGGCTCAGCTCAAGTTCCTAAAAAGTTGTAATTTATAGTTTATGTAAACAACAAATTGAGCTCCAAAAGTCTGAGCAGCTGTAGACCACTGAACTTTCGCTTTCTATTTCTCTTCCTTGTCACAGGCTTGTCAGGAATCAACAGTTCCTTGGCAGTAAATCTTTACAGTTGCACTTACAGATGGAGATGTTGGGCAATTAGCCAACCCCTTGTAGACCTTTAGTACAGTTTTTAAGGACAGTCATTCACAAAACATAGCATTTCAAGAGCTTCTCTCATGTATGGTCTGATACCCACCACTACCTTGTGTGAACTGCTTGATGAGCAGCGAGGCTGGGCCTTCCGACTAAAGTTCTTTCCACACTCCAAACACTTAAATGGTTTCTCCCGTGTGAGCTGTTTGATGACAAATGAGGCTTATCTCCCACCTGAAGCTCTTTCCACACTCCAAGCATTTGAAAGGTTTCTCCTGTGTGAGTTGCTTGATGAATGACGAATAAGGTTTCTCTTACAACGGAAGCTCTTTCCACACTCCAAACACTTAAATGGTTTCTCCCCTGTGTGAATTCCTTGATGACGAACGAGGCTTGTTTTCCAACTGAAGCTCTTTCCACACTCCAAGCACTTGAAAGGTTTCTCCCCTGTGTGAACTGCTTGATGAGAAGCAAGGTGGGCCTTCTTCCTGAAGCTCTTTCCACACTCCAAGCATTGAAATGGTTCCTTCCCAGTGTGAGCTGTTTGATGACGAACTAGGTTTCTCTTCCAACTGAAGCTCTCTCCACACTCCAAGCATTTAAAAGGTTTCTCCTCTGTGTGAGTTGCTTGATGAGAAGTGAGGTTGGCCTTCTCATTGAAATTCCTTCCACACTCCAAGCATTTAAAAGTTTTCTCCCCTATATGAGTTGATTGATGACGAATCAGGCTTCTCTTCCAACTGAAGCTCTTTCCACACTCCAAACATGTAAATGGTTTCTTTCCTGTGTGAGCTGCTTGATGATGAATGAGGCTTATCTTCCAACTGAAGCTCTTTCCACACTCCAAGCATTTGAAAGGTTCCTCACGTGTGTGAATTACTTGATGATGAATGAGGCTTGTTTTCCAACTGAAGCTCTTTCCACACTCCAAGCATTTGAAAGGTTCCCCACCTGTGTGAATTACCTGATGATGAATGAGGCTTGTTTTCCTACTGAAGCTCTTTCCACACTCTAAGCATTTGAAAGGTTTCTCCTCTGTGTGAGTTGCTTGATGAGAAATGAGGTTGACCTTCTGATTGAAACTCTTTCCACACTCCAAACATTTAAATGGTTTCTCCCCTGTGTGAATTGCTTGATGAGCAGCGAGGTGGGCTTTCTGTCTGAAGCTCTTTCCACACTCCAAGCATTGAAATGGTTTCTTCTCAGTGTGTGCTGTTTGATGACGAATGAAATTTCTCTTCCAACTGAAGCTCTTTCCACACTCCAAGCACTTAAAAGGTTTCTCTCCTGTGTGAACAGATTGATGACAAAGGAGGCTTATCTTCCACCTGAAACTCTTTCCACACTCCAAGCATTTGAATGGTTTCTCCTCTGTGTGAGTTGCTTGATGAGAAGTGAGGTTGACCTTCTGATTGAAACTCCTTCCACACTCCAAGCATTTAAATGGTTTCTCCCCCGTGTGAATTGCTTGATGAGAAGTGAAGTGGGCCTTCTTCCTGAAGCTCTTTCCACACTCCAAGCATTGAAATGGTTTCTTCCCTGTGTGAGTTGCTTGATGAGGAATGAGGCTCCTCTTATGACTGAAGCTCTTTCCACACTCCAAGCATTTAAAAGGTTTCTTACCTATATGTCCTGCTTCATGATAAGTGTGGTGTGTTTTCTGACCTGGGCTTTTTCCACCCTCCAAGCCTATTAATGATTCCTCCCCTGAGTGCAATCTTTGGTGTGACATAAACTGTGACCTCCACATGAAAGTTTTGCCACATTTCAAGCAGTTAAATGGTTTCTCTGTTGTTTGAAATGTTTCATGGTAAATAAGGTTTTTCTCTCTTTCCATCAGGGGCCCGATTATTTCTTCATACCCATTCACATCACCTCCTGGAAGGGAGAAAAACAAGGGGTCAAAGCCCAAGAGAGAAAAATACACTGAATTAACAGGAGTGCTTAATGAACTTCAATGTGAGGAGGCTGCTAGAAAGACCAATGAGGCTCCTCAACATCTCCACTGGTTCTCCTGGGAAGCCTGTGGCAGAGCCTGCCTGAACTAGAAAGTTCTTTGGAAGAACTCATAGCTGCTTGCATTCATGAAAGCATGAACCCAGGAACCATCTTCTCTCTCACCCAAACTCAACTGCGCTTGCTGCCTCAAGAATACCAGAAAAGACATATGGTCTTCCTCTTTAAAATAACAAGGAAGGGGAACTGGGCTGCAAACTACAGCAAATACAGCAAGTACAGTACTCAAAACAAACTCATATGTATTATTAGTTTGTATTATTTTATTCATTTATATCTTGCCTTTCTCTCAATAGTGAGACTGAAGGTGCCTTACAACTTACTTAATAACAATACAGATTAAAAATATAGAAGAGGCTCAGTAAAAGTATAAACAGAAAACTTTAAAGTATTTTGCATTAAAAGACTTGAAAAATCTTACTGTTTTATTGCTTCTTTTGTGGCTCTTCTTACCCAACAATTTTACAATTTAAAAATCCACAACATGTCAGGCAGTATTTCTTTTTACTATATATTTCCTTGATAAGATGTTGCACTTTGTTTAAAGTTTATTTCTAAAGCTAAACAAACACCCATTTCATCAGTCCACTTTATTAAAAAGTGGACAGTTTTAGGGTCACAAGGCTAAATACCAAGAAAACAGAACAATATACATCCTAATAATGGAAATCCGAAATTTACTTCCCAGAGGCAGTATTCTTGAGAGCAAGAGTTCATCAAGTGCTGGAGATAATAGCCCAAATGTTATACAGAGAACAAGGCAAAAAGTACAAGAACCCAACAGTGGGAGGGAAAAAAAACCTTTAAAAAGCAGATAGAGGGAATAGCCCATGGTCTTAGATGTCTCTATATTAATACATAAAGCATGGGAAACATACAGGATTAACCTGAACTCTTAGCACATCACAGCCAATCTTTATATATAATTCTGTTGGGTATGTTGCCTTTCTAGTGTGCTGAGTGGCTGCTTAGGAAACTTACCAACCAATCAAAGCTCATGCTTGGGCAGCCAATCAGACACTGGGGGTGGAATCATGTGGAATGTTAAGTCCTTTCTAAACATGGCGGTGGCAGAGAGGCTTTCCAGTGAGGCCAGCAATGTGTGTGTAGGGGGGGCTGTATCAGGGGTGCTTCCTTGGGAGAAAAGGGCTCCCTGAAGGCACGGCAGTCCCGCTCCCATAGGGCGACAGCTATGAGCCCTCCTTGATGTTGCAGAGCTCAGGAGGCCCTTCCTATGGCCAGTGGGGCAGAAAGAATCTCAGAACCACTGTCAATACATTTTGAGAATTCCTGGAAAACAGGAGATCCCAGCTGACTGGAGGAGGGAAATGTCCCCATCTTTAAAAAGGAAAAGAAGAGGAACCAAATAATTACCACTCAGTCAGCCTGACATCAATACTAGGAACAACTGTAGAGCAGATTGTTAGGCAGACAGTCTGTAAGCACTTAGAAAGGGATTCCATGGTCACTAAAAGCCAATATGGGCTTCTCAAAAACAAGTCATGCCAAACTAATGTTATCTCTCTTTTGCTGATAGAGTTACAAGTTTGGTAGATGAAGAGAATGCTGTCAATGTAGTGTATTTCGATTTCAGTAAGGCTTTTGAGAAGGTCCCCCATGATATTCTTGCAAACAAGTTAGTAAGATGTAGCCTAGACAATACGAGTCTTAGGTGGATTTGTAATTGGTTAACTGACCGAATCCAAAGGGTTCTCCTCAATGGCTGGTATTTCTTTAGGAGAGCAGTGACTGGCAGGGTGCCACAGGGATCTGTCCTGGCTGCAGTACTATTCAACATCTTTCTCAGTGATTTGGAGGATGGAATAGAGGGCATGCTTATCAAATTTGCAGTTGACTCCAAATTAAGAGGGGTAGATAAAACCGCAGATGAAAGGTACAGAATTCTAAATGACCTTAACAGATTAGAAAGCTGGGCCAAAACTAACAATGGATCCCAAAAGGGAGAAATGTAAGATACTACACTTGGGCAGTAAAAATGAAATGCACAGATACAGGATGAGTGACACCTGGCTTGACAGCTGTGCATGCGAAAGGGATCAAGGAGTCTTAGTGAATACAAGCTAAACACGAGTCAGTTGTGTGATGCAGCAGCTAGAAAAGCCAATGCAATTCTACGCTGTGTCAATACGAGTATAGTGTCTATCAAGGGAAGACATAGTGCTACTCTATTCTACTTTGGTCAGACCTCACCTTGAATACTGTGTCCAGTTCTGGGCACCACAATTCAGGAAGGATATTGAGAAGCTGGACAGTGTCCAGAGGAGGACAACCAGGATAGTGGGAGGTCTTGAAGCCATGCCCTGTGAGGAGTGGCTTAGGGAGCTGGGCATGTTTAGCCTGGAGAAGAGAAGATTGAGAGGGGACATGATACCCATGTTTAAATATTTGAAGGGATGTCATACTGAGGATGGAGCAAGCTTGTTTTCTGCTGCTCCAGAGACTAGGACATGGAGCAATGGGTTCAAACTACAGGAAAAGAGATTCCACCTAAACATTAGGAAGAATTTCCTGACAGTAAGAGCTGTTCAGAAGTGGAATACTGTACATTGCCTTGGAGTGTAGTGGAGTCTCCTTCTTTGGAGGTTTTTAAACGGAGGCCGAGTGGCCATCTGTAGGTGTTGGACTGGATTGCGCTTATGGGCTCTTCCAACTCTATGAGTCTATTAAAAGGAAACATCAAAGAAGTGGTAAAAATTTGTTGCAGTACTTAATCAATAATGAATGGGTTTTAGTTGGAATAATGCAACACCTGTGCATGATAAGTGGAATTTAAGAATTGGAAGCGACAGGAAAGCTCATGTAGTCCAACCTGATCCTAAAACTCCGCTGAGAGTGGGCATCCATCCTCTGTTTATAACCCTCCAATGAAGGACCATCCTGTCAGGGGATGATAGGACATTCAGTCCCCATCAGAAGCCAAAAACTATCTCAGCAGACGCAATAGCAACCCATTCCTCACACACAGTGTTTGATGTCCAAATAAGCAGGAGGAACTTTTATCTTCAAAGTCAAACAGTTGTAATATATACAAATATTTACAATTGGAAGGACAAACTGCTTCACCCGGCCTCAGCATTCACAAGAAGAGAGGAGAGGAGGAAGTGAGCTGTTCTAAGCTCTCCCATATATACATCTACAGGACATTGCCCTCTAGTGGCCTGACTAGGCATGACTTGGTAGTTCATGCAGTTAGCCATTATGACTCAGCATGGTTCTGCAGTTGTTCGGCCATTTTATAATGGAGTTCAGTCTCTAAATCCTGACAAGTCCATCCCCTTCAAAGGGAATCTATTCCACTGTCAAACAGCTCTCACCATCAAGAAGTTTTTCTCTCTTTTCAGTGGGGCTCTTCTTTCATGTGATTTGAATCTATTTTGGGGTAAGGGGGAAGAGAAAACAAGCTTACTCCATCTTCTACAGGATCCGCCCTTCAGATATTTAAAGATGGCTATCAGGTCACATCTCAGTCTTCTCTCTTCCAAGATCAACATATACAAGTTCTTAAACTCTTCTTTGAGTTGTTGCCTTGTATTTCTGGTAACAACACTAAAACCAGATCTGGAAGCCAAGCCCTATAAGGAACTTCTTTGGGAGCTGGGTATGTTTAGCTTGGAGAAAAGAAATTAAGAAGAAACATGATGACCACCTCTAAATATCTTTATTTTCAACTAGATGGGCCTGGTGTGCCACTCTCCAACTTATGAGTCTATCCAACGGCATCCCGTAAGCAAAATATGGCTGCTCCATAGAAGAGAAAGAGGAGGTACCAGCCTTGCCTTCTCTCTTGCCCTTAAATAATTCAATCTTTAACTTTTATTGGTGGTTGAATGTAAACAAGGCAAAGGATAGTGGAAGCAAGCTAGGCCCTTTGGGGGCATACCTCTAGGACAGAGCATTCCCCACACAGTGCTATGCGCTTAGCAGCACATCTGAACCTGACATCATCCACTGTTGCCTTGACCAAGGTCGGCCAGCTTAGGATGTTCTGTGGAGAGATCCCTGAAACAAACCCAGCGGGAAGGGGAAAATGTTGCTGAAATGGAACACGGTGGAAGGAAGAGGCAACCATGTTTCACCATCACTTGCAAAATGGTTTGTTCTGGCCTGAGAAGAAGGGGGTCTTACCCAGGGAGGCCACAATCTCCAAATTCTCCTCCATGACTTCCTTGTGGAGGGCCCTTTGGTCCGGATCCAGCAGGACCCACTCTTCCTCACTGAAATACACAGCTACCTCCTTAAAGGTCACCTGGAAAAAGAAATGATGCCTGTCAGCCAAACACGCTGAAGTCAATCCAGGAAGAAAACTAAGAAGCTTAGGATTGCCGGTTGTGATTTAGTTTTTTTTTCTTTTTTTCCTTAAAGGTACTCAGAGCAACCTTAGTGAACAACTTTGACTAAGAGAAAGGAAAAGGGAGTGGTTGTGCTTGGCCCATGTTCTACGCTGGCAGAGCCTTCCAAGCTGGGGAGGCTTGCTGGCCTACGGGCTGTGGAGCAGATGGAAAATAACTCATGCAGCAGTCCTGGTCTACAGAATAGGATACTGTTTATTATAAGCAAAATATAGACAAAAGCAAAAAGACATTCTGGTTAACCAAAATAGAAAAAGGAAAAGACACCCTCTAGTGCTGCACACAGTGGAGAGAGAGAAGAGCAGGTCTCAATCCACCCCGCAGAGCTTTCTCTCTTCTTATATGGATTCTACTTTTCCAAGCAGCGTATGAAGAAACGAACTCATGGGCAACGCTTGTTAGTGGAAAAAGAATGTTCACATACCAATTAGTGGGATCAGGTGTCTTGGACCCTAAACATTCTTATCGTAAAGGCTGCGCTGTCTTCTCTTTTTCCCATGAGAAACCGCTTCTTGACCTTCTCATCAGAAAACAAGGCCTAGTGGGTTCTCATGAATCCTGAACCAAACTTTTGGAGCTAGGCCTGAACCCAGGGCCTAACACTCAGAGAGAGGAGCAGAGAACCAGGACACCCAGCCTGACCCCTTCTTGGCCCTCCAGGGAATTTGGCCCCTACCTGGCTCAGGCTCACAGAAGCTGTTCTCAGGGCATCAAAAGTAAGAGATGAGCTGCGACATACGGGCCATGAGTGTGTTTCGTTGCCTGGAGGAAAACAAAAGACAAAACTGTTCCCTCTGCTTCTGACTGACATGCTTTCCTACTCATGCAAAGACAAAGACACATAAGGGGGGCTTTTTTTGTACACTTAGAATAACCAAGAGGTTGATGGGGGCATAAGAAATTACAGGAAAACTTCAGATAAATATGCCAAGGAAGACTGGTAACCTAAAGCAGGTTACCAATGAAGCCCTCAGAAGGGCACAAGATCACTAAGGACTCATAGGCATTTTCTGTGTATGACTGTCAATCTGGGGGATGGAGAGTTTTTTTTCTTTCTGGCAGTTGCAATATAGTGCACATTCCAGGCTCTTCCTAGACAGAAAGAGGTAGTAATAGCTGAGAACAGCCAGGTTATCAGACCTCAGAACCAGCCCTTCAGCTGCCCTTATACTGGGCCATTAGTTTCCCTATTCTATCTGTGAACATACATCAAAGAAGTCACAGACAGAATAGGGAAACTGATGAGGAAACACAATCTCCACATGATCTACGGACCAACCAAGAAAATCCAAGAAATGCTATGCTCAGCAAAGGATAAAAGAGACCCTCTCATAGTGGCAGTGGTTTACAACGTATCATGTAGCTGTGGACAAGTTTACACAGGGACTACTAAACGCAGTGTACAAACACGAATCAAGGAACACGAGAGACACTGCAGACTGGGACAGCCAGAAAAATCAGCAGTAGCAGAACACGTGATAAACCAACTTGGACACAAAATGTTATTTGAAAACACCGAAATTCTGGACCAGGCCAACAACTATCATGTCAGAATGCACAGAGAAGCTATTGAAATCCACCTGGACAACTTGAACGGGAAAGAAGAAACCGTAAAAGTAAACAAAATCTGGCCCAGTTTTGAAAAACAATAGAATCAAAACTCAACACTTACAAAGGAATTCCACCCAGGGATAGGGAGATGTCCAGCAGACAATGGACCATTAGCTAAATAGACATTAATCCTCCTTGCATATCTCACCCCAGGAACTAGCCATCCAAATACACAATGGTACATACCTGCTCCAACAGAGACTCACAATATATAAGCCACACACACCCCTACGCCACCATTCTCTGAAGATGCCAGCACAGATGCAGGCGAAACGTCAGGAATAAACTCTTCCAGAACACAGCTTCACAGCCCAAAAAAACCCCCATGAAAACCTTTTCCAAAGTGCTGGTTTGAAAAGGAACTCCTTGAAGAGCTGAAGCAAAACATTTACTGGAGACTGATCCGTTCCCCCACATGGGCTGCTCAGGGGAACAGAAATACAGCCCACTTATTTCAGGCACACTCAAGACAGCGAGACCAAGCTGAGAAATGCCCACTGATTCCTTACCCATTTTGGTGGGGCATGTCTCATCCTGCGTTACAATCCACTTGCACCGCACTCTCTTTCCAGAGTTTGAGAAAGCCTTTTCTGCCACGGGAAAATCACCAGCCTCTTCCACAGACAGCTCCTTTGGGGGATGGGGATAATAACAAGCATCAGAAAGAGAAAGATCAGAAAAGATAAAGGATCAGGAGAGGGTTTGGATCTTCCCTGCTTGATGATTTCAAGAAAATATTGAGCAAAAGAATGGGCTGAATGCTTACAATAGCTTTGAAATTACTAGGATAAAACTCTCTCACCTGCTGCTTTTCCTGTTCCTCGTGTTCTTCCTGACTCAGGAGGAAACCTTCTGCCAGGGCCACTGCCTGGGAACTGGTCTCTGGCTCACATTCTCTGACCCAGCTCGCCATCTCCAGGGGAAGGACAGCCAGAAACTGCTCCAGGGTCACCAGGTCTGGGATCTCAGCCTTGGTGTGTCTCTCTGGCTTCAGCCACTGATGGCAAAGAGCATGGAGTTGGCTGCAAATCTCTCAAAGGCCCTTGGCCTCCTTTTAGCTGAACTGCTTGAAGTGCTTCCACTGGACATCTGGATGGAATATATCTTGTCCCAGGCTCTTTTGCGTTTATGCACTGAAGAATTCCTCTCCGCTCCTAGCTTGAAGACTTGGAAGGCCTCTTCTTAACTCAGGGCCAGCTGAACCTTCCTTTTCCATCTTTGAGTGGTGCTCCTAGGCAGGTTCCAACATGGCCAAAGAGAAGGTTATTTCTGATTCCTAGAAAGGAAAGAAGAGGTTTTGTGAATGAGGCATGATGAATGTTCTCTTGAGATAGAGATGCTTAATAATCCATTTCACTCTAGAAATCTACTCCTTTCTTCCTCTGTATAGAAGACCAAGACCATGACTGAAAGAAAAGCTAGAGGTGTTATCCTTTCCTTCTAGGTCACAGACTGAAACCTCTACACTATGCAGCATCCTACAACTCAACCTCCAATCTCTGTCCTTCTCCTTGTGTGCACCTATATCATGCCCCCCTTGAAAGTTCTTCTTCATCTGAAGAAGACAAAGCAGCAGAAGAGACTCAGGAGATACCTGAAGACCAGCCAATTCAGCATCCAAGCAGGAGGAAGAGGAGGGGGAGTAAAGGCCCCCTCCAGTCCCAAGGAAAGGAAGAAGCTGAGGCATCTGTCCCAAACTCTTCCCCTCAGATGCACAAGGAGGCTGCAATCAAGGTCTCATGTAGAGCACAGATGGACAAGACTGTTATTAAATACAACCGGAGACCTGGGCATTGGCTGGACGTCTCTGCCTATAAGGAAGCACAGCTCTTTGTTGAGAGAGCAACAACAGTCCTGGTTTCAGGAATTGTGCAGAGTCTCTTCAACTGGTAAGCTGTCTTCTTTAGAAGAACTTTCAAGGAGGGGGCATGACAATCCGTCTCATTTTGTCTCTCATATTTATTTACTAATAAACTGATATTTACCTATTAAACTGTATGTCTGCAGGCAAAAACCATGTTCCTTGTTAATCTTTCTACAAGGCAAAGGCTGCCTGTGGCAACGGACAAGATGTTTCCCTCTTTGCCCACAGCACAAGCTTTGTGCCTTATGGGATTGTGTTCCTCAACAGAAGGGAAGAGCAGTTTGGAGGCTCACACCACTGTCTCCCAGCGTCTGGTGCCTGAAGCAGGCCTCACTCTGCGAAATAGTGGCTTATGTTAGAAACACATCGCATTCCCTGAATAACAACACTATCACCACTGAGGTCTGTAGTGGGTTACTTGCAAGGCCATGTGGTGTAATGATTAGGACTTTTCAAGAGGCCCACAGAGGCCCAGCGTTCAACTCCTTGGCTGAAATGCAGATAACAAAAAGTTACTTGGACCAGATTTTTCTGCCTCCCTGACTTTATCGAATTACTACCAGGACAGAGCAGGGGTGGCAGAGAGTAAGTGCAGTACAGTTGTCCCTTCATATTCTCTCGGGTTTGGTTCCAGGACCCCCGTGGATACCCAAATCCGTGGATGCTGAAGTCCCATTATATGCAATGGTATAGCAAAATGGTGTCCCTTATATAAGATGGCAAAATCAAGGTTTGCTTTTTGGATTATTATTATTATTAAGAGTATTTTCAAGCCATGGTTGCTTAAATCCGTGGATACGGAGGGACAACTGATACTACCTGCTATTCCAAAGCCCTTGTGAAGTCAAAGGCTGGTCCTCGGCCAAGCAAGAGCTGGAAAGAGGGCTTCCCCAAGGCAGGAGGGAAGGCAGGAGGGGAGGGAGATGGGGGGCTCTGGCTTGAGGAGGGTCTCCTTGCCTCCCTCCCTCGGCCACCCCGGGAGGAGGCGGAGGAGAGAAAGGAGAGGAGGACTCACCCCACTCCCCTTGGATGGGAAGCCCCAGAGAGAGGGAGAGAGTTAGAGAGAGCTCCCCTCCCGCGCCCCCTTCCTCCCAATCCCCGGGGCAGCAGCAAAGGACTCCAGCGGCGCCTCTTTGGCGGGAGGCCAAAGGTTGCAATCCCTCCTTGCAATTCTTTGCAATTCCCCACAGCTGCCCCCGCCTCGGCTTCCTCTCTAGGAAGAGTCGCACTCATGGCCGGAAAGGGAGGGGACTTGGCTGGGAAGAAGGGCCGCCTTCCCCCCCTCATCTCCTTCCTTCCCACCCCCTTTCCTCTCCAGGAATCCCTTTCCTCCTTCAGTCCCACCCTGGGAGGGCTGGCTATCCAGGGATGGGGGGGCTTTGGGGCTCCCTTCTGAGGGTCAGTATGCCGGGGGGAGAAGCCGCTTCCTAGAAGGCGGAGGATGGAAATCTAGTGCCGGACTTTCTGGACGGAGGGGAGGCTTGGCAGCAGACACCCCCCCCCAAAAAAAACCTGGCTGGGTTGGGTGGGTTTCCCTCATTCCAGGGGCTCCCCGCCTGGTCCCAGCCTACCTCTCCATGCCCTCCTTCTGGCCCTCCTAGCTGTAGACTGCCCTCCAGCAGGGGCCCTTAACCATTTCCTTACCGGGGATATCTTTTCTTGCCCAAGGCTTAATTCAAGATTTAAAACAATAAAAATAATAGCAACAGTAATCCCTTCCCCTACTGCCATCCCCTTCCCTTTTGTATCATAGCATCATAGAGTTGGAAGAGACCACAAGGCTATCCAATCCAACCCCCTGCCCTGCAGGAATAGCCAATCAAAGCATTCCTGACAGATGGCCATCCAGCCTCTGTTTAAAAAAACCCAAAGGAGACTCCACCACACTCCCAGGCAGCAGCATATTCCACTTCTGAACAGCTCTTACTGTCAGGAAGTCCTTCCTAATGTTTAGGTGGAATCTCTTTTTCTGTAGTTTGAAACCATTGCTCCGTGTCCTAGTCTCTGGGGCAGCAGAAAACAATTTTGCTCCATCCCCAGTATGACATTCCTTCAAATATTTAAACATGGGTATCATGCCCCCTCTCAGCCTTCTCTTCTCCAGGCTAAACATGCCCAGCTCCCTAAGCTGCTCCTCATAAGGCATGGCTTCCAGACCGCCCACCATTTTGGTCGCCCTCCTCTGGACACAGTCCAGCTTTTCAATATCCTTTCTGAATTGTGGTGTCCAGAACTGGACACAGTATTCCAGGTGAGGTCTGATCAAAGTAGAATATATTACATTTGTCCCACCGTATCCATGGATTTAAGTATAGTATTCACGGCTTGAAAATATTCTTTAAAAAATGTTGTTTATTTGATCTTTGATCAGACTATCGTATTAAATTGAATTAATTCTTTAAAAAATAATAATCCAAAAAGCAAACCTTGATTTTGCCATCTTATATAAGGGACACCATTTTGCTATGCCATTGCATATAATGGGACTTGAGTATTCAGATTTTGGTATCCATAGGGGGTCCTGGAACCAACCCCCAGCGGATACCAAGGGCCCACTGTACTTCTCTTGATCTAGACACGTAACACCCCCATATCTGCTGATTCACCAATTGGGGGGGAAGGGAGGGGGAGGAGGCATCTTACCTCCTCCCCATCCCATCCCCTGGGAGGGCTCCTGTCACCATAGCGGCAAAAGGAGGGGGGAGGAGCGAACTGGCCTCATCCCTTTCCTCCTTTGCCCCCATGATCTCTGCCGCGGCCGGGCCATACTGGAAGCAAAGGAGCGAATTCACCCCCCTTTGCCCGGGATTGACCCCCGGGATAGTGTTCACTATTATCTGCAGAATTCACCATCCACAGGCGCCCGTGGAACGAATCCTCCATGGATGCAGCAGAGCTATTGTACTCCTATTAATGCAGCATAGAATCACAATGGCTTTTTTAGTTGCTGCATCACACTGCTGACTCATGTTCACCTTGTGGTCCACTTAGACTCCTAGATCCCTTTTGCATGTACTGCTGTCAAGCTAGGTGTCACCCATCCTATATCTGTGCATTTCATTTTTACTGCCCAAGTGTAGTATCCTACATTTCTCCATGTTGAAATTCATTTTGTTCGTTTTGGCCGAGCTTTCTAAACTGTTCAGGTCATTTTGGATTCTTATCCTGTCCTCTAGGGTATTAGCTATCCCTCCTAATTGGGTGTCATCTGCAAACTCGATAAGCATACCCTCTGTTCCCTCATCCATGTCATTAATAAAGATGTTGAATAGCACTGGGCCCAGAACAGAACCCTGTGACACCCCACTGGTCACTTCTCTTCAGGATGAAGAAGAGCCATTGGTAACTACCCTTTGGGTTCGGTCAGTCAACCAATTACAAATCCACCTAACAGTTGCATTGTCTAGCCCATGGGTTACTAACTTTTTTGCAAGAATATCATGGGGGATGTGAAGTTGAAAGCTTTCACGGCTGGCATCCATAGATTTTCCTTGGGTTCTTTCCGGGCTGTGAGGCCATGTTTTGGAAGAGTTTATTTCTGATGTTTCACCTGCATCTGTGGCGAATACGGCCTCACAGCCCGGAAAGAACCCAAGGAATATCTATCATGGGGAACCTTGTCAAAAGCCTTACTGAAATCAAGATACACTACATCCACAGCATTCCCTTCATCTATCAAGTTTGTAACTGTATAAAAATAGAGATTAGTCAAGCATGACATGTTTTTGAGAAATCTGTATTTACTTTTAGTGATCACGGCATTCCTTTCTAAGTTGTTACAGACTGTTTAATGATCTGCTCTGGAATCTTTCCTAGTATTGATGTCAGAATGACTTGGTGGTAATTATTTGGTTCTTCTCTCCCCCCCCCCCCACTTTTTAAAGATGGGGACAACATTTGCCCTCTTCCAGTCTGCTGGGACCTCTCCTGTTCTCCAGGATTTCTCCAAGATTATTGCCAATGGTTCTGAGATTACTTCTTGGTCCCTTCTTGTATATGGGGACCACAACAGCAGTCGACCAACTAACTGGTATAATTCAAGAATTTTGGAAAATAGTGCCACATAAATCGGCACCCACCAATCAGGAAAGGCAGTGAAGAGGTCAGGTGGAAGACCATGTCCACCTGGGGCTTTACCATTTTTTAATGTTAAAGTTAAAAATTTAGCACTCTCTATTGAAATGTTACTCCAATAATGCTCACCACTACAATCAAAATACTGCTTGGAAGAGGGCCCAGGGAGGTCAAAGTCATTAAATATCCTCCTAAAGTGGCTCTCCCACTTGGTCTTAGTGATGGAGCGCAGTAACACAGGTTGCAATCTTTTTTCTAGCCTTGCAATTGTATTCCAAAATTTAGATGGATCTTTTTGAAAAAGTGCTAGACCTAGTTCCCTCCATTGCTCCTTATAGTAGCTTCTTTTTCTCTTGAATTGGATGTTTGCATTTCTTACACATTTCATAAAATTGGGGGAGGGGATTGTGGAAAGATTTTTGGAGCGATAGTCTTTAATTATTTTCCGTGATTGCCTTTTTAAGATCCTACAAATACTTACTATACCATGAATTTTCTTCTTTTACCCCCAAATTAATCTTTATTTAGATTTACAAACAACAATAAAACATGAAACCACGAATTGAGGAGATGCAATTTGTAGATAAATGTATCCATAAAGGAAAATTATAATTATGTATGAATTAAAATATGTAGGTCCTTTTATCCAGTTGTCAAGCTGGTCAACACTTCACTGGAGAATGTGTCTCGTCACATTGCTCTTTGTGAAGATGGAAGTGGAAACCTGGGTGTTTCGTTGTCAATAAAGTCAATAAACATAAACCAAGTGGAATGAAATGTGTCGTTCCTCTTTTGATTCAAAGAGGTAATAATCTTAGAGGATAGCTTGTCCATCAAGCATTGAGTCCAAACCCGAGAGTGCTATGTAACAAGGGAAATTCCTCTGTCTTCCATTTACTAGCAATTTCTAAACATGCTGCCATCAGTAGAAAAGACGTCAACCTTCTATGACTCAAATTAGAATTCCAGTTAGTAAAGTGAGAGAGGAGAATAAGAGCAAGGCAGAAGTGAACAGTTTGATTAGTGATACATGAAATTTGTGTCAGAATTTGGAGCCAGAATTTTTTAATGAGGGGACAGTCTATCGACATGTGCATATAAGTGCCTGGAGATTGACATCCCCTCCAACAAAATGGGGGGACAGTATTGAACATGTGGGATAAGCTAAGAGGTGTCATATACCACCTATGTATTATCTTTAACATGCCTTCTCTGGTTTGTGCAGATCTTGACCTGCAAACGGGGAGGGATTCCAGATTCAGGGCCATTCAGAATCTGGAACAGAAATGGACAGCTCTGTTTCCCATATTACCTTGATATGACCAGTGGGGTCATACAGTTGGGATAGTAGGAATTTATATATTTGGGAGGCACTTCCTGCAATATATGGGTCTTTGTTAATACATAAGTGTTCAAAGAATGTAAGTGGGCATCTAGGTTCACCATTGGCTTTGTGTGAGGAGATACACATGTTCATTTGTTTAAGTTGGAACTAAGAAATGGAGTTTAAGTTGGAACTAATGAAATGTAGTTTGAAAGGATTCTGTAGATTTGGATGCTCCTCCCTCAAAAAGATCCATTACTCGATGAAAACTGTACCTCCTCCAAATTTTGAATTGTGAAAATGTATCTGGCACCTGGAAATTGGGATGAAGAAGAAAAGGCCTGAAAGTGGGTGGCCCCATTTGGACAGAATCCGAAGTGAGGCAGTCAAAAAAGGATTTGAAATTGAATTAGGTTTGCGAAAGTGTGGGATGGAATAAAGATATGTCCTTTCTAATGAAGCTGGGGGGGCAGGGGCGAGTTCGAGTTCTACTCAGGAAACAGAAGGGTGCTCTTTGAAAAGCATGAGATGGGAAAGTTGAAACACCTGGAAGTATAATGAAAGATGGGGAATTGCCAATCCTCTAAAGGTTGGGGCGTATTTAGTAGACTTGACATATCTCAACTTTTTATTGTTAAAAATAAATTTTTCTATTAGGGTTTGCCATTTCTATATTCTATGTAGAGTTGGGTCTAGAGGAATTGTTTGGAAAAAGAAATATTTGCGGAAGAAGAAACATCCTGACTAATGCTACCCTCCCCAGAGTAGACAAATTTAGGGTGTGCCAATTGGATAATTTCCTTGAGATCCATTTGGAAATATGGTTATAATTTCGGGAAATCAATTGTGATAAATCTTTAGTGATTAAGATACCCAAATAAGAGAAGGGTTTCTCAAACCCATTTGAGTTGGCAATTAGCAGTTAAACAATAATTGAAACAATTAATCAGATAAGACTACTTAAATATACACCAGTAGATAAGGCAATTACAGTTACATCTATAATACACTGCCAGATTTAAAGGACTAGTTGGTAGGTGGCAAGAAATGCATACAAATCTATCAAAACATCTAAAATATATATAAAAAAATAACAAAACACCCAAACCAACAATCAAGCAGACAAACCAAGGCTAAGAGAGTAGGTGTAGACTGGCTCAGCTCGAGGTCCTAAAAAGTTGTAATTCATAGTTTATGTAAACAACAAATAGTTCCCCGAAATGTGAAGTCGAAGGCTTTCACGGCTGGCATCCATAGGTTTTCTGTGGGGTTTTTCCAGGCTCTGAGGCTCTGTTCTGGAAGAGTTTATTCCTGACATTTCGCCTGCATCTGTGGCTGGCATCTTCAGAGAATGCAGATGCAGGCGAAACGTCAGAAATAAACTCTTCCAGAATACAGCCTCACAGCCTGGAAAAAACCCACAGAAAACCTATTGTTCTCTGAAAGTCTGAGCACTATAGACCACTGGACCTTCCCTTTCTATTTCTCTTCCTTGTCACAGGCTTGTCAATAATCAACAGTTCCTTGGCAGTAAATCTTTACACTTGCACTTACAGATGGAGATGTAGGGCGATTAGTCAACCCGTTGTAGACCTTTAGTACAGTCTTTAAGGACAGTCATTCATACAACATAGAAAAAACACTCTTCGGTGGTATGAGCTGCTTGATGACGAATGAGGCTTATCTTCCACCTAAAGCTCTTTTCACACTCCAAGCACTTAAAAGGTTTCTCACCTGTATGAGTTGCTTGATGGCGAAGGAGGTTTCTCTTCCAACTGAAGCTCTTTCCACACTCCAAGCATTTGAAAGGTTTCTCCTCTGTGTGAGTTGCTTGATGAGAAGTGAGGTTGGCCTTCTGGTTGAAACTCCTTCCACACTCCAAGCATTTAAATGGTTTCTCCCCTGTGTGAGCTGTTTGATGACGAATGAGGCTTATCTTCCACCTAAAGCTCTTTTCACACTCCAAGCACTTAAAAGGTTTCTCCCCTGTATGAGTTGCTTGATGGCGAATGAGGTTTCTCTTCCAACTGAAACTCTCTCCACACTCCAAGCATTTGAAAGGTTTCTCCTCTGTGTGAGTTGCTTGATGAGAAACAAGGTGGGCCTTCTGTCTGAAGCTCTTTCCACACTCCAAACACGTAAATGGTTTCTCCCCTGTGTGAGTTGCTTGATGAGGAATGAGGCTCCTCTTCTGACTGAAGCTCTTTCCACACTCCAAGCATTTAAAAGGTTTCTTATCTATATGTCCTGCTTCATGACAAATATATGTCTTCTGACTTGGGCTTTTTCCACACTCCAATGATTCCTCTCCTGAGTGCAATCTTTGGTGTGACATAAACTGTGACCTCCACATGAAACTCTTGCCACATTTCAAGCAGTTAAATGGTTTCTCTGTTGTTTGAAATGTTTCATAGGAAATAAGGTTTTTCTCTCTTTCCATCAGGGGCCTGATTATTTCTTCATACCCATTCACATCACCTCCTGGAAAGGAGAAAAACAAGGGGTCAAAGTGCAAGAGAGAAGAAGAGATAGAATTTAACATGACTGCTTATTGGACATCATTGTGAGGAGGCTGCTAGAAAGACCAATGAGTCTCCTCAGCATCTCCACCGGCTCTCCTGGGAAGCCTGTGGCAGAGACTGCCTGAAGTAGGAAGTTCTTTGGAGGAACTGATAGCTGTCTGCATCCATGAAAACATGAACCCAGGAACCATCTTCTCTCTCAACCCAACTCAACTGTGCTTGCTGCCAAGAGAAAAACAAATAAGACATGTGGTCCTCCACTTTAAAAATAATGAGGAAGGAGAACTGGGCTGCAAACTACACCAAATGTAGCAAGTACTCAAACAAACTCATACATATTATTAGTTTATATTATTTTATTCATTTAGATCTTGCCTTTCTCTCAATAGTGAGACTCAAGGTGCCATACAACATTCTTAATAGCAATACAGATTAAATCTATCGAAAAGGCTCAACAAAAGTGTAACTAGAAAATTTTAAAGTATTTTGCATTAAAAGACTTGAAAAATCTAACTGTTTTATTGCTTCTTTTGTGGTTCTTCTTAACCAACAATTTTACAAGTTAAAAATCCACAACATGTCAGCCAGTATTTCTTTCTACTACATATTTCCTTAATATGATGTTGCAGTTTGTTTAAACTTTATTCCTAAAGCTAAACACCCATTTCATCAGTCCACTTTAATTTAAAAGTGGACAGATTTAGGATCACAAGGCTAAATACCAAGAAAATAGAAGGATATACATCCGAATAATGGAAATGAAGTTTCTTTACCAGAGAGAGTTTTCTTGAGGGCAGGAGTTCATGAAGTGCTGGAGATAATATCCCAAATGTTACACAGAGAACAAGGCAAATAGTAGAAGCACCCAACAGTGGGAGGAATAAAACCTTTAAAAGACAGATAGGGGAAATGGCCCATGGTCTTAAATGTCTGTATACTAATGAAATGTACAGGATGAACCTGAACTCTTAGCACAGCAAAGCTAATATGATATAATAGGCATCACTGAAACCTGGTGGGATGACTCTCAGGATTGGACTGTAGTAATAGAGGGGTATAACTTATTTTAGATAAACAGACAAAACAAGAAGCGTGGTGGAGTAGCATTATACATTAAGGATGAGTTAAATCCTAGAAGTCAGACTGAGAGCACCTGGGTAAACTCTGCCCAACTCTGCCGAAAATTTAAGATCGAACAAATTCCTCACTTTCCTTGCAGACAATTTCATTGCCCAGAAGCTGGAAGAGGCAATTAGGGGATCAGCTCTTTTAGATCTGATCCTAACCAACAGTGATAACCTAGTTAATGATGTGGATGTGGTGGGATACTTAGGTGGGAGTGATCATGTTCTCCTGGAGTTTCTTATACAGAGGAATGCAACTGTATTTCACTATTACTTGCAAACTGATTTGATCTGGCATGAAAATAAGGAGGTCTTACCCAGGGAGGCCACAATCTCTAAATTCTCCTCCATTACTTCCCTGTGGAGGGTCCTTTGGTCCAGATCCAGCAAGGCCCACTCTTCCTCACTAAAATACACAGCCACCTCCTTAAAGGTCACCTGGAAAAAGAAATGATACCTGTGAGCCAAACATGCTGAAGTCAATCCGGAAAAAAACTAAGGAGCTTAGGGTTGCTGGATGCGATTTAATTTTTATTTTTATTTTATTTTTATTTTTTTGCATAAAGGCATTCAAAACCACCTTAATAAACAATTTTGACTAAAAAAAAGGAAAAGGGAGTGGTTGTGCCTGGCTTCAAGTGAGGAGCAGGGAACCAGGGCGACCCACCTGACCCCTTCTTGGCCCTCCAGGGAATTTGGACCCTACCTGATGATCCAGGCTCACAGAAGCTGTTCTCAGGGCAACCAAAGTAAGAGATGAGCTGCGACATATTGGCCATGACTGTGTATCATTGTCTGGAGGAAAACAAAAGGCAAAACAGTTCCTTCTGCTTCTGACTAACATGCTATTCTACTCATGCAAAGCCAAATGCAAATAAGGGGGACCGTTTTCATAAACAACCAAGAGGTTGATGGGGGCACAAGAAATCACAGGAAAATCTCAGAATAATATGTATAGGAAGATTGGTAACCCAAAGCAGGTTACCAACGAAGCTCTCAGAAGGCTACAAGATCTTTAAAAAATCACAGGCATTTTCTGTGCATGACTGTCAAACCAGGGATGTAGAGGTTTTTCTGGCAGTTGGCAATATAGAGCAAGTTTCAGGCTCTTTCCAAACAGAAAAATAGTAAAAGCTGAGGACAGCCAGGTTACCAATCCTCAGAACCAGTCCTTCAACTGCCCTTATACCGGCTTTGGACCTTGGCCAAGAGATACACCAGCTGTGTGTTTCCGTGTATGTAGAATTCCACCCCTTTTTAGCATAATGATACTTTCACAGTGCTGGTTTGAAAAGGAACTCTTTGAAAGAAAACATTTTCTGGAGACTGTTCCCTTTCCAGAGAAGGGCAACTAAAATGGTGAAAGGTCTGGAAACAATGCCTTATGAGGAGAGACTTAGGGAGCTGGGTATGTTTAGTCTGGAAAAAAGACGGTTAAGAGGCGATATGATAGCTCTGTTTAAGTATTTGAAGGGGTGTCACGTTGAGGATGGAGCAAGCTTGTTTTCTGCTGCTCCAGAGACTGGAACACGGAGCAATGGGTGCAAGCTCCAGGAACAGAGATTCCACCTCAACATTAGGAGGAACTTTCTGACAGTAAGAGCTGTTTGGCAGTGGAACACACTCCCTCGGAGCATGGTGGGGTCTCCTTCCTTGGAGGTCTTTAAACAGAGGCTGGATTGCCATCTTTCGGGGATGCTTTGATCGTGATTTCCTGCATGGCAGAGGGGTTGGACTGGATGGCCCTCGTGGTCTCTTCCAACTCTGCAATTCTATGATTCTATGAAATGGGCTGCTCAGGGGAGCAGATACACAGCCCACCTATTTCAGACACACTCAAGACAGGGAGACTAAGATGGAAAAACCCCACTGATTCCTTACCCATTATGGTGGGGCTTCTCTTGTCCTGCTGTACAATCCATTTGTACCGTACTCTCTTTTGAGGGTCTGAGAGAGCCGCCTCTGCCTCAGGAAAATCACCAGCCTCTTCTACAATAAGTTTCTTGGAAAAAAAATATTAGCAAGCATTACAAAGCGAAAGATCAGAAGAAAAGGATCAGGAGGGGGGTTGGATATTCCCTCCTCAATGATTTCAAGAAAATATAGGGGGTTGGAGCCCTGGTGGCGCAGTGGTTAAATGCCAGTACTGCAATTCACCATGTTGCAAGTTCGATTCCAGCGGGCTCCAAGGTTCACTCAGCCTTTCATCCTTTCGTAGGTCGATAAAGTGAGGACACGGCTTGTGGAGGCAATTAGCTAACACACATTGGAAACTGTTTAATGCAATGTAGATGTGTAAATTGCTATTGCTTAAAACAATTTGTAAGCCGCTGTGATAGCCTTGTGGCTGGAGAGTGGGGTATAAATAAATAAATAAATATAGAGCAGTGGATTGGGATGTACACTTGCAATATCTTTGACATTACTAGGACAAAACTTTCTCACCTGCTGCTTTTCCTGATTCTCATGTTCTTCCTGACTCAGGAGGAAACCTTCTGCCAGGGCCACTGCCTGGGAACTGGTCTCTGGCTTACATTCCCTGACCCAGCTCGCCATCTCCAGGGGAAGGACAACCAGGAACTGATCCAGGATCACCAGGTCCAGGATCGAAGCCTTGGTGTGTCTCTCTGGCTTCAGCCACTGATGGCAAAGAGCATGGAGTTGGCTGCAAATCTCTCAGGGGCCCTTGGCCTCCTTGTAGCAGAACTGCTTCAAGTGCTTCCACCAGACATCTGGATGGAATAGATCTTCTCCCAGGCTCTCCTGCGTGGATGTGCTGCAAAATTCCTCACTGCTCTCAGCTTGAGGACTTGGAAGGACTTTTCCTAACTCAGGGCCAGCTGAGCCCTTGCTTTTCCATATCTGAGTGGTGCTCCTAGGCAGGTTCCAACATAGTCAAAGAGAAAGGTTATTTCTGATTCCTAGGAAGGAAAGAAGAGGCTTTGTGAATGAGGCATGATGAATGCTGTCTTGAGGTAGAGATGCTTAATAATCCATTTCACTCTAGAAATTTACTCCTTTCCTGAAAGTTCTTCTTCATCTGAAGAAGACAAAGCACCAGGCTTACCAGCTGAAGAGGCTTAGCAGACACCTGGAGATCAGCCACACTCTTTGTTTCCTCACTTGGTCAGTTTAACATCCAACGAGTAAAGCCCCCCGCCAGTCCCAAGGAAAGGCAGTCTCAGGCATCTGGCCCAAACTCTTCCCCTCAGATGCACAAAGAAGCTGCAATCAAGGTCTCAGGAAGAGCACAAATAAACAACACTGTTGATAAATACAATCAGAGACCTGAGCATTGGCTGGAAATCTCTGCCTATAAAGAAACACAGCTCTTTGTTGAGAGCAACAATGTTCTTGGCTCTTGACATATTTATCTTATTCTTCATGAATTTACAATTCCTGGGTTGTCAAACAACTTCCCTACGGATAACCTCTGAAATTCTGGCTGTATTCAAGAGCTTTCTTGACTATAGAACTGATCAACACCTGCTTTATCTCTTGCTACTGACAATTCCTTCTGAAAACCAGACAGGCTCTTTTTTGCTTCACTAGGTCAGTATAGCATCCAAACAGGATGAAAGCAGGGAGGATTAAAGCCCAGCCCAGTCCCAAGGAAAGGCAGAGGCTGAGCCATTTGACCCAAACTCTTTCCTTCAGTTGCACAAGGAGGATGCAATCAGGATCTCAGGAAGAGCACAGATGGACAAGATTGTTATTGAACAGAGCCAGAGGCCTGAGCATTGGCTGGACATCTCTGCCTATAAAGAAACACAGCTCTTTGTTGAGAGCAACAACATTCCTGGCATTTGAAATATTTACCTTGTTCATGAATTTAAGACTCCTGAATTGAACAACTTCCCTACAGATAACATCGGAAATTCTGGCTCTACTCAAGGGATTTCTTGACTGTAGACTGTACAACACTCCCTTTATCTCTTGCTACTGAAAACAATTCCTTCTGATTTTTAAACTTTGCCTCCTTCTGACCATAGCTCATGGACTCTGGATACCTGAACTTCATTTGCACTTCAGTTAAAGCACAACAGTTACTCTCAACAAAGACCTGGCCTTCTTCTCTGCCATTTATAAGCAGAGATGTCCAGCCAACACCGAGACCTCCAATGTTCTTCCGCTGTGAACTTGATTGCAGCCTCATTTTTATTTATTCCATTTACATCTTACACTTCTCCCCAAATGAAGGGAAGAGTTTGGGCCAGACATCTCCACCTTTCCCTGAGACGGGGGTGGGGTGGGGGCGTTTCCTCCTCAGAACCATAGAGCTGGAAGGGGCCCCATAGGCCTTGGAGTCCAATCCCCTTCCCAGTGAGGGAACTCTTCTTCCTCCTCTGATCCTGAACTGACCTGGAGAACAGAAGGAGGGCTTGGCTGGCCTTCTTCAGGCATTCTGCTGAGTCTCTTGAACTGGTAAATCATAACTTCTTTTTAAAAGAAGAACGTTCAAGGAGGAGGCACGAGAATCCCTCCCATTTCCCCCCACATTTTTTATTTATTAGTAAACTGTTCTTTACCTATTCTGTAGGCAAAAACAATGCTCTTTTTTAATCTTTCTACAGGGCAAAGGCAAAACATTTTGCTGCCTGAAGAAAAGGGCCCTCTTTGCCCACAGCACAAGCTTTGTGTTTTATGGAATTCTGTTCCTCAACAGAAGGGAAGAGAAGCCAGGAGGCTCCTACCACTGTCACTAAGCATCTGGTGCCTGAAGCAATGGCTTCACTCTGCAAAAGCGTGGCTTATGTTATAAACACATTACATTCCCTGAATAACAACACTACCACCACCCAGTCTGGTATGGGTAACCTACAAGGCAATGTTGTACAGTGGTTAGGAGTTTTCATTAGGCCCAAAATGTACCAGGTGCAATTCCTTTGTTGAAAGATGGAAAACAAAGTTACTTGGGCCATTTTTTTCAGCCTAGCCTTCTTCACAGAATTGCTGTGAGGACGGAATAGGGGAGGCAGAGAGTAAGTACTACATGCTATTTGAAACCCCTTGAAAGAAAGAAAAAGAACCGTTGCCAGCCAACAAAGGGATGGGAAGAAGTTTTCCACAAGGAGAGAAGGCCGGGAGGGGAGGGAGTGGGGGCTCTTTCTTGCCTGTCTCAGCCTCTCTACTCAGAGGGTCTCCAGATGGCGAAAAAAAACCACGAGGAAAATCCTACCTGTCCTAATGGTATTCTGTGTGATTTCACCATGTTGTGAAAAGGGTGGGGGGGGGGAGGCCAGAAAAGCCTTCTTAGCTTTTCCCATCTTTTAAAAAAAAACCCACAAAACTGTATGTGTGCGTGCGTTTCTGCTCCTTAGGACAAGCAAGTCTATCTGATTTGCTTGCAAATCTGACTGGCCAGACAAGCACAGGGCTTGCTAGCAAGGCAAGCGTCTGCAGCCACCATTCTGCCCCCACGCCACCCCAGTGATCAGAGCTGGGAAAGGGAAGACCACTCTTGGCTACTCTCTCACCCTCCTCTTTCTTCCTCGGCTGTCATCTGGGTTGCAAAGCTTATGGGGGCTTTCTGTCGGTTGTTTTTTTCCCCGGGCTGTGAGGCAGTGTTCTGGAAGAGTTTATTCCTGACGTTTCACTTGCATCTGTGGCTGGCATCTTCAGAGTATGGTTGGGTAGGATTTATATGGTTGGGTGTGTGTGGGATTTATATACTCTGAACCCCTGTTGGGGAGTATATGTAAATTTGTGTATTTGAATGGGTAGTTTCTGGGTTTAAATACACAAATTTACATATTCTCCCCAACAGGGGTTCACAGCATATAAACTCCACATACACTCCTACCCAACCATTCTCTGAAGATGCCAGCCATAGATGCAGGCGAAACATGAGGAATAAACTCTTTCAGAACATGGCCTCACAGCCTGGGAAAAAAACCCACAGAAAACCTATAGATGCTGGCCATGAAAGCCTTTGACTTCACTTATGGGGGCTGCTGAGAACAAAACCACCATGAAGACTAGTCGCAGCTGCTGCAACTTGCTCTTACTGTCAGGGCTGGTTTAAAGGCCTTTCTGAGGTCCCTGTAGCTTCAAGGGGCCCCATCATTGTGTGTGTGTGTGTGGGGGGGCTCATCAGGAGGCATGGAGATGCACTATCCACAATGCTGCAGCCTTATTTGAGAACTCACGCCGAACAAGTCTTGAAGAGAAATGACAACGCAGAAAGAATCACAACCCAAAAACATCACCCAAGGAGACCTACTGCTGTGCGTTCTGCAACCGGACTTATTTATCTCGGATTGGCCTTTTTAGTCATCAGTGCGCTTGCAGAAAGCGCCGGATGAGTCCTTCCTGAATCTTCGTTTGCGAAGACAAGCCAGAGAGAGAGAGAGAGAGACTATGACTAGGTGAAGTTAAGGGCCGTTGTAATCCTCCTCCTGCAAAAGGATTATTAGTAATAATCTGAATAGCCTGTACTGTGTACGTGGTAGCAATATTAAGGGTCAGACTAGAGAGCCCGCAATGCCCCCAATATAGCTCTAAAATGCCCTCTTTGAATTACCTCTGAAAGCCTGGCTTTGGCTTTGAGTGTAATCTTTTTAACTCCCAAGCTGATGCATAACTAATTGTCCTGTGATCAGTCAGGAAGCCCCTAACCCTAAAAGGTTAACTAAGGGTCAGTGGCCTAACATGCTTATCTTATATCCTTCCTAACATCGTGTGTCCTGAGGGGCTAGACATGACTATAAAAACTGTTTGCAATCATCATTCGGGGCTCTCTGGGTTTTTCTGGAAACGATTCCACCCTATGAGCCCGCCCTGAATAAACCTCACTTTCTGAATCTCTGTTGGGTCTGGTGTCAGTTTCTGCTACATGTACAGGTGAGATTAAGGGCCGTTGTAACCCTCCTGCAAAAACATTATTAGTAATAATCTGAATATCCTGTACTGTGTATAGGTGAGATTAAGCTGGGTTAGGTTACACTGACCTGAGATAAACATATGGGTCCCCCAAAATAAAGCGTTGCAGGGGCCCCCACAATGCCTTAAACCGCGCCTGCTTACTGGGGGGCACTACAGTCCCCCCTCCTACAGATGGGGACCACCCCTCCCTGCCTCCCTCTCCCTCGGCCACCTCGGGGTCCCGGACACCCAAAGGCCTCGGATTTGGAGAGAAAGGAGGGGAGGACTCACCCGACCCCCGGGATGGCGAAGCCAAAGGCAAAAAGGGAGCTCCTCTCCAGCGCCTTCCTCTCTTTGCAACTCCTCTTTGCAATGCCCCACAGCTTCACCCGCCTCTTGCATCTCTCTAGGAAGATTCACACTCATGGCCGGAAAGGGAGGGAGTTTGACTGGTAGGAAATGCAAGCCTTTCCCCTCCTCTCCATTTTTTCCCTTCCTCTCTAGGACTATGTTTCCTTTAGTTTAACTCTTGGAAAGCCAAAGATTCTCCAACCTCCTCTGAGAATCGAGGCTCTCTAATAATCCCTTTGCTTGCTTGAGTATTATTATTATTATTATTATTATTATTACTTGTACATTTACATTTTCCGGTCTGCCTCAGTTAACAAAGCGACTAACAGGGAAGCTCCTTTTGTTACTTCCCTCTTCCTCCTCCCTGCAGCTGGATGTTTCTTTAGCAGCCTCTAGTGCAACCTGCAAGACGCTGTAACTTTAAACTGTACACAAGAGATATAATATTTACCATATAATGCATTGTACAAATATGAAAAGCAACAAAACAATGTTATAATAAAGACTTCTGTTACTAAAGATTGTTACAATTACTGGCTTACTACACAATTGTTTAATGTATGTTCTACATTGAACTGTCTATTCTCCTTTATGGGTCTGAAACATGAGTCACCTATCGCCAACACTTATGACTCCTCGAACACTTTCATCAGCGCTGTTTACGGACAATCCTAAATATACACTGGACTGACTATGTGATGAATGTTGCTGTCCTTGAGCAAGCAGGGATCACCAGTATTGAGGCCATGATATTGAGAACACAGCTGCGCTTGGCAGGGCACTTTTCTAGGATGGAGAACCATCGCCTCCCAAAAATAGTACTCTACGGTGAACTCACCACAGGTCAGCGTAAGAGGGGCGCTCCAAAAATTCGATACAAGGACTCCCTGAAACAACATCTCAGGTTCGGCCAAATTGATCACCAACAATGGTCCACCCTGGCCTCGCATCGGGAGGCATGGAGACACACTATCCACAATGCTGCAGCCTTATTTGAGAACTCACACCAAACAAATCTTGAAGAGAAGTGACAATGCAGAAAGAATCACAACCTGGAAACATCACCCAAGGAGACCTTCTGCTGTGCTTTCTGCAACCAGACTTGTTGGATTGGCCTTTTTAGTCATCAGCGCGCTTGCAGTAAGCGCAGGATGAGTCCTTCCTGAATCTACATATTTTCCCCAACAGGGGTTCACAGCATATAAACTCCACATACACTCCTACCCAACCATTCTCTGAAGAGACCAGCCACAGATGCAGGTGAAACATCAGAAAGAAACTATTCCAGAACACGGCCTCATTGCCCGGAAAAAAACCAAGGAAAATCTATGGATGCTGGCCATGAAAGCCTTCAACTTCACAATACTGTATATTTTATGTTCTAAATATATTTTGTATACAGTTTAAAGTTACAGTGTCTTGTAAGTTGCACTAGCTTTAAGTAGAATCCTCTGGTTGTGGTAATAGGTTTTCTTTAGCAGCACCAGCATTGGGGTGGGGAAGGATTGCTGGAGAAACACAGACTTTGGGTGTTGTGTTAGAGCAGCTTGTCTGCATTTTAAAAAATGCAAAAAAGCTCAAGCAGGGAATGGGTGCAATTTGCTTCAGTGACTCTTCTGTAGCTGTGCATGTGAAGTACAGTAAATGGCAGCTACCTCCAGCATGTGTGAACAGCAAAACAGAAAGAAGGGGGGAGCCGATAGGCCCTACCAGCAACAGCCAGCATGTTAAAGAAAGGATGGATCTTGAAGTCTGACCATCAAAATGGACCTCATAAGAAAAGAGGATAGTGAAAGGAAAGGTCATCTCTGTACTGTTTGGTTTGTTCATTCAAGGCAGACTAGATTGTTTCATTTGGAAACAATGGAATTGTAGGCATTCTTATCAAGTTTGCAGATGACACCCAATTAGGAGGGGTAGCTAATACCCCAGAGGGCAGGATCAGAATTCAAAATGACCTGAACAGATTAGAAAGCTGGACCAAAACTAACCAAATGAATTTCAAGAGGGAGAAATGTAGGATACTACACTTGGGCAGTAAAAATGAAATGCACAGATACAGGATGAGTGACACCTGGCTTGACGGCAGTACATGCAAAAGGGATCTAGGAGTGAAGTCGAAGGCTTTCATGGTCGGCATCCATAGATTTTCCTTGGTTTTTTTCTGGGCTGTGAGGCCGTGTTCTGGAATAGTTTCTTTCTGACATTTCACCTGCATCTGTGGCTGGCATCTTCAGAGAATGGTTGGGTAGAAGTGTGTCTGGGGTTTATATGTTGTGAATGGTTGGTAGGAGTGTGTCTGGGGTTGTCTAACGGTGAAAATCCTCCTCACAGAATTCGCTGGGAACATGAGCTGTCTGAATGGGATTCCACATCATCTCGCCATATTGTGTTGGAGGGGGACAAAAAAGGCCAAAAACTACTTAAGAAAAGTGTTTGTGGCTTTCCCCAACTTTTAAAAAAAGCTCCATGTGGTATGTGCATTTCTGCTCATTAGGAGAAGCAATTCATCATGAATTGCTTTTCCATACAAGAGGAAGTGCAAAGCTGATTGGCCGGACAAGCGTGGGGGCAGGGCTTGCTAATAAGGCAAGTGCCCGCTGTTGCCATGTTGGATTTTCACCTTAGCAAGCGAGTGCTAAGGTGAGAAAACAGGGTTGGTTGGTTGATTTGCTTTTGTGTTCAATTGAAAAATTGCTCAATTGCACTTTGGACATTGTTTTTTTTTTAAAAAAATAAGGTTGGCAGCAGCAAATTGAGATAAGTGCAAATGCAAGTAAACCACTCGCGGCCACCATGTTTACTCGTGGGCATGTGAAGCTTATGAGGGCAAAAGACCCATTAAAACAGGTCGCAGCTGCTACAAAATGTCATTACTCTGAGGCTCTCTGTTTTCTATGTGCTCATATAGGCAAGGCCAAGGAGTCTTAGTGGATTACAAGCAGAACATGAGTCAGTGGTGTGATGCAGCAGCTAAAAAAGCCAATGTAATTCTGTGCTGCATCAATAGGAGTATACTGTCTAAGTCAAGGGAAGTGATAGCGCCACTCTATTCTGCCTTGGTCAGACCTCACCTGGAATATAGTGTCCAGTTCTGGGCACCACAATTGAGGAAGGACATTGACAAGCTGGAAGGTGTCCAGAGGAGGGTGACTAAAATGGTAACAGATCTGAAAGCCATGACCTATGAGAAGAGGCTTAGGGAGCTAGGTATGTTTCGTATACCATTTCTGGGCAAGGTTCTGGAGCATGTAGTGGCCTCCCAGCTCTAGGTGTTCCTGGATGAAATAGATTATCTAGATCCATTTCAATCTGTCTTCAGGCCTGGCTATGGGACGGAAACAGCTTTGGTTGCCTTGGTAAATGACCTACACAGAGAACTGGACAGGGGAAGTGTTTCCCTGTTGGTTCTGCTGGACCTTTCAGCAGCCTTCTGGACAGCCTCCCTGGGATGAGATTTGGGTGCACTGTTATGCAGTGGCTTCAGTCCTTCTTGGAAGGGTGAACTCAGATCCAGTTTGGACTACTATAACGTGCTCGAAGTGGGACTGCCCTTGGAAACTGTTTGGAAATTTTTGTGGGTCCAAAATGCTGCAGTCATGCTGTTGATGGAGCTGGCTACAGGGATCATATGACCCCCCCCCCCGTTGAAACAGCTGCATTGGCTACCAGTCCGTTTCCAGGCAGAATTCAAAGTGCTGGTTTTGACCTTTAAAGCCTTAACAGTTTGGATCTAGACTACCTGAAAAACCATATTGCCCTATACAAGCCAGACCGAGTGTTAAGATCACAGTGGCAATGGAAGAAATAAGAAAAACAACTTTGTAGAAATACAGAATCCGTTATATCCCAAGTGTTGGACTTCACAAGAGATTGAGGCCCATCAGTTGCATGCAGGGCTTTTGGGCACAAAATTATTTGGAAAAAAAAAAAAGGAGGTTATTTGAATGAAACAGTAGTTGTGCAATTTAGTGTTATTGTTTTCCAAAAATAGATATTTGAATATATATGTTACTAAGTAGGGATTAGTATTTTTATTTACTAACAGTACTAAGTTTAGACAGGAAAGAGTATTGAAGACCCATTGGAGCAGAATTTAGTTCAACTGGCACGCATGATACAGTCTTATTGTTCCTGATTATGCTCAGCATTTGGCTCATCTGAAACACTATTAAAATCATTTAAGTCAGGAATTGTTAGTTCCCCATTTTGTTTAACTGAAATTGTATTTTGTTTAGGAAATATCAATCATTTTCTACCACTAGTTATTCAAGTCTCTAGTGCTTTATTCCCCATTTTTTTTGAGGAAAATGCAATGTTTGAACATAAAACTATAAATTTGGGCAAAATTATCACTTTTAAGCGCAGCTATTCTAACATTTTGACATCTGAGAATTTGACCATTGTTTTAGTTTATGTTTCATCCATTGTACCACTGGCGTAGAATTTCTGCTTATCATGTTTTATTATGCAGATATGTAAATATTTGAAACAGGAAGGTCTGATTTCTATATTGAAGAACTTTTGGAGATTATATAGAATATCATATGCAATATTTATATGCATCAGACTGCACTGAGAAAAACTGATTTTAAATCCAGTATGTTATTGAAATTGGTCTTAATATTTTTGTAGCTCTCAGCTGGATTCATAGGATTGTCTTAAAAATAATAAAATGTCATCAGCAAATGAATGTATATGGTGTTCGTATGGAAGCAAATTTAACTCCAAAATTTAGTTTTTGTAGCAATTTTAGCATGTATGTCCATTCAATATGATCAAAGCCCTTGAAGGCAGAGAGGTACAAAAATGCCATTATCATGTTAGATTTCTTGTGAGGTGGATGATGTTAAGAGTTCTCAAGATGAATCTGTCATTTGGCACATGCCTATGAAATCAGTTTGGTTTGGGGCTGTGTAGTTTTGAATAAAAATGTCCAATCTTTTTGCAAAATATAGAACTTAGAATTTTATAATTGAGATTTATAGGTATGTATGGTAAAACCTGAGCCGGTTCTCCTCCTGCTTTGGATATTGGTATGATTTTGGAAGTTTGTAGCTTCCTGGGTATTATCTAAATTATCTGTGGGGATAATTTCTGATCAGTTTGAGAAAAATTGATTAAATTCTTTGTTGATTGCTGCGTCGGAGTAAATTCATTCAGTTTTATTACGTAAGATCATGTACCTATTTGATCTTTTTTTTTAACACTTTAGCAGCTGTGCATTTCTGTTGCCATATTAATAATAGTGTTGGTTTAAATAAACTATTGCACTTTACCTGTGTCTAGAATTTCACATTCTCCCTTTATATTTATTAAACTGACTGAGCAAGGAAAGAAAGAGATACAGCATTTAAACATGGCATAGAATACTGTATCTTGACAGTTAATCTGACATCTTATTACAGTTGTCCCTTCATAATGCTGGGGTTTGGTTCCAGGAACCCCACCCCCATGGATACCCAAATCCGTGAATACTCAAGTCCCATTATATGCAATGGCATAGCAAAATGGTGTCCCTTATATAAGATGGCAAAATCAAGGTTTGCTTTTTGGATTATTATTTTTTAAGAATATTTTCAAGCCATGAATACTTAAATCCATGGATAACAAATCCATGGATACAGAGAGACAACTATATAAGAGTCCAATATGGCAGGTTGCACCAAAATGATCCTTAACACAGTATGAGGAGTGTTAAGCATGGCAGAGTCTAAGGAGTAGTCCAGATGGGGAAAAAATCCACAAGGAATCCCATGTGTCCAAACGGGATCCCACAGCATTCCATCCTTTTCAGAAGGAGGAGGAGCAAAAGATGGGAAATGTCCACAGCAGAAGCCTCCAGGACTTTCCCCAAGTTTTTAAAAAACCCTGGTGGGAATGCGCACACTCGCCTGTTAGGACAACTGAATCACATTGCGTTGCACTGCTGAAGCGGACAGCTGATTGGTTGGACGTGCACAGGGGGCGGAGCTTGGTAAGACACCAGATTGCAGAACCGCTATGTTGGATTGTCGCCATAGTGATCGTGTACTAGTGTGAAGAAAAAGGCTTTCTTTCTTTCCTTCTTTTTTTCATTATTTAAGCAGATTATTCTTCCGCATCTTGGATTTAGGTTTTTTTTTAAATACTGTTTGGTGGGGGAAAGTTGGGGAGTACAAAACGAGTAATTCACTCATGACCACCATCTTGATTTGCTGGCATGCCTCTGTGAACAGCAAACACAGAGAGCTTCACATACCAGCAATCTTGCCAAAAAATCGTTGAGACAGATGACAACTCCTGCAAATTGGCGTTCTGCATCCCAATTCACATTTTATTCCCTCGTCTAGACCGGCCCTAAGTCATTTTCTAATCCTGAAAATACTTGCCTGAATGTCAAGTTGGCTCAGGGCAAGTAAGACGTGGATCCTGAGGCGTGAGGTTTTCTGGAATTGGAAAGTTGATTTGCAAACTGCTTCAGGTCAGTCCACTGTGGTTGTGATGAGCATTTTTTTCACTGTGATGAATGAATAGGTATGGGCAAAACCTGTGGCGTTATTAAGGCCAATGTCACCCCTCCCTCCAATGGTGTCACCTGGTACGTTTTGCACTCTCCACACACATCCCTAGTGCCGCTACTGGGCAAAGCCATATCGATAGCAAACACCTGTCAACTGTAATACTGTTATCAATGAAACAATCTGCACTTTTGAAGGGTATCTGGAGCCAAATGTTGAAAAGCCAGTATATATTGAATTAGGTGCAGTTTATTGAAGAACTGTAGGAATTGCTCTCTTCTAGAGTATTGGGAGAATTTAACTATGACATTTTGACTAAATTTTTATACTGGGGTCTTGCGTCAAGAGATGTGCATCTTCACCATCTATCTCAGAAGCATGATAGTCTGGGACCACTTCAGCTATCTAAGTCATTAAGAAACTTATTATAGCATTTCCACCGCTACTGATTCTGGAATTCCACAAGACAGACGTTCAAACAACAACTGTGATTCTTCAAGTGTTCTGCCTAACATTGTCCTGATGGTGTGTTTGTATCCAGGTCCTACTTGTCCTATCACTTTTAAAATCACTGTTAGCTTCTCTACTAAAAAAAAAAAGTCCTTTGTAAATTGTTTGATGCGAAAAGGTACCTTTGCCCTCCTATGTCACTTTCCTAGCTCCAAGCACTTAAACTAAATGGGTTCTCCCTCTTCATGAACTCTTTGGAGAAGAGTCTCCCCCCATTAAAACTTTTCCCACACTCCAAGTATTTATGTTGTTTCTCCTGTTTGAGAACTTCTGTATTTCAAAAGTATTGGTTCCTGCCTGAAACCCTTTTCATACTCCTGGTATTCAAATGGATTCCCCCTTGAATGTGAAGACTGATGAGAAATGAAGTTTGTCCTTTGACCAAAATTTCTTCCGGCAAAGTAGTTTTTCTGACTGAAACTCTTTTCACATTCCTGGCATTTAAATGGTGCCTCCCCTCTATGAGTTAATTGATGGATAGCAATTTGTCCCTTCTGAATGAAGTTCTTTCCACACTCCTGACATTTAAATGGTTTCTCCCCTGAATGATCTAATTGATGACCAGCAAGGTAACTTTTTCGACTGAAACTCTTTCCACATTCCTGGCATTTAAATGGTTTTTCTGCTGTGTGAGTCAATTGATGACGAGTGAAGTTTGACTTCCAACTGAAACTTTTTCCGCATTCAAGGCACTGAAATGGTTTCTCTGTTGTGTGAGTTGCTTGATGATCTGCAAGGCTCTTCTTCCAACTGAAACTTTTTCCACATTCCAGGCATTTAAATGGTTTCTCTGCTGTGTGAGAGGCTTGATGTTCATCAAGGTTCTTCTTGCAAATAAAACTTTTTCCACACTCCAAGCATTTAAATGGTTGCTCTGCTGCGTGAGAGGCTAGATGTTTGGCAAGGCTCTTCTTCCAAATGAAAGTTTTCCCACACTCCAGGCACTTAAACGGTTGCTCTGCTGCATGAGTTGTTTTATGATCTGCAAGGCTTTGCTTCAAACGGAAACTTTTTCCACACTCCAGGCATTTAAATGGTTTCTCTGCTGTGTGAGTTAACAGATGACGAGTGAAGTTGGACTTCCAACCAAAAGCCTTTCCACACTGCAAGCATTTAAATGGTTTCTCCAAGGTGTGAGTGGTTTGATGTGAAATGAGGTGTGCATTTCGACTGAAGATTTTTCCACACTCCAAGCATTTAAATGGTTTCTCCCCTGTGTGGGTTGTTTGATGACAGGCGAGGTGTTCCTTTCGACTGAACTTCTTTCCACATTCCAAGCATTTAAATGGTTTCTCCCCTGTATGAGTGGCCTGATGAAGCATCAGACTCATCTTCCACATGAAGTTTTTTCCACACTCTAAACACTTAAATTGTTTCCCCAGGGTTGGAGTTTTTTGATGAGAAGTGAAGTGTGTCCTCTGACTGAAACTTTTTCCACACTCCAAGAAACTGTTGGGTTTCTCCCCTGTGTGGGTTTTTTGATGTGACACAAAGTGTGATCTCTTTCCACACCCCTGGAAATCAAAGTTTTTCTCTGTTGCATGAATTTTGTCTGTGTGGTTTCTGCTATGAAGGCTTTCATCCAAACTGAGGAGCTTTCCATATTCAAGAGCAATATCTTTATTCCTTTCAGACCCATCTGCTCTTTTTTCTTGGGCAGAGATTTCACAGATATCCCCAGCCTGAGAAGCAAACACTTTGTTCCACAAGTTCTCTTGAGTGTCTTTTTTTGTTTGCTTCTCTTTCTTCTGTGGAACCTGGGCTCTTTGTAGCAAAGACATCCTTGCTTCTTCATTCTCATTCTCCAGCCTGGCACCTTGGAAGGAGAGAAACAATCAAAGCCCAAGAGAGATAGAAACTGGAATTAAAAAAAAGATAACTTACAGCAATAATTTTCAGCAACTGGAGCATAAATATGAAAAGAATATAAATATGAAAGAGGTGGGCCTGCATAGTCCTTTCCTACCGGCAGTCACTCAAGATATGGGCCTCTTTTTGCAGGAAGGTGTGAATACATCCTGATACTCATTTCCTAAAGTGGCTCACCATCCCTTTCCCTTGGGGACACTATCCTTCTTTAGAGCACTGAGTGGAAGGAACTGGACTTGGCTACCAAGTGGAAGTGCAAGAACAGTCCTTAGAGGAGGAAAAGGAGATCTCCTCCTTTCTGCTCTCACGTCCCTCTAAACGATTCCACCATTTGTTTTTACTGGTGATTGCATGTTGCCACAGTGAAAGTCTCCAGAGGTAGACCAGGTTTTTAAGAGTGAGATACCATATGGGAAGGGCCCATTCCCTACCCAGTGGTCCCTAATTAGTATAAATCTCAATCTGCCACCATGTCAGGGTAATGGGATTTACAACCCAGAAATGTATACTGTAAATAAGCAAGTATGACATGTTACAGCCAGCAGGGGCCAGTGATGAGAGGGCTAAACGCAATGGGCAGGAACATCTTGATTGTGCCTGGGAAGCTGGCATGAGAGTGAAAAGGCCCGAAGCCTTATCTCTGTGAAAGAGTAAGAGAATGTGTGCGGGAACCGCTATTTCTGTGCTACTCTGCTGGACTGTGCTGTGAGACTATATAGTTCTGTCTGGGCATTGCAGTGACAACACTGTACTGTACTTTATGCTGTGATATGTAGTCTGTATGAAAGGAGTTTCAGACTCACTGTAAATACCACTATGTTATGTTCTAGTAAAGAGAACTAGTTTAGACACACGTCTGTGTCTGTGTGCTCATTTCTTCGCCTGGAGAATGAAACTCTGCTACAACGACTTTTGCTGCCTGGACCTCTTGATATGCTCAGAGGTATCAGTGCACTACAATGTCACATCATCCACTGTATCCTTGAGAAAGCTTACAGAAACAAACTGCCTTTGAAGAGACCACTGAAACTGGCCTAACCTGCTGAAATGTAATGACAATTTGACAGGGTATCTCTTGGGTTTCCTCCCTACTGAGAAATGGAGCTGCAGTCCTTCGCCCTATGGTTTGCCCTCAGGAGCACATCTGAGGCCAGCCCAGCTAGAAGAAGGTGACTCTCCTTGCAGAAATACAGCAGGATGACAGGAAGAGGAGAGAGTGACCCAGGAGACTCTGCAAAGTGAGTGAATCAACCCGGAGAAAGAAAGAGACTCACCCAGAGAGGCCACAATCTCTAGATTCTCCTCCATGACTTCTCTGTGCAGGGCCCTTTGGTATGGATCCAGAAGGGCCCATTCCTCCTCACTGAAATACACAGCCACCTTCTCAAAGGTCATCTAGAGGAAAAAACATTATGTGTAAGTCAAAAATGCTGAACAAAGACCTGGGCAGGTGGTTGCTGCTCAACATGGTTCAATTCTTCACTGAGGACATTTCCAGATGGGCTAACGTAATGGAAGGAAAAGAAAAAGAGATTCTTTCAGACAGAAAGAGAAATGCAGAGGACAGGGGCACCTCAACTGCCTGCTTCTTGACCCTCCAGAGATTCTGTCCCCTACCTGATCCAGGCTCTCAGAAGCTGTTCTCAAAGCATCAGAATGCAGAGCTGAGCCAGTATGTCTTGGCCCTGGCAGTCTTCCATCTCCTGGGAGGAAACAAAAGACAAAAGGAAAAAGTCTTTACCATTCCCTCTATTACACATTCATGTCTTTCTAAACTCACACCAACAAAGCCAAAGCCACACATTTAGGAGATCTTTGTAGACTCAATAACCATGAGATTGGCAGCGACAGATAGGTTTCTTGCCTGTAATCATGGTTCTTTGAGTAGTCACCTTTGAATTCACACAAGTTGGGTTTGCACCTGTGCAGTAGTCATGTTTGGAACATTCTAGAGCTGAGCTGTTTATGGGCACACTCCCTGCACCCTTTCCCTTACATGCATGCTCCAACATGTTCACCCATTTGCCTCAGTTCCCCAATCAACTGTATAGGTTTGGGAAGAGAGATCACGCAAGTGGGTGACTAGTCAGCTGGCTTAACAGGGAGATGTCATTCCAACAATGAAAACAGTACCACTCCACCAAATGCTGTGACTTGTTTGCCACAAAATCCAGTCTGCACTAGGTAACAAAGCTGAAAGTCTGTGACCATGTTGCAGTCTTCAACAGATCAGGCAAGTGCACACCTCAGAGAAGAGCAGACCAAGTTAATAACAGCTTTGGTGGAATATGCTCATGGGAGCTGTAGAGGTGGCAAGTTGGCCAAATCAATGAGATGGCTTCCACCATCTGTTTGGAAAAGCTGAAGTGAGCTGAAACCAGAAAGAACTCCCAGGGTCCAGTATAACAAATGAAAAACTGAGCAGAGTGTCAGAGGCTGGCAGTTCTATCAACACAGTAAGACAAAATACAGCAAATATCCAGTGAATGCAAGGCAACCTCCAATGGGGAGGAAGGGTTCTTCATGAACATTGGAAAAACAATATATTAAGACAAATGGAAGTCTAAGATGACCTTCAGTAGGCAGAAGATGCCAAATCACAGTGAGACCTTCTATTTAGATGATGTTTCAAAGACCCTTAAAAGGTCTATCATGTAGAGAAAGAGGGTAATACAGCCTACGCAGTTAGATGAAGACACACAAGGTCTGGGTGCGGGATTTAGTTCAGCTTAGTGAGGAAGTTCTTGTGAAGAGTGAGTCGCACATGAGTCCATCTGGGCAGCAGCAACAGAGTGGCAAACCACGCTTGCCTGGGCCATCACAGTGTGATGAGAACACATTTGCATGGTCCTCTCTCATCTTCACCAGGACCATGGTTATGAGGAGAAACAGAGGAAAAGCATACAGGAACAGGCTGTTCCAATTGTGCATGAAGGCATCGTCTGAAGATCTTCTCCCTCGATTTCTGTGAAGTTGTGAAAAAGGGCCATCTGAGGAATGCCCACTCTTCAAACAAGGTCTTCCTCAGGTGGCCTTTTTTCACAACTTCACAGAAGTGAATCATTCCTTCTTGCCTGCCAAAAAAATCTGCAAGATTGTTCTCCCCTGCCAGATGGACACCAGTGGAGTGATATTTCTTGGAACACCCCAATCCCATGAGTCTAACATAATTTTGAGGAGAGTTCTGGGTCTTGTCTGCCTTGTATATTTTGATAAAACATGGTAGTCATCCTGTCTATTGTACCACACATCTCCCAAGCCTTGAGGGCCTTGTGGAGTGCCAGCAGTTCTAGGCATTGATGTGAAGATGCTTCTTCTGTAAAGGCCACTTGGTGTGGATGTGCAGATTCCCATAATGCACATCTCACCCTTCAATGAAGCATCTGGGGGTTAGACAAACAGTAGGCAGAGGAAGATGGAAGCGTATGCCTGCTACTGTGTCCTCCGGATCCTCTCTGACACTATGTGGGACTGACAGTTCTTTGAAACAACAGTTACTCTGCAGATTGAAGATGGACAGGAACCGTTCTGCATAGTGTTGAAACATAGCCTGGTGAACTGCACCAGGGCAGCATCAGGCCCAGTAATCGGTAGGATACACAGTGAAACTTGTTACAGTTGACACAAAGACCTAGGTCTTCCAGTAAAGATAATGTCATGTTGAGATCCACACACAGCTTTTACCCGTGGGACACCACAATTAGCCAATTGTATGCACAGGAAAACACAGTCACACCTCAAGTGCACAGTAAAGCCATGATGACCACCCTACATTTGGTAAATATCCTTGGCTGAAGAATAATACTTCTCATCCCCAATGGCAAGGTAGAGGAATTTACAAAGGTCTGGATGGATTCCAATGTGAAAACTTAAATCTATCACCAAGAATCAGTCCCTCCTGCACAGGATTGGGATGAAGGATCCTAGGGTAATCATGTGAAACCTCTCTACCTTGATGAACCAATTGACACCATGCAGGTCCAGGATCAGCCAAATGTCGTCATCCTTCTTCAGGGCTGTGAAGTATGGCATATGTGTGTGTGTGTGTGTGTGTGTGAGGATGAGAGAGAGAGAGAGAGAGGGAGAGAGAGAGTGTTATGGTGCTCAAGGCAAGGTGAAATCTTCTCTATGGCATCTTGGTTCAAGAGTGTGGTAGCTTCTTCCATGAGAATCTAAGACAGTGATGTGCTGTGGAAACATCCAATGGGGAGCAGAGAATAAAACTTGATGGTGTAAACCTTCTCTATGATGGAGAACACTTATGTATTGGTGGTGGTGATGCACTAGATCAGTGGTTCTTAACCTGTGGTCCAGGGACCCCCCAGGGATCCCCAGTGTCCTCACAGGTGGTCCATGAAGGCTTGAAGGCTGCTCAGCCCATCTCCTCTTCACAGCAGAACAGCCATGTGACAGGAGCTAAAGCAAAGGTTGGCTGGCTGTGTGTGTTGCCATTTAATCTGCTCCAGACACAAACTGGTAGGAAGAAGCAGGAGAAAAGACTTCCCTCTCACTCCGGTGCCTCTGAGGGAAGGTTTAAAGGATGATGTAATGGTTCATGGTTCAGTGTTAAATATTATTTTTATTATTATCTGGGTTTTAAATCTTGAGTTAAGTCTTGGGGTGCACGGCAACAAAATATATTTAAAGGGGGGTCCTGGTAAAAAGCTTAAGAACCACAGCACTAGGTGACTATATGATGCTGCAGATGATCTAATAAATATGGTAGAGGGAGAGCCAGTGAACCAACATTGTTCACAGTTGTCACAAAGAGTAAATCAAAAGTAATGTCTCCTTGAGGAGGAAAGTTTTCTGCTTGATGACAACCTGTACTGAAAGGACCAAAAGGGTTTTTCCCCCCCTAAGATGATGACTATGGAGTGCTGTTGGAAGAACTATGATAATATAGGTAGAATATAGATGGAGAATTGTGACAATATATGTATACATAATAAATAAACATATTTTCCCATAGACAAACTGATGAAAGAAGCTGAAAAGAAGATGATGAAAATAAAATTGAATAAACAACAAGCATCACAGAATTGAGGGGGAAAAGGAAAATGTTTTCACTCCTCAGCTTTCAAGAAGAAGAAAACAGAGAATGTTCCAAATACTGCTGCTTCTGGAGAGGATGTAAAGGAATTAAATCGCTGAGGGCCTTGGGGTGTATGCTTAGGGGAAAGGGGTTGGGGAGACTGCCAAAAAGCTACTGAACTCTAGAATGTTCCAAATAAGGCTAGTGCACAGGTGCCACACGTGTGATTCACAGAAACAACAACAAAGAAACAAAGCAGCTTTCAGAAGAAACCCACACAAAGTCAAAATATCAGGAGAGATTAACTGGCATTCTTGTATGTGTGAATGGCATTCTTGTATAGTGAAACAGTTTCTCAGGCTCTAACAAGTGATGATACGGTCCAAATTCTACACTCTTCCCCATAAAGAAAGGTGGCAAGAGTTATAGCGGGCCATGCTACCAACCCTCAAACCAGGTCTTCCACTGATCTTTTATAGCTTGTACAGAGCTTGTATCTTTGACAAAATATACATCTGTAGTTATAATTCAACCACTTCCCAGAATAATGGTTCTTTCAAAGTGCTGGTTTAAAAGTACAGTCAGACCCCTGTATCTGCAGAACCAATATCTGTAATTTCAGTTACCTGCAGGAGACAAAATAGGGACACATACCATAGAGTTGCTCTGGAAAATGTTTATAGAGGCATCCTCTCTAGGCATCTTCTAGGTCCTCCAACACAATTCTATTGTATGTTTTTACTGGAAGCCTTTTATTTTAATAGGGTTCATTGCATCTGCGGTTTCCAGAATCTGGGGTAAGTCCAGGAACTGAACCCCCACAGATATGGGGTTCCAGCTGTATACACAATTGGACTGTTAAAACAATATACTAGCAGCAGATCACAATCTCCCCTACTCATAGGCTCAGGGGAGCACATGTGTACCCCACATATTTTAGGAGTACTGAAGAGGGAGGGGGGAAAACCAAATTGAATATGCCCCCTTTTCTCCTTACCCAGTGAGGTGACATCTGTGTCCTTTTCCTGTATGATCCATGTGGACTGCGCTCCCTGTTGAGAGTCAGAGAGACCATTCTCAGGGACATCAGTGGCCACTTTCAGAAACTCCTCCTGTAACAGAAAGACCAGCAAAGGTTGCCGAGAAAACAATGAGAAAAGGAATGATGATGGAAAAGGACTGCAAGGGAGGGAGAGTTGGGAATTTTCCCTCCTTTTGGTGATTTCCAGAAAATGCTGGGGGGTGGGGCTAGGAAAAGGGAAAGCAGCTGTGGCTGCCATGTTGGATTTTCGGCTAAATGAGGGTCCGGTAAGTCAAGGAAACAGTGATTTTATACTCTTTTAAAAATTCTTTCTGTTTCTGTAAATACAAAGTGTTGCCTGTGTGCACCCTGGGAAACTGTTTTTTTTTAAAAATGGTGGCGGCAGATTTAAAATTGTGAGTAAATCACTCGCAGCCGCCAGCTGGCTAGGGGGTCATATGGAGTTTAGGGGAGGTCTTGTGGCCGTGTACGCAGTTCACATTGTTGCTTATGCCTGTCTTTCCAAATGTGTTCGTATTTTTCCCCTTCATATAGACAAGATCTTACTCATGTATAGACCATTTCTTTGTTAAAAAGTGTCTTCCAGGACACATCACAAATGTCTGTGTAAAACCTATTCTCTCTTCTGACCATTAACCCATTTTACTAATACAGAATCTGAGGTATCCCTCTCCTAAAACTATAATGTGGAAGTTCAATGCAGCTTTAATACTAAATAATTCATTCAAAGAAAAGAGAAAAAAAGTAATAAAGCATAAGCACAACCAGCTTTCTGAATTAAAACAAATTACTTAAAATATCTAAAATCAAGTACAGCTGGACGCCATATCCGTGGATGTTCAGTTCCTGGACTTACCACAGATACTGGAAACCATGACAGCAAAACCTATTAAAATAAAGAGCTTCCAGTAAAAACATACCATAGAGTTGCATTGGAGGACTTAGAAGATTCCTAGAGAGGGTGCCTCTATGGACATTTTTCAGCATCACTCTGGTATGTCTCCCTGTTTTGTGTCCCACAGATAATTGAAACTGCAGATATTGATTCCGCGGATATGGGGGTCTGACTGTACAGCAATATACTGCCAGAGCAGCACATACATATGAAAAACAATTGGCCCTGCAACTTAATCCATCAAATTCAAGTATCTTGGGAGAACTTATTCCATAGGATTTAAAACTATCAACACCTCATTGACAGAATCCAACTGTAAAGTGGGATACAGTTCAACTTAGTTATTTAGTAAAAGATTTGTCTCCCACATACTATGTAAACAGTTCAGGGCAGCATACAATAAAGGCAATTAGACAAATTTAAAACAATATAAACAATAAAATTAATTTTAAAAAGCCAAAAACATATTAAACAATTTAACTATTTAAAAATACAGATTAAAGCTGTTTAAAATAGTTTTCACACAACAGATGTGTTTGGCTTACCTCTTTACACCTTAGGTTGTTATGCTTGATATGTACTTCCTGTTTCTTCTCCTCTGCCTGACTCAGGAGGAAACCTTCTGCCAGGGCCACCACCTGGGAACTGGTCTCTGCCCCACATTCCCTGACCCAGCTTGCCATCTCTGGGGGAAGGACAGCCAGGAACTGCTCCACAATCACCAGGTCCAGGATCTGAGCCTTAGTGTGTCGATCTGGCTTCAGCCACTGGCGACAGAAAGCATGGAGTTGGTTGCAAAGCTCTCGAGGACCCACAGCTTCCTCATAGCGGAACTGTCTGAAGTGCTGGCGTTGGACCTCTGAGCTGAGATCCTTTCCCAGGCTCTTCTGCATGGTTCCTCTTTCCCAGAATCCTCCTCTGCTTCCAGCCTGAACAATAGGCCAGGTTTTTCTTAATTCTTGCTTTTCCATCAATGAATGGTGCTCCGAAACAAATACCAGGTTAGGTGAAGTACTTCTTTTCTCTTCCGTCACATTCTCTGTCAGGCAAAAGACTGGCCAAATGACTGGAAAATGCCAAACCCTACAAAGAAAACGAGATGTTCTGTGAAAAACCTATTATGAACATTCTCTCTCTCTCTCTCTCTCTCTCAAACTCTTGGGTATGTACAACAGGACTGGGGTATGTTTCCTCTCCCAGTGTGCCTAACCCTAACCCAGACAGCCAACTGGCAACAGCGGCATCTCAGGCAGTCAACTAGCAGCAGTGGTGGGACACCTCTGCTGCCACTGAGATGGGATCCAGGCAGTCAATTGGCAGGTTGTCATGAAGTCTACTGGGCATTTTGGGGGGAGTTTTTTCACGATGTATGGTACCCCGGGTCCAGGTAGCATTTAGGTAAAGACCCAAATTCAGGCTGGAACTGGCTTTTTCTGTACAGGAGAGAATTACTGTGACTCAAAGAAAAGTTAGGAGTTGTGCCTGGGATTGAAAAGGTTCCTCTTTCCTTCTGAGCCACATACCAGAACCTTCACATAATGCAGAATTCCTTCCATTTGCTTAGTCTCTTAAAAATATCCCCTTTCTCGCCTTCCCTTTCTCATTCTTCCCACCTCCCCCTTTTAGCATGCCTGCTAAATTTTGTGTCTGTAACTGTAAACTGAGCAGCCCAACACAATATCCTGGGTTCCACCTTCAACCACGTACCCTCACCTCATCCCATGAACAGAAGCCAGCTAGGTTGACAGTCAGAACTTACTGCAGTCCTGGAGATAGGAGAGTGTCCTCCTGCATAGCTGAGGCAGCTGGCTAGTTCAAAGCCTCCCTGACTGGGCAGTTATGAAGCTTCTCTTGAGGGAAGGAGATGTTTAGCCAGCGAATTCAAGCCAGAAACGGGCTTCTTTCTCTGTATAGGAGACGAGTAGCATGAGTCAAAGACAGAGAGAGGCAGTAAGTTTCCTCCCTTCCTGTACAGGGACCACAGCATACATCATCGTTTTGACCTCTCCATTCCAAGACCTGACTTCATATTCTCTATGCTTCCCTTTCATCCCTTTTTAAGTACTCTGGTAAAATACATCTCTACAGAAAGAAATGGGTATATTGCATTTCAGCCTTCGACAATGCCTGTAATGTTCTGCAAAAACCATCTTGCTGCCCGAGGAAATTATCTTGCCTGCTCCAAGCTCTTCAGGGAAGGCACTCCTCTCCAACTCACCATCTTTCATCAGGTTTTGTGGAAATGCAGGAGAGGAACTTCTCTGTGGCTGCTCTTTTACTTGGTTGTCCCTCCCTAAAGAAGGCTAGTCTGGCTCATTCTCTGCTGTCTTTTTGGAAAACCTTTGTATTCCAGCCACCTGTACTCTGCTACACCCCATTACTTCTGAGCAGATCTGCTGCAGATTTGCAGGAAGAAGCAGGAGAAAAGTCTTTCTTCCCCTCCAGTGCCTCTGAGGGAAGGTTTAATGGATAGTGTAATTGAATTATTATAATTATCAGGTATTATTGGTATTATTATTATTAGGGTTTTAAATCTTGAGTTAAAATTTGGGGTCCATGGCAACAAAAGGTATTTAAAGGAGGCCCTTGGTAAAGAAAAGGTTAAGAGTCACTGTCCTCCAGGATAAATAACACCTATTGTATAGTAGTACCCCTGCATCTGCGAGGGATTGGTTCTGGACCGCACTGTGGATGGTGAAATCTGCGGATAATAGTGAACGCCCTGGAGAAGGAGGAGGAGGAGGATGGAAGGGAGGGAGGTTCATGGCCCAGGCCACTGCCATCACTAACCACCACGCCGCCACTGCCACCACTTCTGCCGTGTGCCCCACTACTGCCACAACCTCTGCTGCTGCACGCCCCACCACCGCCATCAGGCAGCCGCGGCCTCCCAGGCCTCTGCCACTGCCACCAGAGACATCCCCTCCCTCCCCATCCAGCCCCTCTGCTGTCACCATCCATGGATAATTGAATCAGCGGATGGCAAATCAGTGGATGTGGGGGTGCTACTGTACTTCTTTTAAAGAGAAATTGCATCCCTTTATAGAGTACATTAACAATCATCCTTGTCAGCTGAAACTGCCAGACCAGCATTTAAATTTCTGGAAAAGTGCTTTTACGGAAGACAAACAATAATAATACATTTATATAGGTGTGTTTGTTAGACACTCTCACGTAGCAATATTTTGTTTGCTCTACAGTATGACCCGAATGTTGCTGTCCTTGAACAAGCAGGGATCACCAGCATTGAGGCCATGATATTGAGAACACAGCTGCGCTGGGCAGGGCACGTTTCTAGGATGGAGGACCATCGCCTCCCAAAAATACTACTCTACGGTGAACTCGCCACGGGTCAGCGTGGGAGGGGCGCTCCAAAAAAGCGATACAAGGACTCCCTGAAACAACATCTCAGGCTTGGCCAGATTGATCACCAACGGTGGTCCGCCCTGGCCTCACATCGGGAGGCATGGAGACGCAATATCCACAATGCTGCAGCCTTATTTGAGAACTCACGACGAACAAGTCTTGAAGAGAAACGACAACGCAGAAAGAATCACAACCCAAAAACATCACCCAAGGAGACCTTCTGCTGCACTTTTTGCAACCGGACTTGTTTGTCTCGGATTGGCCTTTTTAGTCATCAGCGCGCTTGCAGAAGGCGCGGGATGAGTCCTTCCTGAATCTTCGTTTGCGAAGAAAAGCCAGAGAGACAGTATGACCCCCGTATCCACTAGGGATTGGTTTGGGTGTGTGTGTGTGGATACTGAAAACCGTGCATAATAGCGAACACCGTTGAAAATAAGGGGACTTCTGGTTCAAAATACCATAGAGTTGACTTGGAGGACCTAGAAAATGGCTAGAGAGGTCACATTTTCTAGGAAGACTCTACGGTAGGGGTGCTGTTTTGTGTCCCGTGGATAAGTGAATCGGTGGATAATAAATCAGTGGATACGGGGGCCCTATTGTATTGTAATCCTTTGTATATTAATAATAATAATAAAAAATTCACTGTCCTAGTCCAACACTCACACCACACCAGATAAATAAAGAGGAGGGTGTTGTGTTTGCTTCCTCTTCTCAGCCCCCCTCCACATAGAGCTCTCCCCTCCTCTCACCCCACAAGTTCCTGGCTGGGGTCTCCCCTTTATGTCCAACCCACCTCCCTTTCCCAATCTCCCTCCCATGGTGGCTTCCTCGGGCTCCTCCTTCGCCCACCTACCCCCAGAGGGTGAAAAGAGGGGACTCACCAAAAACCTCCCCCCTCCCCACATACAGAAAGAGGGGCTCAGGAAACGTCTGGAGGACTCAACTTGCTCTCCTTGCTTTGGAAGCAGGACACCCCCCCCCCGCTCCAGGGCCTCTCTAGGAAGATTCCCCAAGACAGGTGGCCGGAAGGGGAGGGACCTTGGCTGAAAAAAGGGGAATGATTGACATGCTTGGGCCCTCTCTACATTTCCTGCCTCTCTAGGACGTTTCATATCTATGGCAGAAAGAGGAGGGGCCGCAGCTATAAGGACCTGTCCCCCATTTCTTTCCTCTCTAGGAATCCATCTCTTTGGGTTTAACCCTTACCAGGCCAGGGAGCTGCTGAGCTTCTCCTTTCTACTCCACACCCTTGAAGAAGCTCTCTGAGATGGTGGATGTTGCTGTGGAAAAGACCCCTGGTCAAACTAGCCAGTTTAGTCCTTAAAAAAAAAAAAAAAAAAAGTGTCTGTCCCCAGTCTCTGCTTCCCTCAGAATAATTCAATATCTGCCATTAAATTTTTTCTCTAAAAAAGTCAAGTAATAAAAATTCTTCGAGATTAGATTTACACCACTTGGATTTTTCCTTCCAACCCAGGGCAAATTTATTTTTTAATTAAATGTTATTCTTTATTAAATATTTTACAACACATTACAAAATCACATTTTTAATTCGCTCCTTGCCCTTTCCCCACGACACCCTCTTCAAGAGCTTCACAAAGAATGGACTGGATGGCCCTCGTGGTCTCTTTCAACTCTGCAATTCTATGATTCTATGAAAGGAGTCCTCTCTCTCCTCCTCTGGATTTTCTTCGCAAAGGAAGATTCAGGAAGGACTCATCCCGCGCTTTCTGCGAGCGCACTGATGACTAAAAAGGCCAATCTGAGATAAACAGGTCCAGTTGCAGAAAGCACAGCAGAAGGTCTCCTTGGGTGATGTTTCCGGGTTGTGATTCTTTCTGCGTTGTCATTTCTCTTCAAGACTTGTTCATTGTGAGTTCTCAAATAAGGCTGCAGCATTGTGGATAGTGCGTCTCCATGCCTCCCGATGTGAGGCCAGGGCAGATCATTGTTGGTGATCAATTTGGCCGAGCCTGAGATGTTGTTTCTACATATCTATTTAAGTCTTCATGATACATTTCCCATGATATGGGTAATACAGTTGTCCCTTCATATTTGCTGGGGTTTGGTTCCAGGACACGCCCCCCCCCCCCCCTGGATACCAACATCTATGAACATTCAAGTTTAATTCTTTTTTTAAGCTCTATTCTTTGGATGTTTTTCATTGTATTGTTCTTTTAAATTGTGAGCTGCTTTGAGTCTCAATCTTTAAAAAAAAAGCAGGATGTAAATAAATACAGTTGGATCCCCATGTTTGGTTCCCGGACTTATCACAGATAACAGCAAACCCTATTAAAATAAAGGATTTCTAGTAAAAACACACCATAGAGTTGTGTTAGAGGACTTAGAAGATGCCTGGAGAGGATGCCTTTCTAGGTATTTTCCAATGTGACTCTATGCTATGTGTCACTGTTTTGTGCCCCACAGATAACTGAAACCACAGATATTGGTTCCGTGGATATCGGGGCCCAACTGTACTATCATTATAAAGATGATAACAATAACAACATTTGCCTATTTCTCCTCTTCATTACCCTGCTTCACTTTCAGAGCAACCTGCCTCTTTGGAAGATGCTGTTCCATCCACTGAGGCGGCATTGCATGAATCAGGAGGGCATTAACCTGCACCTCACCTCACACTTGCTCTTCAACTGGGAAGATCAGTGGAGAGGAGCCACCAGGTCCAGGAACACCAGCAAGGTCTGCTTGTCCAGGGCAACCATTACTAGCAGAGGCCATGCCCTCCCAGGCAGTGTTGAGGAGCTTGAGGGAGGGAATAAAGATGGGCCAAAGATTTCAGAGATCTTCAGCCTGCACAGCCATTGCCCCAGTGCTTCTTTCCTTTGAACTCAAGTGGAAGGTGGGCACCTGGAGTGGTCCAAGGTGTGGCAGAATGCAATGGCCACTTTTTGAGTGGGTAGGGGGAATCGGCATTCTTCACAGAAGTTTGGGAACCTTGACAGAGCAGATGCAAAATACAGTGGCTGCTGGTGATTGGCTGCGTATTAGTGTGGAGGGGGCTTCTGGACAGTATATGAGTATGTGCATCTTTTCTGGGACCTAGTGAGAGATGTGAGGGTGAGGTGCCATTGGAGTATGCTGAGATGGCTCATCAGCACCCCCTTGCTCTGTGGTCTTTTGTGCTCTGCTGACGCAGATGTCTTGGGGGTGCAGGTGCTATAGCTGTGGACCTCAACAGGGATCACGGTGCAATGGCTGTGGAGCAACACAGGGGGGCAACCAGGTGGCAGTCAGCAGAGAGGTTGGGGAAGAGCAGTATCATTGTAGGCAGGGCCATGCAGGAGCTCCTGCTGTTGCCATCATGCACTCCCATCCTTCCAAGAAATTTCCAGGTATAAAGTAAGATATGAATACATCAATGACATGATAGCCATGTTTAAATATTTGAAGGGATGCCATACTGAGGATGGAGCAGGCTTGTTTTCTGCTGCTCTAGAGACTAGGACACGGGGCAATGAACTCAAGCTACAGGAAAAGAGATTCCACCTAAACATTAGGAAGAACTTCCTGACAGTAAGAGCTGTTCAGCAGTGGAATGCACTGCCTCGTAGTGTGGTGGAGTCTCCTTCTTTGGAGATTTTTAAACAGAGGCTGGATGGCCATCTGTCGGGAAAGATTTGTGTGTTTGTGCATGGCAAGGGGTTGGACTGGATGGCCCTTGTGGTCTCTTCCAACTATATGATTCTATGAATACACGACTGAATGAAAGGCATATGGCTAGAGTGCAGACATATAGGTATAGAGCCAGGATGCCTTCCCTTTGATATTACTCATACAGTACAACCTCTGTATCCATAGAGGATATGTTCCCAGTCCTACTGTGGTTATTGGAAACCGCAGATAGTGGGCCCTCAGTATCCACTGGGGTTTGGTTCCAGGACCACCTGTAAAGACCAAAATCCATGGATGCTCAAGTTCATATACTCTCTCTCTCTCTCTCTCTCTCTCTCTCTCTCTGGCTTTTCTTCGCAAACGAAGATTTACGAAGGACTCGTCCCACGCTTTCTGGAAGCGCGCTGATGACTAAAAAGGCCAATCCGAGATAAACAAGTCCGGCTGCAGAAAGCACAGCAGAGGGTCTCCTTGGGTGATGTTTCTGGGTTGTGATTTTTTCTGCGTTGTCGTTTCTCTTCAACACTTGTTCGGTGTGAGTTCTCAAATAAGGCTGCAGCATTGTGGATAGTGCGTGTACATGCCTCCCGATGAGAGGCCAGGGCGGACCATTGTTGGTGATCAATTTGGCCGAACCTGAGTTGTTGTTTCAGGGAGTCCTTGTATCGCTTTTTTGGAACACCCCTCTTACGCTGACCCGTGGTGAGTTCACCATAGAGTACTATTTTTGGGAAGCGATGGTCCTCCATCCTAGAAACGTGCCCTGCCCAGTGCAGCTGTGTTCTCAATATCATGGCCTCAATGCTGGTGATCCCTGCTTGCTCAAGGGCAGCAACATTCGTCACATAGTCACTCCAGTGTATATTTAGGATTGTGCGTATACAGCGCTGATGAAAGTGTTTGAGGAGTCGTAGGTGGTGGCGATAGGTGATCCATGTTTCAGATCCATAAAGGAGAATAGACAGTACAATGGCTCTATACACACTGATTTTTGTGCTTCGCCTCCAGACTCTTTTGTGGAGCTTATTACTCCAGACTCTTTTGTGAAATCTTCCAAATAATAATAATAATAATAATTAAATTTATTTATACCCCGCCCCTCTGCTAAAAACAATCGGGGCGGCTTCCAACAATTAAAACATTATAATAATGACTAAAAACACCACCCACCCCCACCCTCCCACATAAAAAGACATTAAACACAATAAGATTAAAACCTTCTAGCTAAAAAAATACATTAAAAACAAATATATACATAATTTTTTAAAAAGCCAGGAGACTGAGTTCCTGAGGCCGGGATCTAATCAGGAAAGGCCTGCCGAAAGAGATCCGTCTTTAGTGCTTTTTAAAAGCTACTCAATGCGCTATATGCCTTTGCTAATCTGTGATCGATCTCTTTTTCAATCTTGGCATCTGAGGAGGTGATGCTTCCCAGGTAGGTGAACTGCTGAATGGACTTGAGCACAGATTTGCCAACGGCAATATGGGAATGGTGGTGTTTGTCCTGTGGTGCAGGCTGGTAAAGAACTTCTGTTTTCATCAGGTTGACTTCCAGCCCAAACAGCTCTGCAGCTATTGCGAAGCAGGATGTTAGGCGCTGCAGAGCTGCTTCTGTGTGGGCAACAAGGGCAGCAGCATCAGCGAAGAGCAGCTCATGGACTAGATTGATTAGAGTCTTAGTGTGAGCACTCAGACGGCTTAAGTTAAACAAGCTACCATCAGTACGGTAACGTATATAGATGCCGTCATCTTCTTCAAGCTCTGCCGTAGCCCTTTGGAGCATCATGCTGAAGAAGATTGTAAATAAAGTTGGTGCAAGAACACAACCTTGCTTCATTCCATTAGTTATTAGAAAGGTCTCTGAAATAGCATCGCCATATCTGACTTGACCGCGTTGGCCCTCGTGTAGCAAGATAACAATTTTAAGGAATTTTGGGGGACATCCTAGTCTTTCCAGGATCTGCCACAGACCTTTTCTACTCAAGGTGTTGAAGGCTTTGGTGAGGTTGACAAATGTTACATAGAGACCCTTGTTCTGCTCTCTACATTTTTCTTGCAGTTGTCTACAGGCAAATATCATATCTGCAGTACTCCTATTGGCTCTGAAGCCACATTGGCTTTCAGGAAGAAGTTCTTCTGCAATAGCAGGAACTAATCTGTTCAGGAGTATCCTTGCAAGGATTTTTCCAACAATAGAGAGCAGTGTTATGCCTCGATAGTTTGAGCAATCGGATTTTGCTCCTTTTTTCTTGTACAGGGTGACGATGACTGCATCTCGGAGATCTGATGGCAGTTCCCCTTTTTCCCAGCAATTCACAAGGAGTTCATGGAATTTATCATGGAGTACACGACTTCTGTGTTTCCAAACTTCAGGTGGAATTCCATCAATCCCAGCTGCCTTGCCATTTTTCATCTGCTGTATGGCCTTAAGGGTCTCTTCCAAAGTGGGAGCTATGTCCAATTCATTTTTCACTGGTTTTTGTATCATATGTTGGATAGCTGAGCCTTGGACTACTCGGTTGGCACTAAAGAGACTTTGAAAATGTTTAGCCCATCGATTCAGGATGGAGGCTTTATTAGTAATTAATGTTTGACCATCTGTACTGTATAAGGAGCTTTGGACCCGTGGTCTCTTCCAGCTCTGCAATTCTATGATTCTATGATTCTATGATAAGTAGGTCCAAACACTGTTTTAAGAGCTTCATAAAATCCTCTATGATCACCCAGATCTATACAGTGTTGTGTCTTTTCTGCTATATTGATCCACCACTTGTTCGGCATGTCTCGGAGTTTTTGTTGAGGTTTACTACATATGAGGCAGAAAGCTGCTTTTCTTACATGGCAAGTTGGCTAGGTGAGGTATGCCTGATGAGCAGTTCTCTTCTTTGCCAACAGCTCCTGGATCTCTTGGTTGTTTTCATCTAACCAGTCTTGATTTTTCTTGTGGGAGAACCCGAGGGAGTCTTCTGCAGACTGGAGGATACTGTTTTTGATATGTTGCCAAAGCACTGTGGGAGAAGGATCTGTATGATGGTCTTCAAGTTTTGTTTGCAGATTTGCCTGGAAGTTGTCTCTCATGGTAGCTTGTTGAAGATTGTTGACTTGGAGTCTCTTCTTTAAGATGCCACCCCTCTTAGGTTTGAACTTAAGAAGACTTAGTTTATATCTGATGAGGTGATGATCTGCACTGGGCATCACTCGGGTATGACGGACATCGCGAATGTTTCTCTGGCGGAGTAGAACATAGTCAGTGAGGTGCCAATGTTTGGATCGGGGATGCATCCAGGTTGCTTCAAGCTATCTTTCTGCTGAAAGATTGTGTTTGTAATAGTCAGCTGTTGTTCTGCACAGAACTCTAGCAGGACGCATCTGTTATCATTGCAATTTCCAACACCATGCTTGCCTGAGACACCTTTCCAGGCTTCGGAGTTCTTTCCTATTCTGGCATTGAAGTCACCAAGGATAATAATTTTATCTTCTACAGGGACTTTTTGTATGAGTTGGCGTAGGTCTGTGTAAAATTTGTCTTTCTCTACAGGGTCGGCTTGCATAGTTGGGGCATATACACTAAAGAGAACAACATGTGGGAGGTGTAAGGAAATAATGCGATCAGAGTGTCCTGTTGGCAAGGTTTCGAGTTTGGAGGCAATGGAGTTTTTAATCGCAAGGTCTAATCCTGAAAGATGTTTTTCAGTTTTGAGTTTGCCAGACCAGTAAAGTGTGTAGCCGGCGCTGTGTTCTTTAAGGCTGCCTTCCTCATGGAGATTAACTTCACTAAGTGCAGCAATGTCAGTATTAAGTCGTGATAGTTCATGGGCTATTAGAGCAGAATGACGCTCAGGCCGTCCACTATCTGCAGAGTCTTGCATGGTTCTGATGTTCCAGTATGTAAATGTCAGTTTATTTACACCTTTGGAGGCCGGTGTGTGCCTTTGTTTCTTTGCCTTGGTTTGACCGCGTCAGAAGATGTCTGTTGGCTGCGGCTAGCCAACCAGGTGGATGGGGATGAGCTTTTGTTGGGCCACCTTTTCTAGGCCCCTCTCCATATGGAGCAAGCAGTACTCTCCTTAAAAAGGGCTGCTTGGTCGTTCAGGATGCTGCCGAACAAACTGTCATCTCCCGGGTCAGCCTCGAGCGACTAAAGTCCTGAACTGCCGGTATGCAGGGTTGGGTCTGTGACTTCCAGTGCATCTTTACACCTGCTGTTTCGTCCCTCACCTATCGCTACAGGGCTTTTTTGGAAATGGATTTGTCCTTCAAGCCTGTGCAATAGATTTTTCTGGTGGAGCGCAGCGTGCACAGAACTGGCCTCACCCTTTAAACCAAAGGTTCATCTGCTGTGGCTTTGCAAGCATGGACGTAGCAGTGAGGTCCTCGGGTCGTAGGTTTGATTAGAGTTTCCTTCTCTTAGATGGTTGACCTTACAGGGTTGGACGAGCACCTTTTGCCTGGGTTTGGGATTAGTTTTCCTTTTCCTAGGATGGTTGCCATAAGGCTAGCGAGCCCATCCTGCCCTTTGACGCTCTTTGTCAGACCCTTCGGTTTTGACATGTCTGGCATGGGAGACCCTACCGGTGGCTATTATGCCACCGCCAGCATAGCTCAAAACATCATTAGGGTACACAAGCCTCTCTCCCACGACAAGGGGGCGTCAATGGAGAGGCCCCCTTGTCCTGTCCTGAGTGACAGGAGTACCTGTTGACCAATACATGGGGTGTTACTTTCACTACTATTGCGACTCTGTGATCATTTATGGAGGGGGAGATCTGTGAGTCTGTCTATGTTGGGAAGAGACAAATCTGTTGGTAGCATCATTGGAGTGGAGAGGTGGATGGTATCCCTAAAGGTCATCTAGACCAACTCTCTGCCAGTGCAGGAGGTCCAAACATAAGGTCGCACCTGATGGCTTCCCATTCAACCTCTGTTTCACAGCCTCCAAGGAAGAAGAATCTGCCAACCTTCATATGCTGGATGATCCGGGTGGCACCTAGCATTCTGGGCAATGATAGTGCCATGCCCAGCTCCCTCAGCCATTCCTCATAGGACATGGCTTCAAGACCTCCCACCATTTTGCCCGCCCTCCTTTGGACACATTCCAGCTTGTCCATATGCTTCTTGAATTGTGGTGCCCAGAACTGGACACAGTATTCCAGGTGAGGTCTGACCAAAGAAGAATAGAGTGGCACTATTAATTTCCTTGATCTAGACACTATACTCCTATTAATGCAGCCTAGAATTGCATTAGCTTTTTTAGGTGCTGCATCACACTGCTGACTCATGTTCAGCTTGTGGTCCACTAAGACTCCTAGATCTCTTTCACATGTACTGCCATCAAGTCAGGTGTCACTCCTCCTATATCTGTGCATTTCATTTTTACTGCCCAACTACATTTCTCTCTGTTGAAATTCAAGTGGAATGCACTGCCTGGGAGTGTGGTGGAGTCTCCTTCTTTGGAGGTTTTTAAACAGAGGCTGGATGGCCATCTGTCTGGAATGATTTGATTGTGTATTCCTGCAAGGCAGGGGGTTGGACTGGATGGCCTTTGTGGTCTCTTCCAACTCTATGATTCTATGAGTGTGGCATGGGCCTCAAGGTGGATCTCAGACCAGCAGGACAGGAGGGTTGCAGTTGCATGCATTACTGCACTGACTGGGCTTCATTGCCACATGCAGTTCCTGTGTGTGTGTTTGGGAACAGCTATGCTACTGGGTGGAATTTGGGGATGGACTGACTGGCAATTGGTAACTGTCAGAAGTATTCATGATTACTGCTGGAAGGGTGTTTCCCCCCCCACTGCTGGCCTTCCCCCCTCCCCTCAGCACCCCGCCTCCAAACTCAAAGAGGTTTGGATTCAGCACTGCTTCATCTGGCCTAATGAATGCCAGCTCCACCAGCACTTGGTCCATTGCTGAGTTAGGATTGCACTGTCAGTGAAGATTGCACTTTCCAGTGAAGTGAATGAGCGTCACTTTGCTTGCATGGGAGACTAATGCAATGGTCTGCAGGTTACATCAATCACTGTAACTCTTTCTTGGAGGACAGACCATTGCCGATCTGTGGGCCATTGTTCTCTTGTCCATATTTATTGGAGGATTTGTGTTGGAATCCCATGTTCTCCCATTCTTCAACATGAAAAAAATACCAGTTTTTCAAAATTCTGTTTTGTTTTTAATTTAGGGGCAATTTTGTCAGTCCATGAAGCTCCTACAGAGCTCCAGGGGCAGAAAGTTGCCCACCCCTGTTTCTCATCTCATTCCACCAGGGCACCCTGTTATGTGGAGTCTCCACAGACATGGGAAGCTCTCTTGTTCAGGCCATCATCTTCCATGTGTAGAAGCTGATAGAGGGAAATTATTTTGATAATCAATCTCTTATCCCATATGTTTGGGCTTGTATTTGTCCTAAATGCAAAAAATATTCCACTAAGATAATAACAAACTGAAAGAGGCTCATACCCTCACCTGGATTTCTGACTAAGAATAAATTTGACTTTGATCTCATTCACCTTTGTCTACACAGAAGTCTAAACTTACTTTTCAGATTAAACTAAATTCTGAGTGATATAATTTATTTGAACATAAAAATGTCAACATTTAAATAAAAATTTCCACAGAAATCACAGTATTTATTGCCCTTATGATTATGCCCTTAAAAAAAAAAGCATTAACTTAAAAGAAAAACATGTAATATTCTCTTGTCTGTAACATATCCACTTACGATTTCATCAAAAGACATCATATAAAGTTTTCAGAAAGGAAGATTACCAATGCCAATGAATTCAAATGAAGCAAAAGGAACTATAATTTTAAAACCACTGTTAGTTTTCTCTGTTGTAAAAAGTATTTTTTAAATGGTTGAAATAAATTACCTTGTTCTCCTGTTACAGGCTGAGTGCTAATTTGGATTACAGTCTGAGCAATTTAAGTCCCGTAAAACATAAAAAGGAATACAGTCAGATCCATGTATCCACAGGGGTTTGGTTCCTGGACTTAGCACCAATACCAGAAACTGCAAGTGTCAGCAAACCCTATTAAAATAAAGGACTTCTGATAAAAACATACCATAGAATTGCACTGGAGGACCTAAAAGATGTCTAGAAAGGATGCCTCTCTAGGCATTTTCCAGCACGACTATATGGTATGTGTCTCTATTTTGTATCCTGTGGATAACTGAAACCATAGATATTGGTTCTGTGGATATGGTGGTCCAACTGTATAAGACCTAGAATATACGGGAGGACGTCTTGTGTTTTGTAGAATGCATGCATGTTACCCAGAGCCTAGATACTGCTTAATTTCAGGCAAAACAACTATAAACGAGATATGACAATATAAATAGTTTGACTTGACTTGACAACAAACTCAAAGCAAGTGTTGAGTTAAAGGAACCAGCTGATGCAATCAGATGCCTGATTTAACTTGATGGAAGGCAGTCAGAACCAAACAGTACATGGTGTTATGTCACTACTGGGGGAGAGACTAATTGTTTACATAAATTGACCAGATATGTCAGTTGTTTAGGCAATGAAGAATATAAAACAAGCCCAGAGAAGATACAAACAGCCCTCCATATTCATGGATTATGCATCTGTAGCTTGAAAATATTCCCCTCTTCCCCCTCCCAGCAAAATAATAATAATAAAAAAATTAAAAAAATAAAAAAAAAATAAAAAAAAATCCAAAAAAGCAAATCTTGATCTTGCCATTTTAAATAAGGGAAATCATTTTACTACACCATTATATATAATGGGACTGACTTGAGCACCCAGTTTTTGGATCCATGGCGGGAGGGGGAGGGTCTTGGTACTAAACCCCAAAGGATACCAAGGGCCCACTGAATAAGTCAAACTGCTTGCTAGTCTCCCAGTGTATGAAAAGACTGTTGATAACAGCTGTGCTGTTCCTAGCTGATAACCTCAACAAGCTGATGGAGATAAATTATGCTGGTAAGAGAGAGAACCTCTATTCTCAACGTTCCTATGTTAAATAGCTATTTCTGCTGGATATAGCAATAGATCTGCTAGATATAGTAACTTCCAAAGATAATAACCCCTTGGATGCCTTTGGACTCACAGACACCTGTTTAGAGATGTATAGTTTCTCAACAGAAGAGAGTGTACAGTTGTCCCTCCATATCCATGGATTTGGTATCCACAGTTTTAAGTATTCATGGCTTGAAAATATTATTAAAAAAATAATAATCCAAAAAGCAAACCTTGATTTTGCCATCTTATATAAGGGGCACCATTTTGCTATGCCATGACATATAATGGGACTTGATTTTGGTATCCACAGGAGGTCCTGGAACCAAACCCCAGTGAATATGAAGGGACAACTGTATTCCTTAGTGGATAAGCGGCTGAGATATGGCTTAAGATGTTAATGTTATCTATGTGTTAGCTATAGAGAAGCCTGGGAATGAGATGCAGATACTGTAGTATAAAGGATTAGCCCTAATGAAAGGGTAACATCTTACCTGCTGTATGCTAGAATGTAATGAACGTATGGGGCGTTACATGCAATGTAATGTAAAGAAAGTAATGTACTCAGACACTGACATATCTGTGTTTCTGCCAAAGGGAAGGGTGTATGTGTATATATATCTATGTTACCTATAATAAATAGTCTAAAAGACTAACAGAGATTCTGCTCATTCTCCCATGGAAATATCCTGAGATCCCAGTACTTAAGAATGCATAAGTGGAATGTCACTGTTAACTTGGCCTGTCTGAATTTTACCAGTGGTCAGAAGTTGGACACTTGGTAAATGGGATAATTACATAGAGGGATGGAGCTGGAAGGGGACAAGAGGAACCCCAGACAGATCCAGAGCAGCTGGCAAATGGCAAAGGGACATCCGTCTTTAAGTATAAAAAGACAGGGGTAGGGAACTATGCCTGTTTCATTCCTATGCTTCTTTCCATACTCCAAGCTCTTAAACTGATTAAATAGATTCTTTCCTCCATTAACTCTTTGGAAAGAAGTGAGATTCCCTTCTGACTAAAATCTTTTCCACACTCCAAGCATTTATGTGCTTTCTCCCTTGTGAGAATTCCTGTGTTTCAAAAGTGTTGGTTCCTGGATGAAGCTCCTTCCATCCTCCTGGCATTCATGATGGAAAAGTGAGGTTTTTCTTCTGACTGAAATTTCCTACACCTCAAGCATTAAAAATGTCTTCAGAGTGATTTCCCCCTCTCCATGCTCCAAGTATTTAAATGGTTTCTCTTCTATAGTGAGTTGCTTGATGACAAATTAAGTTTGTCTTCAGTGTGACGTTTTTCCATACAGTGAGCCTTGAAATACTTTCTCCCCTGTATGGATTAATTGATGACTTGCAAGATAACTCTTCCAACTGAAATTCTTTCCACATCCCTGGCATTTAAATGGTGTCTCCCCTACTTGAATTACCTGATGGAAAAGAAGAATTATCTTGTTTGCAAACCTGTTTCCACACTCCAGGGGTTTAAATGGTTTCTCTGCTGCGTCAGTTGCTTGATCGTTGACAAGGGTATTATTTCAACGGAAGCTTTTCCCACACTTCTGGCATTTAAATAGTTTCTCTACTGCATGAATTGCTTGGTAACTGGCAAGGCTGTGCTTCCTACTGAAACTTTTCCCATACTCCTGGCATTTAAATGGTTTTCCTGCTGCGTGAGTTGTTTGATGATATGCAAGTCTCTGTTCCCAATGGTTTCTCTGCTCTGTGAGTTGACTGATGACGAGTGAAGTTTGACTTCCAGTTGAAACTTTTCCCACACTCCAGGCATTTAAATGGCTTTTCTGCTGCGTGAGTTATTTGATGATCTGCAAGTCTCTGCTTCCAACCAAAACTTTTTCCACACTCCAGGCATTTAAATGGTTTCTCCTCCAGGTGAGTTAACTTATGAGAAGATAAGTTTGACCTTGAACGAAAACTTTTTCCACACTTCAGGCATTTAAATGGTTTTCCCTCCATGTGAGTTAACTGATGACAGGAGAAGTTCGACTTCCAACGAAAACTTTTTCCACACTCCAAGCACTTAAACGGTTTCTCCCCTGTGTGTATCATCTGATGAACAGTGAGGCTCATCTTCTTCACAAAACTCTTTCCACACTCTAAACACTTGAATTGTTCTCCCAATGACAGAGTGTTTTGATGAGAAGTTGGGTGCGTCCTCTCACTGAAATCTTTCCCAGGCTCTAAGCAGTTGTAGGGTTTCTCACCGGTGTGGGTTCTTTGCTGTGACACAAAGTGTGGCCTCTGTCCACACTCCACGAAATCATAATTTTTCTCTTGTGTCTGAATTCTGTTTGCATGAGTTCCACTTTGAATTGAAGTTCCCTCCATATGCAAATTGAGGTTCCCCCCATATTCAAGAGAAATAACTTTATTCCTATCATTTCCTCCTGCTTTTTCTTGGGTGGAGGCTTCATCAATATCCAAAGTAGGTGCTTTGTTTCCTATCTTCTCTTGAGGGACACTTTTTATTTGCTTCTCTTTCTTCTGTTGACATTGGGCTTTTTGCAGCAAAGACATTCTTGGTTCTCCTTCATTCTCAGTCTCCAGCACATCACCTTGAAAGGAGAGAAACAAATAGTTAGAGCCCAAAAGAGAACACGAGGCTGGAATTAACAATGCAGCTGACATCAATTTGCAGCAACTGGAGCATGAATTTGAAAGAGGTGGGCCTCCATAGTGCTTCCCTCAAATTTGGGCCTTCTTTTGCAGGGAGGTGTGAGCACTTCATGGGAATCATTTCCTAGAATGTCTCGCCTTCCTTTTCCCTCTGGGACATCCTGCCTCTTTTGGACTCTTTGGAGAACTGAGTGGGAGGAAATGGACTTGGCGACTGAGTGAGTCTAAGGAAGTGAAAGAATAGTGCTTACAGGAGCAAAAGAAGATCTCCACCTTTCTACTTTAGCTTTCCTCTAAATGACTGTATCATTCATTTTTACTGATGATTGCATGCTGCCACAGTGAAAGTCACCAGAGGTAAACCAGGTCATTAACAAGCAGGATCTCATGGGGTGGGCACTTCCCCACCTAGTATTTCCTACTTTAACAGCACATCTGTGTCAGGATAGGCAGTCCTTCTAGGCATCTGTACATGCTCAGAAGGTAACAATAGCAGAACAGTGGAAAAAAATGTTCCCAGTTGCACCCAAGCATAATCCAGGTAAATAAAACATACAGACAAATAAAATAAGCTATTTACTGTTTATTTAAACTTCTAGATTCACTACAAACAGACTACATACTTGGTAGCATGAAAGCAATGCAGCCTTCTAGCTAAAAGCAAAAACAGCCCTGTGTCTCTATGTCTCCCTACAGAGTGAAAACAGCTTCTGCTTCTCACAGACACAGTAGCTCAGATAACATGAAATCAAAACACAAGACATTCACAGGATCTCAGTAGTTAGAACTCCATAACATGGGCTGACATCCAAGAAAGATAAGACAGCTGGTATTGTTAAGTATGACAGCTACCATTTGTTTACATTAGCTAACCTTCAGGGTTTGGTCTGCTCTGGTTTGAAAGTCAGGCAGGCCTTTATTTGTCCACAGTGTGAATTTATTGCTAGGATCCTAGGACTGCAGGGTCCGATATCCTGACAATCTGAACCTGCCATCATCCGCTGTAGCCTTGAGAAAGCTTACAGGAACAAGCAGCCCTTGGGGAAACCACTGGAACCAGCCTGGTTCTGGAGTGTAATGAAAATTTGATGGGTTGGGAATATCTCAGGTTCCCTCCTGACTGAAAATTGGGGCTTCAGTCCTTTGTCCTCAAGAGATTATCTAAAACCAGCCCAACAGCAAGAGGATGACTCAGCTTGCAGAAATGCACCAGGATGCCAGGAGGAGGCTACAACAAAGTGAGTGAATCAACCTGGAGAAAGAGGCAGACTCACCCAGAGAGGCCATGATCTCCATGTTCTCCTGCATGACTTCCCTGTGCAGGGACCTTTGGTCTGGATCCAGCAGGGCCCACTCCTCCTCACTGAAATACACAGCCACCTCCTCAAAGGCTATCTGGGAGAAGAAACAGTATCTGTAAGTCAAAATGCTGACACCAAGAAGAAAAGGAAAGTGGGTAGGTTAAGGCTGCTCTCAACATGGTTTAACTCTTCACTGGAAATATTTACAAGATGAAAGGAAAAGAAAAAGAGAGAAAGATTCGTTCAGGCTGAAGGAGAAGAGCACTTGCCCCCTTTTTGGCCCTCAAGGGATCCTGCCCCCTACCTGATTCAAGCTTTCAGAAGATGTTCTCAAAGCATCAGAATGAAAAATTGAGCTGCCACGTATGGCCTTTGTCCTTCTTCGACCTCCTGTGAAGGACACAAAAGGCAAAGGGAAAAGTTCTTTAACATTCATTCTGTTATTCATTCATGTCTTTCTAAACTCCCACCACCAAAACAAAAAGCCACACATGTAGAAGGCCTTTGTTCACTCAGAAACCATGAGATTAGCAGAGACAGACAAGTTCTTTACCTGTAACTTTGGTTCTTTTGAGTAGTCATTTGTGAATTTACACAAGCGGGTTTTGCACCTACACAGTAGCCCCTTTGGAACATTCTAAAGCTCAGTAGCATTTTGGCAGACTTCCCACCCACCCCTTTCCCCACAGTCGTGCTCCAACATGCTCAGCTATTTGCTTTAGTTTCATTGTCCAATTGTGGAGGTTTGAGAAGAGAGAAAGAGGGGAGAAAGATGGATTTGGTGTATTCACAGATAACCGCTTAAAGAAATACAGTTACAGGCAAAAAAGCAACCTGTCCTTCTTTGTTGTGGTTGCTGTGAATCAAAAAAGTGGGTTCCTGGTCAGCTGGGTTATCTGAGGTGGGAGATGTCATCTCTACAGCAAAGACAACACTGCTCTACCAAATGCTGCATCTGCTCTGGCTCGGATATCCAGTCTGTGACAGTTAACAAAGATGGAAGGCTGTGACCAGCCAACCACAATGATTCTCACCGAGTGCTTTATTGCACTACACTCTTATAGTGCTACAATTCCACTTTAATGGTTCTGGCTGCCTCCTGGGATTTACAGTTAGGGAGGGACATTTAGAATGCTCAGCCAAAGAGCTCCGAGGCCTAACTAAACTACAAACTCCAGAATTACATAGAAGATAGCCAAAGCCGTTAGTGTGGGATAATAGCACTGTAATAGTGTAGTGTGATAAGACTCTGAGAGTCTCACCTTGTACTTTCCCCATCCATTCAGTTTACAGATCGTTTATTAGGTTCAAAGCACTTGAGTTTTTGTACCAGCAGACAGGGGAAGGAAATGACAACCTTGGCAAGATTTGTAAAGACTGGTACATTCGCTTCAGCAGCTATCCAACTGGCTGGGGAGAACACTTGTGTGCTTTTTTCCCCCAGCAGACAAGGAGTGGCTCATGAGTGGTCTCATTCCACAAAAGCCTTTCCTTTTTATGGTTCCTATATGTATAGAGCCACTGTACTGTCTATTCTCCTTTACGGGTCTGAAACATGGGTCACCTATCGCCACCACTTACGACTCCTCAAACACTTTCATCAACACTGTATACGCACAATCCTAAATATACACTGGAGTGACTATGTGACGAATGTTGCTGTCCTTGAGCAAGCAGGATCACCAGCATTGAGGCCATGATATTGAGAACACAGTTGCGCTGGGCAGGGCACGTTTCTAGGATGGAGGACCATTGCCTCCCCAAAACAGTACTCTATGGTGAACTCACCACGGGTCAGCATAAGAGGGGAGCTCCAAAAAAGCGATACAAGGACTCCCTGAAACAACATCTCAGGCTCGGCCAAATTGATCACCAACAATGGTCCGCCCTGGCCTCACATTGGGAGGCATGGAGACGCACTATCCACAATGCTGCAGCCTTATTTGAGAACTCATGCCGAATAAGTCTTGAAGAGAAATGACAACGCAGAAAGAATCACAACCCAGAAACATCACCCAAGGAGACCTTCTGCTGTGCTTTCTGCAACCAGACTTATCTTGGATTGGCCTTTTTAGTCATCAGCGCGCTTGCAGAAAGCGCGGGATTAGCTTCCTGAATCTTCGCTTGCAAAGAAAAGCCAGAGAGAGATGGTGGGGCCCCTTTTTGTAACAGTGCAGTATTTGAAGTGCAATCTTTTTTTACACCACAGCCTACCAAGGAAAAGGGTCTTCAGATGATGCTTTCATGCACAATTCCTGTATGCCTTTCCTCCATTTCCCCTCAGAACTATGATCTTTGTGAAGATAAGAGAGGACCATGCAAACCTGGTTCTCATCACACTGTGGTGACCCGGGCAAGCATGGTTCACCACTCTGTTGCTGTTCTCCATATGGACTTATGTGACACTATCTCTCTACGGACACTTTCTCACACAGTTGAGGGAGAAGATCCTGTACCTACTCCTCAAAGTGTATAAAAGGCTTATGTGACACTTAGAAGAGCCTTCAAAGGTCTATGTCATATGAAAAGAAAGATGTAGTGTCTGTGCTGTTAAATCAAAAGAGAAGGTTGGTCAGGTGAAGGAGGCTGATCCAGAGCAGACTTACTCACAACAACATCTGACCAACATGCCAAAACCAAATGGAGAAAAACTTAATTTTTGTTTTGTACTTCTGAGGAGATGGATCTGACACATTGCAATCCAGCTTCTTAAAATGTTTTTGTCTTCCCACAGTCTGAAGATGAAACTTCTCATTGCAACAACTCCATGGGTTACTGGTTTGTTTCCAGACACAATTCAAACTGAAATCGAAGGCTTTCATGGCCGGCATCCATAGATTTTCCTTGGTTTTTTTCTGGGCTGTGAGGCCTGCATCTGCGGCATGCCAGAATGTCAGAAAGAAACTATTCCAGAACACGGCATCATAGCCCGGAAAAAAAACCAAGGAAAATCTAACAATTCAAAGTGCTGGTTTCGACTTGCAAAGCCCTAAACAAGTTGAGTGCAGGTTATCTGAAGGACTGTATCTCCCTGTATGAACCTAGTAGAACATTAAGATTGTCTAGAGAAGCCCTTCTCTCTGTCGCACTGCTTTCCCAGATTCGTTTGTTGGGAACAAGGGAGAGGACCTTCTCAGTAGCTGCTCCCAGATTGTGGAACTCCCTCCCCAGAGAGCCCAGGATGGTCCCATCTCTTTGCTGTACTTCAGGTGGCAGGTTAAAACATTTTTGCACCACCAGGTTTTTATGAACTGAAAAAGGCTAGGCTTTTAAGGCTGCGCAGTGCAGTTTTTTAAGATTGTGAAGGTTTTTTAATAGTTTTTAATGCATTTTAATATTTTAATGTTTTCAATTTACAAATTGTTTAATTCTTTTTTAAATTTTATATTTATACTGTAAATATATACTGCTAGATCACCTTCTGAGTTCACCTCTCCAAAAAAGATCGGACTATTTAATAACAGTGCCCCCAAATCCCATCTCAGAGGGGCGGCCCAGAAGGATACCATGGTTGAAGGTATCAAAAGCCATTGAGAGGTCCAGCAGAACCAACAGGGAGACACACACACCCTGTCTAGTTCCCTGTGTAAGTCATCCACCAAGGCAACCAAAACTGTCTCCATCCCATAATCAGGCCTGAAGCCAGATTGAAACGGATCTAGATAATTTGTTTCCTCCAAAAGGTAAGGGATTCCTGCTCTACTCCCTGGCTGCTGGACTCTGAGGTTCCTTAGGGCTTGGTTTTGTCCCCCATACTGTTTAACATCTACATAAAACCACTGGAAGAGGTCATCCAGAATTTTGGGGCTTGGTGTCATGCTGATGACACCCAACTCTACCTCTCCTTCCTATCTGATTCCAAGGAAGTTGTCTCCATACTGAACCAATGTCTGTTGTTAGTAATGGACTGGATGAGGGCAAACAAATTGAAACTTAATTCAGATAAGACAGAGGTGCTCCTGGGCAGTCAAAAGGCAGATCAGGGAATAGGGACTCCTCCTGTGCTGAATAGGGTCACACTCTCCCTGAAATCTCAGTCCTGCAGCTTGGGTGTTCTCTTGGACTCAACTCTGAGGTTGGAGGCTCAAGTTTTAGCAGTGGCCAGAAGTGCATTTGCACAGCTAAAGCTAGTACCCATTTCTTGAGATGTCAGATCTGGCCATGGCGACACAGGCCCTGATTACATGCCATTTGGACTACTGTAATGCACTTTACATGGGGCTGCCTTTGGAAACGGTTCAAAAACTTCAGCGGGTCCAAAATGCTGCAGCCAGAATGCTGACCAGGGCCAGTTACAGGGAGCACATAACTCCCTTGTCAAAACAGCTTCACTGGCTGCTGGTTTGTTTCTGGGCACAATTCAAAGTGCTGGTCATGACCTATAAAGCCCTATGTGGCTTGGGTGCAGACTAGCTGACAGACCGCATCTCCCAATACACACCTGATAGAACTTTAAGATCATCAGGGGAAGGCTTTCAGTTGGTCCTGCCTGACATGAACCTCTGAGCATGTCAAGAGGTCCAGGCAGCAAAAAGTATTGTAGCAGAGTTTTCATTCTCCAGGCGAGGAAAATAAGCACACCGACACAAACGTGTGTCTAATCTACTTCCCTTTACTATAGCATAATAAAGGAATATTTACAGTCATTCAGAGACTCCTCTCTGATGACTACATTACACAGCATTCAGCAAAGTACAGTCCTGTTACTAGAAAGCCCAGACAGAATTGCTCATAGTATCATAGCATAGCACAACAGTATACAGCATTCAGAGACATTTGGTCCACACACAGATACGCCCTCTCTCCCACAGAGATAAGCTTTCTCTCCAAGGCTAGCTTCCCAGGCTTTTTAATCTTGATATTCAGCCCAGCTGCATCTAGCCTCTCACCACTGGCCCCTGCAGGCTGTTACATGTTACACTTTCGCTCTTTACAGTATAAATTTACCAGGATGTCTGCCCCATTATCCTGACACTGCAACCATTACAGGCTTGCTTGGTAAAAACACAAGACAGAGCCTTCTCAGTGGCTGCTCCCACCCTCTGGCACTCCCTTTTCTCAGGAGGCTAGTCTGGCCCCCTCCCTGCTTTCCTCTAACTGGTGGGAAAATACTTTTTATTTAAGCAGACTTTTAACATCTAAGCAGGGAAGATTTTTTAGGGGGATGTTTAATCTATATTTTAAAACTTGTGTTTGTTTTTCAAATGTTTTTAATACTGTACTTTGTAAATGTGTTTTTACTGTTTTTAATTTTATTGTGAACAAGTTTTCAGACTGGGAGCCGCCTTGGGTCCCATTCAGAGAGAAAGGCAGTATACAATATAATATAACTAGCTATACCTGGTATAACACACACTGTTCCCCCTCCCCTCTGAGCTGCACCCCCCCCCGCAGTACACATGCCACTCCCCCATGTCGCCCTCCCTGCGCCTCCACCACCCTCCCCGTGCCGCCCCCATGCTTGCGCCACCCTCCCTGCGCCCCATGCCGCCCTCCCTGTGCTCGTGCCACCCTCCCCATGCCCTGTGCTGCCTTCCCTGCACCCTGTGCCGCCCTCCCTGCACTCACACCGCCCTCCCTGCAACCCGTACCGCCATTCCTGTACTTGCACCCCCTCCCCGCACCCCATGCTGCCATGTGACGTCCTTCCTGCACGTGCACCACCCTCCCTGCACCCCATGCTGCCACGTGCCGCCTTCCCCGCACTCACATCGCCCTCCCTGTACTCCGTGAAGCCCTGTGCCGCCCTCTCCGCACTCGCACCGTCCTCTTCACACCCTGTGCCGCCCTCACCACCCTCCTTGCAGCCCTGGGCTATCCTTTCCGCCCTTTCACCGCCCTCCCTGCACCCCGTACTGCCCTGTGCCATCCTCCCCACACTCGCACTGCCCTCCCCCCACTGCATGACGCCACTTACCGCCCTTCCAGCACTTGCACTGCCCTCCCCGCACCTGTGCCACCCTCCCGCATGCCATGCCACCATGTGCCGCCCTCTCCACACTTGCACTGCCCTCCCTGCACCCCGTACCACCATGTGATGCCCTCCCCGCCCTCCCACCACCCTTCCCGCACCACGTGCCGCCATGTGCCGCCCTCCCCGCACTTGCACTGCCCTCCCTGCACCCTGTGCCGCCATTTGCCGCCCTCCCCGCACCCCGTGCCACCCTGTCTGCACTCGCACTGCCCTCCCCGCACCACAGTGCTGCCTTCCCTGCGCCCTGTGCCACCCTCCCCGTGCTCGTGCCACCCCCTGTGCCCCATACACACTGTTCACACACACCATGCCACATCCCCCCATGCTACTCACACCCCCTTTGCCTCCGCCATGTTTAGAAAGGAGTGAAACTTCCACATGGTCCTGCCCCCAGTGTGCTGATTGGCTGCCCAACAGAGCTTTGATTGGTTGGTCAGTTTCCTAAGCGGCCAGTCAGCACACTGGAAATGGCAACATACCTAAGAGCAGCATATATAGATAGATATAATATAATAATTCTATCAGTAGGGACTTGTTGGCATAGCTCTATATATGAATGGAAAGCCTGAGGTGAAGAGTGGTTACTGGTGGTGATAACAGTACAAATTTTATACTCTTCCCCAAACAGAAAGGTCGTAAGGGTTGTATATGGATATAATACCGGCCCTCAAAAGCACCCCTGATCTTTTATACCTTATACAGATTTTATATCTTTGACAGAATTTGCATCTGTCATGTGTAATTCAAGCCCCTTCCAGCATAACAGCTGTGTGAAAGTGCTGGTTTAAACCAATAAATGCTTAAACTATTTGGACAAGACACTAGCAGCAGATCAGAATCTCCTCTGCCCATAGGTTCAGGGGAGCACATGTGCACCCCACATATTTTAAAAGTACTGAATTCCCCCTTTCATCCTTACCCAACATTGTGGCACCTGTGTCCTTTCTCTGTGTCATCTGCATGGACTGCACTCTCAAGTGTGAGGGACCTTTTCCTGCCTCCTGAATGTCAGCGGCCTCTTTCAGAAGCACCTCCTGCACCAGAAAAAACAGCAGTGGCTATCAAGTGGTTATCAAGAAAATAATCAGAAAAGAAATTATGCCAGAAAGCACTGCAAGGGAGGTTGGAATCTTCCCTCCTTTGATGATTTTCAGAAAATGCTGGGTAATAAACTTGAAGAAGTTTTAACAATATTTTTAAAGCACGTGGTTTTATGTTTAAAGAACCAAAAGAACCTAGTCTTTGAAAGAACAAAGAAGGGGAAAGGCAGCCAAGACACAGAATACTGTGAGAGTAAAGAAAGATCTGAAAGCAAGTGACAATTCTCCTGAAGATCTCTCAATCTGTGAACAATATAGAACAGGTCTAGTTAAAGAACAGCAAAAGGTCTACAGTTCTAGCGCCAATTAATGTCAGCCTCTCATCGCTTAAGAAGAGATTGGAAGAGACGACACAGTTAATGACACATCAGAAAAAGGAGCAGCACATGATATCTGCTCCAAAATCTAGATTTTGTGACTAGATTCCTGTGAGCTAAGATGGAAGAACTAGAGAACCGAGGAAGATGTCTGAACATGCAATTTCATAGGTATTAAATGAATACAGTATATCTGGATCTACATGGTTCCACCCACCTTGTTTGTTATACTCAGTGCTCCAAATCCTGTATCAACCACCTATTTAAGTAGGTTTGGGAGTTTCAGGCCAAGAGACGTTACTTAGTTAGGTATACTTAACTAACTTCTCTGGGTCTGATGCACCAGACCCAAATCTGACATCATTCAACCAAGTTCCTATCACTGGCAGTATGGACCTCCTTTTCCCCATGCAGCTGATGGCCAGAAAAGAAGGATGGCGGGGGGGTGGGGAGTTATGATTGTGGCAACAGTGTCAAGATTGTGACCAAACAGCAATCATGAATATGAAACAATTACCTGGATTTATTCATCTGTAACTGTTTTGTACTCATAATCACTACTCAGGGCTCGGTACAATAAAACTAATCTGACAAATTTAAAACGATATAAACAATAAAAATGATTTTATGAAGAATAAAATATTAAACAATTTAGCAAGTTATAAAGACCAATTGGAACAGATTAAAATACTTTACACACTATGATGGGTTTTGTTTACCTTGATTCACCTTATGATGTTATATAGTAGCTTCCCTGCATCCGCTGATTCGCCAACTGTGGATTCCATTATCCACAGCTGGCGATGGCGGGGGGGGGACGTGGGGGAGGAATCTCACCTCCCCGTCCATTCCCCTGTGAGGGCTCCTGGTTGTGGGAGGGGGGAGGAGCAATCTAGCCTCCTCCCCTTTCCCCTTTGCCCCTGCGATCACCACTGTGGCAGGGCCATGGCTGGAGTGAAGGGTAAAGCAATCTAGCCCCTTCACCCCCAAAATCGCCACTATGGCGGAGCCATAGCAGGAGCAAAGGAGGAAGGGGAACGATCTAGCCTCCTCCCCTTCATTCCTGCTGTGGCAGGGCCATGGCGGGAGTGGGGAGGAATGATCTTGCCCCCACTTTCCCTTGGGACAGCTCCTGTTGCCACCGTGGGGCCATGGTGGGGGTGAAGGGGGAAGGGGAGGAGGCTAGATGGCCCCTGGGATGGCGTTCGCCATTATCTGCAGAACTCGCTATCTGCGGGGCCCCCAGAACCAATCCCCCGCGGATATGGGGGTGCTACTGTATTTGATGTAAAACAAAAATAAAGTACCAGTACTAAAGATTCTCACCTGCTGCTCTTCCTGTTTCTTTTCCTCTGCCTGACTTAGGAGGAAACCTTCTGCCAGGGCCACTGCTTGGGAACTGGTCTCTGGCCCACATTCCCTGACCCAGCTCGCCATCTCCAGTGGAAGGACAGCCAGGAACTGCTCCACAATCACAAGGTCCAGGATCTGAGCCTTGGTACGTTGCTCTGGTTTCAGCCACTGGCGGCAGAGAGCATAGAGTCGGTTGCAAAGCTCTCGGGGACCCTCAGCCTCCTCATAGCAGAACTGCCTAAAGTGCTGGCGCTCTACCTCTGAACTGAGCAGCTCCTTTCCCAGGCTCTTCTGCATGGTTCCTCTTTCCCAGAATCCTCCTCTGCTCATAGCCTGAACAACAGGTGAGCCTTTTCTTAATTCTTGCTTTTCCATCAATGAGTCATGCTCCAAAAGAAACAACAGGTTAGGTGATAAAGTTCTTTTCTCTTCTGTCACATTCTCCCTTCGGCAAAAGATTGGCCAAATCACTGGGAAATGCCAAGCCCTACAAAGAAAATGAGATGCTCTGTGAAGAACTTATTATGAACATTCTCTTTAGGTAAAGAACTGCAAAGTCACCATCAAAGTCAAGCTGGAAACTGGCTCCTTTTTCTGTACAGAACAGAACTGCCATGATTCCCAGAAAAGCTAGGAGGTGTGTCAGGTCAGGGGAGGTTCTCCTTTCCTTTTGGGCCACAGACCAGAATCCTCACACAATGCAGAATTCCTTCCCCTTGCTTGGTCTTTTTTGCCTTCCTTCTCTTATTCCTCCCACTTCCCCCTTGGAGCCGGTCTGTTAAATTTTGTGCCCATAACTAGAAACTGAGCAGCCCAAGCCAATTTCCTGCTTGACAAGATGGCTTCCCCAACACAGACAGACACACCATCTCATGAACAAAAGCTAGCTGGATTGACAGTCAGAACTTACTGCAGTCCTGGAGATGAGAAAGTGTTCTGCTGCATAGCTGAGGCAGCCAGCTACAGGGCCTCCCTGAGCAGCTATGACGCTTCTCTTGAGTAGGCAGATGTTTAACCAGCAAATTCAAGCCAGAGAGTGGCTTCTTTCTCTGTATAGGAGACAAGTGCCATGAGTCAAAGACAGGGAGAGGCAGTATATTCCTTCCCTGGTCCCGAGACAAAAACCTTTATACCATACAGCAGTGGCTCTTAACTTTTTCTTTAGCGGGGACCCCTTTTAAATATCTTTTGTTGCCACTGACCCCCAAGACTTAACTTAAGATTTAAAATTCTAACAATAACACTTGATGATGATGATAATAATAATAATAATAATAATAATACAATTACACCATCCATTAAACCATTCCTCAGAGGCACTTGGAGGAGGGAAGGCTTTTCTTATGCTTCTTCCTTTAAGTCTGTGGCTGGAGCAGACTGAAGGGCAATGTGCAGGCCAAGCCAGCCTTGACTCCTGTCATGGGGGCTGAACAACCTTCAATCCTTCACAGACCCTGTGTGAGGACATCACGGTCCGCTGCGAGTCCGTGGACTATAGGTTAAGAACCATTGCCACATAGCATCCTTCTGCTTGCTCCACCCCAATACTGACTTCCCATTCTCTCCATTTCCCCTTTGTCCCTTTTAAAGTACTCTGTTAAAATACATCTCTACAGATGGAAACTGTGCTGCTTTTCAATCTTCTACAATGCCTGCAAGTTGAGCTAAAGCCATTTTGCTGCCTGAGGCAATATCTTCCACATCTTCCAATATGAACCTGCCCAAGCTCTTTGGGGGAGATACTTGTCTTGGTCTCACCACCTTCACAGGCAGGTTTTGTGGGAATGTAGGAGAGGGCCTTCTCCATGACTGCGCCTTCATCTGGAATTCCCTTCCTAAGGAATGCTAGGTTGGCTCCTTCTTTGCTGCCGTCTTGGAAATCCATTCTATTCCAGCAGGCTTTGGGGAACTTATTATTTTTCTAGTGTGCTTTTTAGTCCACTGTACTGCTTTTCTTTTCTTGAACTCTTCCTAGAAGCCAAGTTGACTAAACTGAGACTATTGTATTTTAGACATAGAAGATGACACGACTCGCTAGAAAAGACAATAATGCTTGGGAAGGTCAAGGGCAGTAGGAAAAGAGGAAGTCCTCATTACAGTTGCATAGACTCAGTCCAAGAAGCCATGGCCCTAAGTTTGCAAGAACGGAGCAGGGCTGTTGATAACAGGGCAATTTGGAGGTCTCTCATTTATAGGGGGACTTAAGGCAAAGTTAACTTGATGGCAATTAACAGCACAACAACTGCTTTTATTCTTTGTTTTAAATCGTTGTTCCACATAGAATCATAGAGCTGGATGAGACCACAAGGGCCATCTAGTCCAAGCACTACCCTTCAGGGATACACAATCAAATCATTCCTGACAGATGGCCATCCAGCCTCTGTTTAAAAACCTCCAAAGAAGGAGACTCCGCCACACTATGAGGCAGTGTATTCCACTGCCAAACAACTCTTACTGTCAGGAAGTTCTTCCCAATGTTTAGGTAGAATCTCTTTTCCTGTAGTTTGAGTTTTCGTCTTGTCATTTTAATGCTCTTTTAATCTCAATTTTTGTATGTTTTAACCTTACATGTTTTTAATGTTATTCCTTTTTAGCGTATAAGTTGACCTGTGTCTCAGTTTTGAAAAAAGGTGTGGTATAAATAAAGGGATGGATGGGTGGATGGCCCCCTCTGGCCTCAGAAAAGAGCTACATAGAGAGCTGGCAGGCTGCTACCACTGCCTTCCATCTTCTGGTGCCTGAGGCAATAGCTTCATTCTACCTAATGGGCATCTAAGGAACCTTTTGGCATTTTGTAAATAACGCTACCTAGTACTGTGTCTGTAGCAGATTGGATGAGAGCTGTAACAGTGCAGTGATACAGGTGGTGGATTCAGACTGGAGAGACTGAGATTCTGATGGACTTTGGGCCAGAAGCTCTCTTTCTTCATGGCCTACTTCACAGGGTTGTTGTGAGGGCTGAACAGGGGCAGCAGAGAGTCTCATTTTCTTTGCAAAACCCCTCAGAGCAGGGTTTCTCAACCAGGGTTCAGGATATGGTGGTCCGATTGTATAAAGCTTAAAATACAAAGCAGAAAGTTCTGCGTTTTGTAAAATGCGTGTGTGTTACCAAAAGCCTAGACACGGTTTCTCTCTCTCTGGCTTTTCTTCGCAAACGAAGATTCAGGAAGGACTCATCCCACACTTTCTGCAAGCGCGCTGATGACTAAAAAGGCCAATCCGAGATAAACAAGTCCGGTTGCAAAAAGCACAGCAGAAAGTCTCCTTGGGTGATGTTTTTGGGTTGTGATTCTTTCTGCGTTGTCGTTTCTCTTCAAGACTTGTTTGTCGTGAGTTCTCAAATAAGGCTGCAGCATTTGTGAACACAACTATAAACAAGATAAGGTAGTAGTATAAGCCAGGGTTTCTCAACCAGGGTTCCACAAGAGGTTGCTAGGGGTTCCACGAGATATTGAGAGACTGAAAAAATAAATAAAGCTGCAGATACAATAATTTTTAGGCAAGGATTTCCAGTTCCAAGTGTCCCACCAGGGTAAAAAGGTTGAGAAAGGCTGCCTTGGAAAAACAGAGGTTATAATTCTATGGATCAAATAAATAAATGGGAAGACAGGGGTTGTGTGTGCTTCCAATTCTCAGCCCCCTCCTCCCCACCTCTCACCCCACAAGTCCCTGGTTTTGGGGTTTTATCCCCCCAACCTCCTGCCTTCCCTCTCCCAATCTCCCCCCACAGACAGACACCCACCCACCATGGCAGCTCTTCCTCCTCCGCCCAGCCTGGAGGGAGGGAAACAGAACTCACCAGATCCCCCCCCCCCAGGACAGCATAGAAAGGGGGGCTCAGGAGGCGGCTGGGGGTCTCCACTGTCTCCCCTGGCCTTGGAACCGCCTCCAGCTCCGCTCTAGGAAGATTTACCCCCTGGCAGATGGCCGGAAGGGGAGGGGGTGATTGAGAGGCGGGTCCTTCCTCTCTAGGAGGTTTCATATCTATGGCCGGAAGGGGCGGTGCCTTGGCTGGATGTGGGAGGGATTGAGAGGCGGGTCCTCCCTACATTTCCTCCCTCTCTAGGAAGGTGAATACATATGGCCGGAAGGGGCGGATACTTGGCTGAATGTGGGAGGGATTGAGAGGCGGGTCCTCCCTATATTTCCTCCCTCTCTAGGAAGTTTCATACCTATGGCCCGAAGGGGCGGGGCCTTGGCTGAATGTGGGAGAGATTGAAAGGCGGGTCCTCCTTACATTTCCTCCCTCTCTAGGATGTTCAATATTTATAGACGGAAGGGGCGGGGCTTATGCTGAACGTGAGAGATTGAGAGGCGGGTCCTCCCTTAATTTCCTCCCTCTCTAGGAAGATCAATATCTATGGCCGGAAGAGGCGGGGCCTTGGCTGAATGTGGGAGAGATCGAGAGGCGGGTCCTCCCTACATTTCCTCCCTCTCTAGGAAGTTCAATATCTATGGCCGGAAGGGGCGGGGCCTTGGCTGAATGTAGGAGAGATTGAGAGGCGGGTCCTCCCTAGATGTATAAAAAGTTTGCTGAAACAGGTTGAGCTCTTCATTTTTGTGGAGTTGAAGCTTCTTGTTTCTATGCTGTTTCTGTCTCTGTTACCAAATTTTCTGATAAAGAAGTAATGCCTAGGAATATACCTCTTTTGTTAACTGAGGTTTATCTGTATATATTTTAATGATTAACTTCATTCTTTTGGGTTCCACCAGAACAAACTTGTCAGAGGAGCGATTTGTCTGAATATGTCTAAATATGAAAGAAAATATATGTACAATGATGAATGTGTTGCATACTCATCAGAATATGCAGGTTTTATTAATTTGAGCCATATTTGAACAAATGAAGTTTTCTTGAATGGAATGAAGTGCTTAATTAAATTAAACATTTTGTAATGTTTGTAAAAGAGACTTACAGAGACCATGGCAAGAGGGGAAGGAACCATGGGGTGGGAGCGCATGTGGGGGCTGTGGGTGAGGGATGGAGGTGGGATGGTTTCAGTGGGAAGCCCATGGGCGGAATTGTTAGATCTTGAGCAGTGAAGACTCGGGCAGAGGATTCTGTATCTCTTTAAGTTTCCACTGAATTAACTCAGCAGAAGGGAAAGGATAGAAAGAGTTTTGTCCTTCCCAGTAGGCTCAGGCAAGAGCAAACTGTTGCTGACTCTTCCAACTTGTCTGTTCTTCCTTGTTAATAATTTTTACCATCTAGACCACATTCTGATCTTGCTTGACCATGTGTCCTGGTTTACATTTTGAAATATTGGAGTGTGTGTCTTCCCTGTTTGAGCTCACCATAAAGTACAATATTTATTACAAACAAATGTTTTGCCTTTATTAGATGTTTGGCTGCACAGCCTTTTGAGGGAGTTTTTACGGTAAAAGAGAAGAGGGAGAAGATCTTTTGGCAGTTTTTTGGGGCACGAGTCAAAGATGGAAGAGCCAGACTCAGGTCCGTCTGAAGCAGGAAGAGACCCTGATGCCTGCAGTGCTCTCAGGAACGGAGAATCCTGGGAAAGAACTGTGCAGACGTTCCTGGGTGACAACCTTCCCAGTTCAGACGTACAGCGCCAGCGCATCAGGGAGTTCTCCTATGGGAAAGCTGAGGGTCCCCGTGAACTTTGCAGCCAACTCCACGGTCTCTGTTGTCAGTGGCTGAAGCCAGAGCAACACACAAAGAATCAGATCCTGGACCTGGTGATCTTGGAGCAGTTCCTGACCATCTTGCCCCCAGAGATGGAGAGCTGGGTCAGGGAATGTGGGGCAGAGACCTGTTCCCAAGCAGTGGCCCTGGCAGAGGGTTTCCTCCTGAGTCAGGCTGAGGATGAGAATCAGGAAGAGCAGCAAGTAAGAGTATTTCGTCCTGGTGCAAAGGTAAGCAGATAATGATTCTGGTGCTCCCTTTTTATAGCCCTCTGATGTCTTAGGGGTCAAATGCTCCCTTAAGAAAGTTTTGTGAAAAATGGTGCCCCCAGATTTGGCTTGGATGAGGAGGGTTATGGGGAGGATCCACCTTGTGATGAAGTGGAATTGCAGTCCCCGAATCCTCTAGGAAGCGTAATTCTGCTTTAATACCAGGTGCGTTCTACCTGTGTGCCAGATTTTCCTGCAGACACTGCCACGCATCCAGACTTTCTCTTATGGTGACTACAGAGGCAGAGTATGACCCTGATGTGTTCAGGAGTGGAATGGGCTTCTATCTACTCCAGCAAGTAGCGCACGCTTGCTCTAAGGAGTGAAACACTTCTACCATTGCTGACCTTTTTCTTTTCATTTTATTTTCATTCTAAAGCCAACACAACAAATTACTTGTACAGGTATTGGTATAACTATACAATATCAGTAGGTTTCCATTTTGGTTTCTCCATGTGTCTGTTCCAGTTCTTCCTTACTTTTTTCTTTTCATTTTCTTTTTATTCCAAAGCCAAAATAACAAATTACCAACAACAGTGTTGTAGCCTTTCTCTCTCCCTCTCTGGCTTTTCTTAGCAAACAAAGATTCAGGAAGGACTCATCCTGCGCTTTCTGCATGTACGCTGATGACTAAAAAGGCCAATCCAAGATAAACAAGTCCAGTTGCAGAAAGCACAACAGAAGGTCTCCTTAGGTGATGTTTCTGGGTTGTGATTCTTTCTGCATTGTTGTTTCTCTTCAAGACTTGTTCGGCATGAGTTCTCAAATAAGGCCGCAGAATTGTGGATAGTGTATCTCCATGCCTCCCGATGTGAGGCCATGGCAGACATTGTTGGTGATCAATTTGGCCGAGCCTGAGATGTTGTTTCAGGGAGTCCTTATATCGCTTTTTTGGAGCACCCCTCTTACGCTGACCTGTGGCGAGTTCACCATAGAGTACTATTTTGGGGAGGGGATGGTCCTCCATCTTAGAAACGTGCCCTGCCAGTGCAGCTGTGTTCTCAATAGCATGGCCTCAATGCTGGTGATCCCTGCTTGCTCAAGGACAGCAACATTTGTCACGTAGTCAGTCCAGTGTACATATAAGATATACAGCGCCGATGAAAGCGTTTGAGGAGTCGTAGGTGGTGGCGATAGGTGACCCATGTTTCAGACCCATAAAGGAGAATAGACAGTACAATGGCTCTATACACACTGATTTTTGTGCTTTGCCTCAGGTGTTTATTACTCCAGACTCTTTTGTAAAGTCTTTCAAATGCGCTATGTGCCTTTGCTAATCTGTGGTCAATCTCTTTGTCAATCTTGGCATCTGAGGAGATGATGCTTCCCAGGTAGGTGAACTGCTAAACGGACTGTACAAATAGGTATAACTATACATTATCAGTAGGTTTTCATTTTTGTTTCTCCATCTGTCTGTTACATTTCTTCCTTGCACACAGACATGCACTCACGCGCACACACACATATATTAAAATGGGTCCATGAGAAGACTTCCATTATAAGTCAAAGCAAGGTTTTCTAGAACTTCTGATGTTCTTGCTGTGGGCTCCATAAAATTGTTGGTATTCCAGCATATACAATATACCAACTATTAACAAGAGGGTGATACTGCATTCCACATTGTTGAGCTCTTATTTTGTATGTCATTTTTCCAAATAGGGCTAATGAGCTGCTGACTTTTTCCTAACTTGGTAATGGGTGGCTGTCTCAAACCAAGTTCAAACCCCTTCGTTTGCAATTTTCTCATCTTTCTCAAGTCCTATATCTTGAATCTTCACTGTTGTTTCAGGTCAAAAATCTCATGGTAGAACTTCCCTCTAAATTCCTTGTGGCAGAGAAGGCTCCATCGGACCCCAGTCAGAGTCCCCAATGGAGGACGGTCAAGCAGGAGTGCGATGGAGGGGCCCCCTTGCAAGGTAAGGAGGAACACTCTCTGTCCACAATCCTGCTGGTTTTGTTGTTGTTGTTGTTGCTTCAGAGTCATTTTGTAGTTATTATTGTTAAATGTATTCTATCTTGGAGCCAGCATGGTGCAGTGGTTTGTGCATAAGAGTAGAACTCTGCAGACTACGGTTCGAATCCCCACTCAGCCCTCAAAACCTACTGGGTGACCTTGAGCAAGTCACACTCTTGTCAGCTTAGAGGAAGGCAATGGCAAATTTCCTCTGAAGAAATCTTGCCGATTACACCCTGTGATAGCTTTTCCCTAGGATCACCATATGTCAGAAACAGCTTGAAGGCACACAACAACAAGGTGACATAATTGTGGTAAGATTTTTAAAATAAATTTTAATTAACTTTTATCAGCTTTGTATACTGCACACTTAGAAAAAGGAAAAGTAATAATTGGCATAATATATTATATACAGAGCTATAGAGTTAAATTAATATGAAGAATAAGCCAGGAAAGCATTCATCCAAGACAGAGAGAATGAATACATTTAATATTTCTAAATCTTTCCAAAGATCTAAATGAGATTATGGGGGTGAATATGTTCGTGGGGTTTTTCTTGGTAAGATTTGTTCAGAGGGGTTTTGCTATTACCTTCCTTTCAGGCTGAGATAATGGGACTTGCCATAGGTCACTCAGTGGGTTCCCATGGCTGAGCAAGGATTCAGACCTTGGTCTCCCAGAGTATTATGTATTTTCCGGCGTATAAGACGACCCCAAACTTTCCCACTTAAAATACAGTTTGGCATATAATTGCCATATATATGACTACCCCCGTCCAGCCAGCCACCCCTCTGCCCTTCCTGACACGCTTTGGCTCACTCTTTGTGCCTCACTTTACACGCTTTGCCTCACTCCCCGCGCTCTCCTGTGTCTTTGCTCCCTTTGTGAAGGGAGCAAAGACCCAGGAGAGTGGGCGGTGGGTGGGGCAAACTGCTAAAATCGCCCCTGTCCTTGGCCTTCTCTTCCTCCCCAAAGGGGGCAAAGACAGAGGACAGGGGCAATTTTACACGTTTTGCCTCACCCGCCGCCTGCTCTCCTGGGTCTTCACTCCCTTCGCAAAGGGACCGCTAAACCGCTAATATCGCCCCTGTCCTCAGCCTTCGCTTCCTCCCCAAAGGGGGTGAAGGCCAAGGAGAGGGGCGATTTTACATGCTTTGCCTCACCCCTGTGCTCTCCTGCATTTTTACTCCCTTTGCGAAGGGAGTGAAGACCCAGGAGAGCGCGGGGGGGGGGTTTGAGGCAAACCCCCAAAACCGTCCCTGTCCTCGGCCTTTGCTTCCGAAGGTGGGGAGAGGGTTTAAGAATGGCAGAGGGGTGGCTGGCCAGGGTGGGGGAAGCTTACTAGCCACCTCCCGTCCTTCCCGAGTCTGAGATGGGGCTGGCAGCCCCATCGTGGGTCCGTATACCCAGCATATAAGATGACCCCCGACTTTTGAGGAGATTTTCAAGTTTTTAAAAGTTGTCTTATATGCCGGAACATATGGTAAGTCCAACACTCAAACCACTACCCCGCATTGGCTATACGTTTTACTGGGTTGTATCCTGTATATTTGACTTGCTTCCCCCCACCTTGGTCTCTCCTACAGAGTCTGGAATGATGCCAGCACAGACAAATGCTCAGTTGTCGCTTCCTCTTTGCAATGGAACAGAACCAGATCAGGTAAGGAGGAGGATTCCTGGAAGAACAGGACTGGATCAGTCTGGGTTCTTCTTTCCCCAGGTCACATCTCTCTCAGCGTTAGGGGAGAATTTTGTTTCAGATTGCTTTGGATTTTTAAAAACAGCAAAAATTTCAGGTTTCTTCATATTCCTGTTGGGAAAAAGTTGAAATTTGAAAAACATGTATGTGATAGAAACCCAGAGTGACAGTTTTTTTCCATTTTGGCCCAGAGGTTGGAAGGCCTGCCTTTTAAAACTCTAGGTTTGAATCCTGGTGTCTTCAGCCCTGTTCTTCCTGAATGAGAGTTGCTCTCCTTTTTCTTTAAACAAAATCACTCTCCCTCTGCATTCCGACACTAGCCTTCAGAGACAGGCCACTGTGGCTTCTGGAGGTGCCAGTTTACCAGCAGACCCCCTGGTAGCATTGTTCTCTGTAAGGAAGATGCCCAGTGCCACTCATGAATGGCCACAGCAGGGGTGAGCAGATTTTGACTTGTGGCAGACAAGTGGTCTTGGGAACTGCAAAGTGCAGCCTCTGAAGCTCCACGAAACCCCCAGAACCATTTTTAAAATGGATTTTAATGTCAACTTTCAGGCACTATTTCACTCAAAATTTGTAAAACATAAGAACTTCATTGGCTATGTCTGAAGACTGTATCTGGTGTCTCTTTGTACATAGATCTACTCAGACCTTGGGCCATGTACTTTCTTTTCACTCTTAATTTTTGTCCTCTGGACTTTCTCCCATGTTACTATTTATAAGTTTGGACTGCATACACACACACACACACATACATATGCATGTGCGCGCACACACACACACACACACACAAAATGTATATCTTAATTCTGTCTGTTTTCAAAATTGGCTTAAAACCAGCCAAAAATGCAGCCATATACTCCCACCTACCTCTCCAGAACCTCGTAACATACCCTCCCATGTTTCACAGATGAAAACCGGTATATATGTGGCCAAGCAAGCTCAGACTCTGGTCAAGATGGCAAAAGGTATTAGCGAGGAAGTATACATAAACAAAGAGAGGCTGCAGCAGTTGGCTTTTGCCAGAGTCTACTGGGAAAGACAGCATTTGCCCCCACACTTCTCTCCTTTTGCTGAGTTGTTGTTGTTGTTGTTGTTGTATGCCTTCAAGATTTTTATGAGGATCCTAAGGAAAACCTCTCATGGGAATTTCTTGGCAGGATTTGTTCTAGAGGGGTGTGCCCTTGCCTTCCTCTGAGTCTGAGAGACTGTGACTTGCCCAAGGTTACCCACTGGGTTTCCATGATTGAGTAAGGATTTGAACCTTGGTCTTTAGAGTCATAGTCCAACACTCAAAACCACTACACCATGTTGCCTGAATTAATGGGAGTGCACCTGTAGAGTATTTTTAAAATTTTAATTAGGTATTTATACCCTGCTCTTCAGCCACAAAGGCTATCAAAGCAGCTTAGCAATAGCAATTTATACAGCTACACTGCATTAAGCAGTTTCCAATGTCTGTTAACTAATTGTGTTCCAATGTATGTTAGCTATGCCCGTGACATAGAGTATGTCATGCGCATAGGTTCCTGTGTTTGTGAGACCTTGTCCATGATGCTTATGCTGGTTTTTGTGGGAGAATCAATCTCACCTCGGCTGCCTTTTGAGCCTTAGCAGCCTGTGAGTCTGCTTGATACTCCTACTGATGTCAGGTGTGAGCAAGAACCTTTTCCTTCTGTCTCCAGGGTCTGGTGACTTTTGAGGAGGTGGCTGTGTCTTTCTCTTGGGAGGAGTGGGCCCTGCTGGATCCTGACCAGAGGGCCCTGCACAGGGAGGTCATGGAGGAGATCCATGGCCTGGTGGCCTCTCTTGGTAAGTCTCTCTCTTTCCCTGGATGGTTATGTCTTCTGTTTAAAAATGCATTTCTAATAGAACATCATTAACAGTTACAGTACTTTGAAGGGGGTCCTAACTCAGCCAAAATGGGAAAGGGATGAGTTTCCCAGTAGAGAGACCTCAGAGTATCCTCAAGACCTTTGGGTTATCTCCACCCCCTTACTCCTTGTAGGCAGGTAACAAAAAAACTTTGTGTATGCCCCTTCCTCTGAGGTCATCTAGAGGGAGTGACCCACCTCTGCCACAGTTGTTTCCTGCCTACCACTCCTGGAGGTTGCTTTGTTTCTGAGCTCATAGTTTGGCCACATGTTTGGAACAAAGGCTGGGTGACCATTATGGAGAGTTCTAAGGAAACTAAGAAGAGGGCAAAGGTATCTAAGAAGGGGGACAAAACCTCCGCATTGCCCCAGGATCTCATGTTGAAGAAGGGGGACAAGCCCCCCTTGTTGACCACCGATCCTTCTCTGACTCCTCCTCCTCCTTTGGAGCTGGGAGAGATTCAGGAAGCAGCCGCTGGGGTCACTCTCCTACAAGAGGAGGTAGAGACCATTGTAGAGTCGGGGCAGTGGTCCCAGATGTGGGCAGAGAGGAGGCCGTGAGTACTATGGGACCCCCGGGGACTGCGCCACAGAATAAGGACCCTGCGCCAGGCTTGGCTGCGTGGGTAAAGTACTTGGTGGCCAGGGAGGCTTTGGGGGGTTTGGCTGCTGGCTTTGCCTATTTCAAACCGTTCCGCCGCTTCAGAGGGTTGACCACGCTTACTGGGTGATTCCACGCAGAGGATTTATGAATATATCTTCAGGGTTTTTCGTCGGTGGTGCAGAAGAAAGAAGCTTAATGAGTTGAAGATATCGGTTCCTACTTTTTTAGGCTTTTTACAGGATGGAGTTGCATGGGGGCTTCGCCCCAACACCATCAAGAGAAAGGTGGCTGCTATTGTCTCAATCCTGCCACCTGATAAGGATTCACAGATTTGACTCATCCGGATCTATGAAGTTTTCTCAAGGGGTAGTCTAATTTGGCTCCCCCTATGGTTCATAGATTTCCCTCATAGGATCTGCACACGGTTCTGAAGGCTTTGATGGTCCCGCCATTTGAACCTCTCAGGTAGGTTTCCCTGAAACATATGTCATTGAAGGTCCTATTCCTCGTGGCCATCACATTGGCATGTAGGGTATCGGAATTAGGGGCGTTGTCTGTACGAAAGGACTTCTGCCTCATCAGGCCGGATTCAGTGGTCCTTCGTACACACCCGGACTTCAAACCAAAGGTGAACACTGTCTTCCACGTTTCACAGGATATTGTTCTTTCGTCATTCTGTCCAAACCCTTTGAGAGAGTTGGAGAGGATTTGGCACACTCGTGATGTCCATAGAGCGATATGGATCTACATGAAGAGGACCAGCTCATTCAGACTATCGGATTCTTTGTTCGTGTCGGTACACCCAAGATACTTGGGCCGCAAAGTCTCTTCCTCTACTTTGAGCAGGCGGATTCATGCTTGTATTGCCACCTGTTATGAGTCCCTGAACATTTCAGTTCCGGAGGGTGTCCTAGCCCAGTCTACCAGAAGTGCAGCAACCTCAACAGCGTGGGACAGGGACGCTTCCCTGGAGGAGATTTGCAGGGCGGCCACATGGAAGTCTTCATCCACGTTTCTCGGTCATTATAGACTTGACAAGCTGCAGTCTGCTGAAGCTGCATTTGGCAGGAGGGTTCTGCAGCAGATTGTCAGGCCCTAGTGGCCGGGGTTTTTCTCTATGCCAGCTCCCACCCTGGTTTTTTTTTGGTGGGCTTGGGTAGATCCCAGAGATCTTGAGGATACTCTGAGGTCTCTCCACTGGGAAAAGGAACATTGGTCTTACCCGTGATACATCCTTTTCCAGGGGACAGACGAAGAGTATCCTCCCCACCCGGGACTCTGGCACACAAACACAAATATATTTTTTGCTTATGGACTGTAATCTTTTTCTTTTTTCCTGTTTGCTATTTTTTGTTGGTGTTAATGTGTTTTTCCAGGAGCCACATATGCAGGCTTTTGTATGAACTGGCCAGAGGTGGGTCGCTCCCCCTGGATGACCTCAGAGGAAGGGGCCTACACAAAGGTTTTTTTGTTACCTGCCTACCAGGAGTGAGTGGGTGGAACTAACCCAGAGATCTTGAGGATACTCTTCGTCTCTCCTCTGGAAAAGGGTGGATCACAGGTAAGACCAACGTTCCTTTCTATATACACAGATCATGGAGGATGACCTGTGGGATTATGGGCTGTTTTGGTAAGGCTCTCTCATTCCCTTGTTGAATGATAATTTCTGTTCTAAAATATAGTGGTGGGATTGCGTGCTTCTGTGAGGTAAAAGGCTATGCTGATGGTAGCAGTGCTGCTAGTAGGGTCTCCCAAGTCAGGCTCAATTTTGCTGAGGAACTAGACTCAATGTGCCAACAGGTAGCGGGCAGCAGCAGTAGTATGTGTGTGTGATTTGTGATGGGGCAGAGGATATCTCAGAAAATAGAAGAGCAGAGGACAAATACGAGTAGTCCTGTGTCTAATGATGCAGCTGGACTCAAGATGAAAGGACATTCAGCTGCTGGCTTGAACAGAGGTGAAAGAAAAGTCAGAAGCTGCACAACTTCCATAGGAAAAGAGTGAGACCTACGCTACAGTCAAGGAAGTCACGGCCCTGAGTTTGCAAGACCTCAGCAGGGTGGTTGATGACTGGGGCTGTTGGAGGTCCCTCATCCGTAGGGTCACCAGAAGCTAAAGTTGACTTGATAGCAGATAACAAAATGACCAATGAAATAAAAATAACAGCAGGAAAGTTGCTTCTTAGTGGGAATGGGTCTCAACTTACGCCAATCACGATATGTGTGTGTGTTTAAGGTGTCAGGGGATGATAGGACATGCAGTCCCCAGCAGAAGCAAAAAAAACCCCAAACACCCTGTTTCAGTAGACTCAGTAGCAACCCATTCCCAAGAATACTCACACAGAGTGTTTGACAATCAAATAAGCAGGAGGCACTTTTATCTTCAAACTCAAACAGTTGCAATATATACAGATATTTACAATTCGAGGAGAAACTGCTTCACCGGCCTCAGCATTCACAGGAAGAAGGAAGTGAGCTCTGTTCTGAACTCTCATATATATATATCATGTATATATATATATATACACACACACACACACACGACATTGCTCCCTAGTGGCATGACTAGGCATGACTTGGTAGTTCATGTAGCATGGTTCTGCAGTTGTTCGGCCATTTTATAATGGAGTTCAGTCTCTAACTCCTGACATAAGGCAGGGCTGGGGAACTGGAATCTTCAGATGTCATCTGCCCCACATATCACATCCTCCCTTAGTCACAAACCTGCCCTTTCAAGCAGGCTTGCAATGGTGGGGATAGTCTTGTGGAAGGAGGCGTCCTGTACCTCATGGAACAAAGAATTTAGATGGACATAGGCATGACTCCAGGTTACATAGATGTTCATCATCAACTGGACACTGAAAGCTGTTAGCTTAGGGAGTTCAAAGCTTGTCTTTACTCTCGGAGTTTGTCCTAAGCCTGGGTGGATTGCTTAAATACATCATGGTGAGTTCATCTGCAAACCTACAGATAACATTATCTGGAAATTCCACTCCCCGCTTTCCATAGCAACAGGTATAGTAGAGGATGGGCACCTCATTACCTAAACATGATATCACATCACCTGACTGGAGAGCCAATCAGATCTGGCAATGCAGAACCAATCAGATGGGACCAGTGGAGTCTTCAGTTTTGAATTCCTTTGTTTGAAGACGCATGCTTTAGACCAGTATGGATGCCACATGGGCTCTATAACATCAAAGAGCTTAATGATACCATGAAGTCTAAGGGAAAGACTTCCAATGACTCTGAATTCCATCTCCAGAGACTCAGCTAGGCTGGCTTATGATAAGCCTGAGCCTAGCCATCCCAATTGGGACATGGACTGATGATTATGGACTTCATAACCTGTGAGTTATATTTTCTTAGCTTAGGGAATGTCTAGTTAGCATGCATTAGTTTTTAGGATTTATTTTAACCCTATGATTGAATGTATTACATGTAACCTTAAGCTGAGTTCCTGGAGGAGAGATTTCCCTCCATGCTAAGTGCTTGGGACTAGAAATAAAGTTTTCTCTCTTTTTCCTACAACCTCACCGCACATGCCTTTTCAGTCAGCTATCTTGAATCTCCTCTCTGGGAAATAGAGAAAGGGGTTGGGGATCCCAACAGAGTGAGTTATTCACTAGTTAGCCAGAGAACTGTCCCAGTTTCCCACTGAACTGGGTTTTGAGTGACAAGCAGTGGGTGGTGGAGGCTATCAACTCAGAAAGGGGTTTCTAGACTAGAGGAACCCTTGAGAATATATTTTCAGATTGTACCAAAAGGCTGGGAGCTCCCTTCTCTTCTCTGTGAAGTTGGATTGCACAGAGAGGCAGGAGGGGTTTTGGACCAGAAGTGGTGAGTGAGAAAATGGGGGTGAAACAGATTCTCCTGATGCCTGTGGTGTTGGGGGATCTGTGACTTTTCCTAGTCCAAGTAGCTTACGGTGAGTCTTGTTGCTTCTCAGTGGGGCTTTTGGAGCTTCCTCTGAGTCCTGTTGTTCACCCTGTTTCCTTTGCTTTCCTGGCAGGGGAGGGGTGTGGGTGAGTGGGTATTCTCAGTGGACCTTCTTGTTCAGGCTGTTTTGCTTGGCATTCCTGGAAAGTGGGGGGAGACGTGACTCCTACTCCCTGAAACTTGATCTGTGGCAGGCTGGTTTTCCTTTCCCTCTCTGTGAAGAAAGTTTCTTGGGGAAAAGGTTGCCTGCATTCTGAAAGGCTGTGGAATTTTCTTTTCCCTCCTTGAGTTTCTTGTGGCTTTCCCTCTGCTGTAAAGGCTTGGACAGGCCATGTGGGCTGCAGGGAACCCTAGCCTTTATTCTGTTGTTAAGGAAACCATTCCTTTGTATTGTTTTATTGCCCCTGCTCTGGCCAAGGCAATTTGTTTTGCATAGCTGTTGGGGACTGGACAAGGGGTGGTGGTGGAAGATTCCCCACTATTCCAGCCTCCTGAAAGTATGAAAACTAGAAGACTGTGTGCTTTCTTGGACTTCACTGTGACAATTCTGTGTTAATTGCTGGCTCTTTCAGGTGTGTGTGTGTGTGTGTGTGTGTGTATGCCCTCTTTGTCTCATGAGGAAAAAGGGCAGTTTGGCTGTGTAGCTTCTCAGTTGCCAGCTGGTGTGGCCGGCTTGCTTTCTGGGGCTTGCTTGTCATTTACCGTACTTCTCTGTGGAAGGTGTGTGTGTGGAAACTTTTCCCTCTCCCTGTTGTTTTCCACTGCCTTCTCAGACACGACCCCTGGGGCTTTGTGCTGTGGGGAAACGTGGACTTCAGATTCCAAGGCATGTGCCTAGTTGGAATCTGTGTGGCTATTCTGTGTGAATTGCTGTGACTGTTGGGCAATTGGTTCCCGGGTGTCTTTGGGTCTCTTACCTTTTTTCCCCTCTGCTGCCTGGTCGTTCATGGGGGGGGGGCGTTGTTGCTCCTTTGCAACAAGGGACAAGGGAAGATTTTTTAAAAATATCTCCACTTGCCTGATTCTGGCAGCTGTGCCTGTGGCTCACCAGATGAGAGTAAGAAAGGGTACTGTCTGCTCTATAGGGTTTCTTTCCTACAGTTTTCCTGTCAATCTTTTCCCCAAGGGCTAAGGGACATAGGACGGCGTGGCATTCTAGTAAAAGTGAATTAAAACAGTTCCTCTTTATTATACGAATAAAACACTTCTTTTTTTGAAAAAAAAATAAGATAAGCAATAATTCTAAAAAATATTTGTAAATGAATAAGTGGAACAAAATCAATATGCAAAACTAAATAGATCCTTATTAGGAAGTAAGCAGATGTATCATATTCAGTCTCCCATCTAATTTGGGATGCTATAGAACAAGAGTAGTCAAAGCATGGCCCAGTGTCCACATAGAATCATAGAATTGTAGAGTTGGAAGAGACCACAAGGGCCATCCAGTCCAACCCCCTGCCACACAGGAATCACAATCAAAGCATCCCTGACAGATGGCCATCCAGCCTCTGTTTAAAGACCTCCAAGGAAGGAGACCCCACCACATGTGGCCCCCAAGGCCATTTTTGCTCCTATCTATATGCTCCTATCTATTTTGCTCCTATCTATATGCTCTTTTGCTCCTATCTATATGCCCTCTTAGAGCAGTGGTCCTTAACCTGTAGTCCAGGGACCTGCAGGGGTATGCTGTGACCTCACAGGGGGCCCATGAAGGCTGATCGACCCACCTCCTGCCTGCAGTAGAGTGGCTACATGACAGGAGCAAAGGCTGGCTGGCTTAGCCTGTGCATTGCCATTCAATCTGCTCCAGCCACAGACTTGCAGGAAGAAGCAGAAGAAAAGTCTTCCTTCCCCCTCCAGTGCCTCTGACGGAAGTTTTAATGGATGGTGTAATTGTATTGTTGTTGTTGTTTTAAATCCTGAGTTAAGTCTTGGGGAGCCATAGCAACAAAAGATATTTAAAGGTGGTCTCTTGTAAAGAAAAGGTTAAGAGCCACAGGGGTCATTTAAAATCAGGAAATGAAACAAAAGTGACTTCTCCTGTTGTCAACAAAGACTTCTCCTGGGCATAAAATGCACCAAGGGGGCCTACAAACATGTTGTAAATGCCTCCCATACAACTTACAGAGCACTTTCAAACAAAAATGTGTTGGTGCTTGGTTTTGTGTTTTTGAGGTGAAATGTGCTGGTGGTTCATCCCTCCAAGGTCTCCTGGGGGGTTCACATACCTCCTTAGGCTCCCACAGTTGCCCACCCCTGTTGTATAGATTACACATAGGGCCTTCTGTCAGGGTAATATTGCTTTAGGTGCAAAAGGAAAAATGTTGGAGCAACAGACCACAGACTAACACAGCTGAAGTGGGTTTGATAACAGCTGTAGCTAGGGAGAGGGCTGACAATCAAACCCTCCTATATAGCTGAAGCACAAGATGCATCATGTGTGACTTGGTGTTGTAGAGAAAGAGGAGCGTTGGTGGTTGTTGGAAAAATTGCTGTTGAGTTTGTTAATGAGGTTTGCCGGGTATATACTGTGTTTGTATATACTGTGGGTATATACGGCTTAATATTGACATCGCTGTTCTTAGTGAAGTTCGCTTCCATGAGGAAGGCAGCCTTAAAGAACATGGCGCCGGCTACACACTTTACTGGTCTGGCAAACCCAAAACTGAAAAACATCTTTCAGGAGTAGGCTTCATGATTAAAAACTCCATTGCCTCCAAACTCGAAACCTTGCCAACAGGACACTCTGATCGCATTATTTCCTTACGCCTCCCACATGTTGTTCTCTTTAGTGTATATGCCCCAACTATGCAAGCCGACCCTGTAGAGAAAGACAAATTCTACACAGACCTACGCCAACTCATACAAAAAGTCCCTGTAGAAGATAAAATTATTATACTTGGTGATTTCAATGCCAGAGTAGGAAAGAATTCCGAAGCCTGGAAAGGTGTCTTAGGCAAGCATGGTGTTGGAAATTGCAATGATAACGGACGCCTCCTGCTAGAGTTCTGTGCAGAACAACAGCTGACTATTACAAACACAATCTTTCAGCAGAAAGATAGCTTGAAGACAACCTGGATGCATCCCCGATCCAAACATTGGCACCTCATTGACTACGTTCTAGTCCGTCAGAGAGACATTCGTGATGTCCGTCATACCCGAGTGATGCCCAGTGCAGAATGCCAAACAGATCATCGCCTCGTCAGATGTAAACTAAATCTTCATCTTAAGTTCAAACCTAAGAGGGGTGGCATCTTAAAGAAGAGGCTCCAAGTCAACAATCTTCAACAAGCTACCATGAGAGACAACTTCCAGGCAAACCTACAAATGAAACTTGAAGACCATCCTACAGATCCTTCTCCTACAGTGCTTTGGCAACATATCAAAAACAGTATCCTCCAGTCTGCAGAAGAATCCCTCGGGTTCTCCCACAAGAAAAATCAAGACTGGTTTGATGAAAACAACCAAGAGATCCAGGAGCTGTTGGCAAGGAAGAGAGCTGCTCACCAGGCATACCTCGCCCAGCCAACCTGTCATGTAAGAAAAGCAGCTTTCCGCCTCACATGTAGCAAACTACAACAAAAACTCCGAGACATGCAGAACAAGTGGTGGATCAATTTAGCAGAAAAGACACAACGCTGTGCAGATCTGGGTGATCATAGAGGATTTTATGAAGCTCTTAAAGCAGTGTTTGGACCTACTTATCAGGTCCAAAGCTCCTTATACAGTACAGATGGTCAAACATTAATTACTGATAAAGCCTCCATCCTAAATCGTTGGGCTGAACATTTTCAAAGTCTCTTTAGCGCCAACCGAGTAGTCCAAGCCTCAGCTATCCAATATATGATACAAAAACCAATGAAAAATGAATTGGACATAGCTCCCACTTTGGAAGAGACCCTTATGGCCATACAGCAGATGAAAAACGGCAAGGCAGCTGGGATTGATGGAATCCCACCTGAAGTTTGGAAACACGGAGGTCATGCACTCCACGAAAAATTCCACGAATTCCTTGTGAATTGCTGGGAAAAAGGGGAACTGCCATCAGACCTCCGAGATGCAGTCATCATCACCCTGTACAAGAAAAAAGGAGCAAAATCCGACTGCTCAAACTATCGAGGCATAACACTGCTCTCTATTGCTGGAAAAATCCTTGCAAGGATACTCCTGAACAGATTAGTTCCTGCTATTGCAGAAGAACTTCTCCCTGAAAGCCAATGTGGCTTCAGAGCCAATAGGAGTACTACAGACATGGTATTTGCCCTTAGGCAACTGCAAGAAAAATGTAGGGAGCAGAACAAGGGTCTCTATGTAACATTTGTCGACCTCACCAAAGCCTTTGACACTGTAAGTAGAAAAGGTCTGTGGCAGATCCTGGAAAAACTAGGATGTCCCCCCAAATTCCTTAAAATGATTATCTTGCTACACGAGGGCCAGCGTGGTCAAGTCAGATATGGCGATGCTCTTTCAGAGCCCTTTCTAATAACTAATGGAGTGAAGCAAGGTTGTGTTCTTGCACCAACTTTATTTACAATCTTCTTTAGCACGATGCTCCAAAGGGCTATGGCAGAGCTTGAAGACGACGACGGCATCTATATACGCTACCGTACTGATGGTAGCTTGTTTAACTTAAGCCGTCTGAGGGCTCACACTAAGACTCTAAACTATCTAGTCCGTGAGCTGCTCTTCGCCGATGATGCTGCCCTTGTTGCCCACACAGAAGCAGCTCTGCAGCGCCTAACGTCCTGCTTTGCAACAGCTGCAGAGCTGTTTGGGCTAGAAGTCAACCTGAAGAAAACAGAAGTTCTTTACCAGCCTGCACCACAGGACGAACACCACCATCCCCACATTGCCGTCGGCAAATCAGTGCTCAAGTCCGTTCAGCAGTTCACCTACCTGGGAAGCATCATCTCCTCAGATGCCAAGATTGACAAAGAGATCGATCACAGATTAGCAAAGGCATATAGTGCATTTGGAAGACTCCACAAAAGAGTCTGGAGCAATAAACACCTGAGGCAAAGCACAAAAATCAGTGTGTATAGAGCCATCGTACTGTCTATCCTCCTTTATGGATCTGAAACATGGGTTACCTATCGCCACCACCTACGACTCCTCGAGCGCTTTCATCAGCGCTGTCTACGCACAATCCTAAATATACACTGGACTGACTATGTGACGAATGTTGCTGTCCTTGAACAAGCAGGGATCACCAGCATTGAGGCCATGATATTGAGAACACAGCTGCGCTGGGCAGGGCACGTTTCTAGGATGGAGGACCATCGCCTCCCAAAAATACTACTCTACGGTGAACTCGCCACGGGTCAGCGTGGGAGGGGCGCTCCAAAAAAGCGATACAAGGACTCCCTGAAACAACATCTCAGGCTTGGCCAGATTGATCACCAACGGTGGTCCGCCCTGGCCTCACATCGGGAGGCATGGAGACGCACTATCCACAATGCTGCAGCCTTATTTGAGAACTCACGACGAACAAGTCTTGAAGAGAAACGACAACGCAGAAAGAATCACAACCCAAAAACATCACCCAAGGAGACCTTCTGCTGCACTTTTTGCAACCGGACTTGTTTATCTCGGATTGGCCTTTTTAGTCATCAGCGCGCTTGCAGAAGGCGCGGGATGAGTCCTTCCTGAATCTTCGTTTGCGAAGAAAAGCCAGAACTGTGTTTGTTTATACTGCAACTGAAGATAAAGGCCTCCAGATATCTTTGGATGAACCTTGCTGCCTGTAAGTCTTTTTATGAGTAAGAGTGGGTCAGAGCAGTGAAACAGCTGCTAGTTGAGGTTTTTGTTTTTGTGCCCTTTCTGCTGTGCAGTTCTTCTGTTTGGCTACTCCTGGGTTAGTTTGTCCCCATGCTGTGCCAGGTGCCTCTCACCGGGCCTATACTGAGTGGACACGTTCGACATTGGAGTGGAAGAAACAGGTGGAGGGAGGAGAAAAGGTTTTCAGCATAGGTGTTTTTTTTTTAAGTCAAAGTTCCTTGTCACAAAAAAGGCAAATATTTGGATATTAACACACACAAACACACACGGGTTGCCAGGTGCCCCTTATTGTAAGAGATCCTCCTTGTTTGAGGTTTGGGAAGCTTGTCCCTTGTAGGGCTGGCCATTGTCCCTTATTTTAAGGTCTGCCCCCCTGTTTGAAGGTTGGAAACCTTTTCCTTTTATATAGACTGAATAAGATGCCGAATATTCCTGTATTTTGTGGTGTGGGCCTTTTATAAAGGCAGAAATGTGTACATCATGTAATTTATGAATAGGGATAACATGCTAATTTTTACAGAGAAATGTTTGGCTACATTAACTGAAATCAATCATTGTATTTGGTATTTTGATAGAACCAAAACTTGTTAATAGATAGTCCTGATTGTCAATCCTGCATGTCATGAATGTCCACAGTCCCTTATTGCTATTTTAAAAATCGGGCACCAAAACCTGGGAGGGCAGGGTTGTGTGTGGCCCACAGAACCTATGTTTTCCACTCCTGTCTTAGATGCTCTTTGCAGTCAAATTTTGAAATTATTTATTTTCTGTTTTTCTTCTTTGCAGCAGAAAACTGGAGGAAAGCATATGTATGTGGTGAGTATGGTAAGTGTTCTGGGCCAAACCTGGAACTTACCAGCCGCCAGCAAGCCCAACATTCAGAAGAGGAAAATTATATCAGAGAGAAGCCCTACAAATGCAACATTTTTAGGAAATGCTTTCCCCACAGTGTGGCACTTGTGCCTCAGAAGAGACTCCATGCTGTAAAAAAACTATTTAGACATGAAGTTTCTGTGTCAGGTTTTGATGATAAATTGTACAATGTGAACCACCAAGAAGACAACACAGTAAAGAAACCACACACATGCCAGGAGTGTGGGAAATGCTTTGCTTACAATTCACTACTTATAGCACATCTGAAAGTGCACACAGACTGTATGAGCCACTGGAAAATCCACACAAGAGACAAACTATTCAAATACCGAGGATGTAGGAAATGTTTTTCTGAAAAGCCAGTCCTTGTGAGGCATAAATGCATCCACACGGAAGAGAAACCCTTCAAATGTCAGGAATGTGGCAAATGTTTTGCTCGAAAGGCATGCCTTGTGATTCATCAGAGGGTGCATACAGGAGAAAAGCCGTACAAATGCCAGGAGTGTGGAAAATGTTTTGCTCAGAGTTCACCCCTTCTAGGCCATCAGAGAGTCTGTACAGGAGAAAAAGCATACAAATGCCAGGAGTGTGGCAAATGTTTTGGCTACAAGTTGCATCTTGTGAGGCACCAGCTAGTCCACACAGGAGAGAAACCCTACAAATGTCAGGAATGTGGCAAATGTTTTGCTCGAAAGGCATGCCTTGTGATTCATCAGAGGGTGCATACAGGAGAAAAGCCGTACAAATGCTTGGAGTGTGGAAAATGCTTTGCTCAGAGTTCATCCCTTCTAGGCCATCAGAGAGTCTGTACAGGTGAGAAAGCATACAAATGCCAGGAGTGTGGCAAATGTTTTGGTTATAAGTTGCATGTTGTGAGGCACCAGCGAGTCCACACAGGAGAGAAACCCTACAAATGCCAGGAGTGTGGAAAATGTTTTTCTGAGAATTCAGCACTTTTGATCCACCAGAGAGTTCACACAGGAGAAAAACCATACAAATGCCAAGAATGTGGGAAATGCTTTGCTCAGAATGCACACCTTCTAGGCCACCACAGAATCCACACAGGAGAGAAACCATACCAATGCCAGGAGTGTGGGAAATGTTTTGTTCTAAAAGGAGGCCTTACAAACCACCAGAAATTCCACACCGGAGAGAAGCTATACAAATGTCAGGAGTGTGGGAAATCTTTTTATCGCAATTCACACCTTGTACGGCATCAGCGCAACCACACAGGAAACAAACCATACAAATGCGAGATGTGTGGAAAAGATTTTGTTCAAAAGGCAGACCTTGTGAATCACCAACGAGTCCACACAGGAGAGAAACCATATAAATGCCAAGAGTGTGGCAGGTGCTTTTCTTTAAATTCAAAACTAAAGTTGCATCAGAGGCTCCACACAGGAGAGAGCCCATATAAATGCCAGGATTGTGGGAAATGTTTTGCTCAGAAGTCAGATCTTGTGAAGCACAAGAGACTCCACACAGGAGAGAAACCGTATAAATGCCAGAATTGTGGGAAATGTTTTGCTCAGAACTCATGCCTTCTCAGGCACCAGAGAATCCACACAGGAGAGAAACCATACAAATGCCTGGAATGTGGAAAATGTTTTTTTACAAATTCAGTCCTTATGAACCATCAGCGAATCCACACAGGAGAGAAACCATATAGATGTGCAGAGTGTGGCAAATGTTTTGCCTGCAGTTCTTATCTTGTGAAGCACCAGCGAATCCATACAGGAGAGAAACCATACGAATGCCAGGAGTGTACAAAAAGATTTGTTTCCAAGTCAGAACTTGTGAAGCACAAGAGAAGCCACACATGAAATTAACCATGCAAATGCTAGGAGTGTGGGGAGTTTTGTGCTTTTAATGCAACTCTAGTGATACATGAGAGACTCCACTTAAGAGAGAAGCCATTCTGATTCTATGATTTTATATATATATATATATATATATATATATACACACACACACACACTCCCCAGGTGAGCTCTGACCAAGCAGAACAGGGTGGTACCATTACTTCCCTTCATTGAAGTAGTATGTTTCTCTTGATGTACATAGAACTGCACACTTTAGATTCTGCTGCTTCTTCTGCCACTGCTATCATATATTGTGTCATGTTAATGTTGTGGTCTACTCAAGCACTTAGATCATTTTCATATGTACTTCTGTTAAAACAGAGAGAGGCAAGGCCTAGAAAGAGTAAGAATGTACTGTACAGCAGAAGTCAATTTCACTCCATCTTCCACACGGCAGTCCTTCAGATGTTCCAGTTGGAATTCTGTGCCTTCATATTCCATTAGTGTCTCTGTGGAAAGAGTTATCCACTATCTCCTTCATTCAACAGCCCCTTGTCTGCAGAACCCCTCTCTTCTCTGCCATCCTCTCCCTTACTTGGCCTTTTAACAGCTGGCAGAGGGTGGTGGTGGCGGCAGCCATGCAGTATCTGTGATCCTGCATCTGGATGCATAATGAAGAAGATCCGTTTTGGCTCTTAGCCATTCAGTGGCAGAGGGAATGGACTGGCAGGAGAGAGTTAGAGGATTCTGCAGTGTGGAAAGAAGGGGAAGGAATGCTAAGCTTTATGCTCCACCAGATCCATCTTGGCTTTTGCCCATAAGTTTTCATCACCTCTGCTCTTAAGTCAGGAGCCACCAATGCTACATTTGTGTATCTGACTTTTCCTGCCCAAGTGTAATACAGTTAATCCTTGTTGAAATTCATTTTGTTAATGTTGGCCCAGTAATCTATTAAGGACATCTTGAATCTTAAGCCTTTCTTCTGGGGTATTATGTTTTATTTCTATAGCACCATCAATGTACACGGTGCATTACAACAAAAAGAACAACAAAGGTGTGTCATGTCAATCAGCTACAAAGCTATATAAAAATAGCCTGCATTTGACTAACTTCTCTGCAGAAATATTGTGGAGAAACTCGCAAACACCCTTACTGAAATCAAGATATGCTACATCTACCACATTCCCCAGATCTATGAAGCTTGTGACTCTGTCAAAGATGGAGAGAAAGACAGAGGGAGGTTTCTCTGTCATGACTTTTTCTTGAGAAACTCATGTTAGCTACGTTTTCTAAGCACTCACAGACTGACTGTTTGAATAATCCATTCTAGTGCCTTATCTGATAGATGTCAAACTGCTTGGTCTGTAGCTGTCCATGTCTGTTTCCTGCCTTCTCTTGAAGATTGGGAAACATTTTCCTTCCTCCAGTGTATAGACAGCTCATGTGTTCTCCAGCATTCTCAAAAATTGCAGACGGAATCACTGCGATTACACCTGGATTACATCTTTTATTACCATTGGATGCAGTTCATTTGGACATGGGGATGAATAATTTACTCTTCTTTTCATCAGGTTGAGCACTTTTTCCTTTTCGGGTGAAAGAAGTAAAGTATTGTTGAACAGTTTGACTTTCCCTCTGTCTCTCTTTTTCTTCTTCTGATTTTATACACATGCACACATATATGCAAACTACTTATATTAACATATATGCTTCACAGAAGATTGGTATTGCTATTCTCCCTCCCTTACTGTTGCTGTCTACTTCATTATTAGCATTTATAGCAATATTAATTTTATGGGCGTGAAAGATGCAGACCTACAGCTGGACTTTCGAAAGTGTGCCTTCTGGAATATTTGTCTTTGACTTAATGAGAAGTTGGGTAGCCAACAGACACTAATCCTCCTTGCATATCTCCACCCAGAAACTAACCATTCTCTGAGGATGCCAACCACAAATGCAGGCAAAACGTCAGAAATAAACTCTTCCAGAACATGGCCTCACAGCCTGGAAAAAAATCCAAGGAAAATCTTGAATGTCTGGCACATTTTGAGTTAAAATACTCATTGATTATTTCTCTCTGTGGCACATCCTACCTTGAAAGAGCCTCTCTTTCCTGGTCTGTGCATAAGAAAAGACACAAATGACTCCCTTCCACTCACTCCTTGATTTCTGGGAGCAGATTGGGAGGGTCTGTGCTCATGGCTTGGTTTCAGTCTCTAGATGGGAAGTTGAAAACAAGGTTGCTCTCCATTAAAAAAGTGACACAGGGCATTTCTCTCCCCCTCTCTCACGTGCAGGCATTCCCAGTTTTTCAAAATAAGTGACAATGGAAATTCATGACCTGCAGGGTTGACAATCAAGAAGCAGCTATTAACAAATCTGTGTTCTACTAAAATTCCACTTGCAAGTATTGCTTTCAGTTAACCTAGGCATGGATTAAGAGAGCCAGTGTGGCAGGACCTGTTTAAGGAATTTTGGTGGGTCCTGCAATACTTTCTTTTTGGGGGCCCATATGTTTATCTTCTCAGGTGAATGTAACCTAACTCAACCTAAGCTATTCACAGTATAGAATATTCAGATTATTACTAATAATGTTTTTGCAGGAGGGTTACCACAGGGCTCCCCAGAATGATGCCCCCCCACGGATACCGCTGGTGCCTTAAACCAGCCCTGCAGTATCATGTCGTGGTTTGAGAGCTGGACTAGGACTCTGGAGACTAGGGCTGAACAGGATGGATTGGAGGAATTTTGGAGTCCCCTGCAATGCTTTATTTTGGGGGGGGCATATGTTTATCTCAGGTCAATGTAGCCTAACTCAACCTAAGCTATTCACAGTACAGGACATTTAGATTATTATTAATAATATTTTTGCAGGAGGGTTACTATGGGGCCCCCCACAGTGATGGGGCCCCCTGCGGATGCTGACGCCGCTGGTGCCTTAAACCAGCCCTGAGCCTGAATCCCCATTTAGCCATGGAAACCCACAGGGTGACCCTTGGGCAATTCACACTCTCTCAGCCTCAGAGGAAGGCAAAGGGAACCCCCCCCCCAACAAATCCTGCCAAGAAAACCTGCTGTGGATAGGTTTACCTTGGGGTTGCCAGAAGTCTGAAATGAAGGCACACAACAGCAAAGACTTCATTTCTCTGTAAAATTAACTTCTCTCTCTCTGGCTTTTCTTCACAAACGAAGATTTAGGAAGGACTCATTCTGCGCTTTCTGCAAGCGCACTGATGACTAAAAAGGCCAATCCGAGATAAACAACTCCGGTTGCAAAAAGCACAGCAGAGGGTCTCCTTGGATGATGTTTCTGGGTTGTGATTCTTTCTGCATTGTCGTTTCTCTTCAAGACTTGTTTGGCGTGAGTTGTCAAATAAGGCTGCAGCATTGTGGATAGTGCGTCTCCATACCTCCCAATGTGAGGCCAGGGCGGACCATTGTTGGTGGTCAATTTGGCCGAGCCTGAGATGTTGTTTCAGGGAGTCTTTGTATCTTTTTTTGGCGTGCTCCTCTTACGCTGACATGTGGCGAGTTTACCGTAGAGTACTATTTTTTGGGAGGCAATGGTCCTCCATCCTAGAAATGTGCCCTGCCCAGCGCAGCTGTGTTCTCAATATCATGGCCCCAATGCTGGTGATCCCTGCTTGCTCAAGGACAGCAACATTCGTCACATAGTCAGTCCAGTGTACGTTTAGGATTGTGCGTAGGCAGCGCTGATGAAAGCGTTCGAGGAGTCGTAGGTGGTGGCGATAGGTGACCCATGTTTCAGTTCCATAAAGGAGAATAGACAGTACAATGGCTCTATATACACTGATTTTTGTGCTTCGCCTCAGGTGTTTATTACTCCCGACTCTTTTGTAAAGTCTTCCAAATGCGCTATGTGCCTTTGCTAATCTGTGATGGATCTCTTTGTCAATCTTGGCATCTGAGATGATGCTTCCCAGGTAGGTGAACTGCTGAACGGACTTGAGCACAGATTTGCCGACAGCAATGTGGGGATGGTGGTGTTCATCCTGTGGTGCAGGCTGGTAAAGAACTTCCGTTTTCTTCAGGTTGACTTCCAGCCCAAACAACTCTGCAGCTGTTGCGAAGCAGGACGTTAGGGGCTGCAGAGCTGCTTCTGTGTGGGCAACAAGGGCAGCATCATCAGCGAAGAGCAGCTCACGGACTAGATAGTTTAGAGTCTTAGTGTGAGCCCTCAGACAGTTTAAGTCAAACAAGCTACCATCAGTATGGTAACGTATATAGATGCCGTTGTCTTCTTCAAGCTCTGCCGTAGCCATTTCGAGCATCATGCTGAAGAAGATTGTAAATAAAGTTGGAGCAAGAACACAATTTTTATTTATTTATTTATTTATTTATTTATACCCTGCTCTTCAGCCACAAAGGCTATCAGGGTGGCTTACAATGGTCAATTTAACAGTTCCCTGCCCTCAGGCTTACAATGTAAATAAGACATGACGCATAAGGAAAAGGGAATGGCAGTGGGGGTAGGATTTAAGTCCAGCAGATACTGCTGGTTCTTCTCTCCCTCCAAGGGCAGGGTGGCAGTTGGGATGGAGGGAGGGCCTTTCACTTGCTCCTGGGCCCAGGCCTGAGGGAGTTCTGCCTGCCTCCATCAACAACCTTGAAACACAACCTTGCTTCACTCCATTAGTTATTAGAAAGGGCTCTGAAAGAGCATCGCCATATCTGACTTGACCGCGTTGGCCCTCATGTAGCAAGATAATAATTTTAAGGGATTTGGGGGGACATCCTAGGTTTTCCAGGATCTGCCACAGACCTTTTCTACTTACAGTGTTGAAGGCTTTGGTGAGGTCGACAAATGTTACATACAGACCCTTGTTCTGCTCCCTACATTTTTCTTGCAGTTGTCTAAGGGCAAATATCATATCTGCAGTACTCCTATTGGCTCTGAAGCCACATTGGCTTTCAGGGAGAAGTTCTTCTGCAATAGCAGGAACTAATCTGTTCAGGAGTATCCTTGCAAGGATTTTTCCAGCAATAGAGAGCAGTGTTATGCTTCGATAGTTTGAACAATCGGATTTTGCTCCTTCAGTCTTGTACAGGGTGATGATGACTGCATTTATTATTCATAAATTATATGATGCGCACATTTCTGTCTGTATGAACAGCCCACGCCCCAAAATAGGGTTGTGGTGGTGGTTGTTGCCATCTCTTTTAGACTATATAAAAAGCTTTCCCACCTTCAAATAGGAGGCAAGCTTATACTGAGGCCCTCCCGCCCGTCCTGACAGGGACGCCGTTCCTATCTTCAGAGCAGCTAGCCTGGCCGCCTCTCCCAGGAGGGACTCCGCCACCCGCCCAGCCCGGCTCGAAGGCGGCAAAATGGGCGGGTCGGACTCCCTTTTGCCAGGAGCCGGCCTTGGCTTCAGTCACGTGATCGGGAGAAGGCGACAAGCAAAGAGAGGCGGTGCCACACTAAAAGGCCTCCCCCGGGAAACACTCTCCCTCCTCCGTGGTTCCTAAGAAGAGCGACCCTGGGAGCAGCAGCTGGTGGGGAAGGAGGAGGAGGAAGAGGGGTCCCGGTAAGGAGGGCTGGGAAGGAGGTGGGGAGGATTTGGGGGAGACCCCGCAGAGGCCCTGAAAGAAGCAGGGGGCTGGGAGGGAGGATAAGGGGGCTCCAGGGAGAAAGAGACAGAGAGAGAAGGGGGCTTTCTGGACCCCCAGAGGAGGGCAGGAGGAGGAGGAGGGAGAGGAAGGAAAGCCAGGCTGGGTCTGTGGCCTGAAATGGACCCCAAGGGCGGCTGCTGCTGCTGTTGCTACAGGTGGGGAAGAGAGGAGAAGCCAGGGTCTCTCCTGCTGCCCCAGAGACCAGGAGGGGGTGTGTATTCAAAAGACAAGAGATTCCACCTAAATAAACACCAAGAAGACCTTCTTGACTGGAAGAATTACAGTGAGACCCCCGTATCCGCTGGGAATTGGTTCAGTGGGAAGCCCATGGGTTTTATTAATTTGAGCCATATTTGATTGCTGCTAACTTTTAAAGATTGTATTATTAACAAATGAAGATTTCTTGAATGGAATGAAGTCCTTAATTTAAATTAAACATTTGGTAATGTTTGTAAAAGAGACTTACAGAGACCATGGCAGGAGGGGAAGGAACCATGGGGTGGGAGCGCATGTGGGGGCTGTGGGTGAGGGATGGAGGTGGGATGGTTCAGTGGGAAGCCCATGGGCAGAATGGTTAGACCTTGAGCAGTGAAAACTCGGGGAGAGGATTCTGTATCTCTTAAGTTTCCACTGAATTAATCAGCAACAGGGAAAGGATAAAAAGAGTTTTGTCCTTCCCCGTAGGCTCAGGCAAGAGCAAACTGTTGCAGACTCTTCCAACTTGTCTGTTCTTCCTCGTTAATTTTACCATCTAGACCACATTCTGATCTTGCTTGGCCAGTTGTGTCTTGGTTTACATTTTTGAAATATTGGAGGGTATGTCTTCCATGTTTGAGCTCACCATAAAGTACAATGTTTATTACAAACAAATGATTTGCCTTTATTAGATGTTTGGCTGCACAGCCTTCTGAGGGAGTTTTTACAGTAAAAGAGAAGAGGGAGAAGATCCTTTGGCAGTTTCTCTGGGGCACGAGTCAAATATGGATGAACCAGGCTCGGGTTGGCCTGAAGCAGGAAGAGGCCCTGATGCCTGCAGTGCTCTCGGGAGCAGAGAATCCTGGGAAAGAACTGTGCAGACGTTCCCGGGTGAGAGCCTTCCCAGTTCAGATGTACTGCGCCAGCGCTTCAGGCAGTTCTCCTATGGGAAAGCTGAGGGTCCCCGCGAGCTTTGCAGCCAACTCCACGGTCTCTGTTGTCAGTGGCTGAAGCCAGAGCAACACTCAAAGAATCAGATCCTGGACCTGGTGATCCTGGAGCAGTTCCTGACCATCTTGCCCCCAGAGATGGAGAGCTGGGTCAGGGAATGTGGGGCAGAGACCTGTTCCCAAGCAGTGGCCCTGGCAGAGGGTTTCCTCCTGAGTCAGGCTGAGGATGAGAATCAGGAAGAGCAGCAGGTGAGAGTATTTCCTCCTGGTGCAAAGATGAGCAGGTGATGGCTCTGGTGCTCCCTTTTTGGAGCCCTCTTATAGTTTAAGGGGCTAAATGTCTTGTGAAAAATGGTGCCCCCAAATTTGGCTTGGATGAGGAGGGTTATGTGGAGGATCCACCTTGTGATGAAGTGGAATTGCAGTCCCCGAAGCCTCTAGGAAGCGTAATTCTGTTTTAAAACCAGGTGCGTTCTCTCTGTGTGCCAGATTTTCAAAGGAAGTGCCAGGATTTCCCCCATGGTGACTGCAGAGGCAGAGTATGACCTGATGTGTTCAGGAGTGGAATGGGCTTCTATCCACTCCAGCAGGTAGCCCACACTTGCTCTAAGGCAGTGATGGGCAATCTTTTGAGCTTGGTGTGTCAAACTTCGCCAAAAAACTGAGCATAACTCGGGTGGTGTGTCACTTTGAGGAAAAAACATGTATGGGTGCAGGATTCCCACTTTGGGGAGGGTGGGATGGGGGAGGAAAGTGGGACCGGGGCCCCAAAGCCCCGATCGCCACTTTAGGGAGGGTGGGGGGCTGGAGGAAAGTGGCGACCGGGGCTTCGAAGCTCCGATCACCACTTTAGGGAGGGCGGTGAGGTTCCGGACAGGGGGGAGGAGGCCTACGGCCACGTGTCATCAGAAATGGCTACGCGTGTCGGTGCTAACACGCTTGTCATAGGTTCACCATCACTGCTCTAAGGGGTGAAACACTTTTACCATTGCTGACCTTTTTCTTTTCATTTTATTTTCATTCCAAAGCCAACATAACAAATTACCTGTACAGGTATCGGTATAACTATAAGTATCAATATAACTACAGCTGTCCCTTCACATTCGCTGGGGTTTGGTTCCAGGCCCCCCCGTGAATACGCAAATCTGTGAATACTCAAGTCCCATTATATGCAATGGCATAGCAAAATGGTGTCCCTCATATAAGATGGCAAAATCAAGGTTTGCTTTTTGTATTATTATTTTTTAAAGAATATTTTCAAACCGTGAATACTTTGTGGAGGGACAACTGTATACAATATCAGTAAGTTTCCTGTTTTGTTTCTCCATGTGTCTGTTACAGTTCTTCCTTACTTTTTTCTTTTCATTTTATTTTTATTCCAAAGCCACAATAACAAATTACAAAAAACAGTGTTGTGGCCACAGACTGTACAAATAGGTATACCTATACACTATCAGTAGGTTTTCATTTTTGTTTCTCCATGCGTCTGTTACAGTTCTTCCTTGCACACACACATGTGCATGCATGCACGCGCGCGCACACACATGCACACACATATGTATATTAAAACGGGTCCATGGGAAGACTTCCATTATAATGTTGTTATGTTGGCTTTCCATTATAAGTCAAAGCAAGGTTTTCCAGAACTTCTGATGTTCTTGCTGTGGGCTCCATGGAATTGTTGGTATTCCAGCATATACAATATACCAACTATTAACAAGAGGATGATACTGCATTCCACATTGTTGAGCTCTTATTTTGTATGTCATTTTTCCAAATAGGGCTAATGAGCTGCTGACTTTTTCCTAACTTGGTAGTGGGTGGATGTCTCAAACCACACAAGTCCAAACCCCTTCGTTTGCCATTTTGTCATCTTTCCCAAATCCTATATCTCACTGCTGTTTCAGGTCAAAAATCTAATCATAGAAGTTCCCTCTGAATTCCGTGTGACAGAGAAGGCTCCATTGGACCCCAGTCAGAGTCCCCAATGGAGGGCGATCAAGCAGGAGTGCGACGGAGGGACCCCCTTGCAAGGTAAGGAGGAACACTCTCTGTCCACAGTCCTGCTGGTCTTGTTGTTGCTGCTGCTGCTGTTGTTTTAGAGTCAATTTGTATTTATTAATGTTAAATGTATTCTCTCTTGGAGCCATCACAATGCCGTTGTTTGTGCAGAAGAGTAGAACTCTGCAGACTAGGGTTCGAATCCCCACTCAGCCCTCAAAACCTACTGGGTGACCTTGGGCAAGTCACACTCTCTCAGCTCAGAGGAAGGCAATGGCAAACCTCCTCTGAAGAAATCTTGCCAAGTACACCCTGTGATAGCTTTGCCCTAGGATCACCATACATTAGAAACGGCTTCAAGGCACACAGCTACAGCACAACAACAAGGTGACCCAATTGTGTTAGGGTTTTAAAAATAAAATTTTATTAACTTTTATCAGCTTTGTATACTCCAAACTTGGAAAAAGGAAAAGTAATAATTGGCATAATATATTATATGCAGAGCTATGGAGTTAAATCAATATGAGGAGTAAGCCAGGAAAGCATTCATCCAAGACAGAGAGAATGAATACATTTAATATTTCTAAATCTTTCCGAAGATCTAAATGAGATTATGGGGTTGAATATGTTCCTGGGGTTTTTCTCGGTAAAATTTGTTCAGAGGGGTTTTGCCATTGCCTTCCTCTGAGGCTGAGAGAGTGGGACTTGCCCAGTGGGTTCCCATGGCTGAGCAGGGATTCAGACCTTGGTCTCCCAGAGTCCTAAGTCCAACACTCAAACCACGACCCCACGTTGGCTATACGTTTTACTGGGTTGTATCCTGTATATTTGACTTGCTTCCCCCCACCTTGGTCTCTCCCACAGAAGCTGGAATGATGCCACCACAAACAAATGCTCAGTTGTCTCTTCCTCTTTGCGATGGAACAGAACCGGACCAGGTAAGGAGGAGGATTCCTGGAAGAACAGGACTGGATCTATCCAGGTTCCTCTTTCCCCAGATCACATCTCTCTCAGCGCTAGGGGAGACTTCTGTTTCAGTTTGCTTTGGATTTTTAAAAACAGCAAAAATCTGCAGATTTCTTCATATTCCTGTTGGGGAAAAGTTGAAATTTGAAAACCATGTATGTGAGAGAAACCCAGACTTGACAGGTTTTTTTCCATTCTGGCCCAGAGGTTGGAGGGCCTGCCTTTTAAAACTCTAGGTTTGAATCCTGGTGTCTTCAGCCTTGTTCTTCCTGAATGAGAGTTGCTCTCCTTTTTCTCTGAACTTTTTCTTGAGCGCAGAAAGGGAGTTGCTAAATATTCCCCTCGTTCTTCCTTGGTCCAGAACAAAATCGCTCTCCCTCGGCATTTAGCCGCTGGCCTTCAGAGGGAGGCTGCTGTGGCTTCCAGAGCGGCCAAGTAGCCGCAGAAGTACGGGTAGCACTGTCCTCTGTAAGGTAGATGCCCAATGCCACTCGTGAATGGCCCCGGCAGGGGTGGGCAGATGTTGGCCTGTGGCTGACACGTGGTCTCGGGAACCGCAAAGTGCAGCCTCTGAAGCTCCACAAACCCCCAGAGCCATTTTTTAAATGGATTTTAATGCCAACTTTCAGGCAATATTTCATGCAAAATTTGGAGAACATAAGAACTGTATTGGTTATGTCTGAAGACTGTATCTGGTGTCTCTTTGTACACCCACACCCACACAATTTATATCCTAACTCTGTTTGTTTTCAAGTTGGCTTAAAACTAGGCAAAATACAGGCATTTACTCCCACCTGCCTCTCCAGAACCATAACATACCCTCCAATGTTTCACAGATGGAAACTTGTATATATGTGACCAAGCAACCTCACACTGTGGTCAAGATGGCAAAAGGTATTAGTGAAGAACTACACATAAACCAAGAGAGGCTGCAATAGTTGGCTTTTGTCAGGTTCTACGGGGAAGGACAAGATATGCCCCCTTCTCTCCTTTCCCCATTTTGCTGAGGAGTTGTTGTTGTGTGCCTTCAAGATTTTTATGAGGATTCTAAGGAAAACATCTCATGGGGATTTCTTGGCAGGATTTTTTTAGGGGTTTGCCCTTGCCTTCTCTGAGTCTGAGGGAGTGTGACTTGCCCAAGGTTACCCACTGGGTTTCCATGACCGATTAAGGATTTGAACCTTGGTGTTTAGAATCATAGTCCCAACACTCAAACCACTACACCACGTTGCCTGAATTAATGGGAGTACAGCTGTATAGTATATCGTGAGCGTAGTTTCCTGTGTTTGTGAGACCTCGTCCATGATGCTCATGCTGGTTTTTGTGGGAGAATCAATCTCAACTCAGCTGCCTTTGGAGCCTTAGCACCTGTGAATCTGCTTGATACTCCTACTGATGTCAGGTGTTAGTGAGAACCTTTTCCTTCTGTCTCCAGGGTCTGGTGACTTTTGAGGTGGCTGTGTCTTTCTCCCCAGAGGAGTGGGCCCTGCTGGATCCTGACCAGAGAGCCCTGCACAAGGAGGTCATGGAGGAGACCCATGGCCTGGTGGCCTCTCTTGGTAAGTCTCTCTCTTTCCCTGGATGGTTCTGTCTTCTGTTTAAAAATGCATTTCTAATAAAACAACATTAACAGTTAAAGTACTTTGAAGGGGTCCTGACTCAGCCCAAATGGGAAAGGCATGTGTTCTATATACACAGATCATGGAGGAGACCTGAGGGACTATGGGCTGTTTTGGTCCGGCTCTCTCATTTCCTTGTTGAATGATAATTTCTGTTCTAAGATATAGTGGTGGGATTGCGTGGTTCTGTGAGGTAAGAGGCTATGCTGATGGTAGCAGTGCTGCTAGTAGTTTCCCAAGTCAGGCTCAATGTTGCTGAGGAGCTAGACTCAATGTGCCAACAGCTAATGGGCAGCAGCAGTAGTGTCTGTGTGATGGGGCAGAGGATATCTTAGAAACAGAAGAGCAGAGGACAAGTCTTAGATGCTCTTTGCAGTCCAACAGGATCCATCTTTCCTGAGCACTAAGCCCCACTGGCCTCTAAGGTTGAATCCCAGCCCAGACATGAAGCTCCCCTCCCTCAGACTTTTCTCCCAAAGCCTCTATTCTCAGTTATCATGCTCCGTATGTCTAGGAGGAGATGCCCCCAGGAAGGCTCCAAACAAGAGAGGAAAGCAAAAGTCCATGCAGTCAGTTGCTTACCACCAAGTTCTCAGGTTGAGACATTTTGAGCAGTTCCCATGGCCTGCCATATGCTGTTTTATTTTTGTTGTAGCTCCTATAAATCTAGTATACTGAGTGAAGCAAAATAGCATGATATAAAAATTGTACAAGTAAAAATCCTAAATGTATCATCAAAGTATCATGAAAAATTAAAAGGGCTTCACCTGGAGCCTAAAAGAGTAGTCAGGAGAAAGTTTACTGATTGATTGATCTGATTTCTATTCTCATTTTTTGATAATTGGGACTCAAAGCAACTTAAAATATAAATTAAAGCAGAAGAGACAAAATGGTACAAAAACATAAAAAGTATTAAACCATAGATTTTCCTTGGTTATTTTCCGGGCTGTAAGGCCGTGTTCTGGAAGGATTTACTTCTGACGTTTCGCCTGCCTCTGTGGCTGGCATCTTCAGAGAATGGTTGGGTAGGAGGGTGTGCGGAGTTTATATAGGGACCACTAAAGTTTACATAGGGACCACTAATCGCAGTGTACAATCACAAATCAAGGAATATGAGAAACACTGCAGACTGGGCCAGCCAGAAAAATCAGCAGGAGCTGAACATGTTATAACCCAACCTGGACACAAAATGTTATTTAAATACACAGAAATTCTGGACCAGGCCAGCAACTATCATGTCAGAATGCACAGAGAAGCTGTTGAAATCCACAAATACCTGGACAACATCAACAGGAAAGAAGAAACCCTCAAAGTTAATGAACTTGGCTACCAATTTTGAAAAGCAATAGAATCAAAACTCAACACTTACAAAGGAATTCCACCCAGGGACAGGGGGAGTTCCAGCAGATAATGGGCTATCAACCAACCATTAGCCAAAACAGACACTAATCCTCCTTGCATTTCTACACCCAGAAACTAACCATTCAAATACACAAATTTACATAACCTCCCCAAGAGGGGTGCACAGTATATAAAATCCACACACACTCCTATCAAACCATTCTCTGAAGATGCCAGCCACAGATGCAGGCAAAACGTCAGAAATAAACTCTTCCAGAACACAGCCTCACAGACCGGAAAAAAACCAAGGAAAATCTATGGATGCTGGCTGTGAAAGCCTTCGACTTCACAATAAAACCATACATCCAGTTATAAACCTAATTTTAAGACATTAAGTTAAAAACAATTAAAACACTTGAAATATGTACTGTATTGCATACTAAAAGAAAACAACCCTCCTTATTGCCTGTCCCTCTATCCTGGTCAGTTAAGGCTGAAGGCATGTTTAAATAGGAAGGTCTTTGCTTGCTGGCGAAAAAACAGAGAGGGGGAGACTAAACTTCTCTCGGGAGGGAATTCGAAAGCCTAGGAATAGCCACCAAGAAGGCTCTGTCCCATGTCCAATCCAGGCAAGACTGGGAGGTTGGTGGGATGGAGAAAACCCTCCCCCAAGATTGTGAGACTCGAACAGGCCTGGATGGGGTGAGAGCTTTCAGATAGTCTGGACCTAAGCTGCAAGAGGAGGTGTAGTATCTCTTCTTTTGTTCTGAGGATTCATTTGTCTTTTGGATTATTTGGTTTTAATCCCTTTCCCATGCCCTGAAATTCTTTTTCACACACATTTGGAAATTATTTATTTTCTGTTTTTCTTCTTTGCAGCAGAAAACTGGAGGAAAGCATATGTATGTGGTGAGTATGGTAAGTGTTCTGGGCCGAACCTGGAACTTACCAGCCACCAGCAAGCCCAACATTCAGAAGAGGAAAATTATATCAGAGAGAAGCCCTACAAATGCAATGTTTTTAAGAAATGCTTTCCCCATAGTGTGGCACTTGTGCCTCACAAGAGACTCCATGCTGTAAAAAAACTATTTAGACATGAAGTTTCTGTGTCAGGTTTTGATGATAAATTGTACAATGTGAACCACCAAGAAGACACCACAGTAAAGAAACCACACACATGCCAGGAGTGTGGGAAATGCTTTGCTTACAATTCACTACTTACAGCACATCTCAAAGTGCACACAGACTGTGTGAGCCACTGGAAAATCCACACACGAGAGAAATGTCAAGGATGTAGGAAATGTTTTTCTGAAAATCCAGTCCTTGTGAGGCATAAAAGTATCCACACGGAAGAGAAACTCTACAAATGTCAGGAATGTGGCAAATGTTTTGCTCGAAAGGCATGCCTTGTGATTCATCAGAGGGTGCATACAGGAGAAAAGCCGTACAAATGCCAGGAGTGTGGCAAATGTTTTGCTCAGAGTTCATCCCTTCTAGGCCATCAGAGAGTCCACACGGGAGAAAAAGGATACAAATGCCAGGAGTGTGGCAAATGTTTTGGTTACAAGTTGCATCTTGTGAGGCACCAGCGAATCCACACTGGGGAGAAACCCTACAAATGTCAGGAGTGTGGAAAAGGTTTTGCTCAAAAAGCAGACCTTATGAAGCACCAGCGAGTCCACACAGGAGAGAAACCCTACAAATGCCAGGAGTGTGGAAAATGTTTTTCTGAGAATTCAGCACTTTTGATCCACCAGAGAGTTCACACAGGAGAAAAACCATACAAATGCCAAGAATGTGGGAAATGTTTTGCTCAGAATGCACACCTTCTAGGCCACCAGAGAATCCACACAGGAGAGAAACCATACCAATGCCAGGAGTGTGGGAAATGTTTTGTTCAAAAAGGAGGCCTTACAAACCACCAGAAAATCCATACTGGAGAGAAGCTATACAAATGTCAGGAGTGTGGGAAATGCTTTTATCGCAGTTCACAACTTGTGCGGCATGAGAGCAACCACACAGGAAACAAACCATACAAATGCGAGATGTGTGAAAAAGATTTCATTCAAAAGGCATACCTTGTGAAGCACCAACGAGTCCACACAGGAGAGAAACCATATAAATGCCAAGAATGTGGCAGATGCTTTTCGTTAAATTCATACCTAAAGTTGCATCAGAGGCTACACACAGGAGAGAACCCATATAAATGCCAGGATTGCGGGAAATGTTTTGTTCAGAACTCATGCCTTCTCAGGCACCTGAGAATCCACACAGGAGAGAAACCATACAAATGCTTGGAATGTGGAAAATGTTTTTCTACAAATTCAGTCCTTGTGAACCATCAGAGAATCCACACAGGAGAGAAACCATATAGATGTGCAGAGTGTGGCAAATGTTTTGCCTGTAGTTCTTATCTTGTGAACCACCAGAGAATCCACACAGGCGAGAAACCTTACAAATGTCAGGAGTGTGGAAAATGTTTTGCTCAGAAAGGAGACCTTGTGAAGCACCAGCGAATCCATACAGGAGAGAAACCATACAAATGCCAGGAGTGTACAAAAAGTTTTGTTTCCAAGTCAGAACTTGTGAAACACCAGAGAAGCCACACATGAAAGAAACCATGCAAATGCTAGGAGTGTGGGGAGTCTTGTGCTTTTATGCTACTCTAGTGATACATGAGAGACTCCTCTTAAGAGAGAAGCCATTCAAATGCCAGGAATGTGGTATTTCACTGGCAAATAGCTCTTACCATCTTCCTATTGTTTTGCTGGATTCTCCTTCTAATTTGAATGTATTGATTCAGGTTCTATACTCTGGAGTGCTGGTTCTTAACCTGTGGTCCAGGGACTCCCAGGGGAACGCATTGTCCTCACGGGGGGTCCATGAAAGCTTGAAGGCTGCCTGGCCCACCTACCTGCCTGCAGTAAAGTGGCTACATGATAGGAGCCAAGGCAAAGGCTGGCTGGCTTGGCCTGCACATTGCCATTCAATCCTCTCCAGCTGCAAATTTACAGGAAGAAGTAGGAGAAAACTCTTCCTTCCCACTCCACTGCCTCTGAGGGAAGATTTAATGGATGGTGTAATTGGAGGAAGAGGAGGAGGAGGATGGTTTTAAATCTTGAGTTAAGTTTTGGGGGTTTGCAACAAAAGATATTTAAAAGGGGTCCCTGGTAAAGAAAAGTTTAATAGCCACTGCTCTGGAGCAGGAAGAAGCAAGATCACTCTGGCTTTTTCATGCGTCCTTGATATGTTTAAAGATGCTTATTACATCACCTCTCAGTCTTGTCTTTTCTAGTGTAAACATAGCCAGTTCCTTCAATTGTTCCTCATTGGGCTTGGTTTCCAGACCTTTTACCATCTTGGTTGCCTTCTAGATACATCCTAGCTAGTCAATGTGTTTATTAAATTATATATATCATATATTGTCTCATGCTAACCTTGTGGTCTACTCAACACTTAGATCATTTTCACATGTACTTCTCTCATGTCAGAGAGAGGTAAGGCCTTGAAAAAGAAAGAGGAAGAGTGTACTGTACTTCATTTAAACTGGCTGCAGAATAGGACTGGTCAGCTTGTCTCTATAAACTGCTGCTAAAGAACTCTTACCATCAAGTTCTTCCCAAACGTTTTACTGAAATCTCCTTTCTTGTCATCTGAATTCCTTGGTTCTGATCCTGTTCTTTGGAGCAGCAGAAGTCAAGTTGACTCCATCTTCCACATGACAATCCTTCAGATGTTCCAGTAAAATTGTCGTGTCACGTCTCCATCTTCTCCAGACAAAACATAATGTAACTCCTTCCACTGTTTCTCACAGAGCTTAATTTCTGAACCTTTTACTGTTTTGGCTGCCCTCCTCTGGGTGCGTTCCAGCTTGCCATTGCCCTTCTCAAACTATGATGCCCAAAGCTGGACACAACGCTCCAGGTGAGACCCAACCAAAGCAGAACAGAGTGGTACTGTTACTATCCCTCTGCCTAGAATCATACTGATGGTTATGCTGCTGGTTTCACGCTACTGGTTCCTGTTGAATTTGGGTCTACTAAGACCTTAGATCCTTTTCTCATGTAACTTTTCTCAAGCCAAAGAGAGTCAAGGCCTTGAGAGATTACGAGAAAGGGAGCCCTTCATGTACCCCTCCTTCAAAACAGGAGGGATTAGGTGATCTCCCATCTCCATAAACCACTGATAACATATTCATAGTACATAATTAGAAGTATTCTAGTTAGTAGTCACAGTATCTTTGAAGGTAGGTTTTTTTTGCTCATTTAAATCTGATATAAATTTTAAAAATTAAAATTTTAAAATTCATTTTTTAATTTAGAAATTAGCTGGAATTCTGTATCTTCATATTCCATTAGTGTCTCTGTGGGATGGAGGTATCCACTACCTCCTTCGCGCAACAGCCCCTTGTCTGCAGAACCCCCCTCTTCTCTGCCATCCTCTCCCCCTACTTGGCCATTTAACAGTTGGCAGAGGGTGGGGGGCTGGCAGCCATGCAGAATCTATGATCCTACATCTGGATGCATAATGAAGAAGCTTTTTGGTTCTTAGCCACTGAATGGCAGAGGGAATGGACTGGCAGGAAAGAGAGGAGTTCTGCATGTGGAGAACTAGCTGAGTTTTATGCTCCACCAGATCCATCTTGGCTTTTGCTCATAAGCTTTCATCACCTCTGCTCTCAAGGCAGGCGCCACCAAAGCTACATTTGTGTATCTGACTTTTCCTGCCCAAGTGTAATAAAGTTAATCCTTGTTGAAATTCATTTTGTTAATGTTGGCCCAGTAATCTGTTAAGGACATCTTGAATCTTGATCCTTTCTTCTGGGGTATTATTATCTTTTATTTCTATAGCGCCATCAATGTACATGGTGCATTACAAGAAAAAGAACAACAAAGGTTTGTCTTGCCAATCAGCTACAAAGCCATATAAAAATAGCCCGCATTTGACCAACTTGTCCGCAGGAATATTGTGGAGAAACTTGTTAACAGCCTTACTGAAATCAAGATATGCTACATCCACCACATTCCCCAGATCTATGAAGCTTGTGACTCTGTCAAAGATGCGGAGAAAGACAGAGGGAGATTTGTCTGCCATGATTTTTTTTTTTTAGAAACTCATGTTAGCTAAGTTTTCTAAGCACTCACAGACTGTTTGAGTAATCCCTTCTAGTGCCTTACTTGATAGATATCAAACTGGTTGGTCTGTAGCTGCCCACGTCTGTTTCCTGCCTTCTCCCTTGAAGATTGGGAAACCTTTTCCTTCCTCCAGTGTATAGGCATCTCATGTGTTCTCCAGCATTCTCAAAAATTGCAGACAGAATCACTGCGATTACATCTGGATTACATCTTTTATTACCATTGGATGCATTTCATCTGGACCTGGGGATGAATAATTTACTCTTCTTTTCCTCAGATTGGGCACTTTTTCCTTTTCGGGAGAAAGAAGTAAAGTATTGTTGAACAGTTTGACTTTCCCTCTGTCTCTTTTTTACTTCTTCTGATTTAAAAACATGCACACATATATGCAAACTACTTATATTAACATATATGCTTCGCGGAAGATTGGTATTGCTATTCTCCCTCCCTTACTGTTGCTGTCTACGTCATGATTAGCATTTATAGCAATATTAATTTTATGGGAGTGAAAGATGCAGACCCACAGCTGGACTTTCTAAAGTGTGCCTTTTGGAACATTTCTCTTTGACTTAATGAGAAGTTGGGTAGCCCCTTTAAGATACAGCTCAACCCTGCTAATATTCAAGGAAATAGGGTCCCCAGTTTATATCGTTCTACAATGACTGTATAACCCATTCTGTCACTGTAAATTTTTAGACATGAAGGGCATTCTGGGATAGATTGGCCTGTCAAACCGACATCTCATTGGAAGCTGAGAAGCTTAGGCATCTCTTCCTCTGGACTATGGAAGTTGTTTTAAGATGTTCAGATGGATCTCAAGGCTATTTAAAGGACAAAAAGTGAGATGATGGAGAATTAATCAGGACTGTTCATGGCAAATTGGGACAGTTGGAGGGTGTGTACTCTATGATGACAGGTAAGGAAGTGTCTGGCAGTCGAAGGCTTTCACGGCTGGAATCCATAGATTTTCCTTGGGTTTTCTCTGGGCTGTGAGACTGTATTCTAGAAGAGTTTATTTCTGATGTTTCACCTGCATCTGTGGCTGGCATCTTCAGAGAATAGTTGAGTGGGAGTGTGTGTGGGATTTATATACTGTGAACCCCTGTTGGGGAGTATATGTAAATTCGTGTATTTGAGTGGTTAGTTTCTGGGTGGAGATATGCAAGGAGGATTAGTGTCTGTTTGGCTAATGGTTAATGGTCCATTATCTGCTGGAAATCCCTGTCCCTGGGTGTCCCTCAACACTTGCGAATGAACTCCATCCAGGCACAGGGGGATTTCCAGCAGATAATGGGCAATCAGCCAACCATTAGCCAACAGACACTAATCCTCCTTGCATATCTCCACCCAGAAACTAACCATTCTCTGAGGATGCCAACCACAAATGCAGGCAAAACGTCAGAAATAAACTCTTCCAGAACATGGCCTCACAGCCTGGAAAAAAATCCAAGGAAAATCTTGAATGTCTGGCACATTTTGAGTTAAAATACTGATTGATTATTTCTCTCTGTGGCACATCCTACCTTGAAAGAGCCTCTTTCCTGGTCAGTGCATAAGAAAAGGCACAAATGACCCCCTTCCATTCACTCCTTGTTTTCTGGGAGCAGATTGGGAGGGTCTGTGCTCATGGCTTGGGTTCAGTCTCTAGATGGGAAGTTGAAAACAAGGTTGCTCTCCATTAATAAAGTGACACAGGGCATTTCTCTCCCCCTCTCTCACGTGCAGGCATTCCCAGTTTTTCAAAATAAGTGACAGTGGAAATTTCATGACCTGCAGGGTTGACAAATCAAGGAGCTGCTATTAACAAATCTGTGTTCTACTAAAATTCCACTTGCAAGTATAGCTTTCTATTAACCTAGGCATGGATTAAGAGAGCCAGTGTGGCAGGACCGGTTTAAGGAATTTTGGGGGGCCCATATGTTTATCTCAGGTCAATGTAACTTAACTCAACCTAAGCTATTCACAGTGCAGGATATTCAGATTATTACTAATAATGTTTTTGCAGGAGGAGGGTTACTACAGGGCCCCCCAAAATGATGGGGCCCCCTGTGGATGCTGATGCCGCTGGTGCCTTAAGCCTGCCCGTCAGGTGTCATGGTTTGAGAGCTGGACTAGGACTCTGGAGACTAGGGCCTGAATCCCCATTTAGCCATGGAAACCCACAGGGTGACCCTTGGGCAAGTCACACTCTCTCAGCTTCAGAGGAAAGGTAACCCCCGTCCCAACAAATCCTGCCAAGAAAACCTGCTGTGGATAGGTTTGTCTTGGGGTTGCCAGCAGTCTGAAATGAAGGCACACAACAGCAAAGACTATTTCTCTGAAAAATTAACACATTATTCATACATTATATGATGCGCACATTTCTGTCTGTATGAACAGCCCACACCCCAAAACAGGGTGGTGGTGGTGGTTGTTGCCATCTCTTTTAGACTATATAAAATTAGAAGCTTTCCCACCCTCAAATAGGAGGCAAGCTTATACTGAGGCCCTCCCGCCCGTCCTGAAAGGGACACCCTTCCTATCTTCAGAGCAGCTGGCCTGGCAGCCTCTCTCAGGAGGGACTCCGCCACCCGCCCAGCCCGGCAAGAAGGCGGCAGAATGGGCGGGTCGGACTCCCTTTTGCCAGGAGCCGGCCTTGCCTTCAGTCACGTGATCGGGAGAAGGCGACAAGCAAAGAGAGGCAGAGAGGTGGTGCCACACTAAAAGGCCTCCCCCCGGAAACATTGCCTTTCCTCGGTGGTTCCTATGAAGACAGGGCCTGGGAGCAGCTGGTGGAGGAGAGAAGGAGGAGTCCCAGTAAGAAGGGCTGGGAAGGGGGGGAGGGAGAGGATTTGGGGGAGGCCCTGAAAGAAAGGGGGGTCTGAGAGGGGGAGATGGAGGATAGGGGACTCCAGGGAGAAAGAGACAGAGGCTTTCTGGACCCCCAGAGGAGGGTAGGAGGAGGAGGAGGGAGAGGAAGGAAAGCCAGGCTGGGTCTGTGGCCTGAAATGGACCCCAAGGGCCGCTGCTGCTACTGTTGCTGCCACAGGTGGGGAAGGGAGGAGAAGCCAGGGTCTCTCCTGCTGCCCCAGAGACCAGGAGAGGAAAGAAAAATGGATTCAGATGAGAAGAAAAGAGATTCCACCTGAATAAACACTAGGAAGACCTTGTGGACTGGGAGAATTATAGTAAGACCCCCGTATCCGCTGGGAATTGGTTCTGGGGGACGTGGATACCGAAAACAGTGGATAGTAGCAAACGCCATGGAAAATAATGGGACTTCCGGTTTAAAACACCATAGAGTTCCCTTGGAGGACCTAGAAATGGTTAGAGATGGCACATTTTCTAGGAAGACTCTATGGTAGGTGTGCTGTTTTGTGTGTCCTGTGGATAACTGAATCCGTGGATATGGGGGTCCTACTGTAACAGCAAAACAGAAAGAGAAAAAGGAAAAACAGATACAGCTCCCTCACCGTGTTAAAGGGGGGAGTTTGTCACCCCAAATGCAAATCATAAGAAGAGGGGAGAGTGTTGAAAGAAAAAAATGAGAAGAGATTCCACCTAAATAAACACCAGGATGACCTTCTTGACTGGAAGAATTAACAGAAGAAGTTAGAGAGAAAAGCAGGAAACAGATAAACCTCCCCGACCCACCACGTTCAGAAAAAATAGATCTATAAGTTTCCCCATTAAAATGCGCATTGTAAGAACAGAAGAGGTAAAAGAAATAGTCATCCCTTTGGACATATTTTGGCAGAGTGTTGTTCTCTAGAAGGTTTCAGATGTTTCTGTTTCCCTCAGGCAAGGCTTGCCTGGCCTGGTTGTTTCATTTGATGTGTGCATATTGTTAGTTTTGGATTAAAAGTTCCCCGAAACAGGTTGAACTCTTCATTTTTGTGGGGCTGGAACTTCTTATTTCTATGTTATTTCTCTCTGTTACCACATTTTCTGATAAAGAAGTAATGCCCAGGAATACACTTCTTTTGTTAACTGAGGCTTATCTGTACAGTAGGATCCCCGTATCCACTGATTCAATTATCCATGGGACACAAAACAGCACACCTACTGTAGAGTCTTCCTAGAAAATATGTCCTCTCTAGCCATTTTCTAGGTCCTCTAAGGCAACTCTATGGTATTTTAAACCCAAAGTCCTGTGGTTATTTTCAATGCCGTTTGCTAGTACCCATGGTTTTTTGTATCCACGCTCCCTGGAATCAATTCCCAGCAGATACGGGGTCCTACTGTATGTCCTTTAATGATTAACTTCATTCTTTGGGTTCCAACAGAACAAATTTGTCAGAGGAGCTATTTGTTTTTTAAATCACACACATTTTAAAATGTCTGAATATGAAACAAAATATAGCTACAATGATGAATGCATTGCATACTCATCAGAATATCCAGGTTTTATTAATTCGAGCCATATTTGATTGCTGCTAACTTTAAAGGTTGTATTATTAACAAACGAAGATTTCTTGAATGGAATGAAGTCCTTAATTTAAATTAAACATCTGGTAATGTTTGTAAAAGAGACTTACAGAGACCATGGCAAGAGGGGAAGGAACCATGGGGTGGGAGCGCATGTGGGGGCTGTGGGTGAGGGATGGAGGTGGGATGGTTAAGTGGGAAGCCCATGGGCAGAATGGTTAGACCTTGAGCAGTGAAAACTCGAGGAGAGGATTCTGTATCTCTTTAAGTTTCCACTGAATTAATCAGCAACAGGGAAAGGATAAAAAGAGTTTTGTCCTTCCCTGTAGGCTCAGGCAAGAGCAAACTGTTGCAGACTCTTCCAACTGAATCCGTGGATATGGGGGTCCTACTGTAACAGCAAAACAGAAAGAGAAAAGGGGAAAACAGATAAGGCTCCCTCACCGTGTTAAAGGGGGGAGTTTGTCACCCCAAATGCAAATCATAAGAAGAGGGGAGAGTGTTGAAAGAAAAAAATGAGAAGAGATTCCACCTAAATAAACACCAGGATGACCTTCTTGACTGGAAGAATTAACAGAAGAAGTTAGAGAGAAAAGTGGGAAACAGATAAACCTCCCTGACCCACCACGTTCAGAAAAAATAGATCTATAAGTTTCCCCATTAAAATGCAGATCGTAAGAACAGAAGAGGTAAAAGAAATAGTCATCCCTTTGGACATATTTTGGCAGAGTGTTGTTCTCTAGAAGGTTTCACATGTTTCTCTTTCCCTCAGGCAAGGCTTGTCTGGCCTGGTTGTTTCATTTGATGTGTGCATATTGTTAGTTTTGGATTAAACATTCCCCGAAACAGGTTGAACTCTTCATTTTTGTGGGGCTGGAACTTGTTGTTTCCATGTTATTTCTGTCTCTGGTACCAAATTTTCTGATAAAGAAGTAATGCCCAGGAATACACTTCTTTTGTTAACTGAGGTTTATCTGTACATTAGGATCCCTGTATCCACTGATTCATTATCCACTCATTCAATTATCCACGAGACACAAAACAGCACACCTACTGTAGAGTCTTCCTAGAAAATGTGTCCTCTCTAGCCATTTTCTAGGTCCTCTAAGGCAACTCTATGGTATTTTAAACCCAAAGTCCTGTGGTTATTTTCAATGCCGTTTGCTAGTACCCATGGTTTTTGGTATCCACGCTCCCTGGAATCAATTCCCAGCGGATACGGGGTCCTACTGTATGTCTTTTAATGATTAACTTCATTCTTTTGGGTTGCATCAGAACAAATTTGTCAGAGGAGCTATTTGTTTTTTAAATCACACTCATTTTAAAATGACTGAATATGAAACAAAATATAGCCACAATGATGAATGCATTGCATACTCATCAGAATATCCAGGTTTTATTAATTTGAGCCATATTTGATTGCTGCTAACTTTTAAAGGTTGTATTATTAACAAATGAAGATTTATGGAATGGAATGAAGTCCTTAATTTAAATTAAACATCTGGTAATGTTTGTAAAAGAGACTTACAGAGACCATGGCAAGAGGGGAAGGAACCATGGGGTGGGAGCACATGTAGGGGCTGTGGGTGAGGGATGGAGGTGGGATGGTTTCAGTGGGAAGCCCATGGGCGGAATGGTTAGATCTTGAGCAGTGAAGACTCGGGGAGAGAATTCTGTATCTCTTTAAGTTTCCACTGAATTAACTTAGCAGAAAGGAAAGGATAGAAAGAGTTTTGTCCTTTCCAGTAGGCTCAGGCAAGAGCAAACTTGCAGACTCTTCCATCTTGTCTGTTCTTCCTCGTTAATTTTACCATCTAGACCACATTCTGGTCTTGCTTGGCCACGTGTCCTGGTTTACATTTTTGAAATATTGGAGGGTATGTCTTCCATGTTTGAGCTCACCATAAAGTACAATGTTTATTACAAACAAATGTTTTGCCTTTATTAGATGTTTGGCTGCACAGCCTTCTGAAGGAGTTTTTACAGTAAAAGAGAAGAGGGAGAAGATCGTTCGGCAGTTTTTCTGGGGCACGAGTCAAAGATGGATGAACCAGGCTCGGGTTGGCCTGAAGCAGGAAGAGGCCCTGATGCTTGCAGTACTGTCAGCAGCAGGGAATTCTGGGGGAAAAATGTGCAGACGTTCCTGCGTGAGAGCCTTCCCAGTTCAGATGTACTGCGCCAGCGCTTCAGGCAGTTTTCCTATGGGAAAGCTGAGGGTCCCCGCGAGCTTTGCAGCCAACTCCACGGTCTCTGTTGTCAGTGGCTGAAGCCAGAGCAACACTCAAAGAATCAGATCCTGGACCTGGTGATCTTGGAGCAGTTCCTGACCATCTTGCCCCCAGAGATGGAGAGCTGGGTCAGGGAATGTGGGGCAGAGACCTGTTCCCAAGCAGTGGCCCTGGCAGAGGGTTTCCTCCTGAGTCAGGCTGAGGATGAGAATCAGGAAGAGCAGCAGGTGAGAGTATTTCCTCCTGGTGCAAAGATGAGCAGGTGATGGCTCTGGTGCTCCCTTTTTGGAGCCCTCTTATAGTTTAAGGGGCTAAATGTCTTGTGAAAAATGGTGCCCCCAAATTTGGCTTGGATGAGGAGGGTTATGGGGAGGATCTACCTTGTGATGAAGTGGAATTGCAGTCCCCGAAGCCTCTAGGAAGCGTAATTCTGTTTTAAAACCAGGTGCGTTCTCCCTGTGTGCCAGATTTTCAAAGGAAGTGCCAGGATTTCCCCCATGGTGACTGCAGAGGCAGAGTATGACCCTGATGTGCTCAGGAGTGGAATGGGCTTCTATCCACTCCAGCAGGTAGCCCACACTTGCTCTAAGGCAGTGATGGGCAATCTTTTGAGCTTGGTGTGTCAAACTTCGCCAAAAAACTGAGCATAAATCGGGTGGTGTGTCACTTTGAGGAAAAAACATGTATGGGTGCAGGATTCCCACTTTGGGGAGGGTGGGATGGGGGAGGAAAGTGGGACCGGGGCCCCAAAGCCCCGATCGCCACTTTAGGGAGGGTGGGGGGCTGGAGGAAAGTGGCGACCGGGGCTTCGAAGCTCCGATCACCACTTTAGGGAGGGCGGTGAGGTTCCGGACAGGGGGGAGGAGGCCTACGGCCGCGTGTCATCAGAAATGGCTACGCGTGTCGGTGCTAACACGCTTGTCATAGGTTCACCATCACTGCTCTAAGGGGTGAAACACTTTTACCATTGCTGACCTTTTTCTTTTCATTTTATTTTCATTCCAAAGCCAACATAACAAATTACCTGTACAGGTATCAGTATAACTATAGGTATCGATATAACTATAGCTTTCCCTTCACATTCGCTGGGGTTTGTTTCCAGGACCCCCCCGTGAATACCCAAATCCATGAATAACATGGAGAATAACAGTGTCATGTTGGAAGGGGCCTCATGGGCCATCGAGTCCAACCCCCTGCTCAGCTAAATCATCCCCAGCAGGTAGCTGTTTAGTTTCTTTTGGGAGACATTCAGAGAAGGAGACCCCACCACCTCTCTAGACAGTTGTTCCATTGCCAAAATACTCAAGTCCCATTATATGCAATGGCATAGCAAAATGGTGTCCCTTATATAAGATGGCAAAATCAAGGTTTGCTTTTTGTATTATAATTTTTTAAAGATTATTTTCAAGTCGTGAACACTTAAATCCATGAATGCCAAACACGTGAATGTGGAGGGACAACTGTATGCAATATCAGTAAGTTTCCAGTTTTGTTTCTCCATGTGTCTGTTACAGTTCTTCCTTACTTTTTTCTTTTCATTTTCTTTTTATTCCAAAGCTTTCCATTATAACTCAAAGCAAGGTTTTCCAGAACTTCTGATGTTCTTGCTGAGGGTGATACTGCATTCCACATTGTTGAGCTCTTATTTTGTATGTCATTTTTCCAAATAGGGCTAATGAGCTGCTGACTTTTTCCTAACTTGGTAGTGGGTGGCTGTCTCAAACCACACAAGTCCAAACCCCTTTGTTTGCCGTTTTGTCTCTGTCCCAAATCCTGTATCTCACTGCTGTTTCAGGTCAAAAATCTAATCATAGAAGTTCCCTCTGAATTCCGTGTGACAGAGAAGGCTCCATTGGACCCCAGTCAGAGTCCCCAATGGAGGGCGATCAAGCAGGAGTGCGACGGAGGGGCCCCCTTGCAAGGTAAGGAGGAACACTCTCTGTCCACAGTCCTGCTGGTCTTGTTGTTGCTGCTGCTGCTATTGTTTTAGAGTCATTTTGTATTTATTAATGTTAAATGTATTCTCTCTTGGAGCCATCACGATGCCATTGTTTGTGCAGAAGAGTAGAACTCTGCAGACTAGGGTTCGAATCCCCACTCAGCCCTCAAAACCTACTGGGTGACCTTGGGCAAGTCACACTCTCTCAGCTCAGAGGAAGGCAATGGCAAACCTCCTCTGAAGAAATCTTGCCAAGTACACCCTGTGATAGCTTTCCCCTAGGATCACCATACATTAGAAACAGCTTGAAGACACACAGCTACAGCACAACAACAAGGTGACCCAATTGTGTTAGGGTTTTAAAAATAAAATTTTATTAACTTTTATCAGCTTTGTATACTCCAAACTTGGAAAAAGGAAAAGTAATAATTGGCGTAATATATCATATGCAGAGCTATAGAGTTAAATTAATATGAGGAGTAAGCCAGGAAAGCATTCATCCAAGACAGAGAGAATGAATACATTTGCTATTTCTAAATCTTTCCGAAGATCTAAATGAGATTGTGGGGGTGAATATATTCATGGGGTTTTTCTTGGTAAGATTTGTTCAGAGGGGTTTTGCCATTGCCTTCCTCTGAGGCTGAGAGCGTGGGACTTGCCCAAGCTCACTCGGTGGATTCCCATGGCTCGACAAGGATTCAGACCTTGGTCTCCCAGAGTCCTAAGTCCAACACTCAAACCACTACCCCCCCATTGGCTATACATTTTACTGGGTTGTATTCTGCATATTTGACTTGCTTCCCCCCACCTTGGTCTCTCCTACAGAAGCTGGAATGATGCCATCACCGACAAATGCTCAGTTGTCTCTTCCTCTTTGCGATGGAACAGAACCAGATCAGGTAAGGAGGAGGATTCCTGGAAGAACAGGACTGGATCAGTCTGGGTTCTTCTTTCCCCAGATCACATCTCTCTCAGCGCTAGGGGAGACTTCTGTTTCAGTTTGCTTTGGATTTTTAAAAACAGCAAAAATCTGCAGATTTCTTCATATTCCTGTTGGGGAAAAGTTGAAATTTGAAAAACATGTATGTGAGAGAAACCCAGACTTGACAGGGTTTTTTCCATTCTGGCCCAGAGGTTGGAGGGTCTGCCTTTTAAAACTCTAGGTTTGAATCCTGGTGTCTTCAGCCTTGTTCTTCCTGAATGAGAGTTGCTCTCCTTTTTCTCTGAACTTTTTCTTGAGCGCAGAAGGGAGCTGCTAAATATTCCCCTCGTTCTTCCTTGGTCCAGAACAAAATTGCTCTCCCTCTGCATTTAGCTACTGGCCTTCAGAGGGAGAGTGCTGTGGCTTCCAGAGTGGCCAAGTAGCCGCAGAAGTACGGGTAGCACTGTCCTCTGTAAGGTAGATGCCCAATGCCACTCATGAATGGCCACGGCAGGGGTGGGCAGATTTTGGCCTGTGGCTGACACGTGGTCTCGGGAACCGCAAAGTGCAGCCTCTGAAGCTCCACAAAACCCCCAGAGCCATTTTTAAATGGATTTTAATGCCAACTTTCAGGCAATATTTCATGCAAAATTTGGAGAACATAAGAACTGTATTGGTTATGTCTGAAGACTGTATCTGGTGTCTCTTTGTACGAAGATCTACTCAGACCTTGGGCCATGTACTTTCTTTTGACTCTTAATTTTTATCCTATGGGCTTTCTCCTATTTCGCTACTTATAAGTTTGGACTGCATATACACACACTCTCACTCACTCACACACACACACACACACACAGAGTTTATATCCTAACTCTGTTTGTTTTCAAATTGGCTTAAAACCAGGCAAAATGCAGGCATTTACTCCCACCTGCCTCTCCAGAACCATAACATACCCTCCAATGTTTCACAGATGGAAACTGGTATATATGTGACCAAGCAACCTCAGACTCTGGTCAAGATGGCAAAAGGTATTAGTGAAGAACTACACATAAACCAAGAGAGGCTGCAGCTGTTGGCTTTTGTCAGGTTCTACGGGGAAGGACAAGATATGCCCCCTTCTCTCCTTTCCCCATTTTGCTGAGGAGTTGTTGTTGTGTGCCTTCAAGATTTTTATGAGGATCCTAAGGAAAACCTCTCATGGGGAATTTCTTGGCAGGATTTTTTTTTAGGGGTGTGCCCTTGCCTTCTCTGAGTCTGAGGAAGTGTGACTTGCCCAAGGTTACCCAATGGGTTTCCATGACTGAATAAGGATTTGAACCTTGGTGTTTAGAATCATAGTCCCAACACTCAAACCACTACACCACGTTGCCTGAATTAATGGGAGTACAGCTGTATAGTATACCGTGAGCGTAGTTTCCTGTGTTTGTGAGACCTCGTCCATGATGCTCATGCTGGTTTTTGTGGGAGAATCAATCTCACCTCGGCTGCCTTTGGAGCCTCAGCACCTGTGAATCTGCTTGATACTGCTACTGATGTCAGGTGTTAGTGAGAACCTTTTCCTTCTGTCTCCAGGGTCTGGTGACTTTTGAGGAGGTGGCCGTGTCTTTCTCCCCAGAGGAGTGGGCCCTGCTGGATCCTGACCAGAGGGCCCTGCACAAGGAGGTCATGGAGGAGACCCATGGCCTGGTGGCCTCTCTTGGTAAGCCTCTCTCTTTCCCTGGATGGTTATGTCTTCTGTTTAAAAATGCATTTCTAATAAAACATCATTAACAGTTACAGTACTTTGAAGGGGTCCTGACTCAGCCCAAATGGGAAAGGCATGTGTTCTATATACACAGATCATGGAGGAGACCTGAGGGACTATGGGCTGTTTTGGTCCGGCTCTCTCATTTCCTTGTTGAATGATAATTTCTGTTCTAAAATATAGTGGTGGGATTGCGTGCTTCTGTGAGGTAAGAGGCTATGCTGATGGTAGCAGTGCTGCTAGTAGTTTCCCAAGTCAGGCTCGATTTTGCTGAGGAGCTAGACTCAATGTGCCAACAGTTAATGGGCAGCAGCAGTAGTGTCTGTATGATGGGGCAGAGGATATCTTAGAAACAGAAGAGCAGAGGACAAGTCTTAGATGCTCTTTGCAGTCAAACAGGATCCATCTTTCCTGAGCACTAAGCCCCACTGGCCTCTAAGGTTGAATCCCAGCCCAGACATGAAGCTCCCCTCCCTCAGACTTTTCTCCCAAAGCCTCTATTCTCAGTTATCCTGCTCCGTATGTCTAGGAGGAGATGCTCCCAGGAAGGCTCCAAACAAGAGAGGAAAGCAAAAGTCCATGCAGTCAGTTGCTTACCACCAAGTTCTCAGGTTGAGACATTTTGAGCAGTTCCCATGGCCTGCCATATGCTGTTTATTTTTGTTGTAGCTCCCATGGCCTGCCATATACTGTTTTATTTTTGTTGTAGCTCCTATAAGACTAGTATAGTGAGTGAAGCAAAATAGCATGATATAAAAATTGTACAAGAGTCAGCAAGTAAACATCCTAAATGTATCAAAGTATCATGAAAAATTAAAAGGGCTTCACCTGGAGCCTAAAAGAGTAGTCAGGAGAAAGTTTACCGATTGATTGATTTGATTGATATTCTCATTTTTCCCCAATTGGGACTCAAAGCAACTTAAAATATAAATTAATGCAGAAGAGACAAAATGATGGCCGTGTTCTGGAAGATTTTACTTCTGACGTTTTGCCTGCATCTGTGGCTGGCATCTTCAGAGAATGGTTGGGTAGGAGTGTGTGTGGAGTTTATATAGGGACCACTAAACACAGTGTGCAAACATGAATCAAGGAATATGAGAGACACTGCAGACTGGGCAAGCTAGAAAAATCAGCAGTAGCTGAAAATGTTATAAACCAACCTGGACACAAAATGTTATTTAAAAACACAGAAATTCTGGACCAGGCCAGCAACTATCATGTCAGAATGCACAGAGAAGCTGTTGAAATCCACAAATACCTGGACAACGTCAACCGGAAAGAAGAAACCCTCAAAGTTAATGAACTTGGCTACCAGTTTTGAAAAGCAATAGAATCAAAACTCAACACTTACAAAGGAATTCCACCCAGGGACAGGGGGAGTTCCAGCAGATAATGGGCTATCAACCAACCATTAGCCAAAACAGACACTAATCCTCCTTGCATTTCTACACCCAGAAACTAACCATTCAAATACAAAAATTTACATAACCTTCCCAAGAGGGGTGCACGGTATATAAAATCCACACACACTCCTATCAAACCATTCTCTGAAGATGCCAGCCACAGATGCAGGCAAAACGTCAGAAATAAACTCTTCCAGAACACAGCCTCACAGACCGGAAAAAACCAAGGAAAATCTATGGATGCTGGCTGTGAAAGCCTTCGACTTCACAATAAAACCATACATCCAGTTAAAAACCTAATTTTAAGACATTAAGTTAAAAACAATTAAAACACTTGAAATATGTACTGTATTGCATACTAAAAGAAAACAACCCTCCTTATTGCCTGTCCCTCTGTCCTGGTCAGTTAAGGCTGAAGGCATGTTTAAACAGAAAGGTCTTTGCTAAGGTCATTTTTTTGCTCCTATCTATATGCCCTCTTAGAGCAGTGGTCCTTAGCCTGTGGTCCAGGGACCTGCAGGGGTATGCTATGTCCTCACAGGGGGCCCATGAAGCTGCTCAACCCACCTCCTGCCTGCAGCAGAGTGGCCACATGACAGGAGCAAAGGCTGGCTGGCTTAGCCTGTGCATTGCCATTCAATCTGCTCCAGCAACAAACTTGCAGGAAGAAGCAGAAGAAAAGTCTTTCTTCCCCCTCCGGTGCCTCTGACGGAAGTTTTAATGAATGGTGTAATTGTGTTGTGGTTGCTGTTAATCCTCACTTAAATAGCAACAAAAGATATTTAAAGGCGGTCTCTCATAAAGAAAAGGTTAAGAGCCACAGGGGTCATTTAAAATCAGGAAATGAAACAAAAGTGACTTCTGTTCAGATCCTGTTGTCAACAAAGACTTCTCCTGGGCATAAAATGCACCAAGGGGGCCTACAAACATGTTGTAAACGCCTCCCATACAACTTACAGAGAACTTTCGAACAAAAATGTGTTGATGCTTGGTTTTGTGTTTTTGAGGTGAAATGTGCTGGTTATTCATCCCTCCAAGGTCTCCTGGGGGGCTCACATACCTCCTTAGGCTCCCACGTTGCCCACCCCTGTTGTATAGATTACACATAGGGCAGTCTGTCAGGGTAATATTGCTTTAAGTGTAATAGGAAAAATGTTGGAGCAACAGACCACAGACTAACACAGCTGAAGTGGGTTTGACAACAGCTGTAGCTAGGGAGAGAGCTGACAATCAAACATTCCTATATAGCTGAAGCACAAGATGCATCATGTGTGACTTGGTGTTGTAGAGAAAGAGGAGCGTTGGTGGCTGTTGGAAAAATTGCTGTTGAGTTTGTTAATGAGGTTTGCCGTGTATATACTGTGTTTGTTTATATTGCAACTGAAGATAAATGCCTCCAGATATGTTTGGATGAACCTTGCTGCCTGTAAGTCTTTTTATGAGTAAGAGTGTGTCAGAGCAGTGATACAGTTGCTAGCTGAGGTCTTTGTTTTTGTGCCCTTTCTGCTGTGCAGTTCTTCTGTTTGGCTACTCCTGGGTTTTTGTCCCCAGGCTGTGCCAAGTGCCTCTCAGTGGGCCTATACTGAGTGGACACCTTCAACATTGGAATGGAAGAAACAGGTGGAGGGAGGAGAAAAGGTTTTCAGCATAGGTGTTTTTTTTTTAAGTCAAAGTTCCTTGTCACAAAAAAAGGCAAATCTTTGGATATTAACACACACAAACACACACAGGTTGCCAGGTGCCCCTTATTGTAAGAGATCCTCCTTGTTTGAGGTTTGGGAAGCTTGTCCCTTGTAGGGCTGGCCATTGTCCCTTATTTTAAGGTCTGCCCCCCTGTTTGAAGGTTGGAAACCTTTTGCAGACCCAGACTGTACGACCCCTCCATCCTCCTGAATGATACACTTACACATGTTGTTGCATAACAATGATTATATTTTGGTTACATCTTCAGAAAACATGGGTAAGGTGCAGGTTAGTAAATACATGTTTTTTGGCAATAAATGGCCACAACTTGCAAGCTGAATGGTTGGTGGCAATGCATGGGTCGTGATTTATCCTTGTGCCCACCCATGTGGGCCAAGGCCACCTGTCGGTCCATACCGACTCCCTGGAGGAGAGAGATGATGGCCGAGCTGTCTGCTCGACTCCCTCTCCTCCCCTGTAAACAAACGGTTAATCACTGGAGGCGGGTCTCCCTTGAACTTGAACTTGATCTAGTGCTTGAACTTGCACTTGACAGAGACCCCTAGACCTCATGCCCTATCACGACTCATGACATCTGCCATCAAGGCTTCCCCCCCCCGGGAACGCCTTCCGCCAACCATCCTCCATATCAACAGGCAGCCCTATAGGCCAGCCGAGGGCCCTTGCCCGGTAGGTAGCATCCGCCCGGACCGTATGTATGCTGCGTAAGCCCTGGACCTCCATCGGCCCAGCTTCATGATGGCATCGGCTGACAAGCCCCCATTTGCTGCCATAGTGGCGGCCCCTATCCGGAAGGAATGACTGCCAAATTCTTCTGCAGGCAGCCCCGTCTGGGCCAAGGCCTTCTTCAGCACACCCACGAATTGATACCTAGTGAGCGGTATCCCATCTTGATGTCGGAACAGGGCCCCCCACGAGATTCCCCTTGCCCGTACAAACTCCTGCATGCAGGTAACCGGGCATGGGGAGGAACCCCCTATCTTTTGCAGGCGGAGAGTGGCCCCACGGCCGCGCTGGTCCACCTTCAATCGGCATATGCACAGAGTCATGTCCTGGCCAGTGATTGTCACGTTGCACATCTGCAGCACCCTGCCAGACGTGTCCCGCTTGGAGGAACACACCACCTCCCCTACTCTCAGGGCCCCAAAGAATGCCGTAGTGTATGCCGTTCTGAAGAGCAACGTCTTGTAATTGGAGTGGCAAATGGATGACAGTAACTCTACCAGCTGGGAAAGCATCTCATAGGACACAGGCCGCCTCGAGTCCATCGCCCGTGGTGCTGCCTGTCTCCAGCCCTCCAGCGCCTTCCTTACCATGAAGGTGTCGCAGGGGTCCCCCTGGCCTGCCGCTTTGCTGAAGAAGGAAATGCCAGCCACATGGCCTGCAATTGGCCTGGATGCCAAGCCCTTTTCCTTCAGTGTAGCCAGGTAGTGCAAGACCTCTCGCTCTGATGCCGGCCACGATGCTCCATAGCCTGCTGCCTGCGGAACGCCATGAATTGGGAGGCCACTCTCTTGTAGCTGGCTTGCGTTGAAGGTGCCAACGAGTCTGCCACTCCCTGGATCGCTATGCGTTCCCAAGGTTCCAGAGGTCTCCTGGGAAGGGGGCCGCCATCTTGTCGGCTTCCTGGGCCAGCAGGCGGAAACGCTCCTCCTGAAATCGAGACAATGCATCCGTGATCTCGTTATCCATGCCTGGAAGGTGTCGGGCGTGGAAAGTGATGTTGGCCTCGAGGCAGACCAGCACGAACCGGCATACCAGTCTCATGACCCTTTCAGACCTGGAGGAATGCCTCTTGATAATCCTAACCACTGCCTGATTATCACACAAGAAACAGACCCTTTTGTCCCTGAAATCCTCTCCCCAGATCGTAATGGCCACCAGGATGGGGAAAAATTCCAGAAATGTGAGGTCCCTGGCAAGACCCGAGGTTGCCCATGCCTGGGGCCACGGCTGAGCACACCAATGGCCATTGTAATACACCCCGAAACCCAAGCTGCCTGCCACATCGGACTGCGCCTGCAGGCTGCCCTCCAGGTCCAATCGCCCTTGCCAGGCGGAGACTCCGTTGTAGCGTTCCAGGAAATCCAACCACACTCCCATGTCATCCTTGACCCCTTTTGCCAGACGGATGCGGTGGTGTTGCGCCCTTACACCCCCGGTGAGCCGTGCTATGCGGGCGGAAAAGGCCCTCCCAGGGGAAACCACCCTGCATGCAAAATTCAGATGCCCCAGCAGCGATTGGACTTCCTTCAGCGTGGCCTTCTCCCTCTGCCGGAGGGTGTCCAGCATGTCCCTCAATCCCCTGATCTTGTCGTCGGGCATCCTGGATACTCCTGCCACAGAATCTAGCTGTATTCCCAGGTACACCAGGGACGTGGTAGGCCCACCATCTTATCCGGAGCCAGGGGAACTCCGAGTTCATCCGCCTGAGCCTGGAAGGAAGAGAGCAAGAGCCCACATTCCTCCCTCCCCAAGCAGGACCCATCATGAGGAGGTCATCCAGGTAGTGTGTGACAAAGGGGGATCCCACCCTGTGTTGCAGAGCCCACTCAAGGAATGTGCTGAAAGCCTCAAAGGCCGCACAGCTGATGGAGCAGCGCATGGGCAACGCCATGTCATAATACCACTTAACACGGAATTTGATCCCAGCAGGCAATGATCGTCTGGATGCACGGGTAACAACTTGAATGCCGATTGGATGTCACGCTTGGCCATGAGAGCGCTGTGGCCGCAATTCTGCAAGAGCCGGACCGCGTGGTCCAGTGACGCATATCGAACTGTGCACAGTTCCTGCGGGATAGCATCATTGACTGAAGCACCCTTCGGATATGATAAGTGGTGTATGAGACAGAATTCCTCAGGCGCCTTCTTTGGGACCACCCCCAGTGGCGAAACTCGCAAATTGGGCATGGGAGGCTGATCAAACGGGCCAGCTATGCGACCCGCGTCCAGCTCCTTCCCAATCTTGCGAGCCATCACCTTCGGCACCTGCGCTGCTGATTTTAGGTTGCCCGAAATGGATGCCTCCGTCGGACCCTGGAAAGGTATGTGAAAACCGAATTCCAAACCCGTGGCCAGGTAAGCCGCTGCTTCTTTCTTAGGGTATGTTGTCAAGAGGGGTCGCATGGCCTCCAGCTTGATGGGTGTTGCTGCCATGCGACCCGACCCCCAGGTCCCGGGGGGCCCTTTCACTTCGCTTTGCTGCTGCTGGTGCCGCTGCCTGATCCTGCATCTTTTCTGGCACCACCTGAGGCAGGGCGGCTGTTCCGAAAGGACTGGCTTCCACCACCCTGACGGGAACAATTGACCTTCGGATGACCACCCACGCAGCTGTCACAAGAGTGGTCAAACTGGCACTTGTACCGAGAGCAGTTACCCCCATTGTACTCCCAGCACACTGGCTTCTTCCCCTCCTTCTTGCGACTGGGCTTTGGAGGATCACCCTTTTCACACCTGCCTGGCCCAGTGGCCTGTAGCCAAGTGGGGTAGTCAGTGGTCTCCCATCTGCGCATGGGGAACCTAGAAGCTTTCTTTCTGCACTCAATGTCATACATTGTGGCATTGGCATCCCCTGCCTGAGACCTCACCCTGATCACCTGCCGGAGGTGGTTGATCAGGTGCCAGGCCTGCTCTGGCAAAACCAGAGCCACTACCCCCATGAAGACCGCATAGCCACTGAGCCAGTTGGCAAAAGTGCGCTCCACAGTCTCCGAGCTGGCTTTGTCACTCTCTTTCTTGTCAATTCGATGCACCCTCACCTCCACCACTGGGGGGGGGTGCCAAAGAAAAGATGTCAACGTAATAGCCCTGCAAGATCTTGGAATGCACCTTGTGATCCAAGTGGCCCCATGGGGGGACCCTCCTTTGATTTGGCCTCCCGTAGCTCCTCACCCTCAGGATTGCCTTCCCCCGCCTTCCGCTCTTCGCCGGCTTTTTGCCTGGCCTTCCTGAGCTAGAGGGCCCACCCCGGCAAACCCGGCTTGAAAGACCCTTTTCCCCCAGTACCTGTACTTGTCTTCATCGGAAGACTCACCCGATGAAGAGCCGGAACGCAACCTCCTGTGCTTCCTTCTTGGGCTATGTCTGCCTCTCGATCTGCTGCGCCTATGTGATGCCAAACCACGCGATTCGGACTGCCCGGAGTCCCTGGAACCACTTCTCCCTCTGGATCTGGATCATCCGGATCGCGCACAGCCGCTGGATGTGCTGGGTTCAGTGCTCACTGACACGGGCAGCATCCAGATCTCCTCACGTGCCATGGTAGGGGGTTCCCTGTCCCTGTCCATCTTCTGGACCAGGATGGCTAACACCCCCATGACATCCCCTATGGTAGGCGCTGGAGCCCCAAATGCCTCAGTTGGGGAGTGTTGGGCCTCCACTGGCGTCGGTTGAGAAGGTGGCCCGGTTATACCATTGCTGGGCCCAGGCTCACACGCTGGCAGCCCAGCCCGCCCCCGTCCCCCACTGATGGCTCCTCCCCCTCTGGGGGTTGCTCCTCTGTCGGGGGCTGGTGGTCCTGCAGGTGGCGGAGCTTTGCTGTACGTTTGGGTCCCATCTCTCCACCTAGGCAGTTGATGTATTCTTGCTGTGATTCGTGGTCAACATGCCACTATCTCGTGCACAGGGCAACTTAAAACATAATTGTTTTATTTTGCGCCGACCGCAGTCCTGCAGTCCGAACCCGCACTCCCACTCGAGCCCCTTGGGGGGGGCGAAGCCTGAGTTGGGCCTCCTCATCCACGAAGGCCCCCTGAAAGAAGAGGAGGAGGGGGAGTCCCCTGCCACAATACCCCCCCAGGATGGGAGGAGGAGGAGGAGGGAAGGGGGGCGCTGTCATGTAATGGCTCCCCTCCTAACCCCCCCCCGAGACCACCTCTCTGCAGAGGATCCAGCGAGCCACTTGACCCCTCCTGCCCCGATCCCCGCCATGCCCCAAGGGGGGCATGCGCCACGGAGGGAGTGTTGGCACCCACCCTGAAGCTGCGCCACTACCACCCAGATCCTCCCCCTGAAGAGCCGCCGCCTCCGCCATGCCGGCGGATCAGGCCCTCTTCCCCCTGCGCAGCCCGCCTGCCACACCTGTGGGTGAGCAGGGTGCGCCCTCCTGTCGGGAAGGGTAGCTCCTGGCCTTCAGCCTCGCCCCGACCGCCAGCAGGCCCCCCTTTGAAGGCCGCCTGCACCGCGACAGAGACCACGGCTTTGCCTCCCCAGCCCCACACCCCAGAGAAGGGGGGTCCTTGGTAGGAGGGGGGGCGGAGCACTTCCCCAATACCTTTCCTTGGGATCCACCGCCCCTTGATGTCCTTCCTATTCGGCTCTCCAGAGCAAAAGAGGGCAGAGAGGCGACGGAGCTGCAATATATAAGCTCCTTCGCCTCCCCTCTTGCGCCATCTGGTCACGCCATAGGCCAGCCAAATGTCCCGCCTCCCCTGGTGGCCGTGGGCCAGTCAGAGGCAAGCAGGCCCTGCCCGATTGGCCGGCCCCTTCCGCCCCACCCCTTCCTGTCGCCAGGCTGCCTGGGAAGGGGAAGGCAAGATGGTGGCCGCCAGGGGGACCATGCGGTCCCCCACTCCCTTCCCCCCCGCCCCACTGGGCTGGGAGGGGAGCACATCGGAGGGCTCTTTGGGGCGCCGGCCGGGCCGCAAAAAGGCCCGCCGGCAACTGGCAGGCCCCCTTCCTTTTATATAGACTGAATAAGATGTGGAATATTCCTGTATTTTGTGGTGTGGGCCTTTTATAAAGGCAGAAATGTGTGCATCACATAGTTTATGAATAGGGATAACATGTTAATTTTGACAGATAAATGTTTGGCTACATTAACTGAAATCAATCATTGTATTTGGTATTTTGATAGAACCAAAACTTGTTAATACCTCCTCCTGATTGTCAACCCTGCATGTCATGAATGTCCACAATCCCTTATTGCTATTTTAAAAATCTGGCACCAAAACCTGGGTTGTGTGTGGCCCACAGAACCTATGTTTTCCACTCCTGTCTTAGATGCTCTTTGCAGTCAAATAGGATCCATCTTTCCTGAGCACTAAGCCCCACTGGCCTCTAAGGTTGAATCCCAGCCCAGACATGAAGCTTCCCTCCCTCAGACTTTTCTCCCACAGCCTCTGTTCTCAGTTGTCCTGCTCCGTATGTCTAGGAGGAGATGCCCCTGGGAAGGCCCCAAACAAGAAAGGAAAGCAATAGTCCATGCAGTCATTTGGTTACCCTCAAGTTCTTGGGTTGAGACATTTTAAGCAGCTCCCATGGTCTGCCATATACTGTTATATTTTTGTTGTAGTTCCTATAAAACTAGTGTAGTGGGTAGAACAAAACTAAAATCAATAGCATGATATACTTGTACAAGTGTCAGCATGTAACAATCCTAAATGTCTCAATGTATCATGAAAAATTAAAAGGGCTTTGCCTGGAGCCTACAAGAGTAGTCAGGAGAAAACTGACTGATTGATTGATTGATTTGATTTGATTTCATATTCTCATTTTTCCCCAGTTGGGACTCAAAGCAATGTAAAATATAAATTAAAACAGAACAGCCAAAACGATACAAAAACTTTAAAAGAATTAAACCATACATCCAGTTTAAAACCTAATTTTAAGACATTAATTTAAAAACAATTAAAACACTTGAAATATGTATTGCATACTGAAAGAAAACAGCTCACCTTGTTGCCTGTCCCTCTATCCTGGTCAGTTAAGGCTGAAGGCATGTTTAAATAGGAAGGTCTTTGCTTGCTGGTGAAAAAACAGAGAGGGGGAGACTAAACCTCTCTCGGGAGGGAATTCGAAAGCCTAGGAATAGCCATCAAGAAGGCTCTCTCCCATGTCCAATCCAGGCAAGATTGGGAGGTTGGTGGGATGGAGAAAACCCTCCCCCAAGATTGTGAGACTCGAACAGGCCTGGATGGGGTGAGAGCTTTCAGATAGTCTGGACCTAAGTTGTAAGAGGGGGTGTAGTATCTCTTCTTTTGTTCTGGGGATTCATTTGTCTTTAGGATTGTTTGGTTTTAATCCCTTTCCCATGCCCTGAGATTCTTTTTAACACAAATTTATTTTCTGTTTTTCTTCTTTGCAGCAGAAAACTGGAGGAAAGCATTTGTATGTGGTGAGTATGGTAAGTGTTCTGGGCCAAACCTGGAACTTACCAGCCACCAGCAAGCCCAACATTCAGAAGAGGAAAATTATATCAGAGAGAAGCCCTACAAATGCAACGTTTTTACGAAATGCTTTCCCCACAGTATGGCACTTGTGCCTCACAAGAGACTCCATGCTGTAAAAAAACTATTTAGACATGAAGTTTCTGTGTCAGGTTTTGATGATAAATTGTACAATGTGAACGACCAAGAAGACACCACAGTAAAGAAACCACCCACATGCCAGGAGTGTGGGAAATGCTTTGCTTACAATTCATTACTTACAGCACATCTCAAAGTGCACACAGACTGTGTGAGCCACTGGAAAATCCACACGCGAGAGAAATGTCAAGGATGTAGGAAATGTTTTTCTGAAAATCCAGTCCTTGTGAGGCATAAAAGCATCCACACAGAAGAGAAACCCTTCAAATGTCAGGAATGTGGCAAATGTTTCGCTCAAAAGGCATGCCTTGTAATTCATCAGAGAGTTCATACAGGAGAAAAGCCGTACAAATGCCAGGAGTGTGGAAAACGTTTTGCTCAGAGTTCATCCCTTCTAGACCATCAGAGAGTCTGTACAGGAGAAAAAGCATACAAATGCCAGGAGTGTGGCAAATGTTTTGGTTACAAGTTGCATCTTGTGAGGCACCAGCGAGTCCACACTGGGGAGAAACCCTACAAATGTCAGGAATGTGGCAAATGTTTTGCTCGAAAGGCATGCCTTGTGATTCATCAGAGGGTGCATACAGGAGAAAAGCTGTATAAATGCCAGGAGTGTGGAAAATGTTTTACTAAGAATTCAGCACTTTTGATCCACCAGAGAGTTCACACAGGAGAAAAACCATACAAATGCCAAGAATGTGGGAAATGTTTTGCTCAGAATGCACACCTTCTAGGCCACCACAGAATCCACACAGGAGAGAAACCATACCAATGCCAGGAGTGTGGGAAATGTTTTGTTCAAAAAGGAGGCCTTACAAACCACCAGAAAATCCATACTGGAGAGAAGCTATACAAATGTCAGGAGTGTGGGAAATGCTTTTATCGCAATTCACAACTTGTGCGGCATGAGAGCAGCCACACAGGAAACAAACCATACAAATGCGATAGGTGTGAAAAAGATTTTGTTCAAAAGACAGACCTTGTGAATCACCAACGAGTCCACACAGGAGAGAAACCGTATAAATGCCAAGAGTGTGGCAGATGCTTTTCTTTAAATTCATACCTAAAGTTGCATCAGAGGCAACACACAGGAGAGAGCCCATATAAATGCCAGGATTGTGGGAAATGTTTTGTTCAGAACTCATGCCTTCTCAGGCACCTGAGAATTCACACAGGAGGGAAACCATACAAATGCCTGGAATGTGGAAAATGTTTTTCTACAAATTCAGTCCTTGTGAACCATCAGAGAATCCACACAGGAGAGAAACCATATAGATGTGCAGAGTGTGGCAAATGTTTTGCCTGTAGTTCTTATCTTTTGAACCACCAGAGAATCCACACAGGAGAGAAACCTTACAAATGTCTTGAGTGTGGAAAATGTTGTGCTCGGAAAGGAGACCTTGTGAAGCACCAGCGAATCCATACAGGAGAGAAACCATACAAATGCCAGGAGTGTGGCAAATGTTTTGGTTTCAAGTTGCATCTTGTTTGCCACCAGCGAGTCCACACAGGAGAGAAACCCTACAAATGTCAGGAATGTGGCAAATGTTTTGCTCAAAAGGCATGCCTTGTGATTCATCAGAGGGTGCATACAGGAGAAAAGCTGTACAAATGCCAGGAGTGTGGAAAATGTTTTACTAATAATTCAGCACTTTTGATCCACCAGAGAGTTCACACAGGTGAGAAACCATACAAATGCCAAGAATGTGGGAAATGTTTTGCTCAGAATTCATACCTTCCAGGCCACCACAGAATCCACACAGGTGAGAAACCATACCAATGCCAGGAGTGTGGGAAATGTTTTGTTCAAAAAGGAGGCCTTACAAACCACCAGATAATCCATACTGGAGAGAAACTTTACAAATGTCAGGAGTGTGGGAAATGCTTTTATCGCAATTCACAACTTGTGCGGCATGAGAGCAGCCACACAGGAAACAAACCATATAAATGCCAAGAGTGTGGCAGATGCTTTTCTTTAAATTCATACCTAAAGTTGCATCAGAGGCTACACACAGGAGAGAACCCATATAAATGCCAGGATTGTGGGAAATGTTTTGTTCAGAACTCATGCCTTCTCAGGCACCTGAGAATTCACACAGGAGGGAAACCATACAAATGCCTGGAATGTGGAAAATGTTTTTCTACAAATTCAGTCCTTGTGAACCATCAGAGAATCCACACAGGAGAGAAACCATATAGATGTGCAGAGTGTGGCAAATGTTTTGCCTGTAATTCTTATCTTTTGAACCACCAGAGAATCCACACAGGAGAGAAACCTTACAAATGTCAGGAGTGTGGAAAATGTTTTGCTCGGAAAAGAGACCTTGTGAAGCACCAGCGAATCCATACAGGAGAGAAACCATACAAATGCCAGGAGTGTACAAAAAGTTTTGTTTCCAAGTCAGAACTTGTGAAACACCAGAGGAGCCACACATGAAAGAAACCATGCAAATGCTAGGAGTGTGGGGAGTCTTGTGCTTTTAATGCTACTCTAGTGATACATGAGAGACTCCTCTTAAGAGAGAAGCCATTCAAATGCCAGGAATGTGGTATTTCACTGGCAAATAGCTCTTACCATCTTCCTAATGTTTTGCTGGATTCTCCTTCTAATTTGAATTATTGGTTCAGGTCCTATACTCTGGAGTGCTGGTTCTTAACCTGTGGTCCAGGGACTCCCAGGGGAACGCATTGTCCTCATGGGGGGGTCCATGAAAGCTTGAAGGCTGCTTGGCCCACCTGCCTGCCTGCAGTAAAGTGGCTACATGATAGGAGCCAAGGCAAAGGCTGGCTGGCTTGGCCTGCACATTGCCATTCAATCCTCTCCAGCTGCAAACTTACAGGAAGAAGTAGGAGAAAACTCTTCCTTCCCACTCCACTGCCTCTGAGGGAAGATTTAATGGATGGTATAATTGGAGGAAGAGGAGGAGGAGGATGGTTTTAAATCTTGAGTTAAGTTTTGGGGGTTCGCAACAAAAGATATTTAAAAGGGGTCCCTGGTAAAGAAAAGTTTAATAGCCCCTGCTCTGGAGCAGGAAGAAGCAAGATCACTCCGGCTTTTTCATGTGTCCTTGATATGTTTAAAGATGCTTATTACATCACCTCTCAGTCTTTTCTTTTCTAGTGTAAACATAGCCAGTTCCTTCAATTGTTCCTCATTGGGCTTGGTTTCCAGACCTTTTACCATCTTGGTTGCCTTCTAGATACATCCTAGCTAGTCAATGTGTTTATTAAATTATATATATCATATATTGTCTCATGCTAACCTTGTGGTCTTCTCAACACTTAGATCATTTTCACATGTACTTCTCTCATGTCAGAGAGAGGTAAGGCCTTGAAAAAGAAAGAGGAAGAGTGTATTGTACTTCATTTAAACTGGCTGCAGAATAGGACTGGTCAGCTTGTCTCTATAAACTGCTGCTAAAGAACTCTTACCATCAAGTTCTTCCCAAACGTTTTACTGAAATCTCCTTTCTTGTCATCTGAATTCCTTGGTTCTGATCCTGTTCTTTGGAGCAGCAGAAGTCAAGTTCACTCCATCTTCCACACGACAGTCCTTCAGATGTTCCAGTAAAATTGTCGTGTCACGTCTCCATCTTCTCCAGACAAAACATAATGTAACTCCTTCTACTGTTTCTCATAGAGCTTAATTTCCAAACCTTTTACTGTTTTGGCTGCCCTCCTCTGGGTGCGTTCCAGCTTGCCATTGCCCTTCTCAAACTATGATGCCCAAAGCTGGACACAACGCTCCAGGTGAGATCCAACCAAAGCAGAGCAGAGTGGAACTGTTACTATCCCTTTGCCTAGAATCATACTGATGGTTATGCTGCTGGTTTCACACTACTGGTTCCTGTTGAATTTGGGTCTACTAAGACCTTAGATCCTTTTCTCATGTAACTTTTCTCAAGCCAAAGAGAGTCAAGGCCTTGAGAGATTACGAGAAAGGGAGCCCTTCATGTACCCCTCCTTCAAAACAGGAGAGATTAGGTGATCTCCCATCTCCATAAACCACTGATAACATATTCATAGTACATAATTAGAAGTATTCTAGTTAGTAGTCACATTATCTTTGAAGGTAATTTTTTTTTTACTCATTGAAATCTGATATAAATTTTAAAATCTATCTATTGATTTAAAAATTAGCTGGAATTCTGTACCTTCATATTCCATTAGTGTCATTGTGGATGGAGGTCACAGACTGACTGAATAATCCATTCTAGTGCCTTACCTGATAGATGTCAAACTGGCTGGTCTGTAGCTGCCCACTTCTGTTTCCTGCCTTCTCCCTTGAAGATTGGGAAACCTTTTCCTTCCTCCAGTGTATAGGCATCTTATGTGTTCTCCACATTCTCAAAAATTGCAGACAGAATCACTGCGATTACATCTGGATTACATCTTTTATTACCATTGGATGCAGTTCATTTGGATCTGGGGATGAATTCTTTTCTTTTCATCAGGTTGAGCACTTTCTCCTTTTTGGGAGAAAGAAGCAGTTGTTGAACAGTTTGACTTTCCCTCTGTCTCTTTTTCTTCTGTCTTGATTTTATACATGTGCACACATATATGCAAACTATTAACATATATGCTTCATGGAAGATTAGTGTTGCTGTTCCCCCTCCCTTACTGTTGCTGTCTACTTCGTGATTAGCATTTATCGCAATATTAATTTTATGGGAATGAAGGATGTAGACCTACAGGTGGACTTTCTAAAGTGTGCCTTCTGGAATATTTGTCTCTGATTTAATGAGAAGTTTCGATGCATTTTTAAGATATAGCTCAACTCTGCTAATATTCTAGGAAATGGGGTCTCTTCCTTATATTTTTCGACTTATGACTGTATAACCCATTCTGTCACTGTAAACCTTTAGAGGTAATGGGCATTCTGGGATAGATTAGCCTGTCAAACTGACATCTCATTGGAAGCTGAGAAGCTGTTTTAAGAAGATCAGATGGATCTCTTTTGCCCCTCTAAATAGTTATATTCTTTCCTGGAAAACCAATGATGATGGTGAAAATACCTGTGTTTACTTAGAACTTCATACCTTTCTCCTGGTACCCTGATTAGCAAACATGTCATCAAATGGGCAAATAAGAATTTTTAAGATTGGATCCCTTTAACTCTGTTACAGACAGTACAAAACAATTTGTCCAGCACAAATAATAAACTGAGAACTTGGTTGATAACTTCCAGATACTTGGAGGTTTGCAACCTTTGTTTTGGCTAGGGAACCAAGGTTTAAATCTTTCTAACCTTGACTGATCAAGATGGCTGGTGAGATAAAGACTGAAACAAAGAGGCACCATGAAGCACTAGCAAAGATTTTTTAAAAATAAAAAGAGACACTGGCTTTGTGAATTTCCAGAGGCTTACATTGGCAGGGAACAAGCAACACCTGCTCTACAACATCAGGACCTACTGTATCTCTAAGACCCACTGTTTTTGATTATTGTACATGTAAAGCACCATATAAATTGATAGTGCTATATAAATTATGTTGATTACTACTACAATTGGACCCCCTTATCTGCTGGGGATTGGATCTCCCCCCCCCCGGATGCCAAAAACCGTGGATAATAGCAAACACAATTGAAAATATGGGACTTCTGGTTTAAAATACCATAGAGTTGCCTTGGGGAACCTAGAAAAAATGGCTAGAGAGGACACATTTTCCAGGAAGACTCTATGGTAGGTGTGCTGTTTAGTGTCCCGTGGATAATTGAATCAGTGGATATGGGGGTCCTACTGTACTTAAATATGCAATAAAAATGTTAAATGTCAAAATGTGGTTTGTTCAGGGGATTTTGTCAATAATCCACCCAATCCAGTCTTGTATACTTTTGTCCCAGGTTTGTAGAAAAGAATTATGGCAAGGCTATTTAAAGGACAAAAAGTTATTTCACATTTTTTATTATCAGTTAATGCAGAGTTCATTAGGGTACGCAAGCCTCTCTCCCACGACAAGGGGGCGTCAATGGATGTTTTGAGCTATGCTGGCGGTGGCATAATAGCCACTGGTAGGGTCTCCCATGCCAGACAGGTCAAAACCGAAGGGTCTGACAAAGAGCGTCAAAGGGCAGGATGGGCTCTCCAGCCTTGTGGCAACCGTCCTAGGAGAAGGAAAACTCCAATCCCAAACCCGGGCAGATGGTGCTCGTCCAACCCTGTAAGGTCAACCATCTAAGAGAAGGAAACTCTAATCAAACCTACGGCCCGAGGACCTCACTGCCACGTCCATGCTTGCAAGGCCACGGCAGATGAATCTCTGGTTTAAAGGGTGAGGCCAGTTCTGTGCACGCTGCGCTCCACCAGAAAAATCCATTGCACAGGCTCGAAGGACAAATCCAATAATGCAGAGTTGCTGGGCAATAAATATTGTCATGCCTGTCAATCTGATCTATAAAAGTTGAGAAAATTAATATATAGTAGGCCTGTGTATTACATGAGCTCATACTACAGTTTCACTTATACACAAAAAAGCTCTCTAGAACCCTGTTTTTCTTATCTGAAATGAATTCCAAAATGTCCTCTCTAGGAATCTCTAGATCCTCCAGTGAATTTCTATGGTATGTTTCCACCACAGGTGGACCATAGAGTTCTGCTGGAGGACCTGAAAAATGTCTAGCGAGGTATTCTCTCTAGGTCCTCCAGCACAATTCTGCAGTCAACTTCTAGCGGAAGCATACCATGGAATTGTGCTGGAAGACCTACAGATTCCTAGAGAGGACATTACATTATTCATTTCAGATAAGAAAAATATGGTTCTAGATTAAACATGAAAATCATATTACACAAAGTTTCCTGGAAGGCCCTGCTGGCCTGTCCCATTTTCGGAGCCACTGCCACCACCTCACCGGCCAAGCAGTTTCCTGCAAGAGCCTGACCTCAGCAGAAGAGGTGAGAATGAGGCACCCATGCAATCAATGAGGAGAGGGTAGAGTGACCCCCCTCCTTGTTGATCCCATGTCTGGGTGTCCTGGTCAGAGAATGATACTCCAGACTGACCCCAGGTTTAAGTGGCCAGTGTAGATGAACCCTTAGTGGAAAAGGTGCGGTTCTCCACTTCTGTCTCTTTGACTGAGGGAATGAGGGTCCTTTCCACTTGTCAGTTAATTGTGAATTCTCTATGGCGTCACGTGCATTACCTTTTGGTCACCTGAGTGCCCAATTCATGATGGTGGTTAAACCTGACAGGCCAATCTAATATCAGTATTCTACTTAAGCATCCTTAAATATTGGAATCTCATTATATTTATATAGAAAATAAGCAGGCTCTTTGGTATTATTTCAGGCAATTTAAAGCATTCATATATATATAAATATATATATTCCCCTTAGGGAGAAAAACAGATGTCTGGGTGGTTACGCTTCATTCCATTCCATTATATTGCATGTAAAGCATCCCATAACATTACATCATATCATATGGCTTTCCCTTTCATCAGGATGTTTCAAAGGAACATTATCTCTCTATTCAGCTCTTTAACAAGCTTGGTAATAACAAAACCTCCTTGTCAAGTTGTAGTTCTCTAGATAAAGATGCTTCTAAGTTCTGAATAGCGTGTAGACCATTTTTCTTCCTACCTACCTACCTGAAGATGCTGAACTTGTGTATTGAATTATGCACATGCTACTTTGTAAGTAAACTACTTTTTTAAAAAAAGAGGACTAAGCTTGTTTTATTTCTCAGCTAGATATACTGTGTATAGGGAGGAGGTGGCTGGCTTAATCTGTTCCCAAAATGTCTGCTACGTGCAACTTTAACTCTGCTGCACTTAGATCACTAAATTGCAAATGTTTTAAAAATTCCAATAGTTCTTTCTTAATTTCCCATAGTGTCTGTTAAGGCACTATACAGACATTTCATGAAGGTTTTTACATGTATAGAAAGCTGTCCCTTGAACAGTGAGTATATTTAATCTGGTTTTTCCTAGGGGGGAGGTTAAAAGGATACAACAATTAATGAATTCGAATTTGATTTCCTCTTAAACAATTAATAAAATAATTAATTGTTAAGCTATCAAATTAATTGTTAAATTACTAAATGAATTTAATTTCTGTTTTCTTTCTTTCATGAGCTAATGAACTAATGAATTTATTAATTTATGAGATAAATGTTCTGAACTGATTAAAATAGATTCTGTACTTAATTAAGAGTTGTAAGAAAAGAACTGTAACTTTGGTGGGTAAATAAACTGTATTAGAGACAGGAAAATTTCCAAAGGAAACCAAGTGCTAACTTGTCTTATATGTATAGAACTGATGAATTGTTTTTGGATTTAGTAACATCTGATGTGGGTTGTGGATAACTAAAGATATTATAGCCGAGAATCAAATATAGTCGGGAGGGGGGTTAAACTTATATATCTAAATTTAAATATTCTTAATAAGGGTTAAAACCTCATATTTGTTTGTTTTCAGTTATTTCTCTTTAGATTTCCAAAGATCTTCTTCATCAGGTGATGAGTTTGACTTAATTGATGAATTAAATGAGTTGATAACATTTGAGATAATTTGGGGATAAATGTAAATCATAGGTACAATACATGATAAGATCATACATTATTTTACACTATTGATATAATATACTATAAATATATTTTAAGAGTCAATATAAATAATCTGTGTATTTATATATCTGTATCTATATCGATACACCTGTATATCTGGATTTAATACAAGTAGAAGGTTATAAAATAGTTGAGCAAGTGGAGAGGTGGTTCTAAGAAATAAGGGGTGGATACTTATATGAAATAGTGAGCAAATAGAAATCTAGACGGAATATAGATACAAAATATACAGTTAAAAAAAGTTGAAGGCTATAGTAGATAAAGGGTCAGAGAACTGGGTAATACGGTACTCAAAAGGGAAATACTAGTGTAACAAAATACAGGTTAAGTCACAAAGAATTGGCATAACACTCAAAAGTTAAAATAGAAAGCCAGAAAATGGCAACCGGGACTAGAAAAGCTACTCAGGCCCAGACACAATTATTAGTGCAAAGGTGGCCATCAATGGAAGGGCCCAGTAAAACTACAGATTTCAGCTCAATTATTTTAGAAGAAATGAGGAAGGAGATGAAAAAGATGAGACAAGAGATTCGGGAAGAAATGAAGGAGATAAGAGCCGAAATGAAAGCGGACTTAAAAAAAGAATTGAATAATTTTGGGAAGAAATTGGATAAATTGACGGCGGAAATGGATCAAATAAAAAAAGATGTACACGAAATATAGGTTAAGACGCAAGAATTAGAGAAAACAACTACCACATTAACACAAGAATAGGAGATGGAAAAGAAAGCTCTAGTGATAAATGAACTGAGATGTAGAGATAAATGCCTGAAGATAAGGGGATTATCTGAAAGAGAAAATGAAAATCTAGAAGATAGGCTGATCCCACCGATAGCTAACTTTATAAAAATAACACAAGAGAATTTAGAAATACAAATAGATAAGATATGTAGAATAAGCTCGGTTGTGTCAAGAGAAATAAAAGTTCCAAGAGATGTGGTAGTTTGTTTCACAAGAGCTAAAATAAGGGATAAAATCATACAGAGAAGTTATGAAGAAGAGCTGAAAATTGGAGAGGAACAGATAAAGATCTATAAAGATGTGCCACCACAAATACAAAAAAAAAAAAAGACAGGAATATAAATTCCTGACACAAATTCTGGTGGAGAACAAAATAAATTACAGATAGGAGAGGATAGAAGGAGTTGTGTTCACCTACCAACATAAAAGATACAGAATAAATTCAGTACAGAAAGCAAAGGAATTTTATAAAAGAATTATCAAAGAGAAAAAAAGAAATAAAGGGAACAGAGAAGAAACAACAAATGAAGATAGGAATCAAAGAATGGTTTCCTGCCTAACAGATTCATGAAAACATGAAGATAGAGATAGAAGGGGGAATCTGGAAACACCAATGGAGAATTACACTATATATGTTAACACTAGCTAGAATACTATATGCCCAGAGATGGAAAGATAAAGCTAATCCTACTGTAGAAGAGTGGTTGAATAAGTTATGGGAAATGATCGATGCAGACAGCTTAACAGCCCTATTAAAAAGAAGAGATAGAGAGACAGAGAGAAAATAGAAAAATAATGGGAACCAGTTAAAGGTTTCCTAGAAAGGCAGGGAAAGATGGAACTAAGTCAACAGAAAGGAAAGGGAAGGGAGTTAACTCCGGACAATTAAAAAGCAAATAATAATCTTGAAGCAAGACATTATGCTTGGAAGCATACAGATAAGATAGTCGATTAGGCAGAAAAAATAAATTAATAGCAACGGGGGGGAAAACCTAAGCAAGCAACAACAGAGGAAGGAAGTGAAGTGGGGAAAAGATGATGATACACATATATGTATATGATACTTCTTGTATATCTCCCAATTTTATTTGATTTGAAAGAAAGGTTACAAAGATGAATGTTCAAGTATAAATGATATCACAAGTCTTATGTTTGTCTAAAATTTATTTATTGTAAAATGAAGATAAACTGTATAAATGTATGAATGTAACTTGTAAAAATAATAATTAAAAAGAAAGAAAGCTGTCACTTGTATTATATTCATAGCCATCTTAACCATACATCTAATATTATATTCATTCATGCATACATGTCAGGGTGTGAGTGAGACCTTCCTGAGCATGTTTTTTTTTTACTTATTTATTTATTTATACCCCGCTCTTCAGCCACAAGGCTATCAGAGCAGCTTACAAACTGTTTTAAGCAATAGCTATTTACACATCTACACTGCATTAAACAGTTTTCAATGTGTGTTAGCGAATTGCCCCCACATGCTGGGTACTCAAAGACTCAAGCTGCACTGTAGTGCAAGGCACATGTGGCCTTAACATCAGGCTGAAAAATAAATCACTCAGACACAGTGTGTGTCTAACTAGAAGCATTTTACTTAAGCATAGCAGTCACAGAAGCACAGAAGAAGAGAACAGCGATAGTAACAGTACACAGGATTGGACTGAGATATATACATGTCATGATGGGATATGCAATCACATCAACATAACTGGTTCCCAGGCTATAGCCTACACAATGCTTTCCCTTGAAGATACCAGCCTCTCAAGACACCTTGACTGGTTGCTTCCCCCCCACATCTGGCTTTTGTACAATAACAATCAACACTAGCTGTCACCATGACATCTACTGGCCACAGCTCACTTTGTTGTAAAAATCATATAAACAAATAAACCTCGACAATACATTCTCCTCTCATCTCTAAAGAGGCATCTGTGACTACACAGGCATTCAAAGGTTAATCTCCTTGAACGCTGTTAATTCTTAAACATATGTCTATTCCTAGTATAGCCTTACCAACATAAATCAGCATTTTGGGCAGCATGCCAGGGCAAAGGACAGGACTATCAGGACCACTCATAGAATCATAGAATTGCAGAGTTGGAAGAGACCACGAGGGCCATCCAGTCCAACCCCCCTGCCACGCAGGAAATCTTGATCAAAGCATCCCCGACAGATGGCAATCCAGCCTCTGTTTAAAGACCTCCAAGGAAGGAGACCCCACCACGCTCCGAGGGAGTGTGTTCCACTGCCGAACAGCTCTTACTGTCAAAAAGTTCCTCCTCATGTTGAGGTGGAATCTCTGTTCCTGGAGCTTGCATCCATTGCTCCATGTTCCAGTCTCTGGAGCAGCAGAAAACAAGCCTGCTCCATCCTCAGCGTGACATCCCCTCAAATACTTAAACAGGGCTATCATATCGCCCCTTAACTGTCTTTTTTCCAGGCTAAACATACCCAGCTCCCTAAGTCTCTCCTCATAAGGCATGGTTTCCAGACCTTTCACCATTTTAGTTGCCCTTCTCTGGACACGCTCCAATTTGTCAATATCCTTTCTGAATTGTGGTGCCCAGAACTGGACACAGTATTCTAAGTGAGGTCTGACCAAGGCAGAATAGAGTGGCACTATTACTTCCCTTGATCTAGACACTATACTTCTATTGATACAGCCCAAAATCGCATTGACCTTTTTAGCTGCCGCATCAGACTGTTGGCTCATGTTCAACTTGTGGTCTACTAGGACTCCTAGATCCCTTTCGCACGTAGTCTCATTCAGCCAGGTCTCTCCCATCCTATATTTATGCATTTCATTTTTCTGCCCTAAGTGCAGTACTTTACATTTCTCCATATTGAATTTCATTTTGTTAGCTTTGGCCCAGCTCTCCTGTCTATCCAGGTCATTCTGAATTTTGATCCTGTCCTCTAGGGTATTAGCTACTCCTCCTAATTTGGTGTCATCTGCAAATTTGATAAGTATGCCCCTAATTCCCTCATCTAAGTCATTGATAAAGATGTTGAATAGCACTAATAATAATAATAATAATAATAAAATTTATTTATACCCCGCCCCTCTGTTAAAACAATCGGGGCGGCTTACAGAATTTAAAATACAATACAAATAAAATCCCTAAACACCCCCACTCCCACCCTCCCCCATAAAAAAACATTAAACAAATATAAATTAAAAACAACTAATCTAAAATCACATTTAAAACTATAAATACAATAAAATATAATAAATGGCCAGCAGCCTAGAAGAGGCCAGGATCCCCTGAGGCCGGGATCTAATTAGGAAAGGCCTGCCGAAAGAGATCCGTCTTTAGTGCTTTTTTAAAGCCACTCAGGCTCGTTATCTGACGGATCTCATTCGGGCCCAGGACAGAACCCTGTGGCACCCCACTGGTCACATCTTTCCAAGACGAAGAGGAGCCACTGCTGAGCACCCTTTGGGTTCGGCCGGTCAACCAATTACAAATCCATTGAACAGTTAACTCTTTAAACTTTAAACTTAAAAAATGTCCTCCAACTAAAGTCATGGGTGGCAAAGAAGAGAGCTGCTTCATCCCAAAGAAGACTTGACATTTTTCTTTAGAAAAGCAAGCTTCACTGTTCCAAACTGCTTTAGAAATTTTCTTAGTTTTCTAGAACAGTATGCCATGCAATTTGAGAAGCCACTGTGTCCTGCATTCAGAAGTCGCTAAGGCTGTGATCAATAAATTTCACCACTGCAATGGTCACACCTCCACACTTAGGTCCACTCTCATTGCTGTTTATCAAACGGCATATTCTGTGTTGGAGACACGCCAGGCAAGTGCTCTGATCTCAGCTCTATCTGAACTCCTTTTACAGTAGAACCCCTATATCTGCTGGGGATTGGTTCTGGGGGGGCGTGGATACTGAAAACCATGTATAATAGCGAACACAATTGAAAATAATGGGACTTCCGATTTAAAATACCATAGAGTTGCATGGCAGGGGGTTGGACTGGATGGCCCTCGTGGTCTCTTCCAACTCTACAATTCTATGATTCTATGAGAGTTGCCTTGGGGGACCTAGAAAATGGCTAGAGAGGACACATTTTCTAGGAAGACTCTATGGTAGGTGTGCTGTTTTGTGTCCCGTGGATAATTGAATCAGTGGATAATGAATCCATGGATACTGGGGTCCTACTATATTCTCTTATTTGCCCACTCAGCTGGTCAGCTGTCCATGGGTGTTCACTACCCCTTGCTTATCTCTATCCAATTAAAATACTTAGATGTAAAAGTAACTACCCTACTGACCTCAGCCAGTGCACCTCCGAGGTCATTCATTCCTGGTCATGCTAGCAGTCCTCTGATTACAATCATATGTTACAGCAAGTAACAAAGAAGCAAACTCAGATTTTATTCAGAGTTTGCATGCTAACAGATAGACATTAGGAGAGAACAATGGACACTGCATCTCAGTCAAAGCAATGCAGGCAGGCAGATAGTTACAGCAAGCGACAGAGAGACATGATGAAAATGAGCAGAAGCTTCTCCCTTTGTCCAGGGCTTACAGGTTATATAGGCTCTATGTCACATAGGCAGTTAACCATTTGCTTAACCATTTGTCTGTTTGATACACTCAATCACTGAGATCAAAGGAGGTCTTGGTATAGGGATGTGATGTTACATGAAAGGAAAACTTTCATGGGAAACTGCAGATAACATGATAACACTAGGTTGTAAAAACCAAGTTAATTTCCTGAGCTTTCCTTCAAAGATGGCTTTGAAGCCAGATGTTTTGTTGGCCCAATTCTAAAGGCAGGAACAAAGGAAGCGTGAAGTTCCCATGAAATGTCCGGTGTGCCAGACAGCTGGAAACTTCAGATTCCTACAATCATACAGGCATTTCTTATCTTATTTACATTTCAGAGAACCTGGCATTTATCCCAGACTGACATTAAAGCTGAAGTCAGTTTTCTACTGACACAGATTCTCTCCCCGCCACCCCAATCTCTCGTACAAAGAGCTAAACTGCTTGAATTAAATTTTATGCTCTATCTTGCCCTCTAAAGGTGTTATTAGGTTATATTTAAGCAGGCTGAAAAGTCGGCAACTGAATATTCTCTGACCTATCACTCTAGGTGTGAAGGGAAGAGTTGGGCAAGCCTGGTTGGTGCCAACCAATTCACAGCTCAGGGAATGTTGTGAAGGGGTTCCTGCAGGGAGAAAGGATACAAAACTGAGGCTTGTCTCTGACAGAAGGCAGATAGAGTTGGAAGAGACTCCAAGGGTCATCCAGTCCAACCCCCTTCCATGCAGGAATACACAATCAAAGCACCCCCAACAGATGGTCATCCAGCCTCTGTTTAAAAACCTCCAAAGAAGTAGACTCCACCACACTCCGAGGCAGCGCATTCCACTTCCGAACAGCTCTTACTGTCAGGTCAGATATGGGAAAGATAGCCTAGAGAGATAGCGGAAAGATGGAAGAGAGAGGAAAAAGCTGTAAAATAGATCAGACAGTCAGTTAGGGGTGGGGAGAGGGAGAACTGAATAGGATTTGGAGGAGCTGCAAATGATTAAATAGTGCTATCTAAATGCGACTTAATAACTTTGACTTGTTTATTCTTTTTTTTAAAAAAAAAAACAATTGTGTCTGGCTGTTCCTATTAAGTTTAATAGAAAGTCTGGTCGCTCACCACAGCAAACCCACAGAACAACACATCTACCGGCCCACACAGGGATCACCTTGAGGCTCAAATACCCAATCCATGGAGGGATTAAGAAGGGGAAGGTGACTGACAGGAGCTCAAGGGTTGGAACTGTGGGGCCCGCCTGGAGAGGGGCTCCCTTGCATTAGGGACAGTCCTTGGTGATGTCATTAGGCATTAAGTACCAACCACAGTTGCTGACAGCATGTTATTCAAACACACCCAGAGATATTACCTTTTCCTGAAATCTTAGCTAAAGGGGCAGTTCCCAGAGTAAGGTGAAAGGAGAGGTTTACTCCAGGCTAAGGAACATCTAGGTCCTGTCTACATAAGGGGGGGAAATCCGTTTTGGAGGTAAAAAAATTCAAAAAGGCAGCCGTTCGAACGTATACAATCTGCCTACACAATTTTTTACCCCCCCAAACTCTGTGTGACACCCCCGTTGCCCAGCTGACCAGAGCGAGCGATCCAAGTGACAGTTTTAAATCTCCTGCCACTTTTAAAAAAAAATTTAAAAATGTGCCTGCAATCCGGACAGCCTTGATTACATTTTAATATTTAAAAATAAAAACAAAAAAATGTAGCAGGGACTTACCGAACCCTCGCAGAGCAGGGAATCCAACATGGCGGCTGTAGCTCCTTTCCCTCTTTCCTAGTCCCACCCCCTCTACCTGGCCAGCCAATCAGATTGCACTCCTGTTCGTATCTGTGCGAACAGGAGTGTACAAACGGCCAGAAGCCACACAGATTAATCCAGAAGCCACACAGATTAATCCCTGAGAATCGGAAATGTTTCCAAATGCCAGACTTTACAGGGGAATTTGCAGCCCCCCTTCCGAATGAAATGGTTACATTCGAAAGTTCATCTGTACAGATCATCAATCTTTCAAATGCTGTATGGATTTTTTTCATCATGTAAACAGGACTGTAATGTAGCCTCTTTGCTAATGTAGCCTCTTTGCTTCTAGGCAGAAGGTAGCTGCAGAATAGAGAAGAGAGTGAGTCCTGATGCTATAAAAAGTGTGTGTGTGGGGGGGGGAAAGGATGAAGCTAACTAAATGAATCCTTGGATCCCGAGGAGAGTCTTTAAGCAAGAAATGAATGAAATCTTAGAAAGTGATGCAAACTGCTGTTCCCATAGCTGTCCTGGGGGTTTGCACAGAGTCCTTAGCTGACTCCCCCAAAACTGGAGAATGGCCCCCTCTTCTTTCCCATGATCCACAAAAACTGGACATTCAGGGGCAGGCTGTGAGGTCTGGCAACCCTATATATAATATTGAATTTATTGTTAACACATGTACACACAGTATTTATTGACCCCCCCCCCCGTTTTCCTAAACTCAATAGATAAATGCCATGGTTTCTCTGTTTACAATAGTAGTTTTGGGTGTTCTTCCTCATCATTAACATTTGCCTCTTGTTGTCTGACCACATCTTTTCATGTTCCTGTTTTTATCTGTGAAATATTGGAGGTTAAATACCCCAACCACACCAGATCCCGTCTGATCTTGGAAGCTAAGAAGGGTCAGCTCTGGTTAGTACTTGGTTGGGAGACCACCAATGTATACCAGGTGCTCTAGGCTGTATTTAAGAGGAAGGAATTGGCTAAACCACCTCTGAGGATTCCTTGCCTAGGAAAACCCTATGAAATCCATATGTCGCCATAAGTTGACAGGAGACTTGAAGGCACATAGAGATGGTCACATAGCTAGCTAGTTAACCAGCCAGCTAGCTGATAGATAGTTGTGTGCCTTCAAGTCGCTTCCCTTCAGTCTTCATATACCTCTTACCATCTTTATCACCTTTCTCTGAAACTCCACCCCCCAAATCCAGAGTGAATCCTTTGTTCACATTACAGTTTCCAGCAAACTCTGGAGAAAACTGCAAGTTTAAAAAACCCAGATTAAGGTGGTATACTCCGAGTTTGGTGCAACTTGAGCTGAATGTCATGTGGCCTGATCACACCAGATTTGGGGACGGCCACAGGTTGTGTGGGCCAGTCAGGGGCGAGGTTTGGGTTTTTTCACTAGCCTAGACAGGGCCTTAGTATCATGCTCCATGAGTCTGATGAGGGTATGGAGTCAGAGGATGAGGACATGGCAGAGAATGGCCCTATGGACCCTGGCATAGGTTTATCTACACCTGTGCCAGCAAGGAATCCTGCAAATGTAGAATCACAAGCAGAGTTAGAGCCTGGTCCTAATGGGTTGGCACCAGTCCCAGAAGAGAGCCCTACCAAGTCAGATAAGGAGGAAGAGAAGATTGACTTAGCCATACCATCCTTCAACCAGCAGAGATCCCAAAAGGAAGCCCAGAGGAGATCAATGAGATTGGGTATTCCTGCATGGCAGGGGGTTGGGCTAGATGACCCTTGTGGTCTCTTCCAACTCTATGATTCTAAGTTAACCATAGAATCGCACTGGAGGACCTAGAAATGTCTCGAGAGAACCGTTTTTTCAGACATGGATAAGTGAAACTGTGGATACCGAATCTGTGGATATGAGGGTCAACCTGTATTGATTTTTGTATTCAGCTAAGTTTCCTGTAGTAGTGCTGTACGTGCCTTTAATGTGGAAATTTCTTTAAGAATTTTATACCATTTGCCAAATGTATTCGGCTCATTAACACTGAAGGACATCATTTTCAAATGACTCATCAGAGAAACAAAGAGATCCTGACATAGTTCTCAGCATTCCAACAAAAGAAAACCATAAATGTAACTCCAGTAAGCCATAACAAAATACAGTAGAACCCCCATATCTGCGGGGGATTGGTTCGAGGCCCCACCATGGATAGCGAAATCTGTGGATAATAGCAAACACCATTGAAAATAATGGGACTCCCGGTTTAAAATACCAGAGTTGCCTTGAAAGACCTAGAAAATGGCTAGAGAGGATGCATTTTCTAGGAAGACTCTATGGTAGCTGTGCTGAAACTGAAACCATGGATAACTGGATCAATGGATAATGAATCAGTGGATACAGAGTCCTGCTGTATGCTTCCCTATTGTAAAGAATGTAGGAGGACTATTTCTCCTATGGACCATGAGCCACAAGCTCTGCTATCTGGCCTGTATGAGCAGACTCAAAGTGTGGAGAAACTGGGGGAATCCTGTAGCCATATTGAAAAGTGTCCTATTTTCCACCCTCCCCTACCTGCCACTATTTAGAACAGCAATCTATATAGTGCAATCTATATGGAATATAAGTCGTCTGGAATATAAGACTTTCTGTGTCAAAATTTACATTCCAAGTTAAATGCTTGACATTTATTGTGTGGTGTTATCAGCAAGTTGCCTGATCCCATATGTTTTGGTGGCAACAGACTAAGCAGAGAAATAAAATGTGAGATACAGCATTTAAAAGTCACAGAAAACACTGTACTTTGATAGTTAATCTGACAGCTTGTTATATGAATTTAAAACAGTGGGTCTTTGCAAAACTGATCATGAAGGAAATGTGAACAATCTTGGAAGTCAATTAATGCTATCTTTATATTTACCTTGTTCCTCCTGCCTTTTCCACTTTAGTTCTTATTGCTGGGTCTCATTTCGCCATCGTTCGTGGCTTGCAATGAGATTACTGCATGCTGCTCTTTTAGTGAAAAAAAGATCATGAAGTCTCTTTCAAAAAGGACTTCAGATGTCCTTTTTATTCCCTTTTTAAAGAAATCAATGTGTTTTGTGTTATTTCAAGATTTTTGGATAAGCCTTGTTGTTAATTTTGGGAGGTTGGAGATGGAGAGAGCAGATTATGTGTTCCTTTTTTAATTTTAACAAGCCAACGCCCCCCCCCCCGGAAAATGAATTATTGTGGCACACCAATTTGTTTTACAGTAATCAATTTTTTTTAATGATTACACAATCAAAGACTTTGCTATAATTTATAAATCACTGCCTGGTTTTCTTCTGAAATTCTTTATTGTGTTCTAGTGCCTCTTCATTTTCTAAACCCAGCGTGGATATCTGGAATTTCTTCCTCCATGTACATGGAAGTCTTCATTATAAATTCTGAAATATTACTTCACTTGTGAATTACTTCGCTTGCATGCAAGGCTGATGTAATGGCCTGTGGGTTCCTACAATATTTGTACAATAGTCTCCTTTCTTGGGGGACAGACCATTGCCAGTCTGTGGATCATTGTTCTGTTGTCCACATTTGTTGGAAAATTTGTGTATGAGTCTTGGGCCCCCATGTTGTTCAACATGAAAAAAACCCTTTCCCTTTCCTTTTTTGTTTTAATTTAGAGGCAATTTTGACCAATCATGAAGCTCCTAGAGAGCAATCAGCAATGCCAATGAATTCAAATAAAGCAAAAGGAACTATAATTTTAAAATCACTGTTAGCTTTCTCTACCATAAAAACAAACAATCCATAAAATTGTTTTTCCCCCCGTAAATTGTTTGATGTGAAATAAGATACCTTGTCTTCCCATGCTTTTTTCCAAACTCTAAGCACTTGAATTGATAAATGGATTCTTCCCTCCATGAACATGGAACAATGGATGCAAGCTCCAGGAACAGATTCCACCTCAACATTAGGAGGAACCTTTTGACAGTAAGAGCTGTTCGGCAGTGGAACACACTCCCTCGGAGCGTGGTGGGGTCTCCTTCCTTGGAGGTCTTTAAACAGAGGCTGGATGGCCATCTGTCGGGGATGCTTTGATTATGTATTCCTGCATGGCAGGGGACTGGACTGGATGGCCCTTGTGGTCTCTTCCAACTCTATGATTCTAGGAACTCTTTGGAGCTGAGTGCAATTTTCTTCTGACTAAAGCCTGTTCCAAACTCCAAGCATTTATGTGGTTTCTCTCCCGTGAGAATTCCGTGTTTCATAAGTGCTGGCTTCTGGCTGCAACCTAGTTTCCATACTCCTGGCATTCAAATGGATTTTCTGCTGTGAGGAAGCTGATGAATAGTGAGGTTTGTCTATTGATGGAAAGTCTCCCCACCCTCCAAGCATTAAAAATGTGTCTTCCTGGTGTGAGTTAACTGTTAAGAAGTGAGGCCTATCTTTAAACTTTTCCAACACTCCAAGCATTTAAATAACTTCTCTTTTGTACTGAGTTGCATGATGAAAAATGGGATTTGTCCTCAGTGTGAAGCTTTTCACTCCCTAACTCTTGAAATGGTTTCTTCCCTCTGTGTGAATTAATTGATGAGGAGTGAGAAGTCTTTCCACATTTTCGGCATTTAAATGGTGTCTCCCTTGTGTGAATTCTCTGATGAGTAATAAGATTTCTGTGAAGTCGAAGGCTTTCACAGCTGGCATCCATAGATTTTCCTTGGGTTTTTTCCGGGCTGTGAGACCGTGTTCTGGAATAGTTTCTTCTGACGTTTCACCTGCCTCTGTGGCTGGCATTCTTAAGAAGATGCCAGCCACAGATACAGGTGAAACATCAGAAAGAAACTATTCCAGAACATTGCCTCACAGCCTGGAAAAAAATCAAGGAAAATCAATAAGATTTCTCGTCTTCACCAACCACTTTCCACACTGCAAGCATTTAAATGGTTTTTCTGCTGCGTGCATTGCTTGATAATTGGGAAGGCTTTTCTTTTGACGGAAACTTTTCCCACACTCCAGGCATTTAAATGGTTTCTCTCTGTGGAGAGCTACCTTGCAACTATGTCGCTGAGGTATGCTTGGATGAATGGTGTGAAGCAGTGCTTGGAAGGACAGAGGACAGCCAATCCCAGCACAGGATGCTGTGATGGAAGGGAGGGGATCTCTGTGAGTGAGAAAGTCTGGGAGAAATGTCAGTTTGGAATGAGAGCTGTCTGTTGGGAGTGTCAGTTGGATGAGTCAGGTGGGAGAGTCAATGGGGAGGGAATGTTAGTTACTAGGTGTATGAATTGAGTGCAGGCAAGGTCTGATACCATTTGTTTGAAATATTAATATCTCTCTCTCTGGCTTTTCTTCGCAAACGAAGATTCAGGAAGGACTCATCCCGCACTTTCTGCAAGCGCGCTGATGACTAAAAAGGCCAATCCAAGATAAACAAGCCCAGTTGCAGAAAGCACAGCAGAAGGTCTCCTTGGGTGATGTTTCCGGGTTGTGATTCTTTCTGTGTTGTCGTTTCTCTTCAAGACTTGTTCGGTGTGAGTTCTCAAATAAGGCTGCAGCATTGTGAATAGTGTGTCTCCATGCCTCCCGATGTGAGGCCAGGGTGGACCATTGTTGGTGATCAATTTGGCCGAGCTTAATATCAAATCCTGGAAGCGATTAAAGCTTGGTTATAATAAATAATCTGAACTGGTTTGTTAAATTGTTCACACCAACTCAGACTGGTTTTATTTGCCCTGGAATGAGGGATGGTCATGCTTACCATCAGAAGAAAGCACATTTAGCCAAACTTGTCCACAAAAAGGTCACCTAGAGGCCCAGGACCCAAGTCCAGGAAGGGATTTAATAGGGGGACCGCAGGGTAAGTTGAGAGTGACAGGCAGGCAGAACTAAGAATGGTGGGGCCAGCCAGGTGGGGATATGTCACATTTCCAGTATGAATTAACTGATGATCTGCAAGGCTCTGCTTCCAACTGAATTTTTCCCCACACTCAAGGCATTTAAATGGTTTCTATGCTGTGTGAGCCCTGGTGGCACAGTGGTTAAATGCCAGTACTGCAGCCACAATGTTGTGAGTTTAATCCTATAGAGCTCAAGGTTCACTCCGCCTTCCATCCTTTCATAGGTCGGTAAAATGAGTACCCAGCTTGTTGGGGGCAATTAGCTAACACATTATAAACTGCTTAGGGAGTGCTTTGGCATTGATAAGTGGTATAGAAATAGAAGTGCTATTGCTATTGAGTTGTTTGATGATCTGCAAAGCTCCGCTTCCAACCAAAACTTTTTCCAGATTCCAGGCTGTGTGGTTTCTCTCCTGTGTGAGTTAACTGATGACGAGAGAGGTTGGACTTCCAGTGAAAACTTTTCCCACACTCCAGGCATTTAAAGGGTTTCTCCCCAGTATGAATTAACTGATGATCTGCAAGGCTCTGCTTCCAGCTGAAACTCTTCCCACATTCCAGGCATTTAAAAGGTTTCTCTGTTTTGTGAGTTGGTTCTGCTGTATGAGTTGATTGATGACGTGTGAAGACTGACTTCCAGTGAAAACTTTTCCCACACTCCAGGCATTTAAATGGTTTCTCCCCGGTATGAATTAGTTCATGATGTGCAAGGCTTTGCTTCCAACCAAAACATTTTCCACACTCCAGACATTTATATGGTTTCTCTCCTGTATGAGTTAATTCATGACGAGAGAGGTTTGACTTCCAATGAAAACTTTTTCCACACTGCAAACATTTAAACGATTTCTCCAAGGTGTGCGTTTTTTGATGCGAAAGGAGGTGTGCATTCCGGCGGAAGATTTTTCCACACTCTAAGCACTTAAATGGTTTCTCCCCTGTGTGAATTGCCTGATGACTAGTAAGCACTATCTTCTGCCTGAATCTCTTTCCACACTCCAGGCATTTAAATGGTTTCTCCCCTGTGTGAGTTGTTTGATGATCTGCAAGGCTCTGCTTCAAACCAAAACTTTTCCCACACTCCAGGCATTTAAATGGTTTCTCTGCTGTGTGAGTTAATTGATGACGAGCAAGGTTTGCCTTCCAATGAAAACTTTTTCCACACTGCAAGCATTCAAATGATTTCTCCAAGGTGTGAGTTTTCTGATGCGAAATGAGGTGTGTATTCCGATGGAAAATTTTTCCACACTCCAAGCACTTAAATGGTTTCTCTCCTGTGTGAACTGCCTGATGGTCATTAAGTACTATCTTCTGCCGGAATCTCTTTCCACGCTCCGGGCATTTAAATGGTTGCTCCCCTGTGTGAATTGTCTGATGAAGGGTGAGGCTTATCTTCTTCATGAAGCTCTTCCCACACTCTGGACACTTAAATTGTTTCCCGAGGTTTAGAATTTCTTGATGAGAAGTTAGGTGCGTCCTCTCACTGAAACTTTTTCCAGGCTCTAAGCAACTGTAGGATTTCTCTCCTGTGTCAGTTTTTTGCTGTGACACAAACTGTGTTGTCTTTCTACACCCCTTGAAATCAAAGTTTTTCTCTCGTGTGTGAATTCCAGTCTGAAGGCTTTCATTCGAACTGAGGTTCCCCTCAAATTCAAGAGCAAAACCTTTGTTCCTACCATTTCCTCCTCCTGTTTTTTCTTGGGTGGAGACTTCACAGATATCCCCAGCCTGAGAAGCAAAGGGTTTGTTTCCCATTTTCTTTTGAGTGTCATTTTTTGTTTGCTTCTCTTTCTTCTGTTGACCTTGGGCTCTTTGCAGCAAAGACATTCTTGATTGTATTTCATTCTCACTCTTCTGCCCATCACCTTGAAAGGAGAGAAACAATATTCAGAATACAAGAGAGAAACAGAGACTGGAATCAAAAAGATAACTGACATAAATTTGCAGCAACTGGGCCATTAATTTAAAAGAGGTGGGCCTACATAGTGCTTCCCTCCCTGCAGTCACTCAGATTTGGGTCTCCTTTTGCAGGGAGGTGTGAGCACATCTGGGAGTCATTTCCTAGAGTGGCTCACTTTCCTTTCCCCCCAGGACATCCTGCCTCTTTCTGCCTGTTTGGAGAACTAGGTGGGGGGAACTGGACTTGGCTACTGAGTGGGACCAAGGAAGTGAAAGAAGAATGGTCCTTAGAGGAGGAAATGAAGATCTCCACCTTTCTGCTCTCACTTCCCTCTAAATGAATGATCCCATCATTCATTTTTACTGGTGATTGCATGTTGCCTCCTTGAAAATCACTAGATGCAAACCAGGCCTTTACAGAGTGGGATGCCATGGCGGGCAGAGTTCCATCCTGTATTTCCTACTTAAGAGCACATCTGAACCTGCCATCATCCACTATGGCCTTGAGAAAGCTTACACGTATAAGCAGCAAGAGATGAGACCCACTAATACCAGCCCAGTCCTCTGAAATGGAATGAAAATTTGACTGGGGTGGGAATATTCCTCAGGCTTCCTCTCCACTGAGAATTGTGGCTCCAGTCCTTCACCCTCAGGAGCATATCTGAGACCACCCGAGATGGAAGAAGATGGCTCACCTTGCAGACAAACAGCAAGAGAGCAGAAAGAGGCTAAAGTGGTTCAGGAGCTCATGCAAAGTGACTGGATCAACCAGGAGAAAAACAGAGACTCACCTAGAAAGGCCACGATCTCCAGGTTCTCCTCCATGACTTCCCTGTGGAGGGCCCTTTGGTCCAGATCCAGCAGGGCCCACTCCTCCTCGCTGAAATACACAGTCACCTCCTCGAGGGTCATCTAGGAGAAGAAATGGTATCTGTGAGTCAAAAACGCTGGCTCCAATCAGAACAGGCAACTCGGTAGGCTAGGGCTGCTCAACATGGTTTAATTCTTCACTTTTAATTCTTTCACTGGACACATTTTCAGATAGAAGCAAAAAGAGAGAGATTCTTTCTGGCTGAAAGAGAAGAGTGAGGGACCAGGGCACCCCACTTGCCCACTTCTTGGCCCTCCAGGAATCTTGCCCCCTACCTGATCCAGGCTCTCAGAAGCTGTTCTCAAAGCATCAGAATGAAGATCACAGCTGGTATGTCTTGGCCCTGGCAGTCTTCCATTCCCTGGGAAGAACACAAAAGGCAAAATTCTTTACCATTCTTTTCCTCTATTACGCATTCATGTCTTTCTAAACTTATCCCACCAAAACTAAAGCCATGCATTTAGGAAGCCTTTGTAGACTCAGTAACCATGAGATTGGCAGGCACAGACAGGTTGCTTGCCTGTAACTGTGGTGCTTTTGAGTGGGCATCTGTAAATTTAAACAAGTGGGATTTGTGCCTGCATAGTAGCCCCATTTGGAAAATTCTAAAGCTGATCAGCATTTTGGCAAGCTCCCTGCACCCTCTCACTAACACACATATTCCAATGCAGTCAGACAACTGCCTCACATCCCCTGTCCTCCACAGAGGTTTAGCAAGACAGATCACACTAGTAAGCTGGCTTTCTGGAGGTGGGAGATGCCCTGCCAAAGTGAAGACAATACCACTCTACCAAAGGCTGCCTCTGCTCTGGGGCTTGAACACCCAGTCTGCAATGGGTAACAAAACTGGAAGGCTGTGACTACATTGTGGCCGTCAACATATCAGACAAGCACACACCTCAGAGGAGAGCAGACAAGGCAGCAACAGCTCTGGTGGAATGTGCTCAGAGATGCTGTGGAGGCAGCAACTTGGCCGACTCCTAAGTCAGGGAGATGGCTTCCACTCTCTATTTAAAAAAAACAGTGAGCTCAGTGAGTGGTCCTTGTGGAGAGAGAGCCTTGCATAAGTCCATCTGGACAGCAACAACAGAGCTGTGAACCCCGCTTCCCTGAGCCACCATGGTGTGAGACCACAGTTCATGTAGTCCTTTCTCTTATCTTCATCAGGACCTGGAGGGAAAGGCATACAGGAATGGGCTGTTCCGACCGTGAATTAACGCAATGTCTGAAAACCTTCTTCTTCAATATAAAGTTTTTTACTTCATATTCTGTGACATTATGAAAAGGTGCACCTGACGAAAGCTCACTCTTCAAAGGAGCACTTCTGAGTCACTCCCTGTCACCTGCTCAAAAAACAAAAACAAAAACAAAAAACAACCCTTCCAAAACTTTTATGCAATAAAAGTTTTTCTGCAGAAAACAAACACACTATTTGCATCAGGGATCTTGCACAATTTTTTTCACAGTAAACCTGAAGTGTGAAAAATCTCACAGTGGTTTTTGTTTTTGTTTTTAAGTGACAAGGTGCCTTAATTTATTGGGACATATTTTCTCACTGAGACTGAGATTTTTATTTTTTAGTGTGCTTTTCATTCTTTCTTGGAAGTCCAGTGGCCAATTTTTGGCCTTTGGAACATACTGTGGGCTGCAATAGACCTTAAAAAAACTTTTATTGTCCTGCCTTGCCTGTTTAGATAAAAAAACAGCGGTCATGTTATCTGTACTAATTTGCACCACATCTCCTCTAAGTTGGTTCTCAAAAGCCTTGAGGGCCTTGTGGATTGCCAGCAGCTCTAGGCCGTTGATGACAAGCCAAAGGAGCTCATCCTTCTTCAGGACCATGAAGTATTGGGGTGAGAAGGAGAAAGCCACTGTTGTTGAGGTAAGGTGAAATCTGCTCTGTGAAAACCCATGAGAATCTGATAGTGGCGTGCTGCAGAAACCTACAATGGATGGGTGGACTTGATGGCGTAACCCACATGTCGGTGGTGATACTGCAGATGTCCTGTTAAAAATGGTAGAGCTGGTGAACTGACATGCTCTTTTTGACAAGTGTGAACGAAGTAAAATGTAATGTCTCATTGAGAAGGAGGATTTCCTGCTTGACAATGAACTGTATTTAGGGGACCAGAAGATTTTCTTCTGAGGGGATGACTATGGAGTGCTCTTGGAAGAATGTGATGGAGACTTGTGGTGACTATACGTAGAATACAGATGATAGGGACTGGCACTTGGGTTGGTCCTGTGTCCCTATCCTCATCCTTTTGCTAGTCGTACAGGCTTTACATAAGATTAAGAACTTCATCTGTCTTTTTCTTAAAACAACCACAACATAAAAGGGAAAGTCTTCTAGTCTAGACTGGATATCACCGGACACTCCACCAGAGCATAACCAGGCATGCCAATAGAGCGCCACTGCTGCTGAAATAATTTGAGGCACAGTCACCTGAATGTTCGGCTGCATTGATTTGCTGGCCTGTGAGCTTATGAACCTATGATTGAAATGAGGTGGTTATGTTCCTACACTCTTCAAGCAGGTGGAGCAAAAACAGGTTTTCTCCATGGGAACTGCAGATAAGCAGCAATGCATACCTGATAATTACTGACCCAGGTCCCCAAAGCTATAGAGGAGTACAGTCGCTGAACCATGATGTCAAGCTTCCGGACCTCTCAGTCTGGAAGAATGAAGTGGGATCTCTTTAGCCTGAAGAAGAGAAGGTGAAGAGGTGATGTGATAGTCATGTTCAAATATTTGAAGGGATGTCATATTGAAGAGGAAGCAAGCTCCTATTGATGTGCTGAAACTGAATAGAAGACAGACCTCAATTTTTTAAAAAAATGCTTTTGAGGAGTTGGATCAGGCACAACTTCTCAGAATGTTTTTACTCTCTCTTAGTCCCTGTGAGGAGCAGCTTAGGGAGCTGGGCAAGTTTAGCCTAGAGAAAAGAAGGTTAAGAGGCAACATGATAGCCATGTTTAAATATTTGAAGGGATGTCACACTGAGGATGGAGAAAGCTTGTTTTCTGCTGCTCCAGAGACTAGGACATGGAACAATGGGTTGGAACTACAGGAAAAGAGATTCCACCTAAACATTAGGAAGAACTTCCTGACAGTAAGAGCTGTTTGGAAGTGGAATACACTGCCTTGGAGTGTGGTGGAGTCTCCTTCTTTGGAGGTTTTTAAACAAAGGCTGGATGGCCATCTGTAGGGAATGATTTGATTGTGTATTCCTGCATGGTGGGGGTTGGACTAGATGGCCCTGGTTGTCTCTCCCAACTCTATGATTCTAGTCTGAGGATGGACTAATTTACTTGGAGTAGGAGGAACTGCAGGACAAGGTGTTGCAAAATCCTGAGCTAGCAGAGAAAGGTCAACTTGGGCAGATGATGCTGACACAGGAGGGGATAGCACTGGTCCCCAAAGATTCCATACAGCTGTGGGAAGACAGAGAAGGCACTGATACTGATGTCAGTTCCAAGGTCACTGAATGTACCAAGGTGTCAAACGTGAGGAAGTGACGGTATCTGAGAACTTCAAGGACAAAGAACACTCTGGTTGCTGAACCCAGTGTTTGGGCATCACAGCAGTCTCGGAGAGGAATCTGGAGGCTGTATCCAGGTTTGTTCTTCACAACCAAATCAGCCAAGGCAGGCAGCCACAAGGAGAAAATGCAGTTCTTCAGCCTTTGTTTTGTAAAGCCCCTGCAAAGCAAACAGGACTGAGCTTTGTATCTGTGACCAAGGCAAAAATAGGCACTCGGAATTACTATCTAACTGAGGGATTTTACCCCCACATGAGAGACATGTTTTCATAATAAGGCCTTAGAGGCCATAGAGAAACTAATGAAAGAAGTTGAACAGATGATAATGAAAACCCCTGAGGAGAAGCATAGGCAGCTGGGGTATGTTCAGCCTGGGGAAGAGACGGTTAAGGGGTGACATGAGAGACATGTTTAAATATTTGAAGGGATGTCATTCTGAGGATGGGGCAAGCTTGTTTTCTGCTGCTCCAGAGGCTAGGACAGAGTACTCCTTGAGCCATCTTTAACATTGGAAGCCTAAGTGGACTCTGTGGCCAGTTTTGACCATTCCACTAGTTACGAATTTTCCTAGTACTGTTCTGTAATCTCCTGAATAGATCATAGCCATGCCCTCTATCTGGGGCAACCCATGATGACTACTTGGCAGCCAAAACTAGTGAAAAATGCAGCCACTAAGTTGCTGGCTGGAAAAGCTTATAGAAACCATATAACCCTGATTGTAGCATAACTGTACTGGCTGAAAAGATGATTCAACTTGGATAGGAAGTTACAGAAAATGGCCATTAAAGCCCCAAATGGCTTGAGACCTTGAGATTTGAAGGCCCACCTCCATATAAATGCATTGAACTCTGCTGGAGGGTATGTTGAGCGATATGCTGAGGAATGAAGGAGAGGGGCTTCCCCACTGTGGCACCTGGTTGTGACACGGCCTACCCTTGGAGGACTGACTGGGACTGTCACGGGTCTTTTTTTCCTTAAGTTCATCTAGTTATCTGTATGTTCATGCCTATAGACTTTTTTAAGGTATTAAATTATTAATTTGTTTAGAGTTTTTCAAAATGTTTACAACATTTTTCTAGTTTCAGCTTTTAAAATGTCTAAACTAATTTTGTTTTCAGCCACCCAGAGTTCTCATGATGTAAAGCAGAATATAAATATCTTTTTTGTTGTGGGTTCTGCACCGTTCAGAACATTCTAGTTTTTTGGCTGGCTCGCTGTCCCTTTTTTTCTTGTGTGCATGCTCAGCACACTCAACTCTTTGCCTCAGTTCCTTCTTGCATGCTGCACAAGCAGCAGCAGCATTGGGGATATTCTGTGTTTCACACTTCATGGCTGAGCAGTGAAATGGATCAAGGAGTACTCTGGAGCTACGTACCTGTTCCTTCAGGGGGAATGCAATCCCACCTAGGGCAGATCGCTCACCCAATTCATGGACTTAGGAACCACCAGTCGACAAAGCTTCCGTTCTATTGAGTTTCTGTTCACTTGCCCCCGTTCAGTCCATGACACCACCCAGGAACTGGCCCAGCATACATGGTCCAGTTTCATAGTGATATGAAACAGCTTGGCGATAGGAAGGAACCTTGGGGCAGCCCCATGGCTTAACATGAATATGAATCCTGCAGCTACTCCTTGGAGACATCCATGTATATATAAGAGTAGGACCACCATAACAAAGCCTCTTATTCCCATCCCGCAGATATGTCATGGAAAGATGGTGGCCAAAGCAGCTTTTCCATTAAACTCTCATCAAGTGAAAGTATCAGCAGGGGCTCACAGACATTCAAGTATGTATGAACAGAAAGAATGTAGTGAAGAAGTTTTTCTGGCTCTGACAGGTGGTGATGAAGTCCAAATATTACACTCTTCCCCAAACAGACAGGTAGTAAGAGTTGCAGATGACCTTGACATCAGCCCTCAAAACCAGCACTTCCACTGATCTTTTATACCTTTATACAGATTTTGTAGCTTTGATACGATATGCATCTATAGTTCAATCCCCTCCTAGTGTAATGGCCGGTTTAAAACTATGAACACTAAGGGGGAATCCAGACAATACAAATAATCCAGTTTGAAACTGGATTATTTGCACGGCTCCTTCCTATGGAATTCTGGGATTTGTAGTTTTACAAGGTCTTTAGCCTTCTCTGACAGTGCGGGTGCCTCGCCAAACTACAAATCCCAGGATTCCATAGGAAGGAGCCATGCAAATAATCCAATAAGCCATGCAAATTTCTCTAGTGTCGATGCCCCCTTAAACTGTTGAGATAAGACAGTAGAGGCAGATCCCAATCACCCCTACTCATAGGCTCAGGGGAGCACATGTGCACCCCACATATTTTAGGAGTACTGAGGAAGGGAAGAACAAACTGAAGAATGCTCCCTTCAGTCCTTACCCAATGTGGTGGCATCTGTGTCCTTTCCCTTTGTCATCCACATGGACTGCACTCCGTGCCCAGAGCACGAGGGACCTTTCTCTGCCTTCTGAACATCAGGGGCCTCTTTCAGAAGTACCTCCTGCACCAGAAAAACCAGCAGTGGTTGTCAGGAAAATAATTGGAAAAGCAATGATGTCAGAAAAGGATTGCTGGGGGTGGTGGTTGGGATCTTCCCTCCTTTGATGATTTCCAGAAAATTCTGGATAATGAATTCAAAGAGATTTTCACAAAATTTTTAAAGTACAGGTTGACCCTCATACCCATAGGAGATACCTCCCAAGAACCCCTGTGGATACCAGAAGCTGTGGATAAAAGGGAGCCCTATTATTTTCAATGGGACAAACACCAGAGGTTGACCATAGAATCACATTAGAGGACCTAGAAATGCTGAGAGAGAACACATTTTTTTCAGACGTGAATAAGTGAAACTGTGGATACCAAATCCGTGGTTACAGGGGATGATCTATACCAAGATGAGGGTGGGGTGTGGCTTATTGTCTTTCACAGCAGCAACATTAACTCATCTGGCTAATCAACCTCTAAAATGAATGCAAAGAAATGCATAACGTATTTAACCACAACACTTATTTAACTCCTTGCAACTCTACAGGCACCATTCCAAAGAAATGTTTAAACAACTACAGGTTGAGTATCCCTTATCCAAAATGCTTGAGACCAGAAGTATTCCGTATTTTTTCAGATTTTAGAATACTTCCATATACATAATGAGGTATCTTGGAGATGGGACCCAAGTCTAAATATGAAATGCATTTATTCATTTATGTTTAAAATACATGTTACACACATAGTCTGAAGGTAATTTATATACAATATTTTTAATAATTTGGTGCATGAAACAAAGTTTGTGTACACTGAACCATCAGAAAGGAACGTTGGTCTTACCTGTGATCCATCCTTTTCCAGGGGAGAGACGAAGAGTATCCTCAAGATCTCTGGATTAGTTCCACCCACTCACTCCTGGTAGGCAGGTAACAAAAAAACCTTTGTGTAGGCCCCTTCCTCTGAGTTCATCCAGGGGGAGCGACTCACCTCTGGCCAGTTCATACAAAAGCCTGCACGTGTGCTCCTGGAAAAACACATTAACACCAACAAAAAATAGCAAACAGGAAAAAAGAAAAAGATTACAGTCCATAAGCAAAAAATATATTTGTGTTTGTGTGCCAGAGTCCCGGGTGGGGAGGATACTCTTCGTCTGTCCCCTGGAAAAGGATGTATCACGGGTAAGACCAATGTTCCTTTTCCCAGTGGAGAGACCTCAGAGTATCCTCAAGATCTCTGGGATCTACCAAAGCTCACCAAAAAGAAAAAGAAAAAAAAAACAGGGTGGGAGCTGGCATAGAGAAAAACCCTGGCCACTAGGGCCTGACAATCTCCTGCAGAACCCTCCTGCCAAATGCAGCTTCAGCGGACTGCAGGTTGTCAAGTCTATAATGACCGAGAAACGTGGATGAAGACTTCCATGTGGCTGCCCTGCAAATCTCCTCCAGGGAAGTGTCCCTGTCCCACGCTGTTGAGGTTGCTGCACTTCTGGTAGACTGGGCTAGGAACCAGAACGTTCAGGGACTCATAACAGGTAGCAATACAAGCACGAATCCACCTGCTCAATGTAGAGGAAGAGACTTTGCGGCCCAAGTATCTCGGGTGTACCGACACAAACATAGAATCTGATAGTCTGAATGAGCTGGTCCTCTTCATGTAGATCCGTATCGCTCTACAGACAGTGTGCCAAATCCTCTCCAACTCTCTCGAAGGGTTTGGACAGAATGATGGAAGAACAATATCCTGTGAAATATGAAAGACAGTGTTCACCTTTGGTTTGACGTCTGGGTGCATACGAAGGACCACTGAATCCAGCCTGATGAGGCAGAGGTCCTTTCGTACAGACAACGCCCCTAATTCCGAAACCCTATGTGCCGATGTGATGGCCATGAGGAATAGGACCTTCCATGACATATGTTTCAGGGAAACCTGCCTGAGGGGTTCAAACTGTGGGACCGTCAAAGCCTTCAGAACTGTGTGCAGATCCCATGAGGGAAATCTATGAACTGTAGGGGGGAACCAAATTAGACAACCCCTTGAGAAAACTTCATAGATCCGGATGAGTCAATATCTGTGGAGCCTTGCCAGGTGGCAGGATTGAGACAATAGCAGCCACCTGTCTCTTGATGGTGTTGGGGCGAAGCCCCCATGCAACTCCATCCTGTAAAAAGCCTAAAAGTGTAGGAAACGATTTCTCCAACTCATTAAGCTTCTTTCTTCTGCACCACCGACGAAAACCCCTGAAGTTATATTCATAAATCCTCTGCGTGGAATCACGTCTAGCGGTGAGGATAGTCTCTACCACCAACAGGGGATAGCCCTTAGCTCTCAACATCTCCCTCTCAATCTGCAGGTGTGAAGTTGAAGCCAATCGGGATCTGGGTGATGAACCTGCCCCTGTGACATCAGATCCATCCGAGTCAGAAGAGGCATCGACGCTAACTCCATCGACAGAATCTCAGAAAACCAAGCTCTCCAGGGCCAGGCTGGAGCAATCAGAATGATCTCCGCTTCCTCCATCTGTGCTCAACTTAATACCCTTGCTAACAGTGGAATGGGAGAGAAAGCATAAAGGAGCTCGGGGGGGCATGGTTGAGTCAGAGTGTCCATCCCCTCAGCGCCCTCACTCAGATACCTCAAAAAGAATTGGGGCAGCTTGGCGTTCACTGGGGAAGCAAAACGATCCAGCGTCAGCCGCCCCAACAACTGGGTGACCAGTTCAAACACCTCCGGATGCAGAGTCCACTCTCCCTGGTCGATGTCTGTCCTGCTGAGCCAATCCGCCTTGGAACTGAGCAAGTCCTGCAGATGCTCTGCCTCTAGGGACAGCAGGTTTGTCTCTGTCCACTGCAAAAGAAGAGTCGCTTCCTCCATGAGAGACCTGGATCTCGTGCCCCCCTCTTGATTTATGTGGGCCTTCATTGTGGTATTGTCGGTCTGCACGAGGACAGCCTTGCCCCACACATGCAGCAGAAAGGCCAGAAGGGCCAGACGGACCAGCCGAAGTTCCAGCCAATTGATGCTGTGATGCATCTCCTCCTGTGTCCATCAGCCCTGAGCCAAGTGGTTTCCACAGTGCACTCCCCAACCTCAGAGACTCGTGTCCGTTGTGACTTGAATCCTCTGAGGATACCAAATGGGTCGGCCCCTTAGAACCGCTCCAGACATCCACCATGGAAGTGACTCCCTCACCTCCTGAGGAAAGAGTACCTTTCTGTGACGCTTGACTGCTATGGCCCGTTGAAAGGGAAGCAGGAGCCACTGAAGGAGCCTCGCATGGAACCTGGCCCAAGGGAGACACTCTATGGCTGCTATCATCAATCCCTGTAACTGGGCAAGCCGCATGATGTCCACCTTGCGTGATGTCAAGACGCGGACAACAGAGCAACGTAAAGCCTGAATCCTCTCTTGAGGTAACAAAATCTGACCTGTCTGAATATCCAATATTGCACCCAGATGTTGGATTCTTCTGGTCGGTGTCAATGAACTCTTTTCCTGGTTCACCAGAAACCCATGTTCCAGAAGCGAGCCAAGAACCCACTGGACAGCCTTCATCGCCTGTATCTCGGATGGTGAACAAATCAGTAAGTCATCTAGATAGGGGTAAACATGCAGACCCAACCTTCTCCAGTGAGCCACCAAGGTTACCATGATCTTCATGAACACCCTTGGGGCCGAAGAGGGGCCGAAGGGTAGGGCCTTGTACTGATAGTGTCTCCTGTGGTAGGCAAAGCAGAGGAATCAACGGTGTTGTGGTAGAACTGGAACGTGGAGATACGCATCCCATAGACCCAAGGAGGAGAGAAAATCCCCTGGTCTGAGAGCTTCCAGAATGTGCTTTAATGTCTCCATCCGAAATTGCGCAATCGAACAAAGTGGTTGGGGCCCTTTAAATTGAGGATGGCACGCCAGCTGCTATCCTTCTTGGGTACCAGGAAAATATTGGAGTAACAGCCTTGGGTCCACTGGGCACTCGGGACCTCCTCTATTGCTCCTAAATCTATCAGGTTGGAAATAGCATCTAGCATTAGTTGATGTTTCATTGGGTCCCTGGATCGCGGAGTAGGGGTGAAGCAGCATGTGGGCAGGTGGGAGAACTCTATGCGGTAACCTTGGTGTAGTGTCTGAAGGACCCATTTGTCTGTGGTTGAGTTCTCCCAGGCTGAGACAAAGTCCTGCAGCCTGCCCCCAACCGGTACCCTCAAGTCATGCTTGCTGGTTCTTGGGGTTGGGCTCTGAACCGGGGGAATGGAAAAGTCTAACTGCAGCTCCAGATTGCCCCCTGAGCTGTGACTTGTTGTCTCCCCAGTGTTGCTTGAATCCCCTATTCTCTCTGTTGAAACCAGAGGAAGAGGTACTCCCAGACTGCAATCTGTAGGAACGAAAATGGCGGTAGTGGCAAGGCATCTTCCTGTCGTCCCGTTTCTTAGATGAAATCAGGGCCTTTTTCTTGTCGCTGTCCTCAACCAAAACAGATTCCAGAGACTCTCCAAATAGTTTCTCTTCCAAGAAGGGAGAAAAAACTAGGTTTTGCTTGGACTTGAAATCTGCATGCCAGCTTTTAAGCCGTAACAGACATCTGGCTGCTACCGCTGTGCCTTGAGCCCTGGCAGAAAACTGGACTGCATCCAGTGAGCTGTCAGCACAAAAAGCCAAAGCGCGGGAAATCTTATTAAGTCCCTGATGCACCTTGTGCCTGGACCTTGGGACCGCCTTCAGTAGATCACTGGACTATTGTAATGAAGCCTTTGTGACCATCGTGGGAGTGATGAAAGCTCTAATGGCCAAAAATAATGCCTTGTGTGTCCTCTTGAGGGCAACATCCTTGCGTCTGTCCTCAGGAACCTTAAGAGTGTCCTCACCATCACGACAAAACACAGCAGATGAAACCAATGCAGAAACAGGAGCATCAATAAGAGGAACCTGAAGCTTAGACATGACCTTCTGGGGCAAGGAGTGCAACTTCTTGGCGAAAGAGGGCTGTGACCTACTTGCAGCTGGTGCTCCCCATTCATCTCTCAGAACCTGCATTAAATTGGCTGGTACAGGCATCTCCATGGATGGAGGCATGGACGATGGAAAGAAATCAGCTGACATCTTATAGAGAATAGGCTCCAATTGCGGTTCCTGAGACTGACTCAGACTGAGGCCTTGACAGTCTTTCTAAATAGAAATGAGTGGGTGGTCTTGGGATCCACCCCCTCCTTAGCAGAAAATTCAGCGTCCTGATCTAGATCGGATCCCTCTGTGGAGTCCTCCTCCTCTAACACTTCCCCCTCCTCAGCCGAAGAATGAGAATCAGCTGCCTCTTTTTCCTTTCTCCAGTCTTTGTCGCTTGGAAGGGGGAAGGGTAGCCCCCGGCTCTGATTCTGAGGCCCAGCAGTCATCATCCTCATCCTCATCCCACTATTCCACATCATCTTCCTCCCCGGACCTGGCTCCATCCTTTGCAGTGGAGGCAGCAGTCTGCAAAAAGCCAGAAGTCCCAGGCCTGCTTTACAATTCCTGCTCCCTTCCTGAGCGTCCAGACCGGGTTTTTGATACTGCCTTGTCTCCCCAACTCCCTCTAGCTGCCACTTTAACAGAGTCATGGAAGAGAGCACGTGTGGCCTCTCCCTGGTCAAGTGGTGAGACAGAGGCTGGATTGGGGGCAGTAAGGAGGCCCCCTGGGAAGAAAGGCCTGGCAACACGGAGCTGAGTGGGCTGATGCTGGCTGGGGTGGGTGGAGGGCTGCAGCTGCTGTGTCAACCAGCAGTAAGCGTGGTCAACCCCCTGAAGCGGCGGAGCAGCTTGGAATGGCGCCGCTGGATGAAAAGCCACTTGGCAAAGGCTGAAAGGACACCCTCTGGGGCGATCTGTGGCGGCAGGGAGGATTGGTAGGGCTGGGGTGGGTGGAAGGCTCGGATCCCAAAGCTGGACGACCACCCCTCTGCCACAAACCAGTAAATCCCAACAGAGGTGGCTGGGCAAGGCCAGCAGCCAAAACCCCCAAAGCCTCCCTGGCCACCAAGTCCTTTACCCACATAGCCAAGCCTGGCGCAGGGTCCTTATTCTGTGTCGCAGTCCCCGGGGGCCCCATAGTACTCACGCCTCCTCTCTGTCCGCATCTGGGACCACTGGGAAGCCGGGTTCAGCCGCAATCTCGTCGGACGTCTCCCCCAACTCTACAATGGCCTCTACCTCCTCTTGTAGGAGAGTGACCCCAGTGGCTGCTTCCTGAATCTCTCCCAACTCCAAAGGAGGAGGAGGAGTCAGGGAAGGATCGGTGGTCAACAAGGAGGGCTTGTCCCCCTTCTTCAACATGAGATCCTGGGGCAATGCAGGGGTCTTGTCCCCCTTCTTAGATCCCTTTGCCTTCTTCTTAGTTTCCTTATAACTCTCCATAATGGCCACTCAGCATTTGTTCCAAACACATGGCCAAACTAGGAACTCAGAAACAAAGCGACCTCCAGGAGTGGTAGGCAGGAAACAACTGGCCAGAGATGGGTTGCTCCCCCTGGATGACCTCAGAGGTAGGGGCCTACACAAAGGGTTTTTTTTTTTGTTTTTGTTTTTTGTTTTTTTGTTACCTGCCTACCAGGAGTGAGCAGGTGGAGCTAACCCAGAGATCTTGAGGATATTCTGAGGTCTCTCCACTGGGAAAAGCAAAGGTGTCACTGTCTCAGCCACCCATGTGGACCATTTTGGATGTTGGAGTATTTCAGATTTCAGAATTCTAGATAAGGGATACTCAACCTGTACTTTATGTTTAAAGAAGCTAGTCTCTGTCAGGATAGGGTACTTTAAAAAAATCTGACAAATTTAAAACAGTGCAGAGAATAAAAATGATTTGTAAAAAAAAAAAGCTATTCAATATTTTAACAGCTCAAAAAGACAGCTAAAAATGAGTTAAAATAAGTTTTACATGTGGATGTGTTTTTGTTTAGTGTGTTATACCTTATATTGTTATATGTGAATGAAAAGAAAAAAGTATCAATATTAAAGACTTACCTGCTGCTTTTCCTGTTTCTTCTCCTCTGCCTGACTCAGGAGAAAGCCTTCAGCCAGGGCCACCGCTTGGGAACTGGTCTCTGGCCCACATTCCCTGACCCAGTTCTCTATCTCCAGCGGAAGGACAGCCAGGAACTGCTCCACAATCACCAAGTCCAGGATCTGAGCCTTGGTGTGTTGCTCTGGCTTCAGCCACTGGCGACAGAAAGCATGGAGTCGATTGCAAAGCTCTCGGGGACCCTCAGCCTCCTCATATCGGAACTGCCTGAAGTGCTGGCGCTCTACCTCCGAATTGAGCAAATCCTTTCCCAGGCTCTTCTGCATGGCTCCTGTTTCCCAGAATCCTCCTCTGCTCCCAGCCTGAACAGGAAGAGAGCCTTTTCTTAATTCTTGCTTTTCCATCAATGAGTCATGCTCCAAAAGAAACAACAGGTTAGGTGATGAAGTTCTTTTCTCTTCTGTCTCATTCTCCCTTGGGTGAAAGATTGGCCAAATCACTGGGAAATGCCAAGCCCTACAAAAAAAAATGAAATGTTGTGAGAAGATCCTATTATGAACATTCTCCTCATGTAAGAAAGTATTTTACCATCAAATTCAAGCTAGAAACTGGTGCCTTATCTGCAAAGGAGAGAACTGTCATGACTCCCAGATAAGTTAGGAGTTGTGCCTGGGGTCAGGGGGTTTAGCTTTCCTTCTGGGCGACAAGCGAGAACCCTCACACAATGTAGAATTCCTTCCACTTGCTTGGTCTCTTAAAAAATCCCCTTTTTTGCCTTCCCTCCCTCATTTCTTCCACTCCCCCCTTTTAGTAAGTCTGTTAAATTTTGTATCCATAACTAGAATCTGAGCAGCCCAAGACAATTTGCTGCCAGACATGATGGCTCCTCCAACACACACACACAGAACCACACAACTCTAGAAAGAGAAACCAGCTGGACTGACAGTCAGAACTTACTGCAGTCCTGGAGATGAGAGAGTATTGTCCTGCATAGCTGAGGCAGCCAATTGGATGATGTTTAACCAGCAAATTCAAGCCAGAGAGTGGCTCCTTTCTCTGTATAGGAGGCAAGACCATGAGTCAAAGACAGAGAGGTAGTAGGTTCCTTTCCTTCTTGTCCAGAGACCAAAACCTTCATACCATATAGAACTCTTCTAGTTCCTCCATCCCCAGGCACTCCCTCCCTGCTCTTTGTGCTACCCCTTACTCCTTTTAACATACTGCATCTCTGCAGTGGTCACTGGGTTGAAAAGCAACTTTCTACAACGCCTGTAAGTTCAACTAAAGCCATTTTGCTGCCTGAGGAAAAGAAGATCTCTCCCACATTGTCCCTGATGATCCTGCTTGAGCTCTAAGATCTCCTTTGAGGAGGCATTTCTTTCAATCCCAATACCCTCCCAGGATCATTTTTGGAGAATGCAGGAGAGGACCTTCTCTGTGGCTGTCCCCAGATTCTAGAAATTCCTTCCTAGGAGGAGCTGGGAGGACTCCTTCCTTGCTGTCTTTTCAGTAGTGACTAAATACTTTTTTTTTAAATTCCTGCAGGCTTCTAAGAACTGATGGTTCCCCACTTTGGGGAAAAAGTAGGGTATACATTAAAGAACAGATGGAGGGATGGTACCCTCTGGCCCCTGAGATGAGCTCATACAATAATAGGGTTGGAAGAGACCCCAAGGGCCATCCAGTCCAAACCCTGCTATGCAGGAATACACTATCAAAGCACTCCCATCCAGTCTCTGTTTAAAAACCTCCAAAGAAGGAGACTCCACCACACTCCAAGGCAGCACATTCCACTACCAAAGAGTTCTTACCATCAAGAAATTATTCCTAATGTTTAGGTGGAATCTCTTTTCCTGTAGTTTGAACCCACTGCTCCATGTCATAGTCTCTGGAGCAGCAGAAAACAAGGTTGCTCCATCCTCAGTATGACATCCCTTCAAATATTTAAACATGACTCTCATATCACCTCTCAACCTTTTCTTCTCCAGGCTAAACATACCCAGCTCCCTAAGCCACTCCTCATAGGGCATGGCTTCCACCCTTCCCACCATTTTGGTCGCCCTCCTCTGGATACATTCCCATTTCTCAAAATATTTCTTGAATTGTGGTTCCCAGAACTGGACACAATATTCCAGGTGTGGTCTGACCAATATTCCAGGAAAGTGGTGCTATGTGAAAAGCTGGCGTGCTACTATCACTGCTTCCTTCCTTTTCAGCCTAAGGCAATTTCTTTACTCCAAATAATGGCAGGGCCGTCCCAGAGTACCATGATAAACAGCATCATCCACCCCTTGATGTGTTGCAGGTCCTATGAGAGCTGATGTAATGTAATGCTTTGGAAAAACCATGATTCAAACCCCTCTCCCAAAATGGGAGATTATGCAGTCACTCCTCCCCAGCAGACACTCACCCTCCTGGAAGTCCACTTGGCAGAGTTGTTGTGGGACAGAAAGGGGGAAGGCAGGGAGGACTTTGTCCTTTGACAACCCCCTTGGGAGCAATGACAGGAGGTATCCTAAGCAACATAGAATCATAGAGTTGGAAGAGACCACAAGGGCCATCCAGTCCAACCCCCTGCCATGCAGGAATACACAATCAAATCATTCCAGACAGATGGCCATCCAGCCTCTGTTTATCAAAAAAGCAATCGCAATAACATTAGAAGGGTAAAGAAGTTGAGAATGGCTGCCTTGGAGAAAAGAGAGGCTATAATCCTATGGATCAAATAAACAAATGGGAAGGGAGGGGTTGTGTGTGCTTCCAATTCTCAGCCCCCTCCTCCCCACCTCTCACCCCACAAGTCCCTGGTTTTGGGGTTTTATCCCCCCCAACCTCCTGCCTTCCCTCTCCCAATCTCCCCCCACAGACACCCACCCACCATGGCAGCTCTTCCTCCGCCCAGACTGGAGGGAGGGAAACAGGACTCACCAGATTTCCCCCCCCCCAGTACAGTATAGAAAGGGGGGCTCAGGAGGCGGCTGGGGGTCTCCACTCTCTCCCCTGGCCTTGGAACCGCCTCCAGCTCCGCTCTAGGAAGATTTACCCCCTGGCAGATGGCCGGAAGGGGAGGGGGTGATTGAGTGGCAAGTCCTCCCTCTCTAGGAGGTTTCATATCTATGGCCGGAAGGGGCGGTGCCTTGGCTGAATGTGGGAGGGATTGAGAGGCGGGTCCTCCTTACATTTCCTCTCTCTCTAGGAAGGCCAATATCTATGGCCGGAAGGGGCGGGACCTTGGCTGAATGTGGGAGGGATTGAGAGGCGGGTCCTCCCTAAATTTATAAAAGGGATACACTTCTTCTGTTAACTGAGGTTTATCTGTATTAGCCTCATTGTTTGGTGCTCTGCCACAACAAACTTGTCAGAGGAGCTATTTGTCTGAATATGTCTAAATATGAAAGAAAATATATCTACAAATGAATGTGTTGCATACTCATCAGAATATCCAGGTTTTATTAATTTGAACCATATTTGAACAAAGGAAGATTTCTTGAATGGAATGAAGTCCTTAATTTAAATTGAGCATTTGGTAATGTTTGTAAAAGAGACTTACAGAGACCATGGCAAGAGGGGAAGGAACCATGGGGTGGGAGCACATGTAGGGGCTGTGGGTGAGGGATGGAGGTGGGATGGTTTCAGTGGGAAGCCCATGGGCGGGACGGTTAGACCTGAGCAGTGAAGACTGGCAGAAGATTCTCTTAAGTTTCCAATGAATTAACTCAGCAGCAGAGAAAGGCTCTGACCCTTTTCATGAGAGCATTTCCTCCTTGTGCAAAGGTGAGCAGGTGATAGCTTTGGTGCTCCCTTTTTGGAGTCATCTGACCAAATGCTCCCTTAAGAGGGTCTTGTGAAAAATGGTGCCCCCAGATTTGACTTGGATGAGGAGGCCTGAAGCCTCTAGGAAGCATAATTCTGCTTTAAAACCAGGTGCGTTCTCCCTGTGTGCCAGGTTTTCCTGCAGACACTGCCACTCAACCAGACTTTCCCCCATGGTGACTACAGAGGCATGATGTGTTCAGGAGTGAAATAGACTTCTGTCTACTCCAGGAAGTAGCCCATGCTTTTCTTTAAAAAAATTAGGTATTTATACTCTGCTCTTCAGCCACAAAGGCTAACAGAGCAGCTTACACAGCTACACTGCATTAAGCAGTTTCCAATGTGTGTTAGATTGCTGGCCTTTTCCTTTTCACTTTATTTTTATTCCAAAGCCGACATAACAAATTACCGGTACAAGTATTGGTATAACTATACAATATCAGTAGGTTTCCATTTGTGCATGTGTCTGTTACAGTTATTCCTTAATTTTTTCTTTTCATTTTATTTTTATTCCAAAACCAAAATAACAAATTATCAACAACAGTGTTGTGGCCACAGACTACAAATAGGTATAACTATACACTATCAGTAGGTTTTCATTTTTGTTTCTCCATGTGTCTGTTATATTTCTTCCTTGCACAGACACATGCACACGCACGCACACATATACACATGTATTAAAACAGGTCCATGAGAAGACATAACAATTTTAATGTTGTTATGTTGGATTTCCATTATAAGTCAAAGCAAAGTTTTCCAGAACTTTTGATGTTCTTGCTATGGGCTCCATGGAATTGTTGGTATTCCAGCATATACAATATACCAACTATTAACAAGAGGGTGATACTGCATTCCACATTGTTGAGTTCTTATTTTGTATGTCACTTTTCCAAATAGGGCTAATGAGCTGCTGACTTTTTCCTAACTTGGTAGTGGGTGGATGTCTCAAACCACACAAGTCCAAACCCCTTCGTTTGCAATTTGTTCATCTTTCTCCAAGTCCTATATCTTGAATCTTCACTGTTGTTTCAGGTCAAAAATCTCATGGTAGAACTTCCCTCTAAATACCTTGTGGCAGAGAAGGCTCCATTGGACCCCAGGCAGAGTCCCCAATGGAGGACGGTCAAGCAGCAGTGCGACGGAGGGACCCCCTTGCAAGGTAAGGAGGAACACTCTCTGTCCACAGTCCTGCTGGTCTTGTTGTTGCTGCTGCTGCTGTTGTTTCAGAGTCATTTTGTATTTATTAATGTTAAATGTATTCTGTCTTGGAGCCAGCATGGTGCAGTGGTTTGTGCATAGAACTCTACAGACTAGGGTTTGAATCCCCACTCAGCCCTCAAAACCTACTGGGCGACCTTGGGCAAGTCACACTGTCTCAGCTCACAGGAAGGCAATGACAAACCTCCTCTGAAGAAATCTTGCCAAGTACACCCTGTGATAGCTTTGCCCTAGGATTACCATACGTCAGAAACAGGCACACAACAACAACACAACAACAAGGTGACCCAATTGTGGTAGTTTTTTTTTTAAACAAAATTTTATTAACTTTTATCAGCTTTGTATAATCCAAACTTAGAAAAAGGAAAAATAATAATTAGCGTAATATATCATCTGCAGAGACATAGAGTTAAATTAATATGAGGAGTAAGCCAGGAAAGCATTCATCCAAGACAGAGAATGAATATATTTAATATTTATAAATCTTTCCAAAGATGTTAATGATCTTTCCCTGGATGATTACATCTTCTGTTTAAAAATGCATTTCTAATAAAACAGCATTAACAGTTACAGTACTTTGAAGGGTGTCCTGACTCAGCCCAAATAGAAAAGGGATGAGTTCTATATATGCAGATCATGAAGTTCTATATACGCAGAACCTTTGGGATTATGGGCTGTTTTGGTAAGGCTCTCTCATTCCCTTGTTGAATGATAATTTCTGTTCTAAAATATAGTGGTGGGATTGCGTGCTTCTGTGAGGTAAGAGGCTATGCTGATGGTAGCAGTGCTGCTAGTAGGGTCTCCCAAGTCAGGCTCAATTTTGCTGAGGAACTAGACTCAATGTGCCAACAGGTAGCGGGCAGCAGCAGTAGTATGTGTGTGTGATGGGGCAGAGGATATCTCAGAAAATAGAAGAGCAGAGGACAAGTACGAGTAGTCCTGTGTCTAATGTTGCACCTGGACTCAAGATGAAAGGACATTCAGCTTCTGGCTTGAACAGAGGTGAAAGGAAAGTCAGAAGCTGCACAACTTCCATAGGAAAAGAGTGAGACTAAGCTACAGGTGGATTTATTCAGTCAAGGAAGTCACAGCCCTGAGTTTGCAAGACCTTAGCAGGGCGGTTGATGACTGGGGCTCTTGGAGGTCCCTCATTCGTAGGATCGCCAGAAGCCAGAGTCGACTTGATGGCAGATAACAAAATGAACAATGAAATTAAAAACAAAAAAACAAAAACAGGAAGGTTGCTTCTTCATGGGAGTGGGTCTCAACTTACACCAATCACGATGTGTGTGTGTGTATCTTTAAGGCAGGGCTGGGGAACTGGAGTCTCTTCAGATGTCATCTGCCTCACACACTACATCCTCCCTCAGTCACACACCTGCCCATTGGAGCAGGCTTGCAATGGTGGGGGCAGTGTTGTAAGTAGTCCCATATTGTTATAGTAATCTCATTTTCTGTTTTATTGCAGTACGCAGAATTAGGTTGCCATGCTTTCCGCAACATGTAGAAAATTGAAAAAAAAAAACTTCTAGTAAGTTGTATGCATTTTCCATTGCTATTGTATTGTAGGAAATGAAGGAATTGACACATTTCTGATAAGAACTCTTGAACTGCTTTGCTATAGATTTTCCTTGTTTTTTTTCCAGGCTATGAGGCTGTATTCTGGAATAGTTTCTTTCTGACGCTTCACATGCATCTGTGGCTGGCATGTTGGAGAAAATGGTTGGGTATGAGTGTATGTGGAGTTTATATGCTGTGAACCCCTGTTGGGGAGTATACGTAAGTTTGTGTAATTGAATGGTTAGTTTCTGGGTATAGAAATGCAAGGCTCGTTAGTGTCTGTTTGGCTAATGGTTGGTTGATGGGTCATTATCTGCTGGAACTCCCCCTGTCCCTGGGTGGAATTCCTTTGTAGGTGTTGAGTTTTTGATTCTATTGTTCTTCAAAACTGGGAGCCAGATTTTGTTTACTTTTAAGGTTTCTTCTTTCCTGTTGAAGTTGTCCAGATGTTTGTGGATTTCAGTAGCTTCTCTGTGCATTCTGACATGATAGTTGTTGGCCTGGTCCAGAATTTCTTTGTTTTTAAATATCATTTTGTGTCCAGGTTGGTTTATAACATGTTCTGCTACTGCTGATTTTACTAGCTGGCCCAGTCTGCAGTGTCTCTCATGTTCCTTGATTCGTTTTTGCACACTGCGTTTAGTGGTCCCTATGTAAACTTGTCCACAGCTGGGCCCTACAGGCTGATGGTTACTCCAGATCAGACATCACAAGAACAGCCAGACCCCCCCCCCAAAAAAACACAGGAATGAAGAAGAAAAACAGCCATTTTCCAGCAGAGAGGGGAGGGCATCCTTCCTCTTGGGTATTGGCTCCGCCTCCAGCTTAACAGGCAGGGCAACCTACAAATCAAAATCAAGCACATCCAACCCCCTCGGAGGAGGAGCCAACCCCAAGTCCCCCAGATTAGTTCTGTCTGTTGGCGAAGCAGGTCAGGGCCTTTGTGTGCTCCAGCACTCAGCAGCAAGACAAAGGGATCCATCATGGCGGCCCCCATGTGCGCGGAGGAGATCTCTCCTCGGAGGAGGAGGAAATCGATCTGGGCCGAGCTGGGACCGAATCCCAGCAGGGAGACAGGGAGCTCCGCGCACCCCCAGCGGGTCGCGCGTTGAGCTCCACGGTGGGCGACCTGCTAGCTCGCGCGCGTGATTGGGCCTTCCCTTTGGAGGCGGACCACGCAGCCCACTCCGGCTCGCAGGCCTCCGGAGCCAGTGAGGCCTCCTCAGGCCTCGGCAGGGAGGAGGACGAGGAGGAAGCCGGTGAACTGGAGGATCTCCCGCCGCTGGTCCTATCGGGTAAGGAGCTGCCACCACAGCTTGCCGCGTGGATCACCATGATTGCGCGGCAAGCTGTGGTGGCAAGCGGCGGCGGGAAAGGCCATCGGGGGGACGAACCCTCGGCGGGGGGGGGGATCCCCGGGACCATCGAAGCCGCGGCAGCAGGGCACGGGACCCGGCAAGGCCACGGAGAAGAGGAAGCATACGAGCGGGCAGGGGAGCAATCAAGCAGCCCAGGCTGCTTTGGAAGGGAACCAGGGGGGCGATGCGGGGGCTCAGCCACCACAGAAGAAGCCCCGCATGGGGACAGCTCACCTGGGCTCAAACGGGGGAAGGTCCCCATCACGGGACGATGAGGATATGGCCTCCCTCAGGGAGGAGGGCGAGCTCTCCTCGGAAGGGGAGGAGGAAGCAGGGGAGGAACACACATCCCCCAGGCTATTCGACTCTCCCTCCTTCCCGGTGATGCTTAGGAAGGTCCTCAGAGCACTGGGGTTGGAAGCGCCAAGCACAGCGGGAGGGGGATCCTCTCAGGGGGTGCCCGAGTTGAGGCCTCTGGGGAAAGTCACAGGTAACCTCCTCCCATTCCCAGAGCTTTTCAAGGAGGTAGTTGGAAGTGAGTGGGCACAGCCGGGTTCGGCCAAGACGCAACCGTCCTATGCCAAGTCAATGTATTCCTTCCCTGGTGAGGTCATGGAATGGTTAAAACTACCCGCCATCGACGCTCCAGTGGCCGGGTTGGTTTCGGGATCGCTGTTTCCCCGGGATGGCGATGAGACCCTTAAGGCGCCTGAGGACAAGAGGATTGATGTCTTCTTGCGCAGGTCTCACGAGGCCTCAGTCCTGGCAATCAGGGCAGCAGCAGCGGCCTCAATATTTGCTAGGGCCATGATCAGATGGTCTAGGGACATCGTTGAGACTATTCCTGATGAAGACACAAGGGTCCGTCAGGGCATAAATAAAATGGCTAAGGCATCCGCGTTTGTGGCGGATGCGAGCTTGGACGCGGTTCGTTTCGCATCCAGGGCAGTGGGCGCCAACGTCGCCGCAAGGCGACAGTTGTGGTTAAAAAATTGGCATGCAGATAACAAGGCCAAAGCAAACCTATCTGTGTGCACCTTCAAGGGAGGTAAACTGTTTGGAGACACCTTGGAGGAGGTGCTGGTGGAAACTAAGGACAAGAAGAAGGCTCTACCATCCTTGCCCAAGAAGGAGGAAAGGAGGCCTTTCCGCCCTGGTAACCAAGGGTTCAAAAATTACAGGGCAGGTAACCAGGGACGCCCATGGTACCCTAAGAAGGACTGGGGTGCGTCCAAGGCCTTCAACAAGACAAAGCCCAACGCGACACCCAAACCTTCTACGTCCCAGAGTTTCAAGCAGGGAGGCAAGCCAGGGCAGTCCCTTTGACTGTCCCGGTCTGCCGGTGGGGGGCAGGCTGACAGATTTTGCAGGCAGATGGGAAGATACATCCTCAGATGCCTGGGTAAATCGCACGGTCAGTCAAGGGTACACCATAGATCTAGTTTCAAAACCGCCCCCCACCTTCGTGCAGTCATGCCGGACCTTGGCCCAGGAGAAACAGCGACTGATGGAAGAAGCGATATCGAATCTGGTCAGAATGCATGCGGTGGAGGTGGTCCCAGAGAAGGAGAGGTTCTCGGGAACCTACTCCCTTCTGTTTTTGGTGCCCAAGAAGAACAAGACATGGAGAGCTGTCCTGAACCTGCGGGGAGTCAATCGATGGGTGGCCAGGCGCAGGTTCAGGATGGAGACCTTCTGTTCCATCCTAGAGGGCATCCAGAAGGGGGACTTCCTGGCCTCGCTCGATCTCCAGGATGCATATCTTCACATTTTGATACACCCGAAGCACAGGCGCTTCCTGAGATTTGCATTCAAGGAGAACCACTTCCAGTACAGGGCACTGCCATTCGGCCTGTCTTCATCCCCAAGGGTGTTTACCAAAGTGCTAGTAGCTCTGGTGGCACATCTGAGGGCCCAAGGGGTCCACTTGTACCCTTACCTGGATGATATTCTAATCAGGGCTTCCTTCCAGGTCGAGGCGACCAGGGACGTGGCAAAAACGATACAGTGCTTGGAAGACCACGGGTTTGTGGTGAACAGACAGAAGAGTCAGTTGGAGCCGGTACAGAGGATCCAGCATCTGGGAAATGTACTGGATACACGCTTGTTTCGTGTCTTCCTACCAGAGGACAGGAGACAAAAACTACAGGACCTGGTGAGGCTGACCCTAGAACAGGAAAGGATACCTTTGATGACCTTGGCCAGGTTACTAGGCCTGATGATAGCATGCATAGATGCAGTGCCTTGGGCCAGATACCACCTTCGGAGACTTCAATGGTTTCTCCTTCCCTTTCAGGATTTGGTGGCGAGGAAAGCCTGCAGGTTTCTGAAGATTCCAGCGGAGGTGAAGAGGTCTCTGTCCTGGTGGCTGTCAGACACACTCCTGAAAGGGGTTCAGATTCAGGAACCCCGAAGGATCGTGGTGACCACGGATGCCTCTCTCTCAGGTTGGGGGGCCCATTGTGGGGACAGGATAGCACAGGGACTATGGTCTCCGCAGGAGCAATCCCTCAGCATCAATACCTTGGAACTCAGGGCGGTGAGACTGGCCCTTGTGGACTTCCAGCGGATGGTGGAGGACAACCATGTACTGATACGAACAGACAACATTACGACAAGGGCCCACATAAACAAACAAGGGGGCACCCGGTCGAGGGCCCTCATGAAGGAGACGGATATGTTGTTTCAATGGGCGGAGATACACATTGCCTCAATCAGGGCGGAGTACCTGCAGGGGAAGCTGAATTCAAGGGCAGACTGGCTGAGCAGACACACGCTGGTACACAGCGAGTGGGAGCTCAACAGCCTAGTTTTTCAAATGCTGATATTCCGCTTCGGGAATATGTGGGTGGACCTGTTTGCTTCGGAAGAGAATCACAAGCTACCAAGATTTGTATCCAGATTCTGGACCAAGGGGGCATTAGCCTTCGATGCTCTCACGTTAACTTGGCCTCAGGTTCTGTGTTATGCCTTCCCTCCGACAGCGCTATTGGGAAGGGTCCTGCGAAAGATCAGGCAGGAAAGGGCCGAGGTGGTCCTCATTGCGCCTCATTGGCCACGAAGACCATGGTTCCCGGACCTGATTCAGTTGCGGATACAGGATCCATGGCCTCTACCTCCCTGGCCAGATCTTCTGATGCAGAACGGAATTCTTCACCCCGACCCCGGCTGGTTACGACTTCACGCCTGGAGGTTGAGCGGGAAAGACTACTGAAGAAGGGTTATGAGTCCGAGGTAGTGGAGACCATGTTGGCAGCCAGGAGGCCATCAACGATCAGATTGTATGAGACCACTTGGAGAGCTTTTTGTAGGTGGTGTAGTGGTAAAGGAGTTCGCCCTGTGAAAGCGTCAGTTGGTTCGATTTTAGCGTTTTTACAGGCGGGAGTGAAGAAAGGACTGTCACCTAATACTATTAGGCGGCATGTGGCCGCCTTAGGTTCCATTCTGAGAGGAGACAGGAACAAACCTTTGGCTTCGCACCCCCACGTGCGTGGTTTTCTGAAGGGGGTAACGGCCTTGCGCCCTCCTACAGTGCATAGATTTCCATCGTGGAAGTTGAATGTAGTATTAAAGGTTCTTACGATGGCTCCATTTGAGCCTACTTACCGTGTTGAGTGGAATTTTTTGACATGGAAGGTAGCGTTTCTGGTGGCTATTACGTCTGCGAGACGAGTCTCAGAGCTTGGGGCATTATCGGTTCGTGAGGACTTGTGCTTTTTTCAGCGAGACTCTGTTACCTTGCGGTTGGACCCTTCGTTCATCCCGAAGGTCAATTCGGTGTTTCATAGGGCTCAGGAATTGGTTCTTCCATCTTTCTGTCCGAAGCCTGAAGCGGAGCTGGAGAGGATTTGGCATACACTCGATGTCAGAAGGGCTCTGAGGGCATACATCAAGAGAACGCAGGAGTTCCGGAAATCAGACTCCCTGTTTGTAGCTTTTACTGGGAGATTGAAGGGCAAAAAGGTGTCAGCTTCGACAATTGCTAGGTGGCTGAGACAGTGTATTGAACAGGCTTATCGGAGTAGTGGAATGGAGGTACCACAGGGGATTATGGCACATTCGACGAGGAGTGCGGCCACGTCGGCGGCCCTGGGTGGTTCTCAGTCTATTTTGGACATCTGTAGAGCAGCGACCTGGGCATCAGCTTCAACGTTTACGAGACACTATCGAATTGATTCGTATGCAGCTGCTGACGCATCCTTCGGACGGAGGGTGCTGCAGCAGGTCATTCGTTAAATTGTTATATCAGTTGTTCCCACCCTAATTGGACCGCTATGGTAGGTCCCAAGAGGAAGGATGCCCTCCCCTCTCTGCTGGAAAACGGAACATTGGTACTTACCGTGAAGGTTCCTTTTCAGCAGTAGAGGGGAGGGAATCCTTACCCACCCAAAAAAAAAAGGGGGGGAGTGAAAAGTATAGGAAATCAGTCTGTTTTGAAGGGAATGTGTTTATGAGGATGGATTCATGCTGCAGTTTAATGTTTTATGTTGTTGGAGCTATTCTAACCTTCTCTGGGGGACTTGGGGTTGGCTCCTCCTTCGAGGGGGTTGGATGTGCTTGATTTTGATTTGTAGGTTGCCCTGCCTGTTAAGCTGGCGGCGGAGCCAATACCCAAGAGGAAGGATTCCCTCCCCTCTACTGCTGAAAAGGAACCTTCACGGTAAGTACCAATGTTCCGCTCAAAGGGAAGGTATTTTTACCATACATCAAAGGAGTCACAGACAGAATAGGGAAACTGATGAGGAAACACAATCTCCAAACAATCTATAGACCAACCAAGAAAATCCAAGAAATACTACGCTCAGCAAAGGACAAAAGATACCCTCTCACAGCTGCAGGAGTTTACCGCAAAAGTAAACAAAATCTGGCTCCCAGTTTTGAAGAACAATAGAATCAAAACTCAACACTTACAAAAGAATTCCACCCAGGGACAGGGGGATTCCCAGCAGATAATAGCCCATCAACCAACCATTAGCCAAACAGACACTAATGAGCCTTGCATTTCTATACCCAGAAACTAACCATTCAATTACACAAATTTACATATATTCCCCAACAGGGGTTCACAGCATATAAACTTTACATACACTCGTACCCAAACATTCTCTGAAGATGCCAGCCTCAGATGCAGGGGAAATGTCAGGAGTAAACTATTCCAGAACACTGCCTCACAGCCTGGAAAAAAAACCAAGGAACATCTATGGATGCCGGCTGTGAAAGCCATCGACTTCACATTGTCTTTGCTATGTTGTACTGTTTAAGAGACATAAATTCCAAATAATAAGATACTGAACATCCTGCTTTTTAAAAAAACCTAGTGATTAACTATGACTCTAACTTTGACTACTATCTGTATCTACTTCTGTCTTTATAGGTCTATCACTTCAAACTGCTCCAGAGCACTAGGATATCCTCACAACTAATGTCCCCAAGCTTATGCAAATTCTCCTTGGAAAATGAAACTTGAACACCCATAAAGCATAGTAATGAGTAGATGTTAATTCACTTTGAGATCACTGAAAGTGTTGTTATATGCAACCATACATTAATGTGCTATTTGTACTTCTTTTTGAGATTCTCCTTTATAGTTATCTGACAGTTGATTTACCAATTTCTTTGCCTGTAAACATTATGAAAATACTTTCTTCATGGCAAATAACAGAACTAACAACTTAGGTTTGCAAAAAAATAAATATTTCTATTACTTTTCCTTTATAACATGTTAACATGTACAGTTCACAAAAGGCTGTTAGTATTAGTTATTAGTATATATACCAGTGCTTCTTTGTTCTTGATATTTTTTTAATTAATATTTATTGAGTTTTCAGTTTATAATATACAACAAATGAAAATGTCAGCATTGTTACAAACAACAGGCATGATCTAGGTTCTTAAACTAGGACATCTTTCTAGCATTTTGATGGGGAAATTGTACAATTAATTAATAATTTTTTTGTTATTTTCCATATACCACATACAGCCATTGAGCAGGGTGAACATTTATGACCCTATCTTACTGTGATGTACCAAGCACACACGCTCACATTCAATCAATAAATTTCTTAATTGGCAAGGATTCATGTGTCAGGAACATAGAACAAAGCCGAAACTGAATACAACTGAAACAAGCCCCCAGATAAACCCCACAGCGTGGGAAAGGCATTTGGGGAGGAACAACGGCCCGGCTTGCACCTGGAAGAATTGACCTTGAGCTGCAGTGGAATTGGGATTCCACAGAATTGACCTTGAGCCACAGTGGAGAGCTGTGTTCCCAGGCCAACAAGGTGGGCTGGCTTCTCTCCAAACCCTCCAGAGGCCTAGGCAAGGGAAACAAGCCAGAGGCAGCCTCATGTCAGGGTCTTCCATGAATTCTACTCCAAAGCCCAGAATTCAGGGATGAGCCTGACATTATCATTCCGGTGCATCCAGTACATCCATTCAAAGATTCAAATGTGAAGGGGGAGGTTTTATAAAGCATGCTTGTGTATTTATGTAATCAATAAAGTTAAACCATTTCTCATTAAAAGATTGTTTTGACTTATGACCTTGTTGTGTGTTTACTTTATCAGTAAGTTTTTCATAAAGCCATTGGTCCCACACTCTATGCCACCAATTTTCTATACTGACTTGTCCAGTCTTCCATGCAGCGGCTATGGTGATTCTAGCTGCTGTCAGTAGGAAGTTTATTAAGTGTCTGTTTTTTATATTTTTGTTTTTGCCCGTGAAGATAGAAAGGAGTAAAAGTGCTGGGCAAAAGTGAACTGTTTGTTTCGTAATGGAGGACACCAGATGTAAGATTTCCTGCCAAAAGGGCTTAACTTTGGCACAGTCAAGCCACATGTGCCTGTAAGTGCCCCGGTTATGGCAATTTCTCCAGCATGCAGAGGATATATTTTGTGTTCGGTATGATATTTGAACAGGGGTTAGATACCATTTGTGAACTGTTGTTAAGAAAGATTCTCTGGTTAGTGGAGACCTAGATTTCAATGGCGGTGCCAACCATACACTAGTCCATTCATTTTCTGAGAAGGACATTCCAAGGTCTGTTTGCCACACTCCTTTAAGGGCAATATTCTGTGGGTATGTGGCTTCGTTTAAAATGCGGTATAATAATGAAGCTAGCCCTTTGGTGTTACATTCCGTTGATACGTACTTAGAGTCAAACAAAGTTAAAGAGCATGGGATTTCCCCTGCATGGGTTAATTGGGCAGTAAATGAGGTTATTTGACAAGATTGGAGCCAGGGTAATTGGGATGGTGGTATATTACTTTGCAGGTCATTATGTGACATTGCTTTTCTATCAAGAAAAAGGTCCCGGATTCTGTGGATGCCGTTTTCTTTCCATCCTTCATATTGGCAGAATTTGTCTGGGCATATGAATGAAGGATGCAGTAAGAATGGGCAGAGGGGTGATGGATCAGGAGAGACAATGGGTTTCCATCTGCGCCAGATTTTGAGAGATATGCAGGTCCATGGATTATCTTTATCCTTAATTTGGGAGTCTCTTAGTGATTTTTGGTAAAACAATTTATATGTGGATTCTGTTTTCCCACTTATTTCCATATGGACCCAGTGGATGGCAAGGTTCTCAGAGATTATTTGAGTTATTTGACACAGTTGAAAGGCTGCATAATAAAGTTGAAGGTCGGGTATAGCTAGCCCTCCTTGCTTTGTCGAAAGATATTGTACTGATTTTTAAAATCTGGGCCGTTTTTGATCAAAAATAAATTTATCAAAGAGTTTCCCCCATCTTTTAAATCTTTTTAGGGTGGGATCTAGGGGTATGGTTTGGAACAGGAAAAAAAGTTTTGGTGTAATAAACATTTTAATTAGTGCTATCCTCCCCATCAAGGAAGAATTTTGTGTCTTCCATTTGGAAAATTTCTGTATCATCCATTGTATTAATTTGTCATAGTTTCTGTGCAATAGTTGGTTAATGTCTTTGGTGAGGTATATCCCAAGGTAGATGAAGCCTGAAGGAAAGGTTCTTATGTTTGTTTGCTTGTGAAGTTCTGCTTGGTCTTCAGGTGGAATATTTATGCACATTAGTTTGGACTTAGCTAGGTTAATTTTTAGTCTTGCAAATTGTTTGAATTGCAGTAGGATCTTTTGTAGTGTGGGGAAAGAATGGAGAGGTCTATTTAAAAACAGTAGGACATCATCTGCAAAGAGGTTAAGTTTGTGTGTACGTTTTTGGATGGTCGGTCCGGATATATTGGGGTTCTCCCTAATCAAATTTGCTAGAGGTTCCATGGCAATGGCAAACAGGATTGGGGAAAGGGGACAACCTTGTTTGGTGCCTCTCTGAAGGGGAAATGGTTCAGATATCATTCTATTAGCCAGGAGTTGTGCCGTCGAGCCCTGGTATAGAGACTGTAGGATATTTATGAATAGATATGACCAGTTTAATCTATCGAAGGCTTTTAACACATCCCAAGACACCTTTGCTAGCGGATAGTTTGTATTGTTTGAATGGTGTATCACGTTTAGGACTCATCGAATGGCGTTGGATATGTGCCTGTTAGACATGAATCCTGTTTGGTCCGGGTTAATGTATTCATTTATAAATGAATTAATTTTGCGTGCCAGGATTGCTGTTAATATTTTGGCATCCTGGTTGATTAGGGAGATTGGTCTAAATGCTGTGACGGATGGGGATACCTCTGATGTTTTGGGAATTGGAATAATGTGAGATTCCAGCCAGGATTGTGAGCAGGTGCCTTGGTGTAAGAATGTATTATATAAGTTTAGTAGATGGGGGGGCTAGGTCTGGATACATCATTTTATAAAAGTCTGCTGAAAATCCATCAGGGCCAGGAGCTTTCATCAATCTAAGCAATTGGACGGTTAGTTTAAGTTCTGATTCTGTTATTGGCTTTATCAGATTGGTTCTGTGTGTGGCCGTTAGTTTTTTGATGTTAAGTCCCTGTAGGAAATCGGGCAATTTATCAGGAGTGGGGGGGGTCTGCCTGGATAAGCTGCATAAGGGTGGAAAGACTGAAAGCAGGAATAGAGAAAAGGTTAAATAATTCCCTTTGTGGGAAAGATCATGTCTACTGGCTCATCTCTTCTTTGTGATACACTGGGAACAACTTCTCTGAGACTGGGTTGGGGGGGGGCAGGATCCCTGGAGAGCCAAGAAGGGGCCACTGTCCTTTGTCTCAGTCTCCACACGGCCAAACAAATGGGGAGGGGGTGGAAGAGTCTCTGCCTGCACTGAGATCCTTCCAGACCAACTGAACTACAACAAGAGACAATATCTGATACTAAATGAAGGTCTGTGACTCCAGCACCGTCACTTTGTTTCTCATACATGTTTGCCTTATGAAGAACCAGTGGAGTTTTGAAAGTCTTCATGATGTTTGGTTGGCCAATGAAGGTATTGCTCTTTTGCTACCCACATACCCCTAAGAGGTACTTGTAGACTCATTGTAACCCTGAGTGTGGCAAGGGTAAGTTGCCATATTGAAAACTGGAGACAACTCAATCTTTAGCCATTGTGCAGAAGAGGAATTTCAGCAGGCGGTGCTTGTCATGCAATGAAGTAACATGCAGCACCTGCTGAAATTCCTTCTTCTATACAACCCTTAGAGCCAGTATGGTGTAGTGGTTTGAGTGTAGGACTACAACTCTGCAGATCAGGGTTCGAATCTCCACTCAGCCATGGAAACCCACTGGGTGACCTTGGGCAAGTTGCACTCTCTCAGCCTCAGAGGAAGGAAATGGCAAACCTCCTCTGAACCAATCTTGCCAAGAAAACCCCATGATAGGTTCACCTTAGGGTCACTTGAAAGCACACAAGAACAATATAGTCCTTAAAGGTGCAGGAGCCCTCTCTAGTTTTCACTCTGGCAACCCTAGTTTAGAGGCCTACAAATAAAAACATGCAAAGGAGCTAGCGTCCTGCTCCCTGCTCCCAACCGTATATTATCCAGGGAAAAGGTAGCAGAATTTTATCTGAAAAACTACAAAAGTCAACTTGGCATGAGGAGAAGGGAATGTAAGAGGTTTACCTTTGCCCTCCTCTGAGGCTGAGAGAGTGTGACTTGCCCAAGGTCACCCAGCGGGTTTCCTCGACTAAGCAAAGTTTTGAACTCTGGCCTCCAATGCTCAAACCACTACAGCACACTGGCTCTATAAACCTGTTGCCCCATGTTATTTATATATTTGTTTTATGGAAATATTTTTCTCTATATTTAAGGATCCCAAGCCAATGTACAATAGAGTCAATGTCAATAGTTTAAAACTGGAAACAATAAGAATGATTTGAACAGGCAAAAAAAGCAAGATTGTTTAAAATCAGTTTGATCATTTCAAATCATGTATTTGTGCACCTTTGGGTAAAATCAAAGGCTTAAGTAAGTTAGCAGTGGTGCTGTGTCCCCACGCTGGGCACATCTCACAATTGGGATCATATATCCTTCCTCGGCATATTGGCCCATTGGGGCAACACAGAAGACAGTCTCTCCAGCAGACCTCAATTATTGGACTGGTGTATAGAGGCAAAGATGCTCCATCAAGTATTGAGAACCTAAGCTACTTGAGAGTTTAAATGTAATCACCAGCACTCAGTGTTTGAAATGGAAACATACTGGCAGCTTATGTAATTCTAGCTGCAGCTTCTGAGTCATCTTCAAGGATAGCTCAATGTGGTATTTTTATTTATTTATTTATTTATTTATTTATTTAATACCCCGCTCTTCAGCCACAAAGGCTATCAGAGTGGCTTACAAGGGTCAATTTAACAGTTCCCTGCCCTCAGGCTTACAATCTAAATAAGACAGGACACATAAGGAAAAGGGAATGGCAGTGGGGGAAGGGATTAAATCCAGCAGATACTGCTGGCTCTTCTCTCCCTCCAAGGGCAGGGCAGTGGCAGTTGGGCTGGAAGGAGGGCCTATCACCTGCTTCTGGGCCCAGGCCTGATGGAGTTCTGCCTGCCTCTTCTTCTCTCAATGGTAGTCTCAATGGGAAGTTACCACTGCATAGACTACTGGCTAGGTCACTCATGTTGTAGAAAGGAGGCAGGTGGCGACCAATCAAAGCTGGTACCAGGCACTCTGAACCACAAAGTCTACTTGTACCGCCTAGGACAAAGGTGGATCTAGAAATACTTAGGTTACGCACCTCATTCTCCTTTATCTCTGTGAGTTGCTTGATGACTGAAGCTCACCTTTTGACTGCAATTCTTTCCACACTCCAATATTGAACCGATTTCTTCTCTAGCTAACTTGCTTGACAAGCGACAACACTTATAGTCTGACATTGTCCTCACTCCAAGCAATTATTGTGGGCCTGTTGAGTGAGTTGCTTGAGAAGATATGAGGTGTGTCTTCCAACTCAAGGTCTTACCACCAGGGCTATTATGTTCTCCTTATCTGAAGTAAAGTTTGATCTACTTCTCATTCCCTCTTGAAGAAAGAATGGATGATGGATGGATTAGGGTAGAGCCATTGCATCCTTCTTCTACCTACTGATTTCCCCCCAGACAGAATATACCTGAAGATGGCTAGTGGAATGTATTTATACGCTTTCTGTGATAGTACACTGTCACAGAATGTTTATCTCTGTCCATTTCCACTGTAGCTCCAAACTGTGTCAAAAAACAACACTCATCTCAAACTTGGCTCATACTGAAATGTATACTACAGGTGTGTGCCTCAGGGTAATTAAATTAAATAGACCCTCTCTGGCTTTTCTTTGCAAACGAAGATTCAGGAAGGACTCATCCCGTGCTTACTGCAAGCCCACTGATGACTAAAAAGGCCAATCTGAGATAGACAAGTCTGGTTGCAGAAAGCACAGCAGAAGGTCTCCTTGGGTGATGTTTCCGGGTTGTGATTCTTTCTGCGTTGTCGTTTCTCTTCAAGACTTGTTCGGCTTGAGTTCTCAAATAAGGCTGCAGCATTGTGGATAGTGCGTCTCCAACAGTATGGTATACAGAGTGATGGCCAGATGTGCAACTACAACCCGAATATATGGTGGGAGAAGAGCAAGAGGACACCATAGGTGGTGATTGGCAGTGGGATAGACATACATTTCTCCAGAACAACTCCATGTGGGCTAAAGGCACAATGGGGAAACAACAACATGCCATATGGAATGGCGGCTTCCTTCTCTTGGGCCCTGAACTCTTCAAAAAGTCAAAGGGAAAGACACCATGTTCCCTATTAAGGAGGAAGCGAGGATGGACTGAGGGAAAGGCTGAATTAACACTTGGTTGGAGGGAAGGAGAGAATAACTACTGTAGTGATAAAGAAAAAAAGGAGGGAAAAGGAGAAGGCACTGCAATGAGGGAGAGAAAGAACCCAAAGGGGGGAGAAATGTGAAAAATTTTGCACACCATATATATATATATATCCATACTCAACTGCACTGCTCTACTGGAATCAATCATATTTGATGAGCTAAATATAGCATATGAGGTTCTATAAGTTATTCTTCTGAGAAGACAAGTATTGACACCCCAGCACTCTGTTGGTCAAGGGGAAACTAAAAAATAATGTATGGCAACCTCTTTCTATGCATAGTTGACTTTTGGCTGGGCCTGCACCAGACTTTTACACAGTGTAGTCATCAGCGCGCTTGCAGAAAGCGCGGGATGAGTCCTTCCTGAATCTTTGTTTGTGAAGAAAAGCCAGAGAGAGAGAGAGACAGGAAGTTATTTGTGTTAGCACAAGATTTCTTAGTCATCTAGGGTACAGCCTCCAACATTTTACAAATGAAAACTAGGACATGTGTGGCCAAGCAACATCACAGCATAGTCAAGATGGCAAGGATTAGTAATGAGAACACACAAGCTAGAAGAGGCTACAGCTGTTTGCTTTTGCCTGAGTGTACAGGGAAAGGCAAGACTCCACCCACTCCTCTCTTCAGGGAAGGAGGAAGAAAGCTACCTGACTTCCTCTCTGGCTAAACAAGATTAGAGTACATTAAAATATTTTACCTTTCTTGTTGCAGGAACTTGGCAGCTCAAGTGAAACTGGTTTGCCAGAACAGAAGAACAAAATATTGAACTGTCAGGTGTGAGGAAGAGAAGCAAGATCAGTGAAATCAACTTGCAGTCCATGAGCTGCAGTTCAGTCATGCTCTTTCTCAAGCTCTGTGGAAAAAATGTCAAAAGAAGAACAAGAAAAAGCAGACAAGGCATTGGCTCGAGCTATATGGGCAAATGGTACACCTATTTTCTGTCAGTTAAGAATAGTTGAGAAGCAAAAATAAAAGGTGACAGAAATAGGGTTAGAATATTGAGTGCAACTTGTGCATAGATACAAAGAGAATTCTGATAAAAAGCAATGTAAAGAGACAGAAGGCAACAAAAAAAGCAGAACAAGAGTCCTTTTCTACAAGATCTGACAAACCAAAGGAAAATTTAAACCAAGAATGTGGATGCTATATAGCCAACAAAGGAATACAATGTATGATTAAGAAAAAAATTAAAAGTTAATGGAAGCAATATACTTTCATTAGCAATTAACAACATACACCTCTTTCCATAACCAAAACCCAATACTAGAAAGAACCTGGCAAACTAATAAGGCCAACATATAAATTACCCTCACATGATTATTTATCACATTCTCTCTTAGATAAAGAGTATGGCGAGTTCAAACAATGGTTGTTCCAAGGACTGGTCAAGCAGAATCACTGGTGGCAGATAGATGGCTGATATACATGGAAACCTATTACAGAACATTATGTTTGCTACATTTAAACCAATATTCCTGAAACCAATTGATACCAAAACTTCTTGCCACAAAGGTGAATACATAGAACACACAGACAGAATATGTTCAGGGTTTAAGCACTTATAATAGACAAATGCAAGTAACAAGAAAGATGCATGACCAATATTAAAGGAGAAGTATCTTCATTTAATAGTATTTGCATGTCTTGCTCATGGGTTGAATCTTCTAGCCACGGATATAGTATGTGCGAGTACAATGAAGACAATATTAACAAACTGCAAGGTGATTGTGAAGGCATTCAATACTCATCATGCTGCTAATCAGGCTTTCTGTAAGATTCTCAGTGTAAGAAACTACAGAAAGAGCAACAGGGAAAGGAACATAAACTTTTACTGCCAACAGAAACAAAGTGGGGATCAGCTCAGCTCATATGAAGTGTTTAGAGAGTTTGTTGCACACAAAGAACTCCTGGCAGTGTGCTTTAATCCATGATCATTTCTGTATCAAAAATTATTTCTGTACATGTTCCGAAGCAGATTCTGGACAATGACATGTTCTGGGTTGAAGTTAGAAAACATACAGGTTGCCTCCTGCACGGAAACAGTACATGTGGTTTCAAGTATACATTGTCTGAAAATAGGATCTCTCTAGGCATTTCCTAGTCCTCCAGAGTGACTCTATGGTAACTTCTGCCAGAAATTAGAGTTGTGCTAGAGATGCCTAGAGACCGCCTCATGCCTAGAGACCGCCTCTCTAGGCATTTCCCAGGTCCTCTAGCATGATTCTATGGGATTTGCTATTGCCTGTTCGCAGTAAGTCTGGGAACTTATCTCCCACACATACGGCCGGAGGGGTGACCTGTACAATTTGCTGCTACCCGTTTACGTGGCTATTAAGAAACTTCAAGGGAAAAAACACCAAACCTTTCAAATATTCAAGAAACATTCAGGCAACTGAAAGTTTTACTGAACTTTTGCTTGCTTCTTCTCTATCCAATGAAGTAGTCGTCAAACAAGTGCTTGTTAATCAATCTGAGCACTGCTCTCATTTAGTACATCTTGCAGCAAAGCCTGTGGATCCATGACACAGAGGATTGCATCTAACTGGTGAAGAATTATCTTCTGCTGTTGATACAGTTATGGATGCAGTTATGGAACACAGCTGACATTAATGCAATTGCTGTTTTGACGACTGTGGGAATTAAACAATTTCAGTCTTGCAGTTCTTGTAGGACTTAGTATTTAAGCATCTTTTAAATCGTGGGGTGGGAAGCAGCAACCTGTGTGTCATATGTGATCCACAAAATCTTGTTTTGCAAGTGTGGATGCCTCCAGATGACCTGCATCCTCCTTCCCCTCACTCCAAAGATGAATTCTCTCTTCAGGAAGTGTCCAGGAGTGGGAATTTATCTCTTAATATTCTACAGGAATTCCTCTACATTATTCAATATCAAAAAATTAAAGAGTTCTTCAGAATTTGGGGGCATATTCTGCTGTCAGTACCACCCATAGAGCATTGCATGGGCAGACTGTTGGCCCTCAGACCCGTAAGAGTTGCCCACCTCATGTGTTTCACTTCAATACACCCAGGCTCCCTATTGTGGAGAGTCTCCAAAGATACAGGAGGCTCTCCAGACTGTCACCTTGCATGTGTAGAGGGTGACAGATGGAGGGAAATGAATGTAATAATTAGTCTCTGCCCCATAAATTTAGTTACACAGTTTTAACTGCAAAAATATTCTGCTTGGATCCTTTCTTTGAGCTTTCATCAAGAGACATATTGTTTTTAGACAGTCAGTTTAGCAATCCCAGCAGTTTCTCTGAAGCTAAAACATATGATTGTTTTAAAACAGCTGTTAGCTTTCTTCATCAAACAAATCAGGCTCTCTGTGAATTTCTTGGTGTAAAATGTATGGTCTCCTCCTATAGCTCTTTCCAAATCCAAGTATGGTCTCCTCCTATATAGCTCTTTCCAAATCCAAGCACCTTAATTATTTCTCTCCTCCATGAACTCCTTTGAGATGAGTAAGGTTTTGCTTCTTACAAAATCTTTGTTTCACACTCCAAGAATTGATATAGGTTTCAACCTGTGTGAATTCTCATGTCTGGTAAGTGTTGACTTCCAACTGAAGCTCTTTCCACACTCCAAGCATTTAAACGGTTTCTCCCCTGTATGAATTACTTGATGGCGAGTGAGGCTTGTTTTCTCAATGAAACTCCTTCCACATTCTAAGCATTTAAAGGGTTTCTCCCCTGTGTGAGTGGCTTGATGTCGAGTGAGGTGTGTCTTCTGACTAAAGCACTTTTCACATTCCAAGCATTTAAATGGTTTTTCTCCCGTGTGGGTTCTTTGATGATGAATGAAGGTTCCCCTCCAACTAAAGCTCTTTCCACATTCCAAGCATTTAAACGGTTTCTCCCCTGTGTGAATTACATGATGACAATTGAGGTTAGTCTTCCGAATGAAACTTTTTCCACACACCAGGCACTGAAATAATTTTTCCCCTGTGTGGGTTGCTTGATGTCGCGTGAGGTGGGTCTTCGAGCTGAAGCTTTTTCCACATTCCAAGCATTCAAATGGTTTCTTCCCCGTGTGAGTTGCTTGATGTCGAGTGAGGCGTGTCTTCCAGCTGAAGCTTTTTCCACATTCTGAACATTCAAATGGTTTCTCCCCTGTGTGAGTTGCTTGATGTAGAGTGAGGTATGTCTTCTGACTAAAACTCTTTTCACAGTCCAGGCATTTAAATGGTTTCTCCCCTGTGTGAATAACATGATGAGAATTGAGGCTTGCCTTCTTACTGAAACTTTTCCCACAAACCAAGCATTCAAATGGTTTCTCTCCTGTGTGAGTTCTTTGATGTTGAATGAAGGTTCCCTTCCGACCGAAGCTCTTTCCACATTCAAAGCATTTAAAAGGCTTCTCCCCTGTGTGAATTACTTGATGATAAATAAAGGTTCCCTTCCAACTGAAGCTCTTCCCACACTTTAAGCATTTATATGGTTTTTCTCCTGTGTGGGTTCTTTCATGAGCAGTGAGGCTTGCCTTCCAACGGAAACCCTTTCCACACTCCAAGCACTTAAATGGTTTCTCCCCTGTGTGGATTAACTGATGTTTAGTAAGATCTGTCCCCTGATTGAAGGACTTTTCACACTCCAAGCATTTGAATGGTTTCTCCCCTGTGTGAGTTCTTTGATGGCGAATGAAACTTCTCTTCCACCTGAATCTCTTTCCACATTCCGAGCACTTAAATGGTTTCTCTCCCGTGTGGATTCTTTGATGATGAATGAAGCTTCTCTTCCAACTGAATCTCTTTCCACATGCCAAGCACTTAAATGGTTTCTCCCCTGTGTGGGTTCTTTGATGAAGAATGAAGCTTTTCTTCCAAATGAATTTCTTTCCACACTCCAAGCACTTAAATGGCTTCTCCCCTGTGTGGGTTCTTCGATGTAACATAAAGTGTGACCTCCACCAGAAGCTCTTTCCACATCCCAAGAACTCACATTTTTGTTTTCTTGTGTACAATCTTTCTGCATGAGTTTTCCTGTGAATTTTAAGACCTTCCTTACAACTGAGGTTCTTTTCAAATTCAAGAAAAAGACATTTATAGCTTTCTTTTCCTTTTTCTAGCATTTCTTGCAGTGAGATATCAAAGATCTCATCAGCCTGAGAAGCAGAGGCATGGTTCCTCCTCTCTTCCTGAATGTCGGTGTTGGTTACCGTCATTTCCTTCTGCTGACATTCAGCTCTTTGCAGCAAAGTCATCTTTGGTTCTCCTTCATCTTCAGTGTTCGGCACATCACCTTGAAAGGAGAGAAACAACTAGTCAGAACCCAAGAGAGAAACAGAGACAGGAATCATAGAGATTACTGGTATCAATGGGCAGCAGATAGAGCAGGGGATTTGAGAGAGTTGGCACTCCAGAGTCTTGCCACCGACTTTGCTGAGAGACACACTGAGAGCATGTCTCCAAAATCTTTAGGGAAAAGCTGGTTGCTGCAAGGATTTGGCAACCTTCACAACTGTTTGCTCAGTTCCCTTTTCTCCAGTGAAGTACACTGTACCCCTTCTCTTGTTCCTTTTAGCCTTGGGCATGAATTCATGTCAGTTTATTCCTCATGTAAAGTGCTGAGGAACAGTTTTGGCAACAGGGCTAGCTCCTACTCTTTCCTAGAAATTGGATAGGCTACTTGTGTCTCTCCAGAAGTTGCTGGATTGCAACTACCATCAGCCACAGATGCATTTCCTATGAACCAAAAGTGATGAAAGATGGGAGTTACAGTCCCACAACTTATGGAGAGGCATAATCAGTAAAGAAATCATCTGCCTTTGCCAGTGACAATATCAAGATAGTGAAAAGAAAGGGAGCTGGCCACCTACTGAAGAGAAATTGTCATTACCAGAGACTCAGGGCTGGGTACCTTGCTATGGCATGCCCATGGAGATTATGGCTCAGCTTTCAGCTCTGGAACACAGTCCGTACTGGTGCGATGTACACATAGCATCATATTAATTGAATTAGGTCCCAAACAGTTGGTAGGTTCAGCACAAAACATGACTGAAGGGAGCTGAGCTCCAGTATCCAGGGGCCCAATACAGGAAGCTAATTAACCTTGGTTCACATTTACTGCTCTTCTGCCTTGCCTCCATACAATCATTCAGGTTTCATAACTTTTTACAGAAAGGTCTGAGTAAATCATAGAAGCCGCTCCCTTTTAGCCTCTTGACATCACCCACTGCAGCCTTGAGGATTTTTATAAAAGAGATTCCACCTAAACATTAGGAAGAACTTCCTGACAGTAAGAGCTGTTCGACAGTGGAATGCACTGCCTGGGAGTGTGGCGGAGTCTCCTTCTTTGGAGGTTTTTAAGCAGAGGTTGGATGGCCATCTGTCGGGAATGCTTTGATTGTTTATTCCTGCATGGCAGGGGGGTGGACTGGATGGCCCTTGTGGTCTGTTCCAACTCTATGATTCTATAACACAGATGGGCAACTGTTCTTGGAGACCAATTTCCCTCCTGGCCCTAGAGAGGCTACACTCCCTCCACAGCAATGTGCAGGGATACCTATAATGTGACCGTGTTATCCTCTGTGTCCTTCCCAAAATGGAGACAGGAACCAATGCCATATGACATCTGGTCACTATTTTGGGAAGGATGCAGATGTGAAACAGAGATTATTGTGAGGCAGGATTTCTGTGGGTGTTTCTGTGCATTTGGGAGGTTTCTGGGGGTTAATCCATATTGGGGTCTTTGGGCATGATTTTTAGGCAATGTTTTGTAAAACAGTTTTTGAGTGCCTTTGTGGACTGGCACAGAGGGCAAAAATGGGGAGCAGGGGCCACATTCAGGACTGTTCTTTTCCTACATCTCAAGTTACAGAGGCCAGAAAATCCAGCCCAGCTGCCTGGTGCAATGAAACAAAAGTTGATGGGTGGGAATATCTGTGGGTGCCATCCCCAGTGAGAATGAGGCTCTCTGTCTTCCATAAGGTAGGTTGTCCTCAGGAGCACATTCTCAGCCAGGCCAGCTGGTAGTGATCCAGGAGCACTGCAAAGTGACTGGATCAACCAGGAGAAAGAGGAAGGCTCACCTAGAGAGGCCACGATCTCCATGTTCTCCTCCATGACTTCCCTGTGGAGGGCCCTTTGGTCCGGATCCAACAGGGCCCACTCCTCCTCACTGAAATACACAGCTACCTCCTCAAAGGTCACCTGGGAGAAGAAAGAGTATCCATGAGCCAAAAAATTAATACAGACTGCAATCAGATAGAAAGCTGTATGTCTTGAGATTGTGAAACATGTTCTAATTTTTCATATAGGATATTGACAGACGTAATGATGGGCAAATGGGATGGAAGAGAAAGGAAAAGAGGGAGACTCTTTTGAGGCCCATGGGGAAGAGCTGGTAACAGCTTTCCTGACTGCCTTTCATGGATCCTGCTGCCTACCTGATCCAGGCTCACAGAAGTGGTTCTCGGGGCATCAGAATGAAGACTTGAGCCAGTACATCTCAGCTCTGGTTGTGTCCAGTCTCCTGTGAAAGAAACAAGCAGCAAAAGCAAAAGTTATATTCCATTCCCTACATCATTCATTTGTGTCTTTCCAGACTCACACACCTAAAGCCAAAGCCACATGTTAGGGAGGACTTTTTACACTTTGTAGAAAATTGGAATCTACAAAGGAGATTGGAAGCGATATAAGGAGTTTTTGAAGATCTCTTTTCCCAGTCCAGCCTTGGTCTTTCTGACAACTTTCCTTGAGGCTAATAAGGATCTTAAGCATAAAGATATTATCAGAAACTTATTAGTCATCTCAAGACAGGAGATTGCTAAACATTGGAAAACCGGCCAAATGACGTTAGAGGGTTGGTGGGAAAGAGTATGGGAAAAATTATTAATGGAGAAATTACAGAATCAAAGAGTTGGAAGAGACCACAAGGGCCATCTAGCCCAACCCCCTGCCATGCAGGAATAAACAATCAAAGCATTCCCAACAGATGGCCATCCAGCCTCTGTTTAAAAACCTCCAAAGAAGGAGACTCCACCACACTCCAAGGCACCGCATTCCACTGTCAAACAGCTGAAACTCTTTACATCACGAGAATCAAATGATAAGTACATGTGAGCCAGCTCTAAATAAAGAGTCAGTGTACACCCTTCACTACTGTGTTGCCTCCAGGGTGTTTTTACTATAGCTTCCATCACCTCCAGCCAGCATGGCTAATTACTAGGAACAGTGAGATAGTGGGAATTGTAGTGTACAATATCTCAAGGACAACAAGGGCATCCCATAGCTGTGGTGGTGGTTGAAAACGAAAACATCTGGAGGGGACAATCACCACAAACACTTGGGAGATTTGAACCTATTTGTCTCAAATTATCTGGTATCCAGAAGCAGGAAGGGGCAAACACATTTAAGGAGAAGTGGTTTCCTTTTTTTCATATGTCAGCTCCCAAATAGAGCAATGTAAACCCCCAGTGTGTCATCTTACAATGTGGGTTGATGTTATTGTATAGATGTTTTGATGTTGTCTCTGAACAAACCTAAGTTGCATACCAAGGCTGCAGTAGCTTATGACCTCAATAAGCACTGAAATGGTGCTTAGTTGTTTTGTTATATACTATTTATTGCATTTTTTAAAAAAAAATCTTTTACTTTCCTTTATATACCAAAACATGTATTTGTAACAATTTAATACAAAATTTAATTAATTTTTTTTAAGGAGTTTTTAAAGATCTCTGGATGGCTTATAATAAAAACAGTTTGAACAAAACAATTAAGCACTGTGTCAGCACTTACTGAGGTCATAACCTACTGCAGCTGTGGTATGCAAATTGGAGGTTTTTAAACAGAGGCTGGATGGCCATCTGTCAGGAATGCTTTGATTGTGTATTCCTGCATGGCAGAGGGTTGGACTGGATGGGCCTTGTGGTCTCTTCCAACTCCATGATTCTATGAGATGTTGCCAAGTGCATAAACTACTGGTACCAAGTTATACCAGATTATAACTGGTGGATAAATCAAAGCTGGTCCCAAGCACTATGAACCACACAGTCCACCTGGGCCTCCAGCAACAGAGGTGGATTTAGGAGTACTCCCAAGCTACGCACCTCCTCTCCCTCCTGCATGGGTTGTTTGATAAGTGAGGTGCACCTTCTGACTGTAATACTTTCTACATTCCAAGTACTGAATTAGTTTCTTCCCTCACTTGGTTATCAAGCGAGTTGCTTGCTTGCTAACCAGTGACATTTATCTTTTGACTTCTTCCACACCCCAAGCAAAGTACACTCAGGCTACACGCTTCCTTCTTCACAGGTAGTGCAACACCAACAATGGCAGGTTGTTTATGCAATTCCCAGATCAGGAACCTCCAGCCCACAGAGTCTCTGACTTTTTGGTTTCAGAGTCAGTTTATTGGCCCCCATTACAATTATCCCTCCATATCCACAGATTTAAGTATTCACGGCTTGAAAATATTCTTTAAAAAATAATAATCCCAAAAGCCAACCTTGATTTTGCCATCTTATATAAGGGACACCATTTTGCTATGCCATTGCATATAATGTGACTTGAGTATTCATGGGTTTTGGTATCCACAGGGGGTCCTGAAACCAAACTCCAGCAAATATGAAGGGACAACTGTATACCATCCAGGCACTGATCCAGAATCTGCATATCTCAACCTGACTCCAATGACAAGGAGGATGACTCTCCACCCATAAACCTCTAATGTCTTCACCCAGCAAATTCATAGTATCTAGGAATCCTAGAGTTGGAAGAGACCACAAGGGCCATCCAGTCCAACCCCCTGCCATGCAAGAAATCACGATCAATGCATCCCTGACAGATGGCCATCCAGCCTCTGTTTAAAGACCTCCAAGGAAGGAGACCCCACCACGCTCCGAGGGAGTGTGTTCCACTGCCGAACAGCTCTGACTGTCAGAAAGTTCCTCCTAATGTTGAGGTGGAATCTCTGTTCCTGGAGCTTGCATCCATTGTTCCATGTTCTAGTCTCTGGAGCAGCAGAAAACAAGCTTGCTCCATCCTCAATGTGACACCCCTTCAAATACTTAAACAGGGCTATCATATCGCCCCTTAATCATCTTTTTTCCAGGCTAAACATACCCAGCTCCTTAAGTCTCTCCTCATAAGGCATGGTTTCCAGACCTTTCACCATTTTAGTCGCCCTCCTCTGGACACGCTCCAATTTGTCAATATCCTTTTTGAATTGTGGTGCCCAGAACTGGACACAGTATTCTAGGTGAGGTCTGACCAAGGCAGAATAGAATACTTCCCTTGATCTAGACACTATACTTCTGTTGATGCAGCCCAAAATCGCATTGGCCTTTTTAGCTGCCGCATCACACTGTTGACTCATGTTCAACTTGTGGTCTACTAGGACTCCTAGATCCCTTTCGCACGTAGTCGCGTTCAGCCAGGTCTCCCCCATCCTGTATCTATGCCTTTTGTTTTTCTGCCCTAAGTGCAGTACCTTACATTTCTCCATATTGAATTTCATTTTGTTAGCTTTGGCCCAGCTCTCCAGTCTATCCAGGACATTAAACAGCACAGTGGATAGGATGGCACCCACAGCTTCATTGCTATGGGTAGGAGCAAGAATCCCTGCCAGTGCCACTCTCCAGAATCTTGTGCTGTAGATAGAAGACCATTGCCGCCAGTCAGAACGCCATTGCCGCCACCGTCTCCCATCTTGCACAGGTCAGGAAAGACTGGCCACTAAACAACCTTTCTTGTGAAATTCACAAAAGGTCCATATAAATGCTTAACATGCCCAAATAAGACATTTCTAGAGGATCAGCATCTTGCCCATATAGGCCCAGGAAGCCTTATCTGAAACTCACATATTTTGAGGGACCAGACTAAAAAGGCTCCCTTTCATCCTCACCAAATGAGGTGTCATATTTGAGATCTTCTCGCAAGATCCACCCGGGCTGCACTCCCCATCCGGAATCTGAGGGACTCTTCTCTCCCTCAGGAATGTCAGTGGCCTCTTCCAGAAACATCTCCTGCATCAAAAGATCAGCAAAGATTGCACAGGGAATGTCTGCAGTAGGAATGGTGCAGGGGAAGGGCTGAGAGTGGGTTAGGGTCTTCCTTCCTTTGTTGATTGCCAGAAAATATGGGGCAATTAACTGGAAGGGATTTAAAGTACAATAATAAAGCCTCTCACCTGTTGCTGCTTCAGCTTCCTCTCCTCTGCCTGACTCAGGAGGAAGCCTTCTGCCAGGGCCACCGCCTGGGAACTGGTCTCTGCCCCACACTCCCTGACCCAGCTCTCCATCTCCGGGGGAAGGACAGCCAGGAACTGCTCCAGGATCACCAGGTCCAGCATCTGAGCCTTGGTGTGTCTCTCTGGCTTCAGCCACTGGCAGCAGAGAGTGTGGAGTCACTTGCAAAGCTTTCGGGGCCCCTCAGCCTCCTTACAGCGGAACTGTCGGAAATACTGGCACCGTACCTCTGAACTGAGCAGGTTCTCTCTCAGGCGCCTCTGCATGGTTCCTCTTTCCCAGAATTCTCCTCTTTTTCCAGGCTGTACAGTAGGCGGGCCTTTTCTTAACTTGGGACCAGGTGAGTCTTGCTTTCCCATCATTCAGTGGTGCTGCCAGGCAGATTCTGCCTCAGCTGAATAAGCTCTTTTCTCTTCTGCCACTCTCCCACAGGCAAAAACCCAGGCAAAATTACTTGCTAATGGCAGGATCTACAAAGAAACCAAGACATTATATGAAGAACAATTATGAACGCTCTCTTTAGGTACAGAAAAGATCATGATGATGATGATGATGATGATGATAATGATCTTTATTTCTACCCCATTTTTTTCCTAATTTGGATTTGCCATTCAAGCTGGACCGTGGCTTATTTTCTGTACCAAAGAGAATAAGCATGACAGAGAGATTCTAGAAGTTGTGTCAGTTTTATGCAGAAGCTAGGACTTGTATATGGAGCAAGGGTGTCCGTCCCTTCTTGTCTGCAAACAAAAACCTTCATACAATGCACCATTTCTTCCACTTGCACTGTCCCTATCAGTTTCCCCTCTTTGGCTTTCCTGACTGATACCTCCCATTTCCCCCATTTATTCATAACATGGACTCCTTCAACTCACAACATGACCTGAAGGAACACATAATGAACTCTGACCTGCATAAATACAGTCCATGAATGCTGGCAAAAATACTGGGAAGAGAATTTATGCCCGTAGGGAGATGGGGTTTGTAGTCTTTGTTAGCATCAGGACCAAACCTTAACAGCTGTCCAGGGACATTAAAGGGCTCGTTTGTATTTGTATGCAAAGACATCTTGTAGTAATTAACTGAAAGAAAGAAACTGCAGTATAAACTTTTGTAGACTTAGTCTACTTGCTTAGATACATGATTTAGATGAGAAATGAGGCACTGTCCGAGCTTTTGTTTGATTGGACAGCTGATTGGCTGGACAGAGGCTAGGAAATGAATCAAAGAAGCCAAGAGGAGATGGCAAACAGATTGACAGTCTCCCAGGTATAAAGAGAAGCTTGCAACATAGCCTCCAAGTAATGCTGTTCTTTATAAACTGCTCAGACATACTGAGAAATATTGCTGTGAAGAGAAGCATCTGCATTATGCTAAAATAGATATATGTCCTATTATGATTGTAATGGATGCCTGTTAAAATATTTATAGATATGTAACGGATGCTATTGGATTTAATAATGCTATATAGATGCCTGTTTAGAGATGTATATCTCCTTAAACAGAAGAGATGATATAAATGACTAAATTATATCGCTTGAGTTGGAAATGTTCCTTTATGTATTAATTTGAGAAGACTGCTAGAAAGATGCAGAGATAAAAGACTCATATTAAACTGTTAACATCTGACTTGCCATATCCTGTAATGTAATGAATATATTTCTGACATGTAATTTAATGTAATAGGATAAAAGCAATGTGCCCAGACACTGACATTTCTGTATTTCTCCCTAAGGAGAATATATATGTTTGGGGATCTATGATTACATATAACCAATAGCCTAAAAGAAGGGTTGACTGGTTTAAACCAAATGACTTTTTTTAAAAAAAAAAACACTCCTGGTTTTTAAAATTGATCATTCATTTTTTAAAAAGTCTGGTTATTATTACTATAGGTTGACCCCCATAGCCACACATTTGGTATCCATGGTTTCACTTACCCACATCCAAAAATATATGTTCTCTCTAGGCATTTCTAGGTCCTCCAGTGTGATTTCTATGGTGAACTTCTGCCATTTGTCTCATTGAGAATGATAGGGTTCCCTATTATCCATAGTTTCAGGTATCCACAGGGGGGAGGGTTGTTTTGGAACATATCCCCTGTGTATGTGGGGGTCAAACAATGACTTTTGAATTTAAACATTTTAACTTTAACAGTTTATTTGCAGTTTTTCATTGTTAGACCAGCATCCAGTGTCAACTGATTTTTAATCACTTTATTTGATAGTGCAAGAAATGCCATTCAGACACAAATCCTTCAAGTTCATAAGTTCAACCAAAACAACTTGCTTTAAAAGAGCACTGTTTTTAGAACAATTATTTTTTAAGCTAGTGGCCATAACATCTGAGCTGCATTTTTCGGTTTGCATTTTGCTACTTAATTTTCAGATTTTTAGTCCTATATTGGTTTTAATGCAAAACAAACAAACAAACAAACAAAAAACCCTGGTTAAAACAACAACAAAAGGTTCAAACCAAAATAATGGGTGTTGGGGTGTGGGCTTTTTAAACTTGTTTCCCACCCCCCCAACCCTGCCTAAAAGATTATCAGAGAGCCTGTTCATTATCTCATAAAAATATATCCTGAGATTCCAATGCATATGAATACTTAAGTGGAGTGTTAATGTCAACTCTACCTGTCTGGTTTTTACCACCATCACAAGTTGGATGCTCAGGTAGAGCCAAAATGTGATAACAGGCCTCAAGATAGAATATAGATTAGTTCACAAATGGCAAAGAACCCTCGGATACTCAGTCTAAAGAGATGAGGATAAGGAACCACACTTGTTTCACAGGACAGAATATGGAGAGACAGAATGGTTTCCCATTGGCAAAGAGGTCAGAGAAGGATGCATTTTTTCACCCTATCTAACGTATATGCAGAGCATATTATATGGAAAGCAGAATTAGACTTAAGAGGAAGCAGGCATGAAAATTGGAGGCAGGAACATCAATAATTACCATATTACTTGCAGACAACAGCAAATACTTGAAATGGCTACTGATAAAAGGAAGAAAGTACAAAAGTAGGGTTAGAGTTGAATATTCAGAAGATAAAAATAATGATTACAAATGATATATATAACTTTTAAGTGGCATCCAAAGACAATAAAATAAGACAAAAATGCCTATAACTTGGCTCAGTTATTAATGAAATGAAAATAGAGACCATAGTCAGAAATCAGAAGGCTAAGACTTGGAAAGGCTGATATGAAGCAACAAGATAAGATCTTCAAGGGTAAAAATATACTATTGAATACCTAACTCAGAATTATACATACCATAGTATTTCTGATTTTTATGTATGATTGTGGAAGCTGGACAGTAAGCAAAGCTGACACGAAGAGACACAACTCATTTGAAATGTGCTGAAGGAGACTCCCGTGGATATAGATCAACAAAAAGACAAATAAGCCAGTTTGAGAGCAAATCAAACCAGACCTCTCCCTAGAAGCCAAAATGGCAAAACTGAAGTTATTTGTAATTTGGAAATATCAGTAGACAACATGATTCACTGGTGAAAATTATAACCTTCAGTAAAGTGGAGGGCAGTAGGATAAACAGAAGCCCTTGTTATCAATAGACTTGATTCAATCAAGAAGGCCACAGCTCTGAGTGTGCAAGATCTGAGCAGAGGTGTAGATAACCAAGGTCCATGAAGGTGTCTCTTTTATAAGCCCAAATAAATATAATAGCAAACAACAACAAAAGGAAGACATTTCTGGAATGCATCCTGAGCCAGGCCAAGCCGTTTTGCTGCCTGACAAGATGACAGCCCTCCACACACCCACACACACCATTCCTGAATGAGCTGTTAGGAAGCCTCTCTTGAGTTAGGGAGATATTTAAATACCAGCTTCAAGCTAGAAATTGGCTTCTGTCTCTGTGCAGGAGCGAAATTCCAAGAGTCCAAGATGGAGATAGGTAGTGAGTGGATTGAGAGCAGGCGTGGTGTAGTGGTGTTGGACAACAACTCTGGAGACAAGCGTTCGAACCCCCACTCAGCCATGGAAACCCACTAGGTGGTCTTGGGCAAGTCAGACTCTCTCAGCCTCAGAGGAAGGCAAAGACAATTCCCCTTTGAACCAATCTTGCAAAAAACAAACAAACAAACAAACAAACAAACAGTGATAAGTTCACCTTAGGGTTGCCATAAGTCAGAAATGACTAGAAGGCTCACAACAACAATAACAACAACAACAACAGATAGATGGGGTGGAGTCAGACTCTGGAACGTCAAGAGGAGGGTGACCAAAATGGTGGGAGGTCTGGAAGCCATGCACTATGAGGAGCGGATTAGGGAAATGGGTATGTTTAGCCCGGAGAAGAGAAGGAGTGTTCTGGAATAGTTTTTTTCTGACGTTTCGCCTGCATCTGTGGCTGGCATCCTCAGAGAATTCAGAAAGAACGTCAGAAAGAAACTATTCCAGAACACGGCCTCACAGCCCGGAAAAAAACCCAAGAAAAATCTTTGGATGCCGGCTGTGAAAGCCTTTGACTTCTCATATTCTTGGTTCACACCCTGGAACCTCTAACAGAACCAATGGTTGAGGAGCATGAAAGATGGGGAAAAGGCTTAAATGTTTCAGAATGGCTGCTTCTTCAGTTGGAACTGTTGACAGCAACTGAATGGTAATCAGAAAGTATCAAGGCAGATAGAAATAATTAAGTGTTAAGTTACTTTGCAGCTGCAAAATAATGGTGTTGTGGTGATGTTATGTGTTTGTTTTTCAAGACCCCCAACTGGAATAAAAGCCTATCTCATTGCAGAGCCATGGCAGGCCCATGAAACAAAGCCTGCAGCTGCTACCAGAGGCAAAAGAGTGTGAGAACATGTGCCGTCAGTTGTCTGGGGTGGAAGAACAGCTTTGTGGTTCTTTTGGCCTACAGGCTAAGAGAATATTAAATTGTTCCTCTTACTCTCTCCTTTATGGCTTTCATATAAGGACTTAAAATGCTTTTCAAAGAGAAACCTACTATCCAGACCTATGAGCTCTTGCCACAGTGTAGAATCTAATAGGACAGGCCTAAGCAGTGAGTGAAACTTGTATAAATATAATGAGGTGCTGATGATGAGAAATGCCTTTGGTAGAAATGTTGCAGGTATATTTGTACCGTATTAAGAAGAGATCAATCACAGATTAGCAAAGGCATATAGCGCATTTGGAAGACTTTACAAAAGAGTCTGGAGCAATAAACACCTGAGGCAAAGCACAAAAATCAGTGTGCCATTGTACTGTCTATTCTCCGTTATGGGTCTGAAACATGGGTCACCTATCCCCACCACTTACGACTCCTCGAACACTTCATCAGCGCTGTCTACGCACAATCCTAAATATACACTGGACTGACTATGTGATGAATGTTGCTGTCCTTGAGCAAGCAGGGATCACCAGCATTGAGGCCATGAAGAAGGGCGACTAAAATGGTGAAAGGTCTGGAAATGATGCCTTATGAGGAGAGAGTTAGGGAGCTGGGTATGTTTAGCTTGGAAAAAAGATGGTTAAGGGGCGATATGACAGCCCTTTTTAAGCATTTGAAGAGGTGTCACATTGAGGATGGAGCAGGCTTGATTTCTGCTGCTTCAGAGACTGGAACACGGAGCAATGGATGCAAGCTCCAGGAACAGAAATTTCACCTCAACATTAGGAGGAACTTTTTGACAGTAAGAGGTGTTCGGCAGTGGAACACACTCCCTCGGAGCGTGGTGGGGTCTCCTTCCTTGGAGGTCTTTAAACAGAGGCTGGATGGCCATCTGTCGGTGATGCTTTGATCGAGATTTCCTGCATGGCAGGAGGTTGGACTGGATGGCCCTCGTGGTCTCTTCCAACTCTACAATTCTATGATATGATAGCCACGTTTAAATATTTGAAGGGATGTCATACTGAGAGGGTCTGTCTGTATTGATTTCCCAAAAGTTTGTTATATTGAGTCTGTAGAGCAAAAGACCTACTCTGCCAAAATATGTCTGTGTCAGAGAAAGCTGAGAAATATAACTGTATTTGCTCCAACTTGACCAAAAGCCCAGAAACAGACATAGTATGGTTTGTCTTGTTTATTAAGACAAGAAACCAGGATGGTTTATCAAGAAACCAGGATGGATGACTAAAGAAATATCAACAGAGCTAAGTTTTAAACGGAACATGTATAAGAAATGGAAAAAGGGGGAAATCACCAAAGAAGAATTCAAACAGATAGCGAACACATGTAGGAGTAAAGTCAGAAAAGCTAAAGCACAGAATGAGCTCAGGCTTCCTAGAGAGGTTAAGAACAATAAAAAGGGTTTTTTTGGGTATGTCCGCAGCAAAAGGAGGAAGAAGGAAATGGTAGGGCCACTACGCGGAGAAGATGGCAAAATGCTAACAGCGGACAGAGAAAAGGCAGAATTACTCAACACCTTCTTTGCCTCAGTGTTTTCAGAAAAGGAAAAGGAGGACCAACCTGAGGATAAAGGTACAGAAGACACAACAGGGGAAATCCAGCACAGAATAAGCAAAGAGGTAGTACAGGAATACCTTCTTAAACTAAATGAATTTAAATCTCCAGGACCAGATGAACTACATCCAAGGGTATTAAAAGAGCTGGCAAATGTAATCTCAGAGCCATTGGCAATAATCTTTGAGAACTCCTGGAGAACAGGAGAAGTCCCAGCAGACTGGAGGAGGGCAAACATTGTCCCCATCTTCAAAAAGGGGAAAAAAGAGGATCCCAACAATTATCGTCCAGTTAGTCTGACATCAATACCAGGGAAGATTCTAGAGCAGATCATTAAACAGAGAGTCTGTGAACATTTAGAAGGCAATGCCATAATCACAAAAAGTCAACGTGGGTTTCAGAGAAACAAGTCATGCCAGACTAATCTGACCTCTTTTTTTGATAAAATTACCAGCTTGGTAGATGAAGGGAATGCTGTGGACATCACATACCTTGATTTCAGTAAGGCCTTTGACAAGGTTCCCCATGACATTCTTGCAAACAAGCTTGTAAAATGTGGGCTAGACAAGTTAACAGTTCAATGGGTTTGTAATTGGTTGACCTGCCGAACCCAAAGGGTGCTCAGCAATGGCTCCTCTTCATCTTGGAAAGATGTGACCAGTGGGGTGCCACAGGGTTCTGTCCTGGGCCCAGTGCTATTCAACATCTTTATCAATGACTTGGATGAGGGAATTAGGGGCATACTTACCAAATTTTCAGATGACACCAAATTAGGAGGAGTAGCTAATACCCTGGAGGACAGGATCAAAATTCAAGATGACCTGGATAAACTGGAGAGCTGGGCCGAAGCTAACAAAATGAAATTCAATACGGAGAAATGTAAGGTACTGCACTTAGGGCGAAAAAATGAAATGCATAGATATAGGATGGGGGAGACCTGGCTGAATGAGACTACGTGCGAAAGGGATCTAGGAGTCCTAGTAGACCACAAGTTGAACATGAGTCAACAGTGTGATGCGGCAGCTAAAAAGGCCAATGCAATTTTGGGCTGCATCAATAAAAGTATAGTGTCCAGATCAAGGGAAGTAATAGTGCCGCTCTATTCTGCCTTGGTCAGACCTCACCTAGAATACTGTGTCCAGTTCTGGGCACCACAATTCAAAAAGGATATTGACAAATTGGAGCATGTCCAGAGGAGGGCGACTAAAATGGTGAAAGGTCTGGAAACCATGCCTTATGAGGAGAGACTTAAGGAGCTGGGTATGTTTAGCCTGGAAAAAAAGACGGTTAAGAGGCGATATGATAGCCCTGTTTAAGTATTTGAAGGGGTGTCACGTTGAGGATGGAGCAAGCTTCTTTTCTGCTGCTCCAGAGATTGGAACAAGGAGCAATGGATGCAAGCTCCAGGAACAGAGATTCCACCTCAACATGAGGAGGAACTTTTTGACAGTAAGAGCTGTTCGGCAGTGGAACACACTCCCTCAGAGCGTGGTGGGGCCTCATTCCTTGGAGGTCTTTAAACAGAGGCGGGATGGCCATCTGTTGGGGATCCTTTGATCGTGATTTCCTGCGTGGCAGGGGGTTGGACTGGATGGCCCTCGTGGTCTCTTCCAACTCTACAATTCTATGATTCTATGATTCTATTAGAATCAGAAACAATGGGTCATTCAGCCTAGAAAGTGTTATCTTCTTCTGGGAGCATTGCCCAGTTCGGCTGCCTTGAGGTATCAAAAATAGTAGCTAGACACAGAGAGCTGAAAAATGATTTCTGTTTCAAAAGGTTTTCTAAAATTGAAATCTGCCTGGTAACCACTATAATATGCACGTGCAGTGCCTTAGATTTTTAGGTTTTGTTTCTCTGTAATATAAAAAGATATGTGTGCCTTGTTTCAGGGAACACAGCATGGCGGTTTATGCCCTGTGTTACTCATTGCTAGCAAAGAATAAAAGTCATCTGAATACAATTGAACCTTGACTTTGAGATTTCCTTATGATTACCCAGATAGACCTTAACAATACTGAGGATGGAGCAAGCTTGTTTTCTGCTGCTCCAGAAACTAGGACACAGAGCAATGGACTCAAACTACAGGAAGAGAAATTCCACCTAAACATTAGGAGGAACATGCTAATAGTAAGAGCTGTTCGGCTGTGGAATGCACTGCCTGGGAGTGTGGTGGAGTCTCCTTCTTTGGAGGTTTTTAAACAGAGGCTAGATGGCCATCTGTCAGGAGTGCTTTAACTGGGTACTCCTGCATGGCAGGGGGTTGGACTAGATGGCCCTTGTGGTTTCTTCCAACTCTATGATTCTTTCCCTTCTTACCTCTAGAGCAAAACCTTCATTCCAATCAGCCGCCTTCTTCTTGGTCCATCTCCCCACATCTCTGTTCTCTATGCTTTCATAGAATCATAGATTTGGAAGAGACCACAAGGCTCATTTTTTAGCATGTCTACAAAAATGCATGTCTGTAGGCAGAACTATGTTGCTTTCTAAAATTTTCACAATTTTGGTGCAAAGGATAAGAATGCATTCTCTGGTCCCTGAGATTGGCTGCATGGACAGCTGGGAGCATGCCTTTACTGCCTCCCTGCTTCTGGTGCCTGAGGCAATCACTTCACTTTCCCTAAAGGTGGGGCCATCCCTGGGCACTTAAAAAAGTTTTCGGGTCCATCCAGAAGCAATGTGGGGTAGTGGCTTGGGCGACTAAGACTCATGAGACTAAAATTCAAACTGTTGTTGCGAGGTTTCAAATCATTTCTGACTTATTTCAACCCTATCATGGAATTATCTTGGCAACATTTATTCAGAGGTGTTTCACCTTTGCCTTCCTCTGAGGCTGAGAGATCATGCCTTGCCCATAATCACCCTGCGGGTTTCCATGGTTGAGTGGGGATTTGAATCCTAGGGGTTGTCTAGGGTGGCAGGGGGGGAATGAGGATTGATGCACACTAACACTAATTTTAAGTAGCTTCTATTTGTCTTAATGGTTTTCTGGCAAAATTGCAGGCACGTGAAGCTATTCACTTTTGCTGTCCCAACAGGCATGCCTGCAAATCAAGATGTCGGGCGCAAGTGAATTACTTGTATTTTTATTGTTGCCAATTGCCGCCACTGAACAGTATTTTCTTTTTTAAAAAGCATATGTAAGGTGAAAAAGTGCAATATTCCACCTAAAATAAATTTTAAAAATAAAAGAATAAAGACTGTTTTATCACGTGAGCACACGATTGCTAAAGCAAAAATCCAAGACAGTGGTTCTGGGCACTTGTTTTGTTAGCAGCAATACTCCCTGCCCATGTCTGACCCATCAGCTTCCACTTCTGCTCTTCTCGGGAATTAAAATGTGTGTGAATGTGATTATCTAAACAAGTTATGTGCATTCTCTATGAAGCTTTTTTAAAAATACAGGGAAAGCTGCAAAGACTTTCCCAGTGTAGTTTACAATGGATTTGGCCACCCCGCTACTTCTGAATACTGCGATCCAATGTGGAATGCCATTAGGAGAGGTAGGAGTCTAAGTGAATTCTATGAGGATTACTTCAACCCTTAAGACAACCCTCTAGTCTCCCAGAGTCCAAGTCCACCACTCAAAAGGACTCTTTGGAGGTTTTTAAACAGAGCCTGGATGGTCATCTGTTGGGAATGATTTTGATTGGGTATTCCTGCACGGCAGGGGGATGGACTAGATGGCCCTTGTGGTCTCTTCCAACTCTGTGATTCTATGATTCTACATGAGAATGGTGTTCTCCTGAGGAACCCTTGAAATAATTTTCAGGTCCCAGGGAACCCCTGCATAAATATTAATATATGTACATTTTTAAAAAAATGATTATTCCCCCCCCCCAGAGGTGATCTCTTGTGGAACTCCTAGCAACCTTGCATGAAACCCTAGGGTTGACAAACCTTGCTATAGACACTGCAGAAATTTTATAAAGCAACACAGTTCTGCCTACAGACATGCATTTTAACAGACATACTCAAGAACGAGAGAGGGGAAGTTTAGAGAGCAGAGATGTAGGGAGATGGACTAAGCAGAGAGATGTTGCATGGAATGAAGGTTTGGCTCTGTGGGTATGAAAGGATAGAATCTGACTGCATCCCATTCATTCACTATTGTTGTCTTGTCTCTTGAGAGTCAAATCCCCACCCTGACAGATGAAGGGACTCTGGGCCAGAGGCTCCATTGTTTTACAGCCTCCTTCACAGGGTTGTTGTGAGGACAGAATAGGGGCTGCAAGAAGGGTTATGTACTTTGACAAACCCCTTGAAGGAAACAAAAATCAGACACCTAAGCCAGTAGTTCTTAGTCTGTGGCACATAAGGAGGCTGCAGTGTCCTCACAGGGGGGTCTGCGAAGGCTTAAAGGCTGCTTGGCCCACCTCCTCCCTGCAGTGGAGCCAAGGCAAAGGCTGGCTTGGCCTGCGCATTGCCATTCAATCTGCAGGAAGAAACAGGAGAAAAGTCTTCCCTCCCCCTCCAATGACTCTGAGGGAAGGTTTAATGGGTGGTGTAATTGTGTTGTTGCTGTTGTTTTAAATCTTGAGTTAAGTCTTGGGGGTCCAGGGCAACAAAAGATATTTAAAGGGGGGCCCTGGTAAAGAAAAGGTTAAGAGCCACTGGCCTAAGCAACCAAAACCTGGGAGGGAGGAGGTCAAGTTGGCCTGGTTGCCCCAGCCCCTTCCCCACAGAGGACGCCTTCCAGCCCCATTCCTCTATTCCTTTTTTCCCACCCACCCCCAAACCTGGGCTTTTCCACCCTCCTTTCCATGGCAGCCCCCTTGTTTCCTCCTCTGCCCAAAGCCCTAGAAGAGAGGAAGGACTCACCTGGGCAGGAAAGCAAAATGTCCCCCCCAATATACAAAAAGGGGGCTTGAGAGAAAAGAGGGGCAGCCAAACCCATTCCTGGTCTCAAAAGCACGACCCCCCGTTTTTTCCTCCCTCTCTTCGCAGTCGCTCCTCTGGACTGACTGCAGCAGCCTCCCCTTCCGGCTCCTCTCTAGGAATCCTAGAATTGGAAGAGATCCCCAAGGGCCATCTAGTCCAACCCCTACCCTGCAGGAATACCCGGTCAAAGCACTGAAGGGTCCCTCAGACAGATGGCCGGAAAGTTGTGGGACCTTGGCTGGGAAAAGAGAGAAAAAAGGCAAAGGAGCCAGACTCTTTCCTTCCTCTCTAGGAATCCATCTCCTTGCTTTTAACCCTTAAAGTTGGAAGTGCAGCCGCCTGTCTTGGGGAGCCTCTCTTTTACAAGTTTGATATTCCACACTACACTGTTATAGCGCTATTATTCCACTTTAACTGCTCTGCTGCCTCCTGTGGTATTCTGGGGTTTGTAGTTTAGGGAGAGCTAAGAGCTTCCAAATATGTATACAGTTGTCCCTCCGTATCCACAGATTTAAGTATTCACGGCTCGAAAATATTCTTTAAAAAATAATAATCCAAAAAGCCAACTTTGATTTTGCTATCTGATATAAGGGACACCATCTTGTTGTGCCACTGCATATAATGGGACTTGAGTATTCACGGATTTTGGTATCCACAGGGGTTCCTGGAACCAAGCCCCAGTGAATATGAAGGGAAAAGTGCAATTGTAATGTGTAACTTCTAATTTTAGTATAAAGGTGTAAATATAATATTTATTGGAAAAGAAAAGAAAGTGATTATAATATGTTTAGATTAAGAGGAAAAATGTATTAGTGTTAGAATAGATAGTTTTATTTTTGTATTAGTAAGAAAAGAGAATAGAAAAAAAGGTTTTTGTCTCCCCCCACCAAAAAAAAATTCTTAAGAGCTCCATGGCTGAAAATACTAAATGCTCCCTCCCTAAACTGCAAATCCCAGGATTACACAGAAGGCAGCCCAAGCCATTAAAGTGGAATAATACCGGTATAACAGTGTACAGTAGGATCCCTGTATCCACAGAACCAATATCTACAGTTTCAGTTATCCGCAGGACCCAAAACAGAACACATACCATAGAGTCTTCCTAGAAAATGCCTAGAGAGGCATCCTCTCTAGACATTTTCTAGGTCCAAGGCAGCTCTATGGTATTTTAAACCAAAAGTCCCATTACAGTAGGGCCCCCTTATCCACTGGGAATTGGTTCTGGGGGCTCCCGTGGATACCGAAAACCATGGATAATAGTGAACACCATTGAAAATAATGGGACTTCTGGTTTAAAATACCATAGCATTGCCTTGGAGGACCTAGAAAATGGCTACATACTTTCTAGGAAGACTCTATGGTAAGTGTGCTGTTTTGTGTCCTGTGGATAAATGAATCAGTGGATAATGGGGTCCTAGTATATTTTCAATGGCATTCGCTGTTATCCATGGTTTCTGGTATCCGTAGTAAGTTGTGGAACCAAACCCCACGGATACAGGGGGCCTACTGTAGTGTGATAAATAAGTCGTTTCTGACTTATGGCGACCCTGTCACACGTTTTTTGTAGCAGAATTTGTTCAGAGAGGGGTTGCCCTTGCCTTCTTCAGAGGCTATTTTCTGATGGCTCACAAGCAGGAAGGGAACCTGATCCTTGCAGGTTCGGGACTTATTTGTGGAAATGGCCACTAGCAACGCAGGCTGATTTGTTGCTGTGGGCCTTCTTTGTGTTATTGTTGTGGCCTTTTGCGGTCGGGTGTATTTTTCAGTAGAATGGTCTTATTCCAATAAAAATTTCTAACCCCTTAAATTCCTGAAAAGCAAACCTCGCATGGGGTTTTCTTGGCAAGATTTGTTCAGAGAGGTGGTTGCCTTTGCCCGAGAGAGGCCTTGACTACATAGGAGTAAACATCTGGGCTACTTTGTCCCAGAGTTACAGCACATGAAATTTGGACTAATTGGCCTGGATTTAAGCTCCACACCTGCCAAAGCCCAAAACTGCATTCAGATTTTTACTTGGCTTCCATTCAAACCCCAAATCTGCATTTGGATTTTTACTTGGCTTCCATTCAAACCCCAAATCTGCATTCGGATTTTTTACTTGACTTCCATTCAAAGCTGTTACCCACGCTTGACTCCAAGGGGTTGTCCAATCGGTGAAAAAAGCTCCTCACAGAATGCAAGGAGAACTCTACCTGTCTTAATGGAATTCCGCGTGATTTCGCCATATTGTGAAGGAGGGGGGCCACAACTGGAAAAAAACCTCACCAGAAAAGCCTTCGCAGCTTTTCCCATCTTTTAGAAAAAAGAACGAGAGGGTGCACACTTCCACTCATTAGGACAAACGAGTTGATCTGATTCACTTGACAAACAAGAGGAAACACAAATCTGATTGGCTGGAAAAGTGCAGGGGGCTGGGCTTGCTAGCAAGGCAAGTGCCCATTGTTGCCGTGTTCGATTCTCGAGAAAATGGGGTATTGGTTTTTCCCTCCCTTTCTCTGCTTTTGTGTTAAAGTGGAAAAATCGCTCAATCGCACCTTGGATAGAGGGTTTTTTGTTTGTTTTTTTAAAGAGGTCATCTTTGGCAAAATCAGGTAAGTGCAAATGCAAATAAATAACTTGTAGCTGCCATGTTTCCCAGTGGGCACATGAAGCTTAAGCGGGCAGAAAAAACATTAAGTCATTACTACGAGGGAATCCATTTTTTTATGGGCTCGTATAGACAACCCCTGAGCTCTGGGAAAAACAAAGCCCCAGCCAGGGGTAGCCGCCCTCTCTGAAGTCAGAATAGGCAGGGAGCCTTGCAGTTGTGAGGCTCGCTGGGCAAACTGAGCTCAGAAAATGACTACCACTAGGGTTCTGCCATTGGAATGGGAAGTGGCACTGAGGAAGGGGGAGAGGCAGCGCTTGTCCTTCCTCTCACCCCCCCCCCCCCCGTCACCCAAATCCAGTGTGGATGCATTGTTCACACTGCAGTTTTCTCCAAATTCAAGCAAACTCTGAAGAAAACTGGGTTTTTCTAAAACCTGGATTAAGGGGTTATTCCCCAAAGTCTGGTTCGAATAGGGCCATACATCATGTAGCACCAGGTTCAGGGGAAAGACCACACATCATGTGGCCTTATCGGGCTGGGTTTGGGGTTTTTCACCAGTGTAGAAAAGGCCAGAGTGGGACTTGCCCACCGTCACCTAGTAGGTTTCCATTGCTGAGCAGGGATTTGAACCCTGGTCTCCCAGAGTCCTAGTCCAGCACTCAAACCCCTACACCACACTGGCTCTCTGCTGGCTGATAGTACACACACACACACACACACACACAGAGGAATTATTTCGCTTCCCTGGAATAATAAAATGCAGGTTGAGCCTCCTTTATCTGGAATTCCAAAATCAAAAACAAAACAACAACAAAAAAACCCAACACCACTGAAAACTTTTTTTTCATGGGGGGCTAAGATGGTGACGCCTTCGGTTTCTGATGGTTTAACGTCCACAAACTTTGGTTCATGAACAAAATTGTTAAAAATATCTATCTATCTTTCTATCTAAAACTCTTGTGTATGTTTCCTTTACCAGTGTGCTGATTGGCCACTTATCCAACCAATCCCCTCCCTTCACCACCCACATGCAAATTCCCTCTCCACCTCACAATCCACTCCTGCCACTCAATCTGCATCTACACCCCCAGGCTCACAAGGGCCCCTCCCTCCTCCAGCCACTCAGCTCCCACATGCAAATTCCTTCTCCACCTCACAATCCACTCCAGCCACTCAATCTGCATCTATACCCCCAGGCCCACAATGGCCCCTCCCTCCTCTCACTCCCTCAGCCACTCACCACCCACATGTAAAACAATGCAATATTTTTTTCCTAAAATAATACCATGTAGCTGAACCATATGAACCTTCTAAATCTATTATAATGATGTATGTTACGCTGGGTCAGCTAGTTGTATAAAATTACCTTCACGCTGTGTGTATATGAAAAATAAATGAATTTTGTGTTTAGATTTGGGTCCCATCTTCAAGATATCTCATTATGTACTTATATGCAAATAACAGTTATTCCCCCCCCAAAAAAAATCTGAAATACAAAACAATTCTAGTCCCAAAAATTTCAGAGAAGGGATACTCAACCTGTATATGCATTCCTAAATAAACAGGCAGTAAGACAGGAAGGGAGGGGAGGGGATCTTGTCAGGAACAGATCATGCTGTTTAGCATTAATGGTGCACTTGTATGGTGCAGCCCTGAGATCTAGCAACCCTAGTGGAATGCACATTCCACTACTAAATAACTAAATAAAATGACAAAGTGACAGGCCTGAGGCTCCAGAATCAAATTTGTAGCTGGGAGCAAGTATTGCCAAGTTTTCAAAATAGCAAGAAGGGACAGTCAAAATTCATGACATGCAGGGTTGACATTCAGGAAGTTCCTATTGAGTTCTACCAAAATTAAAGTAGTGATTTCAATTCACCACATCCATGCATTACCTGATGCAAAGATGTCTATTTTTAAGAAAAGGCATACATCCCCAAAAGATGGGATTTTTTGGCTGCTGGTTCAGTCTATATGAAAGGAAAAGATTTCCAATCCTCAAGTTTCATGTTTGTAGAAAGAAGTGATCATTATTACATTTTTTTAGCATTCATAAACTAATTTGATCAACCATGCGAAAGAAGAAATTTTGCCTTACAGGGCACACAACCCCCGTTCTCCTCCATGATTTATCTGAGAAGGACTCACTCCTCCTCCAAGAAATACAGAGCCCCCTCCGTGGGGTTCTGTGAGCCATGGATGGTGGAATCTGGATATGGATGGCTGACTGTATTGTGGACCCCTGACACTGTGCTCCTTCTCCTTTTGTTAAACTCAACCAAAAAATAAACAGAGTAAACTGAACCATCAGAGTGCCCTACATTTCAGGAGCTTGTTTTCTCAGGTCTTGTCTATACGAGGAAGAAAGTATGAACATGTTTTGGAAAGGCAAGCATTCACAACAATGTGACCTGCCTATACGGCCAAAAGAGCACCCCTAAACTCCACATGACCCCATATCCAGATGGCAGCTGAAAGTGATTTACTCGTGATTTTAAATCTGTCACTGCCAAAAAAAAAATTTTTTTAAGTTCCCAAAGTGCGCACAAGCAACACTTTGTATTTACAAATAAATAAATAAATGACTCTAAGATCATTGTTTGATCGACTTACTGAACCCTCACTTAGCTGAAAATTTAACATGGCAGCCACAAAATCTTAGTTCTGTTAGTTCAATATTTATTTTAATATTTTTTTCATTCCCAACTTTATGTTATGTTTTTTACTCTTGTGCATTTTTATTGGAATTTTCTGTATTTCTCTGTTATTGGAATTTGTAAGCCCCCTTGAGTCCCTGTCTGGGGAAAAAAAAAGGATATAAATATAAATAAAGGGATGGATGGCAGGCACATTGGGCATCTAACTGCATCTCCTCCTTGGACGACCAGACAAGAAGGACAGGGATCAAGAGGGATAGGTTGTCCTCCTTATTCATCCTAGCAGCTTGTCTATACCTGTGGTACTCATCAACTGAAACTGATCCAATGTAATCCTACTTACAGAGTTGCTGGACATGCTATTGTCAGCTACTGCAATAATGACAGCATCTAAGTTCTTATTCGAGAGATTTTATCTGTAAAATGATTGTTAAAAGCATCAGAGCAGACTGCAGAAGGTTCTAGAATTTGGATTCAGGGCAGAAGATGCCTGAATCAGACCTCTCACCACCCTGAATAGTTCAGCTGGACATGAATTTGCAGATGCAATGCATGCGGAAAAGAAAGCCTTCTTCACTGCATGGATTGCCACCTTATAGGAATAAAGATGTTCTCTATAACATGTTTTGTCAGATATAAGTTGAGTTTTCCGCCATCTACGCTCTAGTTGTCATCCTTCCCATTTCAGCTCCCTGCAGTTTCTGTATACCAATGAGCCCAACTGATAAAAGATGGTTGGCCATGCCTCTGTAAGAGCAGCTTTAGTTTTGAGGACCTAGCAATTGATAGAGAGGATACTTCTCTAGGTATTTTCCATCATGACTCTATGGTCTCTGTTCCTATTTTTTCAGCCATGGATAACTGAAACTGTGGACATTGGTTCCGCAGATACTGGGGGAGGGGAGGGGAGGGGGCAGCCTGTATTTACTTTCAGGGGAATTTAGGAAATTTTTCTTTTTTCAGAAATTTTAATCAAATTTATTTTGTGTTCTGTCAAACTAAGTACAGCTGTCCCTCCATATCCACGGATTTGGTATCCACGGTTTTAAGTATTCACCGCTTGAAAATATTTTTTAATAATCCAAAAAGCAAACCTTGATTTTGCCATCTTATATAAGGGACACCATTTTGCTATGCCATTGCATAGAATGGAACTTAAGTATTCACAGATTTTGGTATCCACGGGGGGTCCTGGAACCAAACCCCAGCGAATATGAAGGGACAACTGTAATTTGATAATTTACATGGTGGTGATGAAATGCCTTGTGCCACCATTTTTTATAATAACTTTATTATTACTAATTTAATGGCAATTGACATTGATGATGAAGTCAGAGTCAGACAGCAGGAAAACAAAAGAGTCAGAGTTGAGGGTTTGGTGTACAGACTGCACACTCCTGGTGGACAGGGGCAAAGGCTGAAAGAGCATTGAGATGGATGGATACAACAGCCTGTAAAATGGAAAATGACTTAGGAGAAAGCGAAAGAAAGAGAAGAGAAGAACAAAGCAAAACACAGGATTGGAGGAGCATCTGGGTAGAAAGAGCAGTTAACTTAGTGAGAGACAAAGAACACTTGTTAGGTGTATGGGAGGGAAACAGCACCATTACAGTTGCCAGAGTGAAAACTGGAGAAGGCTCCTGTGACTTTAATGGTGGTAGAGAAGAGGGAATTTCAACAACTGTTGCCTGTTTATCTGGTTGCATGACAAGCAACGCTTGCTGAAATTTCCTCTTCTACAAAACCATTAAAGGTACTAGAACCTTCTTCAGTTTTCAGTTTGGCAATCCTATGCATCATACATAGTTTAGTAGGACATTTAAATATCCAGATAGAGTATTGAAAACAAAAACAAAGAAACTCTTCGCTTAAAAACACAAGAATGGACATGAGCTTAAGAATAAACGGTTACAACCAACCAGGTGGTGAAATCTTCGGTAACCCTGGAAGCCACCAGCTGGCCTTAAACAAATGTAAACGTATCTTCATAAAGTTGGGATTTTGTCAGGGAAACACAGGGATTTCAAGAGTAAGTTCTACTTTAATACTTCTTACCTGTGTGTACCCACAGGTCCTTCTGATCTACCTTTAGGCTCGCCAAGGCCTTGACAGACTAAACTGAGGGCTCCAGCTTGTCAATATCCTTCTCGAAAAGATACTGACTTGACTCCCAAACATACTTCTTTAATGTCAACATGTTTCCAATGAGGCACCATTTCTCTACTCACTGGGTCATAAATTCAGATCATGAAATACAACCAAATTATTTAAGTACTCCACATAAAATTCTAAACACATTTGCAGACAGAACTAGATTAATACTGATTAACTTCTTTGAAGGAACTACTCAAAATGTATTATTTACATCAACTCTTCTAAATTATTCTAAGTTAAACTCATTTAATGTCAACTTTTCTACATACCATAACATCAGTTTTTCAGCATTTATAATTTATACACATATGCACATCACAGTGTTTGTTACCTAGTAATTATAATGCTTTTACTGATAATAAAAAAAATGAAGTATCCTTTTGTCTGTCACATTTCCAGTGACTTCTTCATCTAACAACATCACATATTGTTTTCAGAGAGGCATTTTAAAACCACTGCTATCATATTCTATGATAAAAATGCAAGCTCTCTGTAATTTCCTGGATGCAAAATAATGTGCCTTGTCCTCATATACCTCTTTCCACACTCCAAGTGCTTAAACAGCTTGTCTCATCTGTGAATTCCTTGGAAGTGAGTGAGGTTTTTTTTGTTCTGACTAAAACCTTTTCCGTACTCCAAGCGTTTATATGGTTTCTCCCCTGTGTGAATTTTCTTATTTCATAAGTGTTGGTTCCTGACTGAAACGATTTCCAAATTTTGGGGATTTAAACTCTTTCTCCAGTACATGGGTTGCTTGATGACGAAGGAGGCTGGTCTTCCAACTGAAGGTCTTTCCACACTCAAGACATTTAAAGGGTTGAAATGGTTCCTCCACTGTGTGGATTGCTTGATGACGAACGAGGCTTCTCTTCCAACTGAAGCTTTTTCCACACTCAAGACATTTAAAAGGTTTCTCTGTCATGTGAGTTGCTTGATGGTAAGTAAGACTTTTCTTCCAGCTGAAACGCCTTCCACACTGCAGACATTTGAAGGGTTTCTCTCCAGTGTGAGTGACTTGATGAGAAGTGAGGTCTATCTTCTGAGTAAAACTCTTCCCACATTCTAAGCATTTAAATGGTTTCTCTCCTGTGTGTGTTGCTTGATGACAAGTGAGGTTTATCTTTTGATTGAACTTCTTTCCACACTCTAAACATTTAAAGGGTTTCTCTCCTGTGTGTGTTGCCTGATGACGAGTGAGGTTAATCTTCTGACTGAATCTCCTTCCACACTCCAAACATTTAAAGGGTTTCTCTCCTGTATGGGTTACTTGATGATAAATGAGGCTTCTCTTCCAACTGAAAGTCTTTCCACATTCCAGGCATTTAAAAGGATTTTCCCCTGTGTGAGTAGACTGATGAAAAGTAAGGTGTATCTTCTGATTGAAACTTCTGTCACACTCCAAGCATTTAAAATGTTTCTCCCTGGTGTGAGTTGCTTGATGAGAAATGAGGCCTGTCTTCAGAGTGAAACTTTTTCCACATTCCAAGCATTTGAAGGGTTTCTCTTCTGTGTGAGTTGCTTGATGACGAATGAGGTTTGTCTTCCAACTGAAACTTTTCCCACATTCCAGGCATCTAAATGGTTTCTCCCAGGTATGGGTTTTTTGATGAGAAGTGAGGTATGTTTTCCGACTGAAATTTTTACCACAGTCCGAGCACTTAAATGGTTTCTCCCCTGTATGGATTGCCTGATGATTAGTAAGATCTGTCTTCTGATTGAATGTCCTTTCACACTCCAAGCACTTAAATGGTTTCTCCCCTGTGTGGGTTCTCTGGTGATGAATGAAGCTTCTCTTCCAACTGAATGTCTTTCCACACTCCAAGCACTTAAATGGTTTCTCCCCTGTGTGGGTTCTTTGATGTAAAATAAAGTGTGACATCCATCTGAAGCTCTTTCCACACCCCAAAAACTCACATTTTTTTTTACTTCTTTCTGCAAGAAAGTTACAGTTTTCTTTACAATTACTTTCATTTCCTTCTTTTATAGTTTCTTGGAGTGAGATTCTACAGATATCCCCAGCCTGAGGAGCAGAGACTTTGTTCTTCCTGTCCTCTCGATTATCTGTTTTGGTTCCTTTCTCTTCCTTCTGTTGACAGCCAGCTCTTTGTAACAAAGACATCCTTGGTTCTCCTTCATTCTCCCTCTCCTGACCATTACCTTGAAAGAAGGGAAGCAAATTAGCCAAGAGAGAAATGGAAACTGGAGTCAAACAGATAACTGACAGCAATTTTAAGCAACTGGAGTAGAGAATTCAAAAGAAGTGGGGCTACAGAGCATTTCTACTAGCTGTCCTGACAGATCTAGCCTATTCTATGTCTTCCTCAACCCTTTTGGTAAAAGCTGGCTGCTATAAGGATTTGCGAACCTTAACAATGGCGGCTGAGTTTCTTTCCCAATCCCCAAACATGCTATAGCCTTTCTGTTGCTCCTTTTAGTCCATGGGCATGTACACCCTAGTTTGTTTCTTGTGTATTCTCTTGCAGGAATATTTTTGGCAATGATACAACTGTTTTCAATAAATTAGCTTTGCTACTTTTGAAGTCTCAGGTGTAATTCCCATCAGTCCATCAGTAAGAGAGGATGGGAGTTGCAGTCCTAAAATATACAAAGGGGCCCAGTTATTAGACAAATATCTGCCTTTGTCAGTGACTATACAGAGAAAATGAAGGGACATGGCCCTCCACTGAAGAGATTATGCTCATTGGTTCAGGGTTGTGCCCATGGAGACTGTGGCTCAACAATCAGCTCAGAAACACATTCTGGTATAGACATGTAGCATCGAAGGAACCGAATGGGATCCTGAATGGTAGTGGGTTTGGCAGAAAACATGATTGTAGGGAGCTGAGCCCTAGCATCCCAGGACCCAGTTCAGCAAGCTACATGCCACTATTCTCCATTACTGTTCAGCACCCTTGCCTCCACATTCAGAGGTTTAACTCATTTTTCAAGGAGGGTCTGAGCAAGTCCTAGCATTCATTTCCTCTAATTGCTTGTTTTCTCTCTCCCTCTGGGATATTCCTTGAGACTAAGACATGGAGCCATGAACTCAAACTACAGGAAAAGAGATTCCACCTAAAAATTAGGAAGAACTTCCTGACAGTAAGAGCTGTTTGGAAGTGGAATTCGCTGCCTTGGAGTGTGGTGGAGTCTCCATCTTTGGAGATTTTTAAACAGAGGCTGGATTACCATCTGTTGGGAATGCTTTGATTGGGTACTCCTGGCAGAGGGTTGGACTAGATGACCCTTGTGGTCTCTTCCAACTCTATGATTCAGCCTCTTTCAACATCTTAGGCAATTCAGTGGGAGGAACTGGGCTTGGCTACCCATAGAAAGCAAGGAAGTGAAAGGAAATAATTTTTTAAAGAAGGGGGGGAAACTCTCCATCTTTCTGCTCTCATTTGCCAGTCAATAACTCCATCGTTCATTCTTGCTGGTGATTGCACATAGCCACAATGGAAGTTCCCAGAGGTAAACCGGGTCTTTAGGGGGTGGGATACCTGGGTGGGCAGTTCCCCACTCTTGGGTTCATGCTTAGTGGTGTATATGCTCCTGCCATAATCCCCTGTGAACTTGAGAAAGGTAACAGGGAAAAACCTCCTTTGAAGAGGCTGCAGAAAACAGCCCTGCTTCATGAAATGAAATAAAAAATTGACAGGGTGGGAGTATCATGCGAGGGCTGAGAACTGGGGCCCTAGTCCTCCAGCTGGTGGTTGGTTTATCCTCAGGAGTACATCGTCTACTGGCCCAGATGGAAGAAGAGGACCCAGCTTGCAGAAATACAACATTATGGCAGGAGGGGGCTACAGTGATGCAGGAGAAAGCTACAGTGATTCGGGGCACAAGGAATGAGACAGGATCAACCAGGAGAAAGAGGAAGATTCACCCAGAGAGGCCACAATTGCCAAATTCTCCTCCATGACCTCCTGATGCAAGGCCCTTTGGTCCGGATCCAGCAGGGCCCACTCCTCCTCACTGAAATACACAGCCACCTCCTCAAAGGTCACCTGGAAGAAGAAACAGTACAGGTATACTTCAGTTAACTAAGTAGATATATTCCTGGATGTTACTTCTTTAACAGAAAATTTGGTACCAGAGATAGAAATAACATGAAAAGGATAGGGACAGGTTCATACGCCACAAAAAAAGAAGAGTAATATAACCAGTTTCAACAAATTTTTTAAACAAAGCTAACAATCTGCACATGTGAAATGAAACAACCAGGTCAAGAAAGCCTTGCATAAGAAAAAGCATTTTGAACTTTTTAGCATCCACCTGAAGGCTTCTTCCAAAACGCATCCATAGAGAATGTTTTCTTGTACCAACTTCCACTTTTCTTATGATTTCCATTTTGATAGCCAGACTTAACAGATCTATGCTTAACATGTTTGGGAGGGATGGCAAGGCAGGCTTTATCTCCTCTCTCCCTTTCTCTCTGATTTGTTGTCACCCATGCTCAGGAAAGGATTCTGGAGGTAGCTGCTGTCTACCATGCCTGTTGTATGTAAGCACACACAGCTACAGTAGGATCAGCTAGAGCAGAATCTCATTCTTTCCCAGGTCAAACTTTACTGCAGAGATCCTGCAAGAATCTGACACCAAAAGTTTGTGTTTCTCCAGCCCTCCATCACAATCCTCCCAATGCTGATTGTACTAATTTTTTTTTTTTAAAAAATCCACCTAGACAGAGGGTGAGAGATGCTGGCTGTTGTTGCTGTGTGCCATCAATCTGCCATTTCTGACTTTGGCGACCCTAAGCAAATCTATCATGGGGTTTTCTTAGCATAATTGTTGAGAGGGGGTTTGTCCTTGCCTTCCTCCAAGGCTGAGAGGGTGTGACTTGCCCAAAGTCATGCAGTGAGTTTCCATGGCCATGTAAGGAATTGAACCCTGGTCTCCAGAGTCGTAGTCCAATGCTCTAACCACTACACCACACTCTCTAAAAGAAACTTCTTTGTCAGAGGCTTTCTTAGCTGAGATAGACCTACGTCTGTAAGTCAACAACACTGATGTCCAAACTGGGGAGGTTTAGTTCTTCACTCAGGACGTTTCAGATGGGAAAATGTGATGGAAGAAAAAGGGAGAGGGAGGGAGATTCTTTCTAGCTGAAGGGGAAGAGCAGGTGACAGGATCACACCACTTGCCTTCTTAGCCCTCCAGAGATCCTCCCCCTACCTGACCCAGGTTCTCAGAAGCTGTTCTCATAGTGTCAGAATGAAGATTTGAGGCAGTACATCTTGGCCTTGGGAGTCTTCCATCTCCTGGGAGAGACACAAAAGACAAAAGGGAAAAGGCTTTACCATTCCCTCTGTTACAGATTCATGTCTTTCTAAACTCAAACTACCAAAGTCACACGTTTAGGAGCTATTTGTAGACTCAGCAATGGTAAAGTTGGCAGGGGTACAAAGACTTAAATAAAATATTCTTCTACAGCACTTTGCCTATTTATTTATTCATTTATTTTCAATATTTATATCTTGCCCTATGGCAATGGGTGACACCTGGTTTGGTGGCAGTACATGCGAAAGGGATCTAGAAGTCTTAGTGGACCACAAGCTGAACATGAATCAGCCGTGTGATGCAGCAGCTTAAAAAGCCAATGTGCCCTATGAGGAGTGGGTTAGGGAGCTGGACATGTTTAGTCTGGAGAAGAGAAGGTTGAGAGGGGACATGATAGCCATGTTTAAATATTTGAAGGAATGTCATACTGAGGATGGAGCAAGCTCGTTTTCTGTTGCTCCACAGACTAGGGCACGGAGCAATGGCTTCAAACTACAGGAAAAGAGATTCCACATAAACATTAGGAAGAACTTCCTGACAGTAAGAGCTGTTCAGAAGTGGAATATATTGCCTGGAAGTGTGGTGGAGTGTCCTCCTTTGGAGGTTTTTAAACAGAGACTGGAGGCCCATCTGTTGGGAATGATCTGATTGTGTATTCCTGCATGGCAGGGGGTTGAACTGGATGGCCCTTGTGGTCTCTTCCAACTCTATGATTCTAAGTCAGGAATTGCTAGTTCCCCATTTTGTTTAACTGAAATTGTATTTTGTTTAGGCATATGCCTGTGGGGTAGCAGGCACGATGTGCCTCCAGTGCAGGGGGTGGCGTATGCCTGCAGGGGTGTGGCATGTGCCTCCAGCACGGAGGGCAGCAGCGGAAGGGACAGAGTATGCCTGCAGGGCAAGGGGGTGGCGTGTGCCTCCAGCACAGCGGGGGCAGCGTGAGGGGGTGGTGTGTGCCTGTGGGGCAGGGGGAGCAGCGCAGGCGGGCAGCATGTGTAGCGTGGGGGAGCATAGTGTGTGTGGGGGGGTATACCCAGTATATGCTACGCCAGGTATAGCTAGTCATATTTTTATTGCCTTTGTTTTGTCTTTAGTTGTGAATTACATTTGTTTCTGTTGAAATCAATCAATAATTAAGGAGTAACAAAAGTCCATAATGGCTCTAGAGATGGCTCTAGGATTCTGAGCCCACGAGTCTACTTGGGCCTCCACTGACAGTGGTCTAGGAGTAATCCTAGGCTACACACCTCCTTCAGCGGGACAGGTCATTTATCCATTTTCCAGACCCAAGAACCACCAATATACAGAGTTTCCATCTTATGAGGATTCAGATTCTGTTTATAGGCCCTCATCTACCCCATTACATCATCCAGGCCTTGGCGAAGAATCTGTACAGCCCCAGCAGACCCCAAAATTTTAGTGTACTGAGAATACCCAGCATCTAAATTCCCAGCCACCAGCTTCATATAGATATTAATCTGTGTAGGGGGAGGATGGAACTGTGAGATATCCTATGCCTTCTTGGTCATGGAGCTGAAGAAGAATCCCCCAAAGCTGCTCTCTGGAAGGAGTCCTACAGATAGGAGTGGACGCACCGTAACAATGTGCCCCTACTCCACTCCTACAGATATGTCAAGAAAGACTGGATGTCAGAGCAGATTCAACATGAAACCCACACCAAGTCAGAGTAGCAGTGGGGGCTCATTGGTATTCTGCTGTGTATGAATGGAAAAATGGCGGTGAAGAGGTTTTTCTGGCTCTGACAACTGTCAATCCAGTCCCAATTGTATGTTCTTCTCAAAAGAGAAAGACAGTATGACCTGCAGATGACCAGGGGCTTGTCTACACAGGCAAAAAAACCCGTACTCACCCCATATTTGCGACACAGTTGACACAGGATATTTTCAACAATGTGCATTTTCACTAGGGTTTCTGGATCTGTAAGATTCACAGTTTGCTCTGTATTTGAGGGGGAAACCAAATTTTTGGCTGAGCACTGGCTTCGGAATAAAGCCGGGGCAGGACTTCCGGTGGACAGGACACAAAATGTTATTTAAAAACACAGAAATTCTGGACCAGGCCAACAACTATCATGTCAGAATACACAGAGAAGCTATTAAAACCACAAACACCTGGACAACTTCAAAAGGAAAGAAGAAACCCTAAAAGTAAATAAAATCTGGCTTCCAGTTTTGAAAAACAATAGAATCAAAACTCAACACTGTACAAAGGAATTCCACCCAGGGACAGGGGGATTTCCAGCAGATAACGGCCCACCAACCAACCATTAGCCAAACAAACACTCATCATCCTTGCATTTCTATACCCAGAAAATAACCATTTAATTACACAAATTTACATATACTCCACAACAGGGGTTCACAATATATAAACTCCACACACTCCTACCCAACCATTCTCTGAAGATGCCAGCCACAGATGCAGGCAAAATGTCAGAAAGAAACTATTCCAGAACATGGCCTCACAGCCGGGGGAAAAAACAAGGAAAATCTATGGATGCCGGCCATGAAAGCCTTCAACTTCACTCTGTTCTGGTGCTTAATTTTTTTAAAAAATAATTTACATTTACATTTAATTTTTTTTTATTGTGCACATATCTGGATAAGTGTATCTCCACTTATCTAGTGATACAATACTCTGGGACCATGTATATTCACATGAATGAATGAACAGGTCGGGAAAAACCTGGATTAGCCCTGGCCATGGCTAGAAATAATACAATATATAGAACAGCATAGGGCTTTCCTTTTACTCCAACGCAGATTACAGTGTGGCAGGATACTCTGATCTACAACTGGACAGGCCTAGTGAGTCGGTGTTTAGGAGGCTACTGTGGATTGAAGAAATCTGCTATGACTACAAGGACAGTGTAGACAAGCCCCAGGACGCCAACTCGCATAACCAGCCCTTCAACTGATATTTTGTACCTTTTACAGAGTTCATATCTTTGCATACATTGTGCATTAAAGACAGTCCATGCCCAGCAGAATAGCTCTTTCTCAGTGCTGGTTTAAGAAGTGAAATGCTTCAATTGTTCTAACAAGATACCTGTAAATCAGAATCGCACCTACACAGCTCAGAGGATCATAGGTGCACCCCACAAATTTTCGATGTACTTAAGAGACAGAGTCCCTGCTGAAGAATTCCCCTCTTCATCCTTACCCAATGAGATGGCTTCTCTGTCCTCTTCCTGTATGATTCGCTTGAACTGCACTTCCTGTATGGAATCTGAAGGAACCGTTTCAGTGCTCTCTTTCAGAAATACTTCCTGCATCATAAAAACCAGCAAAGAAAGGCATTAGGAAAAAAATTGCTCTGGACAAGGGTGGGTGGAGATCTTCCCTCCTTTGATGATTTCCAGAAAATACGTAACAGTAAATAGAAAGGGGGGGTTGAAAACAATTTTAAAAGTACCAAAAAGAAAGACTCTCACCTGCTGTTCTTCCCGTCTCTTCTCCTCTGCCTGACTCAGGAGGAAACCTTCCGCCAGGGCCACCGCCTGGGAAGTGGTCTCTGCCCCACATTCCCTGACCCAGCTCACCATCTCTGCGGGAAGAACAGCCAGGAACTGCTCCAAGATCACCAGATCCAGGATCTTAGCCTTGGTGTGTTGCTCTGGCTTCAGCCATAGACAGCAGAGATGGTGAAGCTGGCTACAAACCTCCCGGGGCCCCACAGCCTCATTATAGTGGAACCGTCTCAAGCATTGGCACTGTACCTCTAAACGGAGTGTATCTGCCGCCAGGTTCTTCTGCATGGTTCTTCTCTCCCATAACGCTCCTCTGTTCTCGTCCTGAATAGTAGGAAGGGCTTGACTGAACTTGAGGCCAGCTGAGTCTTGCTTCTCCATCATGGAGCACTGATCCCAGACAGATTCCACCAGAGGGGAAGGAATTCTTTTTTCTTTTGGCAGATTCTCCCTCAGGCAAAAGGCCGGGGAAACTCCTGGCAAATGCCAAGCCCTACAAAGAAAGGACAGGTTGCTTACCTGTAACCATAGATCTTCGAGTGGTCTTCTGTGAATTCAGAAGAATTTGGGTTATTCCTGCACCTGCGCAGAGCATACGGAGCCTTCTGGTATCGCTAGGCAGAATGTGCATTGATACATTTTTGGTGGTAACTCCGCCCATTCTAACAGTCCCTTAAAAGGCGATCCCGCCTAATTCCCCTCAGTTCCTTGAGTGATGCCGCAAACAGCAGCATCAGGAACATTAAGCACACATGCAGTAGCAGGACATAGAGGGGAGGATGGGCGGGTCTGTGTGAATTCACAGAAGACCACTTGAAGATCTATGGTTACAGGTAAGCAACCTGCCCATCTTCTTCGTGGTCTCTGTGAATCACACAGTTGGGTAGACTAGCAAGCTTCCCCATTGAAGGAGGGTATGTCCTGTACACCAGTAGATGAGGATCACCCCATGCAAAACTAAGAGCAAAACAGCACATTCTTTAAGCATTAAGAAATTCAACAATGAATTAATGGTCAATAACTTAACCGTGCAATACACTCACTTATTGGATGGAGGACAGAAGCACTGCCCTCCCAAATGCAGCCTCGTTCCTATAACGAGTGTCCAGTCTGTAATGTGAAATGAAAGTCAAAGGTGAAGACCAGGTCGCAGCACGGCAGATATCCTCTAGGGGCACCCCAGAGAGGAACACAATCGAAGTGGAGACAGGTCTCGTAGAATGTCCACGAACCTGTGGAGGCAAAGGCTTCTTGGCCAGTTCATAGCAGAGAGCGATGGTCGACGTCACCCACTTTGAAAGACACTGCAACGAGATCAGTGCACCCCACTTTGAGTCAGCATAGGAGACGAAGAGCTGAGGTGATTGACAGAATGGAGCAGTCCGTTGTATGTAGAATGTAAGCACCCTCCGCACATCCATGGAATGGAGGGTACGCTCGAATTCGTCCTTCGGGCCCTGCATCAAGGCAGGCAGGACGATGGGTTGGTTAAGGTGGAAACTGGAGACCACTTTGGGAAGGAAGGAAATGTCTGGTCTCAACACCACCTTATGCTTGTGGAAGCAGATATAAGGAGGGTCCGACCGTAAGGCACACAGCTCTCCAGCTCGATGAGCAGAGGTGATGGTGTGAGAGTATGCTTGTATGTATGATTGTGTATATGTATGGGTTCCTGTCGATCCTAGAGAAGCAAGGCCTTAAAATGAACCAAGAAAATGGATGCCGTGCAAAGCATTGCTTGAGGCGTAACTTGGAAACCGGACCGAGGAAAGGAGAAAACTTGGAAGCTGAGATGAGGTGCTGACCAAGCATAACCAAACACAATGGAAACGGATAACCTAGTTTGGGAGCGTTCTGTACAAGTGAGTGGACTGCTGGCCAGGCATGACAGAGACAATACCAGCTGTCGGTATGATTGAGGAAGTTCTGAGCGAACACAGAACATACCTTGCTCTGCCTAAGGAACTGTCTAAGGAACTGTCATGAGATCATGCCAGCTCGAAAAGCATGCAGTTCTCAAGGAAGGAGATGGAAAAGGTATAAGAACTGGGACATTTTCGGCTTGCTTTCTTGGTTCCTGTACCACGGCAACAGACCATCCACGCCTTCATGAACGTCTGATCATCGTTCAGGGAAGGATCGTTGTGAGTATGTGGTGTGAGTGTGTGTGTGAATGGAAAAGAGCTCTTGATAGTTAACTGAATGTCTTATGTCTAAATAAATGTTACATGCATAGTGACTGAAAACCAAATTTGGTCTCTCTGTGCCTTTTTGCCTGTCACTTGTCTGGGAAAATCTTAAACACTACCTGATTAAAAGGACCTCTATGTGGTCATAACAATGGCAACCAGGAAAGCAGTCTTCCAAGTCAGTAGCCTGAGGTCAGTAGAGGCCATGGGCTCGAAAGGTCAACGCACCAATTGGGAGAGGACGAGTTCGAAGCTCCAGGTCGGAGTGGGATCGAGTACTGGAGGATGGAGGTTGATATAACCCTTCAGGAACCTCTTCACCATCAGGTTCTGGAAGGGAGACGGCCAACCCCGAGCTTGGAATTCGACAGAGATAGCTGCCAGATAACCTCTGAGGGACGAAACCGAGAACCCCAATCTCGACAAGTGGAGAAGGAATTGAAGAATCATCAGTACTGAACAAGATTGAGAGTCCAAACCTTTGTCTGCTAGGAATTTTTCAAAACGGTTCCACTTATAGAGATAGGCTCTCCGAGTGGAAGGTTTTCTAGCAGTATCAATAACTACCTGGACCTCTCGAGGCAGAGGAGGGGAGGGGACAGTATGTAGTGACCGGAGGTTCAAGGCCATATCCTCCAAGCTGTCAGGCGAAGTTTGTCGAGGTTGGGATGCCTGACCTTCCCTTGTTGGATGGTGAGGAGATCTGGTCAGTCCGGAAGGCGGAGAAAAGACCGTCTGGACAGGAGCAGCAACAGTGCAAACCACGGTTGTCGGGGCTACCATGGGGCAATGAGGATGGCATCCGATCGGTCTCGACGGAGTTTGGTGATGACCCTCGTCAACAGTGGAACTGGAGGAAAAAGGTACAGGAATGGCCCGTTCCACTGAAACAGGAACGCATCTCCTCTGGATCTCCTGTCCCGTGTTCTGGAACAGAACTGGTCGCACTGTCTGTTCTGGGCAGTCGCGAAGAGGTCTATCAGTGGGATTCCCCATTGATGGAAGAGTTCTGCCACCACGTGTGGAGCATACACTCGTGGATGCTGGAATTGGAACGGCTCAGTCTGTCTGCAAGAGTATTCTCCTCCCCAGGGAGATGGATGGATTGAAGGGAAATGTTCCTTTTGATGCATCAGTCCCAGATCCGAAGAGTGAGTTGGAGGAGTTGGGGGGATCTGGTCCCTCCTTGTTTGTTCAGATAATACATCACAGAGGTGTTGTCCATGAGGAGAAGTACCGTCCTGCCTCGAACCAGCACCTTGAAGACGCGAAGCACTTTCTGAACTGCAAGGAGCTCCACAACGTTGATGTGTAACTCCCGTTCCTCGGTATGCCAGGAACTCAGGATCTCGTGGCGCCCAAGATGGGCTCCCCAACCTTGGAGAGATGCATCCGTTGTGAGGGAGGCATCTGGTTGAGGGGGGTCGAAAGGAAGGCCGGAGAGAATGTTGGACGGTACCAACCACCAGTCCAGGGAGCGGTGTACAGAACATGGCATCATTAGGAGAGTCAAGGGGGAGTCTCGCAGATGATCGAAGACTCCTAGGAACCAGTGTTGAAGCGGTCGAAACCGAAGCCTGGCTAGGTGAGTGACTGACGTAGTAGCTGCCATGTGTCCGAGGAGGACTTGGATGGCATGTGCTCAAACCCGTCCGGACCGTCGGCACTCGTGAATCAGGGATCGAAGAGTGTTGAACCGATCCATAGGGAGGTACGCTGCTGCCGCGATGGAATCCAGTCGAGCTCCTATGAATTGGATTGACTGGGTTGGGTTCAGCTGCGATTTCTCCATGTTCACAACAAGTCCCAGGGTGTCTAAGACATCTAGGGTAAAGGCGACGTCCCTCTCGAGCTAGAGCTTGGAATCTGCCATAATCAGCCAATCGTCTATGTATGGGAAGACTATCACCCCATGCTGCCGTAGGAAGGCCGCCACTGCTGCCATGCATTTCGTGAAGACCCTCGGTGCCGTGGAGAGTCCGAACGGTAGGAGACGGAACTGGTAGGCTTCGTCCCCGATCTGGAACGCCAAAAACCTCCTGTGGGAGGGATGGATCCCGATGTGGAAGTAACCGTCCTTGAGATCTATGGATGTAAACCAGTCCCGGTGTTGGAGAAGAGGGAGAATAACAGCAAGGGCTGTCATCCTGAATTTCTTCGGGATGATGTACCAGTTCCCCCCCTCCCCCCGAGGTCGAGGATGGGACGGAGGCCACCATCCTTCTTCGGTACCAGGAAATATCTGGAGAAGCAGTGGTGACGGTGCTCGGCGCTCACGGGTTCGATGGCTCCTTTTTGAAGCAGAGTCTGAACCTCTTCGATGAGGGGAGGGGAGGGCGGTGTGGCACGGACCCGGCCTGTTGGAGGCAGTTCGTTGAACTTGATCCAGTAGCCATGAAGTACCCAGCGGTCCAATGTTATCGAGGACCAGGCGTGTTGGAACAAAGACAGACGGTCTCCAAACAGGGGGGTCTAAAAGAAAAAGGAAAACATCAACATCAGGAGAGGCACATTAAAACTTCCTCCTGCCCTGGTCTCTCGACTTCTGCTTGGAGGAGAGGCAGTATCTGGAGGTGGATCCCTGGCTCCTCACCAATGAAGAGGAAGAGGCCGGTTGCTGGAATCTGGAGCGCCTAGGGGGTTGTGGTGTTCTTCCCTGTCTAAAAGACTGGCCATAAGAAGATGTATGCCAGCCCGACCGGTGCCTAGGATGATAGGCAGAAGATGAGGACGATGGCATACCATACTTTCTGGCGGTGGTCCTCATCTTCTCCGTAAATTCCAGGTTTTCACCCGTTGAACCATTGAAGAGGCCTGAGCTGTCAAAGGGCATGTCTTCAATGGTTGCAGCTGCTTGGATGGAGAGGCCCGACGATCGAAGCCAAGCATGGCGGCATAGAGCGATCGAACCCGCAACTGTCTTGGCGGCACAGTCGGCCACGTGTCGCGCCGAGTTCGTTTGTTGGCCGGCAAGCAGCTGGGCCTCAACCATGATAGCCTCCCCCATCCTCTTCCTCTCATCTAGTAGGTCCTGTATGAGGGGCACCATCCTCTCCCACAGGACCTGCTGGTAAGCTCCCATGCATGCTGAATAGTTGGCGATGTGGAAGCTGAGCCCAGCAGCGGAGTACAGCTTTTTACCAATGATGTCCAACTTCCTTCCTTTGGGGTCAGAAGGTATGGACTGGGCTCGGCGTTGTCTCCTGGGCTGCGCCGCCTCCACCACTACAGAGTTAGGCTTCAGGTGTTCCTGCAGCCATTCGATGCTGTCCCCATCTACTCGGTACAGATGGTCGATCTTCTTGGAGGTTGATGGAATTGACAATGGGTTCCCCCAGGAGCCTTGTGTTAGCTTCAGCAACGATGGGAGTACCGGAATGCGGGCCACTGGTGGGGCCTTTGATTTTATCCGGTGATAGATCGGATCAACCGGGTCTGACTCCTTCTCAGTGATCTTAAGGTCCAGTGCATGCGACATACGCACCACTTGCTCAGAGAAGGAGCGGACGTCATCAGTGAGAGAGGACGAGTCCTTGTCCAGCAATTCCGGTTGCGGGGATGGCAGGTAGTGTAAATAGCCTTCAGAAGATTCGGATGAGGATGACGAATCTGCCGATGGAGACGAACTACGGTGGCGGACTGGCAGCAAAGACGTGCGGGGCGGTGGAGGCAGTGGTGGAAGAGGGCGTGAGGGAGAAACCTGGCAGCCCGTATCTGTCAGCAGTGGCCTCGATGGACATTGTGGTGGAGAGGATGCCTTGTCCGGTCCATGGAACGAAAGTCGAGGCGGAGGCATCGACAGAACGTGCCGGGTAGCTGCTTCTTGCGTCAGGTATAACACTCTGTCCCTTTCTCGGTCAACGACATGTGGTCTTGACGGGGGTGCTTCAAAGACAGACCTGGCCAGGTCATAGGCCCCATATGCCTGGACATCTTCTTGTATCCGGGATGTGGAAGGTCGGGGTTCAATGTCCTGCTCCTGCGTGGTAGAGGAATCCCGGAGGAGTTCAGAACGGGAAACCAGCAGTGCAGGGGAGAGGGCATGAACCCATGGGGAGACCTCCACTTCCTCCCCCGATGGTTCACCAACCTCAACCTCCACTATCTCTAGGGAGGGAGTTGGGGTGGCAGGTCCAGATCGGGGATGGTTGGTACCAGTGTCTTGGCCTCGAGGTGAAGGCTGAGGCTGCGACATGGCTGGATCAGGTTGCACGGGCGGGGCAGGGGTTTGCACCACAGATACCGAGGGCGCCTTGTCCTTCCCTGCCTCCTTTGGTCTCCCTTCAGCATGCGAGCGCTTTTCTTTCTTCTTCTTAGGGGCTTTCCCCTTAGAGGAGGCAGAAGAGTCTCGATCCTTCCCCACATCCTTCGACACTGATAGATCCTGATGCTTCCCTTTGGATTTGACAGCTGACGAATCCAAGGAGGCTCAATCCCCAGCCGGGGTCGGCCTGGAGGCGTGTTTGTGTGAGTGGAGCACAGCCTCTGGGTCGAAAGCAATAGAATGACATTGAGATGGGCTCCGTGACTGGTGACGTTTGGCCTGAGAGGGCTTCAGAGATGGGGATTGGCCCCTTTTTTGAGGGGATCCAGTAGCTGGTGTTGAAGCCGCAGAAGGGAGTAGAGCTCTCTCATAAAGGAAGGACTTTAGGCGGGACGAGCGATGTTTACGCACCTGAGGCATGAAGGCCTTGCAGTGGACACAGGCATCCTCGTTGTGGGACTCGCCCAGACAAATTAAGCAGCGTGAGTGACCGTCAGAACTGGGCAACTTCGCTTGACAAATCACACAACGCTTTAATCCGGTTTTAGCAGCCATAGCAAGCAAATCAGAAGAAACGTTGTCAAACAGTCCGGGTCAATCCAAATCAGAGATGAGAGCCAAGTCCAAAGGGGCGCACAAATCGTCGTCAGAAGGTCCAAATCCAGCCAGAAAATATCACCAAACACACAAAGCCAAGCACAAGAGAAAGAATCGTCGTCAAAGGGTAGTCCGAGTCGAAAACCGAAAGCGAAAGAATCAAACTAGCGAACAGAGGTTCCTTTGAGCTGCTAATGTGATGGAAAAAAAGGAACTGAGGGGAATTAGGCGGGAGCGCCTTTTAAGGGACCGTTAGAATGGGCGGAGTTACCGCCAAAATGTATCAATGCACATTCTGCCTAGCGATACCAGAAGGTTCTGTATGCTCTGCGCAGGCACAGGAATAACCCAACTGTATGATTCACAGAGACCACGAAGAAGATCCATGATGTTCTGTGAAGAACCTATTAAGAACACTTTCTTAAGGTAAGAAAATGTTTTATCGTCACATTCAAAGGTGGAAGCAAGCTCCCTTTTTTTGTCCACAACAGAGTTACTCAAAGAAAATCTAGAGTTTATGTCTTGGGGTGGGGAATGGGGGAAGGTGTCCTTTCCTTCTTGGCCACAAACCAAAATTTTCACAGCACTCTTTTCAATTGCTCTTTTTTTGCCTTCCCTTTTGCTGTTCTATTCAAGAATTATTTTTGTAGGTAAAAACGTCTGGACTGTCTACTGAACCAGATCAAGATATTTTGGTTCTTCACAAAGATGGCACCCCCTACACCAAGACATCATTCCATAAAGAGAAGCCAGCTGGACTGGTATTTGGAACTTACTTACCTATTATAGTTCCAGAGATGGGAGAATGTCCTCCTGCATAGCTGAGGCAACAAGCTAGTTCAGGTCCTCCCTGATAGAGCAATTAAAAACCATCTCTTGAGGTAGGCAGATGTTCAGCCACCAAGTTCAAACTGGAAACTGGCTCCTTTCTCTGTATAGGAAACAAACATAAAGGAATCAATGACAAAGATAGATAGTGGGCTGATCCCTTCTTGTCTCCACAGCAAAACCTTCATACTATGCAGCATCCTTCTAATTGTTCCATTCCCCAGAAGCTGCTGCTGCTGTTGATTTCTTACCCACCTCTCCCCATGGATTGAGGTGGGGAACAACAGATTAACACACAACACCTAATATTAGTTAAAATACAAATCAGTCAAAAATCCTTAACCCCTTATGGGCGGATTATATGGGAGAAGGCAGTCCACTCTCTATGCTTCCTGTCTCCGTTTTAAGAACACCTCCTATTTATAGAGAGTAGCTACATAGCTTTTCATGTTTCCACAATATCTATAGGGCCAGCTAAAATCAACTTGCTTTCTGAGAGAAAAGAGAAGATGGCCTTCTCTTGCCAAAGATAAGCTGTGCAGACAGCTAGATTCCTGGTACCTGAGGCAATTGCTTCACTCTTCCTAAAGGCAGGGCCACCCACAGGCATTTCTAAAATCCTCAGTAAATAACACCATTCACAACTCAGTCTGTAGCACATCCACTGAGAGGCAATGTAATGGTTTGGACAACACTATATAACTGAAGAAATCAAAATTTCAACACCCAGTCCCCCAAGCAAAATGCAGATTATGAAGTGACTCTGGGCCAAAAGCTCCCTTTCTTTGTAGCCTCCTTCACTGGGTTGCTATGAGGACAGAATACATAAACTCCAACATCTCACAGATGAAAACCAGGACCCGTGTGGACAAGCAACATTAGAGTATGGTCAAGATGACAAAAAGTATTAGTGAGGAAGAACACACAAGCCAGGAGATGCTGCAGCAGTTTGCTTTTGCCTAGCTTACTGGCCGGGTCCCAATTCTGCCCACTCCTCTTCTTGCTGCTGAGTTAATGGTGTGCAAACTACTTTTTTTTTAATTTGAACTCAATTTGCAGCAGCTGAAGCGAGGACACAAGTGGGAGGAGGGAGAAGAAACTGGGACATTTTAAAAGCACCCGAAAAAGTGGGAAGATAGAGGATTAATCAGGACTCTCCCTGTGAAACTGAGAGGTTGGAGAATAGGTGTGGCAGGAAGCACCAGGCAGTTTGCCAAAGGTTGAGAGGGTGGGATATAATCCTACAGATGACCTTAGATGGGGAGGCTGCCTTTGCTTGCTTTTCTCAGCCTTGTCACCAAAGAGGTCTTCCTGTCTCCCCCTCCCAAGCTGGTGGCTGGGGTTTTATCCCACAGACCCTAAAACAGTGGCTCTTAAGCTGTGGTCTCCGGACCCCCAGGGGGCCGCGGTGTCCTCAAAGGGAGGGTCTGTGAAGGCATGAGGGCTGCTTAGCCCACATGACCGGAACCAAGGCAAAGGCTGGCTGGCTTGGCCTGCACACTGCCAGAGTCTCCTTCTTTTTGAGGGTTTTAAACAGAGGCCGGATGGCAATCTGTTGGGAATGATGTGACTGCGTATTCCTGCAGGGCAGGGGGTTGGACTGGATGGCCTTGTGGTCTCTTCCAACTCTATGATTCTACGAATCCACTCCAGCCACAAACTTGCAGGAAGAAGCAGGAGAAAAGTCTTCCCTCCCCCTCCAGTGCGTCTGAGGGAAGGTTTAATGGATAGTACAATAGCATTACAGTTGTCCCTTCATATTTGCTGGGGTTTGGTTCCAGGACCCTCCGTGGATACCAAAATCCGTGAATACTCAAGTCCCATTATATGCAATGGCATAGCAAAATAGTGTCCCTTATATAAAATGGCAAAATCAAGGTTTGTATTTTGGACTGTTATTTTTAAAGAATATTTTCAAACCGTGAATACTATACTTAAATCCGTGGATACAAAATCCGTGGATATGGAGGGACAACTAAATCTTGAGTTAAGTCTTGGGGTTCCACGGCATCAAAAGATATTTAAAGAGGGTCCCTGGTAGAGAAAAGGTTAAGAAGAGCCCCTGCCCCCAAACATCCTGTTTCTTCCCCCACCTCTGTAGCATTGCCTCTTTCTGGCATCTCTCCCTTGGCCCCAGATCCAGAAGGGAGGGAAGGGGACTCACCAGATCCCCCTCTCCCCCAAACACACAAAAGGGAGGGCAGCTGAGCAGAAAATGTGGCTCAACTCCCATTCCTTCTCTCAGCATCAGGGACCCCTTTTCTGCTTCTTTGCAATCCCCTCCGAACTCCTTGCAGCGCCTCTCTAGGAAGATTAATCAAGAGTCAGGTGGCCGGAAAGGGCGGGGCCTTGGCCGGAAGTTATTTTTCTCTCTAGGAATGCTCACATCTATGGTAGGGAGGGGAAAGGCTTGTGATGAGGCACTGAGTCCTCCAAGTCTCCTTCCTCTCTAGGAATTCCTCTCTTTGAGTTTAACCTTTAGCAACCCCAGTAGCTAAATCTCTGTGAATCCCAGACTGTCCTCTGTGCTCTTATTTAGTAGGAATCATAGAGTTGGAACAGACTACAAAGGCCAACTAGTCCACCCCCCTGCCATGCAGGAAGGGGATGTGCTACTTTTGAGACGCAGGACTTGCTGGTGGAAGAAACCACTAACCATGGTGGCTGCTGTGGTCCCAAAATTAACTTTTCCCAATGTGCACTTCTAAGTCGTGGTATTATCATTATTATTATTAACCAATAATAATTTTATCTCACCTTTTCCCCAGATTAGGACTCAAGTGGCTTGCCAAAATTTAAAAAGACATTGTTAAAAATATGCAAGATGCATTATGTATTAGGTATTGTGTTAAGTGTTCAATGTGTCTAGGTTAATTTGTTGTTTGTTTCTTTTTTTAACTCTTTTTTTTCTGTCTTGTTGGTCTGATTTCTAAGTATTTATGTAATTTTAATTAGAACGATCTTATATGTTTGTATGTTCTTTTTGTGTCTAATAACAATACATGCACTGAAAAAATACACAAGATGCAAAAGTTAAAACAAGATTAAACAATAACAAAAATTGAAACCAGATTAAACCATACATCATTAAAACCTCTCTGGCTTTTCTTTGCAAATGAAGATTCAGGAAGGAATCATCCCACGCTTTCTGCAAGTGCACTGATAACTGAAAAGGCCAATCCAAGGTAAACAAGTCCAGTTGCAGAAAGCACAGTAGAAGGTCTCCTTGGGTGATGTTTCCGGGTTGTGATTCTTTCTGCGTTGTTGTTTCTCTTCAAGACTTGTTTGGCGTGAGTTCTCAAATAAGGCTGCAGCATTGTGGATAGTGCGTCTCCATGCCTCCCGATGTGAGGCCAGGGCGGACCATTGTTGGTGATCAATTTGGCCGAGCCTGAGATGTTGTTTCAGGGAGTCCCTGTATCACTTTTTTGGAGCGCCCCTCTTACGCTGACCCGTGGCGAGTTCACCGTAGAGTAGTATTTTTGGGAGGCGAAGGTCCTCCATCCTAGAAACGTGTCCTGCCCAGCGCAGCTGTGTTCTCAATATCATGGCCTCAGTGCTGGTGATACCTGCTTGCTCAAGGACAGCAACATTCGTCACACAGTCAGTCCAGTGTATATTTAGGATTGTGTGTATACAGCGCTGATGAAAGCATTTGAGGAGTCGTAAGTGGTGGCGATAGGTGACCCGTGTTTCAGACCCATAAAACACCAGCACAACTAGCACTATCCAGCATATTGCTTAGGACAGGCCTTATTACGTATTGTCACTCATCAAATGCTTATCAGAATAGAAAAGTCTTTACTTGTCTGTTAAAAGAAAGTAGGAAAGGTGCCAGTCTGTCTTTCTCTGGGAAGGGAGTCTCAGAGCCTGGGGGCAGCCACTGATAAGGCCCTCGCATAGAATCATAGAATTGTATAGTTGGAAGAGACCACAAGGGCCATCCAGTCCAACCCCCTGCCACGCAGGAATCACGATCAAAGCATCCCTGACAGATGGCCATCCAGCCTCTGTTTAAAGACCTCCAAGGAGGGAGACCCCACCACGCTCCGAGGGAGTGTGTTCCACTGCCGAACAGCTCTGACTGTCAGAAAGTTCCTCCTAATGTTGAGGTAGAATCTCTGTTCCTGGAGCTTGCATCCATTCTTGTGTTCTCACCAAATATACCTGTGAGGGTGGTGGGGCAGACAAAATGGCTTCCCCAGCAGATCTCAAAAGCATGAGCTGGTTCACAAAGGAGAATAAGATCCTTGAAATAACATGGATCTAAGCCATGTAGGACTTTAAAGGTCATATAACCAGCACTTTGAATTGTGCCCAGAAACAGACTGGCAGCCGGTGGAACTTGTTGCAACAAAGTTGTGTGATCCCTATAGCCAGCCCCATTTAGCAATCTGGCTGAGGCTTTTGGACCAGTTTAAGTTTCTAATTACTCTCCAAAGGCAGCCCCACATACAACATATTTCAGTAATCCAGTTGGGATGGAACCCAGGGCATATGTCACTGTGGCCAGATCTGACATCTCAAGGAACAGGTGTAGCTGGCGCACAAACTTTAACTGTGCAAGTGCAGTCCTAACCACCACTGAACCCTGGGCTTCCAGGCTCAGAACTGAATCCATGGGTGCAGACATGACATGACAACCATGGGCAGGGCAGGACAGTCTCAGCATGGATGTTGAAACCCACCAGCTCTACAAACCAAGAGGATTTCCACACCAGCCCTGAGATCTCTCTAGCTAAGTCAGGAAAGAGACTTTTGAATAGTGGGGTGGGTGGTACATCAACTAAATTCCTAATCTGTCCTGGCCACCCAGCTTCAGGTAAACACTCAAACCCAGAAAAATTTGGGATAGGGCACCTGGTCAGAGGGACAGAATTTCGACAGACTACTGCAACTCTACCTCCTCGCCCCCCAGGTCTACCCTGTCACTGAAGAGAGAACCCTGGTGGACAAAGATGACAGATTAACCCTCCAGCCTTATCCAACCATGTCTGTCATAACAAGCCAGGTTGGTATGTTCATCCAAGATCAAGTCCTGAATGGCACCTGTCATCCCATTTACCAACCTGGCATTCAACAGCAGCATTTTCAACCCAGGGTGTGTGTTGCTAAGACCATTCAGGTTATTTGAGTTGGGAGACATTTTAGGGACAAATTAACAATTCCTGTCCCATCAATTAAAGTGTGCATATACACTGGCTCTATATTATATAGTAGGACCCCCATATCCACTGATTCATTTTCCACTGATTCAGTTATCCACATGATACAAAACAGCACTTACCATAGAGTCTTCCTAGAAAATATGTCCTCTAGCCATTTTCTAGGTCCTCCAAGGCAATTCTATGGTGTTTAAAACCAGAAGTCTAATTATTTTCAATGATGTTTGCTATTATCCACGGATTTCATTATTCATGGTGGAGACTGGAACCAATCCCCTGTAGATACCGGAAGCCTACTGTACATCCCTTGAGCATATAAAACCTGCATGTAGGGTGAATGTGAGAACGTTGTAAAACACCCTCACCCTTCTAGGAATCTGACACCTTGCAGGGACGCCGGCATGGTGTAGTGGTTTGAGTGTTAAAGTCCTTGTCTATACGAGGCAAAAAAACAAACAAATGGATTGTGCCGCAATAATGGCAACTCGCAGCAGCTGCTATTTGTCTTAATGTTGTTTTTTTTCAGATGCAGGCATGCAAAGCTATCCAAGTTTGCTACCAGTGCCAATTAAAAAAAACACACCACTATGTATATTCAATGTGCGCTAGAGTGATATTTCGTCTTAACAAAAAAGCAAAAAATAAAAGAAAACATCCCATTGCTAGTGCTTGCTCGCTAAGGCGAAAATCCAACATGGCAGTTCCGGCCATTTGCTTTGTTAGTAAGCTCCACCCCTGCACTCACCAGACCAATCATCTGCTCATATTGGAAAAGCAAATCAATTCAGTCACTTGTCCCAAAGGGCAGGAATGCACATTCCCCTCAGTTTTTAAAAAATATATATGGGAAAGCTATGAAGGCTTTTCCTTTGGAATATATGGCATTTGGGGGGGGGGGAGCTCCTTTACAATATGGCAGAATGACGCAGAATCCCATTAAGACAGATAGCATTCTCCTCGCATTCTGTGAGTATTTTTGCCATTTAGACAACCTCTAGGCCTCTGGAGACCAGGTTTTTAATCCTTGCTCAGTCATGGAAAGCCACCAGGTGACTTAGGGCAAGTTACATTTTCCCAGCCTTAAGCCTGCACAACCTCGAATATGTCAAGCTGAAGGGAGCCTGAAAGTACACTTGCTGAAACATACCTGTTTTCTTTTTCTTTTTGGGGGGCTAATTCAGACAGGCAGTTGGAGCCAAGTAAGCAACTGAATGTCTGGTGGCTCACCTTGAACAATTGGCATGTTGCTTTCTATTCACCTACAGTATCATGAGAGGTCTGTTTTGTGTTTTGTTTTGTTTTTTGGTATTTTTTCCAAATCTTTAGTAGGGATTTTTGAACAAAATGGTTATTAAATTCCTTATTTACTCTGTCTTTGTTATAAAAAAGGTGTGCGTGCCATCCAAAGCAGTTGCTGTCCCCTTCTATTTTTAACAATTTTTCAACTTCCAATGTAGCCCAGTCCTTGATCCAAAGTAGACAACATGCCTCAAAGGCTAGTGTCTAAACTCTGTTGAGCCAGTTTTTTTGTAACCATTTCGTTTGAATATCCCTACTAAAGATTTGGAAAAAAATACAAAAAACAACAATGTCCAAAAATAACGCTTTGGCCATTACCCCATGAAGCTCTATTAAGTAGAAAAGGGGTTCTGTCACAAAAACGGATTATGTATAAAGACATGTTGCTTTTAGAAGGGAAACATCAAACAATCAAAAATCAAGAAGAGATGGAAAAAGAGGGCATAAATTGTCATTGGTACCTGTATAGACAAATAAAGATATAAAATGGATTTGAATTTAGAAGGAATAGAAGTTACTAAATCAAAATGGGAAAATATAATTCAACATGGAAACAAAAACATGATTTCAAGATTTTATAAATTAATATTAAAATAGGAAACAGAGGAAGAAACAGTGAAAGAAAACATGATACGTTGGACACAGAACATTGGACAGTCAATAGAATTTAAACAGTGGGAAAGGATGTGGACAACAAGAATGAAAATTACATTATGCCAAAACATTAAAGAAAACATATATAAAATGTTCTTCAGGTGGCATTTATCCTTGTTTAAATTGTCAAATATGTATAAAAAGGCCAAGAGTAATTGCTGGAAGTGTGATGATAACATTGGAACATTCTATCACTTATGGTGGAGTTGCAAAACAGCCAAAAATATTGGACTCAGATTCAGAAAGCAATCCATGACATTTTAAAAATTAATATTCCTTTAAAACCTGAGATGTACCTATTAGGAATGATAGAAGAAATAGAAAATGAAAGTGGAAAGATTATTTTTTACATGTTAGCATCTGCCAGAATATTATATGACAAAATGTGGAAAAACAAGGAGATCCCAACAACAGATCAATGGCTGAAAAAACTATATGAGATGGTTGAGATGGAAAAATTGAAAATGCTGTTAAAAGGAAAAAAATATTTTTTAAAAATGTGCTTAGAAGTATAAAAATGAATACAAAAATTTCTTTTTGCACCAAAATGAGGTTGTAAATAAGAAAAAGGAAATTTATATATAATAATGCAAGATGTATATCACGAGATAAAGAACATAATAGAAAATGGGAAACATTTAAATATAAGGCATAATATAGAAAATCAAATAAATGAAACGATCAATATTTATAGTAAGAGATATAATCTCCTCTCTCTCTCTGGCTTTTCTTCGTAAACGAAGATTCAGGAAGGACTCATCCCGCACTTTCTGCAAGCGCACTTTCTGCAAGCGCGCTGATGACTGAAAAGGCCAATCCGAAATAAACAAGTCCGATTGAGCTGTATGGGCTGGAAGTCAACCTGAAGAAAATGGAAGTTCTCTACCAGCTTGCACCACAGGACGAACATCCTGTGGTGCACCCCCACGTTGCAAGCAGGGATCACCAGCATTGAGCCCATGATATTGTGAACACAGCTGCGCTGGGCAGGGCACATTTCTAGGATGGAGGATCATCGCCTCCCAAAAATAGTACTCTACGTTGAACTCGCCACGGGTCAGCGTAAGAGGGGCACTCCAAAAAAGCAATACAAAGACTCCCTGAAACAACATCTCAGGCTCGGCCAAATTGATCACCAACAATGGTCCGCCCTGCCCTCACATCGGGAGGCTTGGAGACGCACTATCCACAATGCTGCAGCCTTATTTGAGAACTCAGGCCGAACAAGTCTTGAAGAGAAACGACAACCCGGAATCACAACCCGGAGACCAAGACATTGTTAATAGGTTAACATCGAGTAAATGTATAGTATAATGTTTTAATCAGTTCTGATATAATGAACGGGTTGTATGGATTATGTATTCTCTCTGGCTTTTCTTCGCAAACGAAGATTCAGGAAGGATTCATCCCACACTTTCTGCAAGCGCGCTGATGACTGAAAAGGCCAATCCGAGATAAACATGTCCGGTTGCAGAAAGCACAGCAGGTGGTCTCCTTGGGTGATGATTCTGGGTTGTGGTTCTTTCTGTGTTGTCATTTCTCTTCAAGACTTGTTCGGCGTGAGTTCTCAAATAAGGCTGCAGCATTGTGGATAGTGCGTCTCCAAGCCTCCCGATATGAGGGCAGGGCGGACCATTGTTGGTGATCAATTTGGCCGAGCCTGAGATGTTGTTTCAGGGAGTCCTTGTATTGCTTTTTTGGAGCGCCCCTCTTACGCTGACCCGTGGCGAATTCAACGTAGAGTACTATTTTTGGGAGGCGATGATCCTCCATCCTAGAAACGTGCCCTGCCCAGCGCAGCTGTGTTCTCAATATCATGGCCTCAATGCTGGTGATCCCTGCTTGCTCAAGGACAGCAACATTTGTCACAGTCAGTCCAGTTTATATTTAGGATTGTACGTATACAGCGCTGATGAAAAAGTTCAAGAAGTTGTAAGTGTTGGCGATAGGTGACCCATGTTTCAGACCTGTAAAGGAGAACAGACAGTAAAATGGCTCTATACATACTGATTTTTGTGCTTCGCCTCAGATGTTTGTTACTCCAGACTCTTCTGTAAAGTCTTCCAAATGTGCTATATGCCTTTGCTAATCTGTGATCGATCTCTTTGTCAATCTTGGCATCTGAGGAGATGATGCTTCCCAGGTAGGTGAACTGCTGAATGGACTTAAGCACAGATTTGCCTACGGCAATGTGGGAATAGTGGTGTTCATCCTGTGGCGCAGGCTGGGAGAGAATTTCCGTTTTCTTCAGGTTGACTTCCAGCCCAAACAGCTTTGCAGCTGTTGCGAAGCAGGATGTTAGACGACGCTGCAGAGCTGCTTCTGTGTGGGCAACAAGGGCTGCATCATCAGCGAAGAGCAGCTCACAGACTAGATAGTTTAGAGTCTTAGTGTGAGCCCTCAGATGGTTTAAGTTAAACAAGCTACCATCAATATGGTAACATATATAGATGCTATCTTATTATGCATTAAGAATATGTTTTAATTTTATTGATTAAAAAATAATAATTAAAAAATGAAAAAGGACTTTCTGTTGATTCTCAATGTCATGAAGGATTTCTTCTGATTGACTTAAAATGCAAGATAATGATTGGTTTTGAAGTTTTATATTGTTTCCTTAAGAAACAGTAAATATTTCTTGTTACTATTGACATCACATCAAAAGACATCTTAGATTGTTTTCAAGCAGGAGGTTAACAACTTCCACAATTCCAATAAAACATAGATCAAGTGTAAATTTAAAAGCAGGGTTTTAATTCTCTCTTAGACAAAAATTCAAGCACTCTGGAGTGGAAAGAGCTGCTTCTCCACCTATTTATTTTTTCCCCCTTCACATTGATCACATGTGAGTTTCATCTTCACTTTAAAATTTGCCCCTTTCCCAAATATCTGAATGGTTCCTCACTTTAGAAATACTGAAATGTCTAAATAGATGAGTTTCAGAAAGGCTGACTACGATACTCAAACTCTTTCCATTTACATAGTGTGTGAGTTGCTGGACAACAAAGGAGACTTTAGATTTTCCTTGTGTGTTTTTCAGGCTGTGAGGCCGTGTTCTGGAAGAGTTTCTTATCTGAAGACGCCAGCCAAAGATGCAGGCGAAACGTCAGGAATAAACTCTTCCAGAACATGGCCTCACAGCCCACAAAACACACAAGGAAAATCTATGGATGCCGGCCGTGAAAGCCTTCAACTTCACAAAGGAGACTTCTTCTGATTTAACTTGTGGCTTCTGACATAAACTCTCTGTACACTCCAAGCACATTAAGGGTTTCTCCACTGTGTGACTTGCTTGATAGGAAGGTAAGCCACCTAACTTCTGAGTGAAGCTCTTCCCACACTCTTGACAGCATTGAATCATGTGAATCACTTGATGACGAGTGAGACTTATTTTGTGAGTGAAGCTCTTTCCACACTCCAAGTACTGAAATGGTTTCTCCCCGGTGTGAGTTGTTTGATGTTCAGTCAGCTCTGACTTCCATATAAAGTTCTTTCCACACTCCAGGCACTGAAATGATTTGTCCTTTGTGTGAAGTAGCTGATGTGAAAGGAGGTTTGATTTCCGATTAAAATTCTTTCCGCACTCAGAGTTAACTCACTTTCTGCACTCAGAGCACTGAAACTGATTCTCCCCTGTGTGAGTTAACTCATATGAAAGGAGGCTTAACTTCCAACTGAAACTCTTTCTGCACTGCAGGCACTGAAATAGTTTCTCCCCCGATATGAGTTGGTTGATGTTGAGCCAGTTCTCTCCTACATCTAAAGTTCTTTCTACACTCCAAGCACTGAAATGGTTTCTCTCCTGCGTGAAGTAGATGATGTGAATGGAGGTTTGACCTCTGACTGAAGCTCTTTTCACATTCCAAGCACTGAAATGGTTTCTCCACGTAAAATGATTAATGCTAAGTCAGTTCTCTCTTCCATCTAAAGTCTCCTCACACTCCAGGAACTGAAATGGTTTCTCCACTGTGTGAGTTAACTGATGCTGAGTGAGATTTTGTTTCCATCTGAAGCTCTTTCCACACTCTTGGCACGGAAATGGTTTCTCCCCTGAGTGAATTAACTGATGGGAAAGGAGGCTTGACTTCCGAGTGAAACTCTTTCCACACTGCAAGCACTGAAATGGTTTCTCCCCTGTGTGAAGTTGCTGATGCGAACGGAGGTTTGACTGCTGACTGAAACTCTTTCCACACTCTGAACACTGAAATGCTTTCTCCCCGGTGTGAGTTAACTCATGTGAAAGGAGGCTTGACTTCCAACTGAAACTCTTTTCACACTTTAGGCACTGAAATGGTTTCCCCCCAGTGTGAGTTGATTGATGTTGAGCCAGTTCTCTCTTCCATCTAAAGTTCTTTCCACACTCCAAGCATTGAAATGATTTCTCCCCTGTGTGAAGTAGCTGATGTGAACGAAGGTTTGACTTCCGACTGAAACTCTTTCTGCACATCGAGCACTGAAACGGTTTCTCCCCTGTGTGAGTTAACTGATGCCGGGTAAGCGTTGGCTTCCATCTGAAGCTCTTTCCACACTCCAGGCATTGAAATGGTTTCTCGCCTGAGTGAATTAACTGATGTGAAATAAGGTTTGACTTCCGACTGAAACTCTTTGCGCACTGCAGGCACTGAAATGGTTTCACTACGTGAATTGACTGATGCTGAGCCAGTTCTCTCTTCCATCTAAAGCTCGTTCCACACTCCAGACACTGAAATGGTTTCTCCCCTGAGTGAACTAACTGATGTGTAATGAGGTTTGATGTCCGACTGAAACTCTTCCCACACTCCAAGCACTGAAATGGTTTCTTTCCTGTGTGAAGTAGCTGATGTGAAATGAGATTTGACTTCCGGTTGAAATTCTTTCCACATTCCAAGCACTGAAATGGTTTCTTCCCTCTGTGAAGTAGCTGATGTGAAATGAGGTTTGACTTCCGGTTGAAACTCTTTCCACATTCCAAGCACTGAAATGGTTTCTCTCCTGTATGAGTTAACTGATGAGAAAGGAGGCTTGACTTCCAATTGAAAGATTTTCCGCACTCCGAGCACTGAAATGGTTTCTCCCCTGTGTGAGTTACTTGATGCTGTGTGAGTATTTGTTTCCATCTAAAGTTCTTACCACACTCCAGGCACTGAAAGGGTTTCTGTCCTGTGTGAATTAACTGATGAGCAGAGAGGCTTGACTTCCGAATGAATCTTTTTCCACACTCCAAGCAAATAAATGGTTTTTGCACAGTGTGAGTTGCCAGATGATGGTTGAGATGTCCTTGTTGACTGAAACTTTTGCCACACTCAAAGCTTTTAAGCAGTTTCTCCCCTGTGTGGGTTCGTTGGTGTGACACGAACTGGGATCTCCACCCAAAGCTCTTTGCACACGCTAAAAATACACATTTTTTCTTTATCATTTGAATTCTTTCTTCATCTATGCCCTTGGGAATGTTAAGACTGTTTTCACAACCAAGGTTCCTCCCCCATTGAGGAGAATTGCATTTAATCTTTCCATTTCTTTTTTGTATTATTTCTTGGATGGAGAATCCACAGACGTCTCCACCCTGAGAAACAGAAGCTTTGTTCCTCCTCTTCTCCCGAATTTCAATTTCAGTTTCTTTCTCTTCCTTCACTTGACATTCGGCTCCTTGCAGCAAAGACATCCTTGGCTTTCCTTCATTCTCCCTCTCCTGCCAATTACCTTGAAAGAAGAGAAACAACTTAGCCACAGGACAGAGAAAAACAGAGTCTGGAGTAAAAGAGATAGCTGACAACACTGCAGCAATTGGAGCAGGGAGTTCAAGAAAGTTGATGCTCCATGTTCCTTTTATACTGTTATCCTGTCAACAGGAATTGTCTTGTTTGTTTCTTGTGTACACCACTGCAGAAATATTTTTAGCAACACACAATTATTCTGAATAAATTAGGTTGGCTACTACAGGTCACCCCACCATATCTGTGGTATGGGAAACTGCGGTTTTCTTTATCCATGGTTGGCGGGAGGAGGTCTCCCTAAGCATCTAGAGTTCTTCCAGCACAAAAAATGACCACAGAGTCATGCTGGAGTACCTCCAGATGCCTAGAGAGGCACCCTCTCTAGGCATTTTCTAGGTCTATCAGCGCAATTCTATGGTATTTTATGGTGGTTCACTATTATCCATTGTTTCATTTATAAATGGTAAGTCTGGGAACATATTCACCCTACATATGTGGGGCAACTAGTAGTGATTCTCCATATACTGCTGGACTACAATTCCCATCAGGTGAGATGGAGGGAAAATAGGTGTTCTAGTCCTGCATATAAGGAGGGACAGGACCAATAAAGAAATATTAGCTGTACCTGGTGTAACATACGCCATTACAGTTGATTTGAAAGGTTATACATTAATGCGTAAAATGATCATACTCTTGACATGTTTCCTAAGCAGACAATCACCAGTGGGAATGGAAACATACTGAACCATTTTATATATGCAGATAATGGTTATGTTATGCCAGGTATAGCTAGCATTAACATATTAATATTAGTAATAAATAATAATAATATCAATGTGAAGTCAAAGGCTTTCACAGCTGACATCCATAGATTTTCCTTGGGGTTCTTCCAGGCTGTGAGGCCGTGTTCTGGAAGAGTTTACTTCTGACATTTTGCCTGCGTCTGTGGCTGGTATCTTCAGAGAATGGTTGGATAGGAGTGTCTGTGGAGTTTATATACTGTGAACCCCTGTTGGGAAGCATATGTAAATTTGTGTATTTGAATGCTTGGTTTCTGGGTGTAGAAATGCAAGGAGGATTAGTGTCTGGGCCATCAAACAACCATTAGCCAAACACACTAATCCTCCTTGCATTTCTACACCCAGAAATTAGCCATTCAAATACACAAATTTACATATCTCTCCAACAGGGGTTCACAGTATATAACCCCCACACACACTCCTACCCAACCATTCTCTGAAGATGCCAGCCACAGATGCAGGTGAAATGTCAGAAGTCAACTCTTACAGAACACAGCCCGGAAAAACCGCAAGGAAAATCAAGACTAATATCTCCTTGATCCATAGTAATTGAGCCCCCCTGGAGTTGAGGAAGAGGCTCAGTCAAGGTGAAAACGTGCACGGGAATAATATATTATTTTAACATATTAATTATTAGTAATAAATAATACAGTTGTCCCTTCATATTCACTGGGGTTTGGTTCCAGGACCCCCCGTGGATACCAAAATCCATGAATACTCAAGTCCCGTTATATGCACCGGCATAGCAAAATGGTGTCCCTTATATAAGATGGCAAAATCAAGGTTTGCTTTTTGGACTGTTATTTTTTAAAGAATATTTTCAAGCCAGGAATACTTAAATCCGTGGATACCAAATCCATGGATATGGAGAGACAACTGTACTAATATCTCTTTGATCTATGGCAACTAAGCCCCCCTGGTGGTGAGGAGGAGGCTCAGTTGAGGCGAAAATGTGAAGGGGAGTAACACAGCATATTAACATATTACTGTTAGTAATAAATAATACTAGTATCTCCTTGATCCGTGGCAACTGAGCCCCCTGAAGCAGAGGAGGAGGCTCAGTCCAGGTGAAAATGTGAAGGGAAATAACACAGCATATTAACATATTACTATTAGTAATAAATAACACAGCATATTAACATATTACTATTAGTAATAAATAATACTAATATCTCCTTGATCCATGGCAACTGAGCCCCACTGGAGCTGAGGGGGTGGCTCAGTCGAGGTGAAAATGTGCATGGGAATAACATAGCATATTAACATATTAATATTAGTAATATTGCTAATATCTCCTTGATCTGTGGCAACTGAGCCCCCTTGGAGCTGAGGAGGAGGCTCAGTCAAGGAGAAGTCCCTGCCCTTCCCGCTTGCAAACTGGGTGGGGGTGGAGAGACTGCATGGCCCTCCAGGTGTGGCTGTCCTACAGATCCCAGCATGGGTCACCCTCAGGGCTGCTGGGGCTTGCAGTCCATCCATTTGGACTGCAAGCCCCAATTTGGAAGCCCTGGTAAGAAGATGATGATGCCAGGGGGTGGGGAGCGTGTGTGCCTCTCATTTGCAGCCAGAGCCACCTTGCCCTTGGAACCCCCTCCCCACTGCAGGGTGCCTGGGGTCTGGGGCGAGCCCTGCCTTTGGTTGCAGACTGGGCGGGGGCTCTTTTGGGAATCGGCTGGGAAAAGGGGGGGCTTTTTTTTTTTTTGTAAGGCCAGCCAAGAGGGAGGGCTTTGGGGTTGGGGAAGGGAGGGAGTGGAAGAGGCGTGGGCCTTCCTGCCTTCCCTCCTTCTCCACCCACCCTCCTCCTCCTCCTCCTCCACCAGGCCTAGGTCATGCCCCTCACCTCCCACCAGGTGAGAAAAAGGGCCTCCCCCCCATCCAGGGGGGACGGCTGGGGAGGGGAGGCTGGAGTGGGGGGTGCAAAGGGGGTAAGAGAGTCCCTTTTGTGGAGGGAGGGAGGGGGGGGAGGGAGCTGGGAGTCGGCTTTGTTCATTGGCTGAGCCACTTGGAGCACTTCACCAAGAGCAGCCCAAGGGTAAACAAACTGCTCCTTTCTCCCAAGTAAAGAGCGGGGGGACGTGTGGGGATGGGAGCCTTGAATGGGCCCCAATACTTGGCCTGCCTCCTCAGAAGCAAGACCCCCACCACTGGCCTCTCATAGGATGCCCCATAGGAAGCCCCCAATGAGATCTCCAAAGTTGAGGAGGGCGCATCGACATCACCTCTTGGGAGCAGGATTGACATGCCTTCAGGGAGCCCCTTATTTGTGGGGAAGCACCCCACACTACATCCCTCCACTACAGCCCCCCCCTACACACATTTTGCTGGCCTCACTGGAAAGCCTCTCTGGTGATGCTGTGTTTAGAAAGGATTTAAACTTTCACATGATTCCATCCCCGGTGTGCTGATTGGCTGCTCAAGGGAGAACTTTGATTGGTTGGTAAGTTTCCTAAGCAACCAATCAGCACAGTGGAAATGGCAACATACCCAACAGAACTATATATAAAGATCTGCCTTTGTTGAAAAAAAAAAAAAGACCAAAGGAAGAGGAAGGATGCTGGTCATCTGCTGAACAGATGATGCTAGACAGCATACACACAGAATCAGCACTCTGAAACATGTTCTACTGTGCCCATGTGGACTGTGACTTTGCTGTTTGTTCTGTAAACCTGGGGCATACATTTACCAAAAATGTATATTGAATGAGACCCTGACGGCATAGTGGCTCTGACATACAATCTGGTTTCAGAGAGCTGAGCCACAGTACTTGTGGAGCCAGCACAGCAGCTACTCAACCCCTGGTTCCCCATTACCACCTTGCATTAATACAACCACTGAAGATCTGCCTCTTTTTGCACAAGGAACGGAGAAAGCCCTGGCAGCAGTTCCTTCCCATTGCTCACCTCACCTTTCCTTCTGGAACACTCTGCCTCTTTTTGCATTTTCAGTGGGAGGAACTGGACTTGGCTACTCAGAGAAAGTAAGGAAGGGAAAGGAGACTATTCCTTTCAGGAGGAAAAGATCTCTCCTTCCTGCTCTCACTTGCCGGTCCACAATTTTGCTTATCACATTTATGATTTTCCCACAGGACATCAGAACCCAGCCCAACTGGAAGAGGGTTGCTCAGCTTGCAGAAATACAGCAAAATGGCAGGAAGAGGCTACACTAATTCAAGAACACCTGCAAAGTGAGTAGAACAACCAGGGGAAAGAGGGAGACTCACCCAAAGAGGCCACAATCTCCAGGTTATCCTCCATGACTTCCCTGTGGAGGGCCCTTTGGTCCGGATCCAGCAGGTCCCACTCCTCCTCACTGAAATACACAGCCACCTCCTCAAAGGACACCTAGGAGAAGAAATGGTATCTATGACCCAAAATGACTAACTCCAGTCAGAACAAAAAACAGTTTACCTTGAGATTGCCAAGTACAGTTTAATTCTTCACCAAGGATGCATACAGAGATGTCACAGTGAGCAAATGTGACAAAGAGAAAGATTCTTTCAGGCCCAAGGAGACAAACCCATGATAGGGGCACCCCAAGTGCCCTTTCCTGGTTCTCCATGGATCCTGCTCCCTACCTTATCTAGAGAGGAGCTGGAGGTGGCATCGATGTCCTCTTTCTGTCTGATCCATCTGGGCTGCCTTCCCTCACCATAGTCAGAGGGACCCTTCTCCACCTCAGGGAAATCAGTGGACCCTTCCACAGAGACTTCCTGTAACAGAAGGACAGCAAAGATGGCAAGGTTTAGAATGGTACAGGTAGAGGATTAGGTGATTTCCAGAAAATAAGGTTCAATAAATCAGAAGAGATTTCTACTATATTTTTTGAAAGTACCAGGAGGAAAAACTCTCACCTGCTGCTCTGCCAGCTTCTTCTCTTCTGCCTGACTCAGGAGGAAACCTTCTGCCAGGGCCACTGCCTGGGAACTGGTCTCTGCTCCACATTCTCTCAGCCAGTTCTCCATCTCCGGAGGAAGGACAGCCAAGAACTGCTCCAAGATCACCAGGTCCAGGATCTGAGCCTTGCTGTGCTGCTCTGGCTTCAGCCACTGGCGACAGAGTGTGTGGAGTCGGTAGCAAACCTCCCGGGGCCTCTCAGCCTCCTCGCAGCGGAACTGCCTAAAGTGCTGGCGTTCTACCTCTAAACTGGGCGTATCCTTCCCCAGGCTCTTCTGCATGCGTCTTTCCCAGAACCCTTCTCTACTCCCAGCTTGAATGATAGAAGAGCCTTGTCCCAATGCAAAGCCAGGTAAGTCTTGCTTCTCCATCATGGAGCGGTGCTCCTGGGCAGATTCTGCCATAAGGGAAGAAATTGTTTTCTCTCCTGCCGGATCCTTCTTCGGGCAAAAGACTGGAGAAAATACTGGCGAATACGAAGGTCTAGAAAGAAACCAAGATTTTCTGTGAAGAATTTATTACACTACACCCACCATATCGGCAGGCTTGCCATCCCCTGACTGGAGCTCCTGTGGACCATCATGCACCCATATTAGTCAATGACAGCATGTGCACATGGTTGCATCAGCATGGGCATGCCACCATTGATTAATATTGGGCTTGAGCTCCCAAGTTTTCTCTTATCTGCAAGGGTGGGGTGGGTGGAACTGAACGCTGCGTATGGGAAGGGCCCACTATATAAACATTATTTTCAGGTAAAGAAACGCTATAAACTCTAATTCAGGCTGGAAAGTAACACCTTTTTTGTACTAAAGAGAATCACCATCACCCCAAAATAATCCAGAACCTATGTTTGTGGACAAGGGGTGGGGTGTCTTTTCCTTCTAGGCCACAGACCCAAAACTTTACACAATGCCACATTCTTTTCACTTTTTCTTGCCCTAAAAACATCCCCTCTTTTCACTTGTTCTTCCTCATGTCTCCCACTCTCCCCTTTTAGACGGAGTGTTAAATTATGTGTCGTTATGTGGAGAGTTCACATTTGAAGTATGGTTCTGGAGGAGAATTCTGTGGATACTATGACCTGCCAACAAGACAAATAAATGGGTTCTAGAGCAAATCAAGCCTGAACTCACTCTAAAAATCATGACTAAATTGGGAGTGTTGCATTTTGGACATGCCATGAGATGGCATGATTCGTTTGAAAAAGACAATAATACTTGGTAAAGTAGTAGAAAAGACCTCAGGGGCACTGGAGGGGAAGGAAAGACTTTTCTCTTATTCCTTCCTGTAAGTTTGTGGCTGGAGTGGACTGAATGGCAATGCCCAGGCCAAGCCAGCCAGCCAACCTTTCCCTTGGCCCCTGTCATGTGGCCACTCCACTGCAGGGAGGAGGTGGGCCAAGCAGCCTTCAAGCTTTCGCTGCCCGTTGTGAGGACACTGAGGACCCGTGGAGGTCCCTGGGCCAAAGGTTAAGAATCACTGTAATAGAATATAACAGCAATTAGTAATGAAGATAGTACACGCATGCACACACACACAGCCAATATAAATAACAAATGAGCAAGAATACAAAAATACAGAACTGAATAGAGTACCCAACTTACAACCAAAAAGGAAACATGCAAGGAACACTCCCAAAACTGAAATAAAAAATAAAGACAGAAAAATCAGGATACTTGAAAACACTTCCTTAGAACACACACTAACAACAGTCAGTACAGGTCAGCACAGTATGTTGCAAGACACCCCCCTCCATGGATACCTGAAACCGTGGATAATAGGAAACCCCATTATTTTCAATGAGACATATGCCAGAATCTCACTGGAGGATCTAGAAATGCCTAGAGAGAATGTATTTTTCCTCCCAGACATGGATAAGTGAAACCATGGACACTGAATCCGTGAACCAGAAGGATATGCATGTGTGTGTATATGTCACTTTGTCATGCAGAGTGAATGACAAGTCCGTAGCTCTCTGACTCCACGGATTTGGCATCCACGGATTCCATTATCCACGGCTTGAAAATATTCCAACAATAACAATAATAAATTCCTAAAAGCAAACCTTGATTTTGCAATGTTATGTTAGGAGCGGATACTGACTATGCCCTTATCTATCCTGGGATTTCAGCATCCATGGATTTTGGCATCGTGGAAGCAAACCCCAGCAGACACCAAGGGCCCGGGCTGTGCCTTTCAACCAGGGGCTGATCTTTGCCCCCTCCCTCCAGCCCCTTCCCCACCCAGGACCTCTCCTGGCCTCTCACGCGCCCCCCCCCAGGTCCCCCCAGAACCCTCCCCTTGCCCCCCCTTCCCTCCCTCCCTCCTTGGCCCAAATGGGAGGCGGGCAGGAGAAGAGGGACTCACCAGGCTCCCCCCAGGCAGGCAGGTCAGGGCTCCCTCCTTCCCCACAGGAGAGGGGGCTGCAGAGAGAGAGACTGGGGGGCGATGTGGGGGTCCCCAACTCCCCCTCCTGGACCCAGCTCCCCTCCCTTCTGCCCCCTCTGGGCTCCCTCCAGCCCCAGCGACGCTCTAGGAAGAGCCTCTGAGACAGGTGGCCGGAAGGGGAGGGACCCTGGCTGGGGGGGGGAGGAGTGGCTCTCTGGCAGCAACTCCCATTTCCTTCCTCTCTAGGAATCCGCCTCTGTGGGTTTAACCCTTAGGAGCCAAAGGAGCTTTGTCTCCCCTTATCATAGTCATAGAGTTGGAAGAGACCACAAAGGCCATCTAGTCCAACCCCATGCCAGGCAGGAATGCACAATGAAAGCACTCCTGACAGATGGCCATCCAGCCTCTGTTTAAACACCTCCAAAGAAGGAGACTCCACCATACTCTGAGGCATGCAAAATTATGTAAGTTGCACTTCGTGGAATATAATAATATAGACACAACCAATATTTTGTACTAAAATTATTTTATTGGTAGGAATATAGTACATTTCACTTGTGCTCGTGTTCTCCCAGTTGTGGGACTAGTCATTGGACCAGCAGAAAACAAGCTTGCTCCATTTTAAATATGACATCCCTTCAGAGATTTAAACATGTCACCTCTTCGCCTTCTCTTCTCCATACTAAACATACCCAGCTCCCAAAGCCACTCTTCATAAGATATGATGGCTTCCAGGGCTCCCGCCATTTTGGCTGCCCTCCTCTGGACATGTTCCAGCTTGTCAATATATCCTTCTTAAATTGTGGTGCCCTTATGGCAACCTTCTCTCTCCTCTGCACCCCATGTGTTCCAGTGGTTCTCAAACTGTGGCCCTCCAGGTGCTTTGGACTTCAGCTCCCAGAAGTCCCAGCCAGCTTGGCTGGTGTTCGGGGATGATGGGAGTTGAAGTCCAAAATGCCTGGGAGACTAACGTTTGGAAACCCCTGTAACTTACCCTCATGGACGGCACAGGACCCTGGTAGTTTCCAATTCAGGATTTGCTTCTTGTGGAAGAGGCCACAGGCCATGCTGGGTGAGGTAGTCCCCTCCCCACGCACAAAAAAAGGGAGCAGAGGACCTTTCACAATGTTGCTCCCCCAGAATAATGCAATATCTGCACTGATAAAGTTACCACACAGTAAGGAGAGGTCTAGAAACCAACCCTTATGAGGAATGACTTCTGGAATTGGGTGTCTTTGGCTTGGAGAGGAGAAGAAAGAGACATGATAGCCATCTTTAAATATCTGAAGGGTATCACTTAAAAAAATGGCTCTTAACCTTTTATTTACCAGCTACCCCCTTTAAATACCTTTTGTTGCTGCTGACCCAAAAGACTTAACACAAGACTTAAAACCCTAACAACAACAACAACAACACATCATCATCATCATCATCATCATCCAATTACACCATCCATTAACACTTCCCTCTGAGGCACTGGAGAGGAGGGAAGGCTTTTTCTCCTGCCTCTTCCTGCAAATTTGTGGCTGGAGCAGATTGAAGAGAAATGCGCAGGCCAAGCCAGCCAGCCTTTGCCTTGGCTCCTGTCATGTGAGCTGAGCAGCCTTCAAGCCTTTGCGGACCCCCCATGAGGACATTGTGGCCCCCTTTGGGTCCACAGTCCACAGGTTAAGAACCAGTGACTTAAAAGATAGAGCAAGCTTGTACAGGTCGACCCCTGTATCCGTGGGGGATATGTTCAAAGACACACACAAAAATGGATACCTGTAACCGTGCATAATAGGGAACTGTATTATTTTCAATGAGATGAACACTGGAAGTTGACCCTAGAATCACACTGGAGAACCTATAAATGGCTAGAACGTGTTATTTTTTTTTTAACATGGATAATCATAGAATCATAGAATTGCAGAGTTGGAAGAGACCACAAGGGCCATCCAGTCCAACTCTCGTGCCACGCAGGAAATCTTGATCAAAGCATCCCCGACAGATGGCCATCCAGCCTCTGTTTAAAGACCTCCAAGGAAGGAGACCCCACCATGCTCCGAGGGAGTGTGTTCCACTGCCGAACAGCTCTTACTGTCAAAAAGTTCCTCCTAATGTTGAGGTGGAATCTCTGTTCCTGGAGCTTGCACCCATTGCTCTGTGTTCCAGTCTCTGGAGCAGCAGAAAACAAGCCTGCTCCATCCTCAGCGTGACATCCCTTCAAATACTTAAACAGGGCTATCATATTGCCTCTTAACTGTCTTTTTTCCAGGCTAAACATACCCAGCTCCCTAAGTCTCTCCTCATAAGGCATGGTTTCCAGACCTTTCACCATTTTAGTTGCCCTTCTCTGGACATGCTCCAATTTGTCAATATCCTTTCTGAATTGTGGTGCCCAGAACTGGACACAGTATTCTAAGTGAGGTCTGACCAAGGCAGAATAGAGTGGCACTATTACTTCCCTTGATCTAGATACTATACTTCTATTGATACAGCCCAAAATCGCATTGGCCTTTTTAGCTGCCGCATCACATTGTTGACTCATGTTCAACTTGTGGTCTACTAGGACTCCTAGATCCCTTTAGCACGTAGTCTCGTTCAGCCAGGTCTCTCCCATCCTATATTTATGCATTTCATTTTTCCGCCCTAAATGCAGTACTTTACATTTCTCCGTATTGAATTTCATTTTGTTAGCTTTGGCCCAGCTCCCCAGTCTATCCAGGTCATTCTGAATTTTGATCCTGTCCTCTAGGGTATTAGCTACTCCTTCTAATTTGGTGTCATCTGCAAATTTGATAAGTATGCCCCTAATTCCCTCATCCAAGTCATTGATAAAGATGTTGAATAGCACTGGGCCCAGGACAGAACCCTGTGGCACCCCACTGGTCACATCTTTCCAAGACGAAAAGGAGCCACTGCTGAGCACCCTTTGGGTTCGGCCGGTCAACCAATTACAAATCCATTGAACAGTTAACTTGTCTAGCCCACATTTTACAAGCTTGTTTGCAAGAATGTCATGGGGAACCTTGTCAAAGGCCTTACTGAAATCAAGGTATGCGATGTCCACAGCATTCCCTTCATCTACCAAGGTGGTAACTTTATCAAAAAAAAGAGATCAGATTAGTCTGGCATGACTTGTTTCTCTGAAACCCATGTTGACTTTTTGTGATTATGGCATTGCCTTCTAAATGTTCACAGACTCTCTGTTTAATGATCTGCTCTAGAATCTTCCCTGGTATTGATGTCAGACTAACTGGACGATAATTGTTGGGATCCTCTTTTTCCCCTTTTTGAAGATGGGAACAACGTTTGCCCTCCTCCAGTCTGCTGGGACTTCTCCTGTTCTCCAGGAGTTCTCAAATATTATTGCCAATGGCTCTGAGATTATATTTGCCAGCTCTTTTAATACTCTTGGATGTAGTTCATCTGGTCCTGGAGATTTAAATTCATTTAGATTAAGAAGGTATTCCTGTACTACCTCTTTACTTATTTTGAGCTGGATTTCCCCTATTGTGTCCTCTGTTCCATTATCCTCAGGTTGGTCCTCCTTTTCCTTTTCTGAAAACACTGAGGCAAAGAAGATGTTGAGTAATTCTGCCTTTTCTCTGTCCCCTGTTAGCATTTTGCCATCTTCTCCACGTAGCGGCCCTATCATTTCCTTCTTCCTCCTTTTGCTGCGGACATACCCAAAAAAACCCTTTTTATTGTTCTTAACCTCCCTAGCAAGCCTGAGCTCATTTTGCGCTTTAGCTTTTCTGACTTTACTCCTACACGTGTTCGCTATCTGTTTGAATTCTTCTTTGGTGATTTCCCCCCCTTTCCATTTCTTATACATGTTCCGTTTAAAACTTAGCTCCATTGAAAGTTCTTTAGTCATCCATCCTGGTTTCTTGAGACACCTCCCATTTTTCTTCCTCAATGGTACTGTTTGAAATTGTGCCTTCAGTATCTCCCTTTTGAGAAAGTCCCATCCGTCTTGAGGTCTCTTCTCTTTTAGTATTCCTGACCATGGGATCACCCCCAGTATTTCCCTGAGTTTATTGAAATCAGCTCTCCTAAAGTCAAGAATGCGTGTCTGACTATGCCTGGCTTCTCCTTTCCATTGTATAACAAACTCCAGGAGAACATGATCACTCTCACCTAAGGATCCCACCACTTGCACCCCATTAACCAGGTCATCTCTGTTGGTTAGGATCAGATCTAAAATAGCTGACCCCCTTGTTGCCTCTTCCACCTTTTGGACCATGAAATTGTCTTCCAGGCATGTAAGGAATTTGCTAGACCTTGTAGTTTTGGCTGAGTTAGATTGCCAGCAAATATCAGGATAGTTGAAGTCCCCCATCACTACTACATCTCTCCTTTCTGCATGTGTGTTCATCTGTTCTAGAAAGGCAACATCCAATTCCTCCGTCTGACTTGGGGGTCTGTAGTAGAGTCCCACAATAACATCCCTGTTGTTTCCCTCCCCTTTCATTTTTATCCAGACGCTCTCCACCTGGCTTCCAGTATTGATGTCGTGGATCACTTCACTGGTGTAAATATCCCTGACATATAATGCTATTCCTCCTCCTTTCCTGTTTGGCCTGTTTCTCCTATAAAGGTTATACCCCTCTATTCCTACATTCCAATCATGAGACTCGTCCCACCAGGTTTCAGTAATGCCTATTATATCATATTTGTTTTGTAGTGCGAGGAGTTCAAGTTCATCTTGCTTATTTCCCATGCTCTGTGCATTAGTGTAGAGACATCTGAGACCATGTGTTCCCTTTACTTGCTTCCTGTGCAAGTTTTTTTTGCCTCCCACTGTTGGGTCCTTGCGCTGTTTGCCTTGTTCCCTCTATGACAGTTTGACTATTTTCTCCAGCCCTTTTGCCTTCCAGAATACTGTCTCCCTCCCCCATTTGACTCAGTTTAAAGCCCTCCTGATCAAATTCTTGAGACTGTTGGCAAAAATGTTTCTTCCAACTGTTGTAAGATGCACCCCATCTCTTGCCAGAAGTCCCCCCTCATGGAAGCGCAGTCCATGATCCAAGAAGCCAATTTGTTCTTGGCGACACCATCTACAGAGCCAGTTGTTTACGTCGGCTATTTTCCTCTCCCTTCTTGGACCATGCCCTTCAACTGGCAGAAGAGACGAGATGACGACCTGTGCGTCCATTTCTTTCAGCTTCCTCCCCAGGGCCTCATAATCTCTCCTGATCTTGGGAAAGCTGTGCCTTGCAGTATCATTGGTTCCCACATGGACCAAAAGGAAGGGGTAATGATCCGTAGGCTTAACGAGTCTTGTCAGCCTCTCGGTCACATCACAGATCTTTGCCCCAGGGAGACAACACACCTCCCGAGTCATCTTGTCAGGGCCACAAACCACTGCTTCTGTACCCTGCAGCAAGGAGTCCCCCACCACCACCACACGCCTCCGCTGAGGCTTCGCAGCTGCTGTTCCTTGCAGTGGTCCTCTCAAGGTCCCCTGCTCTACCCCTGAAGTCTGTCCATGCTGTTCTTCCTCGTTGTCCTTGACAAGGGAAAGGGCTTCGAATCGATTCTGTAGCTGCAAGCTGCTCGAAGAATCCCTGGATTTTCTTGTTCTGTGTGTGACATTCCTCCAGCTGTCTACTTCCTGTGTCTGTGAAGTGACCCTCTCCTCCGCAGCCACTTCCTCTGTGCGGTCCTCATCCAAGACTGTTCGTTCTGTTCTGTCCAGGAAAACCTCTTGCTCGCGAATCTGTTGAATTGTAGCTACCCGTGTCTCCAGCTGCTGTACTTTCTCCTCCAAGAGGGCTACCAGCTTGCACTTGGTGCATGTGAAGTTCTCCACATCTGTAGACAAGAAGACAAACATCGCACATGTGTTGCAAGTGATTGCCACAGTCCCCTCAGTGTCCATGGTGAGAGCTTTTAGGTAATCTAAGAACTCTTAGTTAATGCTGAGAATGCTAAGCTGTACTTTTAGGTATGCTGTATTTTTGTTTGGTTACTGAAATCCAGAAGCTGCTCTCCTTCTCTTTGGCAGGAAACTGGCCTGGAAAGCCTCTGCAAGGAGTTATATAGAGCTAGGCTCCCAGCTCCACCCCCTAGTGACTCACAGGTGTGACTCACAGGTGTGACTCACAGGAAGGCTCTTGAGGGTAAAAGGGCAAGGTCAGAAGTTCAAGCCCCTCAGCAACAAGCAGCCTCTCCCAACAGTTTAAAAAAAAATTCAATCTCCCCAGTCAGAATGGCTGTCCAGAAGCTGCTCTCCTTCTTCTCCCTGGCAGGAAACTGGCCTGGAAACTGGCAGGAAACTTGCTGTCCAGAAGCTGCTCTCCTTCTCTCTGGCAGGAAACTCATCCTGCCAGAGAGATAAGTGAAATCATGGATACCAAATCCGTGGATGCAGGGGTTGACATGTATTCTGCTGATCCAGAGACTGGAATGAGAACCAGCGGATTCAAATGATAATAAATTCCACCTCAACATTAGGAAGATCACCTTCATCACCATCATCATTATTAGAGATATTCCACGGTGGAACAGACTGCCTCGGAGGGTGGTGGACTCTCCATCTTTGGAGTTCTTTAAACAGAGGTTGGATGGGTATCTTTCAGAGGTGCTTTAGTTGTGTATTCCTGCATGACAGAGGGTTGGACTAGATGGCCCTTGTTTTCCTTTCCACCTTTAAGATACTATAGTTCCTGGAGGGGACCTTGTTATGAACTAAACAGATTGTGGAGTTTCATGGGGCTCCAGTGTGGTGTAGAAAGGGTATATAAAGTGTTGTGAAATTCATTTCACAACTAGATCAATAAATAAAATGAGAGACTGACTGTCCTGGACATCAGAATCAATGTTGTAGCTGGGTGCTGAGAGCCCCACTATCCATGGGTCCAATGAAGCAGGTGAGAGAAAAACAATTCACCATTCATGCTCACCAGCCCCCACTTGTGGACGATCCCTGGAGCCGGTAAATTCTGCCAAGGATGAGGAGGTGCCCATACCAGCCTTGACAAAGCTCTGTCAGCAAAGGGTTTCCTGTGAGCAGACCCCAGAAACCAGCTGAGCAGGAAGAAAAGGCCTCTGCCCACTGGCAGGCTGCAAATTTGCAGGGTGACCCTGTATACGTTCTTTGGTGCCCATTGTGAAGCAGGGGGGATTTCCACCTCCTGCCCTATCACCACTTTGTGACGCACAGCCTCCACATCACAGCTGAACTACATCTCCCAGTGGTATAGCACAAGCACTCAGGTGTGGCAATGTATTCCTGGCCGTGTCTCCTTCCCTAAGAATAACTCACGCCAGGCTGGATGTTTCTTGTTAACAGAAGAACGTTTATTGTCAAACCAATAAACCATGTAACTGTATAACCAAGTTTTTGGGCCTGCACAAACATTTGTTCTTTCTCTAAGCCTCTATCTTCCAAGGAACTTAAACTGTCTTGAATCACTCAAAGCCTCGTCTACACTGTCTAAACTGAAAACAACTCAACTAACTACGGTTGTCCCTTCATATTCACTGGGGTTTGGTTCCAGGACACCCCCCCCTGCCCCCCATGGATACCAAAATCCATAAATACTCAAGTCCCATTCTACGCAATGGCATAGCAAAATGGTGTCCCTTATATAAGATGGCAAAATCAAGGTTTGCTTTTTGGATTATTTTTTAAAGAATATTTTCAAGCCATGAATACTTAAATCCATTGATACCAAATCTGTGGATACAGAGGGGACAACTGTACTTTCCTCACTCCCTTCCTCTTTATCTCCTTCAGAAGCCCCTCCTTCTTTCATCTCCTCACAGAGGATTGGCTCCAAGCACCATGTCCTCATTGGCTCCCTGGCTGTCCATCACACACCTCCCCCCTTTGGAAAATTTTGCTATAATTATGACATCTACAGGCCACAATTATAGCAAAAGGGTTTACATATCTCCCCAGGCACAACATCATTTGCCTACTGTCAAACATTCCTGTATACATTCTCTCTCTCTCTCTGGCTTTTCTTCGCAAACGAAGATTCAGGAAGGACTCATCCCACGCTTTCTGCAAGCACGCTGATGACTGAAAAGGCCAGTCCGAGATAAACAAGTCCGGTTGCAGAAAGCACAGCAGAAGGTCTCCTTGCGGGATGTTTTTGGGTTGTGATTCTTTCTGCGTTGTTGTTTCTCTTCAAGACTTGTTTGGCGTGAGTTCTCAAATAAGGCTGCAGCATTGTGGATAGTGTGTCTCCATGCCTCCCGATGTGAGGCCAGGGCGGACCATTGTTGGTGATTAATTTGGCTGAGCCTGAGATATTGTTTCAGGGAGTCCTTGTATCGCTTTTTTGGAGCGCCCCTCTTATGCTGACCCATGGCAAGTTCACCATAGAGTAGTATTTTGGCGAGGCGATGGTCCTCCATCCTAGAAACATGCCCTGCCCAGCGCAGCTGTGTTCTCAATATCATGGCCTCAATGCTGGTGATCGCTGCTTGCTCAAGGACAGCAACATTCATCACATAGTCAGTCCAGTGTATATTTAGGATTGTGCGTATACAGTGCTGATGAAAGCGTTCAAGCAGTCATAAGTGGTGGCAATAGGTGACCCGTGTTTCAGACCCATAAAGGAGAATAGACAGTACAATGGCTCTATATACACTGATTTATTAAAATATTGTATTATTTCCTTCCTGAATCTTCCTTCCTGAATCTTCGTTTGCGAAGAAAAGCCAGAGAGAGGGGGGAGTGTTATTTCATTAGTTTCCTGCCAGGGAGAAGGAGAGCAGCTTCTGGACAGCCATTCTGACTGGGGAGATTGAATTTTTTTAAAAAACTGTTGGGAGAGGCTGCTTGTTGCTGAGAATTTCACTGACCAAACAAAAATACAGCATACCTAAAAGTACAGCTTAGCATTCTCAGCATTAACTAAGAGTTCTTAGATTACCTAAAAGCTCTCACCATGGACACTGAGGGGACTGCAGCAGTCACTTGCAACACTTGTGTGATGTTTGTCTTCTTGTCTACAGACGTGGAGAACTTCACATTCACCAAGTGCAAGCTGGTAGCCCTCTTGGAGGAGAAAGTACAGCAGCTGGAGACACGGGTAGCTACACTTCAACAGATTCGTGAGCAAGAGGTTTTCCTGGACAGAACAGAACGAACAGTCTTGGATGGGGACCGCACAGAGGAAGTGGCTGTGGAGGAGAGGGTCACTTCACAGACACAGGAAGTAGACAGCTGGAGGAATGTCACACACAGAACAAGAAAATCCAGGGATTTTTCGAGCAGCTTGCAGCTACAGAATCGATTTGAAGCCCTTTCCCTTATCAAGGACAACGAGGAAGAACAGCATGGACAGACTTCAGGGGTAGAGCAGGGGACCTTGAGAGGACCACCGCAAGGAACTGCAGCTGCGAAGCCTCAGCGGAGGCGTGTGGTGGTGGTGGGGGACTCCTTGCTGCAGGGTACAGAAGCAGTGGTTTGTGGGCCTGACAAGATGACTCGGGAGGTGTGTTGTCTCCCTGGGGCAAAGATCTGTGATGTGACCGAGAGGCTGACAAGACTTGTCAAGCCTACGGATCATTACCCCTTCCTTTTGGTCCATGTGGGAACCAATGATACTGCAAGGCACAGCTTTCCCAAGATCAGAAGAGATTATGAGGGCCTGGGGAGGAAGCTGAAAGAAATGGACGCACAGGTTGTCATCTTGTCTCTTCTGCCAGTTGAAGGGCATGGTCCAAGAAGGGAGAGGAAAATAGCCGACGTAAACAACTGGCTCCGTAGATGGTGTCACCGAGAACAAATTGGATTCTTGGGTCATGGATTGCGCTTCCATAAGGGGAGACTTCTGGCAAGAGATGGGGTGCATCTTACAATAATTGGAAGAAACATTTTTGCCAACAGTCTCAAGAATTTGATCAGGAGGGCTTTAAACTGAGTCAAATGGGGGAGGGAGACAGTATTCTGGAAGGCAAAAGGGCTGGAGAAAATAGTCAAACTGTCATAGAGGGAACAAGGCAAACAGCGCAAGGACCCAACAGTGGGAGGCAAAAAACCTTGCGCAGGGAGCAAGTAAAGGGAACATATGGTCTTAGATGTCTCTACACTAATGCACAGAGCATGGGAAATAAGCAAGATGAACTTGAACTCCTCGCACTACAAAACAAATATGATATAATAGGCATTACTGAAACCTGGTGGGACGAGTCTCATGATTGGAATGTAGGAATAGAGGGGTATAACCTTTATAGGAGAAACAGGCCAAACAGGAAAGGAGGAAGAATAGCATTATATGTCAGGGATATTTACACCAGTGAAGTGATCCATGATATCAATACTGGAAGCCAGGTGGAGAGCATCTGGATAAAAATTAAAGGGGAGAGAAACAACAGGGATGTTATTGTGGGACTCTACTACAGACCCCCAAATCAGATGGAGGAATTGGATGATGCCTTTCTAGAGCAGATGAACACACATGCAGAAAGGAGAGATGTAGTAGTGATGGGGGACTTCAACTATCCTGATATTTGCTGGCAATCTAACTCAGCCAAAACTTCAAGATCTAGCAAATTCCTTACATGCTTGGAAGACAATTTCATGGTCCAAAAGGTGGAAGAGGCAACAAGGGGGTCAGCTATCTTAGATCTGATTCTAAGCAACAGAGATGACCTGGTTAATGGGGTGCAAGTGGTGGGATCCTTAGATGAGAGTGATCATGTTCTCCTGGAGTTTGTTATACAATGGAAAGGAGAAGCCAGGCATAGTCAGACACACATTCTTGACTTTAGGAGAGCTGATTTCAATAAACTCGGGGAAATACTGGGGGTGATCCCATGGTCAGGAATACTAAAAGAGAAGAGACCTCAAGACGGATGGGACTTTCTCAAAAGGGAGATACTGAAGGCACAATTTCAAACAGTACCATTGAGGAAGAAAAATGGGAGGTGTCTCAAGAAACCAGGATGGATGACTAAAGAACTTTCAATGGAGCTAAATTTTAAACGGAACATGTATAGGAAATGGAAAAGTGGGGAAATCACCAAAGAAGAATTCAAACAGATAGCGAACACGTGTAGGAGTAAAGTCAGAAAAGCTAAAGCGCAGAATGAGCTCAGGCTTGCTAGGGAGGTTAAGAACAATAAAAAGGGTTTTTTTGGGTATGTCCGCAGCAAAAGGAGGAAGAAGGAAATGATAGGGCCGCTACGTGGAGAAGATGGCAAAATGCTAACAGGGGACAGAGAAAAGGCAGAATTACTCAACACCTTCTTTGCCTCAGTGTTTTCAGAAAAGGAAAAGGAGGACCAACCTGAGGATAATGGAACAGAGGACACAATAGGGGAAATCCAGCTCAAAATAAGAGAAAGACCTCTGGGAGGTGGTTGCCAGCCTAGATCTTTGTGGCTGCAACAAATTCCTCCCAGAGGACCGGAGAGCGCGGGGAGGATTATAAGGGAGAAGGCGGTCCCTGAGATAGCTTGGGCCCAAGCTATCAAGATTTCCTGCATGGCAGGGGGGTTGGACTGGATGGCCCTCGTGGTCTCTTCCAACTCTGCAATTCTATGATTCTATGACTTACATAAGCACTTTGACAGTTGTACATATTTATCATAAAGTTATCCATTCATCACAGGGCTATCCTACCTGACACTTCATACAATTCAAACATTGTATTGTCTAATCATCTTACCAATTTTTTATTTATTTAAACATTCTGTTAATTTTATACATTTACATAGACATAAACAATCATTTTCTGTTCATTTTTCCCTTTAACCTTTCCCTCGTTTAAAAAACATACTAGCAGTTTTATTTTCGGGGCCCAGCTTTGCCTTGGTCTCCGCAGGGGTCTGGTGGCCCTCTGCCAGCTCTGATGGTTCCCCTGCTTCCACACATGCCGCAACAGTCTTTGCAATGTCCATCTTGACCTTCAGCAGATTTATAAAGGGTCCTGGGCTTTCCAGAATCTTCCCTTCCCAGTCTTGGGCATGCGCCTCTATCTTCAAGATTCCAGGTTCTGGGTTCAACTGGTGACTCATCTGTTCCTGGACCAACTGCTCTCGAACTCGCATCCCAGCCAGATTAATTGCTGGTTTTGTATCCAGAACTACACTTTCATTCTGGATCTCTTTAATTTAAGTTGCAGGACATTCCTAATTCATCAGAATACTCCTCAAGGTTTTCCTCATGCTGTGGGCTTTTTTCTATGCTGTACTGTCTTTGCTGTCCCTAAGAACATTTCACTATCTCTGACATCTCTACAATTGGTTTCCTGCTTTCAGGTCTTTTGCTGCCATTTATAGACTCCAAAACTAGTTCTGAATCTTTTATGTTATTGGTACCCACATATTCATTAGTGCAGAGTCTTTTATAGGCACACTATTAGTAAGGCCTTTAAAGATTTTTACTTCTAAACTTATTGGTTTTTCTTTGGCTTCACTGTTTAGGCCTCTCTGAGGTGTCTCTGTCTCCATGGTAACGTCACTGTCTCTCTGGCCTGTAACTGAATCTTGGGCTAAAGGAGGACTGGCATTCCCACATAGAGCCATTTCAACTTTTGAATATACTGTATATTTCTGTCACTTTGACTTGTACAATTAAATTGATAATGCCCCTGTTTTCCACATCTAAAACATGTTTTCATCCTCATGTTCACACTGATAGGGTGACTATATCCTACAAATTCTTTGTTCCTCTCAGGAAGGGTTTCCCTGACACCTCTCCAAGGCTTATACTCTTTTATTTTCCATGGCCTCTTTATCTGAGGAATTTGCACCCATTAATTGGGCAGACCCTTGAGAGGAGAGCCAAGGGGAACCTTAGCTAGAGAGGCCGTAGCCCCATCATTCCCCTTCATAACTTTCATCAGTAGGTGCCATTATAAACAGGGAAGGGGGAACGAAGCTGCTTGAAATATTATTACTATTGTATTTGTTTATATCTTTCCCTTTTCCTAATATGGGACTCAAGGCAGCTTACAGAACTTGCAAACAGATGCAGCTAAAAAATTTACATCATACAAAAGTATGAAAGGTGATTAGAATATCAATAAAATGAAAAAGGTTTAAAAACAGGCCAATCAAAAGAAGAACAATAAATGTAAATAACAGCACATGAAAGGCCTCCCACCCCCACCCCTCTGAACAGTCAGCCCTCAAAGGCCTGTCAAAATACAGGTGACCCCCTGTATTCATGGGGAAGATGTCTGTGGACTTCCTGTGGTTACCTGAAATGGTCAAAGAATTGCACTGGAGGACCTAGAAAATGCCTAGAGAGGACGTCTTTCTAGACATCTAGCATGACTCTATAGCCCATTCGCAGCAGAAGTAGACCATAGAGTCACACTGAAGGACCTCTACATGCCTAGAGAGACCACCTCCAACATGACTCTATGGTCTTACAGATGCCCAGAGAGACCTCCTCCCAACTGCAGTGACATGAAACTGCGGGTTCCAATCCCACATAAATGGGGGGGGGGGTTTGACCTATAAAAAGGTATTTGCTCGCATATGAAAGGATACCAAGGAGTGCACCCATCTAACCTCTCTAGGAAGGGGGTTCCATAGCCGGGGAACAACCACCAAGAAGGCCCTCTCCTGTGTTCCCACATGTATCTATGAAGGTGATGGGATGGAGAAAAGGGCCTCCCCAGAATATCTCAAGACGTGAGTGGTCTCATATAGGGAGAGACAATCCTTTGATAACCAGGACCTGAGAGACATGGTGCTTTATAGGCCATAACAAGCACTTTAAATGGTTCCCAGAAACAGATTGGCCACCAATGGAGCTGCGGCAACAAGAGAGTTGTATCCCCCTGCTGAGTGCAAACTATTTTTGTGCTATGATCTCAGGCCCCATCTATATGAGGAGGTGAAACAAATTGCTCCAGAGTAGTACCAATTTGCAGCAGCTGCGACCTGTCTTAATGGTTTTACAGCCCCCGCAAATGTTGCATGACCCTAGCCAAGATGGCGGCCACGAGTGAATTACTCGTGCTTTTAAATCTGCGGCTGCTGAATTAAAAAAAAATTACTATAGTGCACACAAGCAATATTTTGCCTTTACAAAAGAAAAAAAGAGGAAAGAGAGGAAAATATAACAGTTTTATCACATTACCATTCTCTCACTTAGCTAAAAATCCAACATGGAGGCAGCATTTTCCCTGTTTGCAAGCCACGCCTCCTCGGTGCTTGTATGGCCAGTCAGATTGCACTGCCTCAGTGCAGCAACGCAAATGCAACTGTCTTAATGAGTGGCCATTTGAGTCCCCTACAGAGCTATTTTAAAACTCTTGGAAAAGCCACAAAGCTTTCCCCGATAGAGTTTATGGTGGATTTGGCCGGGGCCCCTTCTGAATACGACACACCAATGCAAATTGTCTGTTTTGACAGATCACCTTCCAAGTGAATTCCATGAGGATGATTTTCACCTTTGGACAACCCCTCAGTATATGCCAATTGAAGTAAGCTGAAGGCAAAAGGGGAAAGTGGACAGGGAGAGAAACTGGGACCTTTTAAAAGGAGCTGAAAAAAATGGGGCGTGAGGATTAATCAAGGATTTTCCTTGCCAAATGGCGAGAATATGAAAGTGCTGTAATTGTGAAGTGTGAATGATACCCAAGCTAGATCATGGATACACATATAATCACAACCCCAATCTATCCCATTTCATGGAAATTGAGAGTGCAATGTGCCTGTCACTGTTCTTTACAAGCCTGGCTTGAAACTACAGTATTTTGTTGGACTCAGCTAAATGGGACTGACAGTTTAGAGCAGCCAATCTCAAGCTGTTTACCCTTGAAATAATTTTCAGGTTTCAAGGTATTCCTCTGTTTAAATTATTATATCTACAGCTAAAAAAAAAAGGTTAATATTTACTAGAACACGAAGCAATGGATGCAAGCTCCAGGAACAGAGATTCCACCTCAACATTAGGAGGAATTTTCTGACAGTAAGAGCTGTTCGGCAGTGGAACACACCCCCTCAGAGCGTGGTAGGGTCTCCTTCCTTGGAGGTCTTTAAACAGAGGCTGGATAGCCATCGCCTCTCCACTGACGCCCCCTTGTCGTGGGAGAGAGGCTTGCGTACCCTAATGATGTTTTAAGCTACGCTGGCAGTGGCATAATAGCCACTGGTAGGGTCTCCCATGCCATAGAGGTCAAAACTGAAGGGTCTGACAAAGAGCGTCAAAGGGCAGGATGGGCTCTATAGCCTTATGGCAACCACCCTAGGAGAAGGAAAACTCTAATGCCAGATGGTGCTCATCCAACCCTGTAAGGTCAAGCATCTAAGAAAACTCTAACCAAACCTACGATAGCCATCTGTCAGGGATGCTTTGATTGTGATTTTCTGCATGGCAGGAGGTTGGACTGGATGGCCCTTATGATCTCTTCCAACTCTACAATTCTATGATTCTATGACAGAGAAGGCTAAATAGCTCACAAAACTATAAATCCCAGAATTCCACAGCATTGAGCCATGGCAGTTAAAGCAGTGTCAAATTATCATTTCTACCGTGTATCAGCAGCCTTTTATTTTATTTATTTTTTATTTATTTATTTATACCCCGCTCTTCAGCCACAAGGCTATCAGAGCGGCTTACAAATTGTTTTTTAAGCAATAGCTATTTACACATCTAACTGCATTAAACAGTTTCCAATGTGTGTTAGCTAACTGCCCCCCACAAACCAAACTCTCCACCCTCCAAGGAGCTGTTACTGATTACAATTTTCAAAGGCACCCATGAAGACCTACCCAACAAAGATATCACAGTCAGAACAAGAGTGGAGATTGGTAGAAAATTTTGCAAAGTTTATTACAAAGAAACTGGCTCAACAGAGAAACTAGCCTTTCTAGAAAAAACTTATATTCAAAATAAATTACATGAAAAGTAAAAAAGACTCAGAATATATAGTATTGTTCTCTCTCTTTTTTTGCCTTTTATTAATTCAGGCTATATAAGCTATGGTCAATCAAATAATCAAATGAGACTAAGTTAGAAAATGACTGATGCCAGCAACTGATAAAAACACATGCAAACATTTTAAAAGTTGAACTTCACACCAACATTTCACAACCTGGGATTTATCAAAAAGAATTTCTATTGTTTCTCAGTGTCATGAAGGATTTCTTCTGATTGACTTAAAATGCAAGGTAATGTTTGGTTTTGAAGTTTTATATTGTATCCTTAAGAAACAGTAAATATTTCTTGTTATTATTAATTTGAAATTTCATCAAAAGACATCTTAGATTGTTTTCAAGCAGGAGGTTAACAACCTCAACAAATCCAATAAAGCATAGATCAAGTGTAAATTTAAAAGCAGGGTTTTAACTCTCTCTTAAGTAAAAATTCAGGCCTTCAATAAGTACTCTGGAGTGTAAAGAGCTGCTTCTCACCTACCGGTATTAAATTCCCCCACCCCTCTTTGTGTTGATCACATGTGAGGTTCATCTTGACTTGAAAATTTGCCCCTTGCCTGACTATCTGAATGGTTCTTCACTATGGAAATACTGAAATGTCTAAATAAATGAGTTTCAGACAGGCTGACTTCTCACTCTCCGTTTACATAGTGTGTGAGTTGCTGGACAACAAAGGAGACTTTTCTTCTGATTTAACTTGTGGCTTCTGACATAAACTCCCTGTACACTCCAAGCACATTAAAGGTTTCTCCACTGTGTGACTTGCTTGATAGGAAGCTAAGCCACCTAACTTCTGAGTGAAGCTCTTCCCACACTCTTGGCAGCACTGAATTGTGTGAATCACTTGATGACGAGTGAGGCTTACTTTGTGAGAGAAGCTCTTTCCACACTCCAAACATTTAAAAGGTTTCTCCCCTGTGTGGGTTAACTGATGCTGAGTCAGCCTCTGCTTCCATCTAAAGCTTTTTCCACACTCCAAGCACTGAAATGGTTTCTCCCCTGAGTGAATTAACTGATGCGAAAGGAGGCTTGACTTCCGAGTGAAACTCTTTCTACATTGCAAGCACTGAAATGGCTTCTCCCCGCTGTGAGCTGTTTGATGTTGAGTCAGCTCTGACTTGCCTCTAAAGTTCTTTCCACACTCCAGGCACTGAAATGATTTTTCCTTTGTGTGAAGTAGCTGATGTGAAAGGAGGTTTGACTTCCGATTAAAACTCTTTCCGCACTTAGAGCACTGAAATGGTTTCTCCCCTGTGTGAGTTAACTCATGCGAAAGGAGGCTTGACTTCCAACTGAAACTCTTTTTGCACTTCAGGCATTGAAATGGCTTTTCCCCGGTGTGAGTTGGTTGATGCTGAGCCAGTTCTCTCTTCCATCTAAAGCTCTTTCCACACTCCTGGCATGGAAATGGTTTCTCCCCTGTGTGAAGTAGCTGATGTGAACGGAGGTTTGACTTCCGACTGAAACTTTTTCCGCACTCCGAGCAATGAAATGGTTTCTCCCCTGTGTGAGTTAACTGATGCTGAGTGAGCTTTTGCTTCCATCTGAAGCTCTTTCCACACTCCTGGCATGGAAATGGTTTCTCCCCTGAGTGAATTAGCTGATGTGAAATGAGGTTTGACTTCCGACTGAAACTTTTTCCACATTCCAAGCACTGAAATGGTTTCTCCACATGAACTGATTGATGTTGAGTCAGTTCTCTCTTCCATCTAAAGTCCTTCCCACACTCCAGGCATTGAAATGGTTTCTTCCGTGTGTGAGTTAACTGATGCTGAGTGAGCTTTTGCTTCCATCTGAAGCTCTTTCCACACTCCTGGCATGGAAATGGTTTCTCCCCTGAGTGAATTAAATGATGTGAAAGGAGGCTGGACTTCCGACTGAAACTCTTTCCACACTGCAAGCACTGAAATGGCTTCTCCCGCATGTGAGTTGTTTGATGCTGAGTCAGTTCTGTCTTCCATCTAAAGTTCTTCCCACACTCCAAGCACTGAAATGGTTTCTTCCCTGTGTGAAGTAGCTGATGTGAAATGAGGTTTGACTTCCGGTTGAAACTCTTTCCACATTCAAAGCACTGAAATGGTTTCTCCCCTGTGTGAGTTAACTGATGCGAAAGGAGGCTTGACTTCCAATTGAAAGTCTTTCCGCACTGTGAGCAATGAAATGGTTTCTCCCCTGTGTGAGTTACTTGATGCTGAGTCAGTTTTTGTTTCCAACTAAAGTTCTTTCCACACTCTAGGCATTGAAAGGGTTTAGCCTCAGTGTGAATTAACTGATGAGCAGCGAGGTTTGACTTCCGAGTGAATCTTTTTCCACATCCCAAGCAATGAAATGGTTTCTGCCCTGTATGAGTTAACTGATGGCGAGTGAGTTTTTGTTTCCATCTGAAGTTCTTTCCACACTTCAGGCACTGAAAAGGTTTCGCATCCGTGTGAATCAACTGATGAGCCATGAGGTTTGCTTTCTGAGTGAATCTTTTTCCACACTCCAAACAAATAAATGGTTTCTCCATAGTATGTGTTTCCAGATTAGGGATGAGATGTTCTTGCTGACTGAAACTTTTGCCATACTCCAAGCTTTTAAGTGGCTTCTCCCCTGTGTGGGTTCGTTGATGCGACATGAACTGGGATCTCCACCCAAAGCTCTTTCCACACACTAAAAACATACATTTTTTCTTTCTTGTGTCAATTCTTTCTGCATGTGTGCCCCTGGGAAAGTTAAGACTGTCTTCACAACCAAGGTTCCTCCCCCATTGAGGAGAAATGCATTTACTCTTTCCATTTCTTTTTTCTATTATTTCTTGGATGGAGAATCCATAGACGTCTCCACCCTGAGGAACAGAAGCTTTGTTCCTCCTCTTCTCCTGATTTTTAATTTCGGTGTCCTGCTCTTCCTTCACTTGACATTCGGCTCCTTGCAGCAAAGACATTCTTGGCTCTCCTTCATTCTCCCTCTCCTGCCAATTACCTTGAAAGAAGAGAAACAACTTAGCCACAGGACAGAGAAAAACAGAGTCTGGAGTCAAAGAGATAGGTGACAACACTGCAGCAATTCGAGCAGGGAATTCAAGAGAGTTTTTGCTCCAGGGCTCCATTCTGACCAGCTCCACTCATCACCTCCAACTCTTTTGGTAAAATCTGGCAGCTATACAGATTTGGCAACATCTGTATACTGTTGGATAAGCTTTTTTTCCCTCTATCTCTCAATCACACCATGCCCCTTTCCATGCTCGTTTTATACTGTAATCCTGTCAACAGGAGTTCTTTTGTTTGTTTCTTGTGTACGTCATTGTAGAAATATTTTTGGCAATACATAATTATTTTGTATAAATTAGGTTGGCTACTACAGGTGACCCCACTACATCTGTGGTATGGGTAACCGCAGTTTTCTTTAGCCATGGTTGGGGGGCGAGGTCTCTCTAGGCATCTAGAGGTTCTCCAGCACAAACATTGATCACTGAGTCATGCTGGAGTACATCCAGATGCCTATAGAGGCACCCTCTCTAGGTATCTCTAGGCCTTCCCAGAATAACTTCCCGGCTCAAGTGGAGTTGATTGCTTACCCACCCCCCTGCCGCTATTGCCATTTTTTTTTTTTTTTGGTATATTGTATTGTATCGTATCCTTGTTTTAATTCTCTACTAGTTTAATTTAGTTTTAAGGGGTGGGAGGATTAGGACTGGGAAGGATTGTTTTAACTTGCTGCTGTATTGTACACCGCCCCGGTTGCCGAGCAGAGGAGCAGGTTAAAAATAATTTTTTATTATTATTATATTATTATTATTATTTTCTAGGTCTTCCAGCGCAATTCTATGGTATTTTGTGACAGTTCACTATTATCCACAGTTTCATTTATAAATGGTACGTCTGGGAACACATTCCCCGTGAATACGGGAGGCGACCTGTAGTAATTGTCCAGATACTGCTGCACTATAATTCCCATCAGCTGAGATGAAGGGAAGATAGGTCTTCTAGTCCTTCATATAAGGACGGACAGGACCAATAAACAAATATCTGCCTTTGTTGGAAAAAAAAAGACCAAAGGAAGAGGAAGGATGCTGGTCATCTGCTGAACAGATGATGCTAGACGGCATTCACAGAGAATCAGCACTCTGAAACTTGTTCTGCTGTGCCCATGGGGACTGCGACTCTGCTGTTTGTTCTGTAAAGCTGGGGCATGCACTTACCAAAAAAGTATACTGAATGAGATCCCAATGGCATACTGGCTCTGACATACAACCAAATTTTGGAGAGCTTAGCCCCAGTACTTGTGGAGAAGACTACCCAACCCCTCATTCTCCATTACCGCCTTGCCTCAATACAGCCACTGATGTTTTGCCTCTTTTTGCACGAGGAACGGAGCAAGCCCTGGCAGCAGTTCCTTCCCATTGCTCACCTCGCATTTCCTTCTGGAACACTCTGCCTCTTTCCGCATATTCAGTGGGAGGAACTGGACTTGGCTACTCAGAGGAAGTAAGGAAGGGAAAGGAGACTATTCCTTTCAGGAGGAAAAGATCTCACATTTATGCTCTCACTTGCCGGTCAACAATTCCATTTTTCACATTTATGGTTTGACCACAGGAGGACATTGGAAACCAGCCCATCTGGAAGAGGGTAGCTCAGCTTGCAGAAATAGAGCAAGATGGCAGGAAGAGGCTACACTGATTCAAGAGAACCTGCAAAGGGAGTGGAACAACCATGAGAAATAGGGAGACTCACCCAAAGAGGCCACAATCTCCAGGTTATCCTCCATGACTTCCCTGTGGAGGGCCCTTTGGTCCGGATCCAGCAGGGCCCACTCCTCCTCACTGAAAGACACAGCCACCTCCTCAAAGGTCACCTGGGAGAAGAAATGGTATCTATGACCCAAAATGACTAACTCCAGTCAGAGCAGAACATTATTTACCTTGAGATTGCCAAGCACAGTTTAATTCTTCCCCAAGAACACAGAGATGCCACAGTGGGCAAATGTGATGAAGAGAAAGATTCTTTCAGGCCCAAGGAGAAGAACCCATAATAGGGGCACCCCAAATGCCCCTTCCTGGTTCTCCATGGATCCTGCTCCCTACCTTATCTAGACAGGAGCACGAGGTGGCATCGATGTCCTCTTCCTGTGTGATCCATCTGGGCTGCACTCCCTCCTCATAGTCGGAGGGACCCTTCTCCACCTCAGGGAAATCATTGGACTCTTCCACAGAGACTTCCTGCAACAGAAGGACAGCAAAGATGGCAATGTTCAGAATGGTACAGGTAGAGAATTGGATGATTTCCAGAAAATAACGGTGCAATTAATCAGAAGTGATTTCTACTATGGTTTTTTAAAGCACCTAGAGAAAAGACTCTCACCTGCTGCTCTGCCAGCTTCTTCTCTTCTGCCTGACTCAGGAGGAAACCTTCTGCCAGGGCCACTGCCTGGGAACTGGTCTCTGCTCCACATTCTCTCACCCAGCTCTCCATCTCCGGAGGAAGGATGGCCAAAAATTGCTCCAGGATCACCAGGTCCAAGATCTGACCCTTGGTGTGTTGCTCTGGCTTCAGCCACTGGCGACAGAGTGTGTGGAGTCGGTAGCAAACCTCACGGGGCCTCTCAGTCTTCTCCAAGCGGAACTGCCTGAAGTGCTGGCGCTTTACCTCTAAATTGGGTGTATCCTTCCCCAGGCTCTCCTGCATGCTTCTTCTTTCCCAGAAGCCTTCTCTACTCCCATTTTGAACAATAGGAGACCCTTGTCCTAACGCACAGCCAGGTAGGTCTTGCTTCTCCATCATGGAGCGGTGCTCCTGGGCAGATTCTGCTATAAGGGAAGAAGTTCTGTCTTCTCCTGCTGGATCTTTCCTCGGGCAAAAGACTGGAGAAATTACTGGCGACTTCCAAGCTCTAGAAAGAAACCAAGATTTTCTGTGAAGAATCTATTACATTGTGCCCACCATACTGGTAGGCTTGCCATCCCCTAATTAGAGCTCCCGTGAATCTTCATGCTCTATATTAGTCAATGGCAGCATGTGCACATGGTTGCATCAGCATACACATGCCACCACTGATTAATATTTGGCTTGAGTTCCTGTGTTTTCTCCTATTTGCAGGGGTGGGATGCGGGTGGGTGGAAATGAATACTGTGGATGGGAACGGCCCACTATATAAACATTATTTTAATGTAAATAAATGCGTTAAACTCTAATTCAGGCTGGAAACTGATTCCTTTTCCTGTGCAAAAGAGAATCACCATCACCCCAAAATAATCCAGAACCTATGTTTGGGGACAAGGGATGGGGTGTCTTTTCCTTCTAGGCCACAGACCCAAAACTTTACACAATGCCACATTCTTTTCACTTTTTCTTGCCCTAAAAACATCCCCGCTTTTCACTTGTTTTTCCTCCTGTCTCCCACTCTCCCCTTTAGACGGACTGTTAAATTATGTGTCGTTATGTGGAGAGTTCACATTTGAAATGTGGTTATGGAGGAGAATTCTGTGGATACTATGACCTGCCAACAAGACAAATAAATGGTTCCTAGAGCAAATCAAGCCTGAACTCACTGTAAAAATCATGACTAAATTGGGACTATTGTATTTTGGACATGCCATGAGACAGCATGATTCATTTGAAAAAGGCAATGATATGGGGCAAAGTACTAGAAAAGACCTCAGTAGCACTTGAGTGGAAGGAAAGAATTTCCTCTTGTTTCTTCCTGCAAGTTTGTGGCTGGAGTGGACTGAATGGCAATGCCCAGGCCAAGCCAGCCAGCCAGCCTTTGCCTTGGCCCCTGTCATGTGGCCACTCCTCTGCAGGGAGGAGGTTGGCTGAGCAGCCGTCAGGCTTTCGAGGACCCCCTGTGAGGACATTGGAGACCCCTGGGTGTCCCTGGGCCACAGGTTAAGAACCACTCTCAGAGAATATAAGAGCAATTAGTAATGAAGATACACATACACACACACAGCCAATATAAATAACGAACAAGAATACAAAAATACAGAACTGAATAGAATACCCAATGTACAACAAAAAGGAAACATGCACGGAACACTACCAAAAGTGATATAAAAAGTGAAGACAGAAAAATCATGATACATGAAAACACTACCTCAGAACACACAATAACAACCATCAGTACAGGTCAACCCCCTTAACTACGGGAGTGTGTTCCAAGACACCCCCTTCTGTGGATACTTGAAACCGTGGATAATAGGAAACCCTATTATTTTCAATGAGACATATGCCAGAATCTCACTGGAGGACCTAGAAATGCCCAGAGAGAACTTTTTTTCCCGGGATGTGGTTAAGTGAAAACATGGACAATGAATCCATGGATACGGGGGTCGACCTGTATTTAAAATACCAGAAGGATATATGTGCAGAGTGTGTGTATGTATGTCACCCTGTGTCACTTTGTATGTGTGCCATTCTGTCATACAGACGGAATGGCATCATCCATGGATGATGGAATCCATGGCTTGAAAATATTCCAGCAATAACAGTAATAAATTCCAAAATGCAAACCTTGATTTTGCAATGTTATGTTAAGGATGAATATTGACTATGTCCTAGTTCATCCTAGGATTTCAGCACCCGTGGACTCTGGCATCCTGGAAGCAAACCCCAGCAGACCACAAGGGCCCTTGTGCCTTTCAACCAGGGACTGATATTTGCCCCCTCCCTCCAGCCCCTTCCCCACCCAGGAGGTCTCCCGGCCTCTCTCCCGCCCACCCCCAGATCCCCCCAAAACCCTCCCCTTGGCCCCCCTTCCCTCCCTCCTTCCCTCTTTGGCCCAAATGGGAGGCGGGCAGGAGAGGCCGGACTCACCAGGCTTCCCCCAGGCAGGCAGGCAGGCGAGGGCTCTCTCCTTCCCCACAGGAGAAAGAGAGAGAGAGAGAGAGAGAGAGTGGGGGGGCGGTGTTGGGGGCCCCCAACTCCCCCTCGTGGCCCCTGCTCCCCCCTCCCCTCTGTGCCCCCCTCCGGGCTCCCTTCAGCCCCAGCGACGCTCTAGGAAGAGCTCTGAGACAGGTGGCCGGAAGGGGACGGACCCTGGCTGGAAGAGGGGAAGGAGAGGCTCCCTAGCTCCCACTTCCTCTCTCTCTAGGAATCCGCCTCTGTGGGTTTAACCCTTAGGAGCCAAAGGAGCTCCGTCTCCCTTTATATAGAATCCTGATAGAGTTGGAAGAGACTACAAAGGCCATCTAGTCCAACCCCCTGCCAAGCAGGAATGCACAATGAAAGGACAGATTGCTTACCTGTAACCATAGATCTTTGCATGGTCTTCTGTGAATTCACACACCTGGGTCATTCCTGTCCCTGCACAGAGCACTCGGAAACTTCGGGAATCGTTATATAACTAATTTTTGGCAGTAGCTCCACCCAGCCTACCAGTTCCTCTGAGGCGATACTGTGCATTCCCTCAGTTCCGTATAGGACACCACAATTAGCAGCATCAGGTCATTTAAGCATAAAGCGGGACATAGAGGGGAGGATGGATGGGGTCTGGGTGAATTCACAGAAGACCACTCAAAGGTCTGTAGTTACAGGTAAGCAACCTGTCCATCTTCTTCGCTGTCTCTATGAATCCACACAGCTGGGCAGACTAGCAAGCTTTATCCCTGGGAGGAGGCAGGGCCGGTTTAAGGAATTTTGGGGCCCCCTGCAATGCTTTACTTTGGGGCCCCCATATGTTTATCTCAGATCAATGTAACCTAACCTATTCACTGTACAGGATGTTCAGATTATAGTAGGACCCCTGTATCCATGGATTCATTATCCATGGGACACAAAACAGTACACCTACCATAGAGTCTTCCTAGAAAATGTGTCTTGCCTAGCCCTTTTCTAGGCCCTCCAAGGCAACTCTATAGTATTTTAAACCAGAAGTCCCATTATTTTCAATGGCATTCATGGTTTTCAGAATCCACGCCCCCCCCCCGAACCAATCCCCAGTGGATAAGAGGGGCCTACTATATTACATAATTTGCCACCAATAATTTAGTTTAAAAACTATATTATAGGCACTAACATAATATTTTTTGTTTATTAGCAATTAATGTAATGGTGTAGATTTCCTCAAAGAAAATAAAGAGTAGACTACAAGCTAAACATGAGTTAGCAGTGTGATGCAGCAGCAAAAAATGCCAATACTATTCTAGGCTGCATTAATAGGAGTAGTGTCTAGATCAAGGGAAGTAATAGTATCACTCCATTCTGCTTTGGTCAGACCTCACCTGGAATACCGTTTCCAATTCTGGGCACAACAATTCAAGAAAGATACTGAGAAGGATGGTGCGAGGTCTGGAAGCCATTACGTCCTATGAGGAACGGCTTAGGGAGCTGGGTATGCTTAGCCTGGAGAAGAGAAGGTTGAGAAGGGACATGATAGCCATGTTTAAGTATTTGAAGGGATGTCATACTGAGGATGGAGCAAGCTTGTTTTCTGCTGCTCCAGAGACATGGACATGGAGCAATCAACTCAGACTACAAGAAAAGAGAATCCACCTAAACATTAGGAAGAACTTCCTGACAGTAAGAGCTGTTTGGAAGTGGTATACACTGCCTTGGAGTGTGGTGGAGTCTCCTTCTCTGGGTTTTTTTAAACATAGGTTGGATGGCCATCTGTCAGGAATGCTTGGATTGTGTGTTCCTGCAGGGCAGAAGCCGATCGGATGGGATCGCTGTTGGGGTCCCTTCCAGCCCTATGATTCTATGATTCTAGGCTGCATTTAGAGCCTGGGAAATTTACTCTTGGATTACACCTCCCAGAATCCTCCTGCCAGCACCCTTCTCAAGGTCTGGTTGCATTGTTCCTTTTCCAGCATTCTCTAGCCCAGTGGTTCTTAACTTGGGGTCCGCAATGTCCTCACAGGGGGTCCACAAAGGCTTGAAGACTGCTCCCTGTAGTGGAGTAGCCATGTGACAGGAACCAAGGCAAAGGCTGGCTGGCTTGGCCTGTACATTGCCATTCAATCCACTCCAGCCACAAACTTGCAGGAAGAAGCAAGAGTGTCTCTGAGGGAAAGTTTAATGGATGGTGTAATTGTATTGTTGTTGTTGTTAGCTATTATTATTAGCTATTATTATTAGGGTTTTAAATCTTGAGTTAAGTCTTGGGGCAACAAAAGATATTTAAAGGGGGTCCCTGGTAAAGTAAAGGTTAAGAACCACTGCTCTAGGCCAATCCCTCTCACATAACACTAATGCGATACTGGTGTTTTAGTGACAACAATAAAACCATTGTTCCGAGTGATATTACTCCAAATTTTAATTTATATTCTTTATATTCTGTTAAAAGAGCTAGAGTGTTGTAGAAGTTTCAGCATTGCCCTATTACTGTGGAGACCAGGGTTTGAATCCTTACTCAGCCATGAATACCCACTGGCTGACCTTGGGCAAGTCACACTCTCTCAGCCTCAAGGGAAGTCAAAGGCAGACCCCCTTTGAACAAACCTTCCCTAGAAAACCCCATGGTAGGTTGGCCTTACTCAGAAATGACTTGAAGGCACATGGGCAAATACACACAAATTTCTTTTGCAGGCTGAACTCAGTTGGCAGCAAGGGGAGGAAGCTGAAGAAGACCAAGGGGGAAAGGGAGGGGAGAGGAACCAAGACAGGTTAAAAGCAGCTGGAAAGATGGGCTGGAGGGGATCTATGTGCAAGGAAGGAAAGGAAAGGAAAGGAAAGGAAGAAAGAAGCCCTTTCTGAGGGAGACAACCCTCAAATTCCCTGTCTCTCTCTCTCACACACACTCACCCTCTCCGACGTGCCTCTCCCTCCAGCTTCTGCCACGGAGGGCTGCTGTTTCTTTCTCTTTCTCTTTCTCTTTCTCTTTCTCTTTAGTTTTGGAGAGGCTGTTTTGTTTGTTTTTTAAAAAATGCCAGCAGGAGGTTTTTGGAGGTGGAGGGTAAGAGGGGGCTCCTCCCAGCTGTCTCCTGGCTGTCTCCTTCGTCAGATTAAGGAGGCCAACACGGGGCCCTCTCTTGACCTCAGGGCCCCCTGCCAATGCTGATTTGGCAAACAGGTTAAACTGGGAGGAGGGTATGTCATGCAAAAACAGGTAAGACGAGGACAAGGCATACAAGCAAAAGCCAACATGTATTAACTAACAGGAGTAAAATGTATGAACTATGCATATGAACTGTTCACTCACTGAAGATCAGTTCACTGAATAGTGGAGAGAAGAACAGCTCTCCCAAAGGCAGCATCACTTGTTGACCTATTGTCCAACCTGTAGTGGGATATAAAACTCAAGGGAGAAGACCAGGTAGCTGCCTGGCAAAGAGCATCCAGGGGAACCCCAGAGAGGAAGGCAGTGGAAGCAGCTACCGCCCTGATAGAGTGAGCTCAAACCTGGGAAGGCAGTGGTTTCCCAGCCAGTTCATAGGCCAAGGTGATGGTCGAAACTACCCACTTGGACAGGCGCTGTGGAGAGATCGGAGCTCCCAACTTAGAGTCCGCATAATCAACAAACAGTCTGGGAGTCTTTCGGAACAGAGCAGTCTGGTGTGTGTAAAATGCGAGCACTCGCCAAACATCCAAGAAGTGGAGTGCACACTCAAATTCATCCGTCGGGTTCTGCATCAGAGTAGGCAGAACAATGGGCTGATTTGGATGGAAGCTAGAGACGACCTTCGGCAGAAAGGACATGTCCAGCTTGAGGACCACTTTGTGCTTGTGGAATGCCGGGTACGGAGGGTAAGAACACAGTGCACAGAGTTCGCTGGCACACCTGGCCAAGGTGACAGCCATGAGGAAGGCAGTCTTCCAGGATAAGAGACGGAGGTCGCTGTCAGTTCGAAGGAACACTTCGAGAGCTGGGAGAGGACAAATTCCAGGCTCCGCGCAGGTGTGAGCTCAACCACTCGAGGGTGCAGGTTCATGTGGCCTTTGAGGAACTTCTTGACTAAAGGGTCTTGGAACAGAGAAGGCCAACCCATAGCCAGGAACTCAATGGAGATGGCAGCAAGGTAACACTTTAAAGAAGAAATAGACAGTCTCGAATCCGATAAATGTAACAGGAACTGAAGAGCAGTAGTCACGGAAGAGGTAGCAGCAGACGGCCCTGGTTGGTCAGGAAGGATTTGAACTGTCTACCGTGAAGGAGCACCTTGTGAAGGAGCAAAGAGATGCATTGACCACAACCTGGATCTCAGGAGGCAAGCTGGACCAAGGGTTCGTGGAAGGATCCTCCAAGCCTTTAAACGCAGAGTGTGGAGGTCTGGATGTCGAATCTTGCCCTTCTGGATAGTCAGTAGATCTGGACGGGACGGTAAGTGAAGGAAGCGATGATGGGCCAGGTGAAGGAGAGGACCAAACCAAGGCTGGCGAGGCCACCACAGAGTGATGAGGATCACGTTTGACCTATCTCGATGCAGCTTGGCTACCACCCTCATTAGCAACGGGAATGGTGGAAACAGGTACAGCAGAGGGCCGATCCACTGGAACAGGAACGCATCTCCCTTCGAGCCCCGTGCACAGGTCCGTGTGCAAAACTGCTGGCATTGCTTGTTGGTAGCCGAGGCAAAGAGGTTGACTTTCAGAGTGCCCCATCAACAGAATAGATACCAGGCTTCGGAAAGGTGCAGCATCCACTCGTGGATGGATGAATTCGAATGGCTCAGTCAGTCAGCAAGAGTATTCTCCCGCGGCAGATGAATGGACTGGAGGAGGATGTTCCTCTGCACACAACAGATCCAAATGTTGATTGTGGTCAAAAATAACATGGAAAACCATGTTTTCCCCCTGTTTGTTCAGGTAGTACATGACTGAAGTGTTGTCGGTCATGAGCAGGAAGGTCTTCCCAGTCACCATGGACTCGAAAGACCTCAACGCCTTCTGGATGGCACCAACTCCAGGATGTTGATATGAAGCCGACATTCCTCTGCAGACCAGGTGCCCTGGACGGCAAAATGGTCGAGGTGAGCTCCCCAACCTAGCATGGATGCATTGGTCGTGACAGATGTGCAGCTGTGGGAGCTCAAAAGGCAGACTGGCTAGCACTTTGGATGGGTCCAGCCACCAATCCAGCGAGCATTGGACAGTTCACAGCATGGTAAGCAGCTTGCGAGGAAGATCAAAGAGGGGGTCGAAGAGTGAGAGGAACCAAGACTGCAGAGGCCTGAAACAGAGCCTGGCAAACAGAGTGACCACTACTGTTGAAACCATATACCCAAGCAGAACCTGAATGGAATGGGCAGACACTTGGTGAGAACGACGGCACTGGTGGATCAGCATACGGAGGGTGTCGATATGCATCTTAGGAAGATAGGCAGTGGCAGTCTTCAAGTCCAAGCAAGCACCAATGAACTGGACAGACTGGGATGGAGATAGGTGTGACTTCTCCATGTTCACTACCAGGCCAAGCGAGGCTAGTAGATCCAAAGTTAGATCGATGTCTTTGAGAAGCTGGGAACGGGACTCTGCTACCAGGAGCCAGTTGTCAATGTATGGGAAGTCGACCACTCCCTGTTGCTGAAGGAATGCTGCTACCACCACCATGCACTTTGTGAAGATCCTGGGAGCCATCACCAACCCGAAGGGAAGAACATGAAACTGGAAGGAATCCTCTGCGATCTGGAAAGCCAAGAACTGTCTGTGGGCCAGGTGAATCCCCACATGAAAGTGTACGTTCTTCAGATCGATGGTGGTGAAGCTGTCCCCCCATTGGAGAAGGGGGAGGATCAAAGACAACGTGACCATCTGGAATTTCTTCAGGAGGATGTACTTGTTCACTCTGCGGAGGTCAATGATTGGCCTGAGGCCACCGCCTTTCTTGGTCACAAGGAAGTACCTCGAAAAGAAGCAGAGATGGTGCTGGTCCAGTTCCACTGTCTTGATGGCACCTCTCTGGAGCAATGTCTGTACCTCCTCAAGCAGAGGAGGGCATGGAGAGGTGATTCGAATTTGACCTGTTGGAGGATACTCTTCAAACTTGATCCAGTAGCCATCTCTGATGATCTGGAGCACCCAGTGTTCTGATGTTATGGAGGGCCAGGCTTCCTGAAACAGCAAGACAATCCCCGAAGAGCACCGTCTGAGGAGAAGAGCGAACAAAAAGGTAATCAAAACCTGCACTTTGATTGGTCGTTGGAGTGGTGCTTGGGTGTAGATCTGTAGTGGGATGTAGTAGCTGGGGTCCTAACTGATGAGGCAGACAACGACTGTGAGGGAAATCAAGCCCGGCGGGAAGATTGGGGGTTGTAACCCCTCCGGTATTGATACGGGTTTTGGGGACCCTGCCACCCAGACTGACTCCTGTAACGAAAGGACGAGGGCATGCCATATTTATGGGCTGTGCTCTGCATCTTCTGTGTGAACTCAAGCTTTTCATTGGTGGACTGGTTGAAAAGTCCAGAGTTATTGAAAGGCATGTCCTCTATGGTTGCACATGCCTGAGGAGCAAGACCTGAAGATTGCAACCAAGCATGGTGACGAAGAGTCACGGATCCACCCACCGATTTTGCGGCACAGACTGCCACATGCCACGCTAAGTTCATTTGCTGGCCTGCCAAAAGCTGTGCCTCAGCTTGAATTGCATGCGCCACTCTACGCTGCTCCTCCAGAAGGTCTTGCAGGAAGGGGGTCATTCTTTCCCACAGGACCTGCTGGTGAGCTCCCATGCAAGCAGAATAATTCCAAATTCTGAAACTCAAAGCAGCTGAAGAATAGAGTTTCTTCCAATTATATCCAATTTGCAACATTCAGGGTCCGCGGGAGTGGCCTGGGATCAATGCTGCCGTCTATGTTGGGAGGCCTCAACCACCCCAGAATTAGGCTTGGGATGCTCTCAGAGCCATGCAATGTCCTCACCTGCAACCCGATAAAGCTGGTCAATCTGCTTTGAGGTGGAAGGCAGCGACGACGGATTCTCCCAGGAGCCCTGAGTAAGCTTAAGGAGGGACGGAAGCACTGGGATGTTAGCCACCGGAGGAGCCTTAGCCTTTATCCTGTGGTAGATTGGATCCACAGGGACAGCCTCTTTCTCCTGAACCTTAGGATCCAGTGCATGGGCCATCCGGACCATTTGTTCGGAGAAGGCCTGAAGTTATCCGTAGGTAATGACGAGTCCTTGTTGAGAAGGTCAGGTGGAGGAGATGGAACCATCAGCACAGAAGGAGACATGGAGGGGCTCGAAGAGGAGGCAGATGATGACCTTGAGCGATTCTGGGACCTACATTGCAATGAGGCAGTATGGTGTGGTGGAGGTGGAGGGATATCCAATGCTGCCAGTGGCAGAGGACGGGTTAAAAGCCTCTGGAGGCCATATCCAGCACCTCGGTACATAGAAGATACACGCAGCGGTGTGAATTGGCTCCCCATATCTTTGGTGGAGGGCTTCCTAGAAGACGGTTCCACACAGTAAGCTGAGGCTCCTTGGGTTCACCCAATGCAAACTCCCATCTTTACTCATAGGTGGGAACATGGGCTCTCATCAGGGAAGATGGAAAATCCATAAAGGAGGTTTGCACCACATCGAACACTCTGTAGGGATGAAGAGTGTCGAGTCCATGCACCAATGGAGTAGGTGGAGGTCTTATAGCAGAAGACCCAGATCGGGACTGGTAGTATTCGACCAGAGGCTGCTTAGGAGGCTCCACCCGAGACATTCCTCTCGCAAAATGATCAACTACGGACAGAAGGCCTGTCTAGGAAGATAGGACAATATTTCACTTTCAGACAACTGGATTGTCTCCACATTGACCAGCTCCACCAAGGGAGTTGGGGGTTGGCTCCCGATCTGGATTTGGTTCTCGCTCTGGGGTTGGGTCATGGACCAGAACTGAGGCATGTGTTGTAGGGGCAACCGAAGAAGTCGATGGTTGAGGAGAAGAATGTCTCGCCTTCTGCTTCTTCTTCTTTGGCTTCTCTGCATGCCTAGAGAAGGCAGAAGAATCATGATCCTGGCTCGAACTGGAGGGCTTAGAGGTGTCACAGCCTTGCTCTGAACCAGAAGACTTGGGAGTCTCATGGATCCATACCGAAGTTGAAGGTTGGGATGCCTCACAGCCTCGATCTGGAGCAGATGGACCAGAAGTACCACGGTCCCATTTTGATCCGGACGAATTGGTAGCCTCAGTGTCAGAGGCAGACCATACATGGTGCTGACCAGATGGACTCACAGAGTGGATCCTGTGCCTCTTAGTGGGACTCATCGAGGCCGAAAGGCCCCTCTTATGGGCCGAGGTCAATTCAACTGCTGAAGCAGTAGAGGATCTTGGTGCCACTGAGACTGATGCCAGAGGTGCTGTGCACCAAAGACTTCTCATATAAGAAGGATCTGAGGTGCAACATATGATGTTTTCGGGCCTGAGGGGTGAAGGCCTTGCAATGCGGGTAGGAATCAACATTATGGGCCTCACCCAGAAAAATGAGGCATTTTGCGTGCCGGTCAGAGCTGGGCAGTTTAGCCTGATAGCACAGCGCTTAAAGGCGGTCGATTTTGAGGCCATTTCACGAGAAAGAAAGGTCAGCAGTCCAGAGTCAATGCCAGAGAAGAGGAAGGAAGCCAAGCGATCAAGCAAAGAGTAGCCGGAAACAGTTCAAGGTCGTTGAGGGAAAAATCACAGAATACCAAGCCAATTGATAGGAAAACAGGAAGTCAAACAGTCCAAGGCCAAGGAGTAGAGAAATCAACTGTAGTCAAAGCTGAAACCAAAAGAGAAAGCAATCCAAGAGGGAGTGAAGGCTGCTAGCCTGCTGCTAACATGGAGGACAAAAAAAAACTGAGGGGAATGAGCAGCATCGCCTCAGAGGGACCATTAGGGTGGGCAGAGCTACCGCCAAAAATCAGTTATATAACTATTCCAGAAGGTTCTGAGTGCTCTAGGCAGATGCAGGAATAACCCAAGCTATGTGGATTCACAGAGACCACGAAGAAGATGCGTTCCTAACAGATGGCCACCCAGCCTCTGTTTAAACATCTCCAAAGGAGACTCTACCACACTCTGAGGCAGCCTCTTCCACTGCCTAATAGCTCTTACTCTCAGGAGGCTTTTCCTAATGTTTAGGTGGGATCTCTTTTCCTGTATCTTGAGTTCATTGTCCGTGTCCTAGTCTCTGGAGCAGCAGAAAACAAGCTTGCTCCATCCTCAATACGACATCCCTTCAGGGATTTCAACATGGCTATCATGGCCCCTCTTTCCTTTCTCTTCTCTAGGCTAAACATACCCAGCTCCCTAAGCTGCTCCTCATAGGGGATGATGGCTTCCAGGCCTCCTGCCATTTTGGCTGCCCTCCTCTGGACATGCTCCAGCTTGTCAATATCCTTCTTGAATTGTGGTGCTCTTATGGCAACCCTCTCTCTCCTCTGCACCCCATGTGTTCCAGTGGTTCCCAAACTTTTGCTCTCCAGGTGTTTTGGACTTCAGATCCCAGAAGTCCCTGCCAGCTTGGCTGGTGTTCAGGGATGATGGGAGTTGAAGTCCAAAATGTTTGGGAGACCAACATTTGGAAACCCCTGTAACCTACCCTCATGGGCAGCATGGGACCCTGGCAGCTTCCAATTTAGGACTTGTTTCTTGTGGAAGAGGCCATGGGCCATGCTGGGTGAGGTAGTTCCCTCCCCACGCACAAAAAAACGGAGTGGAGGACGTTTCACAATATTGCTCCCCCTGAATAATTAAATATCTGCATTCATAAAGTGACCACACAGTAAGGAGAGGTCTGAAAACCAAGCCTTATGAGGAATGACTTCTGGAATTGGGTGTGTTTGGCTTGAAGAAGAGAAGAAAGAGACATGATAGCCATCTTTAAATATCTGAAGGGATATCACTTAAAACAATGGCTGTTAATCTTTACCAGGGACCTCCTTTAAATACCTTTTGTTGCCGCTGACCCACAAGATTTACAACTCTAACAACAACACATAGTAATAATAATAATAATAATAATACAATTACACCATCCCGTAACACTTCCCTCTGAGGCACTGGAAAGGAGAGAAGCCTTTATTTCCTACTTCTTCCTGCAAATTTGTGGGTGGAGCAGATTGAAGAGAAATGCGCAGGCCAAGCCAGCCAGACTTTGCCTTGGCTCCTGTCATGTGAGCTGAACAGCCTTCAAGCCTTTGCGTACCCCCCATGAGGACATTGTGGCCCCCTTTGAGTCCACAGACCACAGGTTAAGAACCACTGACTTAAAAGATAGAGCAAGCTTGTACAGGTCACCCCATGTATCCACAGGGGATATGTTCAAAGACACACAAAAACGTTGATACACATAACAGTGGATAATAGGGAAACCTATTATTTTCAATGAGACGAACGCTGAATGCTGACTGTAGAATCACACTGTAGAACCTAGAAATGGCTAGAACATGTTTTTTTTTAACATGGATAAGTGAAACCATGAATACCAAATCTGTGGATAAAAGGGTCGACCTGTATTCTGCTATTCAAGGCTAGAATGAGAACCAGTGGATTGAAATGACAAGAAATTCCACCTCAACATTAGGAAGATCACCATCATTACCATCACCATAATCATTATTAGAGATATTCCACGGTGGAACAGACTGCCTCGGAGGGTGGTGGACTCTCCATCTTTGGAGTTCATTAAACAGAGGTTGGATGGGTATCTTTCAGAGGTGCTTTAGTTGTGTATTCCTGCATGACAGAGGGTTGGACTAGATGGCCCTTGTGCTCCCTCCCACCTCTAAGAGCCTATGGTTCCTGGAGGGGACCTTGTTATGAACTGAACAGATTGTGGAGTTTCATGGGGCTCCAGTGTGGTGTAGAAGGGGTATATAAAGTGTTGTGAAACTCATTTCACAAATAGATCAATAAATAAAATGAGAGACTGACTCTCCTGGACCTCCAGAATCAATGTTGTAACTGGGTGCTGAGAGCCCCACTATCCATGGGTCTGATGCAGCAGGTGAGAGAAAAACAATTCACCATTCATGCTCACCAGCCCCCAACTGTGGACAATCCCTGGAGTTGGTAAATTCTGCCAAGGATGAGGAGGTGCCCATACCAGCCTTGACAAAGCTCTGTCAGCAAAGGATTTCCTGTGAGCAGACCCCAGAAACCAGTTGAGCAGGAAGAAAAGGCCTCTGTCCACTGGCAGGCTGCAAATTTGCAAAATAACCCTGCATGAGTTCTTCAGTGCCCATGAAGTGAACAGACCCTTGAGAGGAGACCAAGGGGAACCTTAGCTAGAGAGGCCGTAGCCCCATAATTCTCCTTTATAACTTTCATCAGTAGGTACTGTTATAAACAGGGAGGAGGGAACGAAGCTGCTTGAAATATTATTACTATTGTATTTGTTTATATCTTGCCCTTTTCCCAATCTGGGACTCACGGCAGCTTACAGAAGTTGCAAACAGATACAGAAGGGATATCCCTGTCGGGAATGATTTGATTGTGTATTCCTGCATAGCAGGGGGTTGGACTAGATGGCCCTTGTGGTCTCTTCCAACTCTATGATTCTATGATATAGCTAAAAAAATTATATCATACAAAAGTATGAAAGGTGATTAGAATATCAATTAAATTAAAAACAGTTAAAAACAGGCAATTCAAAAGAAGAATAATGAATGTAAATAACAGAGCACATGAAAGGCCTCCCACCCCTCTGAACAGTCGGCCCTCTAAGGCCTGTCAAAATACAGGTGGCCCCCTGTATCCATGGGGAAGATGCTTGTGGACTTCCCATGGTTACCTGAAACGGTCAAAGAATTGCACTGGAGGACCTAGAAAATGCCTAAAGATCACATCTCTCTAGACACCTGGCATGACTATAGTTCATTTCCCGCAGAAGTTGGCCATAGAGTCACACTGAAGGACCTCTACATGCCTAGAGAGACCACCTCCAAAATGACTCTATGGTCTTACAGATGCCTAGAGAGACCTCCCCCCAACCGCAGTTAGGTGAAACTGCAGGTACCAATCCCACATAAATGGGGGTGTGTGACCTGTAAAAAGGTCTTTGCTGACATATGAAAGGCTACCAAGGAGGGCACCCATCTAACCTCTCTAGAAAGGGGGTTCCAGAGCCAGGGAGCAACCACTAAGAAGGCCGTCTCCTGTGTTTCCACCACATGTACCTGTGAAGGTGATGGGACAGAGAAAAGGGCCTCCCCAGAAGATCTCAAGACAAGGGCAAACTCATATAGGGAGAAGCAGTCCTTTGATAACCAGGACCTGAGACCCATAGTGCTTTATAGGCCATAACAAGCACTTTAAATGGTTCCCAGAAACTGATCAGCCACTAGTGGAGCTGTGGCAACAAGAGAGTTGTATGCTTCCCTGGTTAACAATCTGTCTGCAACTGTTTGGACCAGCTGAAGTTTAAAATACCATAGAGTTCCCTTGGAGGACCTTGAAAATGGCTAGAGAGGACATATTTTCAAGGAAGATTCTATGGCAGGTATGCTGTTTTGTGTCCTGTGGGTATCTTTTGAGAGCGTACATTTTCACTTAAAAGAGTTATGCCTCCCAATTTAGGTAACCCTGACATAAGAGAAGGAAATTGCCTGAAGGTCCAGGGGAACGGCACTGGGATGTGTGTCTATGTGCCTTCAAGTCACCTATTGAGTTGTGGCGACCCCATGTAGTATGTATGTATGTGTGTGTGAGACAGAAAACCAGGGAGCAAACAAGGACATCGTACTCCAGGAGACAATCCTCTGTGAGGAGGTGGAAGGAGGGAGGGGCTTCTGGAAGAGATAAAAGGGGGAGTGAATGAAGAAAGTTTTCAGTTTGGGGAGTTGAGACGAGGCCTTGAGGGTTCAAGACAGTTTAAGTTCCTTGGCAGTTAGGCTTGGAGAGAGTGAATGTTTATGCAGGCCCAATAACTTGGTTATACAGTTATATGGTTTATTCGTTTGACAATAAACATTCTTCTGTTAATAAAAAAACATCCAGCCTAGCGCGAGTGATTCTCAGGGAATGAGATACAGCCAGGAATACATAGCCACACCTGAGTGCTTGTGCTATACCAATGGGAGACATAGTTCAGCTGTGACGTAGAGGTTGTGCATCACAAAGTAGTAGCAGGGTGGGAGGAGGAAATCCTACCTGTTTCACAATTTGGTGGCAGTGTTGGGATTTGAAAGATCCAGTGAAGGGTTGAGGATCCAGTGAAGGGATTCAAAAGATCCAGTTAGTGATTGAGAATCCAGGATTGAATTCTTGGTGACTCTGACAGAAGGGATCTAGGAAAGCCAGTACAGAAGGGTCTAGGAGAGATCTAGTGCTGGGGGAGAAAGATCCAGTGGCCAGAGAGGAATTCCTGTTACTATATTTGGTTAGGAAGAACCAAATACTGTATAAGTTTTTTGTGTGTGGATAGCACAAGTGTGTATGGTGAAAGGAAAAGCACAAGTAATTCCTGAGGTAATTGTCCTGCAATAAAATAAGAAATTCTTGTGACTAAACTAAGTACAGTATACCTCCAAGGTAACAAGATTTGGGTAATGTAAGGGGATACTGGAGTGTGTGGTAACAGCAATCCCTGAGGTAATTGTACAAGGTAACATAAGGGATTTGCTGGAAGTCAAGCCTCAAAATAAAGTGCTAACAGAAAAGTGCTGCCAGTTTAAACTACAGCATACCCCTGAGGTAACAAGATTTGGGTAATGTAAGGGGATACTGGAGTGTGTGGTAACAGCAGTCCCTGAGGTATCAGTCCCAAGGGTAATTTGTAAGGGATTTGCTAGGAGAAAAGCCTCTAAGTAAAGTGATATTAAGCACCGACCTGCACATGAAAAAGAATTACCTGTATCCCTGCGGTGAAAGACTTGGGGATAAAGTAAGGGATACAAGACAAAAAGGGGGGGAAAGTGACTCAAGCCTCTTGAGCCATTTTAAAAGGGAAAGGGAAAGACAGTTAGCCAGCAAACTAAGGGCTGGGCTGTCTGACATTTGAAATAAAGGTGATTTCTTAAGTAATAGTCTCATTGTAAAGTAAGAAATCACCTAATCATTAAAAAGTTAGTGGTTTATCCAGCAAAACAAGGGCTGGGCAGTTTGAAATTGGAAATACAAGTGATTTCTGAGGTAAAAGTTGTTGGGTAACCTAAGAAATCACCCATGCGAGCAAAGTATTAGTGTTTCCTGAGGTAAACGTTTGTGGGTAACATAAGGAAACACCTTTCAGAATACTCATAAAGATTAAACAGGCAACTAAAGCTAATATGGCTGAAAGAGAAAAGGAAACTGAGGAAGTTATGTCCAGAGCTGAAAGCATAGAATCTATTACCTCTGCAAATGCAAATAATTTGGAAGTATGGAAAATAAAAGAAAGAATTGAAATGGCTAGAATATAATCTGAGAAGGAAGTAAGAGAAAGAAAACTGCAGACTGAAAAGGAAGTTAGAGAAAGAGAAAGAGAAAAAGAATTAAAACAACAAGAATCAGAAAAGGAATTAGCTAGAATTAGAGAAAGAGAAAAGGAAGAGGTGAGAGAGAGAGAAATGTACAAGCTCAGAGTAAGAGAAATGGAATTAGCAAACCAAGCAAACACAAATAATAGTAACAACAACAACAAGACTAATGGACCTTCTATAGATATAAAAAGACTGCCTCAATATTATAAGGGGGGTAACATTGATACCTTCTTTATTACTTTTGAAAGAGCATGTGTTGACATGAGAATTAAAGATGAGGAAAGAATGTCATATTTAAGATCACAAATATGTGGAGGGCTAGCTGAGATTTATGGCAAGATGAGACTAGAAGAAGCATAGAATTATGAACTTTATAAGGAAAGAGTTAAGCAAAGATTTGGATTAACACCAGAACATCGCAGATGACTGTTCAGGTCCATTAAAAAGAAGCCAGAGGAAACTTATACACAATTAGGGTGTTGCCTAGACAAAATGCTGGGAAACTGGCTGAAGGGATGTAAAGCTGAAACCAAAGAGGATGTTGTGAATATAACGGTGTTAGAACAATTGTACAGAATTCTTCCTGAGGATTATAGATGGATAGTACAGGATAAGGAGCCAAAAACTGTAGCTGAAGCTACCCAAATGATGGATAATTTAGTCATGATAAGGGGAGAGTACAAATCCCAAACCCCAATACTCTGACAGGAAACCACTTCCTAATGAAACTTCTGCCTCTAGCTCAGCACCCAGTAGAAGAGAAATTCACACATGGAGGGGTGAAAGAAGCCCAATTCATGAAAGGAAGAGAGAGTTTCCCTCAGAGAAGTCCTCAACCAAGGAGGATAGGAGAAATAGGGTTTGTTATGAGTGTGGAAAAGTGGGCCAGAGTCTGGAGTAATAAACATCTGAGGCGAAGCACAAAAATCAGTGTGTATAGAGCCCTTGTACTGTCTATTCTCCTTTATGGGTCTGAAACATGGGTCACCTATCGCCACCACCTACGACTCCTCGAACACTTTCATCAGCGCTGTCTACGCACAATCCTAAATATACACTGGACTGACTATGTGACGAATGTTGCTGTCCTTGAGCAAGCAGGGATCACCAGCATTGAGACCATCATATTGAGAACACAGCTGCGCTGGGCAGGGCAAGTTTCTAGGATGGAGGACCATCGCCTCCCAAAAATAGTACTCTATGGTGAACTCGCCACGGGTCAGTGTAAGTTTGTGTTATTAAACCCCATTTAGTCTCAAGCCAAGATATAGTGCCCAAAGAGAGGGTAAAGATTAAGGGCTTAGGTGGGCCAGCGTTCCATGTCTCTATAGCCTCGCTTCAAATTCAATATCAAGGCTAGGAGGGAATGTGGAAAATGGCTGTGTGGAATGACATTCCAGCTCCACTGTTAACTGGAAATGATCTGGCCCAGGCCATAAAACAGGCATGTGTGATTACCAGACAGCGTAAATATCCAGAGAGTTAATAGATCCAGTTGAGAACGCAATAAGGACGGAGCCGGATAGTATTAGGGATGAAAACCAACCTGATAGCAACTCACCAAAGGATGGAGTTAGAGACCTGATGGCTATCTACAACTTTGGTGAAGATGAGTCACAGGGATTTGCAAGTGAGCAGAAACAGGATGAAGAGTTGAAAGCTTTGTTTGAAGCAGCCACACATAGTAATGAAAAGGTGTCAGAAAGCACTCCAGTGATCTATACAGCCAAAAAGGGCAAATTGTATTGGGAATCCTTTAAAAGGACCCAGCGAGGACAGAACAAGATCCAACAACAGCTAATAGTGCCAATGAAGTACAGAGGAAAGCTATTGGAATTAGCAAATGCCAGCACTTGTGGGGGGCACTTAGGAATTAAAAGAACAAAGCATAGAGTCACACAGAGGTTCTATTGGCCTAAAATGGGACTGCAGATCAGCTGGTATTGCAGAACATGTGAAGTTTGTCAAAGAATTGGTACTGGCAGGGAGAAAACTAAAGCTCCTTTGTGTCCCATGCCCATTATTAGGGAACCATTTAAAAGGATAGGAATTTATTTAGTTGGACCATAAATAATTGCCACAAGCTACCAGAAAAGGCAATAAGTACATTCTTACCATCATTGATTATGCTACCAGGTACCCAGAGGCAGTGGCTCTGCAGAATGTAGATACTAGAATGATTGCAGATGCCCTGAAGACTGTATTTTGTAAGGTGGGCTTCCCAAGAGAAATAGTATTGGATTTAGGTACAGCCTTCACCTCTAAGGTAATGGAAAACACGTGCAAAGTATGTGGCATAAGACAACTGACAGCACCTTATCATCCTGCCACTAATGGGTTAGTGGAAAATTTTAATGGGACTTTAGTCAAGATGATTAAAGTGTATGTAAGGGCCAATGCGAACGATTGGGACTCAAAGATACAACACTTACTCTTCGCCTACAGAGATGTGCCACAGGAAAGTTTAGGATTCATCCCTTTTGAGCTGCTATATGGAAGAAGAGTCAGAGGTCCCTTGGACATTGTAAAACAGCAGTGGGAGAGTCTAGGATCCTTTATAAATTTGCTGAAAGTCAAGATGGACATTGAAAAGACTGTTGCAGCAAGTGCAGAGGCCAGGGGAACATCAGAGCTGGCAGAGAGCCACCAGACCCCTGCAGAGACCAAGGCAAAGCTGGGCCCCGAAAATAAAACTGCTAGTATATTTTTTAAACGAGGAAAAGGTTAAAGGGAAAAATGAACAGGAAATGAATGCTTATGCCTATGTAAATGTATAGAATTTACAGAATGTTTAAATAAACAATTGTAAGGTGATTAGATAATACAATGTTTGAATTGTATGAAGTGTCAGGTAGGATAGCCCTGTGATGAATGGGTAAGTTTATATGTAAATATGTACAATTGCCAAAGTGCTTATGTAAGTAATGAAATAATACAATGTTTTAATGTAATAAGTGTATAATGTTTAGAGTCTTAGTGCGAGCCCTCAGACGGCTTAAGTTAAACAAGCTACCATCAATACGGTAACGTATATAGATGTCGTCTTCTTCTTCGAGCTCTGCCATAGCCCTTTGGAGCATCATGCTGAAAAAGACTGTAAATGAAGTTGGAGCAAGAACACAACCTTGCTTCACTCCATTAGTTATTAGAAAGGGCTCTGAAAGAGCATCGCCATAGCTCACTTGACCATGCTAGCCCTCGTGTAGCAAGATAATAATTTTAAAGAATTTGGGGGGACATGCCACAGACCTTTTCTACTCACAGTGTCGAAGGCTTTGGTGAGGCCGACAAATGTTACATAGAGACCCTTGTTCTGCTCTCTAAATTTCTCTTGCAGTTGTCTAAGGGCAAATACCTTATCTGTAGTACTCCTATTGGCTCTGCAGCCACATTGGCTTTCAGGAAGAAGTTATTCTGCAATAGAAGGAACTAATCTGTTCAGGAGTATCCTTGCAAGGATTTTTCCAGCAATAGAGAGCAGTGTTATGCCTCGATAGTTTGAGGCATGATATTGAGAACATAGCTGTGCTGGGCAGGGCACGTTTCTAGGATGGAGGACCATCGCCTCCCAAAAATAGTACTCTATGGTGAACTCGCCATGAGTCAGCATAAGAGGGGCTCTCCAAAAAAGCGATACAAGGACTCCCTGAAATAACATCTCAGGCTCGGCCAAATTGATCACCAACAATGGTCCGCCCTGGCCTCACATCGGGAGGCATGGAGACACACTATCCACAATGCTGCAGCCTTATTTGAGAACTCGTGCCGAACAAGTCTTGAAGAGAAATGGCAATGCAGAAACAATCACAACCCAGAAACATCATCCAAAGAGACCTTCTGCTGTGCTTTCTGCAACCGGATTTGTTTATCTCGGATTGGCCTTTTTAGTCATCAGTGTGCTTGCAGAAAGCGCGGGATGAGTCCTTCCTGAATCTTCGTATGCGAAGAAAAGCCAGAGAGAGAGAGAATATAATGTATACAGGAATGTTTGAGAGTAGGTAAGCATTTTTTAATCTAGGGAATATGTAAAACCTTTTGCTATAATTGTGGCCTGTAGAGGTCATAATTATAGCAAAATTTTCCAAAAGGGGTAGACATGTGACAGACAACTAGGGAGCCAATGAGGACATGGTACTCCAGGAACCAATCTTCTGTGGGGAGGTGGAAGGAGTGAGAGGGTTCTGGAGGAGATAAATGGGGAGTGAGTGAGGAAAGCTTTCAGTTTGGGGAGTTGAGATGAGGCTTTGAGAGGTTCAAGGCAGTTTAAGTTCCTTGGAAGTTAGAGGCTTGAAGAGAGAGTGAATGTTTGTGCAAGCCCAATACCTTGGTTATACAGTTACATGGTTTATTCGTTTGACAATAAACATTCTTCTGTTATTAAAAAAAACCTACCGCCTGGTGTGAGTGATTCTCAGGGAGCGAGATGCAGCCAGGTATACATAGCCACACCTGACTGCTTGTGCTATACCACTGGGAGGCGTAGTTTGGCTGTAACGTGGAGGTTGTGCGTCACAAAGTGGTAGCAGGGTGGGAGGAGGAAATTCTCCCTGCTTAACAGTATGATTGTAATATCTTGGCTTTCTCCCAGCACAGGATCCAAGGCTGGGTTGTCCTGGTACTCAGGCAAAAGAGAGAAGAGCTCGACCCTGCTGGATCTCGAACCCAGAGGCTGTCAAGGTTAGGGATGTTGGGGAATTCTGGGAAAGGCTGGAACCTGGGCTGTGCCACCAGAGCCAGAAAAAAAACTTCCTACTCAGGATACTCTCGAGTCCCTGGTCATATTGTTGTTTGGTTCCAGGACTCTCCGTACATACCAAAATCCATGGATGCTGAAGTCCCATTATAAACAACGGCAAAGTTATACGGTGTCCCTTTTATAAAATGGTGAACAGCAAGCTTTGCCTTTTGAATATTTTGGGGGGGAATATTTTCAAGTCGTGGTAGGTTGAATCAGTGGATAAAGAATCTGTGAATATGGAGAGCGGACTGTATTTTTTTACGGATGTGGATAAGTGAAACAGTTGTTTCAAAATCTATGAATACAGGGGTTGGCCTGTATTTCTCTGGTAGGGAAAGAGTGACATCCGCTGTCAAGGGAAATACCAGGCTGAAGTGCCAGCTTTTGGCTAGGCTGATGCCAGGATATTAGGTACAGATTCAATAGCTCCTGTTTTCAAGTGTATTATGGCTCTGGAGTGAAAATACATGAAGGATGGAAAAATTTAGAACCCCAAAGCAACATTTTCTTGCACTTTTTATATATGACTAAATCTACCTGGGAGGCATTCTACAAAATTGTCCCCTGAAGAATTGTCCACACAGTTGTGTATTTCTTATCTTAGGCTGCTAACATACTGCAGAAATAATGCAGTTTGACACAGCTTTAACTATCATGGCTCCATCCTATGGAATTATGAGATTTGCTGTTTGTTGTGGCACCACAGCGATCTGACAGAGAAGGTGAAATAGCTCACAAAACTACATATCCCAGAATGCCATGGCAGTGAGCCATGGCAGTTAAAACAGGTTCAAATTGCATCATTTCTGCAGTGTGTCAAACAGCCTCAAGTAACAACCCAAATTCTCCATCCTCCAAGGAGCTGTTCTTGCTGACAACTTTCGCAGGCGCCCAGGAAGACCTACCCAACAAAGATAGAACAGTCTTGTTGTCAGAACAAGAGAGGAGGTCTGTAGAAAATTTTGCAAAGTTTATTTAAAAAAAAAAAAACTGGCTCAACAGACCTTCCTAGAAAAAACTTATATTCTAAATAAATTACATAAGAAGGCTCAGATTATTTTGAAGCAGCAGTTCTGACTCCCCCCCGCCCTTTTGTCCTTTATTAATTCAGGCCATCTAAGCTCTGGTCCATCAAATAGATTTTGAAAGACGTGCCACTAAGCTAGAAAATTACCAATGCTGGCAACTGATAAAACTACATGCAAACATTTTAAAAGTCGAACTTCACAACAACATTTCACAACCAGGGATTTATCAAAAATATTTTGTATTGATTCTCAATATCATGAAGGATTTCTTCTGATTGACTTAAAATGCAAGATAACGTTTGGTTTTGAAGTTTTATTTTGTATCCTTAAGAAACAGTAAATATTTCTTGTTACTATTAATTTGAAATTTCATCAAGACATCTTAGATTGTTTTCAAGCAGGAGGTTAACAACCTCCACAATTCCAATAAAGCATAGATCAAGTGTAAATTTAAAAGCAGTGTTTTAACTCTCTTTGGCAAAAATTCAGTCCTTCAATAAGTACTCTGGAGTGGAAAGAGCTGTTTCTCCACCTATTTAATTTTTCCCCTTTATGTTGATCCCATTTGAGGGTCATCTTGGACATTTTCAGACATGTAAAATCAGCTTCTTGCCGCGCAAGCAGCCTCTGGAACAGTATCGATGCTGCTGCGCGGCAAGGGTCCATTTTGGACGACGCCGTTTCTCTCTCAGCGTCGTCTGTAACTGTTGCGGCCAGCATTGGAGGCAGCCGTGCTATTTTTTACTCACAAAAGTTGTCCGTAAGTAAAAAATAGCACGGCCGCCTCCAATGTTGGCCGCAACAGTCACAGACGACGCTGAGAGAGAAACGGCGTCGTCCCAAATCGATACTGTTCCAGAGGCTGCTTGCGCGGCAAGAAGCTGATTTTATGCGTCTGAAAATGTCCCTTGACTTAAAAATTTGCCCCTTTCCCAAATAGTTGAATGGTTCACCGCTTCGGAAATACTGAAATGTCTAAATAGATGAGTTTCAGAAAGGCTGACTACAGTACTCAAACTCTTTCCATTTACATAGTGTGTGAGTTGCTGGACAACAAAGGAGACTTTAGATTTTCCTTGTGTATTTTTCAGGCTGTGAGGCTGTGTTCTGGAAGAGTTTATTTTCTGAAGACGCCAGCCAAAGATGTAGGCGAAACGTCAGGAATAAACTCTTCCAGAAAACGGCCTCACAGCCTGAAAAACACCCAAGGAAAATCTATGGATGCCGGCTGTGAAAGCCTTCAACTTCACAAAGAAGACGTTTCTTCTGATTTAATATGTGGCTTCTGACATAACTCTCTGTACACTCCAAGCACCTTAAGGGTTTCTCCACTGTGTGACTTGCTTGAAAGGAAGCTAAGCCACCTAACTTCTGAGTGAAGCTCTTCCCACACTCTTGGCAGCACTGAATTGTGTGAATCACTAAATGACGAGCGAGGCTTACTTTGTGAGTGAAACTTTTTCCACATTCCAAGCACTGAAATGGTTTCTCCCCTGTGTGAGATGTTTGGTGTTGAGTCAGCTCTGACATCCACCTAAAGTTCGTCCCACACTCCAAGCAATGAAATGGTTTCTTCCCTGTGTGAAGTAGCTGATGTGAACTGAGGTTTGACTTCCGGTTGAAACTCTTTGCACATTCCAAGCACTGAAATGGTTTCTCCATGTGAATTGATTGATGCTGAGTCAGTTCTCTCTTCCATCTAAAGTCTCCCCACACTCCAGGAACTGAAATGGTTTCTTCCCTGTGTGAGTTAACTGATGCTGAGTGAGGTTTTGCTTCCATCTGAATCTCTTTCCACACTCCTGGCATGGAAATGGTTTCTCCCCTGAGTGAATTAACTGATGAGAAAGGAGGCTGGACTTCCGAGTGAAACTCTTTCCACACTGCAAGCACTGAAATGGCTTCTCTCCAGTATGAGTTATTTGATGTTGAGTCAGCTCTGACTTCCATCTAAAGTTCTTCCCACACTCCAGGCATTGAAATGATTTCTCTTTTGTGTGAAGTAGCTGATGTGAAAGGAGGTTTGACTTCCGGTTGAAACTCTTTCCGCATTGCAAGCACTGAAATGGTTTCTCCTCTGCGTGAGTTAACTCATGCGAAAGGAGGCTTGACTTCTGACTGAAACTCTTTCCGCATTGCAGGCACTGAAATTGTTTTTTCCTGGTGTGAGTTGGTTGATGTCGAGCCAATTCTCTCTTCCATCTAAAGTTCTTTCCACACTCGAAGCACTGAAATGGTTTCTCCCCTGTGTGAATTAACTGATGCTGAGTGAGCTTTTGCTTCCATCTGAAGCTCTTTCCACACTCCTGACACAGAAATGGTTTCTCCCCTGAGTGAATTAACTGATGAGAAAGGAGGCTGGACTTCCGACTGAAATTCTTCCCACACTCCAAGCACTGAAATGGTTTCTTCCCTGTGTGAATTAGCTGATGTGAAATGAGGTTTGACTTCCGACTGAAACTCTTTCCACATTCCAAGCACTGAAATGGTTTCTCCACATGAATTGATTGATGGTGAGTCAGTTCTTTCTTCCAACTAAAGTTCTTCCCACACTCCAGGAGTTGAAATGGTTTCTCCCCTGTGTGAGTTAACTGATGCTGAGTGAGCTTTTGCTTCCACCTGAAGCTCTTTCCACACTCCTGGCATGGAAATGGTTTCTCCCCTGAGTGAATTAACTGATGTGAAAGGAGGCTTGACTTCTGACTGAAACTTTTTCCACACTGCAAGCATTGAAATGGTTTCTCCCCAGCATGACGTACCTGATGCGAACGGAGGTTTGACTTCTGACTGAAACTCTTTCCACAGTCTGAGCACTGAAATGCTTTCTTCCCTGTGTGAATTAATTGATGCGAAAGGAGGCTTGACTTCCAACTGAAACTCTTTCCGCACTGCAGGCACTGAAATGGTTTTTCCCCAGTGTGAGTTGGTTGATGTTGAGCCAACTCTCTCTTTGATCTAAAGTTGTTTCCACACTCCAAGCATTGAAATGGTTTCTCCCCTGTGTGAAGTAGCTGATGTGAAATGAGGTTTGACTTCCATCTGAAGCTCTTTCCACACTCTTGGCACAGAAATGGTTTCTTCCCTGTGTGAATTAATTGATGCAAAAGGAGGCTTGACTTCCAACTGAAACTCTTTCTGCACTGCAGGCACTGAAATGGTTTTCCCCCAGTGTGAGTTGGTTGATGTTGAGCGAGTTCTCTCTTACATCTAAAGTTCTTTCCACACTCCAGGCACTGAAATGGTTTCTCCCCTGTGTGAAGTAGCTGATGTGAATGAAGGTTTGACTTCCGAGTGAAACTCTTTCCACATTCCAAGCACTGAAATGGTTTCTCCCCTGTGTGAGTTAACTGATGGCGAGTGAGTTTTTGTTTCCATTTAAAGTTCTTTCCACACTCCAGGCATTGAAAGGGTTTCTTCTGTGTGTGAATTAACTGATGAGCAGTAAGGTTTGACTTCTGAGTGAATCTTTTTCCACACTCCAAACAAATAAATGGTTTCTCTATAGTGTGAGTTGCCAGATGATGGCTGAGATGTTCTTGCTGACTGAAACTTTTGCCATACTCCAAGCTTTTAAGAGGTTTCTCCCCTGTGTGGGTTCGTTGACGTGACACGAACTGTGATCTCCACCCAAAGCTCTTTCCACACACTAAAAACATACATTTTTTCTTTCTTGTGTCAATTCTTTCTGCATGCGTGCCCCTGGGAAGGTTAAGACCATCTTTAAAACCAAAGTTTCTCCCCCATTGAGGAGAAATGCATTTATTCTTTACATGTCTTTTTTCTATTATTTCTTGGATGGAGAATCCACAGATGTCTCCACCTTGAGAAACAGAAGCTTTGTTCCTCCTCTTCTCCTGAATTTCAATTTTGGTTTCCTTCTCTTCCTTCACTTGACATTCGGCTCCTTGCAGCAAAGACATTCTTGGCTCTCCTTCATTCTCCCTCTCCTGCCAATTACCTTGAAAGAAGAGAAACAACTTAGCCACAGACCAGAGAAAAACAAAGTCTGGAGTCAAAGAGATAACTGACAACACTGCAGCAATTCGAGCAGGGAGTTCAGGGCTCCACTCTGACCAGCTCCACTCATCACCTCCCCCAACTCTTTTGGGAAAACCTGGCAGCTATACAGATTTGGCAACATCTGTATACTGTTGGGTAAGATTTTTTTCCTCTCTCTCAATCACACCATGCCCCTTTCCATGCTCCTTTTATACTGTAATCCTGTCAACAGGAGTTGTTTTGTGTGTTTCTTGTGTACATCACTGTAGAAATATTTTTGGCAATACACAATTATTTTGAATAAATTAGGTTGGCTGCTACAGGTCACCCCACCATATCTGTGGTATGAGTAACCGCAGTTTTCTTTAACCGTTGTAGGTGGGGCAAGGACTCTCTAGGCATCTGGAGGTCCTCCAGCACACAAGCTGGCCATAGAGTCACGGTGGAGGACCTCCAGGTGCCTACAGAAGCACCCTCGCTAGCCATTTTCTAAGTGTTCCAGCACATTTCTATGGTATTCTGTGGCGGTTCACTATCATCCACAGTTTCATTTATAAATGGTAAGTCTGGGAACATATTCCCTGTGAATACGGGAGGCGACCTGTAGTGATTCTCCAGATACTGCTGGACTACAATTCCCATCAGCTGAAATGAAGGGAAGACAGGTCTTCTAGTCCTTCATATAAGGACGGACAGGACCAATAAACAAATATCTGACTTTGTTGAAAAAAAAAAAAAAGACCAAAGGAAGAGGAAGGATGCTGGTCATCTGCTGAACAGATGATGCTAGACAGCATTCACAGAGAATCAGCACTCTGAAACTTGTTCTGCTGTGCCCATGGGGACTGTGACTCTGCTGTTTGTTCTGTAAAGCTGGGGCATGCACTTACCAAAAAAGTATACTGAATGAGATCCCAATGGCATACTGGCTCTGACATACAACCAAATTTTGGAGAGCTTAGTCCCAGTACTTGTGGAGAAGACTACCCAACCCCTCATTCTCCATTACCGCCTTGCCTCAATACAGCCTCTGATGTTTTGCCTCTTTTTGCACGAGGAACGGAGCAAGCCCTGGCAGCAGTTCCTTCCCATTGCTCACCTCGCATTTCCTTCTGGAACCCTCTGCCTCTTTCTGCATTTTCAGTGGGAGGAACTGGACTTCGCTACTCAGAGGAAGCAACAATGGAAAGGAGACTATTCCTTTCAGGAGGAAAAGATCGCTCCTTCACGCTCTCATTTGTCGGTCAACAATTCCGTTTTTCACATTTATGGTTTGACCACAGGAGGACATCGGAAACCAGCCCAACTGGAAGAGGGTAGCTCAGCTTGCAGAAATAGACCAAGATGGCAGGAAGAGGCTACACAGATTCAAGAGCACCTGCAAAGGGAGTGAACCTACCATGAGAAATAGGGAGACTCACCCAGAGAGGCCACGATCGCCAGGTTCTCCTCCATGACTTCCCTGTGGAGGGCCCTTTGGTCCGGATCCAGCAGGTCCCACTCCTCCTCACTGAAATACACAGCCACCTCCTCAAAGGACACCTAGGAGAAGAAATGGTATCTATGACCCAAAATGACTAACTCCAGTCAGAACAAAAAACTGTTTACCTTGAGATTGCCAAGCACAGTTTAATTCTTCACCAAGGATGCATACAGAGATGTCACAGTGAGCAAATGTGACAAAGAGAAAGATTCTTTCAGGCCCAAGGAGACAAACCCATGATAGGGGCACCCCAAGTGCCCTTTCCTGGTTCTCCATGGATCCTGCTCCCTACCTTATCTAGAGAGGAGCTGGAGGTGGCATCGATGCCCTCTTCCTGTGTGATCCATCTGGGCTGACTTTCCTCACCATAGTCAGAGGGACCCTTCTCCACCTCAGGGAAATCAGTGGACTGTTCCACAGAGACTTCCTGTAACAGAAGGACAGCAAAGATGGCAAGGTTTAGAATGGTACAGGTAGAGGATTAGGTGATTTCCAGAAAATAAGGTTCAATAAATCAGAAGAGATTTCTACTATATTTTTTGAAAGTACCAGGAGAAAAAACTCTCACCTGCCGCTCTGCCAGTGTTTCCTCCTCTGCCTGACTCAGGAGGAAACCTTCAGCCAGGGCCACTGCCTGGGAACTGGTCTCTGCTCCACATTCTCTCACCCATTTCTCCATATCTGGAGGAAGGACGGCCAAGAACTGCTCCAAGATCACCAGGTCCAGGATCTGAGCCTTGCTGTGCTGCTCTGGCTTCAGCCACTGGCGACAGAGTGTGTGGAGTCGGTAGCAAACCTCCCGGGGCCTCTCAGCCTCCTCGCAGCGGAACTGCCTAAAGTGCTGGCGTTCTACCTCTAAACTGGGCGTATCCTTCCCCAGGCTCTTCTGCATGCGTCTTTCCCAGAACCCTTCTCTACTCCCAGCTTGAATGATAGAAGAGCCTTGTCCCAATGCAAAGCCAGGTAAGTCTTGCTTCTCCATCGTGGAGTGGTGCTCCTGGGCAGATTCTGCCATAAGAGAAGCAATTGTTTTCTCTCCTGCCAGATCCTTCTTCTGGCAAAAGACTGGAGAAAATACTGGCGAATACCAAGCTCTAGAAAGACACAAAGATTTTCTGTGAAGAATTTATTACGCTGTGCCCACCATATCAGCAGGTTTGCTATCCCCTGACTGGAGCTCCCGTGGATCATCAGGCTCCATATTAGTCAATGGCAGCATGTGCACACAGTTGCGTCAGCATGCACATGCTACCATTGATTAATATTGGGCTTGAGCTCCTGTGTTTTCTCCTATCTGCAGGGGTGGGATGGGGATGGGTGCAAATGAATCCTGTGGATGGGAACAGCCTACTATATAAACATTATTTTAATATAAATAAATGCGTTAAACTCCAATTCATGCTAGAAACTGATTCCTTTTCCTGTGCAAAAGAGAATCACCATCACCCCAAAAGAATCCAGAACCTATGTTTGGGAACAAGGGGTGGGGTGTCTTTTCCTTCTAGGCCACATTTCTTCCACTTGCTCTCTCCCTAAAAACATCCCCTCTTTCCACTTGCTCTTCCTCATGCCTCCCACTCCCCCCTTTTAGATGGTGTCTTTATGTGGAAAGTTCACATTTGAAGTGTGGTTCTGGAGGAGAATTCTGTGGATGCTATGACCTGCCAACAAGACAAATAAATGGGTCCTTGAGCAAGTCAAGCCCGAACTCTCTCTAGAAGGACTGTTGTATTTTGGACATGCCATGAGACAGCATGATTCATTTGAAAAAGGCAATGATACATGTGAAAGTACAGTTGTCCCTCCACATTCGCGAACTTGACATTCGCGGTTTCGGTTATTCGCGGTTTTGGGAGGGCCCCCCAAAACCGCGACACGGGGCCTCCAGAGGCCCCATGAAAGACCTGGGGAGGGGTGGGGAGGCCTTCGCGGGATGCCCGGAGGCCCTCCGGAGGCCCCACGAAGGCCTGGGGAGGGGTGGGCAGGCCTTCGCGGGACGCCCGGAGGCCCTCCAGACGCCCCGCGAAGGCCTGGGGAGGGGTGGGGAGGCCTTCGCGGGACGCCCGGAGGCCCTCCGGAGGCCCCGCGAAGGCCTGGGGAGGGGTGGGGAGGCCTTCGCGGGACCCCCGGAGGCCCTCCGGAGGCCCGCGAAGGCCTGGGGAGCAGTGCGAAGGTCTTCGCGGGACCCCCGGAGGCCCTCCGGAGGCCCCACGAAGGCCTGGGGAGGGGTGGGGAGGCCTTCGCGGGACGCCCGGAGGCCCTCCGGAGGCCCCGCGAAGGCCTGGGGAGGGGTGGGGAGGCCTTCGCGGGACCCCCGGAGGCCCTCCGGAGGCCCGCGAAGGCCTGGGGAGCAGTGCGAAGGTCTTCGCGGGACCCCCGGAGGCCCCGCGAAGGCCTGGGGAGGGGTGGGGAGGCCTTCGCGGGACGCCCGGAGGCCCTCCGGAGGCCCCGCGAAGGCCTGGGGAGGGGTGGGGAGGCCTTCGCGGGACGCCCAGAGGCCCTCAGGAGGCCCCGCGAAGGCCTGGGGAGGGGTGGGGAGGCCTTCGCGGGACGTCCGGAGGCCCTCCGGAGGCCCCGCGAAGGCCTGGGGAGGGGTGGGGAGGCCTTCGCGGGACCCCCAGAGGCCCTCCGGAGGCCCCGCGAAGGCCTGGGGAGGGGTGGGGAGGCCTTCGCGGGACCCCCGGAGGCCCTCCGGAGGCCCCGCGAAGGCCTGGGGAGGGAGGGGTAAGGGCCGGGGGGACCTCCGCGGGGCCTAGTAAGGCCCCGCGAAGGCCTGGGGAGGGAGGGAGGGCCGGGGAGACCTCCGCGGGGCCTAGCAAGGCCCCGCGAAGGCCTGGGGAGGGGGGGAGGGAGGGGTAAGGGCCGGGGAGACCTCCGCGGACCTAGCAAGGCCCCGCGAAGGCCTGGGGAGGGAGGGGTAAGGGCCGGGGAGACCTCCGCGGGGCCTAGCAAGGCCCCGCGAAGGCCTGGGGAGGGAGGGGTAAGGGCCGGGGAGACCTCCGTGGGGCCTAGCAAGGCCCCGCGAAGGCCTGGGGAGGGAGGGAGGGAGGGCGGGCCGGGGAGACATCCGCGGGGCCTAGCAAGGCCCCGCGAAGGCCTGGGGAGGGAAGGAGGGAGGGCAGGGGAGACCTCCTCGGGGCCTAGCAAGGCCCCGCGAAGGCCTGGGGAGGGAGGGAGGGAGGGCCGGGGAGACCTCCACGGGGCCTAGCAAGGCCCCGCGAAGGCCTGGGGAGGGAGGGGTAAGGGCCGGGGAGACCTCCGCGGGGCCTAGCAAGGCCCCGCGAAGGCCTGGGGAGGGAGGGAGGGAGGGAGGGCCGGGGAGACCTCTGCGGGGCCTAGCAAGGCCCCGCGAAGGCCTGGGGAGGGAAGGAGGGAGGGCAGGGGAGACCTCCGCGGGGCCTAGCAAGGCCCCGCGAAGGCCTGGGGAGGGAGCGAGGAAGGGCCGGGGAGACCTCCACGGGGCCTAGCAAGGCCCCACGAAGGCCTGGGGAGGGAGGGAGGGAGGGAGGGAGGGCCGGGGAGACCTCTGCGGGGCCTAGCAAGGCCCTGCGAAGGCCTGGGGAGGGAAGGAGGGAGGGCAGGGGAGACCTCCGCGGGGCCTAGCAAGGCCCCGCGAAGGCCTGGGGAGGGAGCGAGGAAGGGCCGGGGAGACCTCCACGGGGCCTAGCAAGGCCCCGCGAAGGCCTGGGGAGGGAGGGAGGGAGGGCCGGGGAGACCTCCGTGGGGCCTAGGAAGGCCCCGCGAAGGCCTGGGGAGGGAGGGGGAGGGGTGTAGTTATTCGCGGATTTTTCACATTCGCGGGGGTCCGCGGAACGGAACCCCCGCGAATGTGAAGGGACAACTGTAGTACAAAAGACCTAGGGGCACTGGAGGGGAAGGAAAGACGTTTCTCTTATTCCTTCTTGCAAATTTTTGGCTTGAGCGGATTGAATGGCAATGCCTAGGCCAAGCCAGCCAGCTAACCTTTCCTTTGGCTGCTGTCATGTGACCACTCCACTAAAGGGAGGAGGTTGGCTGAGCAGCCTTCAAGCTTTCATGGACCCCTGAGGACACTGAGGACCCATGGGGGTCCCTGGGTCACAGGTTAAGAACCACTGTCATAGAATATAACAGCAATTAGTAATGAAGAGAAACACACACAGCCAATATAAATAACAAATGAGCAAGAACACAAAAATACAGAACTGAATAAAATACCCACATACAACTAAAAAGGAAACATGCAAGGAACACTACCAAAAGTGATATAAAAGATTAAAGGCAGAAAATAATAATAATAATAATAAAAGCTTTATATCCCATTCCTCTATGAAACACAATCGGGGCAGCTTACAACATTTAAATTATAAATCCAAAACCCACAATCCCATCCCCTCTTAAAATACAATTAAATAATTCAGGAATTAAAGCATACTTTAAAAATACAAAAAAATAAACAATAGACAGTGGCTGTAGAGAGGTCGGGACAAGCTAGATTTTCTTTTTTGATAGCCGTGTATCTATTCAGGAAAGGCCTGCCAGAAGAGATCTGTCTTAAAAGCTTTTTAAAAGCTATTTAGGGTGGTGATATGACGGATCTCATCCGGCAGGCCATTCCATAATCTGGGAGCAATAGCCGAAAAGGCCCTCCGGGTAAGCAGAATACATTAAAACACTACCTCAGAACACACAGTAACAACCAAAATCAGTACAGGTCAACTCCCGCATCTGCGGGGGATACATTCCAAGTCACCCCCTCTGTGGATACCAGAAACCGTGGATAATAGGGAACCCTATTGTTTTCAATGAGACATATGCCAGAATCTCACTGGAGAACTTAGAAATGCCTGGAGAGAGCATATTTTTTTTGGATGTTGATAAGTGAAACCACGAACGCTGAATCCGTGGATATGGGGGTCAACCCTTTTTAAAATACTAGAAGGATATGTGTGCAGAGTGTGTGTGTGTGTGTCACTCTGTGTGTCACTGTGTACGTGTTCACTCTGTCATGCAAAGTCAATGGCATCATCCATGGATTCCATCATCCACAGCTTGAAAATATTCCAACAATAACAACAATCAATTCCACAAAGCAAACCTTGATTTTGCAAAGTTATGTTAAGAATGAATATTGACTACGCCCTTGTCTATCCTGGGATTTCAGCATCCGTGGATTTTGGCATCCTGCAAGCAAACCCCAGCGAATATGAAGGGACAAGTGTACATGAAATAATGTCAGCAGGGTATGTGGGCAGAGGGAATGACAGGTGTCATTCAACCAGGGGGTGAAGCAAACCCCAGCAGACACCACAACCAGGGGGTGACCTTTGCGCCCCCTCCAGCCCTACCCCACCCAGGAGGTCTCCCGGCCTCTCTCCCGCCCCCCCCAAGATCCCCCCCCAAACCCTCCCCTTGCCCTTCCTTCTCTCCCTCCCTCCTTGGCCCAAATGGGAGGCGGGCAAGAGAAGAGGGACTCACCAGGCTCCCCCCAAGGCAGGCAAGCGAGGGCTCCCTCCTTCCCCACAGGAGAGGGGGCTGCAGAGAGAGAGATTGGGGGTCGGTGTGGGGGTCCCCAACTCCCCCTCCTGGCCCCAACTCCCCTCCTTTCTGCCCCCTCTGGGCTCCCTCCAGCCCCAGCGACGCTCTAGGAAGAGCCTCTGAGACAGGTGGCCGGAAGGGGAGGGACCCTGGCTGTTGGGAGGGGGAAGGAGAGGCTCCCTGGCAGCAACTCCCATTCCTCCCTCTCTAGGAGTCCGCCTCTGTGGGTTTAACCCTTAGGAGCCAAAGGAGCTACGTCTCCCCTTATCATAGAATCCTGATATATTTGGAAGAGACCACAAGGGACATCTAGTCCAACCCCCTGCCATGCAGGAATACACAATCAAAGCATTCCCAACAGATGACCATCCAGCCTGCATTTAAAAACCTCCAAAGGAGACTCCACCACACTCCAAGACAAGACATTCAACTCCTAAACAGCTCTTACTGTCAGGAAGTTCTTCCTAATGTTTAGTGGAATCTCTTTTCGTGTAGTTTGAACCCATTGCTCCGTGTCCTAGTCTCCGGAGCAGCAGAAAACAAGTTTGCTCCACCCTCAGTATGACATCCTTTCAAATATTTAAACATGCCTATCATGTCACTTCTCAACCTTCTCTTCTCCAGATTAAACATACCCTAAGCCACTCCCCATAGGGCATGGCTTCCTGGCTTCACACCATTTTCGCTGCATCCTTTGGACACACTCCAGCTTGTCCATACCGTTCTTGAATTGTGGTGTCCTTGTGTTAACCCTCTCTCTCCTCTGCACCCTGTGTGTCCCAGTGATTCCCAAACTTTGCTCCTCCAGGTGTTTTGGACTTCAGTTCCCAGAAGTCCCAGCCAGCTAATTTGGTATCATCTGCAAACTTGATAGGTGTGCCCTCTATTCCCTCATCCAAGTCATTGATAAAGAGGTTAAATAGCATTGGGCCAAGGACAGAACCCTGTGGCAACCCGCTGGTCACTTCTTTCCAGGATGAAGAGGAGCCATTGGTGACTACCCTTTGAATTCAGCCCATCAACCAATTACAAATCCACCTAACATTTGCATTGTCTAGCCCACGGGTTACTAACATTTTTGCAAGAATATCATGGGGGACCTTGTCAAAAGCCTTAACCTTAACAGATTAGAAAGCTGGGCCACAAGTAACAAAATGAATTTCAACAGGGAAAATTTAGACTACTATATTTGGGCAGTAAAAATTAAATGCACAGATACAGGCTGGGTGACACCTGGCTTGATGGCAGTACATGCGAAAGGGATCTAGGAGTCTTAGAGGACCACAAGCTAAACAAGAGTCAGCAGTGTGACACAATAGCTAAAAAAGCCAATGCAATTCTAGGCTGCATCAATAGGAATATACTGCAGTGTCTAGATCAAGGGAAGTAATAGTGCTACTCTGTTCTGCTTTAATTAGACCTCACCTGGAATACTGTGTCTAGTTCTGGGCACCACAATTCAGGAAATTCATTGAGAAGCTGGAACGTGTCCAGAGGAGGGCGACCAGGATGGTGGGAGGACTGGAAGCCATGCCCTATGAGAAGCGGATTAGGGAGCTGGGTATGTTTAGTTTGGAGAAGAGAAGGTTGAGAGGTGACATAATAGTCATGTTTAAATATTTGAAGGGATGCCATACTGAGGATAGAGCAAGCTTGCTTTCTGCTTTTCCAGAGACTAGGACACAGAGCAAGTGATTCAAGTTACAGGAAAAGAGATTCCACCTAAGCATTAGGACAGTGATGGCGAATCTATGACACATGTGTCAGCAATGACATGCCTAGCCACTTGGGCTGACACATGGCTGTAGGCTTTCCCCCCTCATCTGCAACCTCACCACCCTCTGGAGCCACCTCGGAAAGGCCGGGGAAGGCAGCGGGTGAGAGTCCGCCTGGCCTCTCCTCAGCCTTCCCAAGGGGACTTTGAAACCCCAAAGTCACCTCGTGAAGGCTGGAGAAGGCGACGGGAGGGCGGGAGGGAGTCTGGCCAGCCTCTTCCCGGGCTTCCCGAAGGGGCTCTGGGGACTGAGAGCCCCATATAGCCTCTTCAGGAAGGTTGGGAGGTGTGGAGGGAGTGTAGCGTAGAGGCTTTTCAGCCACCCCCCACCCTCCCAAAGCCGCAACAAGGCTTAGAAAGCTCAATAGCGGCTTTGGGAAGGGCGGGGCGGGGGGCTAAAAAGCACCTCTCCGACTAACTCCCCGCTCTCCTGGGGCTTGGCTCCCCCCCCCCAATAGAACCAAGCCCCAGGAGAGTGGGGAGTTGAGTGCCTGGCTTGCTCAGCAGGCACTCCATTTAAATCAGCTCCTCTCCCTTGAGTGAGAGGGAGAGAAACTGATTTAAATGGGGTGCTTGCTGAGCAAACCGCGAGAGTGAAAGCCGCAAATGTGGAGGGGCAACTATATACATTTTATGTTATTTAAACAATAAATATCGCAAAATAATGTTTTTTTCCTCAAAGTGACAAACCACCCGCGTTATGCTCAGTTTTTTGGCGAAGTCTGACACACCAAGCTCAAAAGGTTGCCCATCACTGCATTAGAAAAAGCCTCCTGACAGGAAGAGCTATTTGACAGTGAAATGCACTGCCTTGGAGTGTAGTGGTCTCCTTCTTTGGAGGTTTTTAAATAGAAGATGGATGGCCATCTGTTAGGAGTGCTTTCATTGTGTATTTCTCAATGGCAGGGGGTTAGACTAGATGGCCTTTGTGGTAAGCTTGCACTGCCTTGGTGCAGCAACACGAATGTGACTGTCTTAATGAGCGGACATTCACATCCCCTACAGAGCTATTTTAGAATTCTGTGAGAAGCTGTTAAGGCTTCCCCAATGGACTTTACGATGGATTTAGCTGCCCCCCTTCCAAATACGAAGTATTGATGTTAATATCTGCTTTGACAGATCACCTTCCAAACGAATTCCATCAGGATTATTTTCACCATTTGGACAACCCCTCAGTTTGCGCCAATTGAAGTAAGCGGAGGACAAAAGGGGAAAATGGACAGGGAGACTGGGACCTTTTTAAAAGGAGCTGAAAAAATGGGACAACAGAGAATTAATCAAGGACTGTCCTTGCCAAATGGGGAAACTATGCTCTCCCACTTCGCTTGAAGTGGGAGAAGGGGAACAGCTGTTGTTTTCCCCCATTGCTGTAGGATCTTTGCCCTTGGGAGAAGGGCATCACCCCACATCTAGCAGTGGGTGTTTGGTGGAATTTGCCTGGTAGGTGGGCAAATCAAGAGTGAGGGGCTCAGGAAGCTCCCCCTCCTCAGATGGCATGATGCCTCATATCCCATAATCTAGTGAAGTAGCTGCAACTTGTGAGGTCTGAGAATAGAGGGACCCCAACCCTATTTATTCCCCAAGGGGAGAGGAAACTTGTGGTGCCCTCTTCCCCTTCATCTCGCATCATCTTTCCACCTGACTGAAAAAGCAAAAGGGCTTTAGAGCATGTTCCTGGGCACCCTAAAATAAGATCCTTTTGTATTTGGACAGATTGAAACTGCATATTAAAGGTGAATGGATGGGCAGGGTTGGAGGGAAGAGTACAGGAAGACCCCCTGGGGATTGGTTCTGGGGAACCCCGTGGATATTGAAATCCATGGATAATACTGAACAACATTGAAAATAAAGGGACTTCCAGTTTATAATACCATAGAGTTGTCTTGGAGGACCTCGAAAATGGCTAGAGGGCACATTTTCTAGGAAGACTCTATGGTAGGTGTGCTGTTTTGTGTCCCGTGGATATCTTTCGAGAGCATACATTTTCACCTAAGAGTTATGCCTCCCTGATTTAAGAGAAAGAAATTGCCTGAATGTGCAGGGGAACAACACTGGGATGTGTGTGTCTATGTGCCTTCAAGTCACCTATTCAGTTGTGGTGACCCCATGTAGCATGTCTGTATATATATGTGTGTGTGTGTGTGTGTGTGTGTAATATCTTGGCTTTCTCCCAGCACAGGATCCAAGGCTGGGTTGTCCTGGTATTCAGGCAAAAGAGAGAAGAGCTCGACCCTGCTGGATCTGGAACCCAGAGACTGTCAAGGTTGGGGATGTTGGGGAATTCTGGGAAAGGCTGGAACCTGGGCTGTGCCACCAGAGCCAGAAAAAAACTTCCCATTCAGGATACTCTCGAGACCCTTGTCATATTGTTGTTTGGTTCCAGGACTCTCCGTACATACCAAAATCCATGGATGCTGAAGCTCTCTTTGGTCTCTCTGTGCCTTTTTGCCTGTCATTTGTCTGGGGAAATCTTTTTTTTATTTTTATTTATTTATTTATTTATTTATACCCCGCTCTTCAGCCACAAGGCTATCAGAGCGGCTTACAAATTGTTCTAAGCAATAGCTATTTACACATCTACACTACATTAAACAGTTTCCAATGTGTGTTAGCTAATTGCCCCCCACAAGCTGGGTACTCAATTTACCGACCTACGAAAGGATGGAAGGCTGAGTGAACCTTGGAGCCTGCTGGAATTGATCTTGTGACATGGTGGCTTGCAGTACTGGCATTTAAACACTACCTGATTTAAAAGGACCTCTATGTGGTCATAACACCATTATAAACAATGACATAGTTATATGGTGTTCCTTATATAAAATGGTGAACAGCAAGCTTTGCCTTTTGAATATTTTGGGGGGGGGATATTTTCAAGCCATTGTTGGTTGAATCAGTGGATAAAGAATCTGTGAATAGGGAGAGCCAACTGTATTTTTTTTGGATGTGGTAAGTGAAACAGTGGATACCGAATCTATGGATACAGGAGTTGGCCTGTATTTCTCTGGTAGGGAAAGGGTAACATCCACTGTCAAGGGAAATACCAGACTGAAGTGCCAGCTTTTGGCTAGGTTGATGCCAAGATAATAGGGAGTAGCCCATGTTTTTAAGTGGATTATGGCTCTGGAGTGAAAATACATGAAGGATGGAAAAATTTAATACCCCAAAGCAACATTTTCTTGCACTTTTTAATATATAACTAAATCTACCTGGTAGGCAGTCTACAAAATTCTCCCCTGAAGAATTGTCCACACTTTCAGACCTTTTGGAGGAAAAGAGTTGTGTCTTTCTTATCTCAGGCTGCTGACACATTGCAGAAATAATGCAGTTTGACACAGCTTTAACTATCATGTCTCCATCCTATGGAATTATGGGATTTGCTGTTTGTTGTGGCACCAGAGCGATCTGACAGAAAAGGTGAAATAGCTCACAAAACTACATATCCCAGAATGCCACGGCATTGAGCAATGGCAGTTAAAGGAGTATGAACCTGCATCATTTCTGCAGTGTGTCAAACAGCCTCAGTTAACAACCCAAATTCTCCATCCTCCAAGGAGCTGTTCCTGCTGACAATTTTCGCAGGCTCCCAGGAAGACCTACCCAACAAAGATACAACAGTCTAGTTATCAGAATAAGAGAGGAGATTGGTAAAATAAATTACATAAGAAGGCTCAGACTATTTTGAAGCAGTATGGTTCCCCCACTTTTTTTTTGTCTTTTATTAATTCAGGCTATCTAAGCTTTGGTCCATCAAACCTCTGGCTTTTCTTTGCACACGAAGATTCATGAAGGACTCATCCCGCGCTTTCTGCAAGTGCGCTGATAACTGAAAAGGCCAATCTGAGATAAACAAGTCTGGTTGCAGAAAGCACAGCAGAAGGTCTCCTTGGGTGATGTTTCCAGGTTGTGATTCTTCCTGCATTGTCATTTCTCTTCAAGACTTGTTCAGCATGAGTTCTCAAATAAGGCTGCAGCATTGTGGATAGTGGTCTTCATGCCTACCAGTGTGAAGCCAGGGTGGATAGTCAAAAGAGATTTTGTAAAAGACGTGCCACTAAGTTAGAAAATGACTGACACCAGGAAATGATAAAAATACATGCAAGCATTTTAAAACTTGAACTTCACACCAAATTTTCACAACCAGGGATGTATCAAAAAGTCTCTCTATTGAATCTCAATATCATGAAGGATTTATTCCGATGGACTTAAAATGCAAGGTAATGTTTGGTTTTGAAGTTTTATATTGTATCCTTAAGAAACAGTAAATATTTCTTGTTACTATTAACTTGAAACTTCATCAAAAGACAACTTAGATTGTTTTCAAGCAGGAGGTTAACAACCTCAACAAATCCAATAAAGCATAGATCAAGTGTAAATTTAAAAGCAGTGTTTTAATTCTCTCTTACACAAACATTCAGGCCTTCAATAAGTACGGAGTAGAAAGAGCTGTTTCTCCACTTATTTAATTTTTCCCCTTTGAAATGATAACATGTGAGGTCCATCTTGACTTAAATATTTGCGCTTTTCCAAATATTTGAATGGTTCCTCACTTTGGAAATACTGAAATATCTAAATAGATGAGTTTCAGAAAGGCTGACTGCTCAAATGCTTTCTATTTACACAGTGCATGAGTTGTTGGAAAACAAAGGAGACTTTTCTTCTGATTTAACTTGCGGTTTCTGATATAAACTCTCTGTACACTCCAAGCACATTAAGGGTTTCTCCACTGTGCGACTTGCTTGACAGGAAGTGAAGCCACCTATTTTCTGAGTGAAGCTCTTTCCACACTCCAAGCATTTAAAAGGTTTCTCCCCTGTGTAGGTTAACTGATGCTGAGTCAGCCTCTGCTTCCATCTGAAACTCTTTCCACACTCCAAGCACTGAAATGGTTTCTCCCCTGAGTGAATTAACTGATGTGAAAGGAGGCTCGACTTCCGACTGAAACTCTTTCTGCACTGCAGGCACTGAAATGTTTTTCCCCTCAGTGTGAGTTGGTTGATGTCGAGCCAGTTCTCTCTTCCATCTAAAGTTCTTTCCACACTCCAGGCATTGAAATGGTTTCTCCCCTGTGTGAGTTAACTGATGCTGACTGAGCTTTTGCTTCCATCTGAAGCTCTTTCCACACTCCTGGCATGGAAATGGTTTCTCTCCTGAGTGAATTATCTGATGCGAAAGGAGGCTTGACTTCCGACTGAAACTCTTCCCACACTCCAAGCACGGGAAGGGCTTCTCCCCTGAGTGAATAAACTGATGCGCAAGGAGGCTTGACTTCCGACTAAAATTCTTTCCGCATTGCAGGCACGGAAATCGCTTCTCTCGCATGTGAGTTGGTTGATGATGAGCCACTTCTCTCTTCCATGTAAAGTTTTTCCCACACTCCAGGAATTGAAATGGTTTTTCCACTGTGTGAGTTAACTGATGCTGAGTGAGGTTTTGTTTCCATCTGAAGCTCTTTCCGCACTCCAAGCACTGAAATGGTTTCTCGCCTGAGTGAATTAACTGATGCGAAAGCAGGCTTGACTTCCGACTGAAACTCTTCCCACACTCCAAGCACTGGAATGGTTTATTCCCTGTGTGAATTAACTGATGTGAAATGAGGTTTGACCTCCGGTTGAAACTCTTTCCACACTGCAAGCATTGAAATGGTTTCTCCCCTGTGTGAAGTAGCTGATGTGAACGAAGGTTTGATTTCCGAGTGAAACTCTTTCCGCACTCCGAGCACTGAAATGGTGTCTCCCCTGTGTGAGTTACCTGATGCCATGTGAGTTTTTGCTTCCATCTGAAGCTTTTTCCACACTCCAGGCATTGAAAGGGTTTCTTCTGTGTGTGAATTAACTGATGAGCAGTGAGGTTTGTCTTCTGGGTGAATCTTTTTCCACACTCCAAGCAAATAAATTGTTTTTGCACAGTGTGAGTTGCCAGATGATGGCTGAGATGTCTTTGCTGACTGAAACTTTTGCCACACTCAAAGCTTTTAAGCAGTTTCTCCCCTGTGTGGGTTTGGTGGTGTGACATGAACTGGGATCTCCACCCAAAGTTATTTCCACATGCTAAAAACATACATTTTTTCTTTCTTGTGTGAATTTCTTCTGCATGTGTGCCCCTGGGAAGGTTAAGACTGTCTTCACAACCAAGGTTCTTCCCCCATTGAAGAGAATTTTCATTTCTTTTTTCTATTATTTCTTGGATGGAGAATCCACAGATGTCTCCACCCTGAGAAACAGAAGCTTTGTTCCTCCTCTTCTCCTGAATTTCAATTTCGGTGTCCTGCTCTTCCTTCACTTGACATTCGGCTCCTTGCAGCAAAGACATCCTTGGCTCTCCTTCATTCTCCCTCTCCTGCCAATTACCTTGAAAGAAGAGAAACAACTTAGCCACAGACCAGAGAAAAACAGAGTCTGGAGTCAATGAGATAGCTGACAACACTGCAGCAATTTGAGCAGGGAATTCAAGAGAGTTGTTGCTCCAGGGCTCCATTCTGACCAGCTCCACTCATCACCTCCAACTCTTTTGGTAAAATCTGGCAGCTATACAGATTTGGCAACATCTGTATACTGTTGGATAAGCTTTTTTTCCCTCTATCTCTCAATCACACCATGCCCCTTTCCATGCTCCTTTTATACTGTAATCCTGTCAACAGGAGTTCTTTTGTTTGTTTCTTGTGTACGTCACTGTAGAAATATTTTCGGCAATACACAATTATTCTGAATAAATTAGGTTGGCTGCTACAGGTCACCCCACCATATCTGTGGTATGAGTAACCGCAGTTTTCTTTAACCGTTGTAGGTGGGGCAAGGACTCTCTAGGCATCTGGAGGTCCTCCAGCACAAAAGCTGGCCATAGAGTCAAGGTGGAGGACCTCCAGGTGCCTACAGAAGCACCCTCTCTAGCCATTTTCTAAGTGTTCCAGCACAATTCTATGGTATTCTGTGGCGGTTCAATATCATCCACAGTTTCATTTATAAATGGTAAGTCTGGGAACATATTCCCCGTGAATACGGGAGGTGACCTGTAGTGATTCTCCAGATACTGCTGGACTACAGTTCCCATCAGCTGAGATGGAGGGAAGATAGTTGTTTTAGTCCTATATATAAGGAGGGACAGGACCAATAAACATATGTCTGACTTTGTTGTGGGAAAAAAGACCAAAGGAAGAGGAAGGATGCTGGTCATCTGCTGAACAGATGATGCTAGACAGCATTCACAGAGAATCAGCACTCTGAAACTTGTTCTGCTGTGCTCATGGGGACTGTAACTCTGCTGTTTCTTCTGTAAAGCTGGGGCATGCATTTACCAAAATGTACTGCATATTCCGGCATATAAGATGACTGGGTGTATAAGACGACCCCCCATTTTTTGAGTTAAAATATAAAGTTTGTGATACTCTCACTGTATAAGATGACCACCTCCCCCATTTCACCCCACCACCCATCCACCCCGAAGCCACGATCAGGCTCCCGATCCCCAGCCAGCCACCTGGGAAGGAAGGGAGTTGGCTAGGAACCTTCCTAGCCACCTCGGAGGGGTGGCTGGCTGGGGGGTGGGGGAAGCTTCCTAGCCAGCTCCTGTCCTTTCCCAGTCCTAGATGGGGCTGCCAGCCCCATCTCGGACTGGAGAAGGATGGGAACTGGCTAGGAAGTTTCCTAGCCACCTCGGAGGAGTGGCTGGCTGGGGGTGGGGGGAAGTGGCAGCTGGGAAGGAAGGGAGCTGGCTAGGAACCTTCCTAGCCACCTCAGAGGGGTGGCTGGCTGGGGGGGGCGGGGAAGCTTCCTAGCCAGCTCCTGTCCTTTTCCAGTCCTAGATGGGGCTGCCAGCCCCATCTCGGATTGGGGAAGGATGGGAGCTGGCTAGGAATCTTCCTAGCCACCTCAGAGGTTTGGCTGGCTGGGTGGGAAGAGCATTGCCAGCCAAACCTCTACATTCGACCCCTCCTGTGCCTCAATTCCTCCTCAAAGGAGCCCAAGATGGAGGAGATGGGCAGCAAGCAAGGCAAACCGGGTAGATTCCCCCCCTCCTCCGCCTTCGCCATCTTTGAGGAATTGAAAGTGGAGGAGGGGCCGATGCAGTGGTTTGCATCACCCGCTGCCCATCTTCTCCACCTTGGCTCCCTTTGCAAAGGGAGCCAAGACAGAGGAGATGGACAGCGAGTGTGGCAAACTGGGTACATTTGCCCCCTCCTCCGCCTTCGCCCCCTTTGAGGAGGAATCGAAGGTGAAGGAGGGCACGAATGTACCAGTACACGCTTTGCCTCATCCCCCTGCCCGATCTCCTGCACCCTCGCTCCCGTTATGAAGGGAGCAAAGAGGAAGGAGGTCAGGCAGCGAGTGAGGCAAACCGTATACCTGGCGTCTAAGAGGACCCCGAACTTTGGAGGATATTTTCCAGGGTTAGAAAGTCATCTTATACGCTGGAATATACGATATATTGAATGAGATCCTGGTGGCATACTGGCTCTGACATACAACCTGGTTTCGGAGAATTGAGC